>OZ005649.1:34911463-37386463 GCA_963930645.1 Salticus scenicus
TAGGGAAAAACAAGATCCAGGCTAAATTGATTTATACCGCCGAAATCAAAGAGAAAAGAGAGAATGTCATTGATTATGAGGTGTCTCTCGCTAATGGAGAGAATCATTCGCGAAAAAAAGAGATGGGGGTTTGATTGCTTTTACTTTTGTGGGGTTTTTTGATTCCAGAGTGAAGATGGTCATTCAATACCAATGTTCGAATGACCCATGAAGATCCTGTATAAATAGCCAACACAATTTAATCATATTTTTAAAAATGTCTGTCTGTGTATGTGTGCCAAACATTTTGCGGCAGCTCTAGCTGTGGCTGAAGAACCAATGTACAGAATTTCCTATAAATTTATATGCAGATGCACCTTAATATAAATTAGTGCCTAACAACTTTAGGGTAAACCGTTGCTATATTGCGATTTCCACCATTTAAAGAAAGATTATAACTCAGATTCTATTCACAAAATTTAGTATGTGATAGAACCATTATGAACCATTATGCTGAATCAGTTAGAGTGCATATCGGCCAACAGGGGCGATGCTATTCTGCAATTTACTTTGTAAATAGGAAGGCTAAATCTCAACTTCTATGGTATAAATGCAGAAACCTTTAATATGGGATAACTATAATTAAAACAAATACTAACTTAAATTGGTGTAAATCAGCCGAAAGGTAGCGCTACTACCATATGTGAATTTTCCGTATAGCTACATCTCAGTGTCTGTTGATTAAAATTTTACCAAATTCCATTTGTAAAATCTTTATTGTAAGAAGCAATGATTAAATTTTTGTGCGTGTTAAATAGTATGTGACGCTGTTATGTAGATAAAAGTTTGTGATGGACAAAACACATTAGTTTTTACCAAGTTACTTTTCGACTGAATTATACATGCAATGTAAAATAATCTACGAATGCTATGAAAACGATAAAAAAGAATATTTCGAATAATATAAGTACATGATTTAACATCCGTGTCAAATCCTCATAAATTTCATAACATATATTACTTTAACAATTTTTCAGCCTTTCTTTTTTTTTCAGAAAATGGAAAGTAATTCAACTAACTTATACTACATAGAAAAGCGAAATAAGGATTAAAAGAAATCTTTAAAAGAAAAATAGGCTTTATATCGCTTTTATATACAATTTTCGATGTTTTCTAAAGACATGTAATTTTTCTTGTTTAAATTTTTGCAACCTATCTTATTTATCATCCAGCACATGTAAATTTCTTTAAAGTCTATCCTATATAACATTACTAAAACACATGCCGTATTAACTTTTAAAATATTGATGAAAATCGTTCTTAGCAAAAAATATTAAACCTTATCACGGTACTATATAGTATAGAATTACTATTAACGATTTCGGAAATCGAGTTCAAATATCGTTCATGTAACTATAGAAAACTTTTATGCAAATACGTAAATAAATAGTATTGCGCAAAGAACAGAAAATGAATATATATGAGGAGAAAATACCAGAGATGACGATTGAGTAACTTTTGTCTCCAGTATCCATCGATTGTTATTGTTTTTTTTTTTTCCCCGGTGTCTGATGCAATTACCAGTTTTTAAGAGGTATGATTTTCACTTACATGAACTTTTTCTATTTAGGTTAATGTAGTATGAATGACTGGGAAATTCACTTAAAAGTTAATTAGTTTGTCAAATAATCGGTAACATAGAATCCTTTTTTGCAGTATTTTAATGAGAAATAGTTGTAGAGTGAGATGGAAATTATTATATTTATTTATTTGTTTACTTATTATGATGTTTTTTACAGGTGTGCATTTATTTTTAGTTTGTAGAGAATTAAACGAGATGTTGGATTAAAATTAGTTTTAATTTGTTTCCCCTTTCAGCCAATTAATTAATAGTTAATTGTATGCCACTTTCCCATTCTTTTTCTGCATATATATGCACGATGATCAAAACCTTTCTAACCGGCTTATTATTATTATTGTTGTTGTTGTGGTTGTTGTTGTTGTTTATTGATCTTATATTACAGATAAATAACAAATTATAAGGATACGTAAAATAGGTAAATTTTTTAATATAATGAATGAAAAGTTTCAACAGAATTAACTTCAAAAATTAAATTTTAATTTTTTATGGCTACTATGCGGAAATATTTCAATAACTAAAAGTGGCCATGCCCTAATAAGACTATGTAAACAATTTCAGTTTTATTAAAAATAAATAAATAAATAAAAGAAAAAAGAACGTTTCTCTCTCTGATTTACTGAAAATACTTAAAATATAGCTATGTTTTAGTAATTTAGAACAATTTGTTTGAATACATAAATATACGCATATCATGAAACATTTTTCAGTAGGCTCTGAAAAAGAGAGAGAGAGAGAGAGAGAAAGAGAAATATATATATATAATATATTAAAATAGAATGCATTATATTTAAACTATCTATATAATATTTCTCTAACGTGGAACAGTTACAATTATTTTTTGTAGAAACGATACGATAGTGGTGAAATTAATAAAATACGCGAGGGTAAAAAAATAATATTGAAAAATGAATAAAAGAACGCGGACTCAACTCTATGAACTAATAAGTAAAAATAACGACATTTGTTTGACGACATTATTTTATGGAAAAATTTATTTTTAAATGTGGTTTCTTCAGAATCTTTGCAAGCGTCACTTTTAACCAAACATTATTTTAAAGATATATACAGAATATTAATCATTATCATTAGTTGACTAAAAAACGTAATCATAAAAAGTATAATCAAAATATATATATATTTTTTTTCTTTTAACAAAAATTTTGCCAAAATAAATAAAATGTCATCGCACTCTTGGCGATAAAAATTTAAAAGGAGTCATGAGGGTTCTTTACTAAAACTGTACTGTCTGTATGGAAATATGAAAAGTGGGTCGTCAATCATGAATTTCATTTTGAAACATTTCTTTAAATGATTCTGGTTTTGCTATTGCACAATATTTATTTGGTTATAATAATAATTTGGCTTCCGGTAAAATAAAATTTTAATTAGGTGGTGAAATTGGTATAATATTATATTTATGAGTTTCAAATTTTAAAGGTAAATAAGAAAAGAAATGAAGTGTGAAAATTTCGTACGGGTTTGCTAGTTATTAATAAACTGCTATTAGTTTAGGAACTTTCTAGATGAAATTTTAAACTATTAACATTAATTTTATTTAAATAAAAAAATATTTAAATTGAATAACTCAATCTAACACTTTTTTTTTTAATTCCAGAAACATGAAGGTTTAAACAGAAGAAACTGAATAATGGTAAGTACCTTTTTGTTTGACCTTTTAAGGCGTCAGTTAGCTTTGAAATGATCAAAAGTAATGATTTGTTCTTGTTCTGTTATTCACAATAAATTTAATTTTAGTTAATTTGGCGTGCTTTAATCAAAACAACATAAAAATAAAAAAGATCTAAATTTACGATAATTTCTGTTATTTTCATAGCAAATGTTAATTAATTAATTAAATTAAATTTTAATTAATTAATTAATTTATTATGTCGTAACACGAATATCATAGCTAGTTCACGTAGATAATATAATAAAACAGAGTAACCAAATATCTTTGAGATTTTAATATTTTGTACAATAAGAAACAGTTCTTAAAGGGAAAAAAAATCTAAATTTCTTATATCCAATTAATAATGATTTTTTCCAATTTATAGTGTTTACATGTAAAGTTTTTTTTTTTTTTTCAACACGAATCCTCTGCTGTATTTTTTAACTTCTATCTCATCAAAATTATTCAAATGAATTTTCTTATATTTCAAAAGTTATTAAAAATTCTAAACCTTGTGAAATATTTATTAAACTGTTATACATAAAATATTAAATAAAAACCAATTTTGAGAGTAGACCTTTTTAATTAATAACTATACATATATATTTTTATTATTATTATTATTAAGTTTATGGACATCCATTTTATTCTAAGTGCAATGCATGAAATATACAATTATTTATTATCCAAATTTATGAAACCGAAATATAGGTTAATTTTCAAAACAATAATTCAACACTGTAGATTCGTTAATTATTAAAACAAAATTTCATAAAACTTAACATTCGAGATAGCCGTCTTTAAACCTTGCCCAAAGGTTTTGCATTTCAGTGTTATCCAATCATTTAAAAATTTTGTCTAGTATAATTGGCATTTGATACTTCCCATTTGGACTTATTTTTTTAAAGATAAAAAATAATTTCCCATAAATATATTTGGCTTTTTTTTTTCCCCCCCAAAGCGAATCTTCATTTTTGTAAAAGGCTAAAAAATAATTCTATAAATATTTATGAATGAAAATTATGTTCATTAGAAGAAACTTCAGGAAAAGTTATTTCGTTTTTCTGCGAAAAATATATTGTTAAATATCATTAAATATACCTACAATATTTTGCATGTAGTTATTTATTACCTTTAAACTATCGGCATATGTAATTAACTTAATTTTTATCAAAAGGGGTGGAGGGATCGCTGATTCTACAAATATATATATATATTATATATATATATATATATATATATATATATATATATATATATATATATATATGCAATTATAAACTTTTCATATCTTTATAATATGTGATAACTTTTTAGATATTTTTATTTAAATACTTTTAAATTTAAATTGATATGTTTGCATATTGTCAAGTTTGGAACAAGGCAAGTTTTACAAGTTTTACAATGGAAATCGAAATATATTTTTCTCTTTGAGGAAGAAAAACGATTCAACATTACCAGATACCCAGATACAATTAAAAAATTTGAATTGAATACGCAAACTTTTTTTTTTTTTTAATAAGATTATGAAGTATTTTCTATAAGAAATAAACTTTTTTTTTTTTTTTTTTTTTTTTTTTTTTGTATAAGATTATGAAATATTTCCTATAAGAAATAAACTTCTTTTTTTTTTTTAGATAATTATCAAAATTTGTTAGTATTATTATTATTATTTTAAGGTAATTGGAATTTTAAGAATTTTTTGTCAGCAGATTTACAAATTAATCATCTAAATAATTAACTTAAGTATTTTATTATCCATTTTCTTTTGTTTAAAAAAAATAGTAAAAGAAATAAAGGAAAAAAAAAAAAAAAAAAAAAAAAAAAAACGTAAATGATGCCAAATTATATTAACCATCGGAAAATGTTATTATGATAAGAAAAATCTAGTAAACAACTAAATATTTAGTAAAACATTAAATTTAATTTGAAATTCAATTACAAATTTTTGTGGTATGATTAAATTTTAAAAATGTAAAGTGTTTCACATATCAATATCTTTAAATCTTAAATTATAATCACGAAAATACATAAGTTTCAAAACTTTAATTTCTGTTTAATTGTTTTATAACACACGATAATTTCGATATTTATTTATACATTGTATTTATTTATTTATATACTTATTTATTGTCTTTAATTATCAGTTTAGAAACATAACGGATAGATCAAACAAGCATTTATTTTAAATTTAATTTTCTTTTTTTCTTTCACAACTTTATGTAAACATATCTCTAAAGAAAAAATGTAGAGTAATACTTTTTAGTATAATAAATATCCTTAGACGGTTGCTTATATTAAACATTTCAGTTTTAATGTATGATTAAAAATTTCTAAAGATTTTTTTTAAAGTAATATTTTATAGTTAAAATTTCTCTTCTTTAGTGTCTGAGAGTAATTCTCCCTTCCACTTTCATTTAAAAATTACTTTATCCTGTATGATATCTCTTTTAAAACTTCTAATAAATTCTAAATAACGTTTCAGCTACAACTAATTTTCCCTATTATTTTTCTGTGATTTAAAAGATGAGCTTTATAATTATATTTTAACTACATTCTGACATTTCTAGGGAAGTTATTTATACGCTGGTTTTTATCCTTTAGTGAATTTAAAAACATTTAATACGAATAAATCCATTATAACACAGCGTTTAAAGACTTTTAATTAGTTTTAATTTTCTTACAATCCTCAAATGGGGAAAACGTTCTCCCACGGGTCTCACTAACGAAATACTTTGTACAATTCTTTCTTATTCTTTTTTTTTTTTTTTTTTAATTGTTGTTGACCTTCTCTAACTGAGTTGAATAATGTAGCAAAGATTTTGTTAATTACTTGTATACGTATGTTTAATTACTTAGTTCAGTTGAAGAGTCGTTTATACATTTTAAAATTAATACGTGTATTAAGGTTGATATTCTTTAATAATGCAGAGGTCTTTCTAAAAACTAAACTGGGTTAATTCAGAATTAGAAAAGAGAAACTGTATATCTTTAGATTTAGAACAGCGTTCCCTTTTCTTTTCTTTTACCTTTTCTTTCTTTCTTTTTTCTTTCTTTCTTTAAACATGAGACAGAAATACTAATTTAAAAATGAATAGTTTTTTTCTTCTTTTTTAGTTAGTTCATACTCAATAGATTATGTTATCTAATTTTATTTAATAACGAAGATATTGTATATTCTGCATACATTTACAACTAAAATAATTAAGGTACACCGTTGTTGAACTTAAAAAAAAAAAAAAAAAAAAAAAAAAAAAATCGATTAGTATCAGAATTAAAAATCTAAATCAAAGTCTAGACGAATACAGAAAATGTTAAAAATAATTCGTAGTAATAATAATAATAATAATAATAATAAAAATACAACAGTAACGGCTTATGAAGTCTTATTCAAGAACAATTACTCTTAATATTTTTTTGTGTATATGTCATTAGATGATATTCTTAATAGTTATGAATTCATATAAAATAATATTTATTATTATTATTTGGATTATTGAATTTACCAACTTTTTATGTGCTAGAGTTTCTAAAAAAAAAAAAAAAAAAATTAAAGCCAATATTATTATTATTAAATAGACGTATACGTGAATTTTTGTTTTATTTTTATTATTATTATTACTCTTATAACTTATCTCATTTTCGTTTGATTTTTATCCCATTGATGCTTTTCGTATGGAAAAAAAAAAGTAACAACTGTAATAGTAGGAAGTGTTTTTCGAATAAAAAAATATAAGTTTCACTCTCATAAAAAAGGGTTCACATTGTGGTGATTTCTGGGAGTACACCTCGAACAACGGAATACGCAAGCATGAGTCCAGGGATGGTTTTTTGCTATTTTTATTCAAAACTTAACAAAAAAATTGAAATTCAAATAAATTAAAAATTATTACAAAATGCTCGCCTCCGAGCATACTTCAAAAACATGCTACACACTTTTAGCACCAAGTCTCTCTGTCCCTTTTTTGAGTCTCTTCCTTCCGAGCACACCTTCGAAGGGGGAGGGGAATACCCCACACGAAGCACTGATTCGTTGAACGTGATATCAGTCTACCCGTGACATCATTTTCGGCCAATCTTGGTCTACCCGAAACTCTGAGAAACGTCGGTAGCAACAAAGGCCATGCGTGAAATCGGAAACTATTGATGTCACCGCTTCCATAGAAATATACAATTTTTTTACACAAAGCATCTGTCGCTCAGACAGCTTCTCGTGGCTCCGTTCTGTCTGGTCACACGACCCCTGACCTCTTGGAATGTTTGTAACCTTCACTCCAGCACAGCTTCCTCCCTCCTAAAAGACCATTTTACGGACTTCAGGATGTAAAATGGGCTCCAGAAGACTCAGGTGCCTCCTCCCATTATCAAACATGCAACATCAGAGAGTTGAGCTAGCCCCCCAAAAAAATTTTTTCGAAACAACCCCCTGAACTTTTATAGAACTAAAAATAATCTTAAAAATAAATTTTCTAGTCTTACACCTTGCATAATTACTAGATCCCAAGGTCTCATTTCACATTATATAAAAAAACAATTAAACATTCACATGCAATTTCGTGATGACAATCAAAGGTTCTACCCCTAACAAAATTTTAAAAGGCAAACACTGAAATTTCACAATTACACAATAAAATTTCATGAAAAAGAAAGAAAAGTAATTCATAATCAATACATTCAAACTTTTTTTTTTTTTTTTTTTTTTTGTAATACAAATGAAAGAAAGAAAAAAAATAAATATTTACAAACAGTCCAAAAACACTACCTAAAACCAAGGCATTATTTTTTTTTTTATTCTTCGTGCATGCGACTTAACGCATCCGCATTCAAATGCTTTTTTCCGCTCTTATGCTCGACTGTGAAGTTGTATTGTTGTAAACATAAGGCCCATCTCGTCAAACGTGAATTTGTGCCCATCATTTTTTTAAGATAAACTAAAGGGTTATGATCGGTTTGAAGAACGAATTTTTGTCCATCTAAATAATGATTTAGTTTTTTCACCCCAAAAATGACTGCCGCTAATTCGCGTTCAATGGTACTATAATTACGCTCCGCCTTGGAGAATTTTTTGCTCAAATAAACAATTGGGTGTTCCTCGTTATTCCCGAAATTTTGAGCTAGGACCACACCCGCCCCTACAAGACTTGCATCAGTCTGAACAATGAAGTCTTTTGAAAAATCCGCAGCATAGAGTACCGGTCCCTTAGTTAGATCTAATTTTAGTACCTTAAATGCCTGATCACATTCCTGACTCCACTCAATTTTTTCCCTCTTATTTTTCCCTTTTAACAAATCCGTCAAAGGCGCAGCTTTTGTCGCATAATCCTTTATATATTTATGGTAAAATCCGGTCAGACCTAAAAATGACCTTACATGCGTCTTTGTCTTTGGAATGGGAAATTCTTGGATAGTTTGGATTTTCGCGTCACTCGGCGACCTCTTCCCTGACCCCACTTCGTGCCCTAAAAATTTTACATGGTCCTGGGCGAATAAACACTTTGCCGGTTTCACTTTTAGATTTGCCTCCTCCAAACGTTGTAACACCATGTCCAGATGCCGGATATGGAGCTCCCAACTGGATGAAAACACAGCCAGATCATCCACATATGGTCTCACAAAACTCACTAAATCCCCTAGCACCTCACTAATTAATTTACAAAAATAAAATGGAGCATTCACTAAGCCAAACATCATTTTTTTTGGAATAAACTCACCGAAAGGGGTTACAAACGCCGCATACCTTTGCGCACGTTTCGTTAACGGGATTTGGAAATACCCCTTCGTCAGATCCATTACTGAGATATATTTTGCAGTGCTCACTTCCTCAACTACCTCCTCAATATTCGGTAACGGGAAAAATTGCACTTGGGTTTTGGCATTGAGGGCCCTATAATCGACACACGGCCTAGGGTCTTTCCCCGGACTCTCTACAAGAATCATAGGCGATGCGTAATCTGACTGACCCACCTCAATCACCCCTAACTCTAACAGCCTGGAAATCTCCTTCCGCATAATTTCTAACTGCCGCGGAGACATGCGATAGGGTTTTGCACGAATCGGCTTATCATCTGTCAAAATGATATCCATCTCTACCTTATGGGTCGTACCAGGGTCGTTAGAAAACACCGTTTTATGCTTTACTAGGACATCTTGTAAAGTTGCCAAATTCCCTTCCGAAACCTTATTACCCAAATTACTCCCCTTAATTAAGTCTGTCAAGTCGAAATGATTAGGGTCCGAAATCGGATACGGGATAGATGCATCCTCCTCAATTTCCTCGCCACCCTCTTCCAAAATTAAGTTGACATGCTCTGGGCGTTTATGATAAGGTTTCATTAAATTCACGTGGAAAATCGTGTCCTTACATCTCCTTCCCGGAAGATCTACCGTATAGTTCGTATCGGATATTACCCCCGTAACTACACCTGGACCTAGCCACTGTACTGCCATTTTATGTGGTTTTGCAGTAGCCAAAACCAACACCGAGTCTCCCACCTTAAATTTTCGGGACACTGCATTTTGGTCGTACCATAATTTTCTTTTTTGTTGACATTCTGTCATGCGCTCCCCTGCCAAATCTTGACATCTTTTTAAGCGCTCATTTAAATCCAAAATATACTCTACTACATTTTGATTAATTTCCTCGTCCTGCATCCAATTTTCGTAAACAATGGTATGAGGCATCCTCAAATTCTTCCCAAAAATAAGCTCTGAAGGAGAAAATCCCGTGCTTTCATGCGGCACCGTCCTCAACGCGAAAAGAGCCATAGGCAGATTTTCTTCCCAATCGCTTTTCGTTTCGAGACATAATGCTTTGAGAATCCTCTTAAGAGTGGAATGCATTCTTTCCACCTGATTAGATTGCGGATGACAGACAGAAGAATGATTGATTTTGATATCATACTTCTCAAAAAACGCTGTCGATAAGTCACTCGTGAAATAAGCACCTTGATCGCAGACTAACTCTCTAGGAAATCCGGTCTTCGCGAAAATTTGCATCAATGCATTGATCACTGACCTCGAAGTTAGGTTTTCCACAGGAATAGCATCCGGGAATTTTGAAGCGACGCAAACAGCCGTTATCGCAAAACGATTATTTTTGTTACTCGTTACAAGCGGACCTATAGCGTCAATCGACAGACGTCTGAACGGTTCAGAAATAATCGGTACTAATCTCAACGGAGCTTTCTTCTTATCCCCTTTTTGTCCTACTTTTTGACAAATTTCACAAGTTTTGACATACTCTTCGATTTCCTGATAGCAATTTGGCCAAAAGAAATTAGTCAACACCCTCTGCTTAGTTTTACACGAGCCTAAATGCCCTGACACAGAATCATGACACAGGTTTAGAATCGCTGCCCTAAATTTCTTTGGCACGCACAACTGCATCCTGTTTTGGTTACGCTTAGAATCCGATATTCGAATTAACCGCTCATTTTTTATCTTAAATTCCTTTCCCGCTTCATTCCTAGCTTTTTCCCAACAATTTTTCAACGTGTCACACGCAGTTTGCTCTTTTTGAAACTCTTCAGCTGAAACCCCGATTAATGGACACCTGTCTGTTTCTTTTAACACAGGAAGAACAACTTTATTTTCTGCACTAGTCTCCTCTAACGACTCGCTTATCAAACCCGGTTCCTCCTCAAAATTCTGAATTTTTCTCTGAGTTGGCTTTTCATTATTCATTTCGGACTGCGCACTCTTAATCCTTTCTTGCTCACGTTTCTGACTTCGCGTTATCGCATTAATTGGATAAACAATTTTTTTATTGGACTCAATTAACTCTGCGGTTTTATTGCCTAGAAGATATATTCCCTGACTCAAATTAGCAGGTTTTACAGCCGCTTTTGTAATGACCTCTCCGAATTCCCCTTTTAAAACGATTTTCGCCAAAGGTAAACACCTACACGTTTCGTCAAACGGTTGCTTAATCCATACCTGTTCCGGCAGTAAATCCTCAACAGAAATCATATTCCTTTCGCACACGTCAATGTTTGAGCCACTATCTCTCAAGAATTCGCGCTCTTGTCCATTTATTTCTAATTTACCTATATAAGGCTCAAAACCAACACCTAAAATTTCGCCCGCACTTAAGTTATTGATCGGATTTGTTCTGCGATTAGGGTTTTGTGGGCAGTTAGGTCGAATATGGCCCCTTTCCGAGCACAAATAGCACACAATTTTACTATTTCTATCAAAATCACGATCTTTAGATTCGATTTTATCCCCTTTTAATTTTCCTGAGTCTTTTTTGTCGCCCTTAGTTGACTCAGCTTTCGGATTACTCCCACCATCATGCTTACCTGACCCGAATTTCTGACCGTCTTTCCCAAATGAATTTCTACCCTTCGTAAAACGCTGAAAAGGTTTATATTCTCTTTTCCCATTCTCTTTTCTAACCGCGTCATACTTGTCGCACTTCTCCGCCAAATCCGAAGCTTTGTTGATTTCTTCCCACACATCTACAAAATGTTGTTTGATTTCGCATGGTACCCTTTTCTTTAACTGCTCCGTGAGCATCAATTCCTTTAATGACTCTAAATCTTTAATTTCTAAAATCTCAAGCCAGTTATCTAGGTACCCTCTCAAATCGTGAACTAAATCAACCCATAATTCTTCACTTTTTTTGGTGTGCGATTCAAATTTCGTTCTTAGCGCACGCGCACTCAATCTGAATCTATTCATCAACACTTTTTTTACATGTTGAAAGTTATCAGCCTCTGACTCGTCTAATTTCATAATTATTTGTACGACGTCGCACGGCAATAAAGGGATAAGTTGCGACATCCAGTCCTGTTCGCTAACATTTTCTTTACGTGCTAATCTTTCAAATATCGTAAAAAAAAGAGAAATATCCATTTGTTTTGGGTCAAATTTCGGAGCTATGTCCTTTAAATTAATTTTCTTCAAAACCGTCTCTTGAACTAAACTCCCGGACTCTACGCTACTAGTTTCTGCAGCGCTCTGGATTCTGAGTTTCTCCAGTTCAAAATTTCGTTCGGCCTCTTCTTTTTCTTTTTCTTTTCGTAATTCCCATTCGCGCTCTTCTTTTTGCAACGCCCATTCGCGCTCTTCTTTTTCTTTTTGTAATTTCAATTCGCTTTCTTTCTGTTCCAAAATCCCTTCTATTAGCGCCTTCGCAACCCCTTCATCATAATTAGCCGCCTTTTCAATAGCTTCCTTGATTTCTAGTTTTTTGCTTTTATCTGTTAGCCCCGAAACACCAAATTCATCCGCTAACTCTAACAATATGTTTTTAGTATACTTAATGAGAAATGCCATAATTACAAAATACAATTTCACTAATTACTGAAAAAAAATGCACATATAATAAAAACAATAAACAAATCAAATACCATGAAAATATAGACAAAAGTAACACTTTGATTATCACCTACGAAATTCTTTAAACACCTTTTCTCTAAACATTAACTACAATATTTACCCAGATACAATAAACAGTACCTATATTTAGTTAAAATAAACAACTAGAGAAAAAAAAAAAGAATCCTAGAATTTTTACCAGTAGGCAAATCAACTAATTTCCAGTATACTCCTATATAAACAGTTACAGTATCCACAATCCTTACGTTGCTTTTAAAAAAAAATTTAGAATTATAATCTTATCGAAACTTTTAAACAACAATTTAAAGTTACCAAGCTCCCCGTTACAGTAAACAGAACTTTAACGATAAATTTATCTCTCAAGTAAACGCCCCGTTAAGTCATGAAATTACTCTTTTCAACCGCCTTAACTATTAACTTGACTTCGAGATATCCGTGCTTAAAATTTTACACATAAAAACTAAATTCTTACTCTTAAAGCTTCGTAACTACATGCATTGTTACAAAACAAAAATAAATAAATAAACAAAAACTATCATCCCACAACTCAAATCTCTGACACTTTGCATATCTGAAAATGAAAGAAAACATACCTGAAAAATCTCCTTGATTGGCATCTCCAGGGAATTCAGCAGCACAGGGAAGAAGCGAAGTCCTTTTAATCCTTTCCACGCTATTGTCACAGGCATCAATAATCTCCAGTAAATCTCAGGGATTCCAGTTGTCACCGGGCTCACAGCAACGTTCTTTTATACTTTTTCACCACCAACACATAGAAAACAGAGTTCGATGTTTTTTTTTCTTAAAACAACATCCCACCGCTGCCACCATTTTATATTTTTAATTAAAGCTGTGGTGATTTCTGGGAGTACACCTCGAACAACGGAATACGCAAGCATGAGTCCAGGGATGGTTTTTTGCTATTTTTATTCAAAACTTAACAAAAAAATTGAAATTCAAATAAATTAAAAATTATTACAAAATGCTCGCCTCCGAGCATACTTCAAAAACATGCTACACACTTTTAGCACCAAGTCTCTCTGTCCCTTTTTTGAGTCTCTTCCTTCCGAGCACACCTTCGAAGGGGGAGGGGAATACCCCACACGAAGCACTGATTCGTTGAACGTGATATCAGTCTACCCGTGACATCATTTTCGGCCAATCTTGGTCTACCCGAAACTCTGAGAAACGTCGGTAGCAACAAAGGCCATGCGTGAAATCGGAAACTATTGATGTCACCGCTTCCATAGAAATATACAATTTTTTTACACAAAGCATCTGTCGCTCAGACAGCTTCTCGTGGCTCCGTTCTGTCTGGTCACACGACCCCTGACCTCTTGGAATGTTTGTAACCTTCACTCCAGCACAACATGAAAAAGTTCAAGAACATCAACTACACCGCTACACATCACTGAGATTGACACTACTCGAAGATTATTTTTTTCCCCTCTGACTTTTGAGAAATACTATTAGAATCCCTGCCTTCTTCCGTCTTTCGTTTCTGTTGTTATTGGCCTCTTCACACTTAATTTCATCCAGGACAATGATCTACATTTACATCCTAAAATACCATTATATAACGATCATACCATCAAGTTGACCGAGAGAAAAGTTCAGTTTGATAGCAGTATTGCTGTTTTTTTTCCCTTTTTAATGATTTCGGGAAAAAAAAAACCTTTCTTGAAGTTTTCAGATTAATTCCGAAACACTATAAATAAAATATTGTATAATACATGTAATAATAAACTTAATTTTATTTCATGCTGTTAAAAATATAGAAGTTGATAAAACATAATAAAAAATCAATTCAATAAAAAAAAAAAAAAAGATAAAAGGCATTTTGATTAATCACATCAAATTTTACAGTTTCATGAAACAGTAATACCGTCATAAAACAGAAAATAATCACTTTTAAGAAGTTTTGATTCAAATTATAGTACAGTCCTGGCCAAAAGCTAACAAGATTTTCCGATTTTTTTTTTCTTTTTAATTAATTATAAATTGTCTACTAAATAAATGTTCTTAAACTTTGGCGATATAACGAACACATTATCATATACTTCAGTGAAAATTTCGTTGCGAAAATAATTAGCGGGTAAACAATAAATTGAACTTAAAAAAAATATATCGACGAATACTCTGTATTATTAAAACTAGCAGGCTACGCCCGCTTCGCTGGCCACTATATTTAAATGAATCTCCAAAAGAATTGGATCATTATTTATTTTTCACATCACATTATAAATAAAAACTAAAATAATTACATTGGAATCGCTCTAGACCTCGCATCGGGTACTCGCTGAATACGGCAGCTCTTTCTCTGCCCGCACTGTATCGGGAGCAGGTTCCCACTGCCTGCAGAAATCGCTTTCCTATGTATTTCAATATGGGTATTTATTGACGATAGGTGGGTCTGCCATTATTTAAGAACTACGATTTTAAAGATAACTGTATCTCAGCGTCTATTAAATATTGTAGTTTTTGAACCAAGTATTTTATTGCTCATGCTATTTACACTGTATTACAATTTGATTCCGACCAATGTATAATGAAATAAAATAAAAAGTAGTTTTCTTTTAGAAGGAATTAAAAAAATAAAAAACAAATAAATTCCAATCAGTTTAATCCTTTCTACTATATACTACCATTATTTCTTGACAAATACTATAAATTAGAAAAAAAGAAGAAACTTTTAAAGAAATTAAATTAACAAATGAAAAATAATTGTTGTTATACTACAAAATTTATACATAAACATAACTGTTATAAATACGTTTTTAAATTTTAAATTTAATATATTTAATTCTTTCTACTGCATTACCATTTTATTTTCAAGAAATATAATAAATTAAAAAGAGAAAAAAGATTCGCCCTCAAATAAATGCATTAAATAAAAAATAAATTGCATAATATAGCCGTTGCTAAGATACGCAGACGATTACAATTGAAGAATAAATTCATGAAAAATGAAACATAAAAGCCAATGTTTAAAATCGAAAAAAACATTAATTTAAAAAATTCAAATTCGAAATTCGAAAAAATCTCGATGAGGTGCACACCTGCAGGGTCCCAGATACCTATATGCCAAATTTGGAAGCTCTGCGATCAGTAGTGTGTAGTATTGTTCATGTTTATATAAATGTATTTATTTTCCTGTTGGAAAAAAAATAAACTCGTATTTTTTTTTTTTTTTTTCTTTGGCAACAATTAAATTATGGATTAAATTTAAATGGCTAATTTTTTGCTATTATTAGCTTATTATTTTCATATTTTTATTAATAAAAGAAAACTAAACAGAAATTCGAAATTCTGACTTCGATGTGCACAATGATCCTTCGGGGGGCACCTTTATGTTAAATCTCGTGACTGTCCGAGCTACCGTTTTCGAGAACAGTGAAATATACATACAAATATTGCTCACTTAATAGTATAAGATAGGGAAATAAACTGTAACTGTAGCACATTTTAATATTGACTCAGCATAGTTTTCTGATTCAAGAAATTTTTTGTGATGCATTTATGTAAGAACAATGTGTCAAGCTAAATACTTATACACTTTTTATTTATTTATTTTTTAAATTGAAAACAAAATCATCATGTGTTTTATCTGTATATTATGCAGAATTTTCACCGAAATTTAACACGACTTTCAGTAAGTTGACAAAACACTGTAGAAATAATATATCGCATTTAAAATACCAATATAATAAATAACTCCTGAAATATATATGAAAAGTGCATTTGCGAATGATTAAAAAAAAAAAAAAAACACAATTCAGTAGTAAATTATATACTATTGACCAATATTACAACTACAAGATTGAAAATTCTAAACTTTTTTTTTTTTTCCCTTTCTTTTTCTTTCTTTCTTTTTTTTTTTAAAAAAAAAACGTGCCTAAAAAATTAATAGGTAAAGAAAAAAAATATTTTTTTTAAGCGTCAATCTATTAAATTAGTTGAAAGACAAGATTTGAGTAAGCTGATGTACAAAAATAATTGTTTATTATTATTAAAAAAAATACGCCAAAAAAAAAAAAAAAAAAAAAAAAAAAAAACTGATTTCGGAAAAAATTATCCGAAATCAGCAAGCATACATTTTTGTATTTTAAAATACTTAAAAAAAAAAAAAAGGGGGGGGCTCATATTTCATAAGATATTTAAAACATTTTTATGCTGTTGCAGTATATTATTTTAAAAGTGTTTTTTTTTTCAATTTAGCTAAAAGAGGGGATAATTTTCATTGAAAACTCTGCAAATTATAAATAAGAAACATTTTTTTTTTTTTTTTTTTAACTTTTAAATAAATGCTTATATATTTTTTACTTATCACGCTATTGTTACACAAATGCATAGGAGATTGTATTGGGTCAACATTAACATATTTTTCAGTTACAAATCATTTCGTTCTCTTAACGATACAGGGGTGCTCGCAAACCTTTCTGATTTGATCAATTTGTTGCCGCTCACGTAAATATTGTAATCCAATCTTCACTGCAAAACATGAGGAAGATTCTGTTCTTCTGCTAATTATTGCAGAAATTAATTCTTCACTGAAAAATATGAAGATAATCCTGTTCTTGGTATTGCCAGAGTTCAAGATCATTTATCTACATGCGAATTTTCCCCAAATTTCTGCGATTAACTGCACAAATATAAAATAACTGTATAAAAATACGATTTAAAGTATTTCCGGCAAATTAAAATCTACTACTTACATCCAATAAACAGCATTTAAAAAATAAACTTTTAAAACTTCCAATAAAGTTTACTTATTTTGTACTATTTTACTTAAAATACGATTATTTCAGCGTTTTAACACATTTACAACCTATTAGCACTGAACAACGATATATCATCTTTCGCAGCACTTGTGAAAAGTGCTAACGACTGGATATTGTTTTACATATGCGATGGTGTCTTATTATTCGAATCGCGAGAGAATTCTATATAATATATAGATAGATAGATAAAACGCAATAAATAATTTAATTTCTCCTCAAATATATTGAAAAAAAAAATCGTTTGTGGATTTAACATTTTGTTATATTCCGTGAAGGTTGGTGCTGGTATTACATATACGCTAGAGCAATAAGACATACATTGACATATAATGGTGGCTGGTGCATGTAAAATCCGCGGTGGCCGCAACGTCCCATGCAAATTATACCTCTGGGGGGTCACTGAAGCGGGGGAGCCATCCTTTCCGCGGAGGATCAAAATTGTGATGGCGTGTCTCTAGATCATCCTTAGGGGTGCTTCCCAGACCGTTACCAATTACCCACAGCGCAATACTACTGCCAGGGCCCATTTAACCTAGAACCTTACAACTGAGGGGAAGCACAAATCCATTTGGGGGCCCTCACTGACTGTTTGGTCTAGAGACTCATACAAACATCTCGAAAAATTTATAAATTTTTCATTAAATTTTGTAGTTACCTGGAATTGGAGTAAATTCGCTTAAAATGTAGACAAGTAAATTCACTTAATTTTTGTACCAAAATATAAACTGGTGAAAGCCTATATTCACCACAATATATGAAATTATTCCATTATAAATGAATTTTTAAACGCTTCAATTAGCATATTTCCTACATAATCTAGAAATGATAGTTGTACAGTCAGGTGTACTGTGACTTTTTATAATGAGACAATGCTTTTAGGCCACAAGCTTGCAATCCGGGGCCCATTTTTTGCTTAATTTGGGCTTGCTTAATTTTTAGGCTTGCATCCTTAGAGGTGCTTCGCTTAATTTTCAAATTTTTCTAGGGGAAGCACATGCTTCTCGTGCCTATTGGGTAATCAGGACCTGACTACTACGACGTTAAAAGAAACCAACCAACCAACTATACATTGACACTGACATAAGGAACAAAGCGCATCCATGAACAAACAACGATTTTTCCTATGCGCAAATACTGTTTGTAAAAGAGAATTGATTTTTCTGTTTTGCATAATGATTCATAAGTATAATTTTTCGTAAATAATGAAATGCAATTGGATTAAATTTCTTCTCCTGTATTTCGAAATGTGCTCCTTTTTGAATTTTGTAAACATCACTTTTATTTATGTATTTTTTTTTTTTTTTTTTTTTTAATATAAGCTTTCCCCCAAATTTTAGCAAAATCGTGAAGCTGGTCTGGCTTTCGGCTCTTGGTCGGTACTAAAAATGTTAATTCCATGGATTTGTACTTTCACTGGTGTCAGCTTTAGAAATTTCTGTTTTTTTTTTTTTTTTTTTTTTTTTCCTTCATCTAACTTCATAAAATATTCTTAAATTAATATTCTTCTTCTCTCTAAAAAAATAAAGAAAGAAAAATAAAAAGATGAAACGTGTACCAGAATTGTTTTTTTATTTTTTTTTAATCTTCAGAAACGTTAAAAATCTATTCAATTATTATTATTATTTTTTTTTTAATCTTTTTTTCTGCACAAAGCACAGCCTTCCTGAAAGCATTATATATACTCATTATTAGTTTGAAAACATTATTTATATATCAAATTAATTACCATAAGAGTAATTTTACAAGGTTTTTTTTTTTTTTTTTTTTTTTTCCTCATTAAAGTTATTATTATGCCCACTTTGACAATAATATATGCCGATTTTTAGATGATTTTTCAGCCATCGTTATAAAGTGATAGATCATAACCAGGGTTCGTGAAATACGATCGCCCGGTCGCCACGGCGATCAATATATATTCTATTTGGCGACTATGTTTTTAACTTTAAGGAAACTTTTTTTAAAAAAATACTTTAGTGAAAAAAATCCGTCTCAGAATGAGGCTCCTGTTGCATTCTCGACTAACTCTTGCCCTTTGGATTCTCCCTTCTTTCATTACGTTTCCAGACACTGTGTACTGTGTTGAACCAGTACATCATTAGATGATTTACACCACTTTTTTCCGTGCATGTCTCACTATTCAGTATTAAATTAGCACACAATTTTAGGTAATCAGTTTACGCTGCCCCTGCTTTTGTATGCTTAGCGACCTCATGCTGAATCGTTGTGCCAGTGTAATGATGTATCAATTCCAATGGTCTTTCTTTTTAGCGAAAATAATACAACTGGGTTTCATAATGTTAAATTTAAACACGTGTTTACTGATGTACCCTTCTAGCCTAGTAAATATTTGGTTTTTAAGAATGGGATTTTAATTTCCTGTTCAAAAAAATTTCAAAATTGAAAAAAAAAAAAAATAAATAAAAAATAAATAAATAAAAATAAAAAAATAAGGCAAGTGGATATTTTTTACTGGCGACTAGTTTTTTTTTTTTTTTTTTTTTTTTTTTAATTCCCGGTGTCCTGATCATAACAATATTTTTTTCTATTAGAAATTTAATAAATAAATAAATGTATAAAAATATTCTCAAAATGTATGCATTCGGAACTTTATTTCTTGGTAATATCTCAACCTGTTTCATTTATCATTTAAATTTTTTTTCACTATATCAGCGCTAGGCTTGAGCATTCATTACAGTATCTTGACCATTCATAGTAATGAGATAAAAAAAAAAAAAAAAAAAAAAAAAGAAGGACTAAAGTCTCAACATTGTTTCAAAACATTGAAAAAAATAAAATAAAATAAAATTACCAGTTTTGTCTTTTTTTAAACACCCTTTGAAATTCCTCCGAATTCAGTTCTCGGAAGGCGATAAAGCGAAACGTCGTGAATATGGCTTGACGATTGTTATAAAAGAAAAAGGATCTTATTTTTCTGTTTCAATTGTGAGATTCGGGCGTAAATAATGACTGTTATCATCGGATCTTGATGCGAATTTGATCTCCGTGATATTGCGTGTGAATTTCGGAATCGACTGACATTCATGCGTAAGTGATTGTTTCCTCGCTATGGCTGTGAATTGGATCTTTATTTCTTCTGCCTATTTTGGTTTATATCCGTAACGTGAAAGACACAGAAATTAGATGTTTATAAGTGATTATAATAAGCATTTTAAAATTTATAAATACACAATATTTTATATTATTATTATTGTTAGGATTATTATTATTATTATTTTAGTACGACAGTAATTGAGTTCCATTCTTTAGCATCAGTTACTATATTAATTGCCTAAAATTTCTTTGGCATACATTCAGCATATAACGGCTTTTAAAATTTTTCTTGTCATTTGAACGATGAATTAAAATGGCTTTCACAACTGCGTAATTAAGCATCTTGGCGAGAAACATCCGAGCTACTTCACTACAAAATTTCAAATTTCGCCGAGGGATTCTACACTGAAGCTGTTCCATTTCTTTAGCACGATTTTCCTCAATTTCATTTTAATTATTTTAATAAAAATACTTGCACGTTATTTTTTTTCAAACTAGGAAAAAATGTATTTATTTATTTATTTTCGGCATCGATTTTTTTTCTAATAATTTTGATGTTAGAATGGATTTTTAATTAACACCTTTTGTATCAATTATCCAATTGAATTAAAAAATACGGCATTTTGTGCTGATTAATAAGTGTAACAATTTTTAATAAAATCGAATAATCCAGACTACAAATCCGGACAGGTACAATGACAAACTTTCAGCTTAATAAATTAAAAAAAAAAAAAAAAAAAAAAAAAAAAAAAAAAAATGTCTGCATACGTTCATTCAAGGTGACAGATAAAAATTGGTAACGACGCTGTGTGAAAGATATAGTACAACTTGTCATACTAATAAGGTGAGACAATTATTGTACTTCTTATCATATTGAAAGCTGCACATTGAAAGTTCTTTCTTTTATTATAACGTGTTCGTAAATCGTAATAAATATCTTGAATGTGAAATTGGGAATTTATTTATTTGTACTGACTATTTATTTCAATCTGCCATTTTGCGTCGTTACCAATTTATAGTGTTCCACTTCGAAAATGTCTGACAATATCCAATTTTGCCATTTTATTTCTTACTCTATCTTAAAATATTTTGTGAAATCCGTAAAATCTTTTATATATATATATATTCCTTTCACTTCCCATCGGTGAGAAGCAAACTCACAACTTCGGGTTCGTACTTGTGTGACAGGACTGAATATTTCCTGACTATTTAGACTAGAGTTTTAAGATATCTTTAGACTAAAACTGTGAAATTTATTTAGAATGTGTGTTATTTTCCGATTTATAAGATGAGTATATTTACATTAATTATGTTTTTGAGAAATTAATGGATTAATATTAATTAATCGGTGATAAATTTTGAGTATAATTTAAATATCGAAAAATTGGCTTATAATGTTTTTAATATTATGTTTTGTTCTATAGAAATTGAAACTGTTATATATATATACGTATATATAAATTGAAAACCTTTTCAAACATTGAATAGATGAAGCCAAGAAACATTGAATAAGATGAATATATATATAATTATTGTTTTATTTTATCTTTTTTCCAAAGATAGAGATTTGTAATATCGAGACAACGCAATATATTCAGGATAAAAATAAAATTAAAATTAAAATTAAAGCTCGTGACACATCTTTATTTTTTGCAAAACAACAATTAGAAATTAACTCAAAACTCAATATTCCAGATACTTTTTGTTACTTCCGAACATCTTATAATATTATGAGAAAGAAAATAATTTTTACATGTATTATTTATAGTTCTTTTACATGGAAGTACGGAATAATTTATGCATATCATTTCCTATCGGGGCTAATTATGTGAAATGAAATTCGTTACAAAGAGTACTGAGACAGATACGTTTTAGATTTTTGCCCTAAGATTTTACACCCCTACTTACTCCATTAATGGCAGCACGTACTTTATATAAATCAAATTTAATTTATACTATAGCAGCAAAGTAAAGAAAGCATTTTGTGTTCTGTTGGAAACATTTTACAATGAATAGCATATGGCTCTCAAATGTTAGATTGAAATACAGTATTTTTATTATATGTCATTCCCTCACTCATTGTAAAGTTAACTAAAAGAAATCAAATTTGCTTTTTTATGTTATTATATTAATAAAAATATGTTTTAATAAATATTTAGTGTTTGAAAATATAGCTAACCTAATAATATTTTTATAAAGTAGTTTCTAGAAAAAATTTGTCATTCCCTCATTTTTCTAATTAATAAAAATAATTACA
This sequence comes from Salticus scenicus, assembly GCA_963930645.1. Lineage (NCBI taxonomy): Eukaryota > Metazoa > Arthropoda > Arachnida > Araneae > Salticidae > Salticus > Salticus scenicus. The sequence goes on from OZ005649.1 coordinate 34,934,185, forward strand.
ATTTCAAAAATTATCTGATACAGCTTGGTTGATATTATTTTTTATTATCTGTAACATATGTGTATATGCACAAAATAAAAAATAAAATTTTGGAGCAATTTTATTTGGGCTAACTATTTTTTTTTTTAAAAGCACACTTTTCAGAGAATGACCCATATAGATTTTTAAATTATTGTTTTTGAGAAATTGCGTTTAGTTCTCCATCATACTATAGGTATAAAAACTTTAGCATTCGTAAAAAGTTTCATTTTTTCTTTTTTTACACATTTTTAAGCAAGGGCGTAGCCAAAGGAATGGGGATAGAGAACCCTTTAAATACTTTGAAATTCAATAAAGTTTCATTTTTGACCAATGAAAGAAATTAAGAAGTAAGTCTCAGCCCCCTACAGATAATGTCTTTAATTACTCCGCTGTATTGAGATATAAAGGAATCCGAAAACTGTTGTTATTATCCTGTACGTTACTCAGCTCGCTTTTCGTCTCTGTAGCCATTATTTGAAGAAGTAATTATCGCAAAACACATTTGGCCAATTTTAAAATACCATACTACTACCCAAAACTCTAGGTGCTCTGTTCAATTACACTGTACTTTGAAAACTACCGTAAAATACTGTTCAAGCGTCCCCTTAGACTTCAAGGAAATTAGGATATGTTTGGGGAAGTGGCGGATAAACGATAAAAAGTATGATAAAAATATAGAAATTGATATGTGTTTGTTTGCTAAAATTAAATGATATAAAAATGATTTTAAAGCAAAACATACATATATTTTTTAGTTCCAATGATTAAAAAAAAAAAAAAAAAAAAAGTAGAAAGAAAGAAAGAAGAAAAAGAGAATGAAATACAGTAAACTTTTGATTATTAAGACCCGAATAAACTACTACGTCAGAAACGCCAAAGAAAAATATTGGAAATGCATACAGCTGTTTCGGTAGCCTTAAGGCCTTAAGCGTACCGTCTTCAGTGCTTCCTTTTTGCACTGAAGACGGTACGCTTAAGGCTACCGAAACAGCTGTATGCATTTCCAATATTTTTCTTTGGCGTTTCTGACGTAGTAGTTTATTCGAGTTTTAATATTCCAACGCCAAGTCTCCTGTTATTATTAAACTTTTGATTAACCTTCATTCATTAAACCAGTAGAATTTGGAAAACTCTTTCTCTCCACTTCCAATAAAAAGTTTTGAAACATTTGCCGCTATTTTAGGAAGCTTATTTTTCCATTTTCAAATAATCAGTGTCCAATTTAATATTATACAAATCAATGTTTATATTCATAAAGGTGAATGATGAAAAATAAATAAATAATATAAAAAACTGTCACCTATTCGGATATAGTCTACTGCTGCGCTTAAGTGGGCGATTATTCGGTATTTTAAGAACAAACGAAATTCATATAAAATAATAGAGAGGGGGAAGAGGAGCGTTTAATCGAGGAAGAACCCTTTTGCGGTATTTTACGGTATATATATATATATATATATATATATATATCTGAAAATTAAAAGTAATTCCATAATTAACAATATGCAATAAAAACACGCTATAGAAAATGTGTAAAATATTTTATTGTAAGCAAGACAAAGGACATATTAGGATAGGCAATGTAGAGGAAGAAGGACGAGATGTGAGCAGCATTTCAGGTAAACGATGGTAGAAGACACTAGCCAGGTGGAAATGGCATTGAGAGGAAGAAGACGACAGCTACAATCCAGATGTTATCGGATTTTCAAGAAGACGATGGTAGATGGTAGAAGACACTAGCCAGGTGGAAATGGCATTGAGCGGAAGAAGACGACAGCTACAATCCAGATGTTATCGGATTTTCAAGAAGACTATGGTAGATGGTAGAAGACACTAGCCAGGTGGAAATGGCATTGAGAGGAAGAAGACGACAGCTGCAATCCAGATGTTATCGGATGTTCAAGAAGACGATGGTAGAAGACACTAGACAGTAGGATATGACGTTGACAAAAATGGCGGCAGATACAATCCAGGTGTTATCAGATTTTCAAGAAGACGATGGTAAAAGACACCAGCATGATCCAAGTGGCGTTGCAAGAAAAGAGCGACTGGAAAATTCCAGATGTTAGCTGACTTTTAGGTGAATGAGAGCAGATCTGATGGAAGACTAAGATTTGATGGAAAGATGTGGAGAAAAGATGCTGACTGTAAAGTTATAGTTATTCGAGGCTTAATAGTCACAGGAAAAAAGAGCACAGTTGAAAAGTAAAGGGAAAAATATTAAAGTGCAAAAATTCTTGTTTAGTATGGAAATAATTCATAATATAACATAAATTGGTAATGTAAGCAGTATATTTATCAGCAGAACAGGAATTGTTTAAGGTAGTACCAATCGGCCGTGGATTTAAATTTTCTAAATAAGTCGAATGGGCATCTGTAGATTTTAACAAGGCATACTCAAATATTAAATTACTTTTAAAAATAATTCTGTTTTTTTCCTAGTCCACATTACGAACAAGTTCAAAAAGGTCTTTCATAATTTAAAATAATAGAACGATTCAAAATTGAGCAATAAATTAATTGATAAAATATGTAATGTTTTCATTCATCATCATTAGTTAAAATAACATAGTTTTTTCTAACATTAAAGGTCCGATTCCATTTTCTTTTTATCCAATCCTTGAATTTTACTCCGAGATTTTTTTTCTTCTTAGGAGATCCATTTTTAGTGAGAATAATATTCAAATCATTCATTTCTGACGAAGAATTTTTCGGACAGAAAGTTTTATCACAGCATTTTTTTGCTGTAGTTTCATGTATGCATATTTTTTTAGAATTATGGTTTTCATCCACAACTAAAAATTTCTTATCTTTTTCAAAATTTTCTCCCCCAGCAAATTGGTCAACAGAATTTTCATCACGGATTTCTAGATTCGTACAACCTTCCAAGAGATGATTAGTGAAGGCAATTTTCTTGTTTGTTTCGTTAGTTTCTTTTGCTTCAAATATTTGCGCATCTGTGAAATTTGGTAGAATATAATTATTAGCAGGTATTTCTCTTTGACAATCTTTTACGGACAAAAAGGGATGATTAAGCATTTGGCGAGCAGTTGGACGAAACTCAGGATTCCACTGCAGCATTGTCCAGACGAAATCGTGGGCAAGACGTAGATCTTCGACTGTCATTTTGACTGCAAAGAAAAATGATCTCATAATTTTGTAGAAAACTCTGGCTTTTAAAGTTTCTTTCAGAACAGGCTCGACGTTACTTTTCCATGACTCGAAATCGTACGCATACTTAAAGTGACGAGCTGGCCAATTTCCAGTAAGAACATTTAATGACATTAAACCAAATGTCCAGATATCAAAGGAGATGCCATTAATTTTGTGTTTTTCTGATTCAAAGAAACATTCTGGCGGCCTGAATACTTTTGGCGCCACAAGCCTTCTACAAGGTTGATTCTTCACATTCAAACCAGAAAAGTCACAAAGAAGACCTCTATCGTTAGCAGTTATTAACACGTTATCAGACTTTACATCTAAATGAACAAAGCCCACATCGTGTAAGTATTGCAAAGCTTCCAGAGTATCTCGCAGCCATGTACGAATTCTGTTGAGACCATCAGGATCGGCACGAAATTCGAGGCTCCTAATCATTTTGTCCAGAGAAGTAGGTTGTTTTGGCATGATATATAATTTAACATCCATTTCTTTCAGATCAATGATTTCATATACTGGAAGAATGCTTTTGTGATTTAAAACGGGCCAGATACGCTCTTCCAGTTCCCATGAGTGATCCTTCTTGACAATTTTAACTGCAACAATCTCATTTTTGGGAGTGACGGCAGAAAGCACATCACCGAAACCACCACGACCGATTGGTACAACTGATGTAAAATTACATTTTTCTAGATACTTCTTCACAATATCATATGAAGACGAGTCACCAGATTCCATGACGAGGAATTATCACACAAATACTAATCTAGGAGTCAGTAACTTAAAAGACGGTAGTTTGTAATAAAATAAATTACTCAAAATTCCCCTAAATAATAACCAGTCGCAAATTAAAGTATTTTCTTTTTAAACCGCAAGAGAACTTTTTAGATCTCAAAAATAGTAAGATGTTTTGAGAAAGAAAAGCAATTCTTTAAATATTTGTCCAATTCTTTAAAAAAGATATTGTTGTTTCTTTGTTGGAACTTATTTCTAAATGTATACGATTGTTGAAAAAAAAAAAATGCTAAACGCAACACATAATCATTGTTGCTGCTGTTTTATCATAATAACATTTTCATTTTAAAGGTTTAATACAAATTTTGGTGAAAAATAAAATTCAGAAAAATCGTAAAAGAATTGGAATAGCTTTAGTATAGGACCCTTTAGCGAAATTGGAAATTTGGTACCGAATTAGCTCAGACGTTTCTCGCCAAGGTCTTTGCTTATGCAATTGCGATAGCTATTTTAATTCATTACCGAAATGACAATAAAAATTTAAAAGCTGCCAAGGGGCTCCAAGCTAAAGCTATGCAAAAGAAATAATAAATAAATAAATTTTAATAATAATAAGTAGATTTTTTTAATAAAATGTTCAATTTATAAAACGTTTTAGATATTCCAAAATTGATTGTTAACTAGTTGGATTAACAATTATTAAAATGAACAGGTTGATGTATTAGTTATTACTGTTTTGTGGTATGACCACCTGTCATGTCCGTGAGGTAAATTCTTAGCCAAGATAGTATTGTGAAATACTTTTCTTAGCGACAGTAGTTGAAGATATAAGTTAGAGTAATCGGAAAATGTAATTAAAGTTGCACTATGGTTTATTAGTAGGACAGAACTATTTCTTTCAGACAACGATTTTGCATTGTTGCCATTTATTGTATTACACCATGAATTTGCCACGATGCCCGCTAATATTGAATTTCCCCATTTAATTTCTTAAACTATCTTAAAATATTATGTCAAATTTGTAAAAACTTTTACATTCTTTAAAACCTACTGATAAGTGAGAAATTCATCCTTGATTGTATGTAAAAACAGACTGCCGATTTCGGTATCAGAGACCATCACCATTCACAAATTAAATGGGTTCCGGATATTTGCTGGCAATATCTTCTGAATATGTATTGATGATGGCTTCAAAATATTTGTTGGCTTTTTTTTTTCTGGATATGTACTGGTGATGGCTTCTGAATATTTGTTGGATATATCTTCAAGATATATCCAACAAATACTGGGAATTTGAAATTTGCCACCGAAATAGCTTGGACATTTCTCCCCAAGATGTTAATTTATGCAATTGAGATACCCATTTTAATTCATCGCAAAAGGACAACAAAAATATAAAAACCTCCAAGGGGCTTCTATGCTAAAACTATACTAAAATAATTTTAATAAATGAACATAGTAACCGATGCTAAAGAATGAAATACAGTAACCGCATGTCTTTATATGAAAGAATCTATTAAAATATGTCCTGTCGTACTAAATTAAATTCTGTTTACAAAAAATGTAAGCAGATTTATTTATTTATTTATTTATTTTAATGATTAATATATATATATATATTTCTTGTTTTCATCTATTCAATGTTTGAAAAGGTTTTCAATATATATATATATATATATATATATATATATATATATATATATATATATATATATATATATATATATGTGTGTGTGTGTGTGTGTGTGTGTGTGTGTTAAATGTATCCATTCCTTAAAAATACATTGCGTTTAGTTAATTAGTTTGTTATTAAGTTTGGGAAAATTTTAGCAGAACATTACTTTATACGAGAGCAACAAAGAAAATTTAAGAAGGATAGTGTATTAGAATTTAAAGAAAAACAGTAGCATGGAAACGACTTCTCACTATAGCATCGCTATAAAATTCTTATGAATTTTAAAAAGATAAATACTTTATTATTTTTTCGCAGTTAAATAAATTCCGTTTAGGAAAATAATAACAATTATCAAAATGAACTTCAATTATTAGAACTAAAAAATAAAATAAAATCAGTGTTACGTAACGGGTGGGACACCGTGCGATCCATACATCTGTGATGCGTTTGAAAATTTTTCGTATTTTTTTTTTTCTCTCTCCCTCTCTCTCTCTCCCTCTCCCTCTTTCTCTGTGTGTGTGTGTGTGTGTGTTTACACAGTGAAAACTAAATGTGCGGTTGATATCCACTGATATATTATTCAATACACTTTATTTGTAATTTTCCAAAAATAATTAAAAGTTAAAAATTTATAATGTTATTTACAAATGATGAAAGTAGAACTTTTTTCTGGTCAGTTCTAATATGCAGCACTTACATGCATGTACTTTAAAATCGTTTCCTCCTTTTTTTCCTTTGTTTGGGTAGGGAGGGGAGGCTGTTTTCCAAAACTCTTCAAAATAAAATTTCAAATACCCACTATTGCGTTATTGTGACAAGGAATATACTTTTATTCATATTCTACACAGAATTAGTTTTATATTGATGTATAACAAATGATTATGCACCAAATTTGAAGATGGGCGATATAGTTTCTAAATTTTAATATAATGCAACAATACGGTACTCCTATCTAAAGTAATCAGAATTGTACAAATACAATAAAGTTTACGCTATGAGTTTTACAGATTTTTTTTTGCGTGGATTTAATTCAATGAAAGATATATTCTGTTTAATAGTTTTGTATTTAATTCCGTACGTTTCGATAACTGGAATCAGAAACCATGCAATTTAAATTTGATATGGCAATCGGAATATAAATGTAGTCTTTTACAATCCCATTAACAAGCGTGAGTATAAAAAGTTTATTTTTAAAGGTATATTATAATAATTTCAAAATATAGTTTTATAAAGTACACCTACTTTTTTTCCGTCACGGAATATAAATAATAATAATAATAAAAAAGAAATTTAATTGGAAAAAGATTAGACAAAAAAAAAAAAAAAAAACTCTCATTACTGTCTTTTTTTCCTTTTTTCTTCTTAACAAAACTTTTCTTTCTTTCAGTTTTTTTTTTTTTTTTTTTTTTTTTAAGCAAATCAATAACGATAATTTAATTTTTTTAACGCATGCGAGACTTAGAATAATAGGAATTATGTTAAGTCTTAGCCATTTGTTTCTTTACGTTAAATGTTGTTAAGCTTTTTTCTTTCTATTTTATTGTTATAACTTTTATTTTATTAGTCTTTTATCTATTTTAAATATATTTCATGTGAACTCTTATTCTAAGATTAGACTTTAAGTTTATTTAAAGTACTTATACAGATTAAATCTACACTGTTTAAAAATTTTTTATACGAGTACTTTAAGTGTTGAATAAACCGTGAATTTATCAGAATTAAGATAATTTCTGTACGAAGTTAATTTATAGAATTCGAAAGTCATAATTGTTTTCACTTTCCGAAAGTATACCATATGTAAGGAAAGTATCGTAAACGTATAAAAATTCGACTATTAGTTTTTGATGTATCTATACATTGGGAGGACTCTTGAATTTATCTCTTCTACACTGATGGTGAGGTGTATATGAAGTGTATGTGTTTGCAGGTATGAGTAAATGAGATAAATGCTTTATTCAAGATCTCTGTGGTATGTTATAGGTCCCTGTCGACTTTCATGAGCGTGACGTTTATAGTTAATTTATAGGAATACAATGAAGAAATCTTATACATTACGGCATAAGGACTTAAATTACATTGTTCAACAACAAAATTTTAAATTAGATATAACAGTTGCGAATTTATACAGATCTGATTCTATGGAAAACGGAACAAAAGTGAAAATAAGGTCTTGTTTCCTTTTTACAAGAATTAGTTGTAAAGAATTATAAAATAATAAAATCAATTCACACCAGTAAAAGCTAAGGGAAAAATTCAATATAGAGAAGAAGCGTGATTCGACTTTATAAAGGAATATTTATATTTAATATATTGTTATAATTTTATTATATAGTTTCAGTTTGTATGAACTCTCCTGACAAGCCTTGCTACGTTTGTGGGGAAACAGCCCTATCTAGTCACAAGCAAGCTATCACGCCATTGATTGAAAATACATAAAATCGTTATTTTGTTTGTCGAATTAGAGATCAAGATAAATCACAGACCTGTGTGCAACATTTGTGACAGTAACTTGCACGTAATTGAATTATCGGGTAAAACAGGCCAATACTCTTTACAGTGATAATTTGAAGGGAAACTACAAATTATTCAATAGGTTGTTATTTCCGTATGATACCACTTAATCAGCAAGGCATTTGTAAATAGAATAAAACTAGGGATGTGCAGATTAATCGATCAATGTTTTAGTTCCAACATTTTTTTTTTATTTTTTTTTTTATCAAGTTAATTCGTCAGATTAGTTCGATTAAAATTTTGAAAAATCCGATTAAAACTGTCAAACTACGAAGCTAAGGGAAAAATTTTTAATTGTGGTCAGAATTTTTTGTAGGCAGAATGCCTACAAAATATTTTTTCACGCATCTTGTTAAAAGACGCTCTAAAAGCTCCCATCAAGTAATGTAGAAAAAAAAAAAAAAAGATTTCTCAAAAGAGTTGTTTCACGTTTGTTTCGCGTTTGTTTTATATAGACTATATAATAGAGAGAATGTATATAATTGAGAGGCAACAGAACAAAATATCTCTCGTTAAGAGTTTCAAAATTAAACATAAGTTTAACAGATGATCAGTCACGTTAGAATATTTGCAATTGCTTTTCAGGGTGTTATATTACCTTTGTATTTAAAATACTTTTTCATTAAAAAATAAATAAATAAATTGATTAATTAATTAATTAATTAATTTTAAAAAATAGGTGTTTTTTTTTTCTTTATTTATCTGCACTTTGAAATTATTTTATTTTACTTAATTATCGGTGAAGAAACTGGTACAACAGTATCTATATCTTTTTTTTTTTTTTAGTCTGTTGTGTATTGCCCCAAAATAAGCATATATAGGAGAGTTTCATTCATCCTTCAAATGAAATCATATAAAGAAAAATTAAAACCGACTTAAAACCGAATTAAATTCGATTAATCGACTGATTATTTAATTAATGAATAACGATTAATCAAGTTAAAACAATTAAGCGATTTCTACCCCTGAATAAAACCTATCTCAACATACCCTCAGCTATGAATTCAGTTATTTAATCTCTTCTTATGCAATTTGTGCTATGTAGTGATAGTGTGTCATCAAAATTCTCAATAAAAGTTTTGAAGTTTTTTGTAAATTTCCTTTTTTAAGTATGGATTGTGTATTTTATTAATTTTTTATCCATATCTCTTATTTCCCATAATAGAACTAATTACTTACTTATGCGGTTATATTATGTCCTTTTGAGGTCACCTAATTTGAAGGGATTTAAAAAACTTCATCAGAATTTGCTGAACAATGTTATTTGAAATAAGGCAGCATCTAAACTCTACATTCAATTAAGAACAAATTATGTAGGAATTCAAAGTTGTCATCCATCTGCCAAAGTTCCCAGAATTATATAGATTTTTTTATGGCAATAGGACTTATTGTTCTTTTACATGCATACAAAGTGGAATTCTTATACATTATAGTTTATGGATTCAAATTGTTTAAAGGTCGTTTTATTATTGTTAAATTGTTTAAAATAGAAATAATAATAATAATAATGTATGTCATACTTCTTCTTCTTCTTTTTTTTTTTTCAATTAAAGTATGATCATTAAGGAAAATATATATGCGTGTAATTTAGAGTTCTTTTACAGGAAAGCATGAAAGAATTTACGTATATTACATTCTATGGTGGCTAATTATATAACGTGCATTACATTACACAGGTCGACACGTAAAATTTTGATTTTATAATTTTGACTGATCTTTATGTTTTTTGGCGTGCTGAAACCGAAAATGAAGTCAGTTTTTCTCTATCACGTATAGATTTTTGTTAATACAGGGTGCCTACCTATATAATTTCTTCCATTACTCTTTCACCAATATAATTTTATGGTAAGTTTTATAGTATGTTTTCATGATTAATTAATCATAGATACCTATTGTTGTAATAGCACAGCACTAGTGTGACGTAAAACCATACCAACCTATTGTTATGATGGTATATGTAAGAAATTGAGTCGGTAAGCACCCTGTATTGGTAAAAATCTATACGTGATAGAGAAAAATGGGCTGTATATCCGGTTTCAGCGCATCAAAAAGCACAAAGTTCAGCTAAAATCATCAAATCAAATTTTGTCAACTTCAGTTTTGTAGGCCTGTGTTATTTAAACGAAAATGTGACCGTTATAGAAAATCGTGTGTTTTGCTTATCATTTCTAGTTATTTTACAGCGATATACAAAAAGAATACAGATACATTAAGGTCCGTTGTACAAATATACAAACTGAGGAATAAATAATTAAACATCCTATTACAATTTTATCTTGAATTTATTGAATGATTCAAATTTGTTTAAACTCCTAGTAGCTACTAAATGCTCGAAATAGGAGTAGAGTCGTCGCACATTTCTAGTTAAATTTTAGTAAAGTGGAAATGATCACACTATCGTGTTGTCTGCATGCGTAATTTTGTGATATTTCTAGCACAACTACGATGAATATGCGTTTGCGTGTTTTTTACTGTTATTTACACGAAAAGTTGGAAATGTAATCTATTTTTCTCGTTTGTTTTTTGTAATATTATACAAATCTTCATTTTGTTTTTGTTTTTTTTCTTACAGTTTCATAATGAAAATATAAATGTAAATCCGTATGCATCACAAGTTCGATATTAATAAAGTCACGGTTTTTCTATGGGTTTGAATAGGAATGAGTTAGTGGTGGAATATATGGTTCAAGGTCGATAGTTTACTTTAGGAATCAGAACTTGTAAATTGTTGCCCGTATTCACACGAGTTTCGAAGAAAACCACAGAAATCTGTGAAAATTATGCCAACAAGCGTTATTTGGTATTAAACCCGGCATTTTTTCTCCTGTCTATCATTTTTGAAAGCAGAACTTGAGGACCATCTGTTAGGCATGTAGGAATAGAGAGGAAAGTGTTGAAGAATTTTTTCCAGGTTTGCAAGCTATTGTAATTCGTTTTCTTTCGAACATTTGTAACGAAATTACAGGTCGTTTTTCGAAGAAAACATGTTTTTGGTGTCTAGTCATTAAGTTATAGTTTAATTTATGCACAAAAATAGAAAAAACATAAGGATTCTCTTTCAATCTTTTGTTTTTGTAAAAACTTATCACTCATTTCAAAATTAGAACGTTAATATGTAGATATTAACATTTATTTTTCATAACATGTTTATATAAAGTGTTAATTTATGAATACCACCACCTTTCTATTAAATGTATATACTTTTTAACGAAACCTACACAGATTGTTTATTTTATTACAATATTGAAAGGGAAACTTTATTTTGTGTAAATGTATAAGAGTAGCCAATTTTTCTTAATTTCAAAGCTTTTTGCTCTGATGAAAAAGTTTTATTTCAGTTTTGGGCATAGAATGATGCTTTCTTTGCGCTATTTGGTTAATTTCTTCTATATATGCACGAAGAAAATACTGTATTCGACAAAAACTTTTAACCTCCAATTTTCGGTGGGTTTACATATTAAAAACGATTTGACCATTTTAGCCTATGTGTCTGTGTATGTATATATGTATATCCAAAAGTTTGTTGGTGTTGCATCTCACGTCCCAATGAATGGAATCTGCTTTGTAGAAGAGCCTAGCTTAGCCGAGGGTGCCTCGGATAATCGAAAACTCGGATAAAACGGACTCTGTTGTAAATCGAGAGGAAACATATGGTAAAGTTTAAAATGAATGAAGTGAAAGAAAACATATATTACATATTTGAATGTAATTAAGTTAAAATGCGATGCAATACATGCATACCATACATAAACTATGAAATACAGTACTGTATAGTCAAATTTGTCTATGTTTTTGACGCCAATTGTCAAAGGCCATGCCTCCACCGGAACGTAGCATTTTTGGGACTACCTTGGTTAATCTGTAACTCTGTTCATCGGGCTCAGATAATCGTGGCTCTACTGTAAATTTATGTTTGATTATGCCTTGATTGAAGTTGGTAATAATTAGCTTTTGGGGAAAGTCGCTCAACATATGGCGCTGCTATTATAATTTTTTATAATTTTTTAATATGGCAATATAGGACAAAATAAATAAATAAATAAATAAAAATTCTCGAATGTCATCTGTATGGCACAAAATTGACTTGCTTTCAAGTTTTAATCTTATACTTCTCTAATATAAAAATAGTCTCCATTCGTCATGGAAAATAATTTTAATAAATAATTTTTTACTACATGAATTTGTATAGGAAAATATAGAAGAAAGTTTTATCATTGCCACAACATGGTAGCTTTGTAGATATTTTTAAACTCATAAACTGCATTGTAACTAAAAAACTGTTGATACAAATACCTCTTTAAAAAAAGATACATACATATGTATATATGATAATTTCTTTTAAAATAAAACTTTTATATCTAAAATAATAATAATAATAATACGCTCAAGAGACGAAGATATTGTTTTTTTAAGCACTCAAGTTTTCAAAGTTAATATACAGGTATGTATAGAAGGCTAATTTTTAAAAGGGAGATTAAATATCCGTTATTTTCATTATTCATTTATTTATCTTTATTATTTTTATTACTAGCGATTTCTTATAATAATAATTATTTTTTATTTATGTATTTATTTATTTATTCATTTTTTTTTTTTCAGAATGAAAAATATAACTTTTAATTAGTGTGAAATTTATGTGAAAGAGAATTTCAAATTAAAACCTTTGTATTCATCGATTTATTAAACTTTATTTATTTTATTTATTTATTTATTTTACTTTCACTTAATTTAAATGTTTTCTTTTTTTCTGTATTAAAAAGGAATAATTAAAATATAATATAAACATTCTCAGTCTACACCAATCTTACACAATTGTTTTACAAGACATTTTTCATTATGCAATTAAAATATATATATATATATCCTATTCAGCATGTTTTCTAACTTTTAAAATGTTTTGTTGCTTTTTCGAGAAAGAAAATTCATTGCTTTAACGAAATCCTAAAATTTCCGCTTTATAAATTTTACAAAATAAATGCTAAAATCGTTTGCAGCCGACAATTTTCAGACTTGTTGCCAGATAAGCGGTTTTATTGTTTGTCAAAACTTACAGCTCGTACAGCATCAGATATGCCTTTGTAATTCGTAAGTTATTAATTTCAAACGTAACTTTTGAATTCATATCTAATTTTCATGCGGATATCCGAAATAGTCGGGTTTGTTTTATCGTAAACTTAATCGCCGTTTCTAACTTTTTTTCCTTTTAGAAAAAGTTAAAACGATAGTTAATTTGTTTTAATTGCTTTAGTGCGTTTTCTCCGTTACGCTTACTTTATCGCCTTTTGTAATCATAAATCATATTCTTTTGGAATCGTTTAAAGCAGTAAGTTGGAGATTAACTGGAATTCGAAACAGTAAATTAATTTGTTTTTATTAATTTTGGAATTTAGTATGTTTTAGTGAAAATAAATTCTGTTTCACTTACGAAATTTAAATTAGGATAAAAATGTTTCATAATTATTTTTACGCATTTAGTTTTTAAATTTGCTGCACTGATTTCATTAGCTTATAAATAGAAATAATTAAAATTTTTTTTAATTTTAACTGCGAGTTTCGTGTTCTTAGATTTTACCTTAGATTTCTTCTTAGTCTTTATTCTAAGATAGATAGATTAATTTTTTCCCCAGATTCAGTTACTTTTTCTTGTGTATTTTGGTCTCGTTTTCATTTAAGTCAAAATATTATTTTCACTTTTGAAAATAATATTATGACCACATTTTTTATCAGAGTCTTCACCGAAAAAAAAAAAAAAAAAAAAAACTTTTATTTTAGTTGCATGAAATATTTTTGGTAAACTTTATATATTTGACGAAGCTGAATTCAAAGATAACTTTTATTTCTGCCCATGAAGTGCAATATTTTGAAAATTAATAAGGATTTTATAATAAAAAATAACTTAATTTATTATCTTAAACTAAGCATTTTATAATTAAACAAACAGTTCCTTCATGATATAGTTAACATTTTGTGTTCATCCTTTTTGCCTGTGAAATTTCTTCTTCCTTTTCTATCTTTCTTTTTCTTTTCTTATTTTGTAATGTTCTTTAGATTTACTTTAATTAATAATGTTTTAAAGTAAGAAATAATTATTAAACATTTATATGTATTATCAATAATAGAATAATGATTTCATTATTTCAAGCAAAATTCAATTAAAAATATGCGTTTTCCAAATAAAACTTGACATGGTTGAACTTTCTTTACTGTATTTTACTGCATGTTTTCTATAAATAAAAATCTATAAGAAATAGTTAAAACATCTTATGCAGTTATTATCATAATTATTATTATTATTATCAAAAATAGGATATTAATTTTCCTGATTTCAATCAAAATTCAACTAGAAATATGCGTTTTTACAAATAAAACTTGACACGGTGGAACTTTCTTTATTGTATTTTACTGTATCGGATTCAGTAAAACATCTTATGCAGTTTTTTTTTTTTTTTTTTCATACTTTTGTTATTATTATTATTATTATTTTCATACTTGTGTTATTATTATTATTATTATTATTATCTCAGCATGGAATTGCAAAATAGCGTATTACAAAAATATCAGAGAAATTGTTGTATGAAATTGAAACTTATGTGAAAATATGCGTCATTTCAATCTATTAAGAGAACTTCAAACATTAAAACCAATAAGCTTCTTCCCATTCGTTTTGCAGGACGTACTGTTAACCCTTAGCGGTGCAATGTAATTGGGATCATTTAAATAACACTGCCACAGAAATTCATGAACGAAATTAAAAGGAAAGAAATTGACGACCTTTTCTTCTATGTCATAAAAGTAAAATTTTGCTAAAAAATTTCCGGGTTGAGTTTTTGCAATTGAAAGTTAATTGAAAGCGGAGGTGATGCTGTAGTGGCATCACCTCCACTGAAAGGGTTAAGTTAAAATATTTTCGTTGTTTCATGTGCATTCTATTTTATTAATTACTCTATTCTGGTGGCATACTTATCAAGTATCCATTGTGCAGATTACCGGCAGAAAATTACATTGTTTATCCGAAAAACAAATAAATAAATAAACTTTAAAGATAGCTAAGAAGAAAATTATGGCTAATACAACGTCTCTGCTTATTCATCCTAAAAAACTTTTTATTTTATTTTATTTTTCGTTTCGAATTTAAAAACATTACTAATGATAACCGCATTCCTCAAAATATATCACTTTCGATTATGTCAATTGACATATAGGGTAATGGAATGGACTATGAGGACCCACAACAATTTAATGCTTATGTAAATATATTAAACACATACGCATAAAAAAAAAAAATCAGGTATGTAATTCATATTTTCTTTAAAAATAAATAATTTTTAGTTATAGTTTCAGAATTGCTTATTAAATAATACGGTGAAATACAATAGCTTAGTGTGATTTCTCATCGTTTTTGTAAGACTGTCAATTAATATTACTTAAATATTGATAACATTTAATTTTAGTTAAAGAAACTGCTAATATTAATCAAAATGTAGAATTTATCTTAATGCAGTTTCCCTTGCCTATAATTGTAATTATTCCCCAGAAAGTTATAAAGCTTGAAATGCTCATTCAAAAAAATAAATTAAATAAATTAAAAATAAGGAAGGAATTGAGCCGATTATAGACTTTTTCCCCAAGATTTTTTTTTATTTTTTTATTTGTCCGAATTTTATCAGGACAAATCTTGCTCGTAAAATAGTCATTATTGTCAACTACATTTTAAACCTAAAGTAATTTTTCAGTCGTTAAATGAAACAAGCTTTTCTTTATACTATTATTGTTATTATTTTAATGTTTTGTTTTTGTGAGTTGGGTACTTTTTAAAATTTCAACAAAACTCTTAAATTGTCACGCTTGCTCAAACGGTTGCTATTAATAAATTTTTTAATTAAACTTTTTTGGATCAAATATCTTTCCGATCCCTACATAAATATTCTTTCCAAATGTTGTAAATTTATTATATATACTTACAACAGCAGGCAGCCATGAATAAGTGAATTTTTACAACGTATCATTTGTATTTCCATATGTGACTTAATATTTAAAGTTTACCTAGTATGTAAAAATTTCTCCATTCAAAACATTATTAGCTTTTTTTCCCAGTTATTTCATTTTTCTTTTCAAATACCTTTTTAATAATTATGTTTCTTTTACGCTTTTTTTTTTTTTTTTTTTTCCTACAAAAAGGGGCCTGTCTTCCATACTTACAGCGGGGAAATCAAAAGAAAGTCAAAGAATGTCATAACTGACTTATATACATCCTAATGCTATTTAGAAGGTGTAGCCAAAATACATCACCATCAACTTCACCTAATCTTCTAGACTGATTCATACCTTAAAAATTGCTTAACACCATTTAATTTTATGTTTCATTATATTAATTATACTTTAACCCTTTATCTACTGCATTATGATACAGACAAAAATTGTGTTTGAAACATATATTTTTAGTTACTAAAGTGCATTATTTAAAGATATATATGTTAAAAATTATGCATATCACCTTATCATAATAGTTAATGAGAATTTTGTGAGGTCGTACTTTAGTGTACCACTGGTACACAGAGGTCGAAAAAAAATATTTCGACATGAAAAAAGTGTAGAGAAATATTTACTCTTTATGTTCCTCATATTTTTTCTAATATTAGTGGGATATTATTGGAATAATATAGGAATTAATTATAACACACATGAAGATCGTGAAAAATATCAAGCATAAACAGCAAGTACACTCTATAAAATCCCTTATGGAACAAAAACGGCTCTATGTATCGCCTAATGCTTTATAGTGAAATTAAAGGGAGGTACATCTGTTCCCTTCTTATATTTATAATCTTTGACATTTCTTCTATAAATTCGATTTTATACTCTTTTTAAAGTAGTGGTACTTTAAAGTACCGTCAGTAGATAAAGGGTTAAAAACTAGTCTTGCGAATTCCTAAAGCAATAAGTAGAAGATATGTATAATTAATAAGATCCAAACAAATATTCATTAACTTAAGTTGCATAACATAAAACTTAGTCATTGCTCAAAAATATTTTAGCGGAATTCTAAGTGAATTAAGATTAAACTCATTTACAAAAAAACTACGAAAATTCTTATTATCTTTGGATAATGTAGATACTTATTTTCGCCATCTATTATAGTAAATAAACTTTTTTAGTTTTTTATTAAGTATTAATTTAACCTGTATTAAATTGAGCCCCTAAATTATTTTTTGTTGCGATTTGTGCGTTGTTAGCCACCTGTTTAATTTTTATGACGTATGTTTATGTTGCTTTATATATTCTTTGTGTTTACTTTATTGTTTGTATTTTCTCAATTTCTGTTTGTTTTTATTTATACTCACATTTATATATTTTTTAGTTTTACCTGGAAAGGCTTTGCAAGCCTCTTGGTAAACAATATTGTAATTTTGTTTGTTTTTTGTTCGATTTGTTCTTTTGTAAATAAAAAAAAAATATTCTTAACAGAAAATTCCTAACAAACTTAAAAGAACAGTTTTTCTATTTATTTTTATATGATCATTACCTTTAGTAAATAAAAATCTACTTCTGAATAAATCAATTTTTTAAGCTTCATCGAAACGTGTTATTAAAACAAGGAAATTTCCTACTAAACAGTTTGAAGGTTCTTTTAAACATTAGTTAAGATATTAAATCATAAAGAATTCCGTGATCCACCCAAAATATAATTATCTGTCTCGGCGAAGGAAAATATTAAATTTCTTTGACCTAAATTTGTTTGATAGTATCAGAAATGGCAACAAATCACGCTACAAGTGCACGGCTATGATTTTCAATATGGAATGTTTGCTAAGTCCAATTTTTCTTTTTTGCTGACAATGTATTGCAAATTTTTGTGTGACACACTGTAGAAATGTGCGAAGTTGGATTTGAGAATTTATTGGTGCCCATGGAAAGAAAAAAAAAATCATAATAACTCTTTTTTAATATATATATATATATATATATACGCACTTCTTTTAAATTTAACCATTATTATACTGACAATATGTACACAGTAAAAAAAAAAAGTAAAATCACGGAATTTGGTCGTAAAATGAAATTACGGGAAATGACCGTTTTGCTAGTTAAAGGTCAAAACCCGTAAATTGATGTCATGAAAGTATGATTTTAGAATACTGGCATTTTTTTTTTTTTTTTACTATAAAAGTCGTTAATCTACGTAATTTACTCAAATGTGCCTTCACAATGTGCTTTTACGGCCAAATCCCTTCAAATGTAAAGTATTAGCTTTTCTTCAGTGTTGTGATTTAAGAATCACTTCGCATTTGAAACTAAAAATATAATTGTAGTTTTATTGGTTGAGAGAGTTTATTTATACATTCATACGAATAGCGATTGAAGAGCCTAATTTAATTGAAAAAATGTAATTCAAAGTTGTATGATTGACGCAACGTAAAATTACGAGGGAATACTTCATTTATGATCCAAATGTTTTTTTACGGTCTGGAATCTCTGCTGCCGGGCGTTGTCTGTATTTTGGCTTGATTTTTTTTTTTTTCTGTGTATATAAAAATGATAGTTTAAATATACATATATACATATATATAGAAAGACCCTTTATATATATATATATATATATATATATATATAGAAAGACCCTTTATATATATAGAAAAAATCCTTTTAAGAAAAGGGGTATGAAAGACAGGTACTAACAATAATCTGGAATAAATTTAATGTTGTTGAAAATGCTGGCATAAATGTTGATAGAAGGTTGGCCTGTCTAAAATTATCGTATACATTCAGTCTTCTGACAATTTCAATATAAAAGAATAAAGAATAATAATTAGCGGTATATAGTAAAATTATTATAATTAATAGAGGGAAAAATAAAAAAATGAATGTGCATCCATGTGTTTATTAGTGCTTAACTGATAATAATTATAATGATTTTATAGGAAGAAAATGTATCTCATTACATTAAATATGAATATTCTATATGTTCATTTATTATGTGTATGAAAATGTAGAGTTCGTTAAATCGCACTATTCAAAAGTAATTCCAGAGATTTATCTATTTGTAAAGACTTAATTCTCATCATAATCCGTAGCGATTAGGAATATTTAGTGAGCATGATTTAAGAAAACGAAGTCATTTTTTACCATCCTCCCATATTACCTTTTAATTACATTTTTGTCAACATTGTTCGTGTTTGACGAACTCCATTACAGAAGATTAAAACAGTTAGGATCCGAATTTGGGATAAAAATAAAATAAAATAAAATAAAATGATCATTAAATCTAATCGCTCACTAAATCCGAATTCAGAATGTATATGACTATTTTTCTAATTATTTAAAATTTCCATACTTATATTTCACTCGTTAAATCCGAGCAGAATAAAAATAAGAATTGCTCAATTAAAGAACAGCTCCTGAAGTGCATTTGTAACATTATACAAAACAAAATATTTTATTTTCATCGTTAAATTAGCAATATCGTTAAATCTCGTTAAAAGTGGGTACAATTGCAGAAAAATCTTAACAAAAATATTAGAACACAATACTGGACGCAAATTTACTTCATTATATAGTGCACCATTCTTTCTTGTGTCCTTATAAGAGTAAAAATTGGAAATATTTCCTTTCTATGTATCATTCGTTGCCCCGCAGTTAATGTATATGAACATTTTAAAAATATGGTGACGTAATTTATTTTGTTGAAAGCAGACTATGTCAAAAATTGCCACTATTCACGGTTTGAGATACCACTGCTACGACTTAAAATCAGCGATTTATTTATTATAGATTAAAATCAATACGTAATTGCGCTTTCCGGAACGAATTTTTTACGGAGTTCGTTCTTCTTAACTGCATTCTTACAACGAGGACATTGCGCTTGAAAGGGTTAAACTGATAATGATGTTAAAATCACAATAATAATCACAATAAATCACTAAAGGAATGAAAGGAAAATTTAATAATTAATTTACATAGATGAATGACACTGCTCTGAAAAAAAAAATAAAAAAATAAATAAAAAATTCGAGATCTTATACCATTTTTGCTGATTCTTATGTAAAATGACCTCCTGAATCCGAGTATGACTCCTATTTTGAGTAGTCACCTACCGTTTTCTAGATACACCACCCCCTCCCTCAATTTCTTTCCCTGTTCGATAATTTTATGACCATGAATTCGATTTGAAGAATGAAAAATACACCTAAAAACAAAAAAATATAAAGTTAAAAAAAATAACATTAATAAGAGATTTAAAAAATATAAGATATGTAATGCATAATGTCAGTGGCAAATCGCCCCCCAAAATTTTTCCCTTGTTGCAAATGTCCATGTTTTAGAATTTTTCCAGCTCTGTAGCTCCTCAGAAGATGGTTAAAATAATCCTCCCCCCTCCTAGAAATCAAATTTATAGCCATAAAATCACCGAAAAATGATAAAAATAGGGTACAGTTCCTAAAAAACGGTGGCTGATAGGGCAAAATGGGCGTCCCATTCTGATTCAGGAGACCATTTTACATAAGAATATTCTGAAATGGTGTCAGAGGCAATTTTCATGCCGAGCAGTGTGATCAGAAATTGTTGAATTTTTAGATATTTTCGGCATTCTGCTTCAAAAAAATTTTCAAATTAATTCGTCACTAGCGAATTTTTCGTACAAAATTCAAACCTTTGTGTATTAAGAACATGCCCTTAAGCTTTTTAAAAAATATTATTTTAAAGCTTTGTTTAAATTCGGGAATCGCAACCAAATGCAAAGAGATGTTCAGTCCAGAATTGTAAAATTTTATCTTCTTAAAAGCATCATGTATTTGTTATCGTCTTTAAGATGTTCCAAACTGTCAAAGAAAAGAAAAAATAAATAAATAAAAACTCTGTTCTTTGCTACAACGAGGTTCACAAAATTGGTACTGCATTCATCGAGGGGAAAAAAAAAAAGGAGTGGAGCAATAATAGCTCCAGAACACTCTATCGATGCATTTCCGACCTTTTCCTTTCATTTTTATAAAGGGACCTTAATCGTCTGCATATATATAGGAAGTAAGATATTAAAGAACAAGAAAGTTTTTCGTCTTCTTTCCCGAACGATATGGATACTTTCATGAAAATATTTCGTTGATTATCATTTTTCTATCGATATTTGCCATTTCTTTTCTTTCTATCACTTTTTTTTTTTAAACCCTTGTAAGAATCTCGCAATTTTTATTCGTAAATTATTATGTCAGAACAAACGTTTTCTTTCGGGTAAGGAAAAAAAAAGATAGCCCATCGCCAGGAAAATAGTAATAAATAGAAGTAATAAAAGAAATTAGCGGAATTTGAAACATCACGGAAAAAATAGAATAAAATAAATAAACACATGCATGATGATATTGTACAGATTTCTTAAATTTGTTCATTACATACATTTATAAAACAGACCTCTCGTCCTGGATTGAATTAAGCTTAGGACACAAATAATAATTACAGTAAAGCACCGTTTAGACGTCTTTTTAGTTAAGTCCCGATGCATTCCTATTCATTTTAATATAAATATTTTTCGTTTATACGCCACTCATTATCGGTTGTACGTCTTTTCTAGTTTTCTAAAATTTTCAAAATTTCTGGATCAGTCATTATTTTTTTGTTCTAATAAGGGAAACTTTTCCTTGGAAAACTTCTTACATGGAGGAACACAGGAAGAGTTGAAAATCTTTATCATAACTAGAACTGAGGAGAGATGTTCTGTTCTGTTTGTTATTTAAAAACTTAAAATGTCATGAAAACATAGAAACTTTCATTGAAAAAATTAAAATCGGAATTAAAAAAAAAAAAAAAAAAAAAATCGACAAGAGTCTAAGTTTAATGAAAACAATATATATATAATTAACACTCAAGATGTATTCATATAATATTCAAGATATGAAAAGTACAATTAGTACTCAAGTCATGAATTAATGACATCACTTCTTATCACCCTTTATAAAAAAAACATTTTTAATTTAAATATTTTTTTCATCTATTTATTTGACTATTATCTTCAAATATAAATTCTACTGTAAAGTAATTTATTAATTACTATCTTAAAAAAAAAAAAAAAAAAAAAAACTTTATTAGTTAGTATTTAGACAAATATTGTTTTATTTTTTAAAATTTCGATTGTACGTCTTTTCGTTTATACGTCCTTTTACGCCAGTCCCTTGAAAGACGTATAAACGGTGCTTTACTGTATTAATAATAAAATTTTAGACTAAATTAATATTTTATTTTTATTTTTGTTCTTATTTCCTTCTAACACTATTAAAGAAAAAACCTTTCTTTGCTACAACAAGAATTTCGCAAAAATAAGTGCTGCAATCACTTTAAGAGAAACGAGAGAAACAGAGCAATAATGGGACATTCTATAGATACATTTCGAACTTTTTCATTTTTATAAAGGAATCTTAATCATCTATTTATAGGAAGTGCGATGTGAAAATATAATAGTTTCACCATAATAATACTAATTATTATTATTATTTATTATTTTTATTTTTAAATAAGAATCTTAAATCTTTTATTTATAAATAATTATGTCTGAACACTTTCTAAATATTAAATAATATAATATTTGAACTCTTTAAAGGTTTTTTCTAAATAGAAAATATGTAAAAAATAGTAATATTTTAAGTATAAGTAACCTTATTTTTTGAGCATATTAATACC
Organism: Salticus scenicus; assembly: GCA_963930645.1. Lineage (NCBI taxonomy): Eukaryota > Metazoa > Arthropoda > Arachnida > Araneae > Salticidae > Salticus > Salticus scenicus. Next base: position 34,956,950 of record OZ005649.1, read on the forward strand.
TCAAATAATGCATAACAAAAAATTTACAAAAAATTTATTTACAAATGGTTTAAGTATTTTGATAATATTTCAGCCTGATTTTAATAATAATTTATTAAATTAATTAAAACTAATAATCAAAATTAGTTTAAGTTCTTAATTGTATTTAATTATTTTTTAATATATATATTAATTCAATTTATTATTATTATTATTAAATAAGAATCTTAAATCTTTTATTTATAAATAATTATGTCTGAACACTTTCTAAATATTAAATAATATGATATTTGAACTCTTTAAAGGTTTTTTCTAAATAGAAAATATGTAAAAAAATAGTAATATTTTAAGTATAAGTTACCTTTTTTTTTTGAGCATATTAATACATCAAATAATGCATAACAAAAAATTTACAAAAAAATTCTTTACAAATGGTTTAAGTATTTTGATTATATTTCAGCCTGATTTTAACTATAATTTATTAATTTAATTAAAATTAATTTAATTTCTTAATTGTATTTAAATATTTTTTAATATATATATATATATGTATATATTAATTTAATTTATTATTATTTTTCAATTCGCAGTATAGCAACAAAGTTCAAAAAGATGTTCTGCACAGAATTACAAAATTTCATAAAAAAAAAAAAAAATCATTTATTCGTTATCATCTTTTAAGATATCCAAAATTATCAAAGAAAAAAATTCTTGTTCTTTGCAACAACAAGAATTTCGCAAAATAAGTACTGCAGTCATCTTAATGGGGAAAAAAAAAAAGAGGCACGGAGCAATAATGGCACTAGAACATTGTATCGGTGCATTTCCGACCTTTTCCTTTCATTTTTATAAAGGAACCTTAATCGTCTGCGTATAGGAAGTAAGATATGAGAACAAGAAGGTTTCTTGTCTTCTTCACCGGAAAGATATGGACAGTTTCATGAAAATATTTCATTGATTATAATTTTTGTATCGATGGATTCGCCATTTTTTTATTCCTCGTAAAAAATATTAAGGTTTTTATCCATGAATAATTATGCCTGAAAACTTTCAAAAAAGTAAATTATAAATTATAAAATCTTCGACTTCATACTTTAAATAATTTTCAAGATTTTTTCTTTTAATGCATTGCATGCAGTTTTTTTTTTTTTTTTTTTTTTTTTTAACGCATAATAAAGCATTCCTTTTCATAGATATATAACGTGTAAAGAAAAAGGTTATGATTTTTAACACAAATATCTATAAATTTAGTTCTAAAAACTAAACAATGGAATTCAACGGTGTTAATTCATGAAACCTTTCACACGGGACCTCTGTAGGGAAATTAGAAATATTTTCATGTTTATGATTGTATATTCTATGGGGGACGTATTTGTACTCTAGGGGAAAATGTTTTGTGTTATGGGGAAAGTCATGAGGGTGTGAGTGTGTTTTTACATCGCACAAGTGCTACATTTCGAGCAACAGGAAATTTATGGGAAAATGGATAATGACAAAAGAGCTGGAGTGAAAGCAAATAATGATTTAACCTTGGATCCAAAAAACCAATAGCAACCTTTTTTTCATCGACCATTTACCAGCAATTATCCTTTTTAAGTGAAAATAAATGAATACCATTACAATATGAAGCTTTTGTAAACATATAAATTTGTTATTAAAAAAAAAAAAGAAAAGGTTTTTTTTTTATTGTTTTGTACGCAAAAGGGATATGTTTGATTCTAATACCTGCATATGTAACAAGAAAAGGGTACTAAAATACTTATACAGTTCCCGCCGCTTATTAAAATCATATTCGTTCTGACCCAAAGTGATTTTATTAAACGAATGATTTGTATATCCAGCGAACGTTCCTGCACTTAAAAAAAGGAATCTGGAAAATAATCTTCCTTGAATCTGGAAAATAATTTCAAAAGGTAACGAATAATGGAATTAGTAAACAATATTGATTAATTCTTGATAGATAATTAATTAATTGCTTTTTCGATATAAGTAAATTAAACGCATTCAAAGTTCCCATGCACTTTCATTTGAGGAAACATGATCAGTACTTTACCAAAAGTCCACGCTGTTCTTATAAATTTAAAACCTTTTCGTTCAAACCACATGAATTATAGCAATTTCAAACTAAGAACTAGAAATTGCCTTTTAATAGTTACAAATTAAAAATATATATATCATTTCAAATCAAATTTGTAACTTATTACTGCGCTTTGAAGAATATGTTCCTTGAAATTGTTACGTAGATAAGTTATGGTGCGTGTTTAATTTGTAACTATGCTGCAAGTATAAAATCTTCGGCAATATGAGCGATAATGGAGGGTTTGTTGTGCTTTAATTTCTTTTCTTAAATAAAAAATCACGAAGTGAATAAAAAAAAATTTCTGTGTGTATAAATGAGATTTTTGACTGCTGAGGAGATATTTTTGAGTGTTTCAGTCGCAAGCATGTTATTTCAGAGTTCAAATAATTTTAGAAAAAACCAAAATAATGCAGAATAAGGTTGAATTAAAAAAAATAAATAAATAACTCGTTAATTAATTTTACTTATCTGAAAGGAAAGTTGTAATTTTTGTTGTAAATTATTTTTGCTATAAAAATATTTAAATAACATTTAAATAATATTTAACTAACATACACACAATAGATTATGTCAATCATGTGATCTCATTTGTGAGTATTATTTTCACATTTGGCGAAGAAATAATAATATATATACAAATAATATATGCGAAAAAAAGTATGTATGTAACTGATAAGCTATACCATTTAAGCGTTAATATCTTATCGCTATTATTCACATCGTCATACTGCAATAAAAAAAGGTACAGAAATACAATTTCGTTTCTGTTTTTCTTTAATTGAAAATGAAATGCTATGTTTTAAAATGTGATTTGAGCAGTGTTGCGAAATATTGTTCTAATGAAGAAGAGGGGAAGAGGGCTATTGGAAGGGGGGGGGGGGGAAGAAAGACAGAAAGAAATATTATGTCGCGAAGTTTAACAAAAGTTCGCAAATTAATTAAAAAAAAAAAAAAAAACTGTAATTCAGAATTAATAAGCTAGTTGTACTTTTCTAAACTAAAAAACACGTTACTTACATGAAATTTCACACGGACACAAAAATAAATAAATAAATAAAATAAAATAAAATAATATATATATATATTTAGGTATTTCCTATATGTATTTTGCTGTTTAAAATTACAAATGTCTAACAATGCTGTAAGCATTAATAGTGAAAAAAGAAATTATTATAAAAAAAGAAATTTTATTTTAATGTAAGCAACTTTTTGAAAAATAGTGAAATATATATATATATATATATATATATATATATATAGAAATTTTATTTTAATGTAAGCAACTTTTTGTAAAAGGAATTCATCAGAAATTATAAGTTATGTAATTTAGAAAGTGAAAGAATGTAAAAATCTGTATTTAATTTGTTTTGCTCAGACTGTTTATAGGTTTAAATTCATAAAATTTCTTTTTACTATTTTTCTTGTAACAAAGTAGGCACGAGAGTAGCAAATAAAACGGAGTTTGTTTGCTGCACTCGTACCTACTTCGTTCGCCTGACGAAGAGAGTCGTGGCTTTATTTCAACCCGAAACAATTTTTGCAAGATTATGTATTGTATTTATTTTATTTATTTATTTTAATTTATAGTGTTTTTTCAAAGTTTTTTATTCGTTACTTTCAATACCAATCCTCCGGCGTATCTTTTACTGATATGCAATTATGTCACTTTTATAATCTTAAAATTCAGATTTATTTTTAAGATAAATGTTATTTATCGGTGGCGTCTTAGTTCTTAAAAAATATAAAAATGTTCTTTGCTCAAGACTATTTATACGTTTTATAGAACAGAAAATTTTAAAAGAAAAATTTTTAAATGTAATTTCTCTACAGAATGTAAATAACATTTATTGCATTATATTATACAAATTATTTTTATTTGTACAGGGTGGCCAAAAAGTCTGTAAATACTTTAAAAATTCATAAAACCCGAAAAAATAACCGAAATAAAAAATGGTTTGCAGGTTTAGCATTGACAGGTCACGGAATTTTTTTTTTAAGATAAGAAAAAAATAAAAATTCAAAAAACAGCCGACAGATGGCGGAACGACTTATATGAACGACTTAGTTGGAAATATGGAAATGAGACAGGCGATTAGGAATATTTTTGGCAATGGGGATATTTAAAATCCCGGGTGTATCCATCCCGTCCACACAATATGTCGGAATCGAAAAATGCAATCCGCCGAGAGCTGTTATGTATACAGCCTGACATGCTGCACTCTGCCGTTGCTGTATTTGTGACACGCCTGCAATGTGTTGTCACTTGTCACCTGTGGTGGTGGATATGTGGAACGCACATTGCTATAATAAATGATTTGATAACATTAGTTTTGTTATTTACATGTCTTATCTTTCACTTATGTACGAAACGCCAACTATCGGCTGTTTTTAGAATTTTTTTTTTTTTTTTTTTTTTTTTTTGTTAAAAAAAATCTCGTGACTTATCAATGCTAAATCTGCAAACCGTATTTTATTTCGGTTATTTTTTCGGGTTTTATGAATTTTAAAATTATTTACGGACTTTTTGCCCACCCTGTATAATATAATACGATGTTAATGTAAATCAGTTCTACAAACATATCTACCTCTGATGTTTTCTTATATTATTTTACATGAATTCTACATTACTATACCTTAAAAATGGTCACTTATTTATTATCTCCATATTAAAAAAATAAATAAATAAGTGAGTAAGAGAGAGAGAGAAATGCAGATATAGTTAACTACTTAGTAGAAATATCGTTAATTTTCAAGGACTCCATTTGATTAGAATCGAACTATTTTGGTTTAAAAAAAAAAAAAAATCATTCAGTAATTTTGCATCTATATAATTAGGAAACTTAGAAAAAAAAAAAAAAAAAAAAAAAAAAAAATGAAGTTTTATCCAATCAGAACACTTCCCCAAATATCAAATTACAATCAAGTAACTGTTATTTATTAAGACGACACAATTTAATGCCAAAACAAATAAATGCAATTTTTTTCTTCTTTTTTAATAGTGTAACGCATATAAATAACCAGCACTGACATACAAATACTCATCTTCGACTAGATGTTCATATTTTTGATACAAAAATTTTTAAAAGTACAAAAATTCACAGCAATTTTCTCAATGCTAAAAATTGTTTGTTGCTCTATTAATATCGTATAATGCAGCTTTAATGCACATTCATACGCCAAATACGCATCTTCCGCTTATTACACAAAACATTTTACCGTTTTAGCATACCAATGCATGCAAACTATCTTTCTCCACTTTAAAATGGTCACATTAACTTATTTATTTCCTGCGTCTTTCCAAGTAAAAAAGCATAATCGCGTCTTTTATAAGATGCCCCAGACATTAAAGTCGAAGTAGGGATTCACTTACCAATCATCCCCAATCATCCGGACAGAGAAATCCCTCTTTCTTTTTTTTTACTCTTTCTCTTCAGGATTCGTACGAAAATAATAATAATAGCCTGCTGCATTTTTCTTAATGGGGGATCGAGTACAAAGCAGTAATAGCAGGAGAACACGGTACTGGAGCACTTCCGTCATTTTTTTGTGCGCCTTTCTTTTCAAGAGGAAGCCTTTCGAATGAAACATATGATGGAAAAGAACATATATATTCCTTTTTTTGTAGGAGATCGCTGTCTAACATTCAATCATTGATAAAGAATTTTGTTAATCCTTTGTTGGTAGTAATATCAGGGATTCCCCCCCCCCCCGCTTTTTAGTTACGCTTTTTTTTTTTTTCCCCTCCAGCTTGAAAAGCGTAGATTTTTTCTTTTTTACAATCTTTTAGCACAGTTTATTTTGTTTCTTAACTTTTGTATATTAATTTTTATCTTTCACGAAATATTCTTGCACTAATTTTGATGTGTTTTGATTTTTCAGATATTGATATCAAATCAATTGCTGATAATAAATAAATAAATAAACTATATTAAAACAAGTATTACCTTAATGGCTGTGAACCTATTACCTTTTTCTATATGTAAAAGAAAATTTTCAAACTCCAGTTTTTGATAGATTTATACGTTTTGAGATTTCCTGAACATGATTTGATTGTTTTTGCAAAATGTCTGTGTGTTTGTGTGTCTAAATCACAAATTTTGTGAACGCTGTATCTCACGAACCAATGGACGAAATTTACCCAAACTTGATATTTAGTTGGGGGTTGACATAAATTGGTGCTGATTAGATTTTTGGGGATCAACTGTTCAACAGGTGGCGCTGTCATCGCATTTTTTTTTTTTTTTTCTTATTTTTTAACATGGCAGTATAGGACGAAATTTCGTATAAATGTACATTATGGCAGTTAACGTGTGATTATAAAATTAATAGGAATTATTGATAATAGTAGTAGTAAACTAGGAAATTTTTTTTGTGTATGCGGGAACATCGCTTCCCCGGAGGGTGTAAATTTTCAATACGGGTGTCTTTAGTAAGGTCTCGTCAATATCTTTGAAATGAATGGTTGAACCATAGATCTGTGATACTTTAAAGCGATGTTATCGATTTTTTTTTTTTTTTCATTTTTTTAAATCGAATTTCTTCACATGTTCGCCCATAAATTATATAGAAGAAAACCTTGTTGTGGCCACAACATACTAGTTTAATGTGAAAACAGAATTTTAACAAAAACATTAAACAATTTAATGATTTTGGTTGGGAATTTCCTCATACGATAACAAGAGATTTGATTACCGGCGATGATACCTGACGTGTCCACTCATGTGTTTGATGTCAAGAAATGTGTTTTAAGTACCACTAATCCCCATCCTTTCCTGTTACCTTAAATCAATTTGACATAGTTGATTTACTGAAGAATATTTTTATTTTTATTAAGTGTAATTCATATTTTCAGCAATATTTTTGGATTATAGTAAACAATGCATATCATTTAGTTGTTTATTACTTTCTTCTATATTCAGTAAAAGAAAGTATTGGATTCGTAGAAATTTTTCAACTGCAATTTTCGATGGATTTACACGTTTTTAGATTTCTGAACACTTTAACATTGCTTCATCTTACGAACCAATGAACGAAATTTAACCAAACTTGGTATTTGGCTGAGCCTTGACAAAAACTGGTGCTGATTACATTTGAGAATAAATTTCTTAATAAATGGCGCTGTCATCCCATTTCCCCCCCCCCCTTAATTTTCAGTATGATAATATAGGACAAAATGTCGTATAAATATACATAATGAAAATTATTTTTAACTTTTGAATTAAAAATGAAATATGTATATTTTTATATTAGCAACAGTTAACTAGATTTTTTTTTTCTTTGGTATGGGCAACGCTATTCTCCCTTCCCTCCGTATAGTGAAAATTTTGAATGTAAATATCTTTCAAAATAAATTGTTAATACCTTTTTAGTGAATTGCTGAATCATGTATCTGTGAATATTTTAAACAAAATTATTGATTGTTTTTCCTCTTCAATAAATAAATAAATTAATAAATAAATAATAATAATAATAATAATAATAATAAATAAATAAATAAATAAATAAGCGCATTTCCTATGACATTTTCTGTATAACGTAAAATTGATTTTCTTTGGATATTTAGTGTAGTATTTCTCTGCGATGAAAATTGTCTGCATTCACCATGGAATATAATTTTGATGAATAATAATTTTAATAATTAATATATACTGTTTGAATTTAAATAAAAAAATATAGAAGCAAGTTTTGTAGTGACCACAACATTATGCTGCAACACAACTTACCACAACATTATGTTTGCTTATACGTTTGTACCATTCAATCATTTCCGAGAAATTCTGTTATAAAAGTACTAATTTTATACAACTACATAAAGATATTTTACTAACTAGGGAGAAATTAAGATTAATGTCCTATTTTGCATTATACCTGAATTTTTAATTCTGCTTTGTTTAACTGCTAATATGTAATTATTTTTCTTAAAACTTCATTGAGCTTTTCGAACCCAATAGATTGAATTTTGCACTTATGTTTGCTAAGGGTTATTATAAGACAGGCTTTATTTTTGAAACCGTTTTTCAAAAGGGTATACTTCTATTATGTTATTATTGAAATAAGTAACGATGCTATACAATAGAAAAAACACACAAAATAAATTTTGTAAAAATTGTAAAACATTAGTTTTAGTTATAGCTGGTAAAAAGAATCTTAATACGCTAAGCGTACGTCGGTTAAATTTATTAAAATTATTTAATTAAAAAATTTATGATTCTTACAGATATTTTTAATTTCCAATAAAGGATCAGTTAAAAATTATTTTCATACACTTTTTTCTTTGTTTAATTTCAATATTCTATCATTCGTAGTATTCACAATCACAAAAAAAAAAAAAAAATTTCGAGTTTCAAGATGATGTAACTCGGTCAAGTGTTTATTATTATTATTATTATTATTATTATTATTAACCGTAGAGAATATTTTGGCTAATTATAACAAATTAATAAAAAAGTAAACGCCAAACTGTTTTTTTTTTTTTTTTTTTTTTTTTAACTGCCTGACTTTGGACTTAAAAATGTTTTTTAAATAGTTATAAATTTGAGTAATAAATAAATAGTTATTTTGCTATGCAAAAGGTCGAAAGCAACTTGCGATACCCATGTTTTACTAAGCAAGTTTCTAATCCTACAAATAATAATAATAATAATAATAATAATAATAGTAATAATAATAAAATAATCTGGTGTTTCACTCACACGACTTTTTCTTACCCTCAATTTCAGTACTATAAAGATAGATTGTATACTTAGTCTTAAGACCGATAGCGTTAGATAATAAAGTTCAGTGTACTTTTAAAATAATCTAAAATAGGTTTAGAAACAGTTTTATTTCATATATAATTCTGTGTGATTCCCTGAACAATTATACCCCAATACAAACCCTGAACCCTTCAATTATAGTACATATAATTATTTCAAAAGGAAAACATCAAAGCTGTTATTAATTTTCCTTCAAACTTGCTAATCTTGATCAAATTTTTAAGTGGCAACCTAATGCGGACATCAGAATACGAAATTTAAATTTCCTGCAGTTATTTGTGTTTAAGTTATGCTGATAACATATATACATACAGATCGACCACTAAAAATTGGACTTTCGTAATCACGACACCTCAAAACGTAATATTATATTGAAAAAAAAATTAAAAATTATAAAAAATATATTTTGTTTACAGTATTATAAAATTAATATTGCTTCCTGAGCAGTGTTCGTCGACATAGTAAAATGTATCAAAGCACATCCATCAATTGCATTCAATAGAAAAGAAAGTTTAACTTAATTTAGGGTAGCCCTGTATGTCTCTAATCAATATGCACGATATTGTGTACTTAATTTAGTCTTACTTGGAAATCATCTAACACAGAAGGAATTCCAACTATTTCCAAGTATAGCCCCAATATATCCAAATACTTTGTGTAGCCCTGTAAATGAATCATGAATGATTTCCATACAACAGTCTACACAATACAAAATGTGTTTTTATGCCTATAATAAATTTTGTTCATTCCGTTTTGTTCAAGTCAGCCTATACATGTTACACTGTACCTATCAGAAATTTTTCCATAAACATAATGCATTTGAATTCTCTTGGATGTCCCTGTACACGAATCATTTGCTTGATGTCAACGAAAAGTTTACTGTAGCATCCCTATATGATACACATTTATAATACCAAGTTTGGACTTTCGCTATAATTTGTTCTTGAGATATGCTGATGACAGACAGATACACACACAGACACGCACAGAGAGAGACAGACACGCACACACAGACACACTGACCAACCATTAAAAACATGATTTTTGGATTCAGGCACCTTAAAACGTGTAAATATAACAAAAACTCAATTTCTAAAATTTGTCTCAAAAACAATACTTTCTATACCATATACATATATATATATATATATATATATATATATATATATATATATATATATATCGGTAAGAGAAAGTAAAAAATATATTTTCAATATGAAGTTATAATGGATATAATATGCTTTTACGGGAAAATTAATTACTCAGTACTACGGGAAATACTGGATTCGCTAACTTGGCAAAAGATAGCAGTAATTTCGTGCATTTCTGTTGCTGAAGCAGGCAAAGCGATTCCAACAACGAATGGGAGAAAAACTGATCGGAGAAAAAAGTCAAACCTCAAACAATTGATGATATTTTTTCATATATCTAAGAATGCGAACAAGCTGAATTGAATAAAATTATCAATAAAAGTCATGAAAAGTAATGAAAGGTAATGAAATTTTTATAAGGAATAAAATATGCCACTGCAATATTTGTTATTATTAAAAAAAAAAAAAAAAGTTCGTACAAAGAAAGGGAAAGTAAGCACATATACGATTGTTGATTATTTTTATGATTTGATTGTTGCACAATCAATTGTAACGACACAATCATCGCACATTTCCGTTCATTGATTATGAAGACTATATCCCCACTCCTAAAAAATATTAATGTATGGATTTGAATATTTATAAAATGTGAACTAATTTTTGTATGTTGTGACTCAATTTTTGGATATGCGTATACACAGGTATTAAACAAATGATACTTGAAGTGTCTTTACGATTTCATCTAATCATCTATTATTTATTTAAAGAAAAGTAACAAAAAAATCTAAATTAACCTTTTACAGGCCAATGTTCCTAATTGGGTACATCGAATTAAAAATTCATCAAAAAATTTAAAATTCATCAATATTGATTAAAAAAAAAAAATTAGCACGTATAAGTTAAAGAGATGACTTGATTTTTTAAAAATAATAACCAAATTTTTATCATGAAAAGGAAAGCATACAGGAATTTATAAAAATAATCCTTTTTTAAATGTAATTTTCCCTCTACGTACCATAAAATTCACATAAATGTGAAAATATAATCCAATAATTCTAAATCGGTTTTAGTACTCAAAAATGGATCACAGTGTTTAAAAAAATATTAAAATTTACAACATTAATGAAAAAGAATGAAAAATCATGCGGTTTGCATTGATTACTAACACTTTCCAAGTAAACGTACTCGTTGAACGGATAAAAGCACACAAAGGCAAACGGATAGACTAATTGAATTTAGAACCACTCTTACACATTCTCGGAAGGTGTTAAAAATGCTTAGCACAAGCAGAAATACAATTCCAAAAATTTCCAGTTGTAGCCCAATGTATCTGAATATTTTAGTGTAGCCTTGGAACGCTAAGCATATCATATGCTGTACAAAACATTATTTTAACATATTAACAGTAAATATCAATTTCATTATGATTGTTTCAGTAGAAAATTATTTAAAAGTGATTTATAAAAAAGTCTGCCCTCAAGCACAATGCACTGGCATTTTTTCGGTGTCCCTGTACAGAAATAAATTGTACATGGCTCATTAATGCTAATATAAATAGAGAATATTAAATAGTGAACTTGAATAACATGTCATTTTTAAGAAATTCTAAGAATATTTACATACGCTACGCTGGCAGACGGACAGTTTGGCAAACAGATAAAATAATTCTAATCATATTCACTCTTAAACATTGTTAGAAAGCATTAAAACGCTTAATAAAAATGAAAATGCAATTTCAGCTATTTCCTTAAATAGTCTTTAATATAGCAGAAAACTTTTATGCGGCCCTGTAAATCTTAATGCTAATTGAACTACATACTTAGAAACAGGGTTTAACCTGGCAAAAAAATTACTTTAGCATTTTAGCGAAAATAGGCAAGCACTATTTTAGCTTTTTCGAAAGTTAATTCTTTGGATACCATTGATTTCTTTTACTTAGCTTTGTTATCCTCAGTTTTATTTTCTATTCTTTTGTTCATTGATGTTTTTAACCAAGCATCCATATTTGTGACTTTAAAAATATGAATCAGGGAAACTATGTTTTGATTTTAACAATAGAAAAAGAGGCACTCATATCATATGTGTAAAATGAAAAAGCAATTGAAAAATTAACTGAAGTGTAGTGGTAGATAATCGTGAAATACTAGTGCTGAGAAGGCTTCTATGAATCAAATTCTGAATTCTGACATACTTTTAAATATTTTTGCATTTAAATTCAATCATTAAAAATAAAAAATAAATCCAAATTACTATATAAATAATCATTCCCAAAAATTTCAGTCCTTTCGTAGTTTTTGCCTGCAAATATTACAAAAAAAAAAAAAAAAAAAAAAAAAAAAAAAATACGAGTTATTATATAGAGATATTTTATACAGTTATCCTGTTTTAGCTTTTTAGCGAAATTCTGACCAACATGTTTTAGCAAAATATGATACCTTTTAGCAAATGCTAAAAAAACTAATGGCAGTTTAAACCCTGCTTAGAAACGTACTCTTTCGTACATAGGAATAACATACTACGATTTTATTAAGATTTGTGCAAAGTAAATGTATTAAAATTTGTGCAAAGTAAATGTATTAAAATATGGTTTATGGAAATACCTCTCATAGAACGCTATGCTTTAGAATAGTTCCGTGTGTTCCTGTACACAAACTGGTAATTTTATTTACTCGTGAAGGGAAATTTTTTTGGTTAAAATAATAATAATAATAATAATTAAGCTATTTGTCGATAGAGTGTACTGTGCGTGACCAGATCACACATTTTCATGAAAAACTGTACTTATTCGCATGCAAATGTTTACAGGCATATAAATCTTATTCTATGTGTCCGTCGTCACCACAAATTACAGTTTGCAAACGATATATAACACTGCTAACTGCAGCTTCAGTCGGCGGTTCTTACCTGAGGGAAAACATCTTCACCAATAGCGCTTTATTCACCAAGTCAGCCTCGCAATTAAAACTTCATGTAAGCACGGGTCAAAATAAGAAATAAACTATTCTAATCGCAAAATTGTGAAATTTATAGGACTTTCATTTGCATATTTTTCTTTCACATCCATGCGAAAAATTTAACTATTTGTCTAACTATCGTCGACAAAAAAATTAACTATATTTTTTTCTTTACCAAAAAAAAAGTCAGTAAGATAAATGATTAATACCTTTAAACTAAAGCATTTTAAGAGAAAGAATGCGCAAAAAAGTATTAAATACATAACTGTGTCTGAATTCAATCTCTAAAAGGTTAAAAAAGAAATTACTACTAGGCAAGAAATTTTTTGTATATCTTTTTAACACTTTCCAACGAAGTTGAAAAATGCTTACGACTTCGGTTTGTTTGACTGTCTGAAGCTTGTGTTAAACACCTGGAGACTGAGCGAAGAAAGAAAAACATAATAAAAAAATAGTTAATATACCTGTCAAATATAATTAATTTACACCCACGTATATGCATAGGATTCACACGATTTTTATATTTCTCTGCCACTATTTTTGAATAATAATTTCCGTTTCATTTAATGATAGAAAACTACTACAAAAGTTACTGCTACACCATTTCGGATTACATTACACCGGTTATTACTACTACACCATTTCGGAAATTGTGGTTTTAAAATATAAGAAAGTATATACTATAACTGGTGCTGCACACTTATAGTTTTAAAAAAACTGATATAAATATCAGCTGCGACGAAATTTATATCCAAATTTAACTACACATGCGACAAAGGAAATCTATTCTTTTCGGCTTGTCATTTTTTAGTCACATCTCAACTAACTTAAGTATCGTGCAGCTGTAAGTAGTTAAAACTTGAAACCCAGAGAAAGAAGTTAAGAACCATCCCTCTACAATTTCAAATGTCAGTTTCGTTCGTTCTATAGGCACAATATTGAAACCCGTGCAACGATTCTGCTTTTATGACTTTTGAGGAGTGGCATCTCGGAAGCATTAAATTCCTTTAAGAAAATGCGAGAGTTTAGAGGCAATAAAACGGGTCTGCGAGTTGCCCTCTTGCACTGCGAGGGATTTCAATAAGTCCAACTTAACAGTTTTGTATTACGGGCTCAACGAATAAAAATCTTCGGCAGAGAGATATACGAGGAAAATAAGGTATTGTTTTCAGTGCCCGAATTTTTATTAATTCTATTTCGAAATGGGTAAAGTTGATTAGAAAAGGGATTTCGACACTGAAGAATTTCCTGAAGATCCCCGAGATATCTCGATGATAAAAGACAATTTAGGTACTGTTTGCTATAAATATTTTTAACAACATCTGAAGCAGAGCTGTAACGCTAAAATGAATAAGATTGTGAAGGAAATGCAATTAAAAAGGATTTTGAAATTTGAGACCATTTAGAGGAAATTAAGCTATAAAACATACAAAAGAACTTTTTTTTTTTTTTTTTTAAATCTTTACTCTTAGGTTAAGGTTGAGGTTGAATGGCGCACTGAAACTACGCAGTGGACAGTACCATGATAGGGCATCGTTAATAAATTTTTTTATTTTAATATCAGGAACAATAAATTTATTCATAACGTTGTTTCCTAGTAATAATTCTTTTTTTTTTTTTTTTTTTTTTTCAGCTGTAGTTTTGAGCGCAATGTTTTAAATACATTAATATTTTTAAATTTGGTTGCCATTAAAAATAAATAAATAAATAAATAAAAAGTTGCTCGGGGAGTTGACTCGTTATTGATGACTGACCCCTTGAAGGCTCTCTAGTCTCCAGATATTCCATCACGATTTTGATTCTCGACTTCGGTAACCCACAGATATATTAATTTTACGAAACATGGTGGGTCTTGCAGCCACGACAGATTTTACGTCAAGAATACGGCGGATTTTTTGGCGGCTCTGGGATCGTACTTTACACTTAGGTAATATAAATAGGTCACATTGAGGGGGGGGGGGAGAGCATTGATATAACATTCATATTTAGTTTAATGTTTCACAAATGGATTTTGAGGATTTTCTTTTGTTTACACATAAATATTTTTTTTTTCTTATTTTTTACAAATATTTAAATCGGAGAAGTATGCATATTATGTCAGTGCATATGCAAGTTTGAAACTATAAATATACAAATATCAAAATAGTTTTCCCAGCTTTCTTATTGTATATCGACTAGTAATATTAACATTTGAACAAGAATAAAATTTGTTTATTTCTGAATTTCCTCATTAAAAAGAAATCTGTAATAAAATACATGAAAAATTGTGTTTAATGTTTATATAAATAAATATACAGACTCAATTTAGTTGCATTTCTCTTTCTCTATTCATAAAAAAAAAAAAAAAAAAAAAAAAAAAAATTCTTTAGAAGGAAAAAGGAAATTTACTTTACATAGGACCTGACTATCGCACAGGCACTCGGAGTCCGTGGGCACAAAGTTTTATTGTTAAAACATCTGGTTTAAATTTTCAAGTTTTTTCTTCTAATTTAACCATGTTTTACTTATATAAATAAAATTTCTTCAAAATAAAATCTATTCTTAGGATGACTGGAGTAATTTTAGTGATATTTGGGGCTAAGAACAGGAAAAAAAAATTATCTTTCGGCAAAATACTTTTTTTTCAGTCGGCTTGTTTGCCTGTTGAAAATTTAATCGAGATAAAAACTAACTGAAAAAAAAAAATAATAATAATAATTATTCTTTAATATTTTATTTTAATATTTATTTATTTATTTTTATTTATTCTTATTCTTATTATTTTGTCAATAGACCGACTAAAAAATATATATATATTTTTCAACATTTGAGTGATGGGGACCAGTCTACCTCTTTATGCTCTGCTCAATACCAATCTGATTATTTTTAATATTTCATACTTTCTAAGAGGGCATGAAAAATTGAAAGTGCCTGGGCACAAAAATTTGTTGGCCGGGCCTTGACCTTACATAATTTACCTTCTTATGCTTTCTTTAATATAGAAAATTTTTACGGTCAACTGAAAGGATTTTACGAAGTCACGCGCTTTAAATAAACAAGCCTCCGGACTTTCCGCTTTTATGACGAATGACACACTTTCTAGATCATTTTAATAAAAATCAACTTAAGAATTGAATCATCCGTCTTATTCAATAAACAAACGCATATTTATTATCGCATTTCAAATTGATTCAATTGCTGCTATCTTTATTGTCTTGTGTGT
Source organism: Salticus scenicus (assembly GCA_963930645.1). NCBI lineage: Eukaryota > Metazoa > Arthropoda > Arachnida > Araneae > Salticidae > Salticus > Salticus scenicus. The sequence continues at coordinate 34,973,011 of OZ005649.1, forward strand.
ACAATTGAATTCTTCTTCTCTTTTATTTGATTTGGTAATCAGATATGAAAATAAGGATGGTCAGGTATCGTATGTTAAGTGTAGGTCAGTAGATCAGAGAGAACTTGAACTGTCTGCTTACCCCTCAAAAGAACGGGTTTCACGAGTTGGCATCGGAAGTGGGAATACAGGTAACAAGAAAATGAGTCGGAGAATCTACGCAGAGAGGTGAAAGGTTATGGCAGATTTCTCAGATGGATAACCCAGTTCGGAGGATTTTTAAAAACGAGTTTTTGCTTTTGGTTTTTGTTTTCAACAAAAATAATCCTCGTAAAATATACTTCTGAGAATTTGTACCTTTTGTTAATGTATTTCTATTTTTAAAAAAGTGATGTTGTTACGTGAGATTTAGAATTAGGAGTAGTTTCTGTAATGTTTTTCTCTCTCTCCCCCTCTCTTTCTTTCTTTCTCTCTTTTTTTCTTTCTCCCTTTCTTTCTTTCAGATAGCGAAATAGCAAATTGGAACTACTTATAAACTACATTGTATAAAATAATATTTCGAATAAAAATTTGAATGAAAAACATTCTGCAAGTTACTTTCCTTTAGGTGTAAAGTACACTGCTCTGCATGAAAATCGGCCCTAACGCCATATTTGTAAATTCTTGCGTAAAATGACCTCCTGAATCCGAATATGACGCCCATTTTGACTTATCACCCACAGTTTTTAAGGAACCCCCCCCCCCCCTATTTTTATCACTTTTCAGTAATTTTATGGCTATAAATTTGATTTGTGTGTGTGTGTGTGGGGGGGGGGGGATTATTTTAACTGCTAAATATTTTCTGAGTGTCTACAGAGTTGGAAAATTCTAAAACATGAACATTTGCAGCAAGGGGAAAATTTAGGGGGGGATTTGCCACTGAAATTATATGTTACATTTACTATATTTCATTAATCAACTATTATTATTATTTAGTATACAGTATATATTTTTGTTATTAAATGGTAAAAATTATTTTCCATTCTTCAAATAAAATTCATGGCCATAAAATTACCGAAAAGTGATGAAAATTGGGGGAGGAGGTGGACGAGAAAACGGTCAAAACAAAATGGAGGTCATATTCGGATTCAGAAGATCATTTTACATAAGAGTCAGAGAGAATGGTATCAGGGCTCGAAATTATTATTATTATTATTATTATTTTATTATTATTATTATTATTTTTTTTTTTTTTTTTTTTTTTTTTGTGCAGCGCAGTGGTATTAATAATTTATGTGCATAATATGAAATTATTACGTAGAAAAATGCACCGAAATGCTGGTGTTGAATGATAATTATTGAAAACTTTGTAAAAAAAATAAAATAAAAAAATAAATTGTAATAAATTGAATTATAATAACACTTACTTATATTATATCTGAATTAATTAAATATTTATATCTGATCTTCTTCTTCTCTCTCCCCCCCCCCCCTCTTTTCCCTGCTTGATGATGTGCTAAGCTTGAACTTGGGGTGTAAACCGATGGCGATTGGGACACATATTTTCATCCCTACCCGATTTCGACTAGGTTGAAAAATTGAGTTATTTTATTTTATTTTATTTTATTTTATTTTATTTTTTAATTTCACTCTTCTGAGAAGGAGTGACATTCTCCATTAGTGCGCAACGAACTTTCATTTTTATTTATTCGAGCAAGTATTACTTTCTAAATTTTCACCATAAAGATGTTTTTGCCGTTTATTCCTTTTATGTATTGCGTCACTGAAAATGTGTAAACGAGGAACAGTAGTTATTTGCAAATTCCTTCTTTTTTCAATGTAAAATTTCATATGAAATAGATACCTATATATATATATATTTATTTATTTATTTATGTGTATTATTTTTAGGTAATCTCAAGTAGTAAAGTAGTGAAGTGTACTGAGCAACTATCAAAGTTAAAATTTATTTATTGGATATAACATTCTTTTTGGTTTCTTAATTTTTACTTCTTGCCTTATAAATTGCACTCAAACATACTGAAAATTGTACATATATATTTGAAAAGTTTTTTTTTTTTTTTTTTTTTTTCTCTTATATATAAAAATTATATCAAATTTGTATGTTTTTATTCAGGAAAACTTTCCTTTGCATCCTACGAATTATTAAAAACTGTGATAATTATTACTGTGTAGCCTTATTTTTATTTTGAAAGTACAGCAAATAAATATTTTCTATAAACACAGGTTTGGTTTATTCCTCCATTACTTTTTGTTGTTTGCATCTTTAACTGATAATTTTTAGTTTTGAAGTAATGCTAATCAGTTAACATTATTATCAAATCAGTGATGATAGGGGAGGAGAAAAATTGGGTCTTCCTTCATCAGCTAGTAAGTAGGACTGTCTCGCACCATTGAGGGGAAAAAAGTATACCACCTTCATCTAGAACGACTAAGTTGTCATTTTCTAAATCCCCAAACTAGAATTTCTGAGTTATACGCATAACATAAACAAATAACCTGATAGACGAAATTATCGAGAATTTCTAGTCTGTGCTTTTCTAGATGGTGGAACAATATTATGAATATTCTGAATCCTTTGTATCGCGAGAAATTCTCGTTTGATTTCCTAGAATTGGGTCATACAGTCGGTAACAAAAGTCTCCGAACACTAGCAAAAATTCCTATGTAAAAAAAGTACACTTAATACAGTTTTGTTAAATAAATCCTTGTCGAATCCTATTCTTAGTCAGTCTAAAAACAGGATTCGACAAGGATTCATTTAACAAAACTGTATTAAGTGTACCTTTTTTACATAGGAATTTTTGCTAGTGTGCGGAGACTTTTGTTACCGACTGTACGTCAAGATTACAGTTACTAAAACTCGCCTCTTGTGTTCACATTTATATTCAGAGAATTTTAAATGATACTGATTACGATAATTTAAGAAAATGCTCTAGAATTCTAATAGGGTTTTTTAGAACTCGCTACAAGGGGTACTAGAATTTATAAGGATGACATGGAACTATTTTTACTATAGTCACAGTTTAGTTTCCAGATGTCAGTCACGGATTTTTTTTTTTTTTTTTTCAGTGTAGGTAGGAACCACTAGGATTGCTCAGTTTTTCTTCATACTTGAAATCAAGTATCGTATGGGAATATGCAACCGGGACCTATGTCTTAAAGTGGATTCTAAATCCTTAGGTATCCATGCCTTTACCGGAATTCGAACCCGGCCCCTGGCAGCTGAAGCCCAGAAAGTTGACCATTCGACTGTCAGATAGGCTGCCTGATGAAGAAACAAACTCAGTTGTTTCGACTCGAAAATTTTGATTCATAGTTTTTGAAACTTATAATGTTTGTTAATAAAGTACTATAAGAAATTTCTAAGATTTTGCTTTTTCATCAGTTATATGTTTCATCTTAAAGAAGTAGTTTATTACAGAAATGCATATTATTTTGCATGGAAGAAAGATAAATCCTGAGTGACTCTACTTAATATTCCAAATGTATAGTAATTAATAGTAGTTTAAATAAATTTAAACCAGCGAATTCAGTAAATAAAAAAAAAAAGAAAAATCTTAATAGGGTGTTTCAATATTTTTTTTTTCAACTTATAGGTCGTACAGCGGACCGTAATGTATTTAAATTGTTTTTGTGCGTCCATATAAAAAACTATAAAAGTTAAGCACGCAATAGCAACATTATTAAACCGAACTTTAAGTAGTTTGACTCTGTAAACCGCAGTGCACATAAATGATATTTTCCATCCCCATAACAAACTTGTATGTTGTGGTCACCACAATACTTTCTTCTCTATAATTTTACACAAATTCATGCAGTAGAAATTATTTATGATTTTTTTTTTTATAATAAATGCAGACGCTTTTTATCAAACAGAATTATACCACTAAATGCCGAAAGAAAATCAATTTTGTGCCAACATCAGAAGATAATTTTGTTTTAAAATTTTACAAATCTATGCTTCAATTATTCGTTTTAAAGGTATTGACGAGATCTTGTTGAGACGAGATCTTATTGAAGAGACCTGTATTGAAAATTTACTCCTCCCGGGGGGGGGGGGGGTACTCCCCCCCCCCAAAGGGGGAGCGATGATCCCATATGCACAAACGTTTTTTCTAGTTTACTACTACTATAATCAATTATTCATATCAATTTTACAATCACACGTAAAAAACAACTGTCATTATGTACATTTATACAAAATTTTGTCCTATACTGTCATGCTAAAAATTTAAAAAAGGTGGCATTACAGCGCCACTTGTTGATCGATTGTTTCACATTATTTTAGAATATTAACACTACAGTCGGTAACAAAAGTGTCCGAACACTCGCAAAAATTCCTATGTGAAAAAAGTACACTTCATACGGTTCTGTTAACTAAATCCTTATCGAATCATGTTCTTAGACTGACTAAGAAGACGATTCGACAAGGATTTATTTAACAAAACCGTATGAAGTGTACTTTTTTTACATAGGAATTTTTGCTAGTGTTCGGACACTTTTGTTACCGACTGTACATGCCAATTTCTTTATGATTTTTACAGTAGAAAGTTATTTAAGTATGATTTATAAAAATGTATGTCCTAAAACGCAATGTATTGGCATTATTTTGGTATCCCTATACACAAACCCGCTGTACAAGACCTATTAATGTCATTTTAAATAGGAAACATTCCATAGTGAATTTGAATATCATTTATCATTTTTTAAACATTCTGACGCAGGGAGTGGACAGATAAACAGATAGAAAGATGGACAGTCGGACAGACAAATACACAAACTGAAATCATAATCACACTTTAAAATTGTTAGAAAGTATTAAAAACGCTTAATGCAAATGAAAATGCAAATCCAGAAAAATTTCTAGTATTGGCCTGTATTATAACTGAATTCCTTTGTGTAGACCTGCAAATCTAATGCTAATCATACTACATTCTATAAAGGTATTCTTTTGTGCACATGAATAACATATTACAATTTCTTTAAGATTTGTGCAAAGTAAAGTTATTAAAATTTTGTTCATAGAACGCAATGCTTTGGAATAATATCGGGTGTTCCTGCACACAAATCAGAGGTAGTATTTACTCCATTTTCAAAAGAGAACATCCGATAGTGAACATAAATAACATATTTCAATTTCATTAAGATTTATGTAAGGTAAAATTATTAAAATTTGGTTTATAAAAATACCTCTCTTAGAACGCAATACTTTGGAATAGTTTCGGATGTCCCTGTATACAAACCAATAGGGGTATTTACTCCATTTTCAATAGAGAACATCCAATAGTGACCTTGAATAATATATATCAGTTTCAAGATATTCCATAATTATTTACGAGAGTTAGAGCGTGGAAAGACAGGCAGGCAGACAGACAACCCGAAGTCATTAACTCTTTTCAACCGAGTTAAAAAGTGTTAATGAGCGAGATTTTTTATGATGATGAAAATTAAAAACAAAAATCAATCACAGTTTAAAATGTAAGAAAAAAAGGAAGCATTATATGCTTTTGTGTCTGCCTGGAAAATATTTTTAATAAAAGAAAGATAAAATCAAACTCACTTAATTAAATAAATAATTAAATTTTATTAATGAAATAAAGTGTAAAAACAATGCAAAAATCCGTTTGTTTTATATTCTGAAGGCATATTTGGTTTCTTTGATGTCTAAAACGTAAATTTATCGCAAATATTTTTCCATTTTACACGTTTTACTAACAAAAGCCTTATTACGCTTGCACAAGTACTTTTTGCCCATGTCTCCAAATCTAATTAAATTTTGAAATGTTACATAGATATAATTTTAGTTTCGGTACATGCCTAAACTCCTGCCAATTATCATTCTATTCCATACAACCATTTTTAAATGATATCTGGGAGAAAAGTAAGTTCCAGATACCCACTTTTTTCCTAGATGTAAATACATGAAATATTCTGAAAGCATCTTTTGCTTTTTTGGGCGCATTCGAAAGTATTTCCCGGTCACTTCCCGAGTTGGGAAATGACGTCACGCGGGAAGTTCGGGAAATTAAAACTGCCATGTAAGAGCCATGTTTGTTTATATATTTGTTTCCTGGGAAGATGAGATGTGTACGGAAGTAGTTATATGTCGGTCATTTTTCGTAAGGCTCCTGTTTGAAACGTAAAGATATCGCAATTTTTTCTCCATTCCGCACGTATTACTTAAAATGCGCAAACGCTTTCTGCTCATATATTTAATTACAATTTCGATATGGTCCTTAGCTATAATTTTCATTTGGATGCGGTCGTAAAAGCTAACATTTAAAAGTGCAATAATAATTATAATAACAATATGTATCTTAAAAGTAACCCACTTACATCACAATGTCAATGTGCTTATAATTTGCATTTTATTTAATGCTCTCTCTTTTCCTCGCTTCGAAAGTCTAGCACTTATGTTTGTTATTTATCATAATGAAAAAGCGATAAAGTAAGGTAAATTCAAAAATTTTAGTTAATTAAACATAAAAAAAAAATATATATATATATAATATAATTTTTTAATTCTCCGTTCGTTCTAGCTTTATTAGGCAACAAAGCACTCATAAAAATTTGACACGGCTTCAAATTTTCGTTTATACTTAAAAGATGCCATTTGTCATCGAATTATAATTACTTTACAGTCGGCAAAAAAATTATTGAAGCACACATCCACATTTATTTTTTATTTTTTTTTATTTTTTTTTTAAAGTTTGGTGGCTAATTTTTATCACCAACTTACTTTTTTTACGAACAGCATAAAGACTAAGATCATAACTCGTCGAGTATTTACTGAACAAAACAGTATTGTGTATTAGGTGCACATCTTTTAAATACGATTTATTTCTAGCGCTTTAATAATTGCTGCCGGCTGTATTTCCAAAGATTTTTTTTTTTTTTTTTTTTTTTTTAATTCATGATTTATTCATTTAAAACATTTATTTGTTTAAACCATTATTCTGATGTTTCACTCTGGTTGAATTGTTCTGCAGTTTATAAATACCGATTTTGATTCATGGATCTTCACAGCAAACTACTATTGGCTACAGATATCGATGCAATATCGGTGTCAATGTTGACACACTTATTATTTTAAAAAATATGTAAATAATATTTACCCAACATTTATAAACATAATCATGATATAACCGATGAAATACCATTATTCGAGACGCCTTTTGGCGAATAGGGAGATATTCCTTTTTTTTTTTTTTTTATAAATTTGGTGGCACGTAAATATCGTTTAGTAAAGTAAGTTCTATATCATAAATTAATGATTGTACATTTCAATAGCTATTTCTTACATATTATTAATAAATGTTATACCGGTGCAATACTAGTTCGTCACACATGTAGATAAATTAACATAACCATACGCATTCTTGTAATGATGAATTCTAAAGAGTAAGTTCATCTTCAATAACATAATTATATATATATATATATATATATATATATATATATATATATAAAACCTCTCGGAACATTTTGAATTGCATGCTTATAAGTGATATGTATATAAACGAACATCCCCTCTAACTTCGCTGCATAATCTCCTTCCAGGATTCGAAATATTCAAATTAATAAGCTCTCTTTCTGCAATCAAGAGCAGCAGAAATATTTCGGCTACAATGAATAATTGTAGTAATAGCGCAAAAGTAAACTGGAGAGAACCTTTTTTTTCCGATTTCCAAACCTTTCGTATTTTTGTAAATACGTCAGATTTTCTTTGATTTCATCAAAATAGAGGTTAAAGAAGGTAAATATGTCCGTAATATCTCCGTGCGTTACCGTTTTGATTGCAGCCTACTTTGTTCCCCTGACGAAGAGTCGTGTGGTTTTTTTTTTTTTTACCCGAAACAATTATTGCGAGTTTATTGATTTTTATGGTGTTTATTCAAAGTTTTGTACATATTACTTTAAAACGCCAGTTCTGTGATGCTTTCTTATTAAATATGTCAAAGTTTAAGTAAGCGCCAGAAATATTTCGCCAATGGAAAGTGCCCCTCTCAGCATATCACAAATTCCTGTAGTTTGAATCCCCCCAGTGGAATAGTCCTCCCTTTTAAAAATGATGACGGGATGTAATTCTTTCAAAAACTCTTTCTAGAACAGCTTGTCTATTTTTACTTTCCGAACATACACATGTAAGGAAAGTATTGTAATCATGTCAAAAATCCGACTTAGGTGATTCTACAAGTTTTGAGGTCCCCTGAGCTTATTTTTACTATTTTTACGATGATGTATGTATGTGTGTATGTGTATGTATGAGTGAACACGATAGACCCTGAACACTTTTTTCGAAAGATCTGAAAGTGGGTACATATAGTATAGGTCACCATAGCACGAACCTTATTGATTTTGATGAATCTATAGGACTTATAGTTTTTTTTATAGGGACACAAAGAAAAATTCTTTATCATTATGGCCTATGGGCCCAAATTTTTTTAAATGCGATAGCGTCTAAACGTCCTATTTGTTTGAGCTGAAAATTTGTACACATGTTTTAAGCTACTGTCACACAAATTGTATAGATTTTGGTGAATCTAGCACTTATAGTTTTGTTTTTTACATTGACACAAATTCTTTATCATTATGGTCTGTAGGTCCAAACGTTTTAAAGTATGATAAGGTCTACACGCGCCTTATTCTAATGAATCGAAAATTTATGCACATATTGTAGGTCACAGTCATAGAAACTGTATAGATTTTGGTAAAGTAGTTTTTTTTTTTTTTTTTTACAGTATACAAAGAAATATTCTTTATCATTATGGTCTATGTCCCCAAATTCATTAAAGTGCGATAACGTCTAAACGCCTTATTCGATTGAGCTGAAGAAATATACACATGTTATAGGTCACCGCCGCACGAATTGTATAGATTTTGGTGAATCTAGTTCTTACAGATTTTTACAGGGACACAAGGAAAAATTCTTTATCAATATGATCTATGGGCTCAAATTATTTGAAGTGCAATTACGTAAAATTAAACAATGGAGAAAAATACTCAAACACCCTATTATAATTTTCACTTTTGTTTATTTAACGACTTACCTTACTTTAATTTATTTATACAACCGTTAATTACTTGTTAATTACTTAATGTTCGGAAAGTTGAGTGGAGTCACTCCAGATTTTTTCCGTATAAAATTACAGCAGAAAAGAAACAGCACACCTGTTTAATGCAGAGACCTAATGCTGAATCGGTGTTATTTTGTTTATGAATAATAGGAGCGCCTTGTCTACTGTTTCATAAATATCGGAAGTACATAAAAAAAAATAGAGGTTTTATTTCCTCGGTGTCCATAGCAATTTTATGTCTGACTCATTAATTTCATGTTTTAAACAAAAGTTTTCTAAGAAATTCCTTTCAAAATAGTAAGTTAAGAAAGTAGTATTATTTTCTAAGTGTTTGTCACAGTTTTTAATCTGACTCATTGATTTCATGTTTTAAACAAAAGTTCGTACTATGGATTTATTATCAAAGGATTTAAGAGGGAAACTAGCCTTGAATTTCAAGGCCAATTAGAATATTATAATCTGGGTCTTGAATAATACCTCGTTTTACTCTTTTAGGTTAAGAAACTGCAAACACTTGTTTTTGATATATGAACTTCCTGGTTTAAGTTATATATTCATACAAAATGAAAAAAAATAGTCGCCTTAGTTAAACTGCTAGTCACGCAACCCTCTGTCACACGATTCTGGTCAGCAACATACATTTTGCATATCTCTTTCTAGACGAAGACTCCAGTGTGTATTATTTTTGTCAGAAGTAAATAGATTATGTGACTTTTTTTTTATTCTGAATGTGTCATTCGAACATGAGTCGTCGAACTTAATACTGAATGAATTTTTAAATTTTCGTAACTCAATACCCTATGACATTAGAAGAATTGAAATAAGATAACTAAATAAAGATTTTAATCATACTGGCTGAGTGGCAACATGAATGTTCTATTTGCATTATATTAGATATTTTATCCCCCTTCCACCAGAAAAAAAAAGGGTATTAAAAATTATGTTTCATAATTAAAAAATAATATTTAACGGAAAATTATGAAAATGATTAATTTGGTACAATAATAACATCGAAGTTTAATTAATAAAAGTGACTTTTTCTCATTCGAATGTACTTGTATTTAATGACGTCATTTTCATAGATGAACGTATTTCGTTTGCTGAAAATGGAATTATTTTTAGGGAAATGTTTTGGCAATTTTACAGTATTTCAATTTTGGCCTTGTAAAAAGTATTCTAAAAGTGATTTCATAATTTAAAACAGATATAATTCACTTAGAAAATATTTTGAAATTGTGTCAGGATTACGGATTTTCAGACACTTTCCCTTCAAAACGTTTTGAACTTTTCGAATACATTCATTTTAAAACTCTAATCTAAAATACTTTTAATTACGTCGAATTTTACGACGAAAAATTTTGTGGTTAGAGTTTTCAAGTGTCTTCTAAAGTATTACTGGAAATTATCAAATAGTAAAGGAATATTTTTAATCTAGTGGAGTGCAGCATCTAAAAATAATATTTGATATAATATTAATAAAATACTCCTTTGTTTAGTAAAATCTTATAATAAGCTTCCATAACCTTTTCTTTAAATCATTCAAAAAAATATTGTAATATTATTTTTAACAATACTTAGCCGCTAAATAAATAAATAAATAAATAAATACATTTTTAATGCGATTTTAAAAAATATATATATTTCTATACAATGTTGTTTTGAAAAATGTGCGTGTTTTTCCTGCAGCAAAAACCTTTTTCTAAAAAACTACCTATTGCGAAAAAGAAAAACAGTGTTGTTCGTGTAGCTCGTTGCTATTTTTCCTTCATTTAATTTTTAATATAAAATACATTTGCTACGAGCCACTGGATCCAAGAGTGTTCTGCGGATCCCGAAGTTGCATAGTTTTAAAACGGTAGGAATAGTTGTGTCTAGGATACCGAAGACGCGGAATCCAAACATGTTGTGCGCGGATCTGGAAGAGAAACGGGATTAACTGGAGCGGATAAATCGAGACGGGGACATTTCAACAGAAATTTTCGAGTGTGGCGTAAAGTGGTTGGCAAATAGCACGGTCAAATGGTAATGTAGGAAGTAATTAGGGTTGTCAGGGAATCGTAAACATTCAGAGAAAAATGACGGAATGTGAATCTTTTCTCTTATCTTTTTTTTTTTTTTTTTTTTTTTTTTTTTTTTTTTTCCAACTACTTTAATAGAATAAAAAAAAAAAAATTCGTATTCGTGCATAAATCTTTAATAGAAAATTTAATACTATCAAATTCTCGATAGTCTCTACCATTTTAATTCTTTTGCATATAAAACAGTGTGCACCATTGATAATAACTTTTATGATTTAGATTCTGTCAAACAGGTACCAAATGAAAAATTGTGTGATTTTAACATTTGTCTTTCTTTCTTTTGTTTACTTTAATAAATAATATATGATTAATTTTCTTCATACATAAAAGTTTTGAGAAATTGTAAATTTATAAAAATCTATGCACCCCATAGATTTTTTTTCGTACTCGCGTAAAATGAAAACTCGTTAACGCTCGTTAATGAAAACTGCATCTTCTATGGTTCTATGGTTTCCATTTCCATCGATAAATATAGTATGTCTATATGCTTTAAAAGAGATAATATAATTCATAAAACTTTTTCATGAAAAATCGAAAATGGAATTGCTTAAATTTAAAATTAAAATTTTTGCACAGTTACCAAATAAATTAATTTCAATAAAATGTAATGCTTTTCATAAGAGATTAAAAAAAAAAAAATTAACCATCTTGATTTAAAATTCAAATGATATTATCAACTGTTTAAAAGCTGAATTAATGATATGTTGCCGGTGTTATTTCTCCACATATTAGTAAAACTGCGCATATGACACTTTAATTTCAATTTTATTTGTTTATTTATTTGTATATTTGCTACCTTCTCACTACTGTATGGTTAATTTCTTTTAAAAGGGGACAAAAAGTCCATTTTTTTACGTTTCAACTAACTCGATTATTTTTAATTTTTCTTGATAGAAAATATATGAAACATATTAAATAATATAACGCATTAAATACACAAAAACTTTTAGTAAGGAAAATTACAAAAATTCTAATTTTCTTTGTTAGCGAGTGCTAGACATCTCTATTAAAATTCTACAGCGTTTTCCTATATTAGCATAGTGAACCTCCTTTAAAAATCTCTGCAAATAAACAAGAATACAAGAGGCAAGATTTAGTTAGTATAATTCTAGTTTATGGATCAGTTCCAGATATCAAAGCTAGAATTTCTACCAGTACAAAGAATTCAAAGTATAATGTGCCGTTTCACCACCTAGAAAAGCATAGACTAGAAATTCTCTATCATTTCGTCTTTTAAATGCCTTCTTGACATCGTAAAAAAATAATTTTTGTATTCTGTACATTTGGCTAATCATACCTTCCGAATGATACCATTTTCAACCCTCTACTCCCATAATTAATATGTTAAAAGAGTACCACAAATTTCATACTTGCCTATTAATCCGCGATTGTAATGAAATGCTCGCCCTCTGGTGGGATAAGGTGAAATTATCATACCACTGCATATCATCATATTATGCAATCAATTTTCCATGATGCAATGGCGGAGAAAGAACAATTATTAATCCACGTGGCTATTATATTTACTAACAACTGCAGTTCAGAGAGCGCCATCTATCGATCATTACAAACGCGGATACATAGATTATTTTTATTTATTTTTATCCTTGCGTATTTTATTAATTACATCACTATCGTTTCGTTTCGGCAAAATGTAATCGTAATTGGTTCCTGTTAGAGAAATATTATATAGATTTCCCTAAAATAATGGATGTTTATACGTATATATTTAAATATAAAACGGCTTTTAAAATTCAAAATGATTTTAATTTTCTAAAAATAAAAGGGCCACAATATATATATATATATATATATATATATATATACATATTTCCCTATTACTCTTTTAGTAACCATTATTTATAACAAGGTTCACCTTACAATATACTTAAAAGAAAAAAGTGGGAATGGAATACTTTAGCTGGAACACATCATCATCCTTAAAAACAAATTTGCAGTCGATGTTTCTGCAGATTTTCTTTATATTTTCGGAACGAATTGGGCCAATTAGCACCCCCTCTCGCAACTCTCTTTTTTCGGTGAGAACAGAAAAGCGATTTATTAAATTTTTCTTTTGGGGAGTACTATCCAGAGCTGAGTAAAAAACGAGGTAAAAAGCGTAGGAAAACAAAAAATATATATAATAAAAGCCTCCGTAAACAATTTTTCTGGCACGTACGCAAACATTATTAAAAGGCAGGTGGCAACAAGTGAGTGTCTAAATTGGAATTGTTCCGCAGTCTCAAATGATGTATTTTTCGCAATGAAAGCTATTGTAACTGTTAGGTTTGAAACTGTAACTAACTCTTTTCTTCTTCGAATAATTTCTTTGCTTTTTTATTATCTATTTAATGTTATTTAATTTCTTTTCTTTTTTTTTCCTTTTCTTTTCTTTTCTTTTTCTCTCTCTTTTTTTTTTTTTTTTTTTTTTTTTTTTTAGATATGTAACACAAAATAAAAATAGAATGTATTTGTCACAATATTCATTTTGTTTTAATACTTTATTTTTAATGTGTAAAGGAAATTTTTGAACTATTAATTTTTTTCTTTAACATAAACAGACGAGATATGCATAAAATAAATTAAATCGTAATTAAAGGACATCTAAACATTGCAAAAATATTAAGTGCATGAAGATTTTAGAATAAATATGAAAGAAAATGGTTATTGTTTTTTTAAATGTATATTTAAAATCCAGTTACTTTGTCATTCACTTGATCAGAGCATTAGTTTCTTCATCAATCACATACACATATATGTACAAATCTTATATTTTTACATGCATTTTACAACATGCATTACTAGGGGGGAAAAATCAGTTCCGATTTTATTTATCATCAATTTTATTATTATATATTTATTCCTACTCTTTTTACCTCACCTCTGGATAGTTCTGCATCCTCGAGTACCCACGGGTTACCCCCTCTGCAGGTCGGGTGCGAATCAGGTTTCGTTAATTTTAGAACCACGCGACTACTCGTGGGTCCACCCGCAAAAATTTGTTAGGATTATTTGCTATTTATTTATTGTTATGATTTTGACCTTTCGAAAGCAAAAATTGTATGATATACTTTCCTCCATTGTAATTTTAAGCAACATGACTCCTAACATGAGTTCAATTACAATCGCGTAAATATTAATACTATTATAAAATTTTATTTGTCTTCCAAAATGAACATTTTTTTAATCTTATTTTACTTCGTTTTTTATATTGTTAAAATATCTGGGACAGTGGATTGTTTGTTGTTGTTGTGTGCTACTCGGAAATTCCGAGCCCCGGTAGTGAAACTACCGGATTAATTTTAAGGCATGAGGGTTGCGTCTTCCGTTATTTAGGAGCGCCTCATAGGGAGGAAGTACGACTTTAGCTACAGAAGCTGGTGAATGATGGCAGCACCAGCCAAACAACTCGAATTTTGATCCGGATCAGAGCGAGTTAAACCCATGTTCCGGTACCCCCAGAGGTATAATTTTTGATGGGAACTTGGAGGAATTTGCGACCACGACGGAATTTAACGTGCACCAGTCGCCATTAGTGTACACGACGGTCTTCGGCCGGCTCGAGGACCGAACCCGCAATCTTTCGATCACGAACTTGCTGCTCTTACCGACCAGGCTACCGCGGCCACGTGGATTGTTTAAAAGTAAGTTTTAATTAATTTGAATTTTTTTTATATTGTATACTGAAGTTGTATTTATTTATCTTGTGTTTTTATATTTCTAATTTTCGTGTAATTCTCTGATATATTTGTTGAATAATAAAAGGATGTTATGTATAATAGAGATTTTGTTCAGTATCTCGCAACACAAATTTAACATTACTTTTTTGCGGTTTGCGGGTCGGATCGCGGGTCGGGTTGCGGGTCAGACGATAAATTAATTGTTTTAGATTTTATTTATAAAGTGGTATAAAAAAACAGTGATTCAAATTTTTCTGCAAGTTCACTTAAATATAGTGACCAGCAAAGCAGGCAAAGCCTACTAATGACCCTTTTTTAGCTACAGCATGAAAAAACGAAATTAACACTTTCCAAGTATATACTGAAACTTGTTAGGAAACATCAAGAAAATTTACTTTTATTTTCTGCAAATAATTTATTTTAGAACTTCGGATAAGGATGAACAGTTGGTTGCACATTTGTTGCTAAAATAGCCTTTTCCTTGATATGATTTCTTTTGTAGAGAGAGTAACGATTAAAATTGTTGACCAAGTGAAGAAGTAACAAAGCTCTGACTCAAATTTAAGTTTTTAAAATCACCGTTGTTCTCGTTCTCTCTGGCTGGTGAACCATATTATTAGGTGCTAAACTGTCACAATGATGGGAAAACTCTTTAAAAGTAAATAAATGGGACGACGAGAGATGCACCAGTTACCCTACTGTAAATATTATTAGTTTTATATTTCACTGCCATAGAACTTTTCCTCTCTCTCTCTCTCTCTCTCTCTCTCTCTCTCTCTTTTTTTTTTTTTTCCCCTACTCAAAATTATGTTTATAATACATATTTTATTTATATTAATGTATTGGCCTCAATATTCTGAATAATCTTCAGAACGATTAATCCATTTAATTGTGAATGAAAACTACATAATATCAAAAACTAGTGTAGAATCGAATTAGAAGAATAATGCCCCATGATTAAGCACAATTGAAGCGAATAATATAATGTATAGCATATTAGAAATGATGGAAGAAACAAATTTGAACTAATTTTTTAAATATATAATTGTAAAACATACAATACCAATTGATAACACGAAAAAAAAAAAAAAAAAAATGTAAAATATATATAAGTTACTTAAGAAAAAGTTCTCAAAAAAAAAAAAAAAAAAAAAAAAAAAAGCTTAAAATTGTTATTATTTTATTTCTTTTTAACGTATTATAGGCATGAATCGCTAAATTATTATCTGATTTGACTGATTTTATAATTTTTAAAATGTCAAAATTAAACACATTTATAATTGTGAAGCACCTTCCTTATAAAATACGTTTTATTCTCTTCGCACACCAAGCTATAATAACAACATAATTAGAATTTGAAGGCTTTTAAACACATAACTACGTTCACATTACACATTACAAAAAAGTGCATTTTTCCTAAATTTAGGTGGTTAGTAATGTACTGTGCAAGTGTATCGCTTCAAACAACTAAACTCTATTCAGTTACTAAAATCTTCCTAACTGTACCACAATTGTAATTTTTTGATGCCCTTAAATAAATCAATCTATGTAAGTTTTTTTTTTTTTTTTTTTTACTCTGGTAAAACGTCTGAATACTTTAAATAATTATGAAAATTATGTACTTTTCCGACCACACTCTTTTGAAGAATAGCGAAATAAGAAAACATAACATTAAATTTAAGAAATAAACTTGGTTTTATGCTGCCATATATTGGTACCATTTTAAAGCCAATTTATTCAGCTTTTTATTAGTCTAATCAAAATATTAAACTATTAAACGTTTTTTTTTTTTTTATTTTTTTATAAAGCAAAGAATAGAGGTTCACATATGTGAACCTCTGGAGCGAAGAGATTGTAACATAACAGAGCCCTAACACGCTTTCATCTTTTCGCCTTCCACTGACCCCCCCCCCCCCCCCCCATCTGCATTCCTCATATTTTGCATTCTGTATCCCCCCCTCCCCCCTTAGATTCACTCTTATAAATATCGTTTTAATATAAGAAATAATTATTAAGTATATTATTTATAATCCATAACAGAATACCAGATTTCAGGTTTTCACGCAAAATTACACTAAAAATGTGAGGTCTGTGGGAAAAATGACTTGATGGAGTTTTTAGTGAGTAATATATTCACTGGAATTTAACTGTTTCACCAGCAAAGATCAATCGTTCAGAGCACAGTATCCAAAAAGTAACAGCTCAAGATAACTCTCTGAACACGCTCTGACTTTGGTCATGGATCCATTGCTATTCATAGTCTTTGGTGATTCTAATTTGGCGTGGTTTTCGTGAATTCCTCGCAGAATCTAATGAAAAGTTATAGAAACAGTGTTTCCATTACAGTAGCTTTTTTCGCAAAATGCTAAACAGTTATCCAAAAAAGGATAATTAACCCTTTCAGGGGTAATGCAATTACATTGGTTTAATACCAAGTGCCACCAGAATTTGAAAACAGAGTTAGATGACAAGAAATAAATCAAATTTTTCGGCTAAGTCAAAAAGGTAAAAATTTATTAAAAATTTCCGGGGTGAATTTTCGAAATTGGAATTAAAATTAGATGGTATAAAATGTATACCACGGTTAAAGTATAAGTTTTCGCTTTTTTACTAAAGAATTTCATTAAATACTACTATTTTCAAAAATATCTTTCACGAAAAAGTCACAAATCAGGATGAACCTTTCTTGAAAGTATTGTGATTTCTAACAGAGGTTTTTAGTTGCATAAATAGGGTAAAAAATGAAATAAAACACAGGCTGTCATTAAACGGCAATCTGTTAATGATAAATATTGAAGACCCTGAAATTGCATTTACTTTTCAAGATGTACTTGTAAAATTGACTGCTATGAAAAAGAAAAAAAAAAAAAAAAAAAAAAAAAAAAAAAATCTAAACAAGAAAGCTTTCAATAACAATAAATTTTATTTGGATTATTTTCTTCATTCTGTTCTGCTACATTATCATATTTAAAGTAGTGTACAGTATACACTTGATATAAAGCAGTTTTTATAGTTTATACTACATTAACTATATCCATAAAAAATATTACAAATCCTAGACAAAGATGTTCAATTGGTTTAAATTTAACAAATTCAGTTATAATGCAGTATATAAATATTCCCTATTGTTCCATTATATTAGGCTTTTAATGTGTCTAATTAACAAGGTGACAATGGTAAATATAATGATAAATTACCTTTCCATTTCAAATTTGTTTTATTTGATGTCTAATAATATTTCTCTCAGCATGTCATGACTAAATTTTAACAGTACATTTACAAATGAGAATGAATTATATAGATAAATCTAGAATAATATGCTAACTCGCATTCATAAACTTACTATTTTTGCATTTTGCTAAGATTTTTTTTTTTTTTTTCTGATTTTAGCCGTTTGTACAGAAACCCTGTGCAGAATGTTGTCTTAAACCTTGTACAGAAATCGGTTTCTATTCATCACACAGCATCGAAACTTCGAGAACCCTAAACTATTATTTTCCCCCAAATTTGCGCCAAGGTCGACCTTAGTGGAAGTGAATAGCACAAATTCGGCGGAAAATAATGCAGTTTCTTTCCACTTTGACTGTAAATCTACTTTTATTGCAACAACCCAGTTGAGGCAGAAAAGAGATTTAGTCCTATGCAACAATATATGATATATGGGGTTAAATTAATCAAAACTTATATAAACTTCAAAAATTACCATTTTCCAAGCAAAAAAATAAACGATTATGTATTACAGCATCAAAATTGCTTTTTGCTTTCAAATATCATGTAGTTATTTCAGCGTGCTGAATAAGTAAACAGTAACTGTATTAACAGTAACGCCTGCATTATTTTTAAAGTTTGTGTTTGAGGCAATATTTGAGAGAATTGAAATTCAGCGTAGTTCTAGAGATCCGTGAAGATGTAAAAATTGTAATATATAAAGTGTTGATAAATATGCTTTACACAATATGTATTTTCGTTGGAAAAGTTATTATGTGGACTCGAAGATCAAATCTGTGGTGTGTGGAAAGAAACTTTTAAAATTCTTAACTAGCCCTCTAAGTAACTGATACCCCCAAAACTTACATTTTTTATATGCTATTACAGGTTGAAATTAATTAAAAAAATTTCAAGGGTTTTTAACCTTGTCGTTTTGTTTCACAATATGCATATAACAGTTCGGGTCAATATGACCTTGTCATTGATTAATAACTGGAGGTGCTTGAATTTTGAAATTATTCCAACAAAATTATTTTTAGAGATAGTCAAGAATTTTTAAAACTGAATAAAGTTCATATATATATATATATATATATATAAAGCAATATCAGCTAATTTATGCAAAACCAAAACTGAACTTTGCGACGTACTTTTAAGTTTTACATTTTTATTTCCGATTTGGGCAATCACTTCATACGTGTAACTTGCAGATTGATTTCTTAAAAATCTTTCACAATATTTTAGCTTTATTTTATTGCTTGGTGGACAAGATTTTTATCGGGCACATTTATTACTTAGCTGTAAATTTATATCGGACATTGATGACGATTTATTTTGCTTTTTATCCGGTAATCTTCATATAATATTATGCGCTTCTTCTTTTCTCAAGAGGTGATATCTTGCCTGAATATATGAAAAAATTAGTAATGTTACTTAATTCTTCTAAAATTAACCCTTTTTTTGGTCAATTTGGTTTCATATTATTTTTAATAAATATCAAGCATATTATAAAATACAGATTAAACAAACGTTTTTTTAAAGAAACCACGGGGTTAAATAATATATTACATAGTGTGATAAAAAGTTTTTATTAGTTTAAAATTTTGAGAAATCCTAAATAGCAGTAAAAGAGAGGGAGAAAAAGAAGTATGGTTCTATACTACTTAAAAAAAAAAAAAAAAAAAAGCATGAACAAATATTTGGAGCAACGATTCACGACTTTGGAAGAAGGTGGAAGAAAAGAACATTTGAAGAACTATGAAAAGCTTCTTTACTTTCCTACAGAAGTGCCAGAGCAGATGGCTAGAAGTACTTCCCATAAAATTAATTTGCTTCTTTCTCATCCCAATTTTTTTCCCATAACTACTTTAAAAAGAGATGTTAGTTTAGAAAAAAATACGGTTATATCAAGGTCAATGCCATACTTTATTATCAACTATTTTCAGACCCATCATATTTACGCCGTCGAACAGTATATAAACGACGAGTGAAGAAAACGTGGGGTTTTGTTCAACAATTTTAAGTTTGACTTTTGGGTGATATTCAAGAAATGTTCATTGAATGAAAACTATTGAAAAGAATAAAATTATTTGATGTGTAAATATCTTTGCACACATTTTCAATTACACTAAAATTTTTAGTTTTTCATCGCTTATAAGTCAAAAGCTATGCAGAAAAATTTGTTTGCTTTTTCATACTTGGTGACCCCAAATAAGTTAGAAAATACAAGACAAAAAACATATAATCCAATGATAGCTGAATTAAGCATTTTAAAAATATATTAGACAATCGTAATTAATTATTTTATATGTGGTAATTAGAATAATAACTTCCACCATTTGTATACTACAGTTTTATGATAGATACACAGAATTAAATTCTACAAGAGCGATATGTACAGATTAGACATTCGCTAGGATAGCTCAGTTGATAAAAGGTTGGCAAAAGTACTAAGTTCAAATTCTACAAGGAACTTTCAGTCACATTTTTGAATAACACTATTCTCATAAAACAATCGCCTTATTATTCAGTTGAAGGCAACTACTGCAAACGATTACTATATTTTTCTATTAAAAAAAAAAAAAAATGTTGGTCAAAAAAGGTGACCGCGATCACTCCTTATCTTGCTTTGGTCAATTTTCGCTTTTTGAAAAGTTAATTTAACAAAACCTTTATAATTTTATAAAATGTGATAGTCCAATTTTTGATGAATATATAATTTTAGTAAATATGAAACAAAATGTAATTTATTTAAAGCTGATCTTAATACTTTATCGTTATTTGTTTTAATAAGCATTCCTACACGTAAAATTCATAAATAAATATAGATATAGCAAAAGTATTAAAAATTGCTGAATAAATATTTTATTTGGACCTTTTTTTTTTTTAAAGACAAAATTTTATTCGTATATGTGTTTCAAAAATCCATATTATAATTGTATTAATATAGTTTTTTTTTTTTTTTCCTGAGAAAAAACATTTACTCCTATTCTTTACATTACAGCACACGAAAATTATTTTAAACTACCTGATCTTTTCCGAAAAATATTTTTAAATTCCTCGTGAAAACGCATTAAGTTTCCCAGGTGAATTCATTAAGGACAGTCTTTATTCAAGTTCATGCAACATTAAACGCCCTATCACCACGATATTCGGAAATTTTAGACTTTCAGAAAGTGTCAGCTTTTGACTAATTAAACAACTTGGCCGCATAAAGTATAACATTCGGAGTAAAAGGTGTATGATAAAAAATAAGAAAAAAAAAACACATATTCAACTCTTTCGTTTTTATTGATGACCTGAAAAGGTTACACAATTTATATCTGAAATCTTTTTATTATTGTAAGTTTTTTTCTATCTCTAGAAAATAAAAGTTAGGCCGCAGGTGTTTCGCGGTTCCGCATGGAGAGACTGACACAATATGGCGGCGGCTGGAAAAGATACCATGGATCATTAGGTAGAGGGCGCATGGGGCTACTGATATGCCACCTGAGCTTAGAGTTTTCCTCGCTAGGGCTGATAGCGAAGAAGTGGGAGTTTGTTTTCCGATCTCCAAAAGAGAAAAAAAAAATGTTTTGTTTTCTTGTTTGAGTTCAAAAGTGCGGGAACTTCTAAAGTATTGGACGCGGTTATGGAGAATTAATTTGTGGTTGTTGCGGATATGTCTTTGAAAAACTCTACACAAAGGTAAAAGAGTTAAAATATATTTTCAAAGCTTGTTTACCGTTTCTAAGTAAACTTTCCTAGAAGTAAAGCTCTTTAATCTTTCTATAAAAAATATGCTATTTATTTCTTCGTTTTTATTTTGGCTTTGAATTTAAGATATTTTTATACAGTTATTTAAAGTGTCAATAATTGACTATTATTGTTATTATTTATTTATTTATTTAATGTTTTAAAATAAATTATCCATTATTTTTAAACTTTTCTTATGATTTCAAAATAAATTATTCTTTTGTTACTTAGCTCATTTTTAAGTAATTTTCTCCTAAAAAGTATTTTAATAGTACAATGTTTATTTAAATAATTTTTTTCTATGTCAGTTTTAAAAAGTAAGTTTTTTTCATGGATGAAACCTTAAAATTATAATTTAAAAAATTTCAGAATCTAAAAAAAAAAAAAAAAAAATACCTAAAACTTTTTTTTTTTTTTTTTAATTTATTTTATGTCATTTTTATTTTTAATGACTAAATGTTTTGGCACTTAAAATTGTACTTTCAATAATTCTAAAAATATATGAAAATTAAAACAACATATTTAAAATTGTGCAACTTTTAATATCCGCGATTGTAATGAAATGCTCGCCCTCTGGTGGGCTAAGGTGAATATATCATACCACTGATAGCTTTCACGCTCAAACAACGATAGAACAACAAGAAAGAACAGTAAATTAATACACGTGGCTATTATATTTACTAACAACTGCAGTTGAGAAAGCTCCATCTATCGATCATTACAAACGCGGATTACATTTTATTATTGTGCCATAAAAATTAGTAAATTATAATATTTTTAATTATAAAAAAGAACATTTATTAATATATATATATATATGTATGTGTATATATATTAATGTACTTGTTCTTAAATAACACAGTTACACATCTAATAATATTTCTGAAGAAATCTTACCTTTATATTACAGTGTTTTAATTGTTAATAAATGTTACTGCAGTTGACCATAAAAATACATTACAGTGAAATAGTTTATAATGATTTTTTTTAAATAACTTAAATTATATTTATTAAATATTTTTCAAACCAAAATGAAATCACCTTTTCATTTTATTTTATGAAATAATCATTGTTTTCATTTCACATCATTTATTTTCACAAATTTATATAATTAAGAATAGTTCTAAATAGTTTGCAAATGACTGCGTAAATGGTATTAAATTTCTGTTGGAGATATATATATTTTTAATATATATTTCTGTAATTGTTGTCCTTTTTCCTACAATATATATATATGTGTGTGTGTGTGTGTGTGTGTAAGAAAAAGAAAAGAAAGAAAAATGCATGCTAGAATGCACCACAACGTGCAGGTAAAGAAGTTATGAACACGGTCAACACCTTGTGCGGTAAATTTTAAGCTTGTTGTAAGCAAATATGTAATTGAACTGGAACACTGTATTAACAAAATACAATTTTATAGCATAAAGTGCTCTAAATTTGCTCAAAAAACGTACATCTTAAAAAAATAGTCTTAATGTGCATGTTTTTTGAGCAAATTGACAACTTCTTTTTATCTACACGTTAAGATGTATTCAAGTTTTTTTTTTTTTTTTTTTTTTTTTTGTATGTATGTGCGTGTGAATTTATTTATACTGTGTAACCACAGGACAGTAGAGGAGTAGGTGAGTGGGTTTCACGTCAACCTAGTGCTACGCTATGGGCAATTGGCGACAGTCTGGGATATACTCCTAAGAATGGTCCGGAGACACACCATCACAATTTTGATCCTCCACGGAATGTATGGTTCCCCGCTTCGGTGATCCCTAGACAAGACAGTAGAGGAAAATAAATTACGATAAATTTATTGATCTGCTTATTGTTAAAATTTTTTTAGAATAATAACATCCACTAAATTTTAAAATTTTCATAAATTATAAAAGAAGTTATAGCTTAAATAATTTGCTTTAGTTTTCTGCAAAGTTTAGAACAATTATAACAGAATATTTGCAAAAACTTTAATTTTATATTCTGAATCCATCAAAAAGAAGTAACGTCATTTTTGTTTAATACATATCTGTAATTCGAATAATATATATATATAAAGAAAATATATATATATAAACCATATATTTATAAAATATAAAGTTATTTCGATTCAACACAAGAATACTTTATGAAATGTAAAAGTTATTGCTTATTTTAAAATTGAAATCAAAAGAAAATTTCGCAAAAGGTGTATATGCAAATGCTTAGCTAATATATGAATATGAATTTACAATCACACGCCAGTGTACATCAGTATTAATAGTTATTAATTTCTGATATATATATATTTTTTAATAATAATCATTTTTGCAACTTCTGTTTAACCAGTATAAATGGAAATTATCTTTAAAAATTTTTAACGAATTTAAATTAATATTATTTACAAAATAAAATGCATCAACAATATATGTTTTGAAGTTATAGTTACTTCAAATTTTCTGCGTTCTTAGCTATGTGTCCGTAACTTAGTACATTTGTATTGACAGTTAGACATTTAATGATTTAAAATGTTGTAATTTTATTATTATTATTATTATTATTATTATTATTATTATTATTATAGTTTTCTTTCTATAATTATAAACAGAATTTGCTTTAATGTCATTAAACATAAAAGTTAATTAAAATAAATACATTTTTAGAATATTTCGAAAAATCGATCTTAAGTACGCTTATTGTTAAAATATGTGTTTACATTAAAAATTTTCAAAGACCGTTTTCAAGTTTTTTCAATATTTTCCATTATCTCCTATTTTTTCAGCTGATCTAAATTAGAATAATGAGATTTAATACTGAATTTTGATTAAAACTATAGAAATTAACGCGTGCAAGTAAGAACGTGAAATAGAATACTAAAAGTAAAATTTATATATTTTTTCTTTTGAAGTGGTTAAATACCCCAAGTGGATCTTTTTACCGTTTAAATTGTATTATCCTCACTGTCTCCTTTTCAATAATTTACATTCTTACCAATTTACAATTTTTAAGTCTCTCGCTTTGTATAACTTTCTCTCTCTCTCTCTCTTTTTTTTTTTTTTTTCTTTTGTGACTTCTTTTTTTTCTCTCTCTATTTTTACCTGATTCTCTTTCTATTCCTATAAAATTCTATATAAGTTTTATTTACAAATAGCTAAAAAAAAAAAAAAAAAAAAAAAAGAACTAAGAAAATTCGATTTTTTTTTTTCTCGTGTGTGTGTGCATTTCTTAAATATAGTTTTGAGTGTCACACAATTTAACTTTGTTTCAGCAATGTGATGTTGCTTTATAAACATATCTAAGAAATGAATTGCTTCTGGAGAGAAATCTGAAAACCTAGAATTTCACTTCTTTCTTTTAAAACAAAGACAAATTTGTAGATACTTTAATAAAAAAAAAAAAAAAAAAAAAAAACGAAAATATTTAAAATAGTTTGGGAAAAAAAAAAAAAAGGGTGAAACGAAGAGTGTTCAGATCATATCTAGATCAAAGCTTAACAAATGAGAAATAAATTGCGGCTTAAATTTCTCTGAGGTAAATCTGAAGGAAGGATATATTTCATTGTTCTATTTTTCTTCAGAAAGGCTGAAAACTATCCCCAATCGATAAGGCATTGAAATCTCTTCTAATGTTCGTTTAACAGACTGTGACATTTACATCATGAGAGGGTTTTCTTTTTCTTATATATTTTTTAAATTCTTCTCTTAAGGTTTTCTTATTCATAAAGAGTTCAATTTAGAGTCATTAAGCACACAGTGTATCCTTGTTCTGATAGCTTGTATACTATTTTAGAGTAAGAAATATTTTAAAAAGGGGATACCGTCAGGTTTTTGTTCTAATACAGACCAAACTAGCAATTAACGAAACATGTATTAATTAATTTTAATATGCAGTTTTGATCGTCCTATAAAAGTTTTGTAATAACTGCTTCATTTGATTTTATAACATATCTGAAAATGATATTAGGTTGTACTGTCACTTGATAATTAAAAAGTATGACTTTGTTTTAAAATTATTTGTAGTTATATCAGATTTCTGAGAGTAATTTTAACTTTTAGGTATATGTTATGCAGTACAAACTATATATAAATAGTAGAGGATAATTGATTTTATTCGGCCTTATTTTTTCTTTGTTTTAAATTTTGTGTAGTATCATTATTTTAAAAAACAATATTTAATACTCGCAGAATAATGAAAATTATTGATAGATATAAGATTCCATGACATTATTCTGTATCAGTGTTACACAGCTCCTCATATCACAAGATGAATAATTCCATCAGACAGTTTCTCATAAAAATATTATATTTTGCTTTCGACATGTTTTATTACGTAACCCCATAAATAATGTTTTTACTGTTTATATTTACAAGGGTCTATCCAAACTTTTAACACAGGGTCCTGTTTTTGTGAAACTGTGAAAAATCTGCACGTAATTTTTTGAATGGGAAAATAAAGTTCTTCTGAGCTTTTCGGCTAGGGTCCTCTTTTTGTTAAATTGTGAAAAATATAATTTTGCAAAATAAAATTACAATTAAGGTTTCATTTAGACAATGACGGTTCTTTTTAATAGAGCTGAGCTCACACGTATGCATAGAAACCTTTTATAAATTAGAAATTGAATATCAGCTTTTCAGGGGAAAATGCAACAGAGCACATGCGATTATTTAAGTCGTCTGTTCATACCGTGAAAGATTAGTTTTCAAAATGAAATAGATTTATCAAAGGTTTGTTTTTAAGAGGAAAAGTTTAATGAAAAGTCTTTTCTTATGATAAACAATTTTGTTAAGGGTCCTTTTTTAGGATAAAAAAATTTTGTGAAGGGTCTTTTTTTAGGATAAATAATTTTGTGAAGGGTCTTTTAACGGACCCAGGTTTTCCTCTGGACATACTCCTGATTTATATAAAATTTTATTATTCAATAATTTTTTCATTAGCTTTTTTTTGGTTAGAATTACGATTTAGAATTTTGTTAGAATTTACTCTTTAGATTTTTTTTTGTTTGTTTTGTTTGAATAAAATATTTTTGTCAGTGTTTATTGCTTCTTATGTTCATAGTTTAACGTATGATTTACAAATACTGATAATGACCATGTAAGGTTTTTAAAATAGAATTTTAGCTTAACTAGAATTTTTAATGGTGTAAAGTTACATTAAATGATTATGATGTTTATAAACTGAAGTTTAATTTAAACAATGAAGTTAAAATAGTCATCATCCGTCTACGTAAATTAATTCTTATATTATATGTACTTAATAAGTTCGTCTATTTTCAAGGCAACAGAAACTCAATTTTTGATCAATTATTATTATTCATTAACACAACATAATTCTAACGTAATCTAAATTCTTTTCAATCTGGAAAGATATGCTTTTTTTTTTTTTTGTGAACGTAAATGGTCTTTATATTATTTTTCTTTCATCCTCCATTGAAATCGGTGCCGTATTGTCACGATATATATTAGTCAAAAATTCGCTTTGCTTGCTGTTTCTCATGAAATAAAACTTAAGAAAATGTACCAAATTTCCACTGAATTTCTGATCGCTTGTTCAAAAAGTACACGAAATTGTTAGTAGCAAGAAATGTAACTTTGCTCTTCCTACGTACAATAACTTGGCGAATGTAACATTTATATAATTTTCGTGACAAGCTCTTTAAGATTAGAACATAAAATGTTAATAAACAAAAATAATTTGTTATATTTCGTCTAATTTTTATTGTAATCTTAGATTTCTGAAAACTTTATTTTTTTAAATACATAATTTATGCATGCATTAAAATAAATGTTCAGTTCACTTTAAAACGATGTTCAATATATCATTTCTCTAGAAATGCTTCTTGAAACTAACTTTTATGCACACAGATCTTTAAGCAATTAAAAATTCTAAATATTTCCCAAATATATTGAAAAGGCTTTTAACCCCTTTAATATTTACTTACGATTGTTTAAAACTAAATACCTAATACATTTCAAATTGATATAGTACGTTTCCTTCCTCCGTACAACATTAACACAAAGACTGTACTGATGTGGAAAGTATTTAATTACCCGGTGGCGTCTCAGATCGTCATAGTGGCTGGGATACAACTTGCACATAACGTATACACGCGTCTTGATACTGAATCGGACTTGATCCCTTGACTTCATAACGCGTTATACACTGAACTTGAGCCCCTGCAATAATACAAGCCGACGCATCAACCGCCATCTTTCTGCCTCCGAAGAACTTTTATGCACACAGATCTTTAAGCAATTAAAAATTCTAAATATTTCCCAAATATATTGAAAAAGCTTTTAACCCCTTTAATATTTACTTACGATTATTTAAAACTAAATACCTAATACACTTCAAATTCATATAGTACGTTTCCTTCCTCCGTAAACACAAAGACTGTACTGATGTAGAAAGTATTTAATTACCCGGTGACGTCTCAGAACGTCATAGTGGCTGGGATACAACTTGCACATAACGTATACACGCGTCTTGATACTGAATCGGACTTCATCACTTGACTTCATCACGCGTTATACATTGAACTAGAGCCCCTGTAATAATATATCAGTCACCATCTTTTTACCTTCGAAGACACCAGCTTTCCTGCTTGGCTATTATGTTTATCATATCGTGACTATGAACATTTTATCTGCTTTCCTGGAATGATTTAAACAAATTATTGCTGAACAACCTCTTATATCACATTTCGTTAAGCTAAGATTACAATAAATAAATAAATAAAATAACTCAAAAGTATAATATATGATGACTGAAATTGTGGATACCGCTTCATAATCTACGGACTCGCTGTGACAATCCTAAGGGGGGGAAAATGTCGGATGGGTCAGCTCGTATATACAGGAGCCTTACACTGAAGTAATCATTTTGTACATTTCCCAACTCATTTCGAATAAATGATTGATTCGCTTTATATATATATATATTTAACCAATCCAGAAATATTAATAAAAATTATTAACATTCTTTAACCACACTGAAAATGTGCTTTCTAAAAAAGATGTTTTTGCGCATTTATAAAAGTAATGTGTTCCATAAAATAATAATAATGAATAAGAATTAATATTAGTAGTAGATGACATGACTGATAAAAGGAGAACTACCTGCTTATAGAAAATAGACTTAACTTATACTCACTATGACTCATTCTGAAGTTATTGTTCTGAAACAACTTAGCTATTACCTCTATTATTTATTGGTGAAATTTTTCATCCTACAAGAAGGGAAAACTGGTTAACGGATGTCAAAGGATGTGAACTCTGCTTCGTTTTCGTGGTGTACAATACATCAAATTTAACTATTTTATTGAGGTAAACCCGTGACCCATTTACATTCGTTAAATGTTACAGCATACATTAGATGAAGAAATAAAACTAAATAAATATAAAACATAAAAGCTTCGTATAGGAACTTTCAGCTATGGCTACATATATTTTTAATTATTTCTTACAAATGGGGGTAAATTTTCGAAAATATTTGAATGTACTTATGTAATACTGTTATATGAATACTTTTGTGGAAAGTTAAAATTAAATCTTGATATGTCATAAAATAAGTTAATTGGTTTTTTGTTATTATAGAACTTCCTTTTAAAGAGTCATATCTGCGTGTGTTTATTTATATTTCTGAAGTAAAATATAATAAATAAGTTTACATTGTTGAACAGATTAGTTAATTTTAGAAGCTGTGGCCTTTTTTTTTTTTTTTTTTCTTTCCCATAAGAGGGCTGAATAAAACTGTATTTAAAGTGGAATATGGCTTACTATAAAAATTCAAACTCGATCCGTTTCATTAGAATACCATTCGAAACCGACTCATTCGAAAAATGTAATTCTATATCAGACAAAAATGATATTAGTTATTTGTAAACACATAACGAAACTACAAGTATTGTCAGTAGGAATTCAACATATTGCTTTAACAGTTTCAATTCTGAATTTAATATTTTATCTATTCCTTGTATTAAGGGATTCTATGTATAGTGAAATCTCTCTACCCGTTCATTTCTATTAAAAGGCCGGATTCTTTTAATACCAAAGTTTTCCTATGGGATTTAGTACTAATTTACCTTCATTAAATGCCCATGTATAGTTATACATTTCTTATTGGTTACATTTTGCGAGAGTAGATAATTTTATTTTATTTTACTTTATTTTACTTCTTATTTTTTCAGTTGAACAGATCACTTCCCACCATGCAGTACAACATAGGGTTAATCTACATGTGTGTAATGATAATCTTGATGTTGTGAAAAGAAGTGAATGATAAAACAGTATTTTTCTGAATGTGCATATTTAGAGATCCAGTTAAAATTTAGAAAAGGAAGTTTTTTGTCTATTATTGGAGAATAAATTTAAATGCAATAGCTTTTGAACGGGTAGTGTTGATTTTAAATGTCAAAATATTGTTATTTTGTCAACCTAACCTATTGTTATTATGTTAAACCTAACTAATATTAAAATTTAAAAGCTGAAGTTGATATTTCCTGCGAAAAAACTTTAGTGAAACTTTATAGAATAACAGATATGACTTTTTCACGCATAAATGATGCCAGGCTGAACCGTTTATTCCGGTTTATGTTTATATTGAAAAAAAAAAAATATTGCAATTTTTTTCAAAATTCAAATAAACTAATATTAATTATTACTAGAAATCTCTATTAGTATATAATGTAAATTTAAATAATTAAATCCGCATCTGAGTTATAGAATTTATTGCATTCATTTAGATTTTTTGAGCAGCCTTATTTAAAAAAAAAAAAAAAAAAAAAAAAAACCTTTTTAAAGGAATGATTTTCTATAGCACGATAGATGCCAGTTTGCTATGGCACTCTTAGGGAAATTTCCCTGTATTTCATTGTTAGATTCGTATTAAATAATTTTTACATTTTTTTTCCCTTGCTGCCTGCAAAAAATATTATGTTAAACATTTAAAAGTCACACATTCTCAAAATGCATTGTATGTACAGCCGGTAACAAAAGTGCCCGAACACTAGCAAAAATTCCTATGTAAAAAAAGTACACTTCATATGGCTTTGTTAAATAAATCCTTCTCGAATCCTGTTCTGAGTCAGTGTAAGAACATGATTCGATAAGGTTTTATGTAACAAAGTGTACTTTTTTTACATAGAAATTTTTGTTAGTGTTCGGACACTTTTGTTACCGACTGCACATTTCTCATCCTTTATTAAGTGCAAAATTTTAAAAAGATGGCGTGTCATCTTTTACGTGAATAGTTTATTTTTTGACAAAGTTAAATTCATTAAAACTCTCTTATTTTTTTTTATCTTTAAGTCGTAAAATATGCTAATATTTATCAAACTCTCAGTATATATAAAAGTAAATAAAAACAGAGATGTGTGATTAAGTGGCAATCCAAGTACGCCAGATGCTCACCGTACTTTGCTTGAAAATAAAGAGAGAATAAAAGTTTTTGCAACTTTGATGCATTAAGTTCTTCAACTACAAATGGTGCTGTCTAATAAAATCACTCATTTAAAACTCAGGAATGAATCAAATACAAACTGCATGGACTTCTATATATATTGTGGCTTAAAAGTATTTCTGAAATTTTTATTATTGTAGTATGCTATTATGTTTATTTTATACACAATGACATCTTAATACCCAGTAAAACTTTTCTTTTCCCAATGGTCAGCCTAATGAGCCTTAATTTATACACACTGACTGTAGAAAGACACCCCAAACCAAAGCAAACCAATCCTCTTCAATGGTAATAAGGAATTGCGAAATAAAAGACATATTTAAATTACTTCATTCTTTCGTTTTCCATACAAAAGAGCTAACTCAAATGGACAGGATGATTCAAGTAATCCAGCACATGTAAAAAAAAAAAAGAAGAAGAAGAAGAAGAAGAAGAACGCACCAAAAAACCATTGTATTTTTAAAAAAATCTCTCCTTAAACTTCCTGCTTCGATTGTACCGTCTTCACAGTAGAATTCTCACCGAATTCAATTCATAAGACAGTTTTAATACTCATTCTGTTCAACCAGTCTCAATTACAGGCCATCCTATTCTCGACCTTTTAACAGTCTATTCCATGAGAAACGCATCCAAGGAATTGAAGCGGAACGGCTCCGTCCGTAAACAACCGGTAAAAATACGGATCATCCAGCCTTTCACTGTCTGAATTGGATTATGTTACTGTCGTGCTTCGCTTTCGATTTCACGAGATCGAGTCATTGTTAAGGATCACAATAATTGATGAATGACACGATTTCTTATGACTTTTCACTCCTTGTTGACTTTGCTGAATATCCAATGAGAGTTTAATAGGTTGATGCGACGTCGTAATTGCTGTAATGGCTTTTAATACAATGAGAAAAAAGTTCTCACATCTTGAAAAGCCTTGGAGACATATCACCCACTGCTATGTTTTTATTGCATGAAGAAAAAGAATCCAGATTTGTACTTTTATTTTATTTATTTATTTTATAGTTGAGTTAGACGTTAAATTAATGTCTTCTGGAATGTTTTACTATATACATATATATATATTAGCGTAAAAAAATCTTTAGACTTTTCTGGTTAATTGATATTAATAAAACTATTTTCTGATTACAAGAAAGGATTCAAAATGTTTCAAACTTTGTTCGGCAGTTTTCTCTCTCTCTTTTTTAATAATTGAGTCAGACGTTAATTTAAAGTCTTATTACAAAGTTTTACTATATACATATATATATATTAGTGTAAAAAATTCTTTAAAATTTTCTTGTTCATTGATATAAATAAAACAATTTTCTGATGATAAGAAAGGATTGAAAATAATTTTCAAACTTTGTGCGGCAGTTTCTCTCTCTCTCTCTTTATTTTGCAAAACTCTTTTTAAAAATATTTTTGTACAAGTTTTTGTTTAAACTATGAAACCTATTAAGGTTTTCAGGTGATGAAAGATACTTGAGGGAAGATTATTGTCTTGGCAGTTTTTCAAAAATTTAAATATTATTGAAATTAAAATTTTTCAAATTTGGAAAAATTGACCAAAATTAAAATGGTGATCATATCGTGGGATTTATAACTAGAAAAAAAAAAACCAAGATAATTAAACAATTCCCCCCCAAAAAATCAATAAAATTCGCCAAGCTGTTTACAAGTAACCAGGTCCGAAAGTTGTGTTCTCGACACAACGACTCTTCAAAGGCTAATTCCTCTCATATTTAGTTTATAGATTTAAATTTGGAAAAGGAAAAATTAGTTGATATTGTTGAGTAACTTTTATTAAAAACATAATAATAATTATTATTCTAATAATAAAATCTTTAAAATTCATCAAGTAGTTAGGGAGAAATGGGGTATCAAAGTTGACCCATGAGCTGAAATATGTCTAACATAAAGCAGTTCTTTTGAATTCATTCAAATGTGCCTGTAGACAAATCATTGGTGGTGGTATTTAATCCATTTTCAAAACAGAACCTCTCATAGTTAATTTCAATAACAAATATCCGGTTCAAGGAATTCCATGAATATTTACCAGAGTTAGAGCGCAGACAAACAAACCGATGTCATGAACAATTTTTAACTTTATTGGAAAGTGTTTAAAAAAAAAGAAGGAAAGAAAATGCCAGCGTGGGATTAATTTTTTTTTTTTTTTTTTTTTTTTACAATTGTAACCAATGAAATGCATATATATATATATATATATATATATTTGTCAATTTAAATAAAATATGAGTTAACAAACAGTGAGTTAACAAACAATGACTTAACAAAACCTATTCCTATTTTCCCTTATATGGGTCTTTTATTCAAGTCTAATTTCATATCATATTATTCAAGCTGATTGTCCTACATTGGTACGCACCACCATTGTAGGCGAACAGTACGTACCACCGTTTGTCTACAATAAAACACAAGCATACACTCTTTTATTTTAAGAAAAAGGACTTTTTTTCTTGTCTAATTTCATATCATATTATCCAAGCCTATTTTCATGCGTTGGTACGTACGTACCACTGTTCGTCTATAATACAACACAAGCATACACCCTATTTTTTATTTTTATGTAGAAATTTCTATCTCACCAGTCTAAATAACTGTATAAACAGCGTTAAATTATTAGAAAATATCAATTTGATAACTTTTACGCAACTTACAGGAAATGTTTCTCATGTGTGAAAGATGAAATTAGTTTTATTACCGCCTTTCTACATGACGTGAACACATGTGTTACGCCATTTACACTATTATTAAAGGCAATTTTTTGGCCATTTGTGCGAGCATTTCCCTTTTCTCTACATAATAATAAAGAGAGTTGACATGATGTGATTTGCAGCAAAAAAAGATGTATCTGATAAACATTTGTGTCACCCCAAATGAAAAGTTTGATGACCATTTCATTTTCCGGTGCATGACTTCCTCTAGGAAAGCTTCCTAGTCCTACTGCACTATTCACTCTTCATAATGAAGCTAGATTTTTGAACCATTTTTCTATTCTGCAAGTGATTCATCATTCTTTGGTCGTCGATCCATTGTCACATTTATATATATATATATATATATATGTGTTTTTTTTTTTTCTTATGAAAAAAGAGAAACATGTAAAGTTTCACTGTCTCTTTTTGTTAAAATTGAAACGAACAGAGAGAAACATGACAAAAGGTCAAAAGCGGAAATGTTTTCAAAAAGTTATCAGATGTTGTTTGTCCGCTCTCAGTATTTTACTCTTTTTTACTTTCGTTAAAATGGAGCTCTTTCATAAAAGTAAAACGTTTATTCGATATTTAGTTTGCATAAAGAAAAAATCGATTCAAATCCTATCGAAAGTTTTTATAGACTTCAATATGGAAAGGGTTATAGATCACGAGCTTTACGACTGGTAAGTCCTCTTTCAGAAATTTTAAAAGTCAGCGAAGTTTGTTCGTGTTTGTACGCTGTTCTATACAAATTATATGTCTCCAGAATACTTGTGAATCCCAGGCCGTCGTCGATAACAAACTACAGTAGTGGACAAAATTGTAGAAACCTTTTGAAAAAAGTTGATTTTAGTGGTTTAATATCTAATAACACCACTTTTTTTTGTACCAATACTATAAAATTGTGTATCATTGGAAAGGTAATTTAATCAAGATTATAAAGCAATAATATTTAAGAATAGTTTTTTAATAGAACAGCATTTATAAAGAAGAAAGGTGATATACATAGAAAAAATGAGATATACAAAAATTTTCACCATACCAGTTAATACTTAGTTTGGTAACCTTTAGCCTTAATTACAGCCTTACAGCGTTTTCCCATGGAGTGAACCACCTTCTTTAGTTCTGCAGCTGTTATAACATGAAGCCAAGATTGAATTATTACTTCTGTTAATTGGGTTTTATTGCTGGGTTGCTTTTGTCTAACGAAGCTCTTTAGCCGGCTCCATAGGTTTTCGATTGGGTTAAGGTCTGGGCTATTCCCAGACCATTCCAGCAGTTGAATATGATTATCTTCAAACCACTTCTTGTATACACCAGCAACATGACATGGAGCTGAATCCTGTTAAAATATAAATGCTTCATTATCTTGGAAAAGATCACGTGCAAAAGGCAGCAGCTTGGGCCCAAGTATTCCATTTATGCATCTTTGGTCATTTATATTCCCACCAATCACACCAATTCTGCCCACACCTCTTGATGCCATATAACCCCAAATCATAATACTGACTGGGTGTTTCACAGTAGGTGTCAGGATGGACTGCACTCAGGATGGACATCTTTTCCAATTCTTCTCCATACGTATTTTATGCCATCACTACCAAACAGGGAGATTTTGGTTTCATCACTCCAAATTACACTGTCCCATTGTTCCGTTGTTCAGTTAACATTAGCTTTAGCCAAGTTTAATCATTCAACATTTGTTTCAGAGACAAAAATGGCTTTTTTCGTAGAATTCTAGCGTTTAGACCAAATTCATGCAGTCTGCGCCGAACAGTCCTTGCACTTACTGTCACATTGCATTGCAACATTTCCCCTTGTATACACCGAGATGACTTTTTTCTGTCACCTAGGCACATTCTTTTAATTCTTCTTTCATCACTTGCTCTTGTGCACCTTTTTCTGCCTTTACCAGTCTGGTTTTCTAATGACTGAGTCTCCTTGTACCTCTTCAAAAATTTAGAAATGCCACCTTTGGTTAAGTTTTCCCCAATATTTCTTCTAATTTCTTCCTAAGTGTAGCCTTGTTCACTTAATGTTACCATTTTACATCGCTTCCTAGGTGACCAGTCAACTCTTTGCGCCATTTCTTTAATTTTATATTGATTTTTTTTTTTTTTTTTTTTTTTTTTACGTTTCACAAGCTCACTAGTAAATCGAAAAGCACAAAAAAAAACCCCAACTTGATAGCAATTGCAATACACACTGATAAATGTTCTGTGACATGTTGTCTCATTGCGAAAACATTGCTAGAACAAGATGACATCTGATTGGCTCTTTTGACACTCATGCTCATTGGCTACATTCAAATGAAGGACAGCTACTTCCTATAAACGTAAGCAAGCTGTGCTTCTTTTTTCTGGTTATTTGGCTATAACTTTTGATATACTACAGATAATTGAACAAATGTTATTGCTTTACAATCTTGATTAAATTACCTTTTCAATGATATATAATTTTATAGCATTGGTACAAAACAAACTGGTGTTATTAGACATCAAACCACTAAAATCAACTTTTTTCAAAAGGTTTCCACAATTTTGTCCACTACTGTAGGTAGCCCTAGTGCCACGTTAATGAACCCACCCCAACTCTGTATAAATTTTTAGTTTAGAATTGTTTAAGTTATCCTATAGTTGGAAAAAATACGTTTTTATAATGTATTTTAAGAATATGACTGCGCATTGTTTATTTACAATTTCTCAATTTGATCTACAGATTCACAAAAAAAAAAAAAATTACTATAAAAAAAATTTACTCCTCAATCAGAAAAATAATGATTCATAATTTTTTCCATCAAGGCATTTCTCAGCAGATTCAATTTTCGATGGATGGTGCACCTATATATATACTTTTAACTAGTAAAATCACAGATCTCTATCTCCATTGAGGCAGGAAATAGAAACTGAGTGCCAACTAACATAGGTCTCTCCTATTAAAAACAATTGAGCTTTTATTATTTTCTTAATTTAATTCATAATACATAAGAGTAATGTCATAGGGACTAGAATTGAACTACATTTATATAATAACATAGTATGTTTTGAATGAAAAGCAATTTAATACTTTTGTTTAAAAAATAAAGTTTTAAAAAATCACAAGATAAAAGCAGTTATAATGCGTGAAATATAATTTAGAAATAATGAACGTTTAAAATTAACAATAAAGAAATACCCATATTTATTCCTAATTTTTTTTAAATTTATATGTGTACTATAAGAAATAAATTATAATATTCCAGAGAAGAGTTGAATTTTTTTTCTTTATACCCTAAAAGTTTTCCATTATGAGCGAAATTCTTTTCTCTGTCAAAACTTAGTTTAATTCTTTGACAGCTAAAGAATGAACCGCGTGTCATCAGTGTAGCTTAAGTTTTCTTTTCTATTACTCTACGGAGGATTGAACCTATTGAATCACGATCAACCCTAAAGGTATATATAAGTTTCAAAATATTTCTATAAAATATTGTGGCAGCGTGTTTTTACATACTATCGAAATAGCACTACTTTTCAAATTGGTATATATATATAATATATATATATTAACAATTAATCAAAGTTTTATTTAGATTTTTTAATAAAATTCTTAAAAATTATGTGCGATGTTTACACATCTCTATACATATCTCTATTTATGTTTATACATATATTCATATGAATATGTTTGAATAATCCTTACAAAAATCATTCCAAAAAAAAAGTGTAAATAATAATCAATTACCTAAATTCGTGAAAAATATTAAATTTTAAATATTAATTAAATTATTTAAATATTAATTATAACGTTCACATTTTTCAATTTTTAAATTTTTCAGTTAAAATATAGTTTTAGTCTAGCATAATTTCACCCATACCGGTTTCAGGGAATAAAAGTCTCCCGGAAAAAAAAAAACTCACAACAAGAATTATTTGTTTTTTACCCTTTTAGTCTCTGTGATTCCAATTGTAATCATGACATTTAAGATTTTTATTCTTACCATTTAAAATTTTCACTGATTCCAAATGAATAATACTATTATAATCTACATACGTACATTTTTCCGCCGAAAAAAAAATATATGTTTTAGGTGGTTGCACTATCTCTGTTGATGAATGAAAGTCTTTACTCTATTTTTATAAAAATATCGAATATATATATATATATATATATTACTTTTAAGATATATTTATGACTAATTATAAGATTTATTGTTTTATGGAATTTTTTAAAAAAATAATGTTATTCTGTAAAAAAAAAAAAAAAGTATTATTCATTTTGAAATTTCCCCGTTATATATTTTTAGATCAAGCTATTGATACAATTTTTTTACCATTCAAAATCAGAAAGCAGAAGATTAAAAAAAAAAAAAAAAAAAAAAAGAAAGAAATTGTAATTTCTAATAAGGATCCCTTTTTTTAAATAAGAATATAATCAGGAATTTGAAAACAGTTGATCAAAATTTGTTTTTCATTTGATTGCTTTAATAAGATCATAAATGTAAATTTATTAAATTTTATAATTTAATTCCATTATTTTTTTTTTTCAGAATTTTAATACTTTTTTAAGTATTCTAATTCAAGTATTCTAATTCAAGTATTCTAATACATTAAACTTGCCAGTTTCTGAACTATCCTAATTAATTAAATATTCAAAATTAAATTTATTTCTTATAGTCAATAGTGAAAAATTTTCAAATTAAAATTTTGAATTGTTTTGCTAAACGTAAACAATTTTAAAGAACTTTCGGGGAACAAAATTGCAGACATTTATTTCCGAGGACATTTTGTGGGGAAGAAACTTTTCTAGAACCATTATTTTAATCTAAATTTTTCTAATCTTTTGTGATTATTATTTCTAATGTAAGGCTAGTCTGATTCTAGTCGAGTAATGTTCTAATGCAAAATTAATTGGAGATTTATGAGCAATGTCAGATTTCGTTTCTTTAATTCTTCCTCATGATATTTAATTTCGAAAATTAAACCTGATTCGTGTAAATTGCTTTTAATAATGGAAAAAAAAAAAAAAAAAAAAAAAAAAAAACTTTAGAGCTATAATGAAGTTACTTTTACCCTGCAGGTTTAATTTTTTCCAAAGTTTTATATAAATTTTAACATTTACACATAAATTTCTTTTCATTTCAAAAATTTTTTAAATCAACTCGTAAATTTTTTTGGCAACAGTTAAAAATTAAAATAAATTATGTATTTTTTGTCTGAAAAAGGGCTTATTCAACTTTTTCGATACTGATTATTATTAACTTTCTTTTCTTTTCTTAAAAAAAAAAAAAAGATTTTGATGAAATTCTGGTAAAAGCAGAATTTAGTTTAGTTTAGTACGGAAGACTATTAGTTCTTTTTCTTTTTCTTTTTCTTTTTTTTTTTTTTTTTATTATTATTATTATTATAACATCATTTTCCAATTATTCAATTATATTTTCGATGAATTTTCGATTTCGATAAATGTCCAACCATCGTAAAACTGGCGACAACGTTTTATCCGTAGATTGAGGCTAATAGTCTTTCGTACTAATAAAATTTCTCAATAAAATATTGCAATATTTGTAATATAATAAAATCAATATAAAAAACATAATTAATTAATCAATGTAAAAATCCTAATCAAAGTAAATCTATAATTCATTACTTATATATATATACGTATATATAGTGAAAAATACTTTACAAAACCTTTGATTGAAAGAAGAAAAGAAAAATAAGAAAATCGCACGTATTAATTTTATTTTATTCAATATTTAAAGAGAGTTTTTCATCACTGACCTAATATATTTCAGTGTGTCAATATTCAATTAGATGCTTGAAAACAAGAGATTGAAGCGGTTGTACTTGTTGCAATTGAACTTCTTCGCCATGCTTCAGTTGATTTAACAACTTTTAAACTGACATCAGCCTTGAGGGCATATCACTTTAGATTAAAACGTCTCCATTTTCCAGTCAATTTAATCCATGGAAAAATGCATAATGGACAGGTGAAAACGATTTCAAAGGGTTACAGTTACGTTTTCTTCTCCAATAGAACAGAAAGTATTGAAAATATGTTTTTAATCTCTGTAAACTTAATAAACTATAATTAAAGTTATATTTTATCAGCCAAATGTAAAGAAAAAATTAATTTATAGTTAATATTTCATTTTTATTTATTTATTTAATTTTATTTTTCAATAATTATCTAAGTACCTATTACATTTTTCTTTGTTGTATTTTATTCTTAATTTGTTGCTACTAAAAAATCGTCTTCGTCTATTATTATTATTATTACATAAGACATATTTCATCGCTCTCATGACAGATACACGTAATTCAAATCACTAGCTTTTCAGATACAAACCAAAAAGTCCTTATAATTAGGCAACCAATAGAAATTGAGCTATACCATTTTGACGTGTCATAGATATTACGTTGGGACTTTCAAAAAAGCTTAACTCAAAATCTCGATTTTTTGGAGTTACTCAAAATTTTAATTCAACTGTTTTACTTAAAATCCCATTTTTTTTTTTTTTTTTTTTTTTTTTTTTTTTAGCCATGCCTCTTTGCTATGCGGGTGACGAATTGAAGGTGTTGTTAAAGCAAAACCAAAGTGTGAATTCAGTTTTAATCATTTTGAATAATAAAAATTAAATGAGGATCAATCATTTAAACATTAGCAGCAATTAAAATTAAAATTTCTTGGCTATTTTATTATTTTATTTTATTTATTTATTTATTTATTTTGCATCTATTTATATAGGTTCTTCAAATATTCGCTAATCTAATATAAGTTATTGCTTCGTTTCTAATTGGGGTTTGTACCGTAATACTTTCGCATAACAAAAAAAAAAAAATACTAAAAGGGAAATTCGTATATTATAATTTGTGAATTTACTGAAACAAAGTTCAACGATAAGAACTACTGCATTACTTAGAAATAAGTATTAAGAAGGTAAATCTTTCTATTTTAGAAATATTTCTACAAATAATATCAGAAATCTCATTGTTTCTTTTTTTTTTTTTTTTTTTTTTTTTCATTTTCTCGGGATAAAAAAATATTTTTGGCATCGTCTGTATCTAAAGTTTTACGACATTGCATTGAATTTTCGTAATATTTTCCCTTAACGCATATGCAGGTCCCCTTTCTCTAAAAGCAATGCAAGTCTGGTAATTTATTTTATTTTCAATACCGCTAAATTTATGAACTTTTTTTCATTATTATTCAATTTTAAACATTCTGTAATTGTGGTAAAATAAGTGGTTTTAATGTTGATTTTTTTTCAGTTATTATTTGACATCGAAAATAGGAACATTCATGCTTACTTTTATTTTGCAAAACAAAAAATGTTTCATAAAAAGGACTAAAAAAATAAAATAAAAATAAAAAAATAAAAATAAAAAGAAGAAGAAGAATATTAAACTAATTATTTAAGTAAAGAAAGAATATCGTGGAATATAATCTAATAAGTAGAATTTTAAGTTCGACTTTTAGTTAAATCTACCTAAACAGAAAGTTAAAAAAAATTTGCATATTTTTATTTTTAAAATATGATCATAATGTTACTCTGACGATGAATATTTGCTGTCGAAAAGATAATATTGCGTTAGCAACTCAGGATAAGTTGTAAAAAAAGTCAAGTTAAAAATTAGTTATTGATGAAAGAAGAATATCCAAGAACAAATCCAAGTGGCAACAATTGGTTGAGCAGTTCAGCATAATTTATGTATTACTTTAAAGAAGATATTTTGTGACGTGACCATAGATTACCAGAAAAACTTAATAAATTTTCACAATAACAGAATGGAGTGTGGAGTATGGAATGGGGGGAAACAGCACCGGGCACGAGGCCCTTTAGGCCGTCTTAAGCTACATCATGATCGTAAGTGCCGTCCAACACTCTCAGAAATAATATACCACTTAATTTTGACGATTCAGACATCCTAGGGCTTAATTTCGTTGTTTTTGACAACTATTTCGTCAAGCGACCACGTGATTTTTGAGGAAACGTGAATTCGAAAATATTTGACGAAACTGTATACTCACAATAGCATGTGCTAGCTTTTATTACCGCCATATTGGTTTTTTTCCTGTGTTGTTTCGAATTTACGTTACAATGACTTTTATTCGCCGGCGTGGTGGTTCGGTAAGTAGGACGCTGCCTTCTAGATTCCCAGGTCTCGGTTTCGAATCCCGGTGCGGACATGGATGTTTGTGATGTCCTATGTCTACAAAATCTTGTGTGCGCTTGTTTCTGTGAATTTCTGTAAAAATATGGATCAATTGTGACGTAATATTGTATTAAATTTATAATGATATTGTATTAAATTTATAATGAAAACCTGATTTTGATTTTTAAAAAAATGTTCAAAAACATTTTCAAGAAATTCTTTAGAATTGTTTTATATCATATTTGTAAGTCATATTTATCA
This sequence comes from Salticus scenicus, assembly GCA_963930645.1. Lineage (NCBI taxonomy): Eukaryota > Metazoa > Arthropoda > Arachnida > Araneae > Salticidae > Salticus > Salticus scenicus. The sequence continues at coordinate 35,015,291 of OZ005649.1, forward strand.
TAGACTGCTTTTCAAAACTATTATTATATAAGATCTTTGTAAACAAGTATAATAATCAAATTTGCATGTGTAAATTACATACATTTTTTTTTTATGCGATAGATACGGGAATACTAGATGAATATTTCATCATCCTGAAAATCTAAAAACTATGAAAAAGGTGAAATCCTTATGAAAATTTCTTATTGCAGCTTGTTGATTTTTGAGATGTTTACATCTAATACATTCGGAGTGAATTATGTTTCAGAAGGCGCCGTTGCGTAGGCGTTCTTACTTTCCTCTGTGGAAAGGTAATAAATCTTTATTTCCGTCTGCATCTATTTAATATTCCTCCTACTTTTTTTTTTTTTTTTTTTTTTTAATAATAAAGCAAATTTTCTACTTTTGAAAACAGAAATATATATAAAAGTTTCTTTTTAAAACCAGAACAAAACAGGTCACATGTCAGCTTATCTGACAAAAAATATGCTTAAATAAGAGCTCTTTTTTTATGTGTATATATAATTTTTTTTTATAACATTTATGCATACATTTAGAAAACATGATATAAACACATAATATATATAATAGTAACATATAAGCATTAGTAAATAATTGTGTTAATAATAATTAGGCATGGCTGTATTAGATAAGAATTGACTTTTTTTTTTTTTTTTTTTTGCATAAATTGTTGTTGTTTGCATAGGTGAGAGAAAATGAATATTTGATAAAATATGAAAATGTTGAGTGACATAAAATAATGCCTGAGGTAAAAACAATGTGCATGTTAAATCTGTGTAGTATAATGTAAAAAATTCTCACTATTATTATTTTTTTTTCTTCCTTTTTTTTTTTATATACATATAATAAATGTTTTTTTTTTTTTTTTTTTTTTACATGTATAAAAGTGTTAAGTATACTTTTAATAATCACATTATTTACAAATGTTTAAAATGAGAATGGTTATGTTGTAATTGTAATCAGATTGAAAAAAAAAATTAATCATATGTGCAAGAGTCGAGTGAATATTTTTTACAGTTTCAAGCTAAGGCAAATCAATCATTCAAAATGATTGATCAACAATTTACCAACAAAGCTTAAGTAAATTTTATGTTACGCGTAAAAAAAATGTAAACATGAAAATATGTGTGAATGTGTGAAAAGGAAGCCTTATTGAAACCTATGAATATCACAAAAGAACAATTGCACTAAATAAAAATATTATGGACAACTAAAAAAAGTGTGAATCTATAACAATTATTAAAACTTTTGATTTGTAAAAAATGTAATCATAATGTGTCTAAAATTATCATTAAAAAGTATTTACTCCTGTTATCATTTATTGAAAAATTAATTATGTATGAAGTGTGAATGTGTAAGTGTGTTATAATTATCATAACATATTTATTTTTAATTAACAAAATAAGAGGAAAACTGTCATGTAATGTCCAAATTTTAGTGCCAAAGATTTAAATATGTAATATATACCTTTTATAGTTATGAAGGTTCTTTGACAAAAATTGGGCAAACAAGTTTAAAAAGTGAAAGAAATATTTGAATGAATTTTTTTTTTTTTTTTACACAATAGTCCTTTTTCACTGAAAAAAAAGGTAAGTGTGAAACTATGATCTGTGGTGATCATTATTGTAACTTTTTGAAAGACGGTTATTTAAAAAAAATTGTATAAGTGGTATCAACAAATGTGTGTGTAAAAATTTTGGTTAATTGGTAATACACCATGAAGTACAAAAATAATGAATATATTGATAAATACCAAATCTATATATACCATAAAATGTAAAATCTGCAAACATATAAACCATTCATTTGTGTAAGCATATGAAAAATATTGAGAAATATCTGTGTTAAATTAATGTGTTTGTTAAAATGTAAAATAACATGAGTAACACAAATAATCACATAAAAATTTAAAAGAAGAAGTACATGCAGTGTTTATATAGTATTAAAATAAATTTGATGTTTGTGAAGCATAAAATATTATTGAATATAACCATAATTTTGTAAATAAATAAAACTTGTTGAAAGAAAATTCAAATGGATAGTGTGTGTGTGTGTGTGTAACCGCAACTAAATTGAAGTGCCTTGAGTGAAACAACATGATCGGATAAATAAATCTTCTCTGTTCCTAAGCACCAAATTGCATAAATAGATATAAATATGTGTAAATATATAACAGCAATAAAAATAAATTTATATTTGCTGAAAGTGCATATAAACATTGCCAAAAAAAAGTGTATGTGTGAAACAAAACTTATATATGTGAAGTAACTATGTAAATGGTGAAGTGCCAATACATAATTTTCAGAAAACAAGAAAATGTGACACTGGAAAAAAATAATTCTGTATATTATGTATACATGTAAGCAAAACTTGTAAGTTGAAGATCCTTTAAAAAATATTGAAAAAAAAAGTATGAGTAACTATTTGAAATATATGAAATAAATATAAAATTAACAAATAGTTATCGATAAATTTATGACATTAGCATTAAATATATATATATATTTTATTATTATTTGTTTATTTGTTTATCAATTTATTTATTTATTATTATTTTTTTTTTTTTAAAGATACTACGAGGTAAGGTCATGTGAATTAATGTTAAAGATGCATAAATTATCATCATTATTATTACTATTATTATTGATTTCTTTTTTATGAATCAATAACTATATTTTATAACAATAGAATAACAAAAGCACTCAAATTAAATTATTGCCGATCAAGTGATATGTGAACACATGTCATGCCAAATAATTAAGTCAGAGAAAAGTGTGTAAACTCCGAAGAAAACATGCCTGAATAATTGGGTTGTGAGGCCAATTATAACATGCCTTAGTGAGTGAAATGTGTAAAAACGTGTAAATATGTGGAGAAGAACTATTGAAAAAATTTGCCATTCAACCGGACCCCAAATTAGTCAAATGACAATGAAGTTCTGACTCAAAAATAACATGTATAAGAACACATGTACATAATCAGCAAAAATATATACAGAAAGAAACACATAATTTTGTTACTTACTTGTGATTTTTTTTTTCTTTGCAAATTAATATAAGTAATACTTTATTGCATTTTACTTTATTTATTTATTTGATTATTTATTAATTCACCATGCCTTCCTTTATGTCATTTTACTTTGAAGTAAGTAAGAGGAAAAATCTTCAAAAATATGTAAAATTTAAATTGGCACAACTACCTTGCAAACACGTAATAAGAAACATTTAAATGAACTTAGATTTTACATCATATTTTACTAATAAAATTTAAAACAAAGTATAAATTTAATTATGTTAATATTTTAACCATAATTTACTTCAACACGAAAAAATATATATATGCAAATAGTAGCAGTATAATTTGTGTATTACTGTGTTACGAAATACTGTCATTTAAAATTGTGCTAAATTGTTAGAAATTTTATACATATTTTCTTATATGCTCAAGATTATAAAAAATATATCTGGATTTTTTTTTTTTTTTTTTTTTTAATATATCCACATCATGGATGGATTTAAAAAAAATGTGGGATGTGAAACAAAAATGTGTGTGTATATTGATTAGAAAATATACCATTCACTGTATGTCATTCCAACAATTTCAAGTAACAAAATGAGAATGATTTTAAAATTTAAAAATATATGATTGATTAGTCTAAAACAATCAAAAATAAACTAATATTAAATATTTATTCACACAGAAGAAACATTGACAAAATCAAGTAAAAAGAAATAATTACCACAAGAATTACCGTAAAAAACCATATCGGTATTTAAAAATATTTTGAACAAAAATTTATTTATTTTCTTATGTCTTACTGTTTATTATAATATACTTTTTCTTTAATCAGAGATATGAAAAAAAAATTATTCTTATTAATATAATATTTTAATACCTTTAATCACTCTGTAAATATGCAGAAATATAAAAATATATATCCTTATTTAAAAATATTTACTATTGTTATGTTATATAAATTGATTTAAAAATCATAAGAAAATTATATAAGCAGTAATTAAATATTATATTTTTTTCTTTTAAATATCATTACTACCATTATTATTATTATTTATTTTAACCTTATTTTAGTTGAATATTGCCTGAAAAAGAAATATGAAATAAAACAAAGTAAATAACTTGTGTCTTGTCAAACATAAAACAAATTTTATATGGATTATTGCATTAAAAATGGATGTGATAAGGAAAATTATCAAAATATGCCAAATGATTTTCAACTTGTTGTGTAAAATTTATCTTTGTACATGGCAAAACGACCCAGCCGTATATTTCCATGCAAAGGTATATGCAACACAACAAAAACATTGCATTCCCGCGCGCTTGAGATTGCAAGAAGAAAATCAATTGAAAATTAAAAATTTAAGTTGCTTACATTATAAAAACTGATGAATATCATTAATATGTATATTTTTTTATTGGCAATAGATAGAAATGAAAATAAACATTCAAGTAATAAAATACAAAATTTAATTAATATAAAAATTGTGGCAAGTTTTTTTTTTTTTTTTTTTTTTTTTTACCCATTATTTTGTTAAAAAAAATGTATATATAGCCATACCTAAAAATAAAATTTTAATATGTTTGATAGCAGAATATGTATGCAAACTGCTATAGCAAAAATAGAATAAATATAAAAAATGAATATATATTTATCATCTCAAGAAATATATATCAAATAAAAACTGCTGTATTAAAAGAAAATATGAATAAAATGTATCTATATATATCATACCAAGTAATAAGGAAGCGCCTAAAAACTCCCATAAAATATAAAATAAAATAAAAGCAATTAAAACATTTCAATAATAAAACATCAAATATGAAATATCTCATCTTTAAATGATATGTGTATAAATATTAAAAGAGTTCTTCTCTTTACATATACATATCATATATATTTTTCTTTTAATATATTGAATTATTTCCTTGAATAATAATAAAAATTTAAGTAGTTGAAATATTAAATAAACTAACTTTATATTTTATATCATTATTATTTTTTTTTAGAAATTATTAGCATTAAAATATTTAAATGCTACATTAAAGATTAAAAATTTAGACATAAAATATAAAAGAAACTACCTTTTTCTTTGATGATCCATAAAAGCGGTAGCTAAAGGTTTGATAAATCGATTTATTTATATAACTCGATAATTTAAATTCGCAAATCCTGGAACCATTAATACGAAAAAGTACAGCGAATGTTTTGACCGTAGCATATCTTAACGACACTGTAGTTCTCCTTTGCAGGATCAGAGTTCAAGACAAACACGAAAGTCGCTGACCGAAATAAAAACGTCCATAGGAAAGAAACACTGTTAATAATTCGATTCGCATAGGATCTCCAGGAATATGGTAAATCTTCTGACACATATTAAATAATAAAATCGGATAATCGAAGATGATTGTTTTATCTTGAGTTAAAACAGTTCGGAAAACTCCATCTAATGAAGTTTAAAGATGATCACTTTCATATAGAAGATGGACTAATAGTTTTGGTCAAAATACAGGAACCATGTAAAAATGCATTCAAGTATCTTCATAAAATCACATGGCGAAAAGCTAAAAAATATCCAGTAGAGTAATCGAAGTCGATAAATTTCTAAATTTTTTTTAAATCCAATTGAAAATATTTAGTCGCAAAAAGTCATTTTTAGACTAAAATATGTATTTCCATCTATAAAGCTGCTTATTATATGCATAAATATATTTGAAAGTCTATTTTAGCACATACTTTTTGTTTATTTTCTTGGGTACTTTTCTTGAAGACACCAGTTCAAAAGCAAAGCTTAAAAGAATAACGAGGATCGTCATAAAAAATAGCTTGTCAGAAGTTCATAAATATCCAGTAATAATGTTCATAATTTTATCCAAAGATAGCAGATAATTTTATTATTTATTTCATCAATATTAAAATAATTTTGTTTCCTTGGGGGCACCTCCCCAAAATAAATGCTAAGAACACCTCTGGTTCCTAAAGTACTTGGCAGGGACGTATCCAGAGGGGGGGCTCTGGGGGCTCGAGCCCCCCCCGAAATTGTCTGAGACAATTTCTTTCATGTTCTACTGACCAGAAAAAAAATTGTAAAAAAAATGAATTTTTTCTCCCCTATATCTTTTTCTTGTTAGTTTGTTTGCTTGTGAAACCTTATTTATTAGTAATTTTCTGTCTTGCAAAGTCCAAATTACCGAAATGCATGTTAGCTCTTTGTAAAAAACACTAAAAAGAGATCTTTAGGGTACTTATTGTTGAACATTGTAATGTGTCTCCTTTCTTTTAAACACTTTTCTTGCCAGAAATAGCATTTTAATTCTATGTGAGACAAAAGATTAGTCTCTAACAAAGATCACAGTTGCATATGGAACTTCTAAGTTTTGTTAGTTATGCACATAGTATACCTTCCATAGAGTAAAAAAAAACAGCCAATATAAAGTCTACTTTACAGAAAGACATGTGATAAAAGATGGTACTATCTAATCCTACTTAAAGCAAAAATGCCAGTAATCACATCATAGAGTATAGCATTCAGTATTCATATTTGCAGCGAGGCAGATTTTCAAACGAATGTCCAGATTCTCGAACCAGACTCAGCTTTGAGTGGACCAGACTTTAGTGGGTACAGGCAGTCCACAGGTTATCCGTCAAAGAAATTCCGTATCCGAAGTGTTAAACCCACTTGCGGAAAAATCTACCATATGTGGCCATGTGTCATCAGCATTGTTCAAACTATTACACTACTACCGTCATCCGTCGCCGTGCACCTATAACTAAATAACATTCGCATAAGATATCAGAAGGATTACCACAACGAATCTCTCAGGGAGAAAAAATCGCATGCGATTGTATAGCCCCAAGCATTACAACAATTATTGGTCAACACAAAGTCAGAAAAGTATTTGTAGCTCCCTGCGCTCGAAAGAAGTAAGGTATTTTACCTACATTGGTATGAACCACAGCTCACCCCATAGGCCAAGTGAAAGGGAAGAGGTAAAACTTAATATATATATATATATACATAATGTTGGAGCTAAGGCTCCCTGAGTTCGAAAAGCCTCTGAAGAGATCTAAGACGGTCCTAAAACGAAAGTGGGTGTGAGCTGCGATGCAAGTAGAATAAGTGGCTCTGCTATCTACTGCCCTGACAGGCCTTAAAAAACTAACACATTATGTAAACATCTTTGTTACGATCATCACAAAGCAGACATATCTGAGTCTGATGTAGAACGCGATGATGGGCCATCGCTTCACTGTTCAATTTCTAAACGATAATCACTAATGACGTGCATCCACAGTTGAAGATACGCTGTGTCACATGAGACACGTGGTTGATACACACCCTGGTTACATATAGAAACGCTAGAGTGTTCGATACGTATGCCATGCCAGAAGATTTTCAGCAACTACGATGCGTATAAGCATGGCCCCAGGGTATGTAGAAGACACGTTTACCCACGCTAAACAATAAGCCATATGAGAAGACGTCAATGTGTTCACTAAACCTAGACATGTAATATGTCTAGGTTTAGTGGACGCCCGCACACAGGTCCTCATGTTTCCGGTAAAATGATCTAAAACAAGCATTATTATCTAATTAGAAAACCACACACATATATATATATATATATATATATATATATATATTATTTTCTTCTACACACATAACAAGAGAAAAAAGTATTGGATTCGGAAACTTTTAGACTTCCAGTTTTCAATGTATTTACATGTTTTTAGATGCATTGACCACTATTAGACTATTTTTGGAAACATATATATAAATTTTTTGTTGATTAGATTTTTGGGTATATCGCCCAGCAGGTAGCTTAGCTTCACTAGATTTCCCTTTTTATAGGAAAGATATATCCCAGCTGTATAAAAAAAAAGAAGCTATATCTCAAAAAACGAAAAGTATTTGAAACATAGTTGTTTCGAACATAAATCATGCGCCATACCATTGAATTAGGACGGCAGCCAGTTTTTGGTATGTTGAATTTCAATGGACTTAACATTGCACTAAAGCTAGACAGACAGCATATCAACGGTCTAGAATTCATTTCTAGGGTAATCGTACCATCACAATTTAAAACCTCCACGGAGGAGATGTTTCCCCAACTTCAGTATACCTGAGCTATTACATTTACAGAACGGATTTTACGTGCACCAGATACCATTAATCTACATGACAGTCTTTGGATGGCTCCAGCATCGATAGCTGAATCCTTCAATTACGAACTTGACTCCTTATTAACCGGACTACCGTGAGTCCAGTTTTTGGGGATTTTCTTCGTTTGTCAGCGGTTTATAACATCACGGATTAAAGAACTCTCTATCAGAGACTTGTGCATTATAAACGGACTAGTTCCATCAGTTTTAGGCCCAAGGCACTTTTCAGAATTATTATTATTATTATTAAATCTTTTCTTGCCATTTCAGATTTTAGGGATATTAATTCCATTGTTTGCCGCCATGCGGCGTTGTAACCGATCTTATTTATAGCACATAACCATTTTACTATGCCTAGATACGATTTTTAAGGCAATAACTTATATTTGTTTTAAATTTAAGGTGATTGGGGGGGGGGGGGACAAACTTTAATGCACACGCTCTTGGTGTACATATGTGCGGGTGCACGACCAACATCTGAGTGAAAGTTGGGCCCCCTCCGAAATTTTTTTCTGGATACGGCCTTGGTACTTGGCACCAGTATGTTGTAAAGTTGTTTGGTAGAGGCAGTAAGATAAAATGTAAATAGAAGTTCCCAGTTCGATGATCTCCATTAGGCCATATTTTCGTATAGGTGAAAAAGACTTCTTCTACTTGCGTTGATTGCCGCTAGCAACAGTTTGCAATTCTTCCACATTAAAATAACCAAGATTCTATCCAGAGGTGTTTAAAATGATAAATTCAGAAATCAATAAAAATTTCACAAAGATTTGTGCACAGTTTTTTTTATTGACTTGCTGCATAAAATAAGGAGGGAAGGTGCCCCTAACGTATAAATATTTTAGGAACTACATCCGTATCTTCTAAGCAGGAGCGATCAGAGAAGAATGATTAAATTTCAGCCATATTCAAATTATTGTTACATATTGGCATTTAATTTTATCGCCAGCAAGAACACATAAAAAGTGGTTTTTTTAAAGATACGTTACACTGAAATTAAGCTAATAATTTGAATACAGAGTAGGATTGCCATAATATAATAACCCTAAGCAAACCTTAAACTTCGCCAGACATTCATCATGAGAAAAGTTAACCGCAAAGGATAGATATACATAAAATATAGCTATAATTTAATTGTGTTCATGGATAATTTTGTCTAACTGAATAAATTACGTTAGGAATAAGGCTACTGTGATTTAAGAGGAACATAAATAAAATGGGCCATGTGTTATTCTTTATGAGAAAATCATTATGAGAATATGCTAGAAGATTGATTATCTTTTACATTTATTTTTTTTTTATTTTACTGATAGAAGAAGAATTCGGCAGTTATTAAAGATTAATATTGAATACACGAATGAATTATTATAAAAAGCTGTAAAATAGATTTGAATTAAAATTAAATAGATTATTTTTAAAATATATGTGATTTCTACATCACAGTTTGCTTTACCTTTGTAGAACAAGTGACTGTTTTCTTGGACTGTCTCAAGAACACTTGTTGAATATTGATTTTTGTGTTACAAGCGACAGTTTTTTTTTTTTTTTTTTTTTTTTTTAAACTGCTTCAAGAATATTTGTTGAAATCACAGTTCTCTTAGATTATTTCGAGAGTATTCATTGTTACGGTGATATTACGGTGAATAAAGTGCAATATTATAAATTAAAGTGCAATAATATAAATTATGGTGAATAAAGTGCATTCATCCACTAGAACCTTCCTATTTCTTTACGAACTATTTTCTTCACGCCTGAAAGTCGATATTTTTTGTAACAATATATGAGAGTGCACAATTTTATCATTAGACAGCCTTTATTTTTGTAATTATATGCGAACTTACAATACTTATTACCAAATGCAAAAAAGAAAAATTTTTTTTTTTTTTTTTTACTAGAGTAAGTAATGATGCCTCAGAAAATTTCACAAAATAAATTCTGTAAAATTACAAAATTTAAATTTTTATGTTGCTTCCATATTCCCTTGTGAAATTCAAGAAAACAAAACAAAAATAAGGAAATAAACAAAAAAGGAAATTAAAAAATAAAGAAAGGAAAAGAAAAATCTTAATTTTTATACTTGAAAAAAAAAAAAAAAAAAAAAAAAAACCTTTTTATCATTAAAACTAACTGCGATGTTTCATTATAAAGTTTGAACAGTTTTTTCGGGATCGTATACGAAGCGAAGAATTGAATATTCAAATTAAACTGAAAGATAACTGAATGAAAAATATTTTTAAACTAACATAAACGAAAACATCTCTAAGAATCACATGTTTATGTAAGCAAATACGGTGAACAGACTGTGACTAGTAATTGGCCATTTACTGGAAATTTCTTACAGTATTATCTTATTTTGTATTATAATCGTTGACAACATTTCTTCAAATTGGTTTAAGTACAAATCATATGAGTATTCAGAACTTGGAATACTTTTTTTCTCCTTTCTACAATTTTTGTTATTAGGACGGAGGACTATTAGTCTCAATCTACGGATGAAACGTTGTCGCCAGTTTTACGATGGTTGGACATTTTTCGAAATCGAAAATTTATCGAAAATATAATTGAATAATTTGAAAGCGATGTTATAATAATAATAAAAAAAAAAAACTAATAGTCCTCCGTACTAAAAAACTAAATTCTGCTTTTACCAGAATTTCATCAAAATCTTTTTTTTTTTTTTTTTTTTTTTTTTTTTTTTTTTTTTAAGAAAAGAAAAGAAAATCAATAATAATCAGTATCGAAACGGACAGTATCGAAATAGTTGAAAAAGCCCTTTTTTAGACAAAAATACATAATTTATTTTAATTTTTAATTGTTGCCAAAAAAATTTTACGGGTTGATTTTAAATTTTTTTGAAATGGAAAGAAATTCACGCATAAATATTAAAATTGATGTAAAACTTTGTGTAAAATTAAACATGCAGGGTAAAATTGACGTCTTTATAGCTCTAAAGGTTTTTTTTTTTTATTATATTATTATTATTAAAATTAATTAATTCTTTACAATAAAAGTTTCAAAACGCAATTTGTCTAATAATTGATCATTTACAATCACTAAAATTTGCTTGATCTGCAGATCAGGAGCCTCGATGCCTTATTTGCGTAATTCATTACTTAGCAGACCATTTTTATTTATTCCACATCATTTAAAATAATTATTTATGTATATAGACATACATATATATGTATGATTCATTGACTTCATAACCAGATACGTTTATGAGGGGGAGGGGGTATATCACTCCCCTCAACCCGCGTTTTCTCTATCTATATCTATCTGTATATATGTTCATATATTTATTTCCTTGTAACTCACAGCCTTGTGTTAATTCCTTGTAACTGGTAAATATTTATACCAAATTATTGCGCAACCTATCGAAGATATTTTGTGTAGCTCTGTAAACTAATTGCTAATTATATGTCTATCATTTACTACGGATACCATGCTTTTAAACATTCTAATGACCTACGTTTATTGTCGCGTTCACGCAACACCAGAAATAATCGCGTTTAACAATTAACTAAAAAAGGTATTTTACATCAAGTTTTGTTTTTAAGTAAGAAAAAGATAGATGTTTCTTCTATTACAAAAAAAAAAAAATTATCTGAAAAATAGTTTTAAGTTTAAAAATGGATTTCAAACTTGAAACACTTTTCAAACAAACAATTTTGAAAATCTTCATATTTGAATGATTTTACATAACTTGTAAAAAAAATGCTTTCGTAATAAAATAATTACTTCTGCAGTCATCTGTAGTTTTTTCTGTTTTATGCGCCCTCAAGGAAATTTCCGTAAACATTTGTTTGTATTAATTCTATATTCTTATTCCACGAAGTTGTACAAATATAACACTCTATTTTTAGTAAGATAAGACTAAGTTTCATTATTTTAAATTATTGTTATATATGATCAAAATAATGAGCGTTGCTGTTTTTATTCAGAAAAAAAACTCATTATTTCTAGTTTTGGCAGTTAATGGGTTAAAATGCAATTATAAGAAATAACGTCTTTAAACGTTAGGAATATAAGAATAAAAGAATGTTGTACCATTATATGGTACAACATTCTTTTATGTGTGTTCCTGAACGTGAGTCACAGGTATTATATACACTAATAAAATATATGTAACTGTTTCATTGTAACTCATTAATATTTGAACTAAATTTGACATCATTTGGATGATTGCATTTTTTTCGAGCCCTGATACCATTCTTGCTGATTCTTATGTAAAATGACCTCTTGAATCCGAATAAGATTCCCATTTTGCCCAGTCACCCACCGTTTTCTCGGGATACCAACCCCTCCCCCAACTTTTATAACTGTACGGCAATTTTATGGCCATGAATTTGATTTGTAGAATGAAAAAGAATTAATTTGACATTTAAAAACAAAAAATACATATAATGTTTAATAAGTAACATTGTTAATAGATTAAAAAAATATAAGAAATGTAATGCATAATTTCAGTGGCAAATCCCCCCTAAATTTTCCACTTGCGGCAAATGTTCATGTTTTAGAATTTTCAAACTCTTTAGCCCATCAGAAGATATTTAGCAGTTAAAATAATCCTCCCCCCCCCACCCTAAAAATCAATTTTATAGCCATAAAATTACCGAAAAGTGATAAAACGGTGGGTGATAGGACAAAATGGACATCATATTCAGATTCAGGAGATCATTTTACATAAGAATTTGTAAAAAAATTGTGTTGGGAGTAATTTTCATGCAGAGCAGTGTTATTAAGTCTGTACATGCCTTTTCTTCTAAAGAAAACGTGTTTTTTAGCATCTTAATAATGTATTATAATTCTATTATATGGAATGCAGCATAGACGCTTTAAAATGTGCTTAAATAAAAACCTATCCTCTCTAATGTCACGAAATTCTTTTGTGTGTCCTTGTGAACGAGCCTTAATCGTTATATACACCAGTAAAATCTATACAATTTATTCCATGTAGCTCATGATTAATTATTCGAAATTTTACATAATTTCGATGATTTCGTGACATTGTCGGAACATTTTTATAAAGTTCTGTGCATTAATTATTAAGTCTAAGCACACATTTTTCTACAGAAAACATGCTTTTAAGCACCCCAATAATGCATGTTACTTTCATTTTGTTGAACACAGTGTAGCCATTCTAAGATGCGTTTAAACGAAATTTTCCTCGTAGGCCGTAATGAAAAGGAATAGTTTGGTGTGGTCCTGTACACGAACCATAAACAATATTCACGCCGAAAACTGTACAGCTACTTTTTAGGGTGAATGTGTGTAACAATTGGTAAGTGAATAAGTGTAACAATTGGTATTTTAAACGTGTAATTTTTGAGACCACTATCACGGAACAGAGAAAATCTGTTCGTAGGCCGTAATGATAAAAAAATTTGGTGTGTCTCTGTACGCGAATTACAAACAGAATATACACTCAAAACTATATCGCTAATTCCGTGTGGCTCATAAATATGTGTATCAGTTCGCAAGTCTATCGGGGGATTTTTGCAGCCATTATCAATGTAAGGAGAAATTTTGTCCATAGGCCATAACAATGTCCCTGTACAAGAACAATAAGCAGAACAGACACCCAAAATTATACAGCTAATTCCATGTGGCTCATGAACATGTGTACCAATATGCAGGTCAATAGAGTGATTTTGCGGCTGCTATCGCGAGACGTACATACACAGGCCCCACAATACATACAGGCTGAACCCAAAAATTTCTTTGAGTCTCCACGTGGAGACCTTTACTGCATGTTTCGGCAATTAAAAACTATTAGTATTGGCAATTATAACAAAAATAAAACACGATGTGTGAGTTATGTATTCTTTCAATCAGATCCAGAAATTTCATACATTAATTATATTAATATTAATAATAATAATATTTACTCTTCGGTACTTAAGTGTTCAATCATCATAACTCTGTCAATTTTAATCGTAGAAAAAGGTGTTTTTTTTTTTTTTTAACTTACATATTATTATATTAAGATTATTTTACTAAATATAACTCTACTATCATTAGGATCATATACAGATTTGAATTTTGTAATTTTTACGCAATTCATTTTGTGGATTTTCCCGCTTTATGCCATCGTTATTTGCTTCATTTAAAATATTTTTGCAATCTCGGAAATATGTCCTTTTGTGAAAATAAAGACCGTCTAAGTGAAAACATTGTGCACCGTGTAATATATTTAAATATATATATATATATATTTACCTTGTGAGAATTCTTTTAGAGAAACATGAAACACCTCTTCTAACAAGGACAAATGAAAAATATTTCGAAACGGAGTACAAAGAACGCCGGTAACTGCGAAATCATTTAAAGGAATTTCTCTTTTAAAAAATTATTCCATTCTTTTTACTTTCTTCTACACATGCACCAAGAAAATATTGTAGTCGTGAAATTTTCTGACCTTCAGTTTTCGACGGACTTTTACGGTATGAGATGTTCTGAACACGATTTGATCATTTAAAAAAAATGTCTTTCTACGTTATCAAACTCACAAACCAATGAATGGAGTTCAATAAATCTTTATATTAGGATCGACACTGACTTAAGTTAGTGGGGATCATATTTGACTATAAATTACCCAACAGGGTTATCCTTCAATTTATTTCTTTTAATCTAAGGCTATACAATTTCCAAAATATTACATAATTGTATAAAATTTTATAAGTGTGAAAGCAGTGGTGAAAACCTGTATTGATTCTATGTTCATATCGGACAACAGGTGGCTCTGTTATGCTGCGATTTATTCCCATTTACAGGATAACGATATCACAGATTTTTGCTCTATAAATGCACCAAACATGGTATCTAAGATGATATTATTAGGTCTTTGCATAAATTCGTGCGGTTTTTTATTGCTTCATTTCATAAAAATACATCAAATCAAATGACAATTTTTAATCAAAATACTCTCCATTACTTTCTACAACCTTTGCCCATTTTTCGGGTAACAAATTTATACCACAGCGATAGAAGCTCTCGTCTTTGGAGTCAATAAAATGATCCGCGTCCGCACGAACTTTTGCAACTACCTAATATAAAAATTATAGTGATTCAATTTGGGTGTATGCAGGACGACAAATGATGTTGTTATTCAGTCACTGCAATTTTTAAGATAGCTATATCTATATATAAAATTAGCTATATATAAAATTGCACGAAATTTCATATGTATAATCGTGAAAATCTGTGTTGATTAAATTTTTATATGTATTAACCGGTAGGTGGGGCTGCTATATAGAATACTATGGAAGAAAATTTTGTAAGGGCCGCAGCATACTAATTTAATTCGATTTCAAAAGGGCAGACGTAAAATAACGACTGACGAAAATGCATTTTCTGTATATATGTTTTTTTTTTTTTTCTTTATTCAAGCTAAATTCTTTCAAAAGAAACGTGAAATGCAGCAAAGATCCGCATAGAAGAATGACAAATGAAAAATGTTTGGGAACGGAATATAAAGAACGCCGGTAATTGCAAAATCCTGTAAGGGAATTTCTTAAAAAAAAAAAAAAAAATTCATTTTACTCTTATTTGACCTGAGAAAACTTTAAAATAAAAGTTAGATATCTTTCAAAATTAGAAACAACTTAAATTTATTATGATGAGATACGTATACAGTTTTCATATGCAAGAGTCTTTAAAAAAGGTAAGAGTTTTCGAAATTGGTAATAAATATTTTTATACATATTAACATATACGCGTTTTATTAGTGTTTCAATTAATTATGTCTAATGTTTTTTTTTCAGTGAACAATCAAATCGTTTTTCTAAAAGGTAATATATAGAACTAAAAATTTAAGAGATCAGGAATTTTTTTAAACGATGGAAATATCAGCAAAATATTATCTTAATACTTTAATACAATAACTTGAAAAAAAATAAAAAAATATTTTTAAAACTTATCGATTTTAGGAAGTGTTAAGAAAAAATTTATTTATCTATTATATAGCTGTTAGAATAATTGTATATATATATATATTTTTTTTCCTTAAAAATGTCGCAATTAATTTTTTGTCGATAGAAGTATTGCGCGCAAGATTACATGCAAATGATACATAACGTGAACTTAAAAAAAAAAAAAAAAAAAAAAAAAAAACTCACATAGGAAATTACTCTATAATTAAAATGAAGAAAAATAATTTCGCTGAATAGCTCCATTCTTTTGAAATAAATTTAATTATTATTAAAAAATATATCTCTATTTTCGGCATAATTATTATTGTATTTATAAAAATGTTAGAAGCTAATTTTTCGTAATTTCATATATTTTTATGTCATGTAAAAACTTTTAAACATTCAATAAATATATTGGGCGTGTAATACCTCATTAAAATATTCGTTATAATATTTAAATAAATAAATAATGGGCATAGGTAGATTTTGCGCATTTGGCCATCATATATTTGTTTTTATAAATTTCTACTACGGTGCATTCATGTTAAGCGAAATGAATCTGGCCGATTCTGGACACGATAAAAGACTGAAATGTCCCCACCAAGTAGGCTACCAGCGTTCAGTTCGATACATTTACCTTGTCCTGATTTGTTAATTGCATATTTTAGTTTTCACGCAATTTTATACTATTTCCAATGCAATTATCCCCATAATGCAAGTTTATATGAAATATTGATCTATCCTGCTATATTAAGAAAAAACTTACATTTCAAATAACTTATGAATGTTTCAAATTAGAATATTCCTTAGTCAATTATGTGCAAGACATAGTATTATGAGTGACATTTTAAAACGATTATGATATCCCTCAAAATAGAATCTTATGCAAAATGTTGCTATTACCATGTTACGAAAATCGTAAATTTCAAATAACTTACGAAGTTTTAAATGTTAAATTTTAATAATTAATAATGATTATGCATCGTCACAACAGATATTTAAAGTTGTTCTGACATCTTTACAGTAAAAAAAATATCTTTTTTAATGCACATTTAAGCGAAAATTTGCCCTATACATCCACAAAAACGTAAATTTTGAATAATTTAGAAAGTTTTAAAATTAGAATGTTGTAAATCAATTGAATTATTGCCAGTATCATACGCGATATATTAAAACTGATCCGGTCTCACTGTGATCGTTCGTTCTTCAAACATCGTGTACATAGACTAACAAAATATTATACTGACAGACATCCTATAGATGGACGCTAGGGTGCCCCTTAAATGGGGGAAGTTTTTTCTTTTTTTCTTTCTTTTCTTGAAATCCAATAAGCATACCCTCTATTTTTTTTCTATTTGACTCTAAAGACTTTTAACAAAATATCAGCTTTCTGGGATAATATCTATCGTAGGATTTTCTCGTCAATTCAGCCCGTCTTAACATTATCCCAGAGAGTTAATATATATATATATATATATATTTCCCCATTTAAAGGACATCCTAATGAACACCGAACTGATTTTGAGATTTTTGAATTCTTCACACCTGAAAACGTGTAAAAAAGTCAAAAACCGAAATCGAAAATTTTTAAGATTACCCCGTACATATAGTATGTTAAGTTCCCCGTACATATAGTATGATGGGGAACTAAAAATTAATATTATATATATATATATATGATAAAAATTAGTCTAGAATTTTTAGTCGCTACCAAGTTTACCAAAACACATATAGAAAAAAAATATATATAGAAAGATAGATAGATGCGGAGCATAAAAATTCTATTTACATTTTAGTTAAATGCTGTGAATACTTAAAATATTTTAAAAGTATTTGACATATTTTCAATAAGATATTTTTTAATTTGTAATTTTTAAACTTAGGTTAAAATTCGTAATAAAATATCGCATTATGTTTAAAAAAATTGCCTAACATTAATTACGGTAAAGATTCATATTCTATGCTTTTTTATGAAGCCTTACTATCTGAAACAATCAAACCTATTTAATATTAATTACGATTATTTTAAAATAAAAATTTATATTATTGTTCCTGTTAAAATTCTAGAAATTCAAGACAATAGAATTTAATTGAGTGTGTTAGTAGTTAAATTTTTATATGAAACATACGCAATAAGCGATAATTAACCTGGCCTCACTTAACTTGGATATTTTGTGCTTTCCATATTTATATTAACACATATTCAGTGGAAAAATTGAAGTCAATTGCACATCACTAATATATAATAATAATAATAATAATAATAATAAGGAAAAATAAAATAACTATAATCCAGCCACGAGTAAAATTAACACGTTTTCATATTCAATCTAAACTACTAAAAAAAAAAAAAAAAAAAAAAAAAATCGTAAATTTTTACACAAATTAGTTTTTTATTGTTTAATTTATTTATATTGATACGTTTTGAAAGTCAATTTAAATAGAATGCCTCTATTTTAATTAATAGAAATTATTCAAAATTTATCATTAATCTACCATAAATCTACAATAAAAAAACGTTTATTCGATCATTAAGCCATGAAAAATATTCACAGAATTTCACAGATTTTTTAATTCATTATGAAAGAATATAACCACTACAACAGTACAAGACCAGTATCAGACTAAAATAAATCAACTCAGTGTATTATAAAGGATACTTTGTATCATGTGCTTACATAATGTTTCAATTAAATCATTATTTTATTGATCACATTTTGCCCAAATTTCGTATAATTATTTTTCTGTATCCTTTTCTATTTCTTGTTTAATTTGAAAACATTTTAAAATTTGCATATTTATTTATATATACTTAAAAAATAATAGTGTCTCTATATACTGAACGTTTTAAATGCATAAATATTAGACAAAACTAAGCAATACGATTTCTTTCTTAACCACCTATTTTTAAGCCTATCAAATTTCTGCTCAGTGAAAAGCAACGCTGATATTTCAAACAAATGATCAGGTTTTTCAACTCTTTACACTGTCCACCAAACAATATTCGCTTGTTTCTCCAAATTTTCGAGATCAATTCTCACTTCTCTGCGAGAATCACGAAGCGCAATGATAAAAGGACCATACAATTCAATTCAGATACACCGGTTCGCAATTACAACGGGAAAAATTTCTCCTTTTCTGACCTTATAATTCCGTATTTAACTTCTCTCTATCTGGAGTTGTTCTTTTTCAATTTTTGATGGAGACACTTTCGTCATGTTTGTACAGATAATCTAGAGTGGCACTCGCTCGACTTTCTCTTACCATGCATTTCAGTACTGTAGATAGATTAAAGGGTAAAGATAACAAGTACATATGGTATATAAAATGTTTAAAGAATTCAAACTAGCATTAGAAATAGTCTTATATTATTAAGACACAGCACGACCTGAAACATATTTCTAGCGATTCCCAAGTGTATATATAGTCTCTTTATATTCTAGTTCATTTGGATAACTCTGTAAACGAATGGTGAATGATTTTCATGCTATATTCTACACAAAACATGCTTTTTTTAATATACGTATAAAGAAATATATATTCATTTCATTTTGTTAAGTGCAGTGTTTTTATTAAAAAATTTGCCCATAGACGTAATGTATTTGAATTCTGTTGGTGCCCTGTATATGAACCATTTTTTTTATCTTAACGAAAAGTGTTGTACAGCATCTCTATATGATACAGATTTAGAATACTGAGGTTCAAATTACTGGACTTCCTTTTACTAATTGTTCTTGAGATATGCTGATAATAGACAGACACACAGACCAACAGCTAAAAACCTGATTTTCGGATTAAGGGGGGCTCAAAACTTGCAAATGTAACAAAAACTCACGTAACACACGAGTATATTGTTATGCTCAAAAATGGGGTTGACCCCACTAAGAATCCCAATATCTCCACTTTTGAGCATTTCAATATACTCAAAAATGAGTACATGAGTTTACAGATTTAAGTATATATTGTTTCGGAGCTATTTTGAGACAATTTTGCTCATTTTTGAGAAACTGTTTTTAACAGTATAGGAAAGCAAACAGCCGGTTCGGCAGCTTTTAGCGTACCGTCTTCATGCACTGAAGACGGTATGCTAAATGCTGCCGAAACAGCTGTCTGATTTCCTATTATTTCTATTTAGCGTTCTAGACGTTGTTGTTTGCCTTGTTTTTATAATCCCACGCCAAGTCTTCCATTAATATGGTGTCCTTTATCTCCGGAACACAGATATTTTTCTCTTAATTTGAAATAGAACCTTTCGCTAAGGTTTTGTTCTTTCAATCATATTCAGCTTTAATTATCATTATATTAATCGATGTATTTAGACGGGAATATGCTTTAACACTAAACCTACCAATATTTCATGTATACCTATTCCTACCACAGCGGGTTAAGTGACCCGTCTTTAAAATATCATATATATTACTATGTATAGCAAAAATATATTATTTAGCACAATTTGGTACATGAAACATGGACGATGTGATAATGTTATTTGCAAGAAATTCTGACAAAAAGTTTAAAATGGGTCATTTGACCCGTCGTGGTAGGTTTTAGTGTTAAAAATAGGGTGATTTCAGTGAACTTAAAAACATAAAAGAAAATTCTCCCCTTTTAAGCATAATTTTGTTGTTTTACGTATCAACTTCAAATTTATCCGAATCCTACAACTAATATATTCTTATTTGATATGATAATTTGCACACATTTAAATTCCAATTTTAGACAGTAGAGGAAAATTTTAGTTCAAAATATTACGCACCTCTTATCTTTTGCTATCTTACGGAGCGAATTAATTTTAAAAAGTATAAATTTATTTTATTATGTAAAATGCTGTTAAATTATCAAATTCTGGTGTCGAAACGCTTAATATATCACTCATGCATTTATAAACTTGTTACTTAAATTTCAATAAATTATGACTCAATGAAATAGAAAGTTAATATGGAAGGTTTAACATTTAGCAAATAGTTCAGTAACTAATTCTGTCTGTCGGAGAAAGTTTTTATTTATTTACTTTCTTAAGGTTTCTTGACATTGTTTTACACTTTTCTATAGTAGAAGAAGTGAAAAATCTTTTTGTAAAAACAAAATATTGAACTCCAATCGAATTCGTAAATACGAAAAAAATAATGATCTTTTTTGTAACATCCAAATCCAAACTTCTTTTCTTAATAACTTAAGCGTCATTTCTGCACTAGTATTTGTACCATCACTTTCATGTGTTTAGAATGATTATTTCTAATAATATTAGTGAAATTATTATGCACTTAAGTAAAATTTACTCAAAAGGACTTTACTGTTATATTTGAATTTCTTTTCTTGCGCACAGCTGTATGCTGTGGACAATTGGAGTGATTTTCCTTTGTACAATGTTATGGATATCTATAGATTTTTTTTTCTTTTTTGGTCCAATCTTAAAGAAGAAGAACGTGTATTTTCTACTGTTCTACTTATTTTCATTTTGAATTTTTAACACTTTTATATACCGCCGGTACTTAACGACCCATTAGATTTAAAAATGGATAAAAGCGAATTTATGAGGAAAATGTCAAAAACACTTATAAATATTAAACACATATACTTTATTTTAATCTCACTTTATGGCACTGGATGCTAAATGAAGACATTTCAAGAAACAATTTTATAGCGTACTGTCGCTGTTTCTGACAGTCATTTTTAATAATTTAACGTTTTAGTTTAACGTTTTGAGCTCATTTTTGTGAATAACAATTTTTTGTTTTTTAAAGAAAGAAATTTATACATGTAATTGAAACTTTCTACTATATAATATATGTGCAATCCGCATCCTTATGTTTATATTTAACAGAATCATAAAAAGGAATTCCAGCACAAAATGAACTATGAACATACTAAATGATGTTTTGCATCTAAAATGTTTATAAATGTATACTTAAATGTATATTATTCTTTTTTTTTTCCTTCTGGAACAAAGCGAATCTATTCGGTAACCAGCGGCTGGGTTTTAAATTGTTGTAAGTAGATTTTACAAGATAAAGATAAAGCTGATAGATTGTATGTAAATGTAGGGACTAAACTTTTAGATTTGGGATTTCTTGTATTCATTTTATTATTAATTTCTCGTCTTAGATGTTGGGGCACAAAATAAAATTATTGTTATGAAATATCTTACAATTAATCCACTTTCTTTACATTGGTAACAATCTTTCACGTGGCACTGATCTAAAGAACACAGCAGTGAACCAGGAACATATAAAGGTACTCTAAAACATTAAATTTGAATCAAACAATTTAAATCCCTTGCTTGTCAGGCACAGAGAAGGGGGCTTGGTTGAAAAGGGCACAAAGCATTGAAAGAAAAAAGGAAAAACCGATTTTGCCCCCAATGAAATTTTGAAAAGTCGGCGTCTTTGTTTGTGCATGTTAACCGCTATTATATAAAATGACATAGAAGAAAATTTTGTGATGGTCAAAGCATGTTATTTTTATTTATTTATTTAATTTAATTTAATTTTTATTTTTTTTTTAAATATATAATTTTATTTTTAATTTTGAATAATAATTTTCTTTCGTAATGTGACCTACAAAATACAAGAGTGAAATTTTGAAAATTTCGCAGTTTTTTCCGGGGGACGCTTTTCCAGGGGACGTTCTTTCCAGGAGACAATGTTTCCTGGGGACGGTTTTTCATGATACTATATACATAAGAAAGTTACTAATAGTAACTCAACTTATGTGAATCCAATGCATTTAAGTATGTGTAAGCATTTGTAATTTATTTTTAGTTTTCGGTAAAGGTTTACCTTTGGCTTTTGTTGATTTATTTGCCTTTATTTCTTTTAATTGTTGGTTTTTGTTGCAAGATCGGGACGTATAATGTAGGTTTTCGGCTTAAAAAAACTTTACAGTCTTCGAAATCTTATGATTTTCTGCTCTATGAAGGATATGTGTTCCCTGACGACATATTCTTCTAGATTTGAGCATTGTCCTACTTGACATTAAATTTGTTAATATTCATCTTATTTATTAAATGTTTCAGACTGATGAATGTTCCTTGTTATTGATGTTATTGGTTCTATTGCATTTCAGTGTTGGCGTGAGGGGATTTCATTATTCATTACAGCGTGAGTATTGCGATCTAATTCATCTGTATTTTAACTATTCATTGCTATATTTATATAATTTTTGGATGAAATTGGCATTTAAAATATGGTTCTTTTATATGCAACATTTTATTACATTGTATTATATGTATATATATATTTCTGTATACTAAATACATTACACTTATAATAATATTCCCATCTAAACTTGAACAATTTATCCTTTATCTATCTACCTTTAATCTTACCGATTTCATTCCAATGTGTTACCACTCAATGAAAACAACACTGATATTTCCAGCAATTTGTCAGATTCTTTAGCACTTAACTCTGTTCACTAAACAATTTTCGTTTATTTGTTCCTCCAAATTTTCGACATCAGTTCGCACTCCTCTCCTGCCGAAAATCAGGGAAACGTGGTGATAAAAGGACCATAGAATTCCATTCCGAGACACCGGTTCGCAATTACAACGGGAAAAATCTCCCCTTTTGTGATCTTATAATTCCACATTTATCTTCGCTCTCATTCGAGCTCATCCTTTTCAATATTTGATGGCGAAGTGTTTGCAGAGATTTCGAGAATACTAGGGGAACTTTTCTATTTCTAGGGAATATCGTACAGTAATGAGAACCGAAAGTTACCGAATTTCTTTATTTTTATTGTAGTGTAGTTATTTATTTTTTGATGTTGATTACAATAATTTAAATTTCGCTTTACTTAATTATTTTACGAGAGAGAAAAAAAAAACAAAAAAAAAAACTCAGATAGGGTTGTTTTTGAATAAGTAAAAATTTCTAACCAGTTACTTAACAGATGAAGATCGTAGTATTTAACCATAAATAACTTATGATTGGTGTTTTTTTAAACGAGCGCAGTGGGGCAACACTTTAAGATTTATGTATAATTTATGTCATAGTATACTCCATAATATATATCAATAAGAAAGTGTTGCTCCTTTGCGCTTATATAAAAAATGTAGCTAAAGTCTAAAAAAATAGGCGAATTTTGGCCAAAAAAGCAAAATTGTGAATCTTTGGGGCCCTGGGGAACAAACAATTGCTGGAATAATATAAACTAGTATCGATTGAAACTTAAAATACACATGTTCTAAAATAATTAAATGCGAAATTTTCACACGCGTAATCAATTTGATATTTTCCTCAATTTCAGGGCCGATAACTCCCATTATGAACCTGGAAGATTGCGGGTTCGATACTCGAGCCGGCCAAAGACCGTCGTGTACACTAATGGTGGCTGGTGCACGTAAACTCTGTCGTAATGTACTCCATGTTCCCATCAAAAATTATACCTCTGAGGGTCACTGAAGTGGGAGAGCCATCCCTTCAGTGGAGGATCAAAATTGTGATGGCATGTCTCCGGACCACCTCTAGGGGTGTGTCCCAGACCGTCGCCAATTGCCCATCTGCGCAGCACTAGTGCGACGTAAAACCCAACCTACCTACCTAGCTACCCGTTATGAACCCTCATCCTTTAAAAAAACATTGTCTCAGTGGTCGCCAACCAGTGGTCCGAGATAAAAATTTTGTGGTTCACAGAAAAATCTTATCCTTATTCTTATTCTTTCTCTCTCCTCCCCCCCCCCCCGCTCCTTTTTTTCATATACATTTTCAGCAATTACTAAATCATTCATATTCACACAACAGCATTAATTCAAGAAAATCTTCCCTCTTTTATTTTCAGCGCATCACATATGATGGATAGTGTTGGATTTAAGATCAATTACTACGAAAGGGTAGTGTGCGATGGTCTCCGTCGTGGTCTTTTTAAGGGGTTCTAACCTGTATTCATGCAAATTTCAGTGTTTGGTATTTAGAATTAAAGTAAATGGACTATACTAAAGTCCTAGGTCTGCATGGGATACCTCCTAAGGGTAGACTGTCTTCTTAAGAGAATCTAGCCCATATTTACGCGAATTTCAGCGAAGACAACGGAAAATTCTGAATGGCTAGGCTACCGAGCGTGACATGTGTTTGAATTGAACCCCTAATTTTGACCATTATTTCTATAAATATTTGTGTTTCTTAATAAATAATGTTAATGGTCATAAGATTTCATATTATAAATTCAGTGATTCGCAACCTAGTATATTATGATGTCGAAAACTTTGACGATCTCTAGTCTAGAAAAATGAAATTTATATAAAACTACTTTGAGTGTTATGATAGAATGATTTTTGTAACATATTGTATGAACTTTATGCACATTAAAAATATTTATCTATTTCACTTTCATCCTTTTAAATTAGATCGAAAATATTTCTTTTTCTCCAGTTTAAGTCCAGTTTTTTTTTTCTCCAGCATTTCATTTTAACCTGACAATCCTCATTTGAGTGTTTTCATATGTTTGGAAAATATGTTCTTGGTTTTAGTAATTTTAACTAAAAGCAAATTTCTTCTTCTTACTGTATGTAAAACTTCTTTTGAATACATTACCAAACTCACTCTAAGATTGGACATAAAGAGTTTACAACCGAAGTCACATAAAGAGAACCTATAAAAAAGATGCAATGTTATTGTGACATTACATCACACATACATACACCAATTAATAAACATTCCTTTATAAAATTTCATCTATCCAGTTAATAAATATTGATTTATAAAATTTTATTTCTATAACATATTTTGAGGAAACCAAAAGTACAGATGAGAGCAAAAAGGTGATCCATTTTTTTTATAACACACTTTGGAAATAATGAGTAATAATTTTCACAAAAGATATTGCAACAGGGGTTAGCCCAGTATAGAATCTTGTTCTTTTTCCCATGCTGCGATGATGACGATGAGCTTTTGTTAGAGTCAAGGACTGGGCGATGCTACGTTTTAGGGAATTGGTGCCGGAAAAGGGCATGTTTTGTTATTCTTGTGCTATCATGAATCCTTTCCCTCCATAGAATATTAGAACTCATCTTACTATGGGTTTGTAAAATTATTAGAATTATCATTTTCTTTCAAGTCCTTTGAAATATTTTGTTGGAGATAGAGGAGTGTTTGTAGCTGAATCAAAAAAGAAAATAAGTTCGTCAAATCTTTAGTTAAGACAAAATGAGAGAGAACTATTTTTACAACTCCTCCTCACCCCCCCCCCCCCCAAAAAAAAAAAAAAAAATAAATAAATAAATAATAATAATAATAATAAAAAGATTAAAACTACAAAATGTATTTTGTTGTTGGTATCTTGTTGTTATATAAACAAAATTTTTATTGGAAGTAAAAAATCAGTTTCGTTATGACAACACGAAAGGTATTATTAATACATTAACAAAATTTTTACAAAACGTCTTTGCATTTGCTATCAACAAAATTTTTTGTTTAACTTTATTATTATATAGATATTTGTAATTTAAAAATTATTTTTTTCTAGGAAAAATAATTAATATATATATATATATATATATATATATTACATTTGCAATAAAAACTATTTTGTTAATTGAAATATATATAAATATATATATATTGGAACGCTTTAAAACCCATTTTTATTGTGCCAAACACATTTTTCTGAATTCAAAAAAACTTTTTTTTTGTGTGTGTGTGCACTTCCTTCTATATTCTTAAGAAAAAAGTGAGATGTCGGGTTCAATCCCAGGTCGCACTCGTTGGCGTAGCCGTTCGGTGTTTTCCGTGGTTTCCTCCAAAACTATAGTAAATACGGGCTAGGGCCCCTTAAAAAGGCCCTCACAGAGGACACTCTTCCTCAAGCCCAGAACCCTATAGTATTCAAACGGCCTTAATACTAACATCAGCACCAACATACCTAAGATAAAAGTATAAAATTTGAAAATGATTTCTGCATTCGGTTTTCGATAATTTTAAAAGCGTTTTGAGGTATTGAACTTATTTCTGTCCATATGTCTGCTTGTGTGTGTGTGATAAAAAAAAATTGTGGCAGCTTTAGATCAAGAACTAATATGTATAATATCAATGAAATTTAAATATAGTTGCAGCTTAACATAAATATATGTCTATCAACTTTAGATGAATATCGCTCAACAAAAGACGCTGCCGTCTCATTTTTTATTATTATTTTTTTTCTCCTTGCAATGTGGCAACTAAAATTTCATATCAACGTACACAACAATTATTATTTTTAACCTATCATTGTAAAATTAAGAAAAAGGTATTATAGTAATAGTTGACCAGGATAACTTTATTTATATGTGTGTGTGTGTGTGTTAGATCATTGTTTTCTTTCCGTATCATATGTCTATGAAAATTAAAGGCAAAATTCTCTCTCTCTCTCTCTCTCTAAGTTTTCTTAGTTTTAGGGGGGAAAAAAAAGTCTGAAAAGTAAATGAATTTTCTAGCTGTCGTTTTTGAGGCAATAAACGTTTTTGAGGTTTTCTTCTGACATTTAGGGTTATAATTTTTGAGATTAAAATTATCTACAATCACTATGGAAAATTGTTTTAACTTACACTACAAGACTTTGCATAGGAAAACATAGGAGAAAGTTTTATGGTGGGCACAACTTAATTGTTTGTATTAGAATTAGAAGGTTATATCAGGTAAAGGTTTAAAAAAAATAAGTACAGGAATGAGAAATTGTCTTGCAAATTGGAAAAATTTTAAGTTTGTCTCTCATTTATAGCAAAAATTCTGTTAAGAGATCTAACAGAATATGATGTGATTACGAGAATTAAGCAAATTAAATCTAAACAATTGATAATCCACTATCGCAAGCACCATAGCAAAATTATTATTATTATTATTATTATTATTACTACATGGCATTCATGAATAACTTTGCAATTTAAAAACTATATTCATCTCTGAAAACTGCAAATTTTTTATTTTACTCGCTAATAATCAGAGATGACGATTGTAAAATTTCTTTTTATTACCCATATCTATCAGTCTTTCTTTTTCCCCCTATAAATATTTTTAAGTGTCTATTTACACATACTTACATTAGAATCGTGATGTATTAAAAATACCACATTTGTTTTACTGCCATGATTCTGAATATCAATTAGGAAAAGAATAAATGGCAACTGATATGACGTTCTATTTAGTTCATGACTGAACAACATTAATAATATCATAAGTTAAAATTCTTCTATTTTAATATAACCAAGTTTATTACACAAAGGAAGATACTTTGTATAAGAAAATAGCCTATTTTAGAGTTCAAAGATCATTTAGAGTTTTGTGTTCTTTCATTTTTCATGAGTGCTTAAAAAAAACTGACGAACTCGATTTAAATCGAAGCTCATGAATGAAATGTGCGCACGAAGCTTTGTTTTGCGTAAATGATGGTTCATTTTATTGCATATTAAAGAACCTTTTGTTAAGGTTCATTCATTTATGTACCCGGAAATACCTGCATTGTGGAAGCCAAATATTATTTCAATCTCATTCATGAATACTATAATAATTTTTCATTATTTTTTATAAGAGTAATTCTTGTTTAAATGGTACCATAAAAGTGTAGAGAATTTTTTTTATTGAATGTAAATGTGCTGCTTATATTCTTGTTTATTGTCCATTCGGTAATCTATGAATTCATAAATATAACTACAATATTAACAGAGGTTATCAACAATGGCCTCGTGGGAGCACTTGCATCAACCGACTTTTCTTCTTGCACTCAAAGAGCATCTATAAACTTATGTGGTTAAATATACAGGATGTCATACCTATCGTTGTTTCTCAATCATTAGTAACGAAGATATATTTCCAAAAATATTTTGAAATTAAAAATATATTACCTTTGAAAATGTTTAAGTCAAAATCCATTTTTGTAGAATTTAAACGTTTATACAGCCCCCAGATCCTACCTGTTATGTTTAGAAAAATTATAAAAATAAAATAATGCTTCTAAGACCAAAATGTTTCGAGTTATAAAGCTTTTCTGAAGTGAAGTATATTTCTCATTTTTCGCATATCAAACAGTCCCGTTTCTCGCAATTCTTAAAAAACCGTACAAATATTGAAATTAAAAAATGTTTTTGTTACAATTTAATTTATATTAAATTTAATCATTATTAAAAAAAAAAAAAAAAATTAAAACAAATCAAATACTCTTTCAAGAATTTATTTATCGTTTATTAATTTTATTTATTGAGTTTATTTTATTTTATTTTATTTGTTTATTTTTGTTTGTTTGTTTGTTCTTTAATATTTTTCAATTCCTAGAAGTAATGTATAATCTATTTATTCAGTTTGTAATATGTGTAAGTAGAAAATGTTTAATCAGAGTTCACGTTTAAGCTTTTAAAAATTTTCATTAAACCATCCGTTGATTTCAGAGATATTAGATTTACTTTTAGTTTGCTGATAACAATAAAAACTTATGTATATCCCAATAAAACAATTTTCCAAATATTTTTTAATGTGTAATTAAATCTTAAGGAGTCTTGAAAAATGTTGAAAATGTTGAATAAAAGATTATACAAAATTTAGGAAACGTACATGCTGGTTCTTTAGCAGTTGTCGCCAAAATTTAAACCCCTAGCATGAGGAAGTATATCAAAAGCTTGTGACAGTTGTCAGCAGATCATAACTCAAATATTTTTCAGGCAAGATGATCCATAAAAATCTTACATGTCGTCAAGTTAGCGTCTGTGCTTCTGATTTGAAAAGATGACTGGTTTTTAGCTGGTTGAACTGGGAGACTAAAAATATCTAACAAATTTTCGTATTTCTGTTGGCTGAGGTTCAAAATATAAATTGATTTCATGCGAAATAAACGAGATAATGAAAACAATTTTTGTGGACCTCATTAAATGAGCGCGAAGCTAAAATAAAAATTTCTATAACAAACAATGATATCTAATTTTTATTGACAAGTAATTCCATATATTTTTTCTATGTGTGTTCTAATGCTAAAGTATTATTTCTTTCATGGAGTTGCGGCTATTTTGTATCAGCTAATATTCCCATTTCCTATAATTAAACCCCATCAAAATACTCTAAATTAAAAAAAAAAAAAAAAAAAAAAAAGTTTAATATCGCTAAAAATTGTGCTGTCTTTCTAATTATTGATAAATTCATAGGAAGCAGCTGTTATTATTTTACTTTTTACAGAGAAATTAAACACTTCATGTAAAAAGAAAAAAAAAATTAAATACACATGTGTATAAGAGGGTTTTTTCGTAAATTAGTAAAATAGTCCAAAAATAGAAAAAGAATTTTACTTAAGAGATTATTATTTATGTATCGGTTATTGCTGTTTCTAATCGGATCGGGGCCGCGGTAGCCTAGTCGGTAGAGGACCGGCCTCGTAATTGGAAGATTGCGGGTTCGGTACTCGAGCCGGCCAAAGACCGTTGTGTACACTAATGGTGGCTGGTGCACGTAAAATCTGTCATGGCCGCAAATGTCCTCCATGTTCCCATAAAAAATTATACCTCTGGGGGTCACCGAAGCGGGAGAGCCATCCCTTCCGTGGAGGATCAAAATTGTGTTGGCATGTCTCCGGACCACCTCTAAGGGTGTGTCCCAGACCGTCGCCAATTGCCCATCTGCGCAGCACTTGTGCGACGAAAAACCCAACCATCCATCCATCTGTTTCTAATCGGGTTAACTCGGTTTCACTTTCATGCAAGTCATATTCAGATTAGATTTCACTTCTTAAGTTTAAAATTTTTGTATATCCCTTTAAAAAATAAATAAATAAATAAATAGAAAGATAGAAAGAAAATAGAAGAAGTAGAAAAAGAAATATTTGTATGCCTGGATATAATATATATATATATATATATATATATATATAATCTACATCTACTTTTTATATAATTTTTCTGTTTAAAAGCTATTTTTTGTAATTTCCATTTAATAAGCCTGTGATTAGTTTTATTTTATTTTATTTTATTTTTATTTATTTTTTCAAGCTTCGAAATCGGTTTAGAGTTTGAGGCACAACTATAGTTGCACTCCATTGACTTTCGAGTCCACCACAAGGATCGACTTACAGTTTGCCTTTAAATGGCATTTTCGGCTTCAAATCTAGTTTTACTCTACTCATAGATATAATAATATATATATAGATCTATCATCCCCATGTTATCGTGCAAAGATTTTTAATGTCGAAAAAAAAGCTTTGGAATCAACCATTAAGTGGTATTAAAAAAAAAAAAAAAAAAAAAAAAAAAAAAAAAAATTGAAATTGTATCTGGAGTTTTTCATTCACCTTTAGTAAATAAATTATTCATAAATTTTATTTGCTAAAATATTCGTGTGTATTCCCGTGTGTATTCACTCGGGGAAAGACGGCCATATTTTGGTAAAATCTCTGTCTTCTCCCAAGTGAAAAGGAATCACTTTCTTCTCCCCAATGATCAATCTATATATTATTACTATATCTATGGTTTTACTGCTTCGATATGTAAAATTTATTTATCTATTTTGATATTTAAAATTATTTATTTTCTAATACAGTTATTTTAAAATTTATTTCTTTATAGGAAAAATAAATGAAAAGTTTTTATAATTTCTATAGATGCTAGTCCATCGGTACATTATTCGGGATTGTTCGATTGTTGAATTCGCTTAATTTATAGCTTTTTACTATTTATTGCCAGATCAAGACACATTAACAATGATTCGATGATAAATGATTTCGTCGACATGGCAACCAACAATAAGACAATCGGAATGCAAGCTTCAAATTTGCTCCAATGAGCGTAACGCCACCGTTTGTCGTCATTGGTTCTGTTCAACAGATAGCAGTTAGTATATTATGGTATTAGTTGTAGTTGTTTCCATTCTGTACTTTTTTATCTATCGGTTACTTGGACGATCAAAAACAATTCCGAATCACTATTTGGGGAAAATAATTCTTTCTTTGATGATTCAAAGCCTCTCTTTTCTCTCCCTTGTATAGGAAGCTTTATTTATTTTATACTTTTGTTGGATCTGACAGATACCACGAATCGAAGAGTGACTATACCCGATGAGGTAAAAACAAAAGAGGTATTTTTCTTTGAGTATATTTGATAGAAAAATAAAAGAAAGCAGCTCCAATAATTTGTATGCCGTTAAATAAAAAATAACCTGATACGGTTCTTTTATCTTATTAATTGTTGCCAAATTTAGTTATTGAAAAGTATTACAAAATGTGCTATAGAAAATATACATTAGCTTTTGGTACATTTACAAATCTGGTAAGATAATAGAAAATTAAAATATTTTAAAATACCGACTTATGTTTGGGGTTTTATTATAATAATCATGAACAAAATTTGTTGAATAATAAACAGAAGTTACTATAAATATTCCAATTAATGCTCATGAATAAAAATTTTAATGAACTAGAATATAGAAAATTTAAGAATAGGGACTGATTTCTACAACCGCTCAGATCAAAAGCTGCATGAGAATTGACGCCTTTTAAAATTAAAATACGATGTATAAACCTAATACTCTAAAATTCAATTCAAAATGCCGACTCGCGATCCACACTCTTATTCGTATGCTGCCTTCTATCAATTTATTCACTCGTGTTGATTTTTCTTCTATAAATTGTATTTAAATGTCTAATTCCAGATATGGTCGGTACACTAAACTAAATTGCTTGCGAAAGGGTCCCTTTGCTTGTTTCTAATTTTCATGCATTGTGAGGGGAGCAGGGGATATTTCTTCTCTTGGACTCTAGTTCCGTATGTAATTTCTTGTGTATATGATTTATATCCCCCTCCAAATCTTTAAGCTCTGTAAGTTTTGTTAGATTTATTTTCAAATTAAAATATGCACTGTTTTATATGTTTTATATCTAAACAAAACCAAAAAGTATTGATAAAATACAACGATGGAGACACTATAAGGATGAAATAAAAGTCTCCCCTCATCAAGGAAGAATTTTTCCTAATTTATACATTGTAAAAATGTCTATCGTTAGAATTATGGAAATAAAAAACAACAATGTACCTCTTCGTTTACAGCTTTTAAAATTACAGAATTAGAAAAATGTATTATTTTATATCATTAATTTAGGGACTGTGTTCTTCATTAATAAGGATAGACTCATTTCATTGTTTTGTATTCTAGCTATATTGATTTAGAGCACGTTCTATGTTTCGAACCGGGATAATTCGTAAGTGTAACAAAAGTTCTTAGCATTAAAATCATTAATATTGCTAAAGTTATCTACTATAAATGCATAAACAATGTCGAATTTAAAAGAGTATTAAAAAGGGGTACTTTGTGCTATTGACGTTAATTGATATAAGTGCAGCGAAAAATTTTTGGTCACAAAACTTTTAATCACTGAAAATACTGTTAGGAAAAAGGTCGACTTTCTAGCGTGAGGAAATAAATTCGTAAAGATATAGGCAGGTTCTAGTCGATGAATGTACTTTATTTAGCGTAACTTCTCGAATCAGTACGAGAAATCTATGATTTCAAGAAATATTCTCGAAACAGTCCAATAGTACTGTCAATTCTATAATTATTCTCGAAGCACTCCATTAAAGTTATTTCTCGTATTACAAAAGTCACTATAAGAAAAATGTTCTGAAAACAGTCCAAGAAAGCAGTCGCTCATTTCATAAGAGTAAAGCAAATAACGTCAAATACTCTACAGAGCACGAATTTTGCTGATGCACGAAGAAAGACCACTTGCTTGAAACATAATTTTAAAATTGCAATCACTCAGAATGGCTACCTGAAAAACGTTTGGCGGTGTTTATGCGCTAGAATCCAAGGAAATGTTCCATATCTGGGCTTCTATTCAATGTAAAGCTTCGGAACTGCGGGAACGCTAAACTATCATTTTTCGCCAGGTTTGTCGCCAAGGTTGACTTTACTGGAAGAGTAAATGAACTGCCCTTTATTTCCGATCTGACTGTAAATCTACTTTCACTGCAACCGCCCAATTCAGGCAGAGAAGAGGTTTAATCTGTTGCAATAATTCTCAATCTAAATTAGTTTAGTCGACCTCTAGTTATTTTTTGAAAGTGTGATGCGTGAAGTGGGATTTATTTCAGTTTTCTAAAATAGTATAGAATGTAACTTCGATACATTAAATTTCAAAACATTTAATGTGTGAAATTCAATTTGATTTTTGAAAAAATTTGATGTGTTTTTATTTAAATTGTGTTTTACAAAATTACTTGATACCGACTATTTACCTACAAACTAGAAAGGAAGAAAAAAAAAAAAGAAGACATTTTTTAGTAATAGGTTACTCCCTAGTAAAAAAATTTCACAATAACCTTCAACATGTAGATTATGAAAGCATAACTTTCTTTTTCTTTTTCTAATTTTAAAATGAGAGCATTATCTGAAAAATTATGAAAAATAATTATTTACAAACTACATTATTTTTTACACATTATTTACGCACATACATGTTAAAATGTTTATATATGTTGCTTTGTTTGGCGTGTGTATGTCTCTTTGTTGAATTGTTTGACTAACTATTATTCGTTCTCATTCTTTACTTCTACTATAAAAAAGATTATATATATATATATATATATATATAAACTGGTCAGTGAAAGTTTTAAATGGATTGTTCAGTGAAATTTCTTCGTTAATGAAAAAAGGGTTTATATTTCACAAATTTATTTTATTTTATATTTTACAAAAATTGTAAAAAATATTTTATATTAGTTTTACAGTTTCTTTCTATTTACATCTGCACAACAATACTAACAATGTTGCAATTTTAGTCCTTAAAAAATTGTAAGTTTCTACATGTCTTTGTCATTGTTAACTGTTCATTTGAATTGAATTTCTATTCAACGAGGTCGCCAAATCTAGCAAAAGAATTCGTTCTATGAAAAGTTCGTTAAATATGAATTCTATTTTTATAATACTTTGAACTAAATAAACACAAATATTAAATTCATAAACACTAAATATTATATAAAAAAGTATTAAAATATATAAAATTATATTCATTTGTTACGATTGTTCTATTCTTAAATAATAATATTATTAAGTTATCTTAAAATAAATTAAAAATAACTTTTACGTGATTACAAAAAGTTGTTATTTTTTTTTACCAGTTTTTTTTTTTTTTTTTTTCATTCAACATCACGATCGTGTCAATTTTATTTTCATATTTTCATGTCTTTTGTAGCAATCTGTTAATTTTTTACCCTGGTGAAAATATCCGATACAGATAGAGTTTTCGAGGTTTCAATTTCAATATGCTTTTTGGAAAATCGAATTTTAATTGATTAAGCTTTATAAAACGTGCATAAAAATGCATATTTTAAAAAAGTACAGCGAAAAAATTTTAAGTTACAAAACAAATGTTTCGCAAAAGGAAATGCTTAAAAAATGTTAATTTGAAGGAAAAGTTCATAAAATAGAGAATTTCGGAAAGTAAAAGTCCGACTGTATTTGAACTTCTATTTGTCTGTAACAACCCAAATCAGATAACTTTAATAAATAAAAGAATTTTTAGTCGCATTTGTTTAGTTATTAATTTAATTGTATATTAAATGAAATTATTTTGTTATTATGCTTAAAAAAGGAAATGCTTAAAAAATGTTACTTCGAAGGAAAAGTTCATAAGATAGAGAATTTCGGAAAATAGAAGTTTGTTGAATAGAACTCCAACTGTATTTGAACTTCTAAGTCTGTAACTACCCAAATCAGATAACTTTAATAAATAAAAGAATTTTTAATCACATTTGCTTAGTTATTAATTTAATTGCATATTAAAGGAAATTATTTTACTAATATACTAAACCAATTTATTAACCTAAGGAAATTATTTTGTTATTATTATTTCTTTTTTAATTAACATTTTAAATTTTTGTTCCATATTTGTTTGGAACTTACATTTTAAATGATATTACTCATCAGTATTTTTCTTAACAATTCCTTTTTACAATCCGCTTAACGGCAGATGTTTTACGACGATAGCCATTTCGGGGTTTGTGGCAAAATCCCTCACCAACCAATCAATCATGCTGTAATCATCACTAACATCAAAGCGGGTTTAATTTCACAACACGGGCAAGGATGAAAAGCCGGTGAAAGATTACATTGTTTTTGTGGCAACCATAGTAATGTGCTTGAGTCCGATTAATGAAAACTTACATTCATAACGCAATTTTTCATTGACTTCTTTTTTTTTTTCGATTGTGGTTTGATTAGGCCTATTTGAAACTCTAATAGTCGCCAAAAAAAAAAAAAAAAATTAACAATAAATATACTTATTACTTACAAACTTTGAATAAACACCATAAAATGCAATAAACTCGCAACAATTGTTTCGGGTCGAAAAAACACACGACCCTTCATCAGGCGAATAAAGTAAGCACGAGTGCTGCAGTCAAAGCGGCAACGCACTCGTGCTTACTTTATTCGCCTGATGAAGGGTCGTGTGTTTTTTCGCCCCGAAACAATTGTTGCAAGTTTATTGCATTTTATGGTGTTTATTCAAAGTTTGTAAGTAATATTTTTTACAACGCCAGTTTTGTGGTGCTTTTTTATTAAATAAATATACTTATTTACTTTTCTGCTTTATGAATGAAAACTGATGAGCATGACGAAAATTTTCTTAACATTTCTTCTTTTTACCAGTGCTGGCAAATGTCTCAAAAAATCATTTTTTCATAATGCAGGATCATTAAACATGAACATTAACTATGAACAATTTTCAAAATTTCCAAATCTAAAGATTTTTTTTTTTTTTTTTTTTTTTTTTTGGGGGGGGGGGGGGGGGGGATATACTATAAATGACTATAAAATAATATACAATCATGTAAAGACAGTAACTATTTTGGAAAGTTACTAATTAAAGTTTTTAACCAGTTGATTTGTATAGGTTACAAATTTCGAATATTGCTGATCAAAAGTTTAAAAATTTCGTACAAGCTTCTAAATAAAATCGTGTTATACGATTTATTTATTTATTTAAAAACACCTAATTATTTAAAAGAAAACATAGTAAATGTCATTTTATACATTTTAGGACATGAGATCATTTTTAAAAATATACAGAGTGGTTCAACATGTCATGCGCAAACGGCACGTGTGGTTGTGTCAGACTACGAGGAGTGAGAATTATATAGGAACTAAGGATTGGAAGAGTGCAATTGCATCGTGACCGTCACAAAAAGGAAAGATAACAAACCCTGTAAAAAGACCTTTATTTTACAAAAAAGGGTAATGGAAGTACAAAATACTAATGAAATAATCTGGTGTGTCATTCACACGACTTTCTCTTACCCTGAAATTTAATATTATAAATACAGGTTGGAGATTAAGATGTAAGATAACGAGTACTGTTATGTAAACCTATGTTAAACAATTCAAATTAGGCTTCGGAAGAGTTTTATGTGATAATTAGTTCTGTGTGAGGGGGGCTACCGCCCCCCCCCTCAACCTCCCGTTTCATTAATGCACCTACATTTATATAGAATTTAACTCTGTTATTAAAATTAAAAGTTCACTCAAAATTATTCAGACAATTTTCCCACGCAACATTCATTGAAACTTATCAATCTTGATCAAACTTTTTCAGCAACAAACGTATATTAACTTCAAAATACAACATATGGATCTCCTAAAATTATTCGTTTTAAAGTCACTCTAAGAGACACAGACAAAGATCAAACGTTAAAAAACTTGACTACGGTAATCAGGAAGCCTCAAAACGTGTAAATATACAAAAAACAAGCGATGAATATTTAGCTTAAAACATTCCTTATTTACCATATCTGTATGAGGAATTTATTTCAAGTCCCGAACAGCTTTCCTGGAAATGGTAAAATATTATTAGTAAAGCACATCCACTAACAACAAATAACTAGTGTGTTGTGGCCACCACACGACTTTCTTCTGTATTTTCCTATACAAATTCACGCAGTAAAAATAATTTCAATGATTTTTGTTCACCCAAAAGTGCTCAACGCGCCTAAAGAAGTTTTCACTTCAAAAAATATGATTTTTTTTCTAAGTTTTTTTTTCGTTAAAAGTAAAAAAAAAAAAGAAATCGATAACTTTGTTTTAAATTATCGCAGATCAATGGTTCAACCATTCGTTTTAAAGGTATTGGTCAGCTCTTTTGAAAGATACCCATCATGAAAATTTACTCCCCTCGTGGGAGGGGATTTCCACCCCAGGGGGGAGGTGAGGCTCCTACATACACAAAATTTTTTTCCCAGTTGACTATCTCTATTACAAAATATATATTTCGTTTCATTTGGTTTAAGTGCAGTCTATAGTGTTAAACTCTACTTACCTGCAATTTTTCCCATAGACGCAATGTATTTGAATAGTCTTGAGTGTCCCTGTACACGAACCACTTGCTTCTTCTCAACGAAAAGCTTAGTGTAACATCCCTATATGATACACATTCAGAATACCAATTTTGGAATCTCTGCTGCTATTTGTTCTTGAGATATGCTGATAACAGACAGACACACACAGACAGACACACACACAGGCCATTCGCTAAAAACATGATTTTCGTATTCAGGGGACCTCAGAACATGTATATATAACCAAAACTCACTTTCTAAAATTTGATCCTAAAACAATACTTTCTCTACCATGAAGAGAAAGTAAAAATTACAAGTCATGAGAAGTGCTTAAAATGTGCCCCATTAGCCTTGATGCATTCTTTATACCGTCGCCACAGAGTGTATAGCTATACTCTGCGATCGTCACTTGTGTCTTTTTGCGTGGCGTATAAGTTGGCCAGAACTTAGGCCCTCTAGCGGGTTACAATGGCGTTTCCTACCTACAGTTCCTATGTTATTTTAACTCTTAAAGACCTGAGACACCCACACGTGCCGTTTGGGCATGATTTTTTGAAGTACGCTGTATTTATCAAAAAAACTTATCGTCGTTTCGGTTGTTACGTAATTAGTGCATAATTGAAAAGAAATTTTTCGAAAACACCTATAAATACTTAGAATCATTTAAAAAAATTTCTTTTAAAGACAGATAAATATGTTTAAGTTGCATTCAAATAATAGCGTTCTTTCGATTGTTATTTTTGGACATACGAAAATACGAGTACAAAATATTTCTTTCAAGAAAAAACTCTTCCATTTTCATAAGTATTAAACCAGTGCAGTAAGTCCTACTTTTTTTCTGTTGAGGAAATAATGAAACAATAGACAATTTAATACATTCATTCGTTATTCCACGCTAAAAACACTTGGAAACAAGGTATATATATTTTTTTTTTTTTTTTTTTTTTTTTTTTTTATGTGTGTCTGAATGTGTGTGTGTGCGTTACACTGAATCAGTTTTAACGTTCTAAATGTTTGAAAATGAATGTTTTTAATTCAAAATAATAAAACTTTAGGTTATGCATTCAAAGCATTCACAACAAATTATGCCGATTCTTGTCAACAGATTTAGAATCTGAGTGAAGAAAAAAAATTCAAGTCGATAGAAATTAAACTTATTTATTATTAACATATAACTAAAATCTTAGAAATCTGATATGGTTATTGGTCAAATTACGCGTAATATATCAACAAAATATTAAATGCGTTAAAATATATAGATATTTTTTTTCAAACATTAGAACGGGTGGCTTTATTTGAAGCATAGATATAGTAATTTATGTAGATCTATCATTCCCATGTTATCACACAAAGATTTTTGATTCCGAAAAATTTTTTTTGGCATTAGACATTAACCGGTATTAAATCTCGGCAATTGCAATAGAATAGACTGTTGACGAATTTTTAAAATACTGATGTATTGCGTGGCTTTCAACTGTACTAATAAATGGATGAAAGGAAAGGTAATAGGCTTTCATAAGTAAGTTACATTTGACTAATTTATGAAAAATATAATTTTCGTAATCAGTTGCTTTGTTATTATTATGAAATAATAACTGTTCTGATTTGTAATGGAATACTTTTTTTAAAGTTTGATATTTTTAAAGATTTTATATTAGTAAATAATATGGAATTTTCAAAATTCTTTTAAGTATAGTTAGCAGCGGCGCAGGGAAAAAACCTTAGTTTTAGTATATAAAAAGAGTTTAAAAAAGTAACTAAATTGATAGATATAGTAAAAAAAGAAAGAAAAATGAATTTGAAACTGTATCTGGAGTTTTTCATTCACCTTTAGTACATAAATTATTCATATATTTTATTTGCTAAATTATCCGTGTGTATTTACTCGGAGAAAGACGCCCGGTAAAAATGACCTAGTACATTCCATTACAAAGTATTCCATTACAAATCAAAACAGTATTTTTTTCATAGAATAACAAAGCAACTGATTACAAAAATTATGTTTTTTATAAATTAGTCAAATGTAACTTACTTATGAAAGCCTATTACCTTTCCTTTCATCCATTTATTAGTACAGACCGGTAAAAATGACCGTCTTTCTCGGAGTAAAAAGGAATCACCTTTTCTCCCTCGATGATCAATCTGTGTCTTATTACTATATCTATGATTTGAAGCCTCTAAGAGTTAAAATCATGGAGATATTCCATTACCATGGTTAAGATTATGTCTCTAGTGGTTTGCCTCTAAGGGTTCAAATTATGATGTGTGTTCAATGCTTACCTTTTGAGAAATAGCCATATAAATACCAGCTTCTTTTATTTTGATACACTATATATATAGATGAATAGATATAGATATTCTAAAATAAAATGTAGTCACTATATTTATCAGATATAACTCTCCTTTTTTCAGCTAATTATGCGAAATTTTAAAGTGATTTCGTTCGTTGTTGCTCAGTGAAACCTGATATTGAATTCATACTCATTTGTAACGAGATTTTAGTTGTTATTTTTTGGGCGAGTCACTCTTCACATAATTCATCCGTGAATGTACCTCAAAGGACTAATTGTTTTGAATACTAGGGCCTTTTCTACGAAGCTCAGGG
Source organism: Salticus scenicus (assembly GCA_963930645.1). Taxonomy (NCBI): domain Eukaryota; kingdom Metazoa; phylum Arthropoda; class Arachnida; order Araneae; family Salticidae; genus Salticus; species Salticus scenicus. The sequence continues at coordinate 35,056,255 of OZ005649.1, forward strand.
AGGAATAAAAATATCCCAAGAACGTGAAACAAAAGCTCACGATTGTGGGAGAAAAAACAATCGTTCAAACACGTTAAGTTCCTTTCGTTCTTTCCATTCTTTGTCTTTCACTATACTAATGCTTAAACAGCTTTCGAATTCCTTAGTACAATGGAATCGTTTCTAATATATTTAGGGATGGTGGAACTTTTTTGGTGGAACTTTAGCCTTAAAAAAAAAAAAAAAAAGGAAAGAAAGAGAGAAAGAAAAAAATCTGGACTAGGGTTGACGTATTTGTTATTATTATTATTATTATTATTATTATTTTTAATTATTTTTTTAGGCTGGTCTCAGTTTTTGGGTTTTTGGGGATGAATGTGGCCTTTCATGAATCCAATATCTAAAAAGCATTGTGCTAAATATTTTTATACTAAAACAGTTCATATGTATTGATGATCATAGAATTTTTTAGAGAAATTCAAATTCGCAGTTACCCATATGGTCCACCTTCTCCCTAGGACATCCTGACGATATTCTGGTGAGAAAACGATATCTTTAGGTCATATTCTGTATATCGCCTGTAGATATGCTGTATGGATAAGTCAGTGTCCATATATGTATCTAACTCAATGATCAGATCATTTCCAATTCTATCCTATTCTTTGCGCGAAATGATTTCAAATACGATTTCTGAATGGGAAAGAAACGTTTCAGCGACAGACAAAACTTTGAAATTTTTTTGGGCCGAAAAGGCAGATAATAATTTGATATAACAACAGGTGAGTGATAGATAACAATCTGAGAAAAATCAGTATAAAAAAGTGTGCGTACTATATCTACGCATCGGAAAATTTAAGGTGCGTTAAATCACCAGAAAAAATTAAATTAGTACATCATTATTTCAGTAAAATCAAAGCAATTATCGATAGAGAAAAGTCTTCAATTATCCGCTGCGTTTCTGAACCTAATTAGTCTAAGTACCTATATGGCTAGGTTTTCGTTGATTTGCGCATATAGCATCTAAATTATTCATAATGACGTCATTTATGAAAGATATGAAGAGAAACCATGTAACATTTAAAAATTTTCAAAAATAACAGTAATAATGATGACAAATACATTTAGTTTCATGAATATCCAAACCCTTGCAAATTTGATGTCAAAGTATAGTTTAATTACATTGTAATACATTGCTTATTTTTTTTTCTGATTTCTTATTTGAATGATGATATTTTTCATCTAGGTGTCCGTAATAAAATTAAAATAAGCAAAAACCAGTATATTGTGGCCATCACAAAACATTCTTTTGTACTTCTGTAACATTCTTTGTACTTTTATAACATTCTTTTGTACTATTTCAATTGAGTAAGTAAAGATCTTGGCAAATATTCCCGAGTTACTTCGATGCCAAATTCTGAATTTCGCAAAAGGGTTCTACACTAAAGCTGTTCCATTTCTCTAGCAGGATTTTTCTCAATTTTATTTTAATTATTAAAGAAAAAAGGTTTCCCGTTCATTTTTTGTGGACATAAAAAGAAATACATTTACTTGCTTATTTATTTATTTATTGTTGGCATCGATTTGCTTTTTTCTTTTTAATAATGTTAAAGCTAAAATGGGATTTTTATTTAATATCTTTTGAACCAATTATTCGATTGAACTAAAAAGATACGGCATTAGCTAGATTTTATCCTATTAGATTTTGTCCTGTGTGCCAATTTTTGATAAAATCAATAATCCAGACAGATACAATGACATGCTTTCAAATATATGTTTTTAGATAAAAAAATTTTACATGTTCATTCAAGGTGATAGATGAAAACTGGTAACGACGCAAAAACGAAATTGTAAAAAAAAAAAAAAAAAAAAAAAAAAGAAAAGTACGACCTGTCATACTAATAATAAGATTTTTTCTTATAGAAGTATAACATTAAAATGTCCAAAGAAAGTCGATTTTATGCTCTATTAACGATACCTTTAAAATGCGCTTTATTTCTATTTATTACTAGTTTTTTTTTTTTTTTTTTTTTAACTATGAACAAAAAAAAAAAAAAAAAAAAAAAAAAAATCTGGAGTGACTCCACTCGATTTTCCCAACATTAATTAATACTTTTGTAGATAAAGTAGAGAAAGAGGAGTTGTTAAACAAACAAAAGAGAGAAAACCATAATAGTGTTTGAGTATTTTTCTCCATATATTACACGATGTTTTATTTAACGCTACTGAACTTGGAGCCCATAGATCATAACGATAAAGAATTTTTCGTTGTTTCCCTGTAAAAACCTATAAATGCTAGATTCACCAAAATGCTTATAGTTAGTGCAACAGTGATTTATAATATTCATATAAATTTTCAGCTCAATTGAATAAAGCGTTTAGATGCTATCGCACTTTTAACAATTTGGTCCCATAGGCCATAATGATGAAGAAATTTCTTTGTGTCCCTGTAAAAAACTGTAAGTGCTAAATTCACCAAAATCTATACAGTTGGTGCAACTGTGACCTATAACATGTGTACAAATTTTTTGCTCATATTAATAAGGCGTTTAGACGCCATCGCACTTTTAAAAATTTGGCCCCATAGGCCATAATGATAAAGAATTTTTCTTGGAGTCCCTGAGAAAAAAAACTATATGTGCTAGATTCACCAAAATCAATAGGGTTTGTACTAGGGTGACTTACAATATACGTACCAACTTTCAGCTTATTCAAAGTGTTTAGACTCTGGCGTGTTCACACACATACACACATACATACATCATCGTAAAAATAGTGAAAACGGACTGATTGGACCTCGAAACGTATAGAAACATCAAAATCTCCAATTCGGATTTTTGACATGATTACAATACTTTCCTCACTATAGTGTTCGGAAAGTAAAAATCGATAACCTTGCTTTAAATTATCACATATAAGTAGTTCAGCCAGTCGTTTTAAAAGTATTGATGAATTCTTTCCAAAGATATCCATATTAAAAATTTGCTCCCCCTCGCCGAGACTTCCTTATCCATGGAGGGAAGTGTTTCTCCTACATGTCCAAAACCTTTTTTCAGTAGTCGACTATTACCATTATAAATAATTCTGTTTAATTCGACAATGATTCGTTAAAAATAATTCTCGTTGTGCTCATTTATAAAAAATTTTGTCCTATATCGCCATATTAAATATATAGGGGAAAAAAACCGGGATGACAGCGCCACCTTTTGGACGATTTTCACCAAAAGTGATGGGCACTAGTTTATTTCAAGGTGCAACTACATATTAATTTGTATGAAATTATGTAGTTCTTGAGATAAAGTTGCCTCATTTTTTTTTTTTTTTAATCAAAAGAGAGAGAAAGAAAGAGGTTTTCTAAAAGTGATCAAATCCTGTTCTAGACTTCTCAAAAAGTGTAAATCCATCGAAAACCCGAAGTCGAAAAATTTTATGAAACCGTCACTTTTTTAAAAACAGTAAAATTGGCATTGAATCATGAAATGCTTCATTTCGCAGCAATAAAGAAGAAAGCCATGTATATTAAATACAATAAAGCAGCATCTAATATAAAATAAAAAAAAAATGAAATTTTGAAATATTATATTTAACAAATAGCACAACTATTTCTACTGACTTTTACTTCTGATGATTGACCAAAAATATATTTATTTTATTTATAGAAGTTGAAAAATGCTTGTAAATTATTTCAGAATTACATCACATTAATCCTATTTCAATTAAAACACTAACAATTTTTTTTACAACTATCTATTACTTGTTTGCTTTAATAAATAAAATCTTAAAACGTATACATCTCATTTTCAAAAATTACAATTAAAAATAAAGGCTTTAACAAATGCATAAAAATATTTGAAAATGTATGTTCAACTAAATTGATTTAAATTTTTAATTTGCTGGCTTAATATTTAAAGTTTTATTTAAATGTTTGCTTCTTTGATCGAAATAAATGAATCGCCGTAAATAAACATTTCAGATAAATTTAAATGAGTATTACTTCCTTCATTTATTTACGCAAAGTGATAAAGATATCGAAATTTCATTAAAATATTTCAATATTTGTATTATTTCTTTAAGTTCTTTCCAAATGAACAAATGATCAAAATACATTTTAAAAAACATTTTGCATCAGTCAGTAACTTGTGTTACTAATTATCGCTAAAATATTGGAAAAATAATCAGTTAATATAAGTCCAAACAATGCAGTTAAGTAATTGTAATACTTATTACATTTATTACATCTCTGGCTAAACATAAATAAATAAAATAAAATAAAATAGAGCATTTCAATTTAGGCGATATTTGACCTTTATAATATATTTTAAAACAAATTCATAAATATGAATCCGATTATTAGAGAAACGTTTCTTAAACTGTAACTGTAACAAAGTCGAGAATATTTATTGTGAACCTTTATTTATGCTAAGTAGGGAAATATAAGGTTTTTCGCAAAAAAAAAAAAAAATAAATAAATAAATAAATAAAATAATAAAATAATCTTATTTTAAAAATGAGATTCAGTTATATTTTCTAAGTATTACTGTTAGATGTACCCAAAATACGTGTTGTTTTGAATTATAAAATGGCACCAGAAATTTTATTTTAAAAATACTACTTATATTTTACTGAATACCTTCTTAAAGCTTATTTAAATATTGTCCAGGAAACTTTCCGCGGTCAGTTTCTTTAAATTCAAAAAGCAACAGCATTCTTCGGCACACCTAATATTTTTATTTTTATTATTATTTTTATTATTTTAAATATAATATTAAAATATTACCATCTCAAACTCAAACTTAAAAACTTTTCTTTCAAAAAAAAAAAAAAAAAAAAAATGAAATTCTGGCAAAATTATCTTGGCGCGCTTTATATTTCCTAATTCAAAAAAAAAAAAAAAAAACTTTTTCGATACTATCCGTTTTGAAACTGATTGTTATTAATTTTCTTTTCTTTTTCTTAAAAAAAAAAAAAAAAAAAAAAAAAAAAAAAGATGAAATTCTGGCAAAAGCAGAATTTAGTTTAGCACGGAGGACTACTAATGTTTTATTTTTCAAATTATAACATCACTTTAAAATTATTCAGTTATATTTTCGATAAATGTCGAACTATCGTAAAACTGGTATAGTAAAAATCCGTAGATTGAGACTAATAGTCCTCACTCTTTAGTCCTAAAAAATAAATAAATAAAAATAAGTGGATAGTATTTTCACTATTATTATATTTAAATTAAAAGTTTTCTTCTCAGAAAGGATTTTTGTGCAACATTTTATTTTTATAAACATAAAATAAAGAAAAAAAGATGCAGTAAATCGTAAGAAATGTGTGAACTATTAACTTGGTTAAAAAAAAAATTCAAATCGAAAAACAAACTTTTCCGTTGAAAACAAATTCAAAACTTTGTATATATTTTCAATGCAGCCTCAAAAATTAAATTAAAGGAAAGGAAAAATCTGTTAATTTAAAAATTTATAACAAGTTATTTCATTTTATTTTATTTTATTTATTTATCTTATTATTATTATTATTTAATTTTATTTATTTATCTTATTATTATTATTATTTAATTTTATTTATTTATTATTATTATTATTATTATTATTATTGTCATGCTAACTTATATTTTTTCAGTAAGATTATTGTTTACTTCGCTGAATATATTTGCTGTACCTTTAACTGATTTAGTGTCTTTTTAATCTAAATACATTTCAATGACCACTGACCAAATAAATAAATAAAAAAAACATAAGTTATTTTTCAGTTCGAGGACCGCCAAGGGTTTGTTTGGCGCATTTTGCTAATTTATACCAGAGTTCGTACACTTCTACAATTTTTGTCATCTTTTCAACCCCTAATTTTTTATTGTAATTTTTGTAATAGAAACCTGTAAATTTAAAGTAAATTTATCGATAAAACAATATTAATGAAAAAATTCTACAAAAAAGGCATGTCCGTACGAACCCTGTATACACACGACGAGACCCAACGATATCTCTGTCAAAAGACAAAGCAATTTGAAACTTTCTTTTCTCTTATAATACCAAAATTAAAATTCTGTCCTTAACAGAATTTAATTTTTGATGCAAGGTTTATTTTATTTTATTTTTTATTTATTAACTAGATGTTGACGGACATTCTGCTTCATTCAAGGTGATGTAATACAAGATGGTGACGATGTTTTTTTGTTATCTTCTTTTTTAGGATAACTCTTTTCTCTGTTGCCATCCAGAATTTTAATTGCGTTTTATTTTTATATTTTAATCACGAGAGAAAAAATAAAATAAAACGCAAATGAAACTCCTGTACCCTTTCACTTTTTTCTAAATGAAATATCAATAAGAGTTTTAGAATACGATAATGGTTGCTAAGAAACATTATTTACTATAGATACTCACCTTTTAAAAGCCATGCTTTTAATTTTTAATTTTTACTTTCCGAACACTATAGTGAGGAAAGTATTGTAATCATGTCAAAAATCCGAATTCGAGATTTTGATGTTTCTATACGTTTTGAGGTCCCCTGAGTCCGTTTTCACTATTTTTACGATGATGTATGTATGTGTGTGTGTATGTGTGTATGTGTGTATGTGTGTATGTGTGTATGTGTGTATGTCTGTGGGTGAACACGCTAGCGTCTAAACGCTTCGTTCGATTAACCTGAAAGTTGGTACGCATATTGTAAGTCACCATAGTACGAACCCTATAGATTTTGGTGAATCTAGCACTTATAGTTTTTTTACAGGGACACAAAGAAAAATTCTTTATCATTATGGCCTATGGGAGCAAAACCTTAAAAGTGCGATAGCATCTAAACGCCTTATTCAATTGAGCAAAAATTTTATACACATATTATAGATCACAAATACTCAATCTGTATAGATTTTGGAGAATCTAGCACTTATAGTTTTTTTACAGGGACACAAAGAAAAATTCTTTATCATTATGGCCTATGGGAGCAAAATCTTAAAAGTGCGATAGCATCTAAACGCCTTATTCAATTGAGCAAAAATTTTATACACATATTATAGATCACAAATACTCAATCTGTATAGATTTTGGAGAATCTAGCACTTATAGTTTTTTTACAGGGACACAAAGAAAAATTCTTTATCATTATGCCTATGGGGCCAAATTTTTAAAAATGTGATAGTGTCTAAACGCCTTATTAATCCGAGCAAAAAAATTGTACACATGTTATAGATCACAGTTGAACTAACTGTATAGATTTTGGTGAATCTAGCATTTACAGTTTTTTTACAGGGACACAAAGAAAAATTCTTTATCATTATGGCCTATGGGACTAAATTTTTAAAAGTACGATAGCATCTAAACGCCTTATTGAATTCAGCTGAAAATTTATATGAGTATTATAAATCACTGTTGCACTAACTATAAGCATTTTGGTGAATCTAACATTTATAGGTTTTTACAGGGACACAACGAAAATTTCTTTGTCATTATGATCTATGGGCTCAAAGTTCAGTAGCGTTAAATAAAACAACGTGTAATAGATGGAGAAAAATACTCAAATACTCTATTATGGTTTTCTCTCTTTTGTTTGTTTAGCAACTACTCTTTCTTTACTTTATCTACAAAACAACTGTTAATTACTCAATGTTCGGAAAGTCGAGTGGAGTCACTCCAGATTTTTTTAAATTAATATTTTACTTTTAAAAAATGATAATAAAGAAAACGAAAGATAAACTGCACATAATAATAATTAGGAGTATTTCTCAACAGAATTATGTATTGAAAAATATAGAGATAATTGCGTAAGTTTTCCTTTTTTGTAATTAGTTATAAATTACTTATTGTAACTTGATAGTAAAGAAAAAGAAATAGAAAACCCGTTTTCATTTGGTCTATTTTATCTAAGAGTATCGGCTTCCCGTTACTTAAATATATATACATATATATGCATACACGTTTATTTATTAATAAAACCAATAATTCATTAGAAACTCATCCATTCATATCCCGCAAACCTAACGTTTTCCAATTGCTTTTTGCTGAGTTTCGATGGCTGCCTGACAATATCAGGAAATCAAGTAATTACCCTTGAAAATAGCGGATCAAACAACTGTGTAATTAGTCTTGGTCAGACTTCCGCAAGCATTACAAATTGTACTGATTAAATTTTAGTCGCTGCCGTGTTTATGAATATTGACCGAGTCATTAATCAGAGCTATCATGACAAAGGAAATGAACTGTGTATCTTCCATTCATATTGTCTGGATTTGGGAATCGATAAAAATGAAAAACGGATTAATTTTTACCTAAAATCAGAGGAACAAGTTTTAACTACTATATGCGTAATTCATACGTATTTTCTTTTCTAAAAAAAAGCTGCATCTGATTCTATTAATTGCATATATTTGACAAAAACTATTACTGGTTAAATTTTTCATATATTTTTTTTTAAATGTGGACGGTTATTTAATTTAGTTACTCATTAATTCATTTTGGTTCTTGAGGAATTCGGTGGCATTTCATTATCTGTTTTCCTACATTCTGCTACTTTATTACCACAATTATATATATATATATATATATTGAAAAATTCCCATATTCATATTATATGAAAGATTTGAAATGTGTTTTTCACATATGTAACACTGTCAAAGACTGATGTGCAAAAACAGTCATCTAACGAATTGTCCAATTATCCAACTGCGTTTATATTAGTAGTTATTTAGTCATAAAAGGAAAGGAAAATTGGGAAAATCTCCTGATTCCTTAGAGTGTTACAAGTACAGATAAATTTACAATTATTTTATCTGACATATGAAAAACTACAAAAAGATATATATATATATATATATATATTTAATCAGTGCTTAAATTAATTTTTTGTAAAATGACGTATTTTTACAATTTTCTTTACATAAATGGTGAAATGGGTGTAAAACTTGGGTCAATTAATCTTTTAGTATCGTAATTTTTAAACAAAAGATCATTTTAAAAGAAGTTAAAATGGGAATGTTAAAATGGGTGTAAAATCTGGTAAATAACCTTTATTTTACAGAAATATCTTAATGCTGAAGTGGTTTCCAAGCGTTAACTAATTTTTAACTCCTCCCGTCTACACACGTACACAAATGAATAAATAAAAATACAATAAGCCATTTATAAAATTTATTTATTTATTTTTACTTTTTACTTTTTATTTATTTTTAATTTTCTTTAACAATCATCATTATAGCATCAATCAATATGAAGAATTTATATAAAAAATGTCTTTTTTTTTTCATGTAAATGTCTAAACCTTTTTCGCTATTTCATCAGTAGGATAACTTAAAAATAAAAGCATTTATTATATATCTATTAATTGCTAAATTTTAAGGTTAAATTTTATTACGAAATCTATCATTTACACACACACACACATAGTACATATATATATATATATATATATATATATGAATTGTAGTAAAAGCCAAGCAACAGATATAAGATCACTGAAACCACATAGACCAAAAAGATTGTGACTTATTAAAATATATATTTTTTTGATTTATTGATTTTTTATTTAATTTAACTTCAATCTAACCATAGATTTATTCCTAGATTGTTAGTTGTAATTTTAATAATTTTGCCGGTGCGTAAAAACGACATCAAACTCAAATCGAAAGATGCAAACAAGCAATGAGAAAATAAAAAATTAAGACAGTATTTTGAACAAAATATTTTTTCAATTAGGAAAAGCTCAGAACGGTGAAAAAAACTCGTCTTGAACTTCAGTTATTTTCATGTTCGATTAGGAGCCCGCTAAAAATTTGCTATTATAGCCACTAGCGAACGAAATCGTACACCAGTGCTCAACGGTGAAAAAGGTCTCCCCTGAAGATTTTTTTTTCTCCGTTCTGAGCTATTCCTAATTGAAAAATAATCTATAAAAAAAAGTGCTTCAATTGTTTATTCTCTCATTGTATGTTTGAATCTTTTGTTTTGAGTTTCATGTTGTTTTAAGCACAGGCAACATTATTTAAATATCAACTATCGAGGAATAAAATTAAGGTAAGTTCAATTAAATTAAATTAAAAAATCAGGAAGTAAAATTTATTGTTTCAAAAATCAAAAAGTAAAATTAATTGTTTCAATAATTAACAATAAGTCTTCACAGGTAAGTTTAGTTTTATGAAATTTTATTCTTATTGGTGTATGTGGTTTCAGGACTCTTACATCTGTTGCTCGTCTTTTACTACGTTTAAATATGTATATATATACATATATATATGTGTGTGTGTGTTAAACCTTGTTCTTGGGACATTATCAATTATGCATAGTACTTTTTTACATTGTTTTCTTTTAAAAATGCACCAAAGTACAGTCCATTCATGATTACACAATATTCAATTATAAAACATTTTCAACTATTATATAAACAACGATTACATAAACAACATAAACAACGATTGTCCGTTAAATGTCTCAAAAATTAACGATGAGTATTGTAAAGTCTGGTGTTTTGTTGATCCGAACTCGTTATATAATCGCAGTTTAAAATTTAAAGAAAATAGTTAAGAACTTTCCAATTATATAGTGATTTAGATACCTTGTAGCGTGACCAGTATGTAATCGAATTTTTTTGCATGGGCATGAGTATTAATTTATAAAAATAAATATTTTTACTGTATGTTTTCTTACATAATGCAAGATACTATAATTATATGTTTTGATAATATAAAAGAAAGAAAACGTAACTTGTATGTTGTTCAGTAAAAAAAAAAAAAAAAAAAAAAAAAAAAAAAGTCAGAGAGACTTATCAAAAAAGTACTTGAAGGATTCTTGCCAATCATTAAACCTTTAAGCTAATTTATAGAAAAATTTAAAAATCGAATTTTCTGATTAGGCAGAATTGTCTGCCCAATTTTTATTTCACCATTAAAAAGGATGATATCCTTGGCTACTTAAAACGTTATTAAAATCTGTTCCTTTAAATTATCTTTTTTTAAAAGACAATTTATTTTAAAAATTTTCGAAATTTTGATAGTTCAAATTAAAAATTTTGATAGATGTATGAAATAAGGAAAAATTTTTCCTTCTAAACATTTTCCAGAAATTAATACAGAATTTCACAATTTGTGAAGGAAAAAATCAGATTGAAATAAATTTTCTTTTTGTTTCTCCAGGGAGAAATTTTTTTTCATGTTAAAATTTAAAGTAAATGAAAAAAAAAAAAAAAAAAAAAAAAATCAAACTACCCTTAATTCTAAAAGACAGTAATCGGAATTTGTTTATTTTAGACACTAGCATGATTTTAAAATGTAATGCTTTAATTTCAATAATACGTAAATTATTTCTGTGTACTAAAACATATTTCATTTTTTACAGTGGAACACAGAGATCACAAAAGGCTTGGTCAAGTAGGTAAGTTTCTAAGTTTTTATAATTGTTATATGTTATTAATTACATAAAGTGTTTTGCCCTTTTTTTTTTTTTTAATATTTTCTTTTCTCTTTTCTTTCTTCACCCCCCCCCCCTCCTCCTCTTTTTTTAAAAAATAATAATTTGTTCCTGTTATATTGTGTAAGTATTACAGGACAGTGCATATTGTATGATGTGTACTTGGTCATTCTCTTCGCCTTATCTCTTTAATTCAACCTTTCAAAAATACTTTAAAATAGGGCTGGCCAACTCGTGGCCCACTCTAGGACACATGTGGCCCGCAGTGTAGTGTTCTGTGATCCGCGACAGAATTCAAGAAATTTCTAATTTAATATCTTCGGTTAAAACATCTAAAATTAATAAATTGTTTCTGACTTTTTTAGTGAAAATGCCGATTAAGGTAGCTAAAGAAACAAATATTGCTCTCATTGATGTTAATAAATTATTATCAGATATTCTTACTATTATACGTATGAATGTATAATCCTAAATTTTTGACTATTTTATAGTTATTTTAGGAATAGAAATATACATAATGTACATATTTTCTGTTTTGAATCCTCAAGAGCCTACCGGAAAAAGAATTTCTATATGTATATGATTCTTGCATTTATACAATGCGGTTTATGTAAAATAGACTTCTAATGTGGCCCGCCAAGAGTTTTTGGTTGTACAGGCCTGCTTAAAAATGTGATCTACGCTGTCAATTTATGTAAAAAATCTATGAAACAGTTTATTAACTGTATGCGCCATGTTTCTAAACTCTTAATAGCATGTTAGTTTTTAAATATTTTAAAACATGTTTTCAAACAATACCTTTCAAGAATATACATATGTAAACGAAACTATCTAAAATATCCAGGTTTCACACACAAAAAAAAAAAGTTAAAAGAAACCTAAATCAACCTATTTATTAATCAATAAGAAATGCGGTCCGACCATACATACCTACATTTATACACATTGAGTCGTACATATAATATAAGTATATACAATACATATATAATAAAGTTTTTACTATATGCCTACAAATGCATGCATCATACATTACAGTCACTCTGTATATAATTTTTAAACAACATATACATAAATATGCTTACACCATATACCTACAAATAATACATTACTGCAATGTATGTCATTACGTCCGTACTAGACAATATTATGTCCCTATGTCATTATGTTTGCTTTAGACATACGATATCAGCATAACAGAAAATATCCAGTTTCGAAATGAAAATGACAGAAAATAATCTCATAGAAAAAATATTTAATCTTAATGTATTCAATAAAGATAATTTTTAAACTGAAATATTTTTATACTAGTGTGTCCTCAATTTCTTGCTAACAATATCCAATTCTAAACAAATCTAAAATAAGCGTTACTCTGATGTTAAAAAAAAAAAAAAAAAAAAAAAAAAAAAATATATTGTTTGGAGAATTCAAAAGCTGTATTTTAAAGGGAATATTCCGTAAATACATAACAACTAACAATCATAATTTTAACCGTCTAACAAACTGAACATGCATATGAATGATATACTTTTTATTTACTAAATATTTTTTCTCTTTAAGCTTAATAATCAGTTCCTAAAACTGCCAATTTAGATCCCACTTAAAAAGACAATTTACTTTTCACAATCGTCTTCTGAAATGTATTTTCTAATTACCTGTACAAGTGAATTTCTCGCTCCATTAAATTGTTTGTTATGCTTCTTGTAAAATTCACAAAATAATGCGAACAAATGCATAATTTTCGTCCAAACAGCGCACATTAATGTCTCATTACTTGGATGTGTCAAGCAAAATTGTTTTTAACTCACTCGTTCAGGTTTTTTGTTCCGTAATTTGTAAATCATTTAATTATAATTTAGTTAATTGACACGTTTTGCTGTAATTAGTGTTTAGAAAACAGTTATGTTTACTGAGACTTTTCTGTCGGTGGTTACTTCTTTCCATCTTTGTAATTTAGCTTGCTGTTTTTTTTTTTTTTTTTTTTTTTTTTTTTTTACTTTGATATTGCAAGAAAGAAAGAAAAATTCAGAAATATGAATTAAATCCAAAAAGAGTTTTTTCTTATACTCATAGTACCTTACATACTATTTCAATAAAGTGTAAAATTTGAAACAAAATTTTGTTGATATAATAAATAACTCGCACAACTATTATAGTAGTTATGCGAGGGAAAACAAATAATAGTAATAGCAATAAAAATAATAATAGTACACATTTTCTACAGAGATGTAAACTCTTAGCAAACAACTGTTTAGTAGTTAATTTTTGTATTAAAAATTTTACTATTAATAAAAACTAATGCCTATACGTTTAATTAGTAATTTACAGTAGCGGCTTATATCAGCCATCGGTGTTCTATATTATTATTATTATTATTATTGACTTAGCCCTCAAACATATTTTAGCACAAATTTAACTTTTTTTTAATCTAGGACAGTGAAAATTCATATTTAAGGAAGAATATAATGTATATATATATATAGATAATTAAATAATAAAAAAGTGGTGTTTGTGTCAAAAAATTTAAAATTCGAATAAAAATAAATTTATAAACAATCCAGCAAAACAACAGTTATAAATACACAATTCCATAGCTAACATTCTGATAAATGCTTTTTATTGCAATAAATTGAAAAAAAAAAATTAATGTACTTAATATTTGATTATTTTATCAAATATATATTCGAGAAGGCAAATCAAATTTCAATGTATTTTTCATAATTAAAACTATTTGCATATAACGATATAACTTTTAGATATTATAACAAATATCATGTTAAACGAAAAAAATGATAATAATAAATAAATAAATTAAATAGTAGTCAGTTTTCTATTTGTTTAAAAATATTAAGTCTTTTTCAGCATCTGTCCTTTTTTTATTGTTCATTTACTTATTTATTTACTGCTGAAAATAAATAATTTGAAATTTTAACTTCCCCTATTATTTTTAAATTATTGAAGTAATTTTCTTCACAAATATTAAGATATTTTGAATTTGTTGAAAAGAAAAATAGTTTACCTCAATGAATACGCTTCAGAAATCGAATATATTTAATACTACTATGTATCTTATTCTTTATTTATAAAAATATAAGTTTATCGATGCTTTTTTTTTAAACTAATAAATGCACACTGTCTTGATTCAATAAATAAACAATGTAAATAATTCATTCGTCTTTTTTTTTACTTTCTCTTACCCATATATATGATCGAAAAAGTATTGTTTTGGGGTCAAATTTTCGAAATTAAGTTTTTGTTATGAGGTCCCCTTAATCCGAAAATCATTTTTTTTTTAGCGGTTGGTTGTGTGTGTGTGTGTTTGTCTGTTATCAGCATATCTCAAGAACAAATAATAGCAGAAAGTCCAAATTCGGTATTTAAATGTGTATCATATAGATATGCTACACTAAACTTTTTGTTGAGATTAAGCAAATGGTTCGTGTACACTGTACAGGAACATCCAAGATAATTCAAATACATTATGTCTATGGGGAAATTTCTGGTAAATACAGTGTGACATCTAGAGACTGACTTAAACGAAACGGAATGAACAAAATTTATTCTATGCATAAAAAGCATGTTTTGTGTGAATGTTGCATAAAAATCATTCATCATTCATTTACAGGGCTACACAAATTATTCGAATATATTGCGGCTATACAAAATTGGAAATTGCTGGAATTATAATTCCTTTTGTGGTGGATGTTTTTCAAGTAAGACTAAATTTGAGTACACAATATTGTTTATTGTGCATATTGATTATAGACAATATACAGGGCTACACAAAATTAAGCTCAACTTTTTTTTTTTTTTTTTTATTGAATGTAATTGATGGAAGTTTTTTGCTACATTTTATTATGTCGACGAATTTTCATCCACATACTGTAAACAAGGTATTTTTTAAACTGTAAATTCTGTTTTTTTTTTTTTTTTTTTTTTTTTTTTAATAACATCACGTTTTGAGGTCCCTTATTACGAAAGTCCAGAAAGGAGGATTGTGGAGAGCGGTAGACCCCCCTCACACAGATTTACATGTCAAATAAAACTGTTCCTAAACCTATTTTCGATTTTTTAAAAAGCACATTGAACTTTATTATCTTACACTATTGATGTTAAGACTTAATATGCAACCTGCGTTTATAGTATTGAAATGCTGGATAAGAGAAAGTCGTGTGAGTGACTCACCAGATTATTTATTTTATTTTATTTTATTTATTATTATTATTATTAATGAATCCAATTTTAAGTGCATTTTTATATTGTTGGATTCTTTTTTAATTATTTATCTAAAATTTAAAAAAAATTGAACTATTTTAAAATTATTAATATTTTCTCTCATAATATCTCCTCTATTTATCACATTTTATTTCCTATCTTAATATCTCTCTTATCGATCACGTTCTATTTTTCTCTCTAAACAAAAACATATCATTTTTTATGTATTTATTTTCACGCCGGTAAATAATTCTTCTTCCTGATATATCCCATTAATCCCCATAACAGCTGCTATGTCTTAATATTTCGACGCCATCTTCAGCTGAAACGTAACTCTGTATTCCATACCTCTTAGCGCCCCACAATGAGGCTAATGTGCCTCCTCCCTCTAAGCCGAAGACAAACTCTTGGCTTTCAAGCCTTAATTCGGTAAATACACGACTTGCTGTAATGGAACATCTTCCCATTTGATAGCTTGGGACAATTACGTTATAGGGCCTTTTGTCCGAGGAACTCCTAAGTAGTCTATAGCGAAGAAGCTCCGGTGAGAAATTACGTTATGTTGGATGCAGTTCCTCACATGTTGTGTTGAGTTGTAGCTGAAACGACGAATAAAATTGTTTGATTGGCGGAAATATAGTTCTTGATGGGAGATAAACTCTCTTTCTTCATCATTCAACTTTTAAAAGATGTTCTAAATAGTCTGTTGCTATGTTCCAGAATTTATTTATACTGAAACAAATAACTGAAATGCATTTTATGAAGTGACTTTATATACCTAAAACTAAATCAGTATCCAATATTGAGTAAAGAATTTATTTATTTTTATTTATTTATTTATTTATTTATTTATTTATTTATTTTTCTGGAAATATTTACACCCTAATGTAATTATAATAAGGAAGGCAATGCTGCCTTTTTCACTTTAAAAATTAACAAACTTAAATAAATAAAATGAAGGAAATAAAGGTATTCGTTTGGGGAATACATATCTTGTCTAACGTGCATTATTTACACAATATCGAAAATTCAGGTGTATTTTTCTCAATACTACATCAGTGTACATTTCATGAGTGATAGATAACTAATAGCGACTTATTCAAAAATTCCTTAGTTATGTACATAATAATAAGCATCCTGAGTTTCAGTGAAATCTAAATCCTATACTACGTATATTAGTATTTCATTAATACTGAAGTTATATTAATGTAATAAAATGTAGCTTTGGCTGAAAGTTTGCGTTTTAATATTTTCATTGAATATTTTTTATTTGTTTATTTTTTAAGGAACCAAGTTTAGAATTAAAAATTATCTGAAATCATTTTTAATTCTTAATAGAGTTTAAAATGAACATATATATTAAGTGTAACGTTCTTTAACTACAAATATCAGAAATTGAATTACCGTATATATTCGATACCGATTACCGTAATATTCGACTTACATTCTTAAGAAACATTTGATAAATTTTCTCTAACACATCTAAATTGAAAATAACAAAGATATAAACTACCAGACTTTAGAAAATATTCTTTTTATTTTTCCCTTTGCTATAGCAAAGGGAAATGATCAGCAAGGCAAAAAATTACGCACACACACACACACACACACACACACACACACACACACACACACACACACACACACACACACACAAAAAAAAAAAAAAAAAAAAAAAAAAAAAAAAAATGTTAATTACATGAAGTTCTTTGCTTATTTTATTTCAGTTACTAACACAAGTCATTATGTCTCATTTGATCAGAAGCTTGTGCTATAAAAGAGGTTACAAATAAAGCGTTAAAAATATCTATACATTAAACTGCACTGTTGAATACTTAAATATCATTATGTTATCTAATCAATTAGCTGAATCTCATTATTCCATTTACATCATTAGTAAAATGTTCAAAATTTTAACACTTTAAATATAAAAAGTTAAATTTTAAAAAATGAAATGTTAAAAAAATTATTTTGCTTCAACCTTGGCTTGACCCGATTAATAACAGATTTACGCTTTTACTTAACAGGAAATAGTTTGGACTAAGTCATTCTGATTTTAAAATATACCCTTATCCTTCTGCAGCCGACTTTTAAGCTTACAGATTATATATATAGAAAAAAAAAAAAAAATTAGGACACAATATGAACATAAATATAAAAATACACTATTTTTATTGGGATTATTTGCTAAATTATTATATTCTTATAATATTTTGGAAAGGAACTAGAAAATTCTTCCAACTACTACATCAGGTCAAAATTGTAAATAACAATTTAACCCTAAACAATGTTTCCTTTCGCTTATGCTGAATCCTTTTATTTGCAGATCATCCGATAAAAACGTACGTCGGGCTCGTAAAAAAGCTGTAAACAGCATTTAAAGTGATACAAAATTCTGTGAAATTACACGTAACTTTTCCCTACCTATATACTCACTGCCCTACCACTTGAGGCTAAGCACTTAAAAAGTCTAGATTCCACGCTCGACTTGTCAAGTCATAATGTGTCGAAAACACGAAAATTGGGGGACACCGGAGGGAATCAGACAGTTACTCAATCGGAAAAAAATTCCTTTTTGTTGCTCAAGATGGTTCGTTTTCATTGGAAAAATGGGTTGAAATTGATAAAGAGGTTATTAACAGCCTCATCCGCTCGGTTTATGAGGTAATAAAAGGGCAATTTAGAGTGGAAAATATCTCGCTCATGTGTGAAAGGTTGTGACACTTACGGGGAATGTTTGAGGTTCAATCTTTAAGAATTGTGCTGTTATATGATATTGACATGATCGTCACTTTCTTTATTGAACTAAATGTAACCTTTAAAATAGTAGTATCTAAAGTAAGCTTTTGTTACTAAATCTACTTATTGTTTAATAATAACAATAATAATAATAATGTACAGCGATGCAGTTCAGAAATACATGAAACGAAATTCATTTGCAACTTTCACAATAGCACCATGCAATTTTTAACAAAGTTACTAGTTATTTATCCATATTACCGAACTGGCATATTTTTCCTCCGTTACTTTCATAAAAATAAATATTATTAATATAATAAGTACATGACAATAACTGCAAGGAAATGACAAAATAGCACTTTCAACTTTATTACTAACATAACCATGCGCACAAAAATTATTTATATGTAGTTAATTTAGAAAACTCAATTTTATAACAATTTAGTAAGTAGATTGTGCTTTATTACAGTATTATGGCCAAAAAAGGTGCAGGGTAATGACAATAAAAATACTTTGGAACCACAAACCTTCAAAAATTTATGCTTATTTCTGGAAAAAAAAAAAAAAAATTTCAAAATGGCTTCTTTGGTGATACAACTATCCACCAGGTATTTATGTGAGTTAGACGTATCTCCTTTCCAAATGTAATTGCATTATTTATTTATTTATTTTCTGATAGTAGGACAACCACCACAACGACCATAAAACCAAAAGACAATTTTAAATAAATATTAAGACTTTAAATAAATTCTCGCTATTTTTTTTTTTATTCTTTCCAATGTCCTTATTTCAGGATCATTCCTAATGTTTTCAAACATTTCTACTCGCGTGTCATCTACTCGTAATGATTTTGCAAGTTCAGCTAGCGTCTGATATGGTTCTTCATTAAATAATTCCTCCGATTCTTCGTCTTCAAACTTTTTCGGTGCACCAAAGCTTTCTTTATCTCCAGGATCAAAATCATTATTTTTGAAGCGTCGAAACCAGTCTCTGCATGTCGTTTCTGACAGAGCATACTCACCGTAAGTCTCAACAAGAATTCTGTGTGCTGCAGCTGCAGTTTTCTTTTGAATAAAATAGTGCAATAAAATTCCCCACAAATACTCTTTACTTGGCACAAAACTCTACATTTTTAGAACTAACAAGGGAACATTCAAAAGGTGTCGTCTTCAAAAAATATTGAAAAAATTATATGTGATTCTACTCTTCATAAAACACCAGAAAGCGAAAAAATTATCGGCTGGAACGAATTACAGCGACCACAAAAAATTGTCAAAATTAAGCATATTTGGCGATTTCACACTGTTAGGCGATTGATTTTGAGTACTTGGCGGAGAAGCAAAACACGGTTCTGTTCGTACACGGCAATCTCGGTGCTAGCGAACTTATCGCCTAACAGCGCTAAATCTCCAAAAATGCTTAATTTTGATAATTTTTTGTGGTCGCTGTAATTCATTTCAGCCGATAATTTTTTCACTTTCTGGTGTTTTATGAAGAGTAGAATCACATATATATTTTTCAATTACATAAATATTTTTTGAAGACGGCACCTTTTGAATGTTTCCTTGTAAGTAAAAAAAAAAAAAAGTTGTGAACAATGTGGTGAACTAACATACACTGAAGTCCAAGCTTACCGACAGTACTTCTTGTAGATGCGTTACCATATCTGAAATTAGATGCACGTAGTCCTGATAATGTCATCTGTTAGAAAGTAGCGAGAACTTATTCAAGGTCCTATTTCTTATTTACTTATTTATGAAAAAACAAGTCATAGCATTTCTTCATTGGTCAATTTTTCAGGTTTATGTAACAGTTTTTAACCATTCTCCATCTCGGCATATTTTCCTTAAGACACGCTTTTTGGCGTTCCTTTAAAACGTCACACGTATAGTTTCCAACTTACTACCTGTTGGCTACCGAAAAATTGTAACAATTTGTTTTATTTTACTTCATCATTAAATAAAATAAATCTGTTTGTTAAAATTTTCCGGTAGACGAAAGGTAGCCTATTCTTACACGTTTTAGAAAAATAACATTTTATTTGCAGAGGAACACCTTAAGGCGTGGCTCGAATTTTTAATGTCCCCTCAGAAGGGACATACGAGCGATAAGGGTTAAAAATAAAATTTACTTTGAAATTTTTATCTTTAACATCATTTATAATGGATTGTCATTTTCTGCTTAGAGACTATTTTACACATTGTTATAATAATACTAATAATAATAATAATTAAATGCTAATTAAAATATTTGTAATAAAAAATGAGAACGTTTAGTTACTTAAAAAAAAAAAAAAAAAAAAAAAAGAAACTGCGATTTTATTAGATCACATAAAGTGGAACGAATTAAAATAATATGAAGGTTAAAAAAAAAAAATAAATAAATAATAATAATAATAATAAAAGTTATCATTTAATTCCACTAAATGTTACACCATGATAAATTAAAGATGTTTTCCGACTGCTGGTTGTTGTCTCTGGTTAATTAACCTATTATGCCTACTACATATAAAATAAGTAAAAGAATAAGCAAAAGTATTAAAATGCTTACAGAATTATGTGTAAAATATGGAAAATTTCTTGTTTCAAATGATATTCGCAATGCACTAGATTTCAAAAACGATATGCTTACATTAGGTTAGAATCTTGTTTTTCCCCTTTTGAATTGCCTTTTCTTTGTAATTTTACGTTTCAAACAAATTTTATTTTATTTTATGGCATTTCTTTTCTTTCTTTCTTTCTTTTTTTTTTTTTTAATTATCTTTGTTTAAAATTATTTTTTTTTTCATTCTAAACCACGGATAAGATTTTACTTTCTTTATTTCAATGCACTGGTGTATCTATGACGTCATTCTTCAATGGAGTGTTTCATTTAGGTACTATGATCACAATAGCTGTAAATTATTTTAATTTTAATTATTTTAAAGCGGAAGTGATTTCAGTTAAGACAGTAGAATGAAAGTATATCTTCGAGATATTTCCTGTAACTTAAGTAATATATAAATATTGGTTCACATTAATTTCAACATCGTGTATTGCTATATGATTTGCTGATAATATTCGTTGAATAAAGTTACGAAAAGTTTGCTGTGAATAAGTTCAATTTTACTTAGTTACTAAGTTAAAATAACTGTTTTTTTTTTTTTTTTCTTATTAGTTATTTTATATTTTAGTGGCATTTAATCGCCTGTTATTATTTATTTTACTCATATATATAGTAATAAGATATAGATTGATCAGCGAGAGGGAAAAAGTGATTCATTTTTTCTCGGGAAAAGTTACTCAAATGGCTGTCTTTCCCCGAGTAAATTACACACAGAAATACAAACGTATAATTTAGTAAATAAAATGTATGAATAATTTATTTACTATAAAGGTGAATGAAAAACTCCAAATACAGTTTAAAATTCACTTTTCTTTTTTTCAATAATGGCTGATTTTAAAACTTTTTTTCGGCATCAAAAATTTTTGCTCGATAACATGGGGGTGATAGCTATATATATTACTATATGTATGATTTTACTACGTTTTAAATTATAAGTTTTTACTCTAATTTTTAATATATATATATATATATATATATATATATATACTGCCTCTGAAAAGGGTAGATTTGTAATTTGTTTTCACTGCACAGTTGTTTAAAAGTACTAAAATTATACTTTTTTCAACTTGAGTTTAAAAATCTAACTTTACACAAGATTATTATCATTATAAGTAATATTTAAAACCTCCAAACTTGAAAAAAAAAAAAGAGCTAAAAATTTATAATAATTCTGTATTATAAGTGTAATGGGGAAAAAAGAACAGTTCAGTGACCGGATATTTAACATCGGTTTAAATAAGGAGTTTTTTTTTTTTTTTTTTTTTTTTCCCGAATTGTCATTGGTTGCCTCAGACAGGCTCATCGAGAAAAACCATGGGTTACACAGATGGACTTTTAACGCATAAATGTCTTTGTTTAATTTGATATTTTTTCTTTTAGAGCTCTTTTAAAGGCGAGTTTCCATATTATATAACGATTAATGCTCTTGCTTTTTGTTTTGAGTTCCCTGGTTCGAAGCCCTGTTCAGGCATGAATGTTCATACTAATTTGGAATTCCCTTTAAGCCGTAGATTCCGGTTTAAAGTGCAAAAAAGTGACCGGAGATCAACAATCTAAACCCATATCTCGTCATAAGACACTGTTTTTACTGCCACCTATAACTTTATTATTATTATTATTTCTTCAATAGATTTTTGATCAGGGCCGTCGCAAGGTGCTCTGCCGCCCTCAGGCAAGATTCAATTTGCCGCCCCTTCATACGCTGAAATTTTGCTTGGACGAATTTTTATAACTTGAGATTTTCCGTCAGTCAAAGTTTTTATAATGATAACTCCATTTTCCCTTCTTAGTCACTGAGACTTTGGTTTAACGAAATTAAGTGTACGTAAGGCCGTAACAAAACAAAATGTTGAAAAAAAATTACGGTCTTCTTTTAGTTTTATTCTAAAAATTTCAGCATTTCCCTCTCACTATCGCGTGTTGTCACTTTTTTTTTAAATCCACAATTTTAAGTTGACTAATCAAACATTACATAAAAAATGGATGTAATTTAAATTAATTTAGTCACACGAAACTTTACATAGGTTCGTAAAACTTGTCAAATCTAATGCAGGGTGACCAGACGTCCTCATTTTTAGACATCCTTCTCCGTTTTGAAAATTTCTAGTTAGGACCATATTTGTCCTCATTTTAAACTTTTTGGTCTTCATTTTCTGAAAATTGCTAACAATTTGTGTATTTTCATAAATTAGATTTTCCTTTAACCAATTCTAAAATATTAATGCTTTTTATCTTTTAGTGTTGTATCTAGATTGTTGAAAATGTTCTTTAGACCTGGGAATAGAATGAATTTTGTGAATAAAATAATATTATTATGCAGATAAAACCATTATCTAATTTCATTTGTATATATAAACATGTATTGCTGAAATAGTATACATTCTTCAATTTTAAAGTAATTTTTTTATTATAATTGAAAATTTATTGAATTTGAAAATTTCAAATTCATTTTATCTCTAAAACTAAATCTAATTTGGTTTAGGTTGTGGGGATTAAGGCCGATTGACTGCACTAGGGTCGTAGGCCTGAAGTGGAGTGCCCTCCGTGTGGGTCTTTCTAAGGGGTCCTAGTCCGTATTTATACAAGTTTCTGAGAAAACCATGGAAAACTCCGAACGGCTAGGTCAACAAACGAGACCTGGGATTGAATTCGGTACCTCACTGAGCGCAGATTCGCTCTGCTGCTGGTGGGCTAATATCCAATTTGTATAAATTTAAGTATACTTTTAATTAAATTAATGTGAAATTCCCTTCTATTCATTTTTTTTTTTTTTTTTTTTTTTTTTAGATTAAAATTTTAGATAAATTTTAGATTTTTTAGATGATGCATAAAAAAATCTGAAGTGACTCCCCTCGACTTTCTGAACATTAAATAATTGACAGTTGTATAAATAAATAAGACAAATCCTTAAATAAACAAAAGTAAAAATTATAATAGGGTGTATGAATATATTTTTCCCTAGTTTAATTTTACGGTATTGTACTTAGAATCATTTCAGCCCATAGATCATAATGATAAAGAATATTCCTTTGTGTTCCTTCCCTGTAAAAAATCTATAAGTGTTAAACTCACCAAAATCAATGCAGTTCGTGGAACTGTGACATTTAGTATGAGTATAAATTTTCAGCTCAATCGGGTAAGGTCTTTAGACACTATCGCACTTAAAAAAAATGGGCCCATACACCATAATGATAAGAAATTTTTCCTTGTGTCCCTATAAAATGTCTTTAACTACTAGATTCACGAAAATTTATACAGTTCGTGCGTAATGACTTATAACATGTGTATAAATTTTCAGCTTAGACGAATAAGGCGTTTGAGCGCTATCGCACTTTAAAGTAATTGTGGTCCATATACCATAGTGATAAAGAATTCTTTTATTTGTGTCTCTGTAAAAAAACTATAAGTCCTAGATTCACTAAAATCAATTGGGTTCGTGCTATGGGGATTTACAAAGCGTTCAGGTGCTATCGTGTTCACTCACTCACACACATATCATCATAAAAATAGTAAAAATTAACTCAGGGGACCGTAAAACGTGTATAAACACCAAAATCTCATAGTCAGATTTTTGACATGATTACAGTACTTTCCTTACATAATATCTTAGGAAAGTATAAGGGCTTAGTTTAAACTTAATAATTCCTTTAAAATGTTGTGTCTCAAATTCAGTGTTTTATTTTTCTTTCACACTCCTGGATTCTAAATAATTTTGTCTTTTTCTTAAGGCCACACATGTAGAACTCCATATACTACATATATCCCTGATTTCTGTTTAAATTAACAATATCCGGTCAGTAATAGCTTTTTTTGTTGCGTACCGACAGGACTGGGTCCTAAACGTACTCATCTGTAGTCTCCCAATTAAAGCTTTCTCATAATGTATCTGTCTATAAAACCTAGGCTAGCCGGAATCGGACATTGGACCCATGCTAAGATCGTTTCGTATTCTAAGCGGAAAGCTTTGTGCTTTCACATTTCTCATACTGTCCTTTTCGCACATCTTGTTCGATTTATTGACGAATTTTACTAGCAGCAGTTTTCTCAACCAATTTAGATTCTTTCATGAGGATGGGGGGTGGGGTAGGGTGTCTTTTTTACAAAAAATATTGTATTTTTTTTTTTTTTTTCAATCTTGTTTATTTATTTATTTATTTTTTTTTTTTTTCGTACTTCGTTTTAATGATTTGAGTGCCGCCCTTAGACAACTGCCGCCCTCAGGCATTGCCTGAGTTGCTTAATGCCTAGCTGCGGCCCTGTTTTTGATGGATTGGGCGAATTAATTTTTAAAAGAGTAAAAAGTGACCCGGCCATGATACAAATTTGTGCATTAACTTTTGGGTAGGTTAATGTTCCTCCAATGCCCCGCTCTGCCAACTGAGCTATCCTAGGGTGCCTATATTACTTATCGAGGCACCCTAAGCTATCCCAGTTGATACCTAATCTGCAAAATTTGCTCAATATATTGGCCGAATTACTTTGCACACGTGTAAAAATTAATTTGGGAAATCCATCTAAAATATGTTGTATAAATGTTCGAAGTTATTGTCAAAATATTAATTACCACATTTTCCTGCGTATAATGCGTAGATCAAGTAAATTGTTTTCACACCAGAAAATTTAATCTACAGACAAGGGTATATTTGACGAGACAAAGCATTGTTAAAAAATTGTTTTATTGTGTTATTTAAAATGTCCGGTGTTAATCTTATTTAGCAGATCTGCGGATTATACGCATGAAAATACGGTTTGTATTCCTCGATTTATGTATTTATTTCAAATAAAAAAAACTCTTTTTATTTCCTTAAGAAAATTTTTGCGTAAATTTCTACTATCCAAAATGAAATAATTAAAAATCAGACACAAAAGAAAGCATACTCGCGAACTCGCGAATCTATTATTACCTAGTAAATACTCTAACTTGCTTTCAAATTTTACCGCTTGTATGCAAAGAATTTTAACAACTTTCTCCTCCTTTGCCTGAGAGTGGAATCCTCGTGTGACGTCACCTACATGACGTAATGTAATGGCGGCGCTGGCTGTCAAGTTGAGCATGGCGGACGGGGGAAAGTTATTGTACTGAGGGTGTTGGCTTATAAACTGAGTAGCACGAGTAATTCCAAAGACAACAGAAATTTACAGTATGTAGCTGATGTACATCGTGAATTATTAACGTAAGT
Organism: Salticus scenicus; assembly: GCA_963930645.1. Lineage (NCBI taxonomy): Eukaryota > Metazoa > Arthropoda > Arachnida > Araneae > Salticidae > Salticus > Salticus scenicus. The sequence goes on from OZ005649.1 coordinate 35,082,365, forward strand.
AGCATAGCTATGTTTTTATAGGTATTCTTTTTATAACTGTAAACAACATACGATTCTGAAGTTAAGCGTGGTCGTGGTGTTTACTGCTTGCTAACTAGCCACATAGTTTCTTGAAATATTCGCGTATTATCTCAGTGTGCTTCTTCATCTTTCCGAGATAATCCTGTATTTTCTTTTTATTTAAAGTAACGATTATTAATAAGCCACATCGTAGCAGATACATTTTTATATTTTGTGAGTTACATAACGGGAAACTTCCATATAAAATTACAAATATAAGTTATGTTTTTTAAGCAAGCTATGTATAAAATCATGAATTTTAATCCGAAGATTTATTTGTTTCATGGGAGGAAGGTGGGGATATAGTTAATTTCTTTGTACATGTGTATGTATGGTACATACATTTATTTTAAAGCTCAAATTCAAAAAAAAAAAAAAAAAATCTAAATATTGTTAATCCAGTGTGATTTTTTTTTTTTTTTTATTAGTAAATCATAAAAAATTATTTTTAAAATATTTTAATTAAAATGTAAACTATTGTAAAATAATAATAATAATACAAAAAACGTGTTATCCGAATTCGTGGCAATTTACATACGTGAACTTTTTTTTTTTTTTAATAAAATAAGATAAATATTATATTAACCCAATGTGAAATTCTTTTTTATATTAATAAATAATAAAAATTTCTTTTTGAAATATTCCAATTAAAAAGTAAATGAATGTAAGAAAATTGTTAAAACTTATTGTCTGATTTGTTAGGGATTTCTCTCTACATTGTTTTTTTTTTTTTTTTATCTTATATAAATTTATTCAAAAGCTCAAATATTATTTATTTAAAAGAAAAAGCTAAATTTCATTATTCTATAAGGAGATATCCTTTTTTATATTAATAAGTCATAATAATTTCTTTGTAAAATATTTTAATTGAAACATATTGCAAGAAAATTGTTAAAACGTATTATCTAATTTGTTAGAGGATTTCTTTCTACATATGTGCATCTTTTATAAATTTATTCTAAAACTCAAATTTTAATAATCCAATGTGGAGAAAACTGTTGAAACGTATTATTTGAATTGTCAGGGATTTCTCTCTACATATGTGCATCTTATGTACTATATAAATCCATTCTAATGCTCAAACATTATTATTATTATTATTATTAAAGGTTAATTTTTTTTTTTTTTTTTTTTTTTTTTTTTTTTATCTAATGTGAAATTCGTTTTTATATTAGTAAATCTTTCTTTTCTTTTCTTTTTTTTTTTTTTTTTTAATATTTTAATTAAAAAGAAAATTGTTAAACGTTATTATATCTCAATTGTTGGGGATTTTTCTCTACATATCTGCACCTTATATAAATTTCTTCTAAAGCTGAAATGTTATTTATTCAAAAATTAAAAAAAAATATTATTAATTGAATTTGAAATTTTTTTATATATATATATTAACAAATCATAAAAATTTCTTTTAAAATATTTTAATTAAAATGCAAAATATTGTAGGAAAATTTTTAAACTTTATTTTATATGAATTTAATAAATCTTAAAAATTTCCCTTTTTAAAATATTTTTAATAAAATGTAAAATATTGTAGATGAATATTGAAAATTATAATGTTTTCGACTTATTTTAATAAATTGCTTCGTTTAATTTGACTTAAAAAAAAAAAAAAAAAAAGATTTTTTTTTTTTTTTTTTTTAAATAACCAATGTAAGTAATTTTGATTCCATCTTGCAGTATTGAAAACTTCTAGGGGGGGGGGGGGACTATATATATTTAATATATATATGTGTCAATAAAAAGTATGTTTTCTGTGAATATTTTTATCATATATAACTATAAAAAATATACTCTACTCATGTGTACGCGCTAAAATCTTGATAATTATGTCCGAAATATTATAATTTTTAATATTTTCCTACAACATTTTCCTATTTTTACATTTTATGCAATGCTCGCAGTGTTGTTGCTAAGTTTTTGAAATTTACAGTGAGCAGGAAAATTTAATTTAGAAGTACTGTAAAATAAATACATAAATAGAAAACAAAAATAAATTATTGGAAAACAAATAATATATAATTAAATATCAATAACTTTTAGAGATATAAGTTATTTAAAGTAAAAACTGTATGACTAAGTAAGTAAGTAAACTGCTGTTAATTCATAAATATCTTTTAATTTACTTATCTAGAGTTATATTTCTTTTGAAATGTATAAATTTTGTATCTTAGAAAACTAAAAGATTTATGTATATTGTAAAAAATTATTTTATTTATTTGTTTATTGTAATGATTTTAATTTTTAAAAAAGATTTTAAAAATAAAAAGAAAGAGGGGGAGGAAAGAAAAGGAAGAAATTAATAATATGAAAATAATTTTCTTTTTTCAAGTAATACTTTTTTTAAAAGTTTAATAAGAATTTTACCTATATAACATCTATATTTAATTTTAAGAAAAGGGGGAGGGGGGGGGGAGGAAAACTGTCAATAAAATGTTTCCTATCATTACAGAAATACTAAACTGTAAAAATTATTATTATTATTATTCCACGTAAAATGTTTGTTAAATGACCGCTTTTTTTTTTTTTTTTTTTTTTGTAAAGGTAGTTTTAAAAGATAAATAAAATTCTTAAGATATTTAAAAATTATTATTATTATCATTGTTATTATTTGTCTAACGAAAATTAGTACCAAATTTCATTTCAAAACTTTTCCTTTTAAACATTTATTACATATGAAATGACCATAAGCTTGCGCCCACAGTCCCTGATATCTTTTCACAGGTCGCGCTCTTCAACCTAGTCATTCGGAGTTTTCCGTGGTTTTCTCCAAAACTCGCATACATACGGGCTAGGTACCCTTAGAAAGACCCCCATGGAAGAAATCTCCCATGCTATCTAAGGCCCATGTCGTTAGGGCAGCCCCCCCCCCCCCTCCCAATTAGTGCGAAAAAGTTGCCTTTATACCTCCGTATTTTACATCTATTTTTAATTGTTTAATGTTCTGTTTTTTCTGTCACGTTCTCGAATTTCTAAAAACAGGCAAAAGACTTCTTTTCTTTTAATAACAACCACCTTACTGATATTAAATTGGCTTATTATAATTTTAGTTACAACTGTTTAAAATCCTGTTCAAATAAAGTATTAGACCTTAAATTGAAAATTATTTAAAATTATAATTTATTTGTTTATTTATTTTCATATTTTAACCTTTTTAGGAGGTGATAAGGACAAAATATATTTATGGAGTGAAAAAAAAAATTATAGAAGTATTGGTTAATGTTAAAGACAACTTTTTCTTGATATTCCGTATTAAGACTTTGGGGAAGGAGGGGGAAATCCTTTTCCAGCCATATAGTATGTGTATATATATATATATACAATATATATATAAAATCAATACATAATTTTCTGTTTAATTTAAAAACCCACTGAAGTGGGGATGTCATTACATAATTCCTAAGCTTTAAAGAGTCTATACTGTATTTTAAAAACATTAGAAAACTCGCATGCGTCTTCATATAATTCGTTATCGTTTAATGTTATCGTAATAAACACGTTGGCCGTCAAAAAAGGATAATATCAATTAAAGCAATATAATTTATTAATAAGTTTAGTTAAAAACTTATCAAGTAATTTTTTAATACTTAAGAAATAAATAAATAAAATATGAATGTAAATTATAATATGTTTTATTTATTTTAAGTAAGTTATTTTTTAACAAATAATTTGTATTCTAAAGTTATTTTATTACCAATCTTAAATGTTATATGTGTATGTCATATACTTTTGAGAAGAAAAAAAAAAGGGGGGAGGGCGGGGGTTAAGATTGATTTTTTATGAAAGAAAAGCAATTAAATTATAAAATTCTTTCTTAATGAACAAACATCTGTGTAAATATTACAAAATAAATTTAAACTAAAACTGATTTCAATTTCAATATAAGGAATGGATAATTATTAAATTCTGTTTTATTTGATTGTATCACGAAATTAAACAGTTAATCACTTTAAAAAGCTCTGGCATATTTTAAAAATCTTTAAAATCTAAATAATATCGTACTTTTTATTTAAATTGGTATCGGATAAAAAAAAAAAAAGTAATAAATCTGAAATTTCAGTATTATTTTATTTGGGTCGCCAAATATTCTGTTTGATTACATGAAATTTCAATTATTGCCAAAATTAAAAGAAGTTTTCATTTTATTCATTTTCACATTTTTCAATTCGTTTAAAATTAAAAATGAATGGATGAATATAATAACAATAATATAAAAAAATTCTTTCCGAAACAGAATTTAATTGATCACCCGAGTTGTTGTTTTTGACTCAGACTTTTCCTCTTCCCATTTGTAAATTTTTAAATTATCTAATAGTCTATTTTTTTTTTTTTTTTTTTTTTTTATTATGCTTATTATTAAATTCAAGGTGGTCTACTGCAAATGGTAGCTACACTTTTTATAATAAAAGACTAATAAAATTTTGTCTGATTATAAGAATTTTATTTTATCTCTTTTGATATTTTTCAATTCATTTAAAATTAAAAATAGATGAATTTTAAAAAAAAGTCTACTGTACTAATGACATTTTAATTTATGGAAGCTTTCAAGGTTTTATTGTTAATCTTAGTAAATTAGTTAATTGTTAGTATAGTTTCAAAATATAAATGTAAGATAAATATTTATTAGGAGATTTTTTTTCCAGATGTTGGGGGAGGAAAAAAAAAAAGATTAATTAATATATATATATTCTTAATTAACTACATTTTAGTCTTCTGTCATTTTTCGTCTCAAATTTTCAATTGGATAAGGCTGACATTTTTTCTATTCAGTTACCATTGAAAGAATTATTATAAAAATAAGAAAGTAGCGAAATTTTATTTAAATATTAAAATTGAATAACGCCTTTTAACATTTTTCAGTTCATTAAAAATTAAAAATAATCGAAAATAATAAAAAAATTAAGAATAATCGTTTGCCTTAGTAATGACAATACTAGCATTTGAAAATTTTCCTATTTTATTAATCATGTCCTACGCATTGTGTAAAAATCATGAATTAAAACTTTGTCTGATTTCTTATACATGGGCACAACGATGCGTTCCATGGAAATATTCGAAATTTTGCAAGTTGCTTTTAAATTTTTTAATTAATGTTTGTGTATTAAGTAATTTCGAAAGCTAAATAAAGCTCAATAGATCATTGTTTAAATATTACTAAGAGATGTGGTAGCCAAGTTGGCGTAATATATTTTGGAAACGGTTCTAATTTGAAAGCTCCAGAATATTACGAAGAGAGAATGCTGTCTGTAAAATTAGAAATTAATTCGCCGGCTCTAGAAATATATTCTCATTATTTTGGCTCCCTTCCACGAAAGCAGAGCCTTTTCAATCGCTTGCCATTTATCTTAGTGTGATTTTTCTTTGATGTGTAATGATGCTTTTTTTTTTTTTTTTCTTTTTTTTTTTGGGGGGGGGGGAGGGGGGGTGTCTATTTTTCCAAACCGTAGCTATTCAAGATTGCTTGAATGTAATTTGGTGTGAAAATATCACTACACTCCTCGAAAATAAATGTTTTAAGGGTGCAGGCATGTTTTTAGGATAATTAATTTTAACTTAAAGTTAAATTTTGCAGCATTTTAAAAATATTTTTGTGTAGATGCTCCTACGTGCACACTTTTTTTTTCTAGTTTATTATTAACAGGGAGCAGCCCCCGCTCATCACTCTTGGAGCGATGTAGAGCGCTTCTAAGGGGACTACTCGCAGTTTATTGAAAAACTCAAAAAAAAAAAAAAAAAAGAAAAATACAAATTTCGCCAGGCGCAATCCGGTCTAGTTTATTATTACCGTTATCAATAATTCATTTTAATTTCACAATTATTCATTAAAATTAACTCTCATTTTGCACATTTGTACGAAATTTTGAAAGAGCCACCCATTGAGTGATTGATCTCAAAATGTAATCAGCACCAATTTAGATCAAGGTCCAACTTGGTTAAATTTCGTTCATTGGTTCGTAAGATACAGTGTTGACAAAATTTATGTACAGATACACACACGCAGACAAACATTTCCCAAAAAATGGTCAAATCAGATTCAGAACATCTCAAAATGTGTAAATCCTTTGAAAACCGTAGGTCGAAATTTTTCACGAATCCAATGCTTCCTTCTTGTATTATATAGAAAAAAGTTTAAAAAAAAAAAAGTTTGAATAAAGGAACAATATGAATTTTAGATTACGATAGTAGTTACTAGACAACATTTACTATAGATTTTCAATTTACCAAAGATTTTACGTTTCTCAAAATAATTAATACTTTATTGTTTTAAGGAAAGCAAAATTTAAAAATATTTCCTAAATGAAATTTAACTTAGTAACAGATTCTTATTTTTTACACACACCTTTCCTCTTCACGACTTTGCAAATTCATAGATTCCGTAATATAGACTATTTCCTATTATGCAAAATTCTAGGTGATTTACCTCAAATGGTGATGACGCTTTTTTTTTTTTTTTGTCCCCCCCCCCCCCCCAAAAAAAAAAAAAAGAACTATGGTTTTAAAATAATAATAATAATAATAACCAATAAAACATTAAAATTGTTTCAATAAAATTTCATTGTTTATAAATGTTTAATTATTTTTTTTTATCGTTTTAATATCTGTTAAATTTAAAAACTCTTAGATTCCATAGTAGAGACTGTTTCCTATTATGCAAAATTCAAATTCAAGGTGATCTACTGCAAATAATAATTATGGTTTTTTTTTTTTCCAATAACATTTGATTATTTATAAATGTTTGATTTTATTTATTTATTTATTTATTTATTTTTTTCTTACCATTTTAATATCTATTAAATTCAAAAATATCTTCTAATAATGATATAATGCAAAAGATCAATATATCAGAAATTGAGACATTTCATATTCATGCACTGCATTTCTTTTGGTTTAAGGTTGATGGATCTTCAAAAATTCCTTATTTTATTCATTCACTAATCCTTATTCTTCATTGCCAATTAATGATTTTTATACAATTAACGGCATTTGCGTTGTTGTTTATAGTTGTTTAGATATATCTGTGTTTCGTTTTCTCAACACAAAAAGTTAATTTTCCTTTCCTTAGAATATTCCAAACTTTTTAAAATAATGAATTCAGAAATTTTTATAATAGTTTTCTGTGGTTAAAAGTAAAAAAAATTACTTGGAAAAAGTAGTATGAAAAAATAATGGAACGTCATCTTTTTTGCATAGTGTTTCCAAGCTAATTATACAAATTTAAATGACTGTTAGAAAAAATAATATTGAAAAACAAACAGTTTTCTGTAAATAATCCTTTTTTTCGGTCAAAAAAAGAAAAGAAAGGTGGGGTGTAAACTGCTATTTTTTAAAATAATTTTTCCCTGTATTTGATACTTTGGTTTCCCCTTACCCCTATAAAGGAATTGTAAATATAAAATTAAAACTATGTATGTTTCATCAAAAACACTAATGTCGGCATAGTCCATTCAAATATTAGCGGTGAGTACTAAACAAATTACTTCGTTTCGACTAATGAAAAGTATTGATAAATTTCTTACTAATTAAACTAAAGGAAGTTATTATTTTTTTAATTAGTTTGCACAGTGGTGCTTTCACATAACATTTGAAATAAGCAGAGGGAAATTTGCATATTTTAATTTCTATACAAATCGTTGAAAATTGGGGGTGTAAAAACTATAGCATGAGTTTCGAGAAAAGGCGTTAGATTTTCATAAATTTTAGAAATATATAGCTTTCTGTTTTAATTATATATACCTATATATTAAAGGGGAGCTATATTACCGAACTTGTCAGAGACTAAAGTTTTAAGATATTGCATTATTATTTTCATTTATTTAATTTTCATGCATTTCTCTTATACAGGGCGAATTATGTCCCAAACTTTAAGGTGTGACTTTAGTCTTTGCAACAAACGTTGTTTTGCAGATAAAACCCGTATCGCAATCCACTTAATCGTTCAAAAATAGCATTTGGTATGTTGTATCTAATGCACTGCCCATCCCAAAATGCTAAACACATGACGTATAACTCAGTATCTTTCGAATACGTGAATAGTATCTATTTCCTGCTCATCTTGAGATATTTCATTTTCTACAATGCTGTTGAAAAATATTTTTTCATTATTATTAAAATTGTCGATAAAATTACTGTTTGACTTAGAATAAGGTACCTTGTATATATAACTGAAATAGTGAATTTTGATTTCTTTCATAAAAAAATATTTGAATGTCTTCTATCATTACTTAAATTTTACATTATTACTTTTTGAGTTTAGAATGACCCTGTATTTAAATTTAACATTTATGTATATTTCCTGTTACTACTTACTATTATTAAATGGGGGTCCTATGATATACGTTGTCGTATGAGATGTGATGTTGTGGAACGTAAATGTATTTTTCTATCTATCAATGTGTGATATTAAATGCATCAAACTTATTATCTCGTAATAAAAAATAAATAAATTTTAATATCGCAATAATAAATTTACTACAGTAAAGCATCGTTTATAGGTCTCTCGTTTATACGTCTTTTACATTTATACGCCTTTTTTAGTGAAGTCCCGATTCATTCCTATTCATTTTAATGTAAAAATTCTTCGTTTATCTTCGTTCAATATCGACTATACGTCTTTTTCTATAATTCTAAATTTCTCTACCAGTTATTTTCCCGTTTAAGTTAAGGTCTAAAATCCGTTCTAAATATCAATTTTGATGAGTCTTAACTGCGATGCCGATATCATCTCAGAATTATTCACAATTCATGAACTACCGTAATTTCGCGTATATAACCCGCGGCGGAAGGTAACCCGCAGCATAAAAAAATTATCTAAAAATAATTATAATGGAAAGACAGCCCGCACTAGAAGATAGCCCGCACTTCTAAAACCACATGGTCGGCAATCGTCGTTTGAAATTTCAATACTAATTGCTATTATTTTAATAATAAGTAAGAAAAGATACAAATTATAAAGAAATATACAACTAAATATAAATAATAAACAAGTAAATTTACTTACCTTTAATGAAAGAGCAAATAATCATAACTTATTATTAATCTTTGTCTATAAATTACTATAAACTGGAGTAACTTCTAATGATTAACACCTTTATTTAGTTTATAAGAAAATTATAGATTAATAATAAATTTATTTACAAAGTTCATTCAAATCCATCGAATTCGGATTTTTCCGTATCAGAATTAAAATGTTGTAACATTGTTTGGGACAGTTCGTCTTCATCATCCTTATGGTCCTCCTCATCAAGCTTCTTTTCACTGTCCTCAATTTCATCGTCATTATACGTTAATAATCTAGATTTTTTAATCCAGATTTTACCGTTTTGATAGTAATAGAGTCCGAAACGTTTTTTCACATTCAACTACTTTCACTAGAGGTGCTTTGATTTTCTCCTTGTACGCGATAGATATCCCGCAAGACATACAAAGTGAAGTTTTCTTTAATAGATTACCCGCGGGTTATATACGCGAAATTACCGTAATTGAAAAAAAAAAAAAAAAAAAAGTTGGATGGTAATTTTAGCGATAATACAGAATGTGAAGAAATTAATACCTTTAAGGCGCAATCGATTGTAAAGCTTCGAACTTATTTTGTTTATCTAAACACAAGTAAAAAAAAAAAAAAAAAACATATATTGAACTCAATTCAATTCACAACGCAGTTCTTAGTACTCATAGACAATCAGCACATCAGTATTGAAGATTTATTTTATGTAATTAAACAACTACCTGTGTAGACATAAGTCGTACAATATCAATTAGACACGCAAAATATATAATCATTGTTGAAGATGTGTTCATATAGTATTCAAGGTTTGATATTAAGATATATGATTAACAAATCATGCATTAATGGTTGATTTTTTTTTTTTTTTTTTTTTTTTTTTTTTTTCACTTTTTATAACAAATCTTTCTTTAATTTGATTATTATCGTCAAATGTAAATTCCATTACAAAGTAATATATTAGTCACTATCTTAAAAAAAAAAAAAAAAAAAAAAAAAAAAAAACTCTATTAATTAATATTTTTCTTACATTTCGTTTCAGTGTCATTAAAATTTGGAGTAAACAAAGATTTAGTTTTAAATTTCGATTATACGTCTTTTCATTTATACGTTCTTTTACGTCAGCTCCTTGAAAGGCGTACAAATTTTCTAAACTAGTTATTTATTCATATTTTCTCTTCCAGAATTAATTTTTATTGCATAGAATTAAGTTTTATTTTTCAAATTAAACGAAAAACTTAAAAAAAAAATATATATATATATATGAGAAAAATGACAGGAAATTTATGACAGCGGCGAATATAATACTTCAATGTCCTGAATTGCTCAATCTTTCTACGCGTGCTTTAGAAAAAAAAAATAGAAGAAGAAAAAAGTTCCCGCGAAGTTCATTTATTTCTTTTTTCCTAACACGCTATCAGCTTTTTATCATCTACAAACATTTCTTTGATTTACTGTTTCAGTGTATGGGGACAATTTTCTGCCTTTTTCTCTTCCATTCATTTATCTCAAGCTCTTACGTACGTGTATCGATATAAACATCGCCATTATTTATAAAAATTAAGTGCTTAAGTTGTTGAATGAAAAGTATATTATGCACAACTTTGTTCACCAAATTACACGTGTTACATTTTTTTTTTTTTTTTTTTTTTTTAAGGACTGAGGGCTATTAGTCTCAATATGGGATTTTCGCGGTGTCATTTTTCGACAGTTGGACATTTATCGAAATCTAAAATTTATCGAAAATATAATCGAGTAATTTGAAAGCGATGTTATAATTTGGAAAAAAAAAAAAAACTAATAGTCCTCCGACCTAAACTAAATTCTGCTTTTGCCAAAATTTCATCAAAATCTTTTTTTTTTTTTTTGAAAAGAAAATTAATAATGATTAGTATCGAAAAAGTTTTTTTTAAATAATTTTGAATTGGGAAATAAAAAGTGCGCGTGCAAAATGAAATAAAAGTAAGTAAAAAAATGAATTTAATGATTTAATTTTTATGTAAAACATGATCGCGTGCTATCTTAAAAAGTAGATGTAAAATTTAAAGTTTATGTGTTGCGTGTGGCATCTATAAAAATTGCTTTAAGAAATAGAATAGAATAAAGAAAGCAACGATGTTGGCTGTATTTTGTTATATAAGTTTGAATTTTTGAATTTTATAGAAGTAATATCTACCGTAGGAATAATTTCCTATGTTAAAACTATAGGGAGTTGTTATGCGAGCACAAGCGATGCTACTTTATAATTTTTTTAATGTTCACGTTCAATTAAATGTATTTATTTTTATGTATAAAGAGAATGAACTCGTATTTTTTTTTTTTCACGATGCTCTTAAAAACCTAAACTGTCTATTGTTTTTAAGCAAGTTTTCGTCTCTTTCGTAAAGGCTTGCAATTTCAAAGAATTATAATTTAGATTATTTAAAAATCGAATCACTATACAAAAATCTACTAATTTTATGCACTAACAAATAAATGCAGATTCAGGAATGATGTGTTACAAAAGTAATCAGTTTAAATTCAAATATAGTGTAAAAAAAAAAAAAAAAAAAAAAATTACAAATGAACACCATTAAAAATTTCTTTTAATAAAAACACATTTCAACATGTTTAGAATATGTTAAAGAATACAAATTCTATTTTAAAAAGCGTGAAATTAAAGAGAAATTTTTTGCAAACGAACTGTAATAGTTAATTTAAAATTTTTATTTTTTAATAACAAGCCCTCTGTCTTATTAAAAATTAAAAAAAAAAAAAAAAGTCTAAAAAGAAAATAATGAAAAGGATTTGTCCGGCAAGTAAGCATTCGGAAAACCTGCAGGGAAGTGAGCTGTCGAGCACCGTACCAGTCCGTTTTTTAATCCGTACCAGTCGGATTAAAAAAATAAAAGAATTAATTTTTTTGCAACAATTTAAATTTTATTCGCCTAAGGAAAAAAGAAATCATGTGACAAATATAAGACGTAAACTTAAAGTTGAAACTACATGATATACATATTTTTATTTTTTAATTATTCTGTTATATTTTTATAAGCTATTAATTTCTATAAAATACAAAAATCTCGCAATTTTCATATTGAATGTCATGCTGTACCGTAAAAGTTCTATTTAAAAAAATGTCGTTGGTTGAAATCATTAAAAACATTCCCTTGGAAGTATGAAGCAACGCATGATGTTGCTTTTCCATAAATTGATTTAATTAGTATAAATTAGTCTTCAAGCGGATTTCTCCACAATGGAATGCATTACTCTTAACTGAATCCATTAATTATCGGATTCATGCATAATTTGTAAGGTGTGGCAACGACCAGACAACATTACCATGTTCCAAATTTGTTGCCTGGTGTCTGAAATGTGTGCTTTAGAATATGTTTATTGTCGTGGTACTTTTTAATTTGTTCTAAACTAATTAAACAAATTACTATTTTACTGCTAGTTACAACCTAATTCTAAAAATCAAAAAATAAAATAATTTGCACAAGTGTTGTTAATTTATAATATTTTGTATATCCGATAAACGTTTACTGTTGTAAAGAAATGTTTATAAATTTATATTTTGTTTTCATTTATACTTTCTAAATGCACAGTCTAAGATTTGAAACTTTTATTAAACAAAAAATGTAAAATGAATGCAAGATAGAGAGCACAAGTAATAATAAATATAAATAATAATGACCAGAACTTTTATTTCACTACTACCACTTTCAGTAGTAGTTATTCATCGGAAGCTGATGAATATTTATATTTTTCTTATTTAATTTATATCGTAGGAAATAGTAAAATATACAATAAAGGTACGAGGATTGCTACAGAGAAAATATTATTATTATTATTATTATTTCAATTTAGCAAAAAATTTATTTTACAATTAAAAAATATTGAAAATTTTCAAAAGCTGAAATTTTAATTATTGAAATATAGATACAAAAGTTTGTAAATAAATACTGGTATGCGGAAGAGAAGAATACATCACCAATCAGAATCTATGATTAAGATATTGGGATTCACGATGGTCATCTCCATTTTTGAGTATGTCAGTGAGTATACTCAAAAATGAGTAGATAGGACTTTCAAATTTGAGTATATTTGTTTTTAACACAATTTTGCTCATTTTTGAGAAACCATTTTTTACAGTGAAAAATTTCAAAAATATGATTGTATATTGCTGGCTTAAAAAAAAAAAAAAAAAAAAAAAATCCTTGGTCGTTAAGAATTTTTAAAAATTCCCCACCCCTGCTAATGAAATTAACATTTTTTTTTATTTATTTATAGTCGTGTTAAATATTTTTCTTTAAAATTATTATATACAAACACATATTGATACGCATAGAGAGTTAGTTATAATGCTTTCACTTATATTTAGTGAATTTATTATGACAAAATAATTCAATAATGCTATAAATGTAAATATTTATTATAACCATTACATTGATTATGTGTGTTATATTGAATTCTGTACAAAAAATATTAAATTGATGCGTAAAATGTCTTCTCCTATCTTTATTTTTGTTGAATCATTTTATCAGTCTATTTAATTCGCTGATTATATTTCGTCAAAAATTAAAAATTTTAAATTATCACATATAAGTATTATGTGTTTAATTGGAACACATTGTCTCTGATGTATATATATATATTTAATTGCACTACGCTGCAAAAAAAGAAAAAAAAAAATTTTTTTTCGAGCCCTGATACTATTCCTGCTGATTCTAATGTAAAATGGCCTCCTGAAACCGAATATGACGCCCTTTTTGCCCCAGTCACCCACCATTTTCTCGGGAAGTCACCTCCTTCCCCAATTTTTATCACTCTTCTGTAATTTTATGGCCATGAATTTGATTTGGAGAATGGAAAAGAATTATTTTAACTTTAAAAAAAAAAAAAAAAAAAAAGATAATGTATAATAAGTGATAATTATAATTGATTAATAAAATATAAGAAATGTAACTTATAATTTCAGTGTCAAATCTCCCCCACCCCTAAATCTTCTCCTTGCTGCAAATGTTCATGTTATAGAATTTTTCACCTCTTTAGGCCCTCAGAAGATATTTAACAGTTAAAAAGTATTTCTTTTCTCCACTGTAAATCAAATTTATAGCCATAAAATTACCAAAAAGTGACAAAAATAGGGGGGCGTCCCCAAAAAACGGTGAGTGATAGAGCAAAATGGCCGTCATATTCTGATTCAGGAGGTCATTTTACATAAGAATTTGCAAAAGTGGTTGTTGGGGGCAATAATTTTGACGAGCAGTGTTATTATTGTGGTAATTTAGATTTATATATCTTTTTTTTTTTTTTTTTTTTTTTTTTTTTTTTTAAGAAATATTTTTAAAGAGATTAAACAAATTAACAAGACAAACCCTTGGTCGAAAAATGTTTTATACTCTTCGACCTTTCTATTTAAAATATATGTAGCAACATTTTTGCTTCGGCTTTAGGAATTTGTTAACCAATTCAAAAGTCAGGAAATGTTCTTTGCAATGAAACTTCATTTTTCGGCTTCTGTTGAGTTTATGTGGGAGATTTGATTGAAATCGAAACTAAAGCTTTGTAGTGTGTTTTATACATAATATGTTTCATATTCGTCCTCTTTGTTATAAATGATTCATGGAGGAGGTGTGTTCGTATAACCTTCTTATTGTGTTTTCATTTACTTTAGATCCGTTTGTGTCTTCATTGTTTTCTTAATGTCGTTTTTGGATGCATTGCTAACGCCTGTATCTCTGCAGAGTAAAAAATGTTCTTTGAAATTCCTGTATACGGCCCATCGTTTGTGCTCTGGCCGCAAGAAACAAAGCATTGTCAAGGTGAACAACCTAATTGACTTTCTAAGGTTAAAACCTTCCGAGGGTCTTGTTGGCTTGGAAAAAGGCTATGACTAAGCATTCGCTCTCTGAACTACACCGTTGCTCAAGCGTGTTGTGGATACCTGACTTGTTCTGCCCTGTAATCGCGATAGGGGAATTACCCGCCTATGAAAATGAGTTTCTGGGTTTAGATATGTACCTTCTTGTTCTCCTATATTTGAGGGATATCAGATGGATTTTCTCTTGTTATTTTTTATTGCTGTGGTTCATTATAATCAGAATGGCCGAGAACATCTAATATAGCAGACGTGCATTATGTGAATGGAAAGAAAAAAAGGTTGTATTATAGATTTCATTCAAATAAAAGAAAAAGAAAGTTGTGTCTAATTTTTTATTAAATTCTTTATTTCATTATATAGAGAAGCATTTTACTTCATAGAAATAAAAGTCTGAAGTTCTGAATTCTAAACTCCAAAGTTACTAATTATTAAAGCGGTCGCTTAATGATTCTAATTCGGATGTACGACTTGGAGAAAAAGTTCTGCAACGTAACATGAGCGTGTATCATAAGTACATTCTCTGCAAAGAAAAATTTTAATCATTATAGTCATCTTTTAAATAATAAGCCACTCATTTTCAATCCACTTTTGGATATAGGTCTTCCTTACATTTTTAAGTTGCTATCTGCCTAAAGCTGTAGTCGTTTCGTTATCTGATTTTGCATTTTTGTCTTCCCTAATATTGTCTTCTCAGTCAATTGACATCTTAAACATACAGATGTAAAGCGTTTTTTTTTTTTTTTTTTCTTTGTGTGAATGTATATGCAGAGGACCTAGTGTTACTGTCTTTCTTTACAGTTAACGGCATCAAACTTCAAGGGTACACCAGTGTTGCCAGATTTTGCTAATTTTTTATTCAGCAGTCACCAATAATATTGAGAAGTGGTTTTTGATGTACGTAGTAGACGATTAATCTTCGGAGTGATTAGACAACTGTTACATTTAAAATTTAGTCGTGGATATTGAATAAAAATGTTGCAAAATCTGGCAACACTCGGGTAGACTAAGAACGTGTCAAAATTATATATATACAAGACTACAAGTGAAAAATATCTGGAGTCCACTCGACTTTCCGAATATTAACCCGTTAACGCCCGAATTAATTTTGCAAAATATTACTAACTGATTATTTCACTTATAAATAAATATAGACAACTGACAGTAAAATATATTAACTTAAACATAATTATTCTGATAGTTTTACATTTAAAGCCTATCCTTATTTATTGACGTTTAGTGTTCTAGCGAGAAAACTTCGAGATAGAAAAAAGCTTTGAGATAACAAATTAATTTCCTATTATATGTTGACAAAGATCGTGAAAGTAAAGTATTGTAATATATATTATTATTCAATTTGATTTAAGTTAGTATACCTGCGCAAAAAGCAAATGTATGTGCGACGAATGAAAAATCATAAAATGACTATCCAAATTATGAAATAATAATTAATAGTAGGGGCACATAAAACGTTCAGGGATCGTTTAGAGTGACGCTATAAACTGTCACTAAAGAGCAGAAATCATTCCAAGAAACCACACAAAATATACCTGCCATTTTATCAGCTGTCCTCAAATGAGGACACTGGGTGCTAATGGGTTAAGTAACGGTTGTATAAATAAATTAAAGTAAGAAAATCGTTAAATAAAGAAGAGAGAAAATTATAATAGTGTGTTTGAGTATTTTTCTCCATATAGTATGTTTTTAATTTAACGCTATTGCACTTCAAATAATTTGAGCACATAGATCACAATGATAAAGAAATTTCATTATGTCCCTGTAAAAATCTGTAAGCGCTAGATTAGGCTCACCAAAATCTATACAGTTCATGCGACTGTGACCTATAACATGTATATAAATTTTCAGCTCAGTTAGGTAAGGCATTTAGACGCTATCGCATTTTCAATAATTTGAGCCTATAAGCCATAATGATAAAGAATCTTTTGTGTAGTCCCTATTAAAAAAAAACTTTAAGTGCAAGTTTCACTAAAATCAATAGTGTTCGTGCTACGATGACCTACAACATACTTTCTACAACCAGCTTTCAGCTCAATCTGTCAAAGCATTTAGACGCTATCGTGTTCACTCACATACATCCATTTCCGTAAAAATAGCAAAAATGAACTCAGGGGATCTAAAAATGTATAGAAATATCAAAATCTCAAAGTCGAATTTTTGTCATGATTACAGTACTTTCCTTACATATTCTTTTCAACTTGGTTGTAGCTCTTCATTACAGTAATGTTTATTACAAACAGTAATTGTTTTTCGTACTGACTGGATTACAATCTGTGTGATTTTTTTCCGAAGGGTTTTTTGTTGAGGATAGAGTATATGTGAATAAACCAACCAAGCGAGCTGATATTATTGTGGGTATCAAAATAGAAATAAAGTGATATCAATGCATTTGCTTGCGTCAGAAGCTGACAATTAGACCTCCGTCATATAGTCAACAGTTAAGTAGCATATCGAACAAATGATATTATAAATTTTACGTGATGCTTTCTATAATGCTTTTTGACCCATCACATTATTTATAAACTTGGTAACAGTAAATCCTAAAAGTAGTTTTTAGTAAAAGTATTTTCTCTATTTGGTCCCTCAAAAGATATTCGAAAAGAGAAAAAAATTACGTGTGTAGTGAAAGAGTTTGTAGCTAAAGTTTAATCCGACAACATTAACACGAGTGCTTACACCTGTATTTGGCCGCGAGCAATGCTTACCACCACGGAAAATAAATTAAAACATAAAGATGACCCCCCCCCCACCTCAAAAAAAAAAGTCAGAGAAATTACATTCATTTAAACAAGAATTAATTTTAGTTGAAAATTTTGTCTATGAAGGGAGCTCTGCCAGTGCAGAACTCATTCAGAGTGAAGCACTAGGAGTTGTGAGATTAAAAGAAATTAAAATATAAAACAAAGATTTAAACACTCCTTCATAAAACCTAAGTGAAGCAGAATTCTGAAGAAAAATTCCGCACACGTTGACGAAACGAATCTGATAGGTGCACAAAATTTTAAAAAGTTGAGCAAAAAGCTTCAAAAAACATTGAAAAATGCCTGAGAAACAAAAAAATAAATAGATAAACCACAATTAAATAATGTAACGTAATAAATAAATAAATTTTTAAAGTGATTTTTTTTTTTTTTAAATAACAAAATAAATTTGAAAAATAAAAATACAATAAATGACAAGTTTATTTTAATTTATGAGGGATATGAAAGTGTAATGGAAGTCTACCGAAAGATTTTATATTGCTGAAGTAATCACGCTTACAAACTAACGGTCAACTTGGAAAATCAAAGTTTAATGCTTCATAACACTTTTATTTATTTATTTATATAACATAAATTTGTTAGAGGATAATTTCTTTAAATAGCTGGTAGAATCAGGGGACCATATATAACTTAAATTCCGTAAGTTTTTTAAGAAGACGATTTTAAAAGTTTAAAGCATTTTTACAATTGAAAATGTAACTCTGTGATTAATGGGCAACAATAGTATTGTGAACTCTATTTATATGCACACATATGAAATTCTTGTAAATTAAAAATTATTCTAAAGAAAAATTATAATTGTAATATTTTATGGTTAATTATATTTTTAAATAGTTTTTTTTTTTTTCTTTTCTTCCAAAATTATTATCTATCATTATTAAAAAATGTTTCCTAGACTTATTTCGTGCATTTATTATTGTTTATCTTTTAAATATTTCTTCTGGGAATATATTATTGATATATATTTATTTAAATGAACATCTTTTGATGATAGCTATTATCGCGATAAAAACTGTTTAACCCGTTAACGCCCGAATTAATTTTGCAAAATATTATTAGCTGATTATTTCACTTCTAAATTAATATAGACAACTGACAGTAAAATATATTAACTTAAACAATTCTTCTGATAGTTTTAAATTTAAAGTCTATCCTCATTTATTGTCGTTTAGTGTTCTAGCGAGAAAACGTCGAGATAGGAAAAGTTTAAGATAACAAATTAATCTTATACTATTAAGTGAGCAATATTTTTATATTTCACTGTTCTCGAAAACGGTAGCTCGGACAGTCACGAGATTTAACACAAAGGTGCCCCCGAAGGGTCATTGTGCACATCGAAGTCAGATTTTCGAATTTTTGATTAGTTTTTTCTTAATTAATTAAAATGTGAAAATAATAACCTTCTAATTTCTGATAAATAAGCCATTTAAATTTTAAAATTTTATCCATAATTTAATTGTTGCCAATTTTTTTTCGACAAAATAATAATAATTAAAAAAAAAAAAAAACGTACATTTATTTAAAATGAGGAAAATAAATTAGAAATATCAGCCGCATCGTTACAAATAAGATAGCAAATGAAAGGGAAAATTTTTGTAAATCCGATGCATTAAACAGCTTATCAATCGGACAATTAGATTTTTTAAAATTAACTAAAGTATGAATTTTAGGTGGCAACAGCAGAAGATTGTATGGAAACCGTTAGGAGAAAAAAAAAATGAAAAATCTCACATTAAGTCACATGATTTTTAAGTGGGATTAAAAATTGCAGTTTTCAAATTCTTTTAAATTTTCTCTCACGAACACAAAAATATAATACACAGCCTGTACCCCACAAGACCAACTTGCATTTCAAATTTCATCAATTATTTTAGTTAATAAACAAAAGTTTTTTTTTTTTTTTTTTTTTTTTTTTTTTTTTTCAAATTAAGTTTTATTCTATCTTCGAAAAGATTTATGTGATCATAGATATAATAATATATATAGATCTATCATCCCCATATTATCGTGCAAAGATTTTTGATGCCGAAAAAAAAGCTTTGGAATCAGCCATTAAGTGGTATTGAAGGAAAAAAAGAAGAATGAATTTGAAACTATATCTGGAGCTTTTCATTCACCTTTAGTAAATAAATTATTCATGAATTTTATTTGCTAAAACATTCGTGTGTATTCCCGTGTGTATTCACTCGGGGAAAGACTGCCATATTTTGGTAAAATCGCCGTCTTTTCCCGAGTGAAAAGGAATCACTTTTTTCTCCCCAATGATCAATCTATATATTATTACTATATCTATGTATGTAATACGATACATTAATAATTTGGGTTTTAAAAGTTTTTTTAGTTTCATTAACAGATCCTGCTGGGCGATTTTTTAAATTTTGGTGTTGAAGTACACCGAACGTTTTTCGACAAGAAGTTTAATATGGCAACAGCCATTTTAATCTAAGTAGCGCATCAAATATATAAAAACATAAATGATTTATTTTTACACAAAATTTACAGAACAAATGCAGTTTTAAAGATAGGAAATTTATTTCAACAAGCACTATTTTAAATCTAAAAACCATTAAAAATATAAGCAGAATATAAAGGATTCTTATGTATAAACAAAAAAGAGTCTGATAAAATTATTAGCAAAATAGTCTTCCCCTTTTCATACAAAAAAAAAAAAAAAAAAAAATCCATCGCTAATATGGCGACAAAAATTCAAAAGCCGCCAGTGGAGCGACATAATAAAGTTGTGTAACACGATAATGTTTACCTATTTATTTATTTTTTTATATAATAATCACTATGCTAATTTATCATACAAACAAATGAGCCTCTGTGTGTTCCTGCACTTGCACGCTGTCGAACAGAAATATTTGAAAAATTCAAATTAATATTTAAATAAATAAAAATATGTTTAATGGGAAATATATATAACCATAAAAAGATTAGTTGTCTAAAATACGGCAGAAATAGCGCTGATAGCATATTGTTACAAGGGATTAAGTCTTATTGTTACAATGGATTAAGTCTAAAATGGTGACAAAAATTCAAAAGCCGTAAAAGAGAACTATATTAAGGCTGCACTATCAGGTTTACAACCCATGAATTATATATAAACACAAAAAATTAATTGTCTCATGCGACAGACGTAGCCGGTCACAGCATATTGTAATATTTGGCGTGAAATTGTTGTCATTTAATGGTTGATTGGATAAACAAAATAAACATATGAAATAACGTAAAAGCAAATATTATGTTGTCTAAACCCAGTTACATTTGAGTCCAGTCCGAGTTACATGTGAACCACACGTATAGTGTGGTTCACATGTAACTGGGATTCAAATATAAAAGGGAAACTCCAATTTTTTCGATACTATCTATTTTGAAATTGTTATATAATAAGCACCTAAATGGAAGCTCATTGGTAAACTATTGTCGCAGGTAATAGGGACAAGCGCCCGAGTTGCAGTGGATGACCAAATCGCTGCCGAATGCAGCAGGGACCTGGAGCGAGCTTTTGAAGAATTTCAGTAATTTATTTTATTTTATTTTTATAAAGCTATATAGAAAAGAGTTTCCTTTAAATTTAGTGGCCAGCGAAGCGGGCAAAGCCTGCTAGTTTCTTATTATATGTTGACAAAGGTCTCGAAAGTAAAGTATTATAATATATATTATTTTTCAACTTGATTTAAGTTAGTATACCCGCGGAAAAAGCAAATATAGGTGCGACGAATGAAAAATAATAAAATGACTATCCAAATTATGAAATAATAATTAATAGTAAAACTTTCAGGGATCGTTTAGAGTGACGCTATAAACTGTCACTAAAAAGCAGGAATCATTCCAAGAAACCGCAAAACATATACGTGCCATTTTATTAGCTGTCCTCAAATGAGGACACTGGGCGCTAACGGGTTAAATAGAAAACAATTCTATTAAAAACTTCATTAAGTTATGCGTACATGGGATTTTCTGCGAAAAGATGTCAATGGAATCTATTGAATGCATAATATAAGAATTAAAGATTGGAAAATAATAATAAAAATATTAATAAAGAAGAACTTTTTTATATAAGATGTTAAAAAAAGAATGCGTATAACGCCTGTGTCTACGTATATGTAAGAAGGTCATTATGGAAAACTGTGCTGATTTAATTTTTCTGCATATCTGCTTTCTGGTATCGCTGCTAGGCAGTTATTTCTCGTTGTACAGGAAAGCTATATCTCATCTTCTAATGGGGATAAATGCACTAAACTTGATAAGCGGTATAGCCATTGTGAAAACGAATACTGAAGTAATTTGGGTGTACATTGGTCGACAGATATCGCTGTTATTACTCACTTTCTGCTATTTTCTATACATCTGTATCACAAGAGCTATTGGTTAACATGTTGAGCGCCTTGTCAGCCATTCTAGATTCTAGACATTTTGTCATATATCTATAAGTACTGAAGCAATTATCTTGAAACTTTAGGAGTGTGCAGAACATGTTATACTTCAAACATTTCAGTGAAAGTTTTACCCCGAAAGTAAAAGCAGTACCAATAAAAAATTAAAATGTTGAGCGCCCTGTCAGCCATCGGTGGCTGACAGTGTCAAATAGGATATAAAGCCGCGTCAACCATCGGTGGCGGATATAAATGGGATATAAAACTAAAAATATTACATTTAATGATTGATTTTTTTTTTTTTAAATTTGCTTAATTTTTATTTATTACTGGAAAAATCTGTGGAATTTTAATGGATTTTAAGAATTTGCGTGGCGCTCAACGTGTTAAAACTGCAGCAAATTGCTCATGAAGAATTTTTATCGTGAGAATCTACGTTGTATGCATTTTTGTACTTGTTAATTGATAGGTGGCGCTGTTCTATAGAATGATATAGAAGAAAGTTTTGTAATAGTGACAGCACGCTAGGTTTTTTTTTTTTTTTTTTTTTTTGAATGAACATGTTGTTTTTACGTTATAAACAATTTTTATTTTATTATTATTATTTTGTAAAGAAAAAGAAATATCATGTTTTTTTACTTAGAATTTTCCCGAGAATATGTAATAATCTCATTATATCATTAAAAAATATATAATAAATAATGATGCATATTCATTCTGCGAAAAGATTCCAGGGCAAAGTACTCAGCAGTCACTATTTTGAATACCTTGTTGTTGTTGTTGTTGTTAAATAGTAATATCCATTTATCGTTCGTAGTATAATATAAGAATTGCTTTATGTAAAAAGTGGTCTTCAAAATGCTGATGACTTGTCCCAGAAGAGTCCATTAAAGCATGACATAAGATTCTAAGATTGGAAAAAAAAAAAAGTATATAAAAGAGATTAAAAAGGAATGAGTATATAACGCCTACCAATTTGTCGGTCTTTGCTCTTACTGTTTAAATTCAAGCATACACCTAGTTGGTATTTCATTTATTTAGTTTATACCGAATATCGTATTGGTCTAGGCAGGGTCGTTAACACGTGTTTATGACTTCACTTGACCTCACAAGCTCTGTAAAAATATCATGCTCAGGGATACCTATTTTGTATTCACATATTTAAAATATATATTACTTGAATTAATAATAATAATAAAAAGTTTTAAATGGATACAGATTTATTATTATTATTTTATAATATTTGCAGTATAACAGTAAGTAAAATTTTGGTATTTTATCATTCTTTTTATCTGAGGGGGGAAAAAATATACAGTGACTTCTTAGGTTTTTTTTTTTTTTTTTTTTTTTTTACACAGTTGAGGACTTTTTGTGAGAAATGAGAAAAAACCGATATTTCGCAGCAGTATCAGTCATTTTTAAAATAATATTTACCAATTGGTACGTTTCCCCCCCCCCTCCCCAAATTTTCGAAGTTTAATTAAAATTAAAGACCAGCGTATTAAAAATCGATAAAAAGTTTTGGTTTGTTCACAGCTCTATGTCAATAAATGACATAAAACTAGATATAACACCTTGTGAGCCATAAAAATGCTAAAACTTAAAGATTACCCGCTCTCTCATTGAGGGGTGTAAACTTTTAATTTCAGTATTTTAAAAGAACTCGTCAATACGTTTAAAACGAATGGTTAAACTATAAATATGTGATATTTTTTTTTTTTTTTTTTTTTTAAAGAAAAATAATCCTAAAAAAGTATTTTATAAGATATCGTCTATAGGGCATAAAATTGACATTCTTTCATTATTTAGTGTTGTACTTTTCGGAGAAGATATTCGTCTGCACACACCATGGGAAAAAAAATCGATAAATAATACTTTTAATAAATAATTTGCAATTGCATGAATTTATATTGGGAAAATTTAGAAGAAATTTTTACACACACGCATAATAGTTTTTCTTAGTTTACCACAACATAATAGTTTTTCTTAGGAATGCAACATAAATAAACAGTTTATAATCATCAATACCGCTTTATAACTCCGTGGACTTTCATCGTAAAAGATTTATTACGTTTGTCAAATTTAATGAATTATTATATAAGAAAATTAAAATTAGTTTTTTATAGGGACATAAGACATTTTTTTTTTTTTTTGTGATAAATTAGCGTAAACATTATTTTATTTTTAATATTTTTCTACTATTATGTTTTAATAAAAATAATGAGTGCTAAATTTTTACTCTTGGGATTTTTTTTTTTAATGTTTAAATGTACAAGTTATACTGATGAATAACGCTGATTTTTCTTTACTGATTGTATTACAGTTTCTGATAAACTCTCTAAATAAATACAGTTCCCGCCGCTTATTAAAATCACATTCGCTCTGAGGCAAAGTGTTTTTACTAAGCGGCTGATTTTTATATCCGGCGAACGTTCCTGCACTCAAGGAAAAGGTATTACTTCCCTGAATTTGGAAAGAAATTTCAAAAAGTAACGAATAATGGAATTAGTAAACAATATTAATTAATTTTTGATAGATAATTAATTATTCCTCCGATATAAGTAAATTAAACGCATTCCAAATTTCTATGCGCTTTCCTTCAAAGAAAATCATCATTATTTTATTTTACCAAAAGTTCACGCTTTTTTCATAAATTTAAAATCTTTCCGTTTGAACCTCTTAATTTATAGCTATTTCAAAATAAGAACTAGAAAATGTGTTTTAACAATCAAAAATTAATATATATATATGTGTATCATTTGCAAATCAAATCAAATTTATAACATATTACTGCGCTTTGAATAATACGTTCCTTGAAATTGTTCGGGAGATAAGTTATGGGGCATATTTAATTTGTAACTATGCTGCAAGTGTAAAATTTTCGACAATGAGCGATAACGGGTACTTTCATTTCTTTCTTAATTAAAAAAAAAAAAAAAAAAAAAAAAAAAAAATACAGTGTAAATGAAAACTTTTTTTAGTGTGCATAAATGATAATTTTGTCTGCTGAGGATATTTTTTTGAGTTTATTAACCGGCGATGCTGATTTTATAAAGCGTCGGTTTCAACAATAGTTTGTATTGATTTGATTCCGGTCCTGGCAATTTGATCAGATTAAGCGGCGGTTACTGTATATGATTATAATTAAACTTACAGTTAAAATTGCAATTCTTACTAATTTTCTTCGATATTGTTTTAAAGATTGTTGTTTTCTCATCCTGAATTTTTTATTTTATTTATGAGGTAAAAGAAAAAGTATATTTTATAAGCTTTTGATTTGGACATTGAAGCCATGATTTATCGCTAGCCATTCCATGAAAATAAATTTAAGGCGCTTTTATGGCTTAGCCGGACTATGATGAGGACGAAGAGTTTTGATTTTGAAGGGCAGATGGATAAATTGTTTCAGACGATATCGTCTCTCATGCATCTTTCTTGCGATAATATTATATCTTGAGAAAAATATAAGCCGTACTTAAAACACACAAAGTATTCTTAAATTTAAATCGGATGTTTTAAAAGTGTTAAAGAAAATTAGTTTTATCTCATAAAATTAAATTTTTGAAATGTGTGTTAAAGAAAAGAAACTCATCACTGTATCTATGTAACGTTCTGTTTATCATTTATTTGCCATTTACTTATTAACTAAAATTATTTTATTGATCAACTTATAATTTATTGTAAATGACATTTTATTTAAATCAGTAGAAGCCCCAGCAATAGACAAGCGGTTCTGTGCTCAGAGCTGATAGATGGGAAGTGCCGGTTTCGATCCCAGGTCGACATAGCCGTTTGGAGATTTCCGTAGTTATCTCCGAAACTCGCGTAAATACGACCTAGGACCCCTTAAAAAGACCTCCACTGAGGGCATTCCACCCACTGACCTAAAACCGTAACGTAGTCAATCAGCCTCAACCCCTCAACCAACCAACCTTAAATCAGTAAGAAAACTCTGGAAAATATAAATATTGACTGAAGTCTAATTAGGTAGGGTTAAGCGGCGGACAGTTCTTCTTCTTCTTTTTTTTTAACGCATTTTAGAACCCGGGGGCCCTTTTAAAATATTTTAGCACTTGGCATTTCTTTCGAAAATGTGTCTAGAGGCCTTTAGATACTTTTTTCTGAATATGCAGCATTCTAGCGATAATTTCAGAATATTACTGCAAAAACAAGTGCATTATACACAAGCACAAATACAAAAGCAATAATTTATTTTTGTTACAAAAATTACAATATAAAAGAGAGGGGGGGGGATGTGACAGATGTTGGGGTAAAGACAAAAACCTTTTTTTTTTTTATTATTCATTTTCGTTTAAGCTCCAATATTTACGCTGTCTAAATCAATGAGAAAAAAAAATACAAGAGTTACTATGTTATTAAATCAATAATAAATCAATTAATCCATTGGAATATTGTACATAGAGTATTAAAAATTGCGTAAAGACGATATATTTCTTGTAAATTTTCTCATAAAATTGAATATTTGCATTGCACTTATCAATTAGTAATTATGTTAGATTTATTATTTATCAGTGTAATATTATAAATATAATAGTATGGAAATATCGCAAAAAAAAAAAAAGTAATAAAGAAAGAAAGGATATATATATATATATATATATATATATACATATATATACACACACACACATATATATATATATATATATACTTTGGAACTCTCTCCTTCACAAAATAATAATTCAGATTTAGTTGTTTTTCTATTTCTTTAATTTTCATTCGCAAAATTTGTAGAAACAAAAGCGAAGAAATTTTACTCGGGAAATCTCCAAACTCAGAATAAAACGATTTTTTTTTTCTGTCTGTTTTTAATTTTTTTGTGTTAGAGGTAAAATAACTAACATGATAATCTGTCAGCACTTTAAACATGAAATTTTTTACAATATGCAATATAAAACTTTTTTTTTTTTTCAGAAAAAATTGTATTTTTCAATATAGTCATAAATACTACATAATGAGGAGTGACAGATTATAAATAGGGATAACCTTTTATTATTATTATTTTGGACCGTTTACTAATTATTTAATTTTTAAATTAGGCCAAGAATGCCTAAATGATACTGCATTTTGGTGCGGGCCAAAAAAAAAAAAAAAAAAAAAAAAAGTTAATCATCGAATGACAATTTTTAAGCGTGTCACAAACTTTAATCCTGACAACAATCAACGGTAATAAACAAAAAGTTTACTTCCTTTAAAAATTTATTATAATTGATTACAAATAATGATAAATTTTAAAATTATATATTTAATTATGAATGATAATAATGTAACCATTGTAAGAAGTTCTAAATGTATTTTAATCCTAAAAGAGCATTTTATTTTATATTAGGGGGAAAACACGTAAGTAGCTCTTGTTTTTTATTGCCTGGAAAGGCAGAGAAAAAAAGGGGGCGGGATGAGAGCTTAGTAAAATACATTTTTCAATGTAATTTCATAGCGAAATTAATATTTTTCTCTCAAATTTTCACTAGAACACGGAGAAATTTTCCTTATGTAATGGTTGATAAACTGCATTCCTAGTGTACTTTTTTCTCCATTCAACAAGAAAAATTAATTTTTCTTAAGCGTTTGATATAAACAGAACTATTTCCTTCGAGACCATTTTATTCGATTAAAAAAGATTAGAGACTGTCCAAAAAGTGAAATATGCATGATTTATGCCACGTTTTAATAGTGAAGGTTACGTTCTTTTAACTAATCTTAAAAAAAAAAAAAAAAAAAAAGATGACTTGAAATATTTCTGCGACCAAAAGAATGAGCGAAAAAAAATGAAGTCTTTTATGTACGGTTTTTTTTAACAATCGTTGACGTGTCAAAAATTTGTCTATGGATTGAGGGAAAAAAATATGATTGTCAAGAATTACTAAATTAGTGCCAAAAATCTATGTTCCGACGTCAGTCTCCTTTTTTATTTCAGAATTATGTTAATAGTTATTTTTTGTCTTTTAATATATTTTTTTTTTAATTCTTTCTTTTTTCTTTCTTTCTTTTTTCTTTTTTTTTTTCTTTATTAAAAGTGTCATGCTTGTCTTTTTTTTTTTTTTTTTTTCTGGAATGTTTTTGATGTTGTGAAAAACCTGAATAAAATATATGAAAAAGGTAAAACATTTAATTTAATAATGATCAGACAAGATAAATTAAAATACATCGTTCAATAGTTTATTTTATGCATCTTGAAATACTTTATAAATTAAATTTTAAATCGAAAAAATAAAAACAACGTTAAAGTAATTTTTTTAAGTACTTTTCCTTTGCAGTTTTCCATGTTATGAAATTTAAATTACTATTCAAATTTTTATTTGTATATGTTGAGAGAAAATATTGACAGCTGTATGCAGAGTTAATTATTTAATATGACAAATGTTGTCACAACTAAAATTTTAGGAACATTTTGTTATTAAAGATAAAATGTAGGTTGCTATGTGTTTCCTTCTTCTTCTTCTTCTTTTCTTTTATTTTCTTTTCTTTTATTTTATTTTTTTGGTAAGGGAATTTTTGAAAAATTATTTCAATTATTCCTTTATTTAAAAATATAGGAACATAATTTTTATTTTGCCTCACAAAACACTTCAGCTTGAGTAAGCTGATGAAATTTTTGCAATTAAATTTGTGCAAAATAAAAAATTGAGGCAAAATAAAATAAAATTAAAGAAAAAGAAAAATGAAAAGTTTTTTTAATCAATTTTCTAACCACTAGAATCATTGTACACTTGACGCTAACGGTTATTTCATTATCAATTGTCATTGTTCCAAATCGTCTTTTTAAGTATATTATAAGATTGACACAAATGAACGCTTTATTCACAATATTTGTTAGATTCATCCGTTTTTCATTTTATTTAATTGATTTCTTTAAAGATGATAAATTGGGGTTTAATTTTTAAGAGTGAAAGAATTTATGCCTTTATTAAATTTAATTTTTAATTTATGCCGTGTCAAGTTAATTGTTACCAAATCAAAATATTTTTTACATATATGGGCTTTTTAAATATTTTTTAATGGACTCTTCCCAGTTTCGTCTGCTCAATCATGTGATAGAGGAAAACGAATAATCGAATTCTGAGAATCGAATTCAATTAAATATTGTTCTTAAGAACAAAAATGTTAATATTTAATATAAAATAAAATAAAAGTCATATTGTGCATTTATAAACAGTAGAATAGTTGTATTTGTAAATTTAATAATTTTTAAAAAACACTTTGTGTTTATTTTCAACTGTAATAATCGATTTTTGTATGTTCTGGTGTAACTGTTACATTAATTGATCTAGCCATGAATAATAGCTTGTTCTTGTGGAATGTTTATGGATTATAATTTGAAATTTTAAAATGTTTTCATTTAATTTAATTGCATAAAGGTGTTACAACAAGTTAATTAACTTAGTTACTGGTCTAAATGGATTTACGCAGTACGATATTGCACTGTCATTGATTTAAGTACCAAAAATCAGAATATTTAACAGGTTCTTCATGAACATCAATAACAAATATAAAGTAAATGATGATTGTAAATGTATACAGCAAACAAAAGATGATGAATAATGATATAAAATGGATTAAAAATGATGATGTAGGAAAAAATAACACAGATTAAATACGATTGATCAAAAATAAGAATATTATAGAAAATACGTTATTTCAGCAATCGCTATAGATAAACAAGACTTCGTCTGTTATTTGTTTTTCCTCTATAATGTGACCTCTGACGTCAGGTGGGAAGAGCCCATTAAAAGCAGTACTAATTCTAAATGAGATTTTTTGCACAGCTGACAGCAACTATTCATTATAAATATGTGGCGCTTAAACACTGAAATATTTTATTAATTAAATATCAGTTTATTTTATTTATTTAAAAATAAATGAAAATAGTTATTATAAAGTTTTATGAATGTTTGCACTTCGCTTTTCTGGCCCGAAAACCAGATATCATGCATCTATTCTGATAAAGCTTTGAGAAATTCACCAGGCTTAGTAAGATGTCCTTTCCAGATAAAGATGCCCTTGTGCCTCTCATTTTGGATCCCCATTGTGTGAGATTAAGACTTATGTAAATTTATAATTCCTTCGTGATTGGGCTTGGAGAAGTCTTTTGATACTAACTAGTTGCTATTCTAGATTGCTATATTCTAGACTCCAAAACACTGTCGTGAAATATGGAGAGGAGGAGGCGGGGTTAGTAAGTGTGGGTAATATCATAATGATTAGTGCTATACCGAGTACTCGGTATGTACGGTACTCGGCCGGTTTAACGAGTACTCGATATTCGAGCAAATTCTGACTAAGTACTCGGGCCTCTGGCAATACCGAGTTGTACTAAAAATTTCATTAATTTTATGGATTATTGACAGCAAATGTATTAATAACAGAAATTTATTAATAAACTAAAGTCAAAAATTATGAAAATTTAAATACAAAATCATCATAGTTAAACTTTTGCTATAAATAACGTTCTGCAGTTAAAGCGGACGAGTAGATTGCCACCGAATTTGGTATAAAGATAATTCATGAAATGAGCTTGTTCGTTTTAGTTTTAAGAGGCTGTTTATAGTAGAAGTTTAATTATGACTATCCTGTATGTTTGCAATATATGCGAAAATTTATATAAACCTACTACATAAAATTTTATCTATAAAATAGGCAAAAATATTTCAGAAATAACCCTTTACCTAAAATTAACACCAACAAATTTTCGCTATACTTTCTATAAATAAAAGTAAGCCACTTTTAAAACAGTAAGAAATGGTTGATTTTAAATTTATAATAGTTTTAAAAATTATACGGGGAAAAAAAAAAGTAAATACTTTTAGAATATTATTAAAATATATTATTTTAATAATCAAATCTGATGTTTTAGAAATTATGACTCAAAATCACCAAACTTTTTATATTTTTAAGATACGAAGATTAATGAAGACTCGTGTTTGAATCGATAAAATATTTTGATGTTCTCATTTTGGATGTATATTACGAGTCTATTACGAGGATGTATAAAACGAGTCTTGGTTTATAAGAAATTTTGTAGTCTCTAAAAATTATCCGAGGATTGTAATTTCCCATCTTTGAAAGATTTTAAGAATAAAGGGATCAATTATTATGGTTTAAGTAATTTACTAAACTGAAAGTATCAAATATAGCACTGAACCTGATCATGTACTATATACAAATACGGCTTACTACAAAAGTTCAGACACACTCCGTGAAAATGCTGTGTGCCATTTATCCATATTTTGTGTTCAAAAAGGTTTTTTTTTTTTTTTTTTTTTTTTCTTTTTTAAATTCTTCATATGTGCATAATTATTTTTTCGTGTAACTATTTGGCCAAGGTGCTACGGTACAGTACTAAAAATTATTTAAAAAAATAATAATATTCTGCCATGTATTGTTCTTAGCTAAACAATTCAATTACATTTCTAATAACAAGGACTTTCTAGTAGATAATTTGTTTTTGATTATACTACTCTGCATGAAAAGCGGCCCCAACACCATTTTTTTACATTCTTGTGAGAAATGACCTCCTTTATCCAAATATGACGTCCATTTTGCCCTATCACGCACCGTTTTTTGGGGACGACCCCCCCCCCCCTTCCCCCCTTTTTTTTTTATCACTTTTCGGTAATTTTGTGGCTAAAATTTTTATTTGTAGAGGGGAAGGGGAAGAGGATTATTTTAACTGTTAAATATCTTCTGAGGGGCCTCAGAGTTGAAAAATTCTAAAATTTGAACGTTTGCAGCAAGGGGAAAATTTAGAGAGGGGAGGGGGGGGGGGAGAGTATTTGTCACTGAAATTATGTATTACATTTATTATATTTTATTAATCAATTATTGTTATTTATTATATATATATATATATATATATATATATTAAAAGTTAAAATAATTCTTTTCCATTCTCCAAATCAAATTCATGGCCATAAAATTACCGAAAAGTTATAAATATTGGGGGAGGAGGTGTCGTCCCGAGAAAACGGTGGATGATTGGCCAAAATGGGGTCATATTTGGATTAAGAAGGTCACTCTACATAAGAATCAGCTAGAATTATATCAAAGTTAAATTTTTTTTTTTTTTTTTTTTTTTCAGTGCGGTGTTATTTATTATCCCAGCGTTAGCTTTTCTTAAGCTTTATTTTTATAGCTATAACTGTAATTTACATATTGGATGAATATGCTATAAATATGTTTCAATCTCACCTTTCACAAACCTTTTAGATGTTTATATATTAAATGTAAGATTGTTTCAATTTGGTGTTAGTAAAATATTATGCCTAAAAAATAATCTACTTTCTATTTAATGATTACATTAGAATTAGAAAGTTAGCAACTAGAATAGTCCTTTGTTTTTATGTATATTATGTAAGTGTATGTGTGTGCACGCGTTTGTTGTGAATGTATATGTATTATATTATTATTTATTTTCAGTTTTAAAAATGTTCGATTTCTGTTGTAAATTAGATACTGACAGTCGTATTTATTTCATTATTCAAAAGGGAAAAGTAATGGAAATTAAAGATTTTTAATGCTAATTTCTTTTATAATATTGAGGAATGTTTGTTGACGTTGCGAAATATTTTTTCTTCTTTCAGTATGTATCCGTGTAACTTTTCATAATTAGCGCTATAATATTTAATGTGTATTTTTGTTTATAGTATATTTTCTAAAATGGTAGTTTTTAAAAAAAACAAAAAAATCAATAAATTACAAGATTAAATTACAAAAATAAAAAGGGGGAAGCAACGCAAATGACCAGAATAGAAGT
The DNA here is from genome assembly GCA_963930645.1 of Salticus scenicus. Taxonomy (NCBI): domain Eukaryota; kingdom Metazoa; phylum Arthropoda; class Arachnida; order Araneae; family Salticidae; genus Salticus; species Salticus scenicus. Next base: position 35,115,219 of record OZ005649.1, read on the forward strand.
ATACTATATCAGCCAAGTCTGCCTATTTTTAATGAAGCAATCAATTTAAATGGGGAACACAGCTGTAATCCGTTCAATATCATTTGTCGATTCTGTAAATCAAAAAATTTCTTCAATGAGCACAGATGGGTTCACAGATGGAACATTCACATTAGGCTGCAGATTAAGGAAAAATATATAGAAAGCTATTGAAAATAACAATAATTGCTACCATGGTTTTATGTAACTAATTTTATACAGAGAAAAAATGTTAGGTTTTATCAAACATATATTTCTCAAAAACATATTTCATTGTGATATATAGAATTGAATAATGTATATTTATTCATTTTAAACGTTTAGGTGACTATGTATGAAACTGTACGTTTATGTGCAGGATTACAGTTACACTGTAAAAAATAACGGTACTTTTTACAGTAGAATATGCTGCATCCATTTCTGCGAACACTTTCTGCTAATTTACAGCAGAAACATCTGTAGACAAAGACTCTTTTAGAGATGTATCTGGTGTAAATTTTTCTGGTGCAATTTTTTTTCTTTTTAACAACAGAATGTACTGTCACCTTTTTTTGCCAGTAAATACTACTGCAAAAACTACCGTTCCTTTTTTACACTATAGAGAAACACACCTAAGTTATATCCAGATGCGTGTATTGTAATTTACATTTGTTTGAACGTAATAATTTATATGGAACATTTTTGTTAAAAAAATTATAGTTTATGCATTATTTATGAATAATTTTAGCTCCATATAAATAGCATAATAATAGCGTTTAGCTCCTTTATTTTGCCAAATTTTATTATTGTTATTTATTTATTTATTTTAATGGCAAGACTCAACAGACCATGCTACTACAAAATTTTCTTCTTCTATATCACTCTATACAGCAGTACCGTCTATCGGTTAATATGTTCAAAAATTCAATAGTAGCTTCTAACAATAAATATTTTACGAATGTAGTTCAGGGCAATTTTAACCAACAAATACTAGAGTCATATGGAAAATCGCAGATTGCATTGGCAGCATCACTTGTCGGCCGATATAATATCCAAAATAAGTCAGCAACCTTTGGTGCATTTATACGTATGAATCATCATAGTGGTTTATTATAGTTGAATTAAACTTGATATGAAATTTTTCACTCGCATATCAAGTTTTGTGCAATTGTACATACTGGAAGCTGTTGTATAGCTTTCCCGACATGGAGAAATTGTAGCATATCAGCGCCACCTCAGCGATGTCCATAGGCACCAATATATATACCAAAAGTCCATAGGCACCAATTTATGTCAAAATGCAACTAAATGTAAATTTTGATGAAATTCTGTGAGTAATTCTCGAGCTTGTGCTGGCAGAAAATTTTTGTCACATTTTCTAAAAAGGATCAAATTGAGTTCGAGACGTCTTGAAACATATTCGAAATTTTTTACAAATCCATATTTTTTTATGATTATAGAAAAAGTAATAAATAAATAAAACTGAATAAACGAATTCGATAACTAAATCGTCGATTAGTTCTTAATCCAATATACATTTACGTACTCATATCAACATTTATAGTTAATTTTCCAGCGGGCACGCTTTCTCTGCTAATATGAAAAGTCGCGGGAATTTCTATATGTACGCTATTGTATAATGTAAATTTTACTGTATAATGTGAAATAAAGGTAAACATTAATATTATATTGTAATTAGTTATGTGTTGATTAGAGTAGTTTAGTTAAACAATTTTAACTTAACAGAGTGTAAAATTTATCTCTAGGATATTTTCCACATACACGTACTGGCTGGAAAGTTAAATTTTACATATTTGTGTTAATCTCAAGATATATACAATAGCAATTTACTTTGGGCACTGTTTACAAAACAGAAATTATATAATACTTACGACAACGTTTTCGCCATTGTTTAATAAAAATATATCAGTTAACCGTTATATAAGATAGTATATGTAGAAGATAAAAAAAATTTCATACTCAAAAGCAAAAATGTATTGTGAAAAAAAATCACCATTCACTCAAAGAAAATGTATAGATTTAATCCACCCAGTTAGAAAAGGACGTAAATTAAACATTTGAACTGATTTTTAGGACGGAGGACTATTAGTCTCAATCTACGGATAAAACGTTGTTGCCAGTTTTACTACGATGGTTGGACATTTATCGAAATCGAAAATTTATCGAAAATATAATCGAATAATTTGAAAGTGATGTTATAATTTGGAGGGGAAAAAAAAAAAAAAAAAAAACTAATAGTCCTCCGTACTAAACTAAATTCTGCTTTTGCCAGAGTTTCATTAAAATCGTTTTTTTTTTTTTTTTTTTTTTTTGAAAGAAAAAAAGAAAAGAAAATTAATAATAATCAGTATCGAAAAAGTGGAAGAAACCCTTTTTTAGACAAAAATACATAATTCATTTTAATTTTAATTGTAGCCAAAAAAATTTTTTTGAAATGAAAAGAAATTCACGCGTAAATATTAAAATTGATATAAAACTTTGTGAAAAATTAAAATTGCAGAGTAAAATTGACGTCATCATAGCTCTAAAAGTATTTTTATTTATTTATTTATATTTTTATTATTATTATTAAAATTAATTCTTCATTTATAAAATTGCTATAGATTATAATAACCTATTGAAGTTTTTATTGATTGAAAATATGAAATTACAGAATAAGTTTAAAATAAAATTATTATTCAAAATGCATAATTCATCATTTATTTTATATTTTATTTTACTTTTTTAATCTTGTTAATTAAAAAAGTCATAAACTTATAAATACATGATTTTTTTTTTATCATTTTATGAATCTTACTAACATCACTTTTCACTGGATAAAGATGTTACCTGTTCTTTCACGAAAAATAAAAGAAATTTTTAATTCATTTTCTTGATTAACCTCTAATTACGAACATGGCAAGTTCAGTCCATCTGGTTGATCTATAATTGCATTCTGTTTAGGAATTAAAAATAATCTTTCTTTCCGGACAAAAGAGAAAAGGGAGAGTGCCGTATCAGGTTGCTGGTGTGTGGCTATCTAATTTCAGACAAGCAGCCGTTTCTCGTAAAGCTAGGAACAATCATTTTTCTCTCGTCACTTTCTGATGACTGGGCTCTTACAAACTTTGCATTTCAAATCCCGTTATTTTTAGAACTTCGTATCAAGGGCACGAAGTTTTTTTTTTTTCTTCTTCTTTTCTTTTCTATTTGGAGTTCTTTCTTTCTTTTTTTCTGTTTAATAACGGTTTAACCCTTTCAAGTTTTTTTTTTTTTTTTTTTTTTTTTTGTCTGTTTCTAACAAAGATATGTTTTTCGGTAAGTTCAAGAAAGTTAAAAGGCATATAAGGAGAGGCCTATCATATTCTTAAAAATGAAGTTTGAAGTATTCCTAGAAATGTTAAAAAAAAAAAAAAAAAAAAAAAAAAGAAAAGAAAAGAAAAAGAAAAAACATCATAAAAGGAAATTATTTTTTAGATTTAAAACACGTTAAAAATACATCTGAAATTATTATTATTATTATTGCACTTTCAAAAATAAAAATCTTTATTTTTATAAAGTGTGACGTTACGATCAATTATTTCGTGAAAAGTTTTTTCCATTAGCATTTTGTTCTTTAAAGGAAAGTAATGCAGGTGAGATGAATTCAAATGTGTAATCTTATTTATTTTTACTTTCCGAACACTATAGTGAGGAAAGTATTGTAATCATGTCAAAAATCCGAATTCGAGATTTTGATGTTTCTATACGTTTCGAGGTCCAACGAGTCCGTTTTCACTATTTTTACGATGATGTATGTATGTGTGTGTGTATGTATGTGTGTATGTATGTGTGTATGTATGTGTGTATGTCTGTGAGTGAACACGCTAGCGTCTAAACGCTTCGTTCGAATAAGCTGAAAGTTGGTACGTATATTGTAAGTCACCATAGTACGAACCCTATAGATTTTGGTGAATCTAGCACTTATAGTTTTTTTACAGGGACACAAAGAAAAATTCTTTATCATTATGGCCAAGGGACCAAAATCTTAAAAGTGCGATAGCATCTAAACGCCTTATTCAATTGAGCAAAAACTTTATACACATATTATAGGTCACAGATACTCAATCTGTATAGATTTTGGAGAATCTAGCACTTATAGTTTTTTTACAGGGACACAAAGAAAAATTCTTTGCCAAATTTTTAAAAGTGTGATAGCGTCTAAACGCCTTATTAATCTCAGCAAAGAATTTGTACACATGTTATAGGTCACATTTTAACCAACTGTATAGATTTTGGTGAATCTAGCACTTACAGTTTTTTTACAGGGACACAAAGGAAAATTCTTTATCTTTATGGCCTATGAGACCAGCGATAGCATCTAAACGCCTTATTCAATTGAGCTGAAAATTTGTATGAATATTATAAATCACTGTTGCACTAACTATAAGCATTTTGGTGAATCTAGCATTTATAGATTTTTACAGGGACACAACGAAAAATTCTTTATCCTTATGATCTAAGGGCTCAAAGTTCAGTAGCGTTAAATAAAACCTCGTGTGATATATGGAGAAAAATACTCAAACACTCTGTTATGGTTTTCTCTTTTTTGTTTGTTTAGCAACTCCTCTTTCTTTATTTTATCTACAAAACGGTTAGTTACTCAATGTTCGGAAAGTCGAGTGGAGTCACTCCAGATTTTTTTAATTGTGTGGAGTTTTTATAGGAGTATGTTCTCAAACTTTAGTACCTATTTTCATTTATTTATTTATTTAACAAAAATTTATTTTATGTCATTAATTAATCGTTACTCGAAAAAATTGATGCAGCAGTACACTGCAGAACTAATGTTTCAGGTATGATAGAAGTATTCATCACATAAGTAACAAAAATAATTTATAAGTGGATAAGAATTTGTATAAACAATTGTACCATCTTTCTGATGATAATGCATATTTTTGATAGGATGACCCATAAAATAATCATTTTCTTAATTGAATATATTTTCTTTAAATATTCTAGATTGTTAGAAAGTTAGTTTCAGGGGCGATTCTGTCGAGTAATTTTACAAAAATTAAGGCTCTATTCAATAAAAAAGAAAGAGAAATGTTTAATGTTCTCTATATTTTATTGAAATTAATTTGCTTTTGATGTCTAATAAAACATTTTAATTTATAGCAATAAGGTTATATTTGAAAACGAAACGAAACATTCGCACATTATACATGCACATATATAATGTGTAGGAAAAATACATATATGTATGTATTAAATGCATATATTAAATATTGTTTTAGAAAATTTCATTTTATTAAGAATCACCTCTGAGTATTTTCTGCTTTATTAAATTATAAATTATAATTCATTCCGCTATATATTATATTACATTTTATTAGTAAAAAATCTGGAGTGACACCACTCGACTTTCCGAATATTAAGTAATTAACGGTTGTATAAATAAATCAAAGTAAGACAAGTCGTTAAATAAACAAGTGAAAATTATAATGGGGAGGTTCATGATTTTCTCCCATTGTTTAATTTTTACGTTATTGCACTTCAAATAACTTGAGCCCATAGATCATAATGATAAAAACATTTTCGTTGTGTACCTGTAAAAATCTATAAGTGCTAGATTCACCAAAATCGGTGCAATTCGTGCGACGGTGATTTATAACACGTGTATAAATTTTCAGTTTAATCGAATAAGACGATTAGACGCTATCGCACTTTAAAAAATTTAGGCCCATACGCCATAATGATAAAGAATATTTCTTGGTGTTTCTGTAAAAAAAAAAACAAAAAAAAAAAAAAAAATTATTAGATTCATCAAAATCTATATAGTTCCTGCGACGGTGATTTATAACATGTGAAAAAATGTTCGTCTCGGACAAATAAGTCATTTAGACGCTATCGCACTTTAAAAATTTTGGGCCCATAGGTCAATGTAAAGAATTTTTTTGCTTCCCTAAAAAACTATAAGCGCTAGATTCACCAAAATCAATAGGGTTCGTGCTATGGTGACCTAGAACGTACAACGCAACTTTCAGCTCATTCGAACAAAGCGTTTCGCTATCGTGTTCAATCGTGTTCAATCACATACACTCACACACACATCATCGTAAAAATAGTAAAAATGAACTCAGAGCACCTGAAAACGTATAGAAACATCAAAATCTCAAAGTCGGATTTTTGACATGATTATGATACTTTCCTTACATATGTATGTTCGAAAAGTAACAAGAATATATGAAGGTTTTATACGCATATTGTTCAAAACCATTTCGAATTTGCGAAAACTATTTTGATTCGAGGGCGTCCTTAATGAATATCTTGCATTTCTATTCTTAGTAATTCTTGCCGCAATTTGCTTCTGGCAATCCTGCTATTATAAAACAGCTTTGCATCATCTGCTATAGAGTCGAAATTCCCCTCTACGTTCGAACTAGAACCACATTTCTATCCCCAGGCTGTAAACCAGATTGTGTTCGTAAATGGTCGCTAAACCTATTATTAAAAATTGAGCTCCCTTTTCTGGTTCCGGTTTGCGGAAATTGCATCCAGGGGGTTCCATCCACACTTTATATCCCCGCAGTAAAAGTGAATAACTATCAAGTACAATAAAAAATGCCGACTACTAAAGTGAAAGCTTCGTATTCTCTATTATAGCTTTCTATATGCAAAGAGATGGGATAAATGGGAGAGTATACGATCACTCTATAAAAAGGGAGGAACGATGTATCACTTACAAAGCCGATTAATCGTTTTTATGGCACTTATTTCTCTTGAGTATTAAGCAGTATTGCGAAAAGTGCAACATTTTAAACAATTGATGATTATCATTATTTTTAATTTTAGAATTGATAATCATTATTTATTTTTAAAAATATATTTTTACTCGTTTTTTCAATTTTTATACTTTGACTGCAATACTTTACACTTTGATACAATAATAGTAATTTATTTTCCTGAATTTAACTTTTTTTGACGCATAACATTCGTCATCAAAGCAAAGACCATCATCATGGTCTTTGCTTTGTGCATGAATTTGCATATTTTTTTTATTGTGCCAATTTTCAATATGCAGTTGTTATTTATTTAATTTTTTTTTTTTTTTTTTTTCGATCTTCGAAAGTTATTTAGTCTTTTAAAAATCGGTATATGAAATGCACAAAGGAATAGAAATAAAATATAGACATGTTCGCCCAGTTTCTTATCTTTCAATCAAGTTTATAGTGAAAACTTATAAACTTTAATAAAAAAAAAAAAAAAAAAAAAAAAAAACACAGTGTTTATTATTATTATATGTATGTATTATATGACTACGTGTTCCCGCATTCCTTTTCTTTTGTATAAAATTATATTTCTGCAAAAGCCTCGCAGAACTTGCTATCCTTAATTTACTTGAATAAAAATAATAATAATAATAATAATGTATTGTAATTTTTTGTTAAAAATATTACTAGGTTTAAAAAAAAAAAAGAAAGAAAGAAAAATATGGATAAGAAATCTTGTTGTTCGACTCAGTTCTTGCATTTCCTGCTACTGGATGCTCGTTACAGTAATATTCTTCAGAAAGGGGGGGGGGGATTCTGAAAAGTACTATACAATTGAAATCATTAAAAAAAATAATAATAACTTTTAAAAGCAAAAAATTACAATTGCAATAGTTATATGATTAATACAGATTAAGCTGTTGAAATATATTTACTTTACCTGATCCTGTTTTTATGTAGCTTTAATCGTAATAACTATTAATTTTATGAATTATTGGTTAATTAAATTAATCATTTTTAGGAATCAAATCACAGAGAATTAAATATACTGTAATTTTATTTTTACGTTTAGTGTAGTTTGTACCAGAGTATGTTGTTCACAAAAGCTTTTCATTACAATGTCAGTTTTGAATCGAAGATATATGTTTGCCAGTTTTATACGTAAAAATTACAAAAGCGAAGACATTGTTGCAGCATTACTTCATAATCTTGTCTTACATTAAAAAAAAAAAAAAAAAAAAAAAAAATTATTAGCGATTAATATATATTTTTGTACCTCAAGTATAATTATATAAAAAAGGGGGTATTTAAAAAAATAAATAAATAAAGCATTGGCATCTTTAATACATGACTATATGCGACAGAATGCAGTAAATAAAAGGGCGTATTCTTTTTCTCTACATAAAAAGGAAAGGAATGCGCCTTCGCAGACGATTAACTATTTTTATAGCATTTATTTCGATTGATTATTGATCCACCCGATTGCCATGCACAAACGGTTTCGTTTTTCACTTTTCTTTGTGGTAAAGTAACTTCTTTTGAAATGCAAATTGTTTTCTAAAAGCTATACTTCAGAAAAGAATAGTTTTACTTTTTAAATGCTATTACATTGAAATGTTCGCAGAAAATGATTCATACATCAACTTAGCCGTTGAATGTATCTTCAAAAATTTGGCATTTATCATTTTATCTATTTTTGCTTTCTGAACATATGCTATATAAGGGATGTATTGTAATCCTGAAAAAATTCTTACTATGAAAGTTTGGCGTATACGTCTGGAGTCCAATGAAGATACTCGAGATTGTTATCTTATCGATAGTGTTTCATCCAGCTTGCATACGAAACAATCAAAGTAAATTATTAATTAAAATAAATTACACTTTAAATATGCGTTTTATAACCTCTTTTTTTTTTTTCCTCGGGGCAAATTTGAAAGAAATTGTGATTAAATATTCGTACTCTGAAAATTATCGGTTAAGAATTTGATATATCCCCCACAGCAGAATATGTAAGAATTTGGAACGTACGTTGCAGAACAAACAGATGTATTGCAGAACAATTGCAGATATTTAGAAATTAAGGATGTGGGAACTGTCAGTTATGGCCTCAAGAAAGGACATTAAAAAAAAAAAATCGTGCTTTCATTATTGAAATAATTTACCAAAATATTTCTGAAATAGTTGATCATATGGTAAATTCTGTATCCAGCTTTGGTTTTATTTTTCTTTCATATTTTTCTTTTTTTTTTTTTTACTTACAAGTTTAGTAAAAATAGTTTTAAATATTATTTATTATTTATGTATTAGTTTTTTTTTATTATTATTATTTGCATATATTATATCATATTGAATTGTAACAGATATGTATTTTTTATGAACGTGTCAGTAATATTGTCCTGCAGAATATTTTTGACCATCTGAAAACTTGTTGCAGAACATTCAAAAGTATTCTGCTATGGGGGATGTATCTTTTTCGGTTTATTTATTAGCAAAAATAAAATTGTCATAACCAATCCATTTAAACAAAACTGTTTGTTATAATTTGCGATAAAAATAATTATTTTTTATTTATTTATTTGTACAATTATTTATTTATTTTTATTATTTTATTTTATTTATTTATTGACTTATTTATTTATTATTTGTACAAAATTTAATTTTTTTTTAATGAACGAAAATTATTTTAAAAGTACCTTTTTTCGAAAATTTAATGTTTGAACAATATGCAATCAATTTAAACCAAACAGTTTTATCTAATTTGTTGTAAGAATGAAAAAACAAATAAATAAATAAAATTCTTTTCAGCATTTTAACTACATTTTTGTTTACTGAAATATAAATTTTATTGAGGTAGCTGAACTTATTATTTTTCTTTTTTGAGCAAGCTTAATTTTAAAACTTTTTTACTGTAACATGTTTTATTTTAACATTTAAACTAAACACAAAATAATACTACAATTGAAGATAAATGTTTATACACACACAATATACACACTATGTGCAAGTAAATAATTGGAGCATATAAAAGTTTTTAATCCTCCACATCAATTCTTTTTGTCGTCGCGCCATTGCGCGAAAGCCGACCGCTTCCTTCAGCAGATCAACAATCTGTCTATAGTTCGTTTTTCACTAATTGATTAGGGATACAAAAGTCGCTTTCTTTATAACATTAGCGTTAGTACACTTAAAAAAAAAAAAAAAAAAAAAAAAACTTTATCAAAAGATTGAATTTTCGAACTGTATACAACTCTTAAATTCTTTAATAGTTCTGACCATGATTGGATTCTGACCATGAACATTATATGGGTCGTTCATTGTAAAAGCGAATTATCTCCTTGGAAATTGATTTTGAAATAACGAGCTTTTTTCAAATTTATGCGTAGCAAAAAAAGTCAAGATTCAGTAAGTGTTATCGATTTTTGTGTTTAATACAAATCATAGTTATAAGAATTTATAAATTATATTAAAAATAATTTGAAATAACGTAGAAACTTCATTTTTATAAGGAATATTTAGAAGTTTTAGTTTTCTGAGAAAAGCATGTAATGCATTTATGGGTCGTTAATTGCAGTTTTTTCTTTTTTCTAATGAAAGGTGTGACAAAATGTGATACAATTAACCAAATATATATACATTTTTAAAATGTGGAGTTACACCACTTTTACAATGAGCCATCCATGTATTACTGAAAAATTTATTTTAAATGATCTTTATGTTAAAAACAGGAAATCCTCCCTTCCTACGCACACACACAAATGCTTGTTTCTGATACATGGTTATACAATTAACAATCGTAATATATTTACAAATATATAGGGTCTCAAGCTTCGTTCCTACACAACAAGTGAAAAACCTCTGTATAAGATCACACGTGCGCATTTAATTTATGTAATTAGCATCTAACTTAACACTTTGTATCTATCGCTGATACTAAACGTCTATTTCTGAAGAAGAAATAAAATATTACCAGGAAAAGTTAAATCCTAATAATTTAATACTTTTTCTATTAACAAGTTTTGGACAATTTACATTTATACATTCTTTGTCGTCATATATATATATATATACGTACATTCTAAAAAAGAAACAAAATTATTAAATTAAAATGAAAAATAAAACCAATTTCATGTAAAGTAGTTAAACTTTTGAACTATTTTAAGAGAAAAAAAATAGTTAATTTTATAATGTTAGTTTTCATATGTTGCCTATTTTATTTTTTATTTCGCTTAAAATTTTTTATACGTTGTGGAAAAAAATTGTAAATTCAATTCTAATTTATTATTATTATTATTATTATTATTATTATATAGATATAACGATGAAGCAAAATGAGCACTGGCCGCTTAGAGCTAAAAAATAACCACTAAAAATTTACTATTTTGTTTCAATGTTTATAAAAGTGTGTTTGTTAGTTTTCTACCTATGATTGATTAATCTATATATATATGTAGTTACTTTCAGACGAAAATTTTATCTTTTTTTTTTTTTTTTTTTTAAATAAAAATTCGCACTTGTAATGAACAGTCTATTCATCGCATTAACGTTTCAAAATTAAAAGATCGTCACAGATTATCTTACTTTTCAGAATCTTGGGAAGCCCCCCCCCCCCCGGTCTGTTAATTTTATAAAATTAATCTAAAAAGTATTTTAGAACTCAATTCCACCATTGAACTCAACAGAAAAAAGACAATAAGTGATTTTTTTTTTTTTTTTTTTTTGAAAGTTATTTAACATAATATTCGTTTTGCTTTGTAAATGGCAGTCAATTTACCCATTGAATCATCCCTTAATAACTTTTTTAAAGCATTTATAATTTTATTAATATTAGCATATTTATTTGGGTTGTTTAATTTTTTATCGTTACTAATCTATCGACGGTTCTTTAAGGTACCATTAGTTTACGAAAGTGTATAAAATTGAATTTACGAAAAAAAAAATTATGAGAATAGAATGTAATAAACTTTAAACACACGCCCACCAGTAGCCGAGCGGTTCTGCGCTCAAAGCTGGTAGACGTGAGGTGCCGGGTTCGATTCTAGGTCGCGCTCGTCGGCTTAACCTTTCGGAGCTTTCCGTGGTTTTCTTCGAAATTTGCTTTAATGCGGGTTAGAACCCCTTAGAAAGACCTCCATGGAAGGCACCCCCCCCCCAGACTTAGGACCCTAGAGAAGTTAATCGACCTTAATCCCAAAACACAAACACTTTAAAGTCACTGCAAGACATTAGTAGCTACATGTAGTCGTTTTTGTTCCAGAAGTGGTTTTATAGAGTGTTGTCACTGTTTTTGCTTGCCATTTTTCACGATCATTACGTGTGTTATAATTAATTCCTATATTACTGCTGTGGAGGATCAAAATTGCGATGGCATGTCTCGGGACCACCTCTAGGGGTGAGTTCCAGATCGTCGCCAATTGCCCATCTGCGCAGCACTAGTGCGACGTAAAACCCAACCAACCAACCTGTATTACTTCAAGACAATCCTACCAATTTTTGAAAAAATATTTGGTACAAAAAAATAAGTACTTTTTTACACCTTTTTAAGGTCCAAATATCTTTTTCAACCTCTGTGTACCAGTGATACACTAAAGTACCTCCTCATTAATTACTATGCTGAGGTGATCTGCATAATTTTTATTGCATATATCTTTAAAAAATACTCTCAAGTAACTAAAAAAATAAATTTCAAATATGTTTTTGTCTACTTCATAATGCAGTAGATAAAAATGAAAACATATTGTCTTTATCGTGGCCAGTAGAAAAACTGCTTCTTATGGATAACTGACCACTAATGGATTTCCGTAGTTTTGCCCTTTAGATGTAATGTAGTATTTATTTTTATCAAGTACATCACCATAGAAATTTCTCTTCCCTGCTCTTTTGAAATACTTTGTTTAAAAATAAACCTAATCTTCCCTGTAAATCCACTTTTTCCTTTACTCGAGTGCAATGGCTGCAAAACACTTTCAGTGTGAACGTTTTAATATTGATGAAAGATTTTTATGACTTCACTGTGTTTCTCATTTCAACTGTCGTAAGAATTTAGAATAGAAATTGATTTATTACATTCAGGGACAGATCGTATAGCATGTGCAATAATTAGATGTAAAATAGTCAATTATTCTAATTACTTGATATTGAAAGTTATGTTACTTTAGGGAGGGTTAAGAATTTTAATTTATTTATTAATATAACAGAATAAAACTGTCTACAATAGATATTAAAAAATAAATAAGCCTTTTAGCATTAATAAAATATGAAAATTCTATTAAGCAACTGTGCATCTATTTTTTTTCCTTTATTCCGAGAAAGCACGTCCAGTATTAACGTTTTAATGTAGATGCAAAAATGTTATCATTTCTTTTCTTTCTTTCTTCTTTTTTTTCTTTTTTTTTTTTTTAGTCATAAATTTTAACTTTTCTAACAGTTAAATCTCGTAATTGATTTACCATGTTCAGGGAAAAGGTAATATATAATGTGTAATAACTGGATGTCGGTCGATCAATTATTCGAATTACTGAATATTGAAATTTATCTTATGTTAAACACTGGTAAGAAGGGTTTTTTCCCCTCTCTCGGAGTCTTTCTTTTTGCAGAGCGTGCCGTAATAACACTGCTGGTAGTAAATATAAAAAATAAGTAAGCCTTTTTGTTCTAATAAAATACGAAAATTTCACTAACAAGGGAAGTATGAATCAGTGAAATTCCTATTGAAAACAAACCAAGCTTAAATTAAAGAGCGTGATCGAAAACTTAGGGTAAAGTGTAAATTTTCTGCAACAACCCACCCATGGGCAAGATAACACCGTAAAAAATTGAGTTCCTTCTATCAAAATCAGCGAAACAGATCTGGACAGCAAGAAAGTGTGACACAGTGATAGAATATAAAGGTTTCCAGTTCAATGCCTGCCTTGGTCGAATTTTGATTTTTTAAAAATTAAAATAAATCAATAGTTTAAGGGGAAATAACTTTATATTACATTTAGATAAAATTTCGTTAGTGGTTTGTACTAGTCTTTTATGTAAAATTTTAATTAGTATTTTTTAACGATGCCTAGAAAGTGTTAATTGTCTGCTCTTTATTGTGTTATTTATTTTTCATGCAATTTTTAGCTCGAAAATTCCTGAATGGGCAACAACTGTTGCTCAACCCTTCTCGACTTCGCATTTAACTTTTTTCTTTTTTAAAAATATTTTATTGAACATGAGCAGTAGCCGAAATTCGTATTTTTGGGAGGAATTGACAATAAGATTGGGCACAAGGACAAATTTTCTCAAAATGATTTTTCTAATTTATAATCAATTTACATCTCAAAAATTTCAAAATATGGTCAAATAGGAATTTTACAAATCTATTTATCTCGCCGAAACGCCAAATATTTTCCAAAAGGTTCGTGATAACAATATTTGACGGGGAACAAGGTTGTAATGTAACTAAAAGCACTTTCAGTGTCGACATTTTAATATATGACAGATAAAAATAATTACCTTGTTTCTGTTTTGCTAAAACGATAATCCATTATGATGATCTGAAAGATAATCATTATGTCTTTTATAATGATTAAGGGGACTTAGTATCACAGAAGAAGGTTTCATATAAAAGTTATATTTCCGTTTAACATTTATAAATTGAACTACATTAGGTTTATTCAATAAAATATATATTCTGGCAACAATTCTTATGGTTTTTGGTGTATTTTTTTACAGATTTGAAATCTGTAAATTGCATTTTCTCATGAATTCATGATCTTGAAAATGCTAAAACTTCAACATACATTTAAGAAATGACTTAATGTAATTTACGGATTGATTTTGCAATATCTTTAAAATATATATATATACAGTAAAGCACTGTTTATACGTCTCTCGTTTATACGTCTTTTTCATTTATACGTCCTTTTAGTGAAGTCCCGATTCATTCCTATTCATTTTAATGCAAAAATGCTTCGTTTATACGCCGTTAATATCGGTTATAGGTCTTTTCCAGTTTTCTAAAATTCGCAAAATTTCTCGACCTGTCATTAATTTCCATTCTAAACAAGATGAAATTTTCCTAGAAAGCATCTTAAATGGAAGAACACAGGAAAGGTCGAAGAATACTGATCAAAGAATCAGTTGGATTCACAGTAGAATTTTTAATACTCATATATAAGCAATAAATCAGATGAACATTAAATATTTCCAATGTACATTAAATAGCTATATGGACATAAATCGTATGCTTATTAATAAAGATACGCAATATATATAATTAATATTCAATATGTGTTCACATAGTTCTTAATAAATGTAATATAATACTCAATATATGACATATGTAATTAGTACCCAGTCATACATTAATAATATGATTTTTCTCACTTTTTGTAATATTTTTTTTTTAAATTAATTATTGTCTTTAAAAAAAAGTATAATATACATTTACTAACTTAATAAACTTTATTAATTAGTATTTTCATGTAAATTTTGCTTAAGTGTCAGTAATTTGTAGTAATTAAAGTTATTATTATTAAAATTACGATTATACGTCTTTTCATTATACAGCCTTTTACTTCAGTCCCTTGAAAGACGTATAAAATAAACGGTGCTTTACTGTACTAAAAATAACTAGTATGTTGTGGCCACCACAAGACTTTCTTCTATATTTACCTATACATATTCAATCAGTAACAATATTAAAAAAAAAAAAAAAAAAAAAAGTACGATTTTTTTTTTTCTAAGTTTTTTTTTTTTTTTTTTTTGTTAAAAGTGAAAAAAATCAATAACTTTGTTTTAAATTATCACAGATTTATAGTTCAACCATTCGTTTTAAAGGTATTGACGAGACCTTTCGAAAGATACCCATCTTGAAAATTTATCCCCCCCGGGGGGGTACTTCCCCCCCAGGGGGGGAAGCGATGGCCCCCCATGAAGAATTTTTTTTTCCTAGTTACATACTACTATTATCAATAATTCATATTAATTTTACAATCACAAGTTAAAAACAACTCTAATTATGCACATTTGTACGAATTTTTGTCCTATGCTGCCATGTTAAAAATTTAGATAAAATGCTATCACAGCGCCACCTGTTGAGCTATTGATCCCCAAACATAATCAGCACCAGTTTATGTCGGGGACCGACTAAATACCAAGTTTGGTTAAATTTCGTTAAAAAAAAAAAAAAATAAAAAAAAATTGCGATATTTTTCTAAGTTTTTTTTTTGTTAAAAGTAAAAAAAATCGATAACTTTGGTTTAAATTATCACAGATTTATCGTTCAACCATTCGTTTTAAAGGTATTGACGAGATCTTTCGAAAGATACCCATCTTGAAATTTTGCCCCCCCGGGTGGGAACTTCCCCCCCCCCGGTGGGGGGGGGGAACCGATGCCCCCCCATGCACAAAATTTTTTTCCTAGCTAACTACTACTATTATCAATAACTCATATTAATTTTACAATCGCAAGTGTAAAATAACTCTCTTTATGCCCATTTATACGGAAATTTGTCCTATGCTGCCATGTTAAAAATTTGCATAAAATGCGATCACAACGCCACCTATTGAGCGATTGATCCCAAAATCTAATCAGCACCAGTTTATGTCAGGGTCCAACTATACACCAAGTTTGGTTCAATTTCATTCATCGGTTCGTGAGATACGGTGTGACATACGAAATTTTGCGATCACAGCGCCACCTGCTGGACGATTGATCCCCAAATCTAATCAGCACCATGCCCCGTCAGGTTCCAACTATATACCAAGTTTGGTTGAATTTCATTCATTAGTTCGTGAGATACGGTGAAAAATACGAAAATTTGTCCTATACTGCCATGTTAAAAATTTACATAAAATGCGATCACAGCGCCACCTGATGGGCTATTGATCCCAAAATCTAATCAGCACAATGCCCCGCCAGGGTCCAACTATATATCAAGTTTGGTTGAATTTCATTCATTGGTTCGTGAGATACGGTGAAAACACTAAACCACAGACAGACAGACAGACAGACAGACATTTTTTAAAAACTATCAATTCGTGTTCAGGACACCCCAAAACGTGTAGATCCGTCAAAAAACGGAGGTCGAAAATTTTCGCGAATCCAATACTTTCTCTATATTACATATAGAAGAAAGTAAAAATCTAAAAAATCGTGTTTTCTGCAAATTTTTATATATACATACACTTAAAAAAAAAATTTCAAAATCTAATTGATAAATTTTAAAATCCATCCTTAATTCGTTTGAGTAAGTTATATTAAAAATCCAAAAAATATATATATGAAGTCTTTTAGTTTTATCTGTAGAAGTTTTAGCATTTTGAAGATATGAATTCATGAGAAAATGCAAACTGAAAAATCGCAATTTAAAGATTTCAATTCTGTAAAAAATTACACCAAAGCCATAAGAATTGTTGCCTGAATATATATTTTATTGAACAAGCTTAATATAGTTCAATTTATAAATATTAAGTGGAATTTTTTTTTTTTTTATGTGAAACTTACGTCAAGTGGGGTCAAGTTCCCTTAAAAAAAATGATTTACCACATTCAAAGACAAATATTCGAATTCTTTTGTATAATATAGAACATGCAATTCTTGAATGTTGAATAATCAATTATTCAAATTATTGAATTTTAAATTTATCATATATTGTAGTGATTTTTTTTTTTTGATTTTTTTAAAAGAGTAATAAAAGTACTCTATTTTAAAAAATCTGCCGGGTGTATAATCTTTAATACTTACCAATATGCCAGTATTAGTTATTAAAAAAAATAATAAGCCTTTTTGCTTAAATAAAATATATCATTTTCATTAAGAAAATGAGTCAGAAAAAAACTTCCCTTAGCCTGTAAATCTACTTTTTCCTTTAATCGAGTATAATGCCTGGGAAAACATAAGGGCATTTTTACGTAGATGCAAATATTTTATGTGTTCGAACTATTTCTACATTGCATTGTAATTTTTTATAACGATTAAGTCTATAAATTAATTTATCACGTTCAAGAACAGGTAATATGTAATTTGAAGTAATTAGATGTCGATTGATCAATTATTTTAATATTTACTAGATGTTGAAATTTATTTTATATTGGGCACGATAGATTATTTATTTATTTATTTTAAACTGTTTCAACAATAAAAAAATAAATAAATACAATAAAAAAAAACCTGCCTGCTGTAAATATTAAAAAGTAAACTTTTTTTTGTATAAATAAAATGTAAAAATTTCCTTAAACAACTTCAGCAACTCAGTAAGGAAGTCTCTCCTCTTTCCCTGTAAATCTACCTTTTCCTTCACTCTAGTGCATTGGCTGCGAAAACGCTTCCAGTAAGGATATTTAAATGTAGATGAAATTTTTTTATAATTTCAATTTATTTTTCGTTTGCATTTTAAATTCCGTAATAATCAGGACTATTAAATTGATTTGCATTGTTGATAGACAGATAATATAAATTATGTATAATTGGATGTCGAAAAATCAATTATACCAATTACTGAATATTAAGACTGTATCTCTTCTTAGGCATGGTGTAAAAAACTTTTTATTTCCTTTGAATATATTATCTTTTCTTTTACTGTAATACTGACAATAGTAGATGTAAAAAATAAATAAATAAATAAACAATCATTTTGCATTAATAAAATATAAGAATTTCATTTTAACGGCGTTATTCTATGCGTTAAATGATTAAGTAAGAAGATGCGTTTCTTGTAAAATGCTAATTTATTGTACAATGAACTGCATTCGTGATTTTTTAGCGTGAAGTAGCTGGGAAATTTTATGAATGTTTCAAGCTATTTACGCTGCTTTCATGTTTAGCCAAATGAGTCTGAAATCAGCTTGAACTCTAATTTTAAAAACAGATAGATAAAATCGTTGTTTAGCGTTATGAAAGTGTGTTATGTAACCGGAAATTTAAAATTAATTTTAACTTTTCGTTTCTCTGTAATAAGATTTTCGTGTATTTCTTTCATTTAAGTTCTCGTTGAAAGTAACTATTCTGATGTAGGTCACAGATACTTAATCGAATGTTTACGTTTAGAATGTAAAATATTTATTTTTAAGTTTTTTTTTTTTTTTTTTTTTTTAAGCTACTATCTGGCAACTATCGAAAAAAAAATTAAAATCAATTTCTTATGCTAATATATATATTTAATTATGAAGTTTCTAAATTCTCTGTCTTAAATTTATTCAAAAATTTTAACGACGAGTAGCAGAATTTTGATCACAAGATTACGACTAAAACGTCTAAAATTATATTTTAGTCTGAATTTTTAATTATTTATTTTGTTTTGTTTTTATTTCAGAACAAAGACAAAATCGTGGAAAAAGTATCAAAATACCACACAAATCTAACTTATTATTAGATCTTTAATTATTCAATGTAAAAATCTTTAAATTCTATTCTTAAAAAATCGGCTTAACAAGAACCTACTAATGCATCTAATTTAATTAAATAAAATTATTGTAATTTTTCTTTTGTTTAAAAAGCCTATATAAATGCTATATAATAAACAAAAATATTATTTATAAAAATATTTTCTAGTTATTCAGTTTAGAGAAAATTATCATTAATGACAGGGAAATAATAACAAAAACAAAGAACAACATACACATATATTATATTAAAACCTTTCCAAAGATAGAAAAAAAGAAAAAATATCACATGAAACAATGGAATATTATTTAATTAAAAAAAAAAAAAAATGATAATCAAAATCCAAAAAGTGAAAGCGAACAAAACACATTTCATCGTCAGGGGCAGCATTATTTGAATATCACATGCAAAATTAAGTGTATTTCTGTAAATCTGTATTTCTGTGCCAAAATATTACAGATTTCAGTGCCCAATATCCTTAAATAGGACGAGATCAATTAAACAGGAATACAAGGTATCTAATCAAAAAATTTATAGGAAAGTAACTTAGAAGATAATTATTTACTAACAGGAAAAATAAGTATAATTTACGTACAAAAATAATAAATGAACTAAGATCCGTCAACAAGCTAATAAAACGGAGTATTAATAGTAAGATAAACCCTTAAGGCAAATGGTAATGGAAAACAGTGAAGATATTGAATAAACATACAGAGTTTTCCTCCAAGTTTAACCCTTTGCGGCGCAAGACAATTCGGATCATTTAAATTATACTGCCACCGGAATTCATGAACAAAATTAAACTAAAAGAAATTTTAAATTTTAAGGTTAAAAAAACCGGCCTTTCCTGATATGTTATAAACATAAATTTTTGCTAAAAAATTTCCGGGATGAATTTTTGCACCTGGATCTTAAATTTTGTGTCCTCGCAGCGAGGACAGCGCGCGTTAAGGGGTTAAAAAGGGGCATGGTGCTGCTGATGAGGGGGAAAAAAAAAAGCATTTTAGATCTTTTAGGGCAGATTTGGATGTTTAAAATACAGACGCTTAATTTGGAAATTCAGTTATGCATTAAAAAATACTTTTGCTTGCTACTAATGTGTAAACGGATGTTGAACGTCTTACACAATATTGTTTTATTTATATTTATAGCATTTCAGTTTGAAGGTTATTTTCTATAAATGACAGTAAGGGTGCAACTTTTTAGATAAAGTGCAAAAAGCGCGTTCTTTCTTCTCTCTCTCTCTCTCTCTCTCTTTTTTTTTTTTTTTTTTTTTTTTCCCTAACCAGTGTTGGGCATAATTGATTAAAAAGTAACTGAATTATAATTGAATTACAATTAAATTATAATTATTTTACTGTCAATCGATTAACAAGTAATTGATTGCAAATAAATTGAATGAGTAATTAAATTTATTGAATAAGTAATTCAATTTATTTGTAATCAATTACTTGTTAATCGATTAACAGTAAAATAATTGTAATTTAATTGTAATTCAATTACTTTTTAATCAATTATGCCCAACACTGCCCCTAACCAAAGGGAGGCAGGGTGCATCACCCAATAGAAACTCTCTTGGAGAAATTCTGTAAATAATGGGGGGAAAAGGGGGGGGGATTCATGCAAATACAAAATTTAAGTTTTACAATATTTATGAAGATATAAATGATAGTATTTCTCTCTTTATGAGGTTTATAGTATAGTTTTTAGTAATTTAATCTTTATCGATAACAATTATAGTATTATATTTAACTTCACTTTTAGAAGGGAAAAAAAAAAATCTAAGGGCCTTTTAAAAAGTATCCTTTATCCATTATATAAGCAAAAGAGTATATGATTGAAATTTTCATGCATTTGTTTCATTTTCACATAAGCTCGTCTCTGTTATTTTTCAGGAGGAAAAGA
Organism: Salticus scenicus; assembly: GCA_963930645.1. Taxonomy (NCBI): domain Eukaryota; kingdom Metazoa; phylum Arthropoda; class Arachnida; order Araneae; family Salticidae; genus Salticus; species Salticus scenicus. Next base: position 35,136,231 of record OZ005649.1, read on the forward strand.
AAGTCGTGAGAAAATGAAAAATATGTTTTTCTAATCAATATGATTTAATTATTTTTTATTTTTAACATTGCTATATAAAATATTTTTTCTTAGCTCATCTTTAACAAATAAATAACAAATTTTAATGAATCAGGACCGAAACTAAAAATTTTTTAATCTGTTTTAATTTTGAACAAGAAAATAAAACAGCATTAAGAGGTCGTTTCTACTGTGTGAGTGACTAAATATTCAATAAACTTTAATCGATTAATCAAGAACTAGACCGAACCTAGACTAATCCATTCCAGATAAGAAACTCCTTGTTTTGAAAAATTAAGTATGTAACTCTTATATTAATATTTGTCTAGCCCGTAAGACGATTAAATTAGATGTTGAATTTTACTAAAAAATGTTGTTTCCTCAACTCAGCAATCATATTTATTATGAACAAAATTTTTACTTTCAAAAGCGTAGTTAGCATAAAAGTTCTTTGGTGTTTTATTTTAATTTTGCTGTTTTTATTTTAGCATAAAATCATGTTTACATCTACAAATTCATTATAATTCAATGCTATGTAATTCAATTATTGTAATTAATGTAATTCAATTATTCATTATAATTCAATACTATATATACCAATGCAGTTTGTTTTATTGATTATTTTTTTTCATAACATCATCTTAAATAAAACATTTAAAAAAAAAAGAGAGAGGGAGAGAGGTTTAATTATTTTTATTGAATAAGTTTGCCAAATATATATATATATATATTATTCTCTTACATTTCTTTATCAATTTTAATATGGATTTAAATAGTGTTTTTCTTTATATAACACTGCTCGGCATGAAAAGTGGCCCCAACACCATTCTGGAAAATTCTTATGTAAAATGACCTCCTGAATCCGAATATGACGGACAATTTGCCCTAGCACCCTCCTTTTTTAAGGGACGGCCCCCTATTTTTATCACTTTTCGGTAATTTTATGGCCATAAATTTAATTTTTAGGGGAGGGTGGGATTATTTTAACTGTTAAATATCTTCTGAGGAGCTACAGAGTTGGAAAATTCTAAAACATCAACATTTGCAGCAAGGGGAAAATTTAGGGAGGGATTTGCCACTGAAATTATATACTATTACATTTCATATATATATATATTATCTATTATCCGATAGGCGTTTATCAAACAATAAAAAATTTTGTAAAATGTACTTTTTTAATACTTTTGTTAAAAAAATAATAATAAAACACAGAAACAAATTGTAATTCTACTTTTTCAATTATTGTATTTAAAAAGTACTTTTTTAATGATTGTATTAAAAAAAAAAAAAAAAAAAAAAAAAACTCAAAAACATGGTGTAGTTGGAGAGAATAAATTATTACTTACAAAAAGAAAGAAATAGATAATCTAATTTTGATCCGGATGTCTCGTGTATAAGACGATTAACGGAGAATCTGCATTTCTTCAAAATATGCTAATATTATTCATTCGATGGACTTAGGATTGATACACGGTTAACGCAGTTAAAGTTTTCAGGGAAAAGCTCGTTAATATATTTTATGCAAATTACACTTTTCATATTTGTACAAATGAATTTTAAAACTGTGCACAACCCATCAAAATAAATTATTTTTTGTTTGTTTGTTGTGATGTGGTAGCACATAGAGTAATTATCAATTCATAATGAGTTTTCGAATTTTATTTTGTCTCTTTGAAATATTTCAGAAAGTTTCTCTTTCGTTTTCAGAATATCTAACTATTAACGATTTTAAGTGGCATAAATTCCTGATCGAATATTAAGTACAATTTCCGCTTTTAAATGTGTCATAAATAATTGATGTCGTATTTTTTAATGAAACGTCCTCTTAAGAAAGAGTTTAAATGCTCTGAATTTAATTACTTCTGTAATATAATCTATAAATATTTATCGAAGTTTCAGTGTCTTATAATATTTTCGGTGTTGAATTTCTTCCTTTTATGAGATAACGTAAAGCACGATTTCATTTTAACGTATGTTAAAAAGGAAACTCGGAAATTTGTACAAGTTCACTATAAAAAGAGAGGAGGGTTTCTAAGTGTGGCAAAAAAGTATATGTGTAAATTAAACTGAAGAAGAACAGCTTATGTCTGTTTTTAAGAGAGCAGTTTAATTTAATATCGGTCAAGAAATCAATTTTTTTTTTTTTTTTTTTTTTTTTTTTTTTTTTTAATTAAAGCCTGTTTAATAGCTATTTAAAAAGAGGCTTATTTACAGTAAATAATAAATAAATTTAATTAATTAATTAAGTATAATATAATAAATTAAATGTATTTTACTTCATTTTTATGATTTATAAATTAATTAGTAAATAGTTTTAGCACACGTTTATTTTCACAATTATATAAAACAAATTTGTTTAAAATAATTTAACTGTTATTAAATAATTCTGCTACTTATTGAATTTTCACAAATATGTAAAACAAACTTGTAAATTTGCTTAAAATTATAATTTATTCATTTTATTTTCTAATATTAAGTTTTTCTAATATCTAATTCCATATAAAACTTTTGTTTTTATTTTATTTTATTATTTTATTTATTTTATTTTATTTTTTGCTGTGAAAAATGTGTTTTTTATATTCATTAATAATTTAAATTTTTTATTATTTTATGTTTAATCATATGGAAATTATAGGTATAAAAACTGTTATAAATTGTATTAAAATGAATTATCTTAAATATGATTTACTAAATAATGCTTTTAGAAACCTGAAAAGTTTTCAAACAATTTATTCATATTAATCCGTCTTAATTTTTTTTCTTGCGAAATGACCTTAGTCTATAAGAACATTCAAAAAAAGAAATTACTATGTTACATAAATTAAGGCCATACTGTTTTTTTTTTTTTTTTTTTTTTTTTTAATATTAATTACCTTTCCATGATAAAGGGCTACCCGTATGTGCTCCTATACGTTTGTTTGCAAGTGCCTCTTTTTGACACGTTTCCGTAAACATTTTTGTTTCTTTGAAAGGGAATAGAAAACCACCTTTCTCCTTTTTCATGCAATTAGAAATCAAGCAGTATTATAAAGGAATTAGTAGCAATTTATTTTATGTTTAAAAATATTATTATTTTACAGTTTTTTTTTTTTACTATAAGTGCATCTTGTTTTTCTTGTGATTATTAGTGCATTAATTATAATTATATATATACATATATATATATATATATATAAATTACTTAATCTAAAATTAAAGGGTTTCCGCGGAACGTAATAAAAATGATAAGTTGTTTTCATAAAGGACTTTATTTGCCTTTCCCTTTCATATTTGCCACACGCACACACACATATATATATATCTTCTTTCCAGCATGTTGTAATTTTCGTACTTGTCAAAAGTAAGCAAGGATCACTTTTACTTGGTGTATGTAGGTGTAGACTATAAGCGCTTATTCTTTTAGAAATACTGCAAAACTGTCTTCAGAAAATCGCACCTGAAGTAAATCTTTAATGGAATATGGAAGTAGTCTAAATAAGTCTAGAGACTCAAAATGTTCGAAAGGGCTACCAAGTGCATGAAAAGTTTTTGAGAAGACCAACTAGAGCTAAAAAGGTTTTTTTTTTTTTTTTTTTTTTTTTTTTTTTTCATCTTCTTTCTTTTTCAAATAAAACGTTGGGTGTTGCACCCTGCCAAAACAACCCAGAATCAGCATTAAAAAATAAATAAATAAATAAATAAATAAATATTTAATTTTTACATTGTTGACTTTCAAATTCGTCAAACGCAATCTCAAAGCTTATTTAAAAATACCCTTATCGTTACAACTACCAACTGCCATATGATTTATTAAAAGCAATATGATTTATTAAAAGCAATTGGCAGATATTAGAACTCTTTTCCTTATGTGTTTCGAACAAAAATATCAACATGCAGAGTGCAATCACGCCACACACCAGTCGTCATTCAAAAAAAAAAAAAAAAAGAAAAGAAAAAAGAAAAAAAAAAAGACCACCCTCTCGTGCTCCAATCATAAAAAACCTTGCTGTGGATAAGGATATGCCACGCGTTCATCATTTCAGAACTAATAGGTACCCGTGCGTGTTTATGACCCCTACATCGGAGTTATGTTGATGTAATTTACGTATGTTTTTCCTTTTTTTTTTATGTAACAGGTGATAGAGTATTTTGGAAATCTTTACGCTAGAGTGAGCAGCCTTTCATCGATATTCTTCATTAGTGCATAGCTTATGTTTTGTTGTTCTCATAAGCGTGTGTCTTATTATTCAGTTATTCTCGACTAATCATTTCGTTGTAATGCCTTTTAGATGAGCATGAAATGATATAAAACGTGTTTATTTAAACTTATATATAATAACCTGTTATTTTTTCAATTGTGATTATACAGAAGGTCGTTTACACTTTGCGGTAGGAGGGGTAAGGTGGTAAGGTATGAAACTATTTTCGTATGAAGGGCAAATTTCCTCTAACGATTTGCACCTATTTTGGTCGTCTTTATTCTTAACTATTACGTCTAGCTCGAATTTTTCATAAAAGTAAGTTTGTTCGTAATATTGTTAAGTTGATTTTATATATCCCACATCTATTTTTCCGTTTTCCTAAATCTATTCAATGCTCTTGAATTTCACTTATCTAAAGGTTGCTTTGACAAACCGAAAGCGATAAAACCCACGAGAGAATCGTCTTACAATTAGGTATTTTATTAACCCGGATTATTTTCTCTCTGTAAAGAAAGAAATCCAGGGCTAAAAATGTCTACTCTAGTTCGAGTTTACAGAAACAAAATGAAGCTCGAACTCTGACATGATGTAATATTGGATCTATTCAAACTTTAGTTCAATCTAAGCGTTTAAAATTTCAAAATACTATGCATATTTAAGTGCTTTAGAAAAACTTTACAATATGGTATTTCATTTGCAATGAATCATTCAACGATCTCAGTTTATTTCTGCACAAGGTAGCCCAAATCTACGTCAAAGTTATTGAGACTAAGAGAGAATATTGCAATTAAAGCTCTTTTTCAGTTGAGTGATTGATTGCCAAATTGCATTGTATTAAAACACGAACAAAACAAAGTAAATTAGTAGACGTAATTTAAGATTAAATTAGTGACTGTGTTATTTTTATTTATTGTTTTTAACTATTCGTAACAGGTAACAGTAAATGCGTCTAAAATTTTAAATATCGTCAACAATTATGAAGATATAGCACACAAATAATAAATTATTTATATTTAAATCGTGTCATAGTTAAATTAATTAAATTGAGAAATTTTGTGATTCATTCTCGATTTCCCTAACCCTAATAAATTGTCAGCATCATATATAACCACCAATTGTTGGTTACAGCAGAAATTAAAATGTAGTTAATAATTAAAATGTAGTTAATAATAAAACTATGTTTTCTACAATTAAAGTGTAGTTGTTTATAAAAACATGCTATCACAGATTTCATTAAGGTTTAACTTATTTTTTTACATTCAGAAAGAGAAAATTTTGGATTTTTACATTCATTAATTTACTTTTACAAGAATTCTCCATATTACCTGATGATAAAGAATTTTTTTCCTCGCGATTTACTTAAATATTAGTGAAAAAATGCCTATGAATTTTGATGATTTAAAATACACATCTAAAATTTTTACAACATTGATTTCCTTTTTTTCAAATTGTCATCATAAAACATGTAATCCAGATTTATATATTTATGATATCGAGCATATCAGGTAGGAGATATTTCGACTGCCAATGTTAAATGAGCGTATTTCCTCTGGGTTTTTTTCCCGTCTTGTTTGCTATCAATATCGTGATAACGTGATTCATCGCTCGTCTCGTGATCGTGTTCATGACAACCACAAATCTCATGCAACAGTTCATTTTATGATTATCATCTTTTCTGATCCTAATGAACATTATTTAGTTCCAGGTTCTTATGTTAAATGACTCATATCAGTTTCGATATACTTACAAGTCTGTTAACCTTAGACTTCATCTGTACCTCTGTATATGTTTTGTGTTACCTTCATCTTAAATTACTCGTTTTCTTTTCGTAAACATATAAAGCATCATAATTTTTTAACACATGTTTGTTCTCGGATAAGGACGCTGATGATAAAATTGTATGACATTATTTTCGATAACACTAATAGAAATTAAAATTTGCTGAGTTTTAAGAAATAGTGAGATGAGCATGACTAAATAAAATTCTAAAAATTAAACTAAATAAAATTCTGAAGTGGAAATAAAATTCTACTTAAAATTTCTTCCCTGGGTTTATAGAAATTCCCTAAGTAGAGATTCTATTATGTGAAAATTTTCAGTTCGAAAATATCACCCACCTCCTAATATAAACTAGTCTAATTAATGGAGAAAAAAAAAAGTCACTCTATTTTATCTCACAAGTTTTTGTAAATTAACGCTTTAAAAAAAAAAAAAGACATGTTTAAAGAGTGGAATTCAAAAAGCAGAATCCGAAAAACTTTATTTTTTAACGAGATATCCTGATAATACAAAGCAACAAAAATCCCATTGGATTACATGGCGAAGGAGTAAGGAGGGTATCTTTACTATCAAAAACTCTTAATAGCACACCTTCTCTTCAGTACACCCTGAGGATGTCCTGAAGAGAAGAGAAGATGTATTGTTAAGATATTGTTAAAGTATATATCTATACTTTTGAAGCAATCAAAATTGTCTTAAATTTTAATATTGCAAAATTTTATAAATTGCAAAATATTAAGGAAATCTTCACGTTTAAATATTTTTGTAATTAACAGTTTTTTATTATTCTACGTTAATTATTTTATTTCAAAATTGAATATTAAAACGTATTACAAAATATTTTATGGTACTCGTTTGATAACGTCGTTACTCCACAACGAAACGAAATCTAATATTTTGCAATGGATATTCCTGCATATATTTTAAATTTCTCGGTTATTTAATGCGTTAAGGTATCCGAGTCAGTGTTAGCATTTCATAAACGTATCTTTGTGGGAATTATTTCACCACAGGCACATTTTTTTGTACGTTCATTTAATTTCAGTTGCTACTTATCTTTCAGCTTTAATGAACATTCTCACAAACGTATCTTAATTGCTAATCAGTTTCTGTTTTTGTTTCGTTATGAGTAAATAATTCTATGCTTTTGCAAATGCTTTAACCATTACGTAATAATGAGAAGTATTTATATCTTTTTAAATAATTATATTTTAAAGGTACATAGTTTTACAACTAGGTATTTTGTTTGGCTAATCAGATTCGTGTAAGGAGATAACGAACGTCGAAGCATATGTGTGAATGAAAGTTTACGGCGTGTGTGTAAAAGTTCGTTCTCATTAATAAAACGAATAGCTTTTACAAAATATTACTAACAACGCATTTGTCCATAATACATCCTGAAGATGTCCACAGGATGTCTTTTCATCGATAGGTCATCCTGAAGATGTCATTTGGAGAAGATGTGCTGTTAGGGTTACTTTCGTTGTTGTTACATTTTATTGTATTACTGTCTTGTCTTGTGAATGTTTAATTTAGATTATTTAATTTAGTGAAAAGAAAAGAGTTAATTTAAATCCAGTGAAATTTTCAAACGAATTATCACAAACAATCGATTTATTATACGCATTTGTGTTTTAATATTAATTCAATACAAATGATTAATCATGAATCTCAAGTGCACTGTAGCTCTTTATGAGTTTTATTTTTAATGCATTTACGGACTGTAAAAAGAAGTTTGTGAAAATACCTAATTGCAGAAACTTCAAATATAGTATACAGTAACCGCCGCTTAATAAAGTCACTGGTTAATAAAATCAGCCGCTTAATCTGATCAAATTGTCAGGACCAGAATCAAATCAATACAAGTTACTTTTAAAGCCGTCGCTTAGTAAAATCAGCATCGTCGGTTAATAAACTCAAAAATATCTCCTCAACAGACAAAAATATTATTTATGCACACTAAAACATTTTTTGTTTTAATTTACATTGTGATTTTTTTTTTTTTTTTTTTTAATAAGAAAAGATATTAAAGCACAACAAACTCTCCGTTATTGCTGATTCTCGAAGATTTTACACTTGCAGCACAGTTACAAATTAAACACGCCCCATCACTTACCTCCGTAACCTTTTCAAGGAACGTATTCTTCAAAACGCAGTATAAGTTTTAAATTTGAATTGAAATGATATTTTTTTTAATTTCTAATTATTAAAAAGCAATTTCTAGTTCTTATTTTAAAATCACTATAATTCATGAGGTTTAAACGAAAAGGTTTTAAATTTATAAGAACAACGTGAACTTTTAGTAAAGTAATGATGATTTTCCTCAAACGAAAATGTATGGGAACTTGGAAAGCTTTTAATTTATTTATATCGAAGAAAAAATTACCTGTCAAAATTTAATTTATATTGTTTATTAATACCCTTATTCGTCACCTTTTGAAGTTTCTTTCCAAATTCAGGGGAATAATAAGTGTAGGAACGTTCGCCGGCTATAAAAATCAGCCGCTTAATAAAATCAATTTGGCTCAGAACGAAAGTGATTTTAATAAGCGGCGGAAACTGTATTTTTGGATGTTTCTGACGTTAACCCGTCAGCGCCCAGTGTCCTCATTTGAGGACAGCTGATAAAATGACACGTATATTTTTTGTGGTTTCTTGGAATGATTTCTGCTTTTTAGTGACAGTTTATAGCTTCACTCTAAATGATCCCAGGAAGTTTTATATGCCTACTATTAATTATTATTTCATATGTTGGATAGTCATTTTATGATTTTTCATTCGTCGCACATATATTTGCTTTTTGCACAGGTGTACTAAATTAAATCAAGTTGAATAATAATATACTATAATACTTTACTTTCGAGATCTTTGTCAACATATAATAGGAAATTAATCTGTTATCTCAAAGTTTTTCCATCTCGAAGTTTTCTCGCTAGAACACTAAACCACAATAAATGAGGATAGGTTTTTAATATAAAACTATCAGAAGAATTGTTTAAGTTAATATATTTTACTGTCAGTTGTCTATATTAATTTAAAAGTGAAATAATCAGCTAATATTTTGCAAAATTAATTCGGGCGTTATCGGGTTAATAGAAACTTTTAAATTTAGTATTCTACTTAATTTATTATTATTTACTAGTTAAACAAAAATCTTGTAAGAATTATTAATTAAAAAATATTTTTTATTTCTTTCTAAACTGTTTATAAGTATACCAAATATTTTAAATCCGTCAGGTATTGTTTAATAACGGACTTTCTAAATTATTTTATCTTTATACGTTTTTAAAATCAGCGTTTACAAACCCTGAATTCTTTTCTTTTGTTGCTTGTGTTTACAGATAAATAATAAATATGTTTTAAAACAATCTCTTTTACCTTATATTTACACGCTTTCTAACTGTGCGCGTTTGCAGATATTATGTACAAAATCAGCTCTTTTAAATCTGGCCTAATCAAATACACAAATCACCAAATAAGTGAGGCAAATTTTGCCCGCAAATATATACTTTGCGCACAAAACTTTTACAACCATCACTTTAACTTCCACACCCCATTCACCGAAAGCATTAAAACAATTCATAACTTCAACCTGATCGACCGTGAACGCTCTTTCCTCGTTCTTTGTTCTTTGTAAATATGAAAACTTGGACGGGACAGAATCGCATCTTCGCTGTCAAAGATTAACAATGGAGCACTTTAACCGGTAATAGCTGGGTCGGAAAACCATGGAGGCAGGAAAAGGGAAAACTTCAAACACACTTTATGCTCCAATTAAGCATTAATTCTTAGCTTACAATGATGTAAACTCAATTAGATCTTAGTTTTCGCAAAGCCATTTAATCCTATAAATAGAGCAAGGGAAGCGCATGATTAAATTATTATTTTTTTTCTTTCTTTATTTCCATTGTTTGTGAATGATTAAACAAAATTTTCGCTTGATTTTTGACAAAAGCTTGGAATTAGAAATAATTTTTACCAGTTAGTTGTTGGCAACAAAAGAAACTAACGCATTTCGCGTAACTTTGCATAAAAAGAAACACGAAAGAGATTATGAATATTATTATGCAGTGTTAGTTCTTGATCTTTGCTGAGTTTTATTACATCATTTTCTTTTATGGAGAAGCTTATCTAATCTTTTGTTTCTCTAATTTATATTTGTAAATGCTACAGAATCACGAAATTTTCATGTCGTTCAGTCATAAAATAATAATCAACGTTATTGTGAATATTATTTGAAAGAGATTAAAAATAGAAAATTTTGTTTTGGCGAAAATTACAGTAGAATGCAAGATGTGCGGTACTTATTATATAAAAATCACCACTAGCAAAACGTTTGTATCTAAACTTTTAAGTTTCGCAGGAGATAAATAAGAAGTTATTGGATGTTACAGAAATATTTGCGTGGTTGTAGCACTTCATAAACAATTATACTCATATTTTTATTCATTTTTTATACAAAATTATTATCTTGATTGATTTTTTAAGAGAAAATTCAGAATATTTGTTTTCAAAATTATTTATGTTGTCAATATCTTTTGTCTTTATACATTCACATTGTTAATTTTAATTTCTTTTATTTAAAAACTATTAAATAAAGTGGTAACAACAATTAAAATCACTTCAGTATTCGTATACAAGTTAAGATTTTTTTTTCTATTAATAATAATTAAAAAATAAATATGTATAACTTTTAATCTTTCATTATTTGCATATGATGTAATTTCTTCTGTAATCTTGAGTATTTAAGAAATTTTTTATGCGAAATTTCTCAACTATGCATTTTCAAAAATCTCCCCACTACCTTCTCGCTATTATACTTAAAAAAAAAAAAAAAAAAAAAGGAGCTTATTTATTTTTCTCCTTTATTTAAAACTAGATTCTTATACATGTATACATTAGGTTAAAAGAAATCTGATGTCTGCGGCTAATGTTTCATTTTATTACTAAATAACCCTCTTCTCCTAATTAGTTTAAAATGCGCATTTGAAACCCGGTATCTATTCAGCTGTAACCGTAACTGCTTTTCTATATTCTTTGTTTCAAATGGGACATCTTTGTATGCGCCTTAATGAATTTCCGGTTCTGCTGAAAAAGATTTTCAAATCAAAACAACTAATGTAATATTTTTTATAGCTCTTATTTAGAGAGATTTCAAACTAACCTTAAAAGAGAGAACGCAAATATATTTCATTGCATGTTTAATTTTTTTTTTTTCTCCATCCTCCCGCTGTCGAATTCATTATCGCTTGCAGGCAGACTCGGATTTTACTGTTGCCAAAATGGTATTGCAATACTTTCTCTCATTTTTTATGAAGTTTTCCTTTCTTTTTAACCGGTTAATGAGCTTGCACCGTGAAAGAAAGTCTCGGAAAATTCACTCTTTCTTCCTTCTCTTTATTTCTTTACAGTTTAAATAGTGACGAGCTTTCTTCCATAATTTTACTTTCGATTAATGGGCTTTTTTTTTATTACATCCTTTTACATTTATTCTTTAGAAATTTTCTTATTTCATTCCAATAGTAGTATCAATTATTCTATCGACTGTAGTTATTTTAAGTAGCTGTCAGACTAGGTCTTAGTAGCCTCATTTAATATTTAAAATTCGAAATGCTTTTATCTTATTCCATTCATTTTCAACTTTTATAAGTACCAGAAATAAATTTTTCATCTATGAACAAAGGCAGATTCCTTTAGAAGCATTAAAAGTTACAATACCGCACTTTTGAATGCTTCCATGCTTTATAAAAATAAGTGTTGTGAATAGAACTTAATTGTATTTTTTAAAATATGAGACTGCATGAAAGTGAAAATAATGAAGAATAAAATATCTAGAAATTATGCAAAATGTTTCATGTATTTATTTTGTAGTGTATCTTATATTAAAAAGAAAAATGAAAATTTTAAATTTATGTGGTATTTATATTGCATTGTTTTGAAATTAATAATGCAAAGTTTTTTTTTTCCCTCCCTCTCTCTCTGTGTGTGTGTTATACTCTTTTATACAGCTATATTTCTCTTGTAAATTATAGCATTATTGCTACTGATTCTGGTGTTCGAGAGAAAAATGAGAATTAGAAAACAAAAAGCCCCCCCCCCTTTTTTTTTTAAATGTATATATACGATTGTTACTTAATAGTAATTGTAATTAATACATAATTAGATTTTATAACTTTTGTTCTCTATCCTAAAATTTTCTTAATTACTTCTTGTGGATTTACGATACTTAAACAATGCATTTATACTATTTCAATGTTTTAATAATTTTTTTGAGAAGTTTTGGAGTAAATAAAAATAAATGAAGGATAGATTTTTTAAAAGAAAAGAAAGAAAAGTAAATTTTAAAATGATATAAGCTCAGTAAACGTAACTGTTGAAAACGTGAATCATGCCAGCTTTTTTAGAACGTTTCAGTCTCAGAGTATAGACATCATTGTGAAGATAACAACTGGAACTGGTTACTTAATATTTACTTGTTCATATTATTATCAATAAGATATCAGTATAAACATTTCTGAATAAAATGTAGCTTCATTGTTAGTGTAAAACGTAAAATATTACACTGAAAATTTCCAGTAAAGTACGTTTTAAATATGTCTTCTGTAATGGTAATATAATTTCCATGTTATTACTATTATTTAAAAATGTCAGATATTTTAAAGGGAAAAAAAAGAACTGCTCCTGTATATTAATGAAAATAAGAGTCACGATTATCGCTCACTTTTTGCACCAGTGACTATCATCACATTTTTGATCAATGGTTAGATGCATGATTGCCTAATGAATGACATCCGGGCGCGCGTGCGTGACTGCTTTCTCCGCGAACGCTTGAAAAATGAAAAGTTCTCATTCGAAAATATTTCTCAAATGAGAAATCGTCTTCATCGGAAGGAACATACACTTAGCTACATATTTATATTCCACTTCTCTCTTAAGTGAAGATGGTGTTCTCTGCCTGAAAGGAATGCTTTCTAAAAGCAGCATGTGCAGTAGACAATATTTCTGTTTGCTCTCTTCACAAACTTTTTATGATGTTTTATTATGGTTTTCGTCCAGTATCATCCCCAAGTGCTCTTTTATTGCACATCATGTGACTCTGTAAGTGAGTGTTCAAGTGCCCGCTCTCTCATACTTCCTTATGGTTAGCTATGGGGGAGGGGGGGGGGATATCTTAACAACAGCGCCATTTTTCGGTCAACCCCGTATGATTTTTGAAACAAGAAGCCTCGTCAAATAACTCCTGGCTGACTTTTCAACACTTTCTCAAGCGCAAGTTGTATATTTCTGCGCTGGCCACTTATAGGGTGTCAGTTATACGCTTCGTTCAAGTACCTCCCGACAAACAACGACCGACAGATGGTTCGGATCGGCCGACATGAAATTTTCCCGCCCTTGTATGTATGAGTCTTTGTTGCCCTGCCTCATTGATGACTTTTAATTAGTTGCCGGGATTTCCGGAGAAGCTTTTGTTTAGCGGGGTCCCCTCCTGTTTGACGTCAGTTTATTTTTATTCTCCGCTTTCATTTACATAAAAGCGAGCGAAACACGTTGTTGAGCTTTCTGTATTCGTGTGTTGCTTAAATTAAAGCCGTCTAAATTTTCCTGATACAGCCTCGAATTTGTGCATATATAAAAAATTAAAAAACGATGTGAATTTAAAAAAATATTTTCTTTTAACTAACAATTTTTTCATTAAATGTTATGTATTAAGATATTTGTGGAATGAAATTTATATTCTCCTTACTTGATTTTTTTACCTTATTTATTTATTTATTTACTTTTTAACAAGTGTTTTCTTACAGCAACATCCAGAGTAAACCCCCCACCATCATTCGCGTCTATATTAGTTAAAGTTTTTTTTTTTTTTTTTTTTTTTAATGCATTTATCCAAAAAAATATTTTAAATTTAAAGTGTAACTTTGTACAGTCGGTAACAAAAGTATCCGAACACTAGAAAAAATTCCTATGTACAAAAAGTACACTTCATACGGTTTTGCTAAATAAATCCTTATTGAATCATGTTCTTACCCTGACTAAGAACAGTATTCGACAAGGATTTATTTAACAAAATCGTATGAAGTGTACATTTTTACATAGGAATTTTTGCTAGTGTTCGGACACTTTTGTTACCAACTGTAAATATGTCTGTTTATTACAATCTATTATAAAAACACGTTATCTCCAAAAATATGAAGTGAAAGTGAAAACGATGGGTTGATCTTCATATGAAACACACGAATATAAAAAATTCAGGATTAAATTAGTATTTTATTAGACAAACCTGTGCTTTAAAGAAAAAAGAAAGAAATTCATGTATCACGTACAGATTATGAAACACTTTTCTACATTATATTTTCTACAGTTATTATAGTATAAAGGAATATATCATTAAATATTTAAATTAATATTATTATTTTATTTAAAAATTAAAGAAAAACATAAGTACTAATGTGGTAACATAGAGAAATGAGGACGTTATATATTTAAGCAACTCATCATTTAAATTTTAAAATTTGCGTTTTTGTAATCAATTAATTACACGTTTATGCTTCTTCCAATTCCTATCACAGAGTTTTGCCAAAAGTAAAATCAATTATGGCAAATTAGATTTAGATATTTTAGGTATTCAGTTTCTTGTTTTTATCTCATGCTAAATAAATAAATAAATAAATAAATACGAGTAAATAATAATAATAATAATTAGAAAAAAAAAAAAAAAAAAAAAAAACTTTCTGATCAATGTGTTAAAAGTAAGGCAGCGAGTTTTGTATTTCATGGTTATATAGATTTTCTCACTTATTAGAATTACTTTATTAAGCTTTCATGATTTTGAAAATTATGTCAAGAGTTCGTTGATGTGTGGAAAATGGTTTTATTTTCTGCTTTAATTTCTTTCATTGATAAAATGTGCAATAAAAAACTAAATTTTAAATCTAAATTATTGATTTCAGAATTAATTTGTCAGATACTGGCATACACAACAATATTTTAGATAATTTAAGTCCTGTAAAAAAATTAAGAAACATAACGTGTTTAAAAATGAAAGTAAATTGCATTTCTTATTATAATTTATTTTTTAAACGCTGCAAAAAATAAAGTCGGAAAAGTACGGAAAAAACTGGCAGCTGGGGTGTCAGGATTTCTCTGTAAAATATGTTTCAATGATACAATTTTATGATTTTAAACTGTACTTTTGATTAACAGTTGTTTCCCGTACAAATATACAGAATTTTTCAGTAAAATCTACGTTTTTTTTTTTTTTTTTAAATGAATAATTTTCAGATTATTACTATTGTTTTTTTACGTTTTTATTTATTTTATTTCTTACATTTCTGGTTTTCTTTCGCACTGTACTTGTTAAAAATTTTTCTATGTTTCTTCTTCAAACTTGTTAACCCTTTTCCCGTATCTTTCCCCCCCCCCCAATCATGTCTCCCTCCCCTAAAAGTAATAATTACCGTAAGTACTGTTTTGGCATGATATATATACTATACGCGCTAAAAGTATGTATTTTAAGAAATATTTTTTACATTATTGGTTCCCAAAGTGTTTACTAGCTTACATTCATTGAATGTACAAATTGTGTTTATAAAGTAACAATTACTAAAAAGTAAGCAGTGTTCATTAATATATTTACATTTGTTTAAGAGCCCTAAAAGTCCCCTTCAAAATAACAACATTGACCTGTTTTACTCAGCCGGTCTCATCTTTTCACTAGACTCAAGAAATAAAAAATAAACTTTTCGCTGTTCACGAAAGGTAATTTGAATATTTCCGCCTTAGTTTCTTCGAAAATTTTAAATTTTATACCTTTCATATTTCTTTTTATTTTACAAAGCAAGAAAAAACTATAGGGGTCTAAATCGACTCCTATTTTTTTTTTCTTTTTTTAATTTGTTAACCGATGTTAGTATGTGCAACATGGTGTTGTCGTGTCGAAAAATAAATTCTTTTGAGGACCAAACTTTCTTTTTTTTTTTTTTTTACGCATTTTCTCAAACAAAACTGAATTTGTCAGTCTTGAAAAACACACAATTAACAAAAAAAAAAAAAAAAAAAAAAAAAAGTAACTTTTTTTTTTTTCAGTAAGTTCTTTTTGATCTGCTTCCCGGAGTTTTTATCATTATTCTGACAACATTTAGATTATATGTTTTTGAAGCAAAAGGAATACAGCTGATCAAATATTTTATTAAATATTCCAAAAGAAATATTTAGGACATTTTCCTCAGAAAAAAGAGATAGAAATAAACGCGATATTTTTTGCTTGTAACAGAACTATACAAATGCATACAGACTTTCAATCTGAGATTTTAAATCTTTGAGCGGAAAAAATTAAAAATTGAATTTTTTATTTTTATAAAATGATCTAATATTTAAACTGCCAAATGCACGCATAGAAAATTTAATATGTTTCCAGATGTAAAAGAAAAAATAAATAAGAGTAATCTTGTAGAATAATTATTTTTTAGCACTTTATTTTTAATGTGTTTAAATTGAAAATTTTTAAGACGTTTATATTGTGCGTTCATATTTGTCTTAACACTCACCATGCATTTAAATTGAAAAGCAGAATTTTTTCTTTCGTTAAAGTTTGATGTTAGTAGCGTTTAAACATGTAACATCTGCTGATAACCGTATGTAGAGCATATCCCTGAAATTATCCAGCTGTTTCCTCTTGTAACACATTTAGATTCTGATTTACTTCCACTCCTTGGCCGAGTAAATCACTTACCGTATTGGTTTTGTAAATATATGAAAGCAGAAATGCATTTCTTAGAACAAATATTCACTTATACTTAAAAACTATTTTAATAATACTTATAAAAGTCTGAAGAAATAGCTGTTTTTTATTGTATAAATCGAATGTGTTTCTCATGTAGTTTACTGTATAAGATACTTTGATTGTTTTTTTTAAAATGAATTTTTAAATGTAACGGGAAAAAAAGAATGAAATAATGGAATAGACTAAGTGGTAGATAGAAAAAAATGTTTCAATTTCTAACGCTATATTTACGTTTTTCTGCCATAAAATCATCAAAAAATAACTACGGTATGGAATTACAGTGTTACACAATTCTAAGTATGAGATTACACTGATTTAAAGTTATTCAAAAATACGGTACAAGTTTCATACTACTTGCTAAATTCTAAGAATACAATTTTATTTCATTTGTATGTATGTACGTTATTTTCTAGAATGTCATTGATATTAAGTTTTTTCTGTATAGATCAGCGTTTAAAAATATTCTTTGTTATATTTGCTTTCGTTCTTTTCTTTCTTTCATTTTTTTTTTTTTTTTTTTTTAATAACACTTATATGAATATTTTGGCTATAATAAATAGTTTATATTACAAATAAATAAATACGGTATATAATTTAATTTTTATTATAATGTAAGTGTGCCGTAAAACAAAAAGACAAAGTCTCTAATGTAAATCATTAATGGCAGGAAGATATCGCACTGAAGGTTTAAAATATTTTTATCGCTAAAGAATGGCTATACTTTCAATTGTTATTCAATTTCAATAAAATTAATGTATGTGTATTATCTGAAAGGCAAATTTTGTTTGCATGTCCATTTTCGAATGCGTGCGTATGAAGTGAAGTAAAGAGTATAAAAATATCAAACTGCACTTGTAATACTCGAAAGTAAAAACTGTAAGATTTGAGCAAGGCGTTGTTTTTATTTATTTATATTTTATATTTCACGAATCATTACTGTTATATGGGTGGCCAACCGGCAGTCCTTGAGCCGCAGGTGGCTTACTGCGGAATTCACGAAATTTATAAATTGATAAACTTCTGTTAATATAGCAAAACTTAATAAATCTGTTCACTCTTCGAAGTAAAGATACAATGGACGGTTATGATAGCTATCAAATGCAGATGCTAAGTAAATGGAAAGAGAAACAAATATCGCATTGATTATTGTAAATTAAGTAATGGTCGAATTTATATATAATATATATGTCTATGTAGTCACAAATCACAAATGTTTAACTTACCAGTTGTAAATGTATGAAAAAATAACTAAAAAGTGTAATATGTATTAATAAACTTGTTTAACTATTTATTTTAATTTTATTCATTTTTCTTTTGTTAGCACATCCATAGACTAGAAGAAAAGGAAAAAAAGTGGCTCACGAATAAAAGTTTTGCTATTTGTATAATGATTTTCAATAATTTTAGAACAGATATGAAGTTTAGTAGTTACAGTACGCTGAATATATATATATATATAAATAATAGATAACGTAATAAAATTTAATCTTAAAATTTAGCAATTAATAGAACTAAAACAATAACAGCACACTAAAATATAGAACTGAATTTAACATAGAGGAAAGAATGACACAAAAAGTTGCGATATAGATAAGGAACCAATGAGTTAGAATATTAACTTAAAATACTTACGCGGACCTGAAGGATAATAAAAAAGGACCATTAAACTTGTGAAAGAGAAAAAAGATAATAAACCACATAATCAATTGGATATAAATGCTTAAAATTAGAAGCATACTTTCAAGGGGCGCATACTTCATAAAGCAGAGAAAGCTGCAACGAATATATATATATATATATATATATATATTAGTCGTTTATTTAACTTTCTATTCCGTTAAAATTTATTAATTTTCTTTTTGTAAATTATATAGGTTAAGAAAGTTTGCCTAACTGTCCTCTACAACAAAACATAGTACATATATTATTTTCTCTTATAGGGAATTTTTAAATGTACTTCACATTTTATCTTATATTTTGGAAAAAAAATTATGGCATCAGTGACGACGAGAGTAGAAGCAGAAGAAAAAAAAAAAAAAAAAAAAAATTCTCTTAATCCTTTTCAACTTTTTGGAGGAGCTCTTCTATTATGTATTCTGCGAATTCAGACAGCGTGTGGAATTAGACGTCTCTCTTCTATTTCCAGATTTCGGACACTAAATATATAAGCCCCTTATCAAAAGTCTCCCAGCTGCCTTTCAATTCTGTGCTTCAGTAGAATCGCACATATTTCAAACTATTTTTTATTTTTTCCCTCCTCTGCTAGGGCCCAGAGGTTCCTTTTGAACTCTTAATTCTCTATTTTCAGTGAATGAATAAGTTTATATTTACGACGAAAAGACTTGGAGAAAGTTTATAGATTATTATATAATTTAACAGTGATTATAGGAATGGAAAATGTACCATTCCTAATCAAAGTTTTTTGGTGGATAATAATAAGAATCGTCCAAAAAATTCGAAAATATTCAAATTAATGTGGATTAATTTAACATTCATTTTAGGAAATCAGAATCGTTATGTAATATTATTGATTCTGAATTATTAATTAATATAATAAGCTCAGACGATGTCTGTGTGTCAAAAATGGTGCTTGATTATTTCAAATGGAACGAAACTAACGTACCGGGATATCCAAAAGTCACAGAACAAAATAAAAAATATATTTTTCAAAAAGTACTGACTAAATCTGCATTTCAGTAAAAGCCTTGTTTTTACTGAAATGCACAGAAATATATATATATGTGAAAGGGATAAAAATAAATAGATTTCTCAATTTAAAAGTATGAAAATCGCTAGTCTAAATTATAAATCGCCGATAATTCGTAATTGCCCCTTTAAAGATTGTTTTCTGACAGAAGACTTTATCACTCAAAAATCAGAAAATGAACGGAATTATAAGTTAAAATTCACTGATGTTGATGGCAGTAAATATAAAATTTATATTCTGCTTCGAAACAATTCTTTACTCAGTGAAAAATTTAAATTAATTCATTATATAAATAAAATATTCTAAAACGTTTTACACTTAGAATTAATCAAGTGTCAAACAGCGATTTTCGAATTGAGTGTTGTAAATTATAAGGTTGGTTGGGTTTAACGTCGCACTAGTACAGCGCAATGGGTAATTGGCGACGGTCTGGGACACACCCCTAAGGATGGTCCGAAGACATGCCATCACAATTTTGATCCTCCACAGAAGGTGTGGCTCCCCCGCTTCGGTGACCCCCAGAGGCATAATTTGAATTTGAACATGGACGACATGCGACCACGACAGATTTTACGTGCACCAGCCACCATTAGTGTACACGACGTTCTTTGGTCGGATCGAGTATCGAACCCGCAATCTTCCAATTACGAATTCGACTCTCTACCGACTGGGCTACCTCGGCCCTGTAAATTCTAAGGAGTTCTAGTTCATATACACATATCTTATAAGTATTCGAACAAATTACTGTTTTTGCGCGATTATTTCTTAATTTATCTTTCTTCGATGTTACGCATTTTTCAGTTGTATTTTTAAACTTATAAAGTGTCTTTGAAAGTTCATAAGCATTGTTGTCCAAAACAATTTTACTATATTAATTTTACTATTTATTTATTTATAAATCAGCTTCAAGATTTTAAACTTTGCTATATTCTTTTCTCCAACTTTTTGCATTTTATTATTATTATTATTAAATTAAGGTAAAATTTATTCTTCTTAGAAAATTAATAAATTTTGATAAATATCAAACTAAATGTCTACTATGAAAACTCTGGGATATCCACTCCCTCTAATTAGCCGTCCTCTGACCCATTTACGAATTCGCGTGTCTGAATCCAATTATGGACCGTCCAAGGGTGAGGAAATTTGTCCCAAGGTTCTTCCTTCTTAAGTCGGAAGATAAGTAGACAAACAAACACCTCTCCTCGCCTCACATCATTTCAGTCGGGAACCTGAAGAATATGCTAATTCAGTTACGGTTGGATATCAAATAAAGACTCGCACTTCTCTCGCGTAATGTTATCTAGAATAAACAATTCTTCTGAATCATTTAGCCCTTTCTCTGCGCCATTCGCAGATATTTATCAGTAATTACTGCGTTCTTCCTTTGCGCAAAGTGAATATATATATATATATATATATTTAAATTATACTACTTATGTAATTGAATTACTATTTTTTACAAAATATTTTTAGGAGATATTATTGGATATAAAAATGCATGTGAATATCTAGAGCAAAAACTTTTATGGGCAATAAAGTGTAATAACAGTGTAAAATAATAAAAGTAACACAGCTTTAAGTAAAGTCATTGTTGATATATAAGAAAGTATGCATGTATACTAATAAATCAGTAAACTTGGCAGCGTTCGTGCATTCATTATGATAGAAATAGGAATAATAATATGTGAGGGGAAAAAAATGTTTAATGTAATTTATTTATATGTATATATATATATACATAGGTAACTATTGTAACGAATTTATGAGTTTAAAGATAAGAAAAACAAAAAAGGAGAATTGCAAACCAATGCGCAGAATTGCTGCAAAACGAAATGCAAAACTTAAATATAGGAATAAATTATCAATGGGGTTTTGGGGTTTTTTATTTCATTTTATTCATTGATAATTTATTCCTACACACACACACACACACACACACACACACACACATATATATATATATAAATGATAGATTACGTAATAAAATTTAATCTTAAAATTTAGCAATTAATAGAACTAAAACAATAACAACACACAAAAATATAGAACTGAATTTAACTTAGAGGAAAGACTGACACAAAATGTTGCGATTTAGATTAAGAACCAATAAGGTACAATAATAACTTAAAATACTTACGCCGACATGAATGATAATAAAAAGGACCATTAAACTAATGACAGAGAAAACAAATAATTAACCACTGAAATAATTGGATAAAAATGCTTAAAATTAGAAGTATATTTATCAGGGGGCGAGTACTTCATAAAGCTGTGAACGCTGCATCGATTTCGTAAAACAATATAGCTAATCATAGCATTTTATATCATTTCAAGCCCCTATCGAAGCAGCAAAACCAGATAGAATGAGAAATTAAGTGAAATATTAAATTAAAACGAAGATTAAATAAATATATATATAGTACATATAATTTGTTAGGACTAGAAACTTAAAAATTTTTCATTCACTGAGCTAAATTTAATTTTAATTTAATTTTTTATTATTTAAAATTCAAAGGTGTGAAATGCGAAGGACGTTGGCATTTCAAATCGTGTTTTTATCATTATTTTGTAGAACTGTAATGAACGATAATTCGAAATATAGCTCACGATTTACATTTAAAAAAAAAAAAGTTTTATTGTTATTATTAATGCTTTTCAAAAATATTCAAAATTTGAAACGGCTACTCAGTGAACAAACATTATAAAAACATTTTTCTATTATTGTTTTCTTTCAACAATGATTGTTTGGAACTTCAGATCGAATATGGAAGGAAATTCTGATCTCCTTAACCCTTTGAGAGGGGAAATAATTGCGCTTATCTAATACAGAAATCATTTAATACGAAAAACTGCCAGAATTTACAAACAAAATTAGAAGAAAAGAAATAAATGGATTTTGTTGAAAATTTTCAGGATGAATTTTCGCAGTTAAAAACTAAAACTTCGCTCTTGGTAAAGGATGAAATGAACTAAAACATTCGGAAATCACGATTGTTCTGAAACTCTTGAGGATTTAAAGTTAACATTTGACGTGTAGATAATTTTTAAACTCTAAATGTTCAATAAAAACTGAATATTTAAGTACTAAAATGAATTTATTTAGATAGAGTACATACTATTTGCTTTGGTGGCAAATGATAAATAAATATGATAATGCTGTAAATGAAAGTTTTGAATTTTATTATTTAACTTATCGGCGATAGCTTTTAAGAATAGTATGATAATAGTGTAATATTAATAAATACATTTTTTTATGCACTTTTCTATGATTAAATAAACAATTTTATCCCTTTATTACATTGCTCTTTCAATCCCTCTGTCTCGATCTTTTTTCAGTTGCTTGTTGATTGCCTAATTCTCAAAAAAGAAAAAAGAAAAAAAAGTGCACTTTCTTTTCGTTTGTTACTTGTTTTTATTCTAATCTCAGTTCCAGATGAAATTTAAATATAATAGTTTATATGTATAATGTAGTGTTAATGCCTAAATTAGGCAAATCTAAATTCAGTACCCGCCGCTTATTAAAATCACATTCGTTCTGAGCAAAAATGATTTTATTAAGCGGCTGATTTTTTTATCCAGCGAACGTTCCTGCACTGAAGAAAAAGGTATTTACCTGAATTTGGAAGGAAATTTCAGAAGGTGCCAAATAATGGAACTAATAAACAATATTATTTAATTTTTAACAGATGGTTATTTGATTGTTTCTTCAAAATAAGTGAATTAAACACATCCCAAGTTCCGATGTGCTCTCCTTTTAGGAAAATCATCAATACTTTGCCGAAAGTGCACAGTTTTCTTTTAAATTTAAAATATTTCCTTTAAAGCTTCATGCCTCTTAGTTATTTCAGAATAAGAACTAAAAATTGTCTTTTAATTAATTAAACATTATATATATTGAAAAAAAAATTACTTGCGAATCAAATCAATTTTTTTACTTATTGCCGCGCTTTGAAGAATACATTCCTTGAAATTATTACTAAGGCAAGTAATGAGACGTGTTTAATTGTTGTAAATGTAAAATGTACTGTTGTAAATGTAAAATTTTCAACAAAGAGAGTTAACAGAGGGATTGCTGTATTCTATTTTCTATTTTATTTCAAAAATAAAAATCACAGCGTAAAAAAAAAAAAAAAAAAAATTAGTCTGCATAAATGATATTTTTGCTGCTGAAGAGGTTTTTTTTTTTTAGTTTATTAACCGGCTATGCTGATTTTATTAAGCGGCGGTTTTAAAATTAGTTTGCATTGATTTGATTCCGGTCCTGGCAATTGGATTAGATTTAAGGGGCTGATTTTATTAGCCATTGAATTTATCAAGCGGCGGTTACTGTATATGAAATTCATATATTTTAATTGAAAATACATAATTCATTAAGTTTTAAAAATTGAAATGTAAAAATAACTTTTTAATCATAAATACAAAATACATTCAAAATATATGCGCAAATGCAGCAGTTTTTATTTCAAATGCAACTATAATAATAATATTTTAAAACATAATGAAAGTCGAGCAACAGATACAAGATCCCTGAAACCAGATAGACCAATAAGAATAAATTTTCATCAAATTAAGAATAGTTGACAACTCATTAACGGAGATATTAAACCTTTTAAGGGGAAAAGAAAATAATAATAATAAGCTAATTAGAATTTTTCGTAAAGAAATTACCCGGAACGAGTCATTTTGCAAAAAACGAGAAGCGATATTATTAAATATCGGAATCTGCATCACTGCGTAGTGCGTAGGCTTTGTTATTGTTGGGAAAGTTGTTTTACAGGACTCGGAATACGATATAGCAGTGGTAGCGAATTTAGTCTCGAACGCTCATTAGTGGGCATTCCCGCTTTCGTGGTGGGCGATAGGGGTTCTGTTCGTTATTGAAGCATTTTTATTTATTTATTTATTTATTCACGACTTTAAAAAAAAAATGAAAAGAAAAATGAAATTTAAATTGTAAAGTATTGTTTCATCGGTGTAAAAATTTCAATATCAACTTTACGGATCTCATTAATAATAAAATTAAATAATTAATTAAATGTAATTCATCTGACTTCATGCTTATGTGTAGTACTCAAAACATAATAATATTATAGTTTTAAAAAATTAAAGAACACGCTTTTATTGAAATGTGAACTAAAAAACACAAAATATCTATCTTAGTATTAAAATGCAGGGTAAGAGAAAATCGTGTGAGTGACACACCATAATATTTGCATACATTTAAATCTTTAATTAAAATAATTTAGAATTGAACAAAAAACATTTTTAAAAAATCTCCCCTGACTGGGATCGAACGCTAGACCGTTGGGTTCGTAGCGCGGAGCTATACCTCAACGCCACGGTGTTCACGTAGGGCAAGTCTTTTTTTTTTACAATATAGATTTTTTGTTTGCTCCCAGAGCGGTTACAAACATGCAAACATACATACATACAGGTGAGGCTAATAAAAGCGTGTTAAAAAGATAGATTTAATTACAATAAGTTGTTTTATAAAGATTTATTCTGCCACACTTAGCGAGTCTGATATAATGTATTTTGTACGTAATTATTACTATTATTTGTTGTAAATCTGCTTTATAAATTTTATAAAGTAAAGTTACGTTTCCCTGATTTATAAATCACCATTTTATAACCTGTGGGTGGTTAAAAAATTGTACTACTAACAGAGATACAAAAGATTGGCTACCCTTGCGATATACTTACAGTATTAGATCTTAATAACTGATTGTTCATATGGATAGCAAGCCTTCCATATATTTAGAATTCATAATTTCACGAAATTTCTCTTTATAATCAAATTTTTATTTTTTTTTTTAATTGGAATTTAATGTAAAATGAAAAGCAAAAATTTATCTCAAAATATTTTAGAATTTTCAGTTGTTTAACAAATTGTTAGTGAAACTCTTGAATTTGTTTGTAGTTGAACTCGATCTCTTAATTTATTTGCTCACAGTTGTAATGAGAAAATGCATTTCTTTGTTCAATTTAGATTGAAAATATAATAAAGATATCAAAAAGAATATCTGTTCTGAAATATAGAATCTGGATCAAGTAATTCTTAATTTCATGAATTATATTCTGTTAGGTGTATTGCATGTTAAATAAATACAGTTTTGTCTAAACATTAAGTATATTTCTAAATATCCTATTTTATTTTGTATTACTGTTCATCATTCAGTTGATGTTTTTTCTTTTAAATTTAATTTTAATATGGAAGTGTGCATTAGTAAACTGGCAAAAACAAAAAAAAAAAAAAAAAAAAAAAAAAAAAAGAAAGCAAAGAAAGAAAGAAAATAGCCTGAAATTATAAAATGCTGTAGACCTGACTGTATCTACGCCACACGCTGATATAATTTAAAATATTTCGTATGTACATCACTAACCAATTACACAAACGTACATGATTTTTTCTCTGAATTTTTGTATTATGTTTTCATGATAGTAGTCTGCGGTATGCTTTTCGGGAAAATTATATTCGCTTGTCATTTGAATTTTTCTAAACATGGACATCACATCACATATACTGTATTGACTCTTCTTTAATTCTAGGAACACACATGCATATTGAAGAAATAAAAAAAAAAAAAAGGAAGAAAAGAAAAAAATAACATGCAAACCTCTGCAATCTAAAAGCGACTCTGCTAACCTACAATAAGTCTATAAAAATGCATATGGTCGTTATTCGAACCAAGATATCGATACGATACGTTTTCTGAATTCCCAAGTATGCAGCTCGCCATTCAATTGGAAGTGAAATTCGAAGATGTTGACTGGGAAATTTTTAGACTAAACATCGCAAATAAGACAAGACTACGTAATTTCCTGTTCACAGTTTGTTTTCGTTTAAATCGTCTGTGATTTTCTCAACTCTATTTTAAAAATGATCTTTATTTTATTTCTGTCTTTTGGAACACACGTTCAACAAAACATAGTCGTATTCGATTCCGAACGTTTTAGTCTCTTCTTTTGTGATTTTATTTTCGTAAATATGAGGTATGCCACAAAACCTCTTTTTGTATGAAACTCATTTTAAAAAAAAGGTCGTTTATTTGGGCAGCCGTAAATTCAGTGCATAGAAGCGAAAATCGGTGTCATAAAATTCGGCTGTTATGAAATGGTTTGTTGGATTCGAGACGATTTAACGTGGCAAAATATAGTATAAAATTTAACTCCGATAGCTTTTATTTATTTTACTAGTTGTGTTTGCCCGCTTCGCTTGTCACTATATTTAAATGCATCATTCTTTTAATAATAAGTCTAAATTGTTTTAATTATTTTGTTTATTTATTAGTAAGCTTCGAAAATATGAATAATTATTATCATTTGCTATAAATGCAATATTTTTTAAATAAATCAATTGTAAAACAAGAAAAATTGTTGTTCTAAGAAATGAGCTTGTTTTTGTTATGCAGACGAATAAAATATTTATCTGTAGTATGCAAAAGCCTTCCAATATTATTCTATTATAATTTGGGGTTAAGATAACCATTTCTTATTACTTTTTCTATCACTAAGTAAATAAAAACCTCACACAATCATAGTAAAGCATGGCAGTTTTCTCTATGAAAATGCACATTTTCCATCGAATAACTTCTAAGAAATAACGTCATTAAGACAATAGTACCTCATTTGAAATATTATTTAATAGTGATGTCATTTTCATATGTTCATAAAAATTATTTTGGTTTTAGTTATATTAAACACTACGTTATTTTGATTATTCACATTAAAAAGTTTAAATTGCATGCATTGAATTTTAACAAAAGCATAATTTTAGAACTTTTTTTTTTTTTTTTTTTTAATAATTTTACCTTTTTTTAATTTTGAATTTTTAAAAACTTCTGCTTAGGGAGAATGTATTCATTAGAAGTAACCCACATATCAAATTTAAATTTTCTACCTGCATTATTATACAAATCATCCAAAAAATGCGATTCTTGAAAAGCTTTATCCCCCCCATTCCATTGCGCATGCGCTAAAGATGTCAAACTTCCGCTGTGCTTCAACCCTAGTAATAAACAGTAACTGTTAGGGCTGGATTATTTATCAATATATCCCCAAGTATCGATTTTTTTAAATATCCCGATAACAATATTTAAGATCTTGCTCTGCCGATATATCCCTTTAACGATATTACCTAGTGCGCACCGCGCGATCAATCGATATGCCGATAAGTACCGTTAAACGCCAACCACGGATTAATAGAATTATGCTTCCGCGCTAGCACGCATCACGAACGACACCCGAATGAAACCCGAGCGAACGAACCACGATCAGCGAACGAAACCCGAACAAAAAGAGCGCGCAATATCTTATACTAATACCCATTAACTTATTTTTCTCCCATCACTCACTAATAAAATAAAAATATATAACCCCACCCCAAACGATCACTTCCACAATGCATATACTTCCTCTTCCTTTGTTCCTGTGTGCGAAACCTCAAATCTAAAATATCACTGCTTTAATAAGTCCACCGTATAATAAAAAAATAAACAGTATTTATTGAAAGCCATCTGCTTTGATTATCGCGCGAATAAGCGGAAATACATTCCTTCAATTACCAATGTTTCGTTCTACTCTTCTAGAAGAAAACATTACTGTCTTCATCAACCTCAGATCAACTTCATCAACCAATGATATTGCGAAACATATCTGCTCGATGGTCGAAACGATATATCCCTATCCGAGATATCTACTATGTTTTCTGAAATATTGATCGGATAAACTTTGATCGCGAAAGCTCGTTTGCCTGATATTCATTCACTCATCGATATCGACATGTTTGCGGTTTACCCAATATAATGATTTCGAATATTGAATGTAAAATGAATGTTTGCAGTCGCATCGATTGTTCAAAGTAATATTAAGTGGTATTTAAAAAAAAAAAAAAAAAATATTGAAAAAAAAAAAAAAAATATTTAGGATGTCCTGCAGATGAAAATAGTAAAATAATATCCAAACATATTTCGATCTGTAATTTGTGTTCCTGCGCGGTATCATAGAATGTAAATTTGTTCGTATACATGTTTACTTCTATTATTATTATTATTAAATATTTTAATAAACTTAGTTCATTATTTAGCTAGTAAAATAGATTTTTATCTTCAGAAATTTTATAGTGACAGTTTTTCGATTGAACAATTATATAATACTGAGCATTTTATTATTATTTTATTTATTCATTTTTATTTTTTGTGCAGCATTTTATTATTATTATTATTATATTATTATTATTATTATTATTATTATTATTATTTTAGCTGTTCTTATTAAATATAAGAGATTTATAAGAAAAGAAAAGTGAAAAGCAAGAATTCTATGGAAACATAATTTAATTTAGTACGACTGGACTTATTTTATCTTATTCTTCCATTAAAGCATGCATTAACCGTGTTTTATTCACTAGCATCGATTACTAGATTCATTTCTTAAAATGTATTTGGTATAACTTTAGCAAAGGAGCCCCTTTGTGTTTTTTAAGTTTTTGTTGTCAATTTATTGATGAATTAAAGTGGCTATCGAAATTGCATAAATAAATATTTTGGAAAGAAATATCCGGGTTACTTAGGTGCCAAATTTAAATTTTGTCAAGGGGTTCTATGCTGAAGCGGTTCCATTTCTTTAGCACTGTTTTTCTCAAATTTATTTTAATTTTTTTTTCTTTCTTTTTTTTTTTTTTTTTTTTTTTTTTTTTTGTACATTTATATACTTTTTTCGACATAAAAGTAAATATATTCAGGCCCTGACTAACAGCAGGGCATACGGGGCAAATACCCTGGGCCCTCCTTCTGGAAGGGGCCCCCCTACAGGCGTATGCAGAAATTATGCAACCTAAAGACCTCTTATGCCACTGCAAGGGGCCCCCCAAAATAGGCTTGCCCCGGAGCTCCAGATAGTCTAAGTCGGGCCCTGAATATATTTACTTACATATTCACTCATCTATTTTTTTTTTTTTTTTTAAGATATTTACTTACTTATTCCTGTTTGGTTTTTCTAGATTTGACTTAGTATTTTAAAACAACTTCTGAAATTAAATGGTAAAATTGTCGTACTAAAATAAATAAAATACTAATGCTTTAAATGCAAAATGAGTTATTTTAAATAACAAAATAAAATTTCAGCGTAAAAAGTTTATTATTATTATTTTTTTTAACATATTATTTACATAAGGCAATATATATATATATATATATATATATATATATATATATATAGAGGCGGGTTTCTGCAACTATAACCTTGGTTTCTGACCCAATTCTAGAAAATAAGCGAGAATTTCTCGCAATACAAAAGATTCAGAATATTCAGAATATTGTTCCGCCATCTAGAAATGTGTAAACTAGAAATTCTTGATCATTTCGTCTATTCCGTTTATTGGCGTGCCTTATGCGCATAGCTGGGTAATCCATATTTCTAGTTAAGGGATTTAGAAAATGGCCACTTATTCATTATAGAGGAAGGTGGTATATTCTTTTTCTCAGTGTATACTTAAAAAGCAATGATATATATTAAAATAAACACAAAACATTGATTCACTCTTCATGCAGATTTTTGTTTTATTTATTTATTATTATTATTATTATTATTTTTATGAAAAAGTTATGGAAGTAATAAACCAGAAAATATATGGAAAACAGTCTATGCTTGTATACATTAAAATTGGTGTTCATTTGTCTTTAAAAAGTAGCAAAC
This sequence comes from Salticus scenicus, assembly GCA_963930645.1. Taxonomy (NCBI): domain Eukaryota; kingdom Metazoa; phylum Arthropoda; class Arachnida; order Araneae; family Salticidae; genus Salticus; species Salticus scenicus. The sequence goes on from OZ005649.1 coordinate 35,166,394, forward strand.
GTCTATTTTCCTTTTCTTGAAAGAAATATCGCAATATATCATTAATATCGATATTAACTTGGTGATATATCGCGATACCTAATTTCTGATATCGTCCAACTCTAGTAACTGTGTCATGTTTGTTTGAAATCGTTCAGTGTTTTTGGAGGAGATGCAAGACGTACCCACATACAAAGACTTTTTTCTATACATATAAAGATGTATTTAAAGAAAACATTTTCTTATAAATTTAAGTTTTTATTCAAAATAAATATCCCAAACATCCCAAAAAATAAATAAAATTAGTCTACTTAAACAGTTATTGTAAAAAAATTTATGATACTTTTTTTAATTTTGAAAGTAAAATATGCATTGCAAAACAGATACTTTCATTTACATACTATATTTTTACAATATCCCCCCCCCCCCCATATCGAATCTAAATTTGGATTAGACTATTCTAAAACTTTTAACGAGAAACTTATGTTTGTATGCTCTGTGTTCGAAAAATTCTTACTGTTTTATTTGCTTTACTATAGTTTATATGTATTATTATTATGTTAGCACACCAATCAATTAAAAATAAGTGAAATACAAAATAATCGATATTGGAGGTGCTTTTTCAATTTCAAAGTTTATTTTAATTAAGCATATCTGTATCTTTTATTATTACGAAATTATCGGCAGCTACTTTATTAAAGGCATAATGAATTATTCATTTAATTATGAATTATTATTATTTTATTATGAATTATTGTAATAATTACTATTACTAGCGCTGTCTTATTTGTTTCTTGCATTTTAAATTGTTTAATTTGTATAATATAGTAAACTCCCGATAATCCGCGGGCACAGGAAAAAGCAGGTGCAAGAGAAAAGTTTTTTTTTTTTTTTTTTTCAGCCAGAAACAAAAACAAATGATAGCTTTTTTAAAGAAAAAAATGTAAATATAAAGAAGTACATTGATTTTGTTTTATTTTTTGCACACTACGGTACACTACCAGACATACCAGCATTTTTATTTATTTCGGCACAATCTTAGCAACAGCCTTTTTTTTTTTTTTTGGCCGCCTTCTTCTTTTGCACTAGTTTTCTTGAAGGATATTTTCTTCTGATTTGTTATTACATACCAGAGAAATTTTCTGTACAAATAATGTTGGGTGTAAAAAGCACGGGCATTAACAAATGGTCCGGAATAAATTAAAATGTTGGCATATCTGCAGTATTGTTTAATTTTGTGCATAAATTAACTCACAGACTGTACTCTCTGGCTTCATCGTCAGTACACTTTTTTACTTAATGTTTAATATATATAAAATTCAAATATTTTTATACTGTTTAGGAATATTTTCGTTATTTGTATAAGATTTTATTTACAGTACATTCACATTTTCAAGTTAGAATGTTTTTTATGTCATTTCCAGCTTTTTTTGCGATTTATCCGCGATTTTCATTATCCGTGAAACCCGTGCCACTCAATTCCACGGATAATCGGGAGTATACTGTGTCTGTTAAATTTTTGTAAAGGACCGTTTAAAATATTTGTACCACATGATTAAAAGCAGAATTGATTTACTTTTAATATTAGGTATTACTAATTATTATAATTATAACAGCAAACTTTGCTTTTGTTCTTATGCAATTTTTAGTAAAATAATTACAAGATAAAAAAAAAAAAAACTTTTTATGCACCACGTTTTAAATTTTTCTGTTGAATCATATAAACTTGACACACATTACCCGAATAATTACATATTCATTGTCATTGTGTTCTGAGCTATTCTAAAAGTTTCAATCGTCAAGCTAGTCGGGAAGTTAGCTAAAATTCGATTGTAAGATTTGTACTGGACAAACAAGAAAGCGAGTTGAAAGCGATTAAAAAAAAAAAAAAGTTTGTTTTAAAAATAAAATATTAATCCTTTTAGAACATACATTAGCATCGTGAACTACATTAGTACTTTATCAATGTGTAGAAAATTTTTAAAGTTATAATAACGTCAATTTTTGTGAGATTCCTAATTTAATTTTTTATATATTTTTTAATGTTCACGTTTAATCAAATGAATTTATTTTTATGTCGAAAGAAAATGAACTCGTATTTTTTATTTTATTTTATTTTATTTTTTAATTTTATTTATTTATTTATTTATTTTTTGGGGGGGGGCAACAATTAAATTATAGCTAATATTTAAATGACTAATTTTAAAGCTATTCGAAGGTCATTAAATTCATATTTTAATTAATTAAAAGAAAACTAATAAAAAATTCGAAAATCGGGCTTCGAGGTATTGCGTTGCCATTGTGTTCTGAGCTATTCTAAAAGTTTCAAATGTCTAGCTAGTCGGCAAGAAAGCGAGTTAGTAAAAACATGCTAATAAAAGAAACTGCAGCTCAAAGACTATTGTTTTAAATAAATTATTAAATAAAGTTATTTTTATGGGTTATTTATTCGTATCTTCAGTATTAATATTCGATTTTATTCAAAGATTTACTTCTGTAAAGTATTTCTAGTGAAAATATTTCAAGCAAATGTGTTGTCGCAAAGCATTTGTATGTAAATATTTCTTCTACGTTAAAAATAAATATCGCGTCCCATACATTTATAAACTCGATTTAATACTAAAACAAAAGCTTGAACATTGCGTTTTTCCCAGTGAAATTTTTACATTTAGATATTTTGAATGCTTTTGTTTTACCAAAAACAAAAGTTGGCCTTGCAAAAGTTTTAAGTAGTTTAATTTTGTTTTTAAATTGTATTATTGGATGTATATTTAGAACTTTATGTAATTTTTCTGTTTGTTTCATTCAAATTACATCCCAAATCCTAATTAAATCTTGATTTTTAATATGATGTACGTTTTTCAAGCCATTTTCTTAGAATTATAGGAGGCGTCTAGTGTAAATATCTTGTGTAAATTAAAAAAGCATTTCACAAAAATAGATAAATAAATAAATAAAGTTTTGAGGGGGGGGGGGAGAAAGAAAGAAATATTTAAAACTGGCACTCAGCTTGGTTTAAATACTTTTGCTGTGGGTGGGAAAGGGATTAAATATAAAAAATTTAGAAGAGAAAAATATACATATTTCTGTTCGATATAAAATCAAGAACATTAGTTTATAAAATTATTTTCAACTTTTCTAAGCTAAGCAAAGCTTAATGATTAGATAAATAATTAAACATTGTTTGGCTAATTTTTTTCTGTATGCCAGTTTTTTTTTTTTTTTTCTTTTTTTTTTTACTTTATGGTTTTCAGCTCAGTGGAATAAGGCGTTCAGATGCTATCGCGCTTTAAAGAATTTGGGCCCATAAGTCATAATGATAAATAATTTTAAAAACAAAAGCTATTTTATTTACGAGACAAAATTTTAATATATATAATTGAGACGGTTTGATGCTTGTGTACGATAAAGAATTTTGCCTTGTGTCTACGTAAAAAAAAAAAAAAAACTATCCTAGATTCACCAAAATCAACAGAGTTCGTGTTATGGTAACCTATAACATACGTACTCACTTTCAGCTCATTTGAACAAAGCGTTTAGGCGCTATCGTGTTCACTCACACGTATACATCATCGTAAAAGTAGCAAACATGTATTCAGGAGACCTGAAAATGTATATAAATACCAGAATCTCAAAGCCTATTTTTGACATGATCACGTTCTGAAAGTAAAAATATGAAAAATGTGTATGCGTGCTTCAGTAATTTTGCTGTCACTTGTATCAATTATAAAAATATTCATATACGAGAAAGAAATATTATTTTCAGGGAATATGGTGTTTAAAACATATCCTTTTCAATTTTTTTTTTTTTTTACTTCATCTATTTTTTCCTTTATTTATTTATTTATTTATTCATTTAATTTATTATTATTACTATCATTTATACATTATTAAATTTTATTTCAAACATTTAAGTTTCATTAAATTATATTGTATCTAATATAAATATATATATATATATGTATCTGAAATTTTTTATTTTGGTGACGTAGCCATTTAAACCGTCAAATATCCCATTTATGGCGTTGCTCATTGCAGAAGTTTTGAAACTTGCTCCATAATTCTGACATTTAATTCTCTGCTCCGGTGAAGAGTGATGGATTTGACAGGCAGAATTATTACTTTAATGATGGGCCGTAAAGGGAGAATTAAATTGTGATTGTGGTTTAATTTCCCTTAAATTCTATAATATCTATTTATGAGATGGTATTTTTAGGAAGTGTAATCTCAAGATAATTTAAAATTATTGACTTAATGTGAAAAAACTGTACTATTTCTCTCTGCAACTAAAATTCTTTTTCTGTTTCTGCATAATTTTGTATTTAGAAAGGGAAAGCGCTTAATGTGTAATCATTTTTCTGTGATTTTTGTTCCAAGAATTCAAATAGAAGTTTTTATAAAATAAGTTTATATTTCAATTCATTACACATGCAAAAGATTTTTTATTTATTTTTATTATTTATTTATTTTTATTATTTATTTATTATTTATTTATTTATTTATTTTTATGTATGGCATTATAATGTTAAATCACCAGAATTGTGACTAGGTTAAATCTCCAGAATTGTGGTATAATCACTAGAATTGTGATATACATGCACCTATTATTTAAAATTGAATAAATAATAAATAAATATTTCTCTAAAAAATTTGTAGAATTTTTAGGAATATTCTTCTGTTTTCCGTAACAGCACAGTAATCAGCAAAGCTAAGAATTCCAAATCTTAAAAATCTGGATCAGTTTTTTTTTTTCCCCTCATTATATTATTAAAGCTTTTAAATACCATATTTTGTAACATACATACAATTGAATGAAATTGGATGTCTTTTAAGGTGTATTCGTATTCTAAAATTTACAGGTCCTTTGGAAATTTTTACTTACAATTGTCAACGTGTTTTGCCATTAAATTTGCTATTAAAAATTAGCGGCCGCAAAAAATAAGGACTTTACAAACCCTGATTTAGCATATTTATATAAAGAAAACTTTTTCTAACATCTTTTATAGCGTCAGTTGCAGTATCTATAAACCGACTGACATGGATGTGAATAGTAGTTCTGATGAGTAATATAAAATGAAAAAGATAATTAAAAATAGATAAATAATAAAAACTATTTAATAAACATTAAAAAAAAATAAATAAATAAACATAAAACATAAAATGTGTTTAATTTTATTTAGTTCTGAACTTAACACGCCATCAGAAATCATTATCCTTGGATAAAAATTCGTTTGAAGCACCAATGAAAAATATTGTTTTGTTTGAAATTTGAAATCTCTTTTAAAACACTAGCATTCTGAAACACTAGCATTGGTGCTCCTTTCCTATATTTTCAGAAAAAATATCCATACCCTTCGTAATATCCTTCTATTCACATTAGAGAAAACTACCATTTTCGTCCGTCAATAAATTCATTTCTAAGTTACTTCACCTAAGGCAGATTTAAATTGTTGTCGTTAATCTTCGTCAGTAAAATAATCTTTGATGGAAGCTTCTACTGACTCCAAAATGGCTGCTATGAGATCACGTAATAAATGCAGACGACAATACTTTATGCTGGAATAGAGTTGCAGAAGTTTGTCGTGCTTTTTGGCGTGAATATGGGAAAAAGAATATTTTACTCCCCTTTTGACAAATGGTACAGTATCTTATAGCTGATGCTTTTTCTTCCTATTATCTAAAGAAGCATCTTAGTTTCTAATTGACATTTCTTTGCTGAGAAGGTTTTGAATAAATTGATGGATGTTTGAATGCTTTACATTTTTTGACAAATTTTCCTCCTTGTTGAGTAAATCATTATTGAAAAATCACAACAAGGTAAGACTTTAAAGAAAAATGATAAGTTCTTCACTTACCTTGTATTCAGTAGTGCAGTAGGAGCTTCTGTCTCCGGCAATTAATATTGTAGTCCAAAAAAGGGTTATCTTCAAACTGGTGAATTAATCCTAATTTCATTTGTAACTTATTATTCTAACGAGGTTTGACTAATAATGAAAAGAATGTTCATTCAAATTAGCTAAAATAATACTGCAAATAATTTGATCTATAAATGTCTTTTTATTTGGATAAAGTTTAAGGGATGCATTTTTATGCATCCTTACTAGTTGAGGAAATGTTACAGACTGCAAGAAGAATTTTTAAATTACAATTTTTAAGTATATCATTATGGATCATAAATTGTTATATTATATTATATTATGACATTTGAAAGGAAAAATTAATATCTTATTTTGTTTATACTATCATTAAATTACATTGTTGAAATAAATAAAACAGTAATTTAGAATAACATGATTTCCCATAAAGTTTGAATTTAATAGTTCTGTAAAATAAATAATGGTTTGAAAATGTTTATTTAGAGAAGAGAAAGTCATTATGAGTCTATAAATCTTTCACTCGCGGTGTTCAAGGTCAAATTTAATTATAGTTGATATTACTTTGTTTATAGTTCTGAAATAAATGACAGTAAATAAATGAAAAGTTTATGGAGATGATAATACATCTATTACTCCTCTTTTTTTTTTTTTTTAAATATATGTTGCATTTTTGTCATTTCATCAGGGCCCTACTAAACTTTAAGACCCAGTACACTGATGCCATTTGGACGTCCTCCCCCCTTCCTCCCCTACTGTTCTACAAAGCTCACCACTTATGTAAAAAAAAAAAAAAAAAAAATTCCCACCCTCGTTTATATTTTCTATATTTCTTTAGTTTTATCAACCTATAACAAAATCATTAGTTTTATGCTCAAGACAACCGAAAAAATAAAGCAAATATGTTACAATGTATTAAGTTTTTTCCCCTGCATCGTTTGCTCTGTTGCAGTAAAAGTAGTTTTACAGTCAAAGTAAAAAAAAAGAGAGAGTTCATTCACTTTCAGTGAGTTCAGCCCTGGCGAAATACTTCGCGATCAATTTGGCGAAAAATAGTAGTTTAGAGCTTCCGCAATTTCGAATTTCTACGATGGACAGGAGCCATGATCTAGAACTTACCGTGGGATTCTGGGTAGAACCACCGCCAAACCTTATCGCCAAAAGCTATTAATAGGAGTGAATTTATTTCTGCCAGAAGAGAGTGTGTAGTCACTGTACAGATGCTATTCTGAGCGATCGTACTTTGAAGACTGTGCTCCAAACGATTGAACTTTGTTCGTGAGCTAGTGAATATTTCTGCACTGGAACATTTGATGTTACTTGCTTTACTCCTGTGTAACAAGTGACTGTTTTCTTGGACTGTTCCAGAACATTCGTCGAATAGTGATTTTTGCGGTACGAGTGATAGCTCGATTGGACTGCTACCAGAATATTCGATGGATTAACAGTACTATTGGATTGATTCGTGACTATTCGTCGTAATCATAGTTTTGCTATACTGATTCGAGAAGTTACGCTGATTAAAAGCATTTATTATCTAGAAGTTACCTGTTTCGTTGCGAATATTTTCTCAGTTCCCACACAAGAAAATCGACAAGTTTTTCATTATAATATAAATACTGACTTCGTTTAGGAGATAAGTGACAAAATTTAACAATTGTTTAAGCTCGTTGTAATAGAGAAAGAAAGTTTTAATCAGTTTTTGTTTTTACTAGACACAAGACCTGATTACCCAAAAGGCTCGGGAAGCCCAAGCTTCTCCTCTAAAATTTAAGAGGGGCCCCCAAAATGACTAAAAACAGGGTCTTGAATTTTCTGTTTTATTATTATTATTATATTTTTTTTTTCATACTGAGATTGAATTTTTCTGAGAAAATTCGCCTAAAGCAAGTTAAAATACTCACTATTTCGGGAAAAATCTATTATTTAACCTCAAAAATCTGAATGCTTAATTAATAAGTTATACGATTTTAATGTTGTGTGTAGAAACCGCCCAGATGTATGAATGGGAAAAAAAAAAATCTATAAACACACACTAATTTTTGGTGTATAGTATTTTTTTATTACAATATGTAACAGGAAGACAATATTTTCTGAAATGAAAGAGGGCCCCGAAATTATACTGAGCTTCCCTTAGCTTCAAAGCTTAATCGGGCCCTGACTACACATAACACGTGAAAAATTGTGCTATTACTTTTCAGATTTTGGAGATAAGACTTCCAAAACTTGGATGCCCGTTGTCAGTGCCCAGTGCCGTCAGTCTTGCTCAGCATTTCAGTATTAGTTTAAAATTCTAAGAAACTAAATGTTATGTACAATATACTTTCATTAAGCTATCAATTAGTATAACATGGCTAAAAATTTAATCATGAATTAATGTCTAGAAAAAAAAAAAAAAAAAAAAAAAAAGGTATTGAAAAAATATTATTATAATGAGAGAATGGAACAGTAATGCATTGTATTTAAAAAATATGTATAAATGTACAAAATAATATAAAATAGAACAGCTATATAATTATATTTTTAAAAAATATTATGCACTAAAATAATACATTATTTAGACCGATTGTGAGTTTTTTATTTCCCCCCTTCTTATTTTGAGTGATTGTTCATTAAAAAAAAAAAAATCATTGAGAAGAGATTATTTGTAAAAAAAATCCCCCCCCCCCAAAAAAAAAAAAAAAAAAAAAAAAAAAAAACTTTTTAGAATAGAGGCCACTGATGATTATTTGGAGAATCCAAAAATAGTTTCCAGAATGTTTTGTATTAGAAAATAATAGAAATTCTCGACTTTTTTTTTTTTTTTCTTATAAAAAGGAAGTGCTTTTATAGAGAGTGTTGCTTCAGTAATAATTGTCCTGAAATCATCTAATCTATCAGATTTAATGAACGGTCTTGACAATCAAATAACTAGCCTCGTCTCCCTCCTCATCCAAATCTGGGTTAATATCGAGAGAAAAATTCTGTTTTTAGCAATTATCTAAGATAATATGATGCAATCATTAATGAAATAACTTTTTTTTTCTTTTATATATATATATATATATATTATGTAACATGTAACTACTGCGCAAAAGTTCGGACGCTTATTTAACATCAGGTGGAAATAATATTCTGCCTACTTTAGTTCAGCCTAATGACATCGAAGGAAAATAACTAAGGATCTGACGTAATAAAAGGAATATTTTAGGCAATAAGGGACATTGAAATTAATTCTTTTTGTTTTACATTCTGTCGCATCTTAAACCATGTACTGCCATACATTCTATCATTTTTATGCATATATAGTGTGTGTTATAGGATAAAAAGTAATTATAAAGATAAAAAGGCCTCTTTTATGGAAAAAATATTATAAAATACTGCCAAATTTCAAAATGTTCCTTGCGAATTCTAAATTATTTTAGATCTCCAATTTTTACTTTCTTCTATATTCGATAGAAGAATGTATTGAATTCGTAAAAAATTTTCGACTTCCGGTTTTCGACGGATTTACACATTTTGAGAGGTCTAGAATACGGTTTGACCATTTTTTAGAAAATGTCTGTCTGTGTGTGTGAGGCAAAAATTTTGTAGCAACTGTATCTCCGGAACTACTGTACAGAATTATGTATAAATTTATATGTAGATGCACCTTCACCTAAATTAGTACCTATCAACTTTTGGTGTTAACCGTTTAACAGGTGGCGCTGCTATAGAGCGATTTTCGCAATTTCGGGAGAGGCTACATTATATCAGGTTCTATTGCATATCATCAAACAAAACTTGATATGTGAGAAGGCCATTATGAGATATTATGCTGATTCATTTTGGATGCTTATCAGTCAGTAGGTGGCGCTGCTATACTATAAATTTCTTCGATAACGGGATACGAAATTTGATATATGAAATAACCATTATAAAAACGCATTTTTTTTTTTTTTTTTATGTTATTTATAGACAATAAAACGGTCTTTCTTTGGATATTTAGTGTTAGTTTTCTCTAAAATGAAAATCATTTGCATTCATAATTATTTGAACTTAGTGAATTTGTGTAGAAAAATAAAGAAGAAAGTCTTGTGGTGGCCACAACATACTAATTTCACTATGCATTTTTTTGTATGTGACTTAACACATCTGGGCATTAAATTTTCTTAAATACAGCATCAGTTACAAACAAACAAAAAAAGTGTAAAATTTGAATATCTTCATGAATTTTTGTCATTCATCTGAATTTTAGAGTGTGTAATAAAGATAGTAATTTCTTGATCTCCAAATAAACGTTAAGTTTTGTAACAAATACACTGATTAACACTGATACAATTTTGTAAAAGGATTCGATGAAAACAAATTTGCAAGGAGCCATTATAAGTTAACTAATTACTCTCGAAATTTCGAGCTTAAGAGCAATAAATTTAAAGTTTAAATTAAAAGGAAAATCGTAATAGGTTTTTATGAATATTTCTGACTGAGTTAAATGTCGTTTAATGGATCTAATTTACCAAAATACTTTTGTGCGTCCTTGTAAAAGAACTTTATGTTGTAAACTCGCAATAAATAATAATAATTGTTATTATTTTAATGTTTTAAACAATTTAACATTACTAAGAGAACTTTAAATAGTTTGAGCCTGTTGACTGCAATATTTAAAAGAAAATTCTGTTAAAGACAGAATTTAGTTTAGTACGGAAGACTATTAATTTCAATCATTAAAATTTTTATTTTTAATTTATTTTTTATCTCTCTCTCTCTCTCTTTTTTTTTCTTTTACCGTAAAACTGAGCCACGTACTTTTTAAAATGACTGAAATGAATTAAAATGAAGCGTTGTCACCTAAATTTCATACTTTAGTTAATTTTTAAAAAAAATCTAATTGTTGTGTCGAAAAACTGTTTGCACCTCTTGATTCAGAAAAATCGCCCCTTTCATTTGGTACCGAATTTGTAACGATAGGACTGACATTTCTAATTTATTTTGGTGTTACACAAAACTGGTGTACAAAAACTCCAGATTGTAACTGATATTCCTCCGTCCTAAAAAGCTTTTTAAGTAATGTTTGAGGAACTATAGAATAATATTAAATTAAAAGTATTATATACCTTCATACATTTTACGATAACTATCTGGATATTTTTAATTGCGTCGATTTTTGATAATTTTCATCATTGGCACAAAGAAAACTCGATGTTCAACAGAAAACCACTTTCAGAAGACATATTTGCGTAATTCTTTCAAAATTAGTTGTTTGTTTTTATGCTCGTTTTAAAGGCGAGAGAGATTTTCTCGGAATAGCATTTCTGAAGTTTAGAACCAGAATTTCGTAAAAATTCTGCAATATCTCACGAAAACATTTTCCGCTTTTCACAAATGTTTTCTTTAACTAACTAGTGGATCTGCAGATCAAGAGCCTCAACGTCCTATTTGCATCAGGCATTATTCAATAGGTCATTTTTATTTATTCCTTATTATATAATAGTATATATTGAATCGATCGACTTATTACCATAATCAGATACATTCCTGAGGGGGGGGCTGCTGCCCCCTTCAACCCCCTGCTGTATCTCTCTTTGCATACCTATTTGTATATCATATAAAGTGTTACGGAATTGTAAATAATTGCATATATTTTTGTATAAATTCTTTCAAAGATTCTTAGTAAGTCGATAAAATGCTAATTTTGTGCATTTCTATTCGTTTTAGCGTTAAAATAGCCTAATTTTCCTTTAAAAACGCATTAAAAAGCTCCAAAAAAGGAATAAATGGATTTGGCGCCAAATTTGGCGACTGTTTCCCTCCATGGCGATTTTTTGACGACCTTGGCGAGAAAATCCTTTTTAGGGATATACCAAATATGAAAGCTCATTGGCTGATGAGAACGAGAATTTTCCAGAATGATTCGATAGAAAAGTATAAAAGGAGCATTTTTTTAGTTAAGACGGCCAATCTCAGATCTGTGTCAGCTTCGTCAAATGCTTGCTTTGCTTTGAGCCGCTTTGAATGAGACTTGCTTTATGTGTTATTGATAAACAGTTTGTACTGTTGTTTTGCTGTTGTTTAAGCCATGTTTACTGGTTGAATTGAAGCTGATACTTGGTTTATAGACCTGTATTTTTCTGGAACTTTCTGTGAATAAATCACTGAATTTTTGCAAGTTTCGCCTTTCATTCTCGGACAACTTACGAACCCCCAAGTACGCAACAATATGTATTCTTAATAAACGACGGTCTTGTATTATTTCCCTGAAATTCATAAATACCAAATTCCATAACTATCAAATTTCATACAAAAAAAAATTACATAGCATATCGGAAATATTTTGCGTAACCTTTAAACTAATTATCAATTCTATGCCTACAATTTTCAACAGGAAAACATGCTTTTAAAATTCTAATAAAATTTCATTATATTTCATGGGGTGTAACCATGTTAAAATACTCTTTAAAAAATACCGACTATAGACCGTAATAGAACGAAATTCCTTTATCTATCCCAGAAAAATAGCCACAGCCATTATAAACGCCAATAATAAGAATAAACCTAATTAATTATAATTCATTAATTTTTCAAACTAATTTAACATCATTTGGATGATTACAGTACATACTCGGAATTATTTTGTGTGGTCCCATAAATTATTTAGTCTATACATAACCTTTCTTAAGAGTAAACATGATTTTAAGCATCTTTATAATGTATGTTAACTTTATTAAGTTCAATTCAGCATAAACGCATTAAAGTGTGCGCTTAAATTAAAAATTTGTCCATAGGCTCTAATGTTACGAAATTCTTTCGTGTGTCTTTGTAAACGAACCATAAACATTGTATACACCAGTAAAAACTATTCAGCTTATTTTGCGTTTAAAATTAATAACTGTTCCAAATTTAACATCGTTTGGATGACTACGTGACATTGTCAGAACACTTTTGTAAGGTCCTGTACATTAATTAGAAAGCTTAAGAGCACATATTTTCTTCAAACAACATAAGTTTAAGCATCTTACTCACGTACGCTAGTTTCATTTTCTTCATTGCAAAGTAATGATATTAAAATGCGTTTAAACGAAATTCACTCCATACGCCGTAATGTTAAGAATTTTGGCGTGTCTCTGTACACAGTTTATAAAAAATATAGCAAAAAAAATTATACAGCTACTTATATGCAAAGCTGGAACGTGTGCGCCAATTTGCAAGTCAATCGAAGGATTTTTGCTGCCGCTATTGCGGTACATACAAATTCTTCTCATAGGCCGTAATGATAGAAAATCTTTGGCGTGTCCCTGTACACGAACTACAAATGCAATGCACACCTAAAACTATACAACTGATTTCGTGGGGCTCATAAACATGTGTACAAAATTGCAGGTCAATAGCGTTATTTTTGTGGCCGCTATCGCGGTACATACAAATTCCTCCCATAGGCCGTAATGATAAGAAAAACTTTCGCGTGTCCCTGTACACGAATTACAAATGGAATACACACCCAAAACTATACAACTGATTTCGTGGGGCACATGAACACGTGTACCAAATTGCAAGTCAATAGCGTGATTTTTGTGGCCGTTATCGCTATACATACAAATTTCTCCCATAGGCCGTAATGATAAGAAAAACTTTGGCGTGTCCCTGTATACGAACTACAAATGGAATACATACCAAAAACTATACAGCTAATTTCGTGGGGCTCATGAACATGTGTACCAAATTTCAAGTCAATAGCGCTATTTTTGCGGCCGCTATCGCGCGACAGACAGACACAGCCCAAAACCGTTTTGAGTCTCAACAGAGGGCCTCCACTGACGTTTCGGCAACTAGTGGATCTGAAGATCAGGAGCCTCAACGTCCTATTTGCATCAGACATTTTTCAATAGGTCATTTTTATTTATTCCTTATTATATAATAGTATATATTGATTCGATCGACTTATTACCATAATCAGATACATTCCTGGGGGGGGCTGCCGCCTCAACCCCCCGCTCTATCTCTCTTTGTATACCTATTTGTATATCATATAAAGTGTTATGGAATTGTAAATAATTGCATATATTTTTGCATAAATTTTTTCAGAGGCTTAGTAAGTCGATAAAATGCTATTTGTGTGCATTTCTAATCGTTTTAGCGTTAAAATAGCCTAATTTTCCTTTAAAAACTCATTGAAAAACTCCAATAAGGGAAGAAAAGGATTTGGCGCCAAATTTGGCGACTGTTTCCCTCCTTGGCGATTTTTTGGCGACCTTGGCGAGAAAATTCTTATTAGGGATAGACCAAATATGGAAGCTCTAATCTCATTGGCTGATGAGATACGAGAATTTTCCAGAACAGTCTGTGTTCGATAGAATAGTATAAAAGGAGCATTTTTTTAGCCAAGGCGGCCAATCTCAGATCTGTGTCAGTTTCGTCAAATGCTTGCTTTGCTTTGAGCCTCTTTGAATGAGACTTGCTTTATGTGTTATTGATAAACAGTTTGTACTGTTGTTTTGCTGTTAACGGCTGTTGTTTAAGCTATGTTTACTGGTTGAATTGAAGCTGATACTTGGTTTATAGACCTGTATTTTTCTGGAATTTTCTATGAATAATTCACTGAATTTTTGTAAGTTTCGCCTTTCATTCTCGGACAACTTACGAACCCCCAAGTACGCAACAATATGTATTCTTAATAAACGACGGTCTTGTATTATTTCCCTGAAATTCATAAATACCAAATTTCATACAAAGAAAATTACATAGCATATCGGAAATATTTTGCGTAACTTTAAACTAATTATCAATTCTATGCCCACAATTTTCAACAGGAAAACATGCTTTTAAAATTCTAATAAAATTTTATTATATTTGATGGGGTGTAACCATGTTAAAATACACTTTTAAGAAATACCGACTATTGACCGTAATAGTACGAAATTCCTTTATGTATCACGGAAAAGTAGCCACAGTCATTATAAACGCCAATAATAAGAATAAACCTAATTAATTATAACTCATTAATTTTTCGAACTAATTTGACATCATTTGGATGATTACAGTACATACTCGGAATTATTTTGTGTGGTCCCATAAATTATTTAGTCTATACATAACCTTTTTTAAGAGTAAACATGACTTTAAGCAACTTTATAATGTATGTTAACTTTATTAAGTTCAATTCAGCATAAACGCATTAAAGTGCGCGCTTAAATTAAAAATTTGTCCATAGGGTCTAATGTTACGAAATTCTTTCGTGTGTCTTTGTAAACGAACCATAAACATTGTATACACCAGTAAAAACTATTCAGCTTATTTTGCGTTTAAAATTAATAATTGTTCCAAATTTAACATCGTTTGGATGACTAAGTGACATTGTCAGAACACTTTTGTAAGGTCCTGTACATTAATTAGAAAGCTTAAGAGCACATATTTTCTTCAAACAGCATAAGTTTAAGCATCTTACTCACGTACTCTAATTTCATTTTCTTCATTGCAAAGTAATGATATTAAAATGCGTTTAAACGAAATTCACCCCCATACGCCTTAATGTTAAGAATTTTTGCGTGTCCCTGTACACAGTTTATAAAAAATATAGCAATAAAAATTATACAGCTACTTATATGCAAAGCTGGAACGTGTGCGCCAATTTGCAAGTCAATCGAAGGATTTTTTCGGTCGCTATTGCGGTACATACAAATTCTTCCCATAGGCCGTAAGGATAAGAAAAACTTTGGCGTGTCCCTGTATACGAAGTAGAAATGGAATACATACCAAAAACTATACAGCTGATTTCGTGGGGCTCATGAACATGTGTACCAAATTTCAAGTCAGTAGCGTAGTCAGTTGCGGCCGCTATCGCACGACAGACAGACGGACGGACGGACCGACGGAACCCAAAATCCTTTTGAGTCTCAACAGAGGGCATCCATTGACGTTTCGAAAAAAATTGGAAGTCAATAGCTTGATTTTTGCGGTGGCTATCGCGGTACATACAGATTCTTCCCATAGGCCGTAATGATCGAACTATTTGGCGTGACCCTGTACACGAATTACAAATGGAATACACACCCAAAACGATACAGCTGATTTCGTGGGGCACATGAACATATGTACCAAATTGCAAGTCAATAGCGTGATTTTTGTGGCCGCTATCGCGATACATACAAATTCCTCCCATTGGCCGTAATGATAAGAAAAACTTTGGCGTGTCCCTGTATACGAAGTAGAAATGGAATACATACCAAAACCTATACAGCTGATTTCGTGGGGCTCATGAACATGTGTACCAAATTTCAAGTCAATAGCGCTATTTTTGCGGCCGCTATCGCGATACATACAAATTCCTCCCATTGGCCGTAATGATAAGAAAAATTTTGGCATGTCCCTGTATACGAAGTAGAAATGGAATACATACCAAAAACTATACAGCTGATTTCGTGGAACTCATGAACATGTGTACCAAATTTCAAGTCAATAGCGCTATTTTTGCGGCCGCTATCGCGCGACAGACAGACACAGCCCAAAACCGTTTTGAGTCTCAATGTAGGGCCTCCACTGACGTTTCGGCAATTAATAACACTATTTATAGCAGATAACCTGTGTACATACATACAATATCACTGCATGAATTTATTGTGAGAAATGAGGATACATATAGAAATCTTTAATTTCTTTAATAAATAGAAATCATATTTTCAAAGAGTTTTTTTTTTTTTTTTTTTTTTTTTTTTTTCAAGATATATATAAAATACTTGCAAATTTGTGGTTCTGCAATCCTATAAAATTATAATACGTAATTTTCTTAAAATATTTCTACAGAGTTTATACAAATTCCTATAATTTACCTTCGACATTTTTTCAAATAATAATAATAATTCTAGTTAGTATAGAATTTTACTTTACAGAAGCTTTTAAAATTTTATTTTAAAAATAGAAAAATTAAATTAAAAATAAATAAATAAAATAAAAGATATATAGAAAGAATTAAAATAAACTGGTATGCCATTCACACAACTTCCTCTTACCCTGCATTATAGATAAAATAGAAAGATAATAAGTATTGTATATAAATCTATGTTAAAAAGAATTCAAACTAGATCTATGAACAGTTTTATTTCACAGATAATTCATTCTGTGTGAAGGGGGGGGGGGATTTTACCGCTTCGCTCAAACCTCCTTTTGAATGTAGTACCTAAATTTATGTAGAATACAAGGCTGTTGTTAAATTTAAAAGTTTATTTAGAATTATTTAAACAACTTTCCTTCGCACCACTCCTTCAAACTTATCAATCTTTCAAGTAGCAACCACATATAAACTTCAAAGTAGTATTTCAATCGCCTGCAGTTATTTGTTATTTTCCGAATACTACAGTGAGGAAAGTATTGTAATCATGTCAAAAATCCGAATTCGAGATTTTGATGTTTCTATACGTTTCGAGGTCCCCTGAGTCCGTTTTCACTATTTTTGCGATGATGTATGTATGTGTGTGTATGCATGTATGTGAGTGAATACGCTAGCGTCTAAACGCTTTGTTCGAATAAGCTGAAAGTTGGTACGTATATTGTAAGTCACCATAGTACGAACCCTGTTGATTTTGGCGAATCTAGCACTTATAGTTTTTTTACAGGCACACCAGGAAAAATTCTTTATCATTATGGCCTATGGGAACAAAATCTTAAAAGTGCGATAGCATCTAAACGCCTTATTCAATTGAGCACAAAATTTATACACATGTTATAGGTCACAAATACTCAATCTGTATAGATTTTGGAGAATCTAGCACTTATAGTTTTTTTTAATAGGGACACAAAGAAAAATTCTTTATCATTATGGCCTGTGGGGCCAAATTTTGAAAAGTGAGATAGCGTCTAAACGCCTTATTAATCTGAGCAAAAAATTTGTACGCATGTTATAGGTCACAGTTGCACCAAGTGTATAGATTTTGGTGAATCTAGCACGTACAATTTTTTTACAGGGACACAAAGAAAAATTCTTTATCATTATGACCTATGGGACCAAATTTTTAAAAGTGCGATAGCGTCTAAACGCCTTATTCAATTGAGCTGAAAATTTATATGAATATTATAAATCCCTGTTGCACTAACTATACGCATTTTGTTGAATCTAGCATTTATAGGTTTTTACAGGGACACAACGAAAAATTCTTTATCATTGTGATCTATGGGCGCAAAGTTCAGTAGCGTTCAATAAAACATCGTGTAATCTATGGAGAAAAATACTCAAACACTCTGTTATGGGTTTCTCTCTTTTGTTTGTTTAACAACTCCTTTTTCTTTACTTTATCTACAAAACTGTTAATTACTTAATGTTCGGAAAGTCGAGTGGAGTCACTCCAGATTTTTTTTAAGTTATGCTGATGATAGACATACACAAAGATCAACCACTAAAAACTTGACTTCACGCGCTTTAAAATTCCTTGAATTACTAACTTAATTGAAAATAAATAAAAACATAAGTGCTGAAAATTTAACTAAAAAAAAAATGCTTTATTTACTATATGGGTAAGAAAATTTTCATTCCTGAGCAGTTTTCTTGGACATTGTAAAATATAGTAAAGCATAACCACCAATTACATTTAATAAAAAAGAATTTTTCACTTATTATTGGTAGCCTTGTATGTCTTCTATAAATTATGTACACACCACACTGTATTCTTAAATATAGTCCTACATTAATAACTCACAGTACAACCTGAAATGCAATTTCCATGTATAGTCTCTCTCTCTCTTGAAGCGGGAGAGCCATACCTTCCGGGATGGCATGTCTCCGGACCACCTCAAGGGGTGAGGCCCATACCGTCACCAATTGCCCATTGCATAGCACTAGTGCGACGTAAAACCCAACCAACCAACCAAGTATAGTCTCTCTATATTCTAGTTCTTTTGAATAGTCATGCAAACGAATGATGAATAATTTTCAAAACATATTCTACACGAAATATGCTTTTATGCATATAAAAAATATGTGCTCATTTCATTTTGTTTAGTGCAGCCTATAGATGCAAAACTGTACCTATCAATAATTTCGTTCATAGACGTAATGTTATTTGAATTCTCTTGGATGTCCCTGTACACGAGCCAGTTGCTTGATTTCAATGAAAAGTTTGGTCTAGCATCCCTATTTAATACAGATTTAGAATACAGAGTTTGGACTATCTGCTACTACATATTTGTTCTTTAGATAGGCTGATAACAGTCAGACAGAACACACATATACAGATCAACAGTTAAAAACCTGATTTCAGATTCAGGGGACCTCAAAACATGAAAATATAACAAAAACTCAATTTCGACCAAAAAGCAATAATTTCTCAACCATATAAATGGGTAAGAGAAAGTAAAAACTAAATAAATAAAGAAAAAAATATTTATATATCTCTAAAAATATTTCTTAAGAGAGCATACACCTTTACAAAAATACTTTCTGGGAAAAAAAAAAAAAATAACATTTTGATAATTAAATAATTTGCTTAACTTGTCAAAAACATCCCTACTTTTTTGTAAAAAAGATGTTTTTATTCGAGTATTAGTATTACATTAAAAATTATAACATTCTTACAAAATATTTTGTCCTCTGAAAATTTCGCCTCTTAATTTAGAATGGTGAAAAGATTTTTTAAAATAACATATCCGTGCCGCAATTTTTAAGAAATATTTCAATTTTTTGAATTAATTAAAATGCATGCTTTCATTTTTAAACGATCGATATCATACTTTACTCTCCAAAGTATTTTATGTTTTAGTTTCAGGACTCTTACAAAACAGTGTCAGACAATCCGCGTTTGTAATGATCGATAGACGGCGCTTTGTGAACACTGCAGTTGTTAGTAAACATTAGCCACGTGTGTTCCAATAGTGTTCTTGTTATTCTACTTAATATTCGTACTATAATTTCTCCGCCATTACATTATGGAAAATTGATTGCTTTTGGAAAAAATACTTCAGTTTATTCAAAGTTCGATTCGGAAGTAGATTTTAAATGAAGTTGAACAAATATTAGTTTCAAATCATCTGATTAATTCTTTACTTCCATTAGCCGAAGCAACTGAAATTTTAAATTCGTCATTTGGAAATAAATGGAAGCTCAATTCTGGATTTCTTGATGCTTTGGATTTACACTGTGGCACACAAAAGTATGTGTTATCTTTTTTACCGTATTTATTCATTTTTATTCAATAAATATATGTGAAACTAAACATCGGCTAGCAATGGCGGCTATATGGAATTCGAATTAAACCATGTTTATTGTAATTTCACCGTAGCCCACCAGAGGGCGAGCATTTCATTACAATCGCGGATATCTGTTGATGTTAAAATCATTCATTTTTAATTTAAAAATAAAATCCTTCCCCTCTCCCCACGGATTAGGAGCCTCTCCCCTTCACAACAATTATTTAACTGTGACCGACGGAATTTAAAATTAAATAATGAATGAACATGAGTAGAGTAAAATAATAAAATTTCAACTTTGATAAAATCAATTAATGCTATTGAAATCTTTTTCTGTTAAAAGTTTGTTATTGCAAGATTTTTTGAAGTAATAGAACACCTTTCGCAAACACACAAAAATAAGAGAGAGAGAGAGATTGCGGGGGATGGGGGCGAGGATACACTGCTCTCTAAAAATTAAAATGAATGACCCGATGTCCGTGTCCGATGTATGACGATTTGTTAGAGTTCTTCTAAAAGAACTGTAGGATTACTAGCGCTTCAATGTTAAGCTCGATCCCTACGAAGTGGATCATTCTATTTAATTTGCAGGTAAGACAGACCGTAAACGGAGGGATAGGAAGCAGAAGGGGAGATACGATAGATTGCGATTTCGGATTCGTTTTTTTTTTTTCTTTTTATTATTATTACTTATTTTTGGAGATAAATGCAAATGCACTGAGCTAATAGGACGGTCGGAGAAGAGATTCAGGTAAGGTTCAATAGAATTACGATAAATTTCAATTTCGGACTCAGTTTTTTTTTTTTTACCTCTTAACATATGCACGAAAATAGTTTCTTCTTTTTCTCCCCCTCCCCTTATATATCTATGAGAATCTGAATTCAGGCAATTCAGGTAAAAATTGACAAAATCCTCATGTACTTGGTAAATTTTAACAGCAATATTTATGAAAGCTTTTCCAAATATTACTAAATAGCAAGTATAAGATAATTAATATTATATTAATAAACGAAAATGACTTTATTTTGTTTCTACTTACATTCATGTTTAAAAAAAAAAAAAAAGTGAATAAACCTTACATTAAATTATACTTAATGCAAGAAAAGGAGGGTAATGTAGAACTTAGTTTTAATTAGTGAAAAGATGGTGTACCTCAAAACAAGTTTTAATGTAATGCTTTAAGATTATTTACTGGAATAAAATCAGTTTACTGCATTATTACTTTAATATAAATGCACTTAAAATATTATTTTCATCATATGATTGAAAACAATTGCGCATTGAATTGGAGCATTGATTGAAAACAATGCACTGTATGATTAAAAATATAGTGCAAGTTTTATTATTATTATTATTAATTAACATAATACATGCAATGAATGTAAAACATTCTATGTCAACATAAACAAGTACAAATTGTTCCATTCTTTTGACAGACAGGGCATTAAAAAAAAAAAAAAAAAAAAAAAGGCGAGTGAGAACTGTATTTTCTTGTAATTTTTATTTAATCAATTCACACTTTTCAATCCTTATATTTTTCAAAAGTTGCAACTATAAGTATATAGATGATTTAAAGCATGTTTTGAAGAAATTTGAATTGTAATTATTTCCTATATTTTGCAGGGCAAGTTGATTTCCTTGTACAAAGAAATTCAGGAAAACTTAAAAAATGTTTACTCCCCAGTCACAATGAAAGAAAACTAGTATGTTGTGGCCACCACAAGACTTTCTTCTATATTTATCCTATACATATTCAATCAGTAACAATATTAAAAAAACTAGTATGTTGTGGCCACCACAAGACATTCTTCTAAATTTTCCTATACATATTCAATTAATTAGTAACAATATTAAAAAAAAAAAAAAAAATACTTTTTTTTTTTTTTTTTTTTTTTTTTCTAAGGTTTTTTTTTTTTTTTTTTTTTGTTAAAAGTAATACATATTCAATCAGTAACAATATTAAAAAAAAAAAAAAAATTACGATGTTTTTTTCTTTTTTTTTTTGTTAAAAGTAAAAAAAAAATCGATAACTTTGTTTTAAATTATCACAGATTTATAGTTCAACCATTCATTTTAAAGGTATTGACGAGATCTTTCGAAAGATACCCATCTTCAAAATTTACCCCTCCGGGGGGGGGTACTTCACTGGGGAAGCGTTCCCCCCCACATGCACAGAAATTTTTTCCTAGTTAACTGTTACTATTATTAATAAATTATATTAATTTTACAATCACAAGTCAAAAATAACTCTCATTATGTACATTTACACGAAATTTTGTCCTATACTGCCATGTTAAAAATTTAGAAAACATGAGATCACAGCGCCACCTGTTGAGCGATTTGATCACCAAATGTAATCAGTACCAGTTTATGTCGGGGACCAACTAAATACCAAGTTTGGTTAAATTTCGTTAGAAAAAAAATCGTTTTTTTTTTTTTTTTTTTTTTTTTTTTCTAAGGTTTTTTTTTTTTTTTTTTTTTTTTTTTTTGTTAAAAGTAATACATATTCAATCAGTAACAATATTAAAAAAAAAAAAAAAATTACGATGTTTTTTTCTTTTTTTTCGTCAAAAGTAAAAAAAAATCGATAACTTTGTTTTAAATTATCACATATTTATGGTTCAACTATTCGTTTTAAAGGTATTGACGAGACCTTTCGAAATATACCCATCTTGAAACTTTGCCCCCCCCGGGAGGGTACTTCCCCCCTCAGTTGGGGGGGGGGAACCGATGCCCCCACATGCACTAAATATTTTCCCTAGTTAACTATTACTATTATCAACGAGACGTATCGAAAGATACCCATCTTGAAAATTTACTTCCCCGGGGGGGGGGGGACCGGTGCCCCCACATGCACAAAGTTTTTTTCCTAGTTAATTACTACGGTTATCAATAATTCATATTAATTTTACACTCACAAGTTTAAAATAACACTCATTATGTACATTTATACGAAATTTTGTCCTATACTGCAATGTTAAAAGTTTACATAAAATGCGATCACAGCGCCATCTGCTGGGCGATTGATTCCCAAATCTAATCAGCACCATTCCATGTCAGGGTCCAACTATATACCAAGTTTGGTTCAATTTCATTCATTGGTTCGTGAGATACGGTGAAAAATATGAAATTTTGCGATCACAGCGCCACCTGCTGGGCGATTGATTCCCAAATCTAATTAGCACAATGCCCCGCCAGGGTCCAACTATATACCAAGTTTGGTTGAATTTCATTCATTGGTTCGTGAGATACGGTGAAAACAAGAAACCACAGACAGACAGACATTTTTTAATAACTATCAATTCGTGTTCAGGATATCCCAAAACGTGTAGATCCGTCAAAAAACGGAGGTCGAAAATTTTCGCGAATCCAATACTTTCTCTATATTACATATAGAAGAAAGTAAAAATGCAGTTGAGTGTGTGATGTGTGCAGTGAAAATTTTTAATTGTACATCTTTGTAAGCGTATTCAAAAACACCAATAACCACAATTTCATAAAAAATATTGTCAATCTGATTTAGATAGTAGAATTTGAAATGTCAAGAACTGAGATTTTAACCTTCATGTTGCGACATAGATACTTCCAAAAAAAGGATAATAATAAAATAATTATAATTATATTAAATTTATTGTTTACTCAATATATATGTGAGCTTAAATTTGGTAAATATTTTTAAACTTAAAAAAAAAAAAAAATCAGTTTGAAATTTCTTTTGAAAAAAAAAAAAAAAATATGTATATATATCACCTTGACTTGAAGAAATTTGAGAACTGTTTGGAGAAATTTACTTTCGATCATCCGACAACGCTAGCCCCAGAGCTTTTTTTGCGATAAATGAAAAAAAAAAAATTATCTCGTCAATCAAATCTTTGACAGGAGTCAAGATGAACTTAAAATTGTCAAGAAAGAATCAAGCAATAAGCAACAACCACGAGCCAAATCAAAATCGTAAACACTCACACCTCGCGCGCGCAATCGCAAGTAAAGGTTCCCATCCCTCTGTCTACCGATTTACCTGCAAATTAAATAGAATGATCCACTTCGTAGGGATCGAGCTTAACATTGAAGCGCTAGTCTGTAGGATTTCTGTGGTTTGTATGAAGAGGGCGCCATCTATTATCAATCGAAGTAATCATTATTGTAAACAAAAATTTTAAACTTCGGTTTAGATTAAATTTGTATAGTGTAATGTTTTTGTTATTACCAAATTCAAACGAACAGATAATTATTAATAAGTGTTTTAGTTTAAGCTATTAAAATTATGAAAACGAAAGAATAATTTACACAAGTAATGATAGAACATTTCTCTTATTGTTTTGTTTTAAAATTATTGTAATTTGTGCTTTAAAATTATTTATTAAAATTCATTGGGGTAAAAAATTATGTTTCCTTGCTTGTGTTTGCTTTCATGTTGAAATTTAAAGATGGCTGTTTAGAGCTTATCTGATTCTATAAAAGTATTCAAAATAGGAGTATTAACAGTAATGATACGATACTACTTTAATTGAAATATAAATTAAAAACAAATTTATTCCATGTATTAATATCAGTAGATAAAATCAGAGCTTCAAAATGTTGATTTTGTTTGTTATATGCTTCTAAACTATTAAAGTTTGACAGTTTGAGAACAGAAAAGCTAGATTTAGAGTCTTCCTCTTTATATTACACCCTTTTTATGCAATAATATATTTTGAAAATTATAATGCTGTCTTGTAAGTATTTAATATAATTGTTATTTTTGAAGTAAAGAAAATGATCTTTTTCTTCTTTATGTATTTTTTAATTTAGAAAAATTGCTCAACATTAAAATTTTCAAAAAATTTAAATTATTTACAGAATTTTTTGTTATATTTAAATTTTGCTCTTTCAGAAAATGACTTTCAAATTGCAATTGGTAGCCTGCCGATCCACGAGGCTACTTAATTTGAAGATTCTTCCTATTATATTGTGATCGAGCTGTATTTGAGGCTCTACATGCTTTGCTACTATGACAGCTATGGACAGCTGGAAGTCAAACCCCCGTGTACAACCTCTTGTACTAAAGCGGGCTCCGACTGCTGTCTTCACTCCTTCAATGTATCTCAGACAAGTGCCTCCTCGAAGGTTGCTCTCCAAATTGTTTCAGGTTAGTTTTACATGATTTAAATCATAATTTCTTATCAATTACAACTACCATGTATTGGCAACTGTTTTTCCGAGTTGTCGCCAACACAAAAGTTGGCAGTATTATCTGATGTGATAATATTATATATATTTAATTCATTCATGAGCAATGAAATGTGAGTTACAATTGTTTAATAAGCTTTATTTAACAGAAAAATTGTCATCATCTGTTATCAGGAATAACAACTGAAATTATTCAATACAAACTATGGGTACGACTATAGTATTTCCCCACAGATGAATTTGGCGATTTTTCATTGGCGCCGATTTGAACGATAACGATGTCGTTCTGGACTGTTTGCGATATAATATGGCAGCCTGCATGCTATTTATTTTGGATTTATGATTTATAATTTAGCTTATGATTTTATCATTTATGATATATGATTTTTAGATTTATGATTTAGCCATAATCGCCAAATTCAGCTGTGGGGAAATACTATAGTTGTTCCAAACTATGTAATAAAAAGTTTAATTACAATGGAATTAGATAAGCATTAATTACTAAAAAATTGTATCATTGAAATTTCTGACAGCCACAACTCAGCTATTGCCAATAAAACTTCATTAACTTTTACACTTCTAGATATGCCCCATCATATAAATTTTGTGAGATACAAATCAACTTTCGATCAACTAGTTTTTTTTTTTTTTTTTTTTTTTTTTTTTTTTTAACTAACCATTTTTAATAGGTTGTCGATATTTAAAAATAAATGCCACATATTTGTCATATCAGCTTGGCTTTTTTGGTCCCTTTTAACCAATAAATATCTCATGATATAGCAACAAAAAAATTCTGTAGGAAGTTTATAGTTTTATTGTTTTGCAATCTATAAAAAAGTATTATTATTATATATATATATATATATATATATATATATATATATATATGTATTAATCAACCTACTGTTTTGCATAAATCCAGAAGAATCTCATTGTGAGAACTAAGGCTCCAATAATACGAGCTGACCATTGTTGCCCAGCAGAAATATAGCTTGGTGACGTTTAGTTGCAGACACATTACTCGGCATCTTTATTGCCTAAAATGGCGAGTAAATGTAGTTATTAATTGTAATGGAAATGAACAGTTGGTCTGGATTGAATGCATTTATCTGCTTTGGACCCAATAGATTTTTCAGGGGATTCTTTTATAAATTAATTAATTGATTTATAAAATTATGTATAGTGCAAAATATGCCTAAGAGATTGAAGTATTGTTTACATTTTATAAATTTAGCAGTAATATTTGCCGAAATTTTCTTGGTAACCCTAGTAAAATGTAAACATCACTGCAATGTGCTACTGTTAAATTAATTTATTTTAAATATTTACGCATGTTAAAAAGTAGTGGGTGTTGTAAAATACAACAATTAGATAATCAAACAGCAATATAAACAAATAATTGACACAAAAAATGAAAGACAGCATATGTACATACACTGCATATTTGTGAATGGAAAGCTAGTCGTCCAATTTTCTTTTCGACAATTAATAATTTCTTTCATCTTTCTTCATCTGTTGGAAATCTAAACATTTTAAAACCATTTCTGGAATGATTTAAGCAATTTGCGGCTGCACAACCCCTCATTTTATATAATTTTATAACTCTTGAAACTCGGACCTTGTGGGCAACAGTTGCTGAGTGGTAAACAAAATGCCTGTTGAGCCAGCCTGTATTGGAGGAGCTCTAGTAAGAAATATAATAAAAGTGATTAGAATAAAAAACAAATGTCTAAACTTTAGATACTTTACTTTGTTGAAATTTTCAATGAATTATGAAAAAATTAAGAATCTTTCTATTCTAATAATGTCACAAAGTTTACTTTTTTTTATATTTGTTAATAATTTTTAAAGGGCTTAAAAAATTCCTGATTTGGGATTGCTTTGGAAATTTTAGAAGGTTTGCAAATTATGCAATACTAGGGCTGGGTAATTTGCTGAATATCTTTGCAGACAAAACCCTTTTTATTTTGAGCCAATGATATAAAATTGAAAATTTTTGATAGAACAACAGTTACGAGTCTGTAACATGCTCAGCAGAGCAGATTTTCTTTCTCTTTCTCTTTTTTTTTTTTTTTTTTTTGTATCAATCTGCAGCAAACCAAAATGTATCTCCAACCCAAAAATATCAAACTAGGTTTATTGTTGTAGAAAGTATTGGCAACTCGTAAAAAAGCAAACTCTGCATTTACAGGAAAAAGAATTGTTGCCAAATAATGCCACTTTTTAATTCTTTATCAGAGATCTTGCTCATTATAATTATGTAAAATTATTTATTTTACAGGCATGTAATTATGATTGTTATTATTTAACAATGTATTATTTCTAGTGCTGTTAGGATGACATTTTATTATTGTTTTGCTGCTCTTGAGAATTAATTTTGTTAAAAAAAAAATTAATATATTGGTTTTTCCAGCTTACTGAGATTAATTATTTTGCATTTTTTACAGTTCCTGCTTTTAGTTGTTTTAATGATAACTGTAGTTATAAATATCCTCTTCATATTGGATAC
This sequence comes from Salticus scenicus, assembly GCA_963930645.1. Classification (NCBI taxonomy): domain Eukaryota; kingdom Metazoa; phylum Arthropoda; class Arachnida; order Araneae; family Salticidae; genus Salticus; species Salticus scenicus. The sequence continues at coordinate 35,194,052 of OZ005649.1, forward strand.
CAGTCGAAAACTGCAAGAAGAAGCTCCTTCTTTAGGTAATCTAGAATAATGTATTAGCCTTGAATTAAACTTGGTACAAAATTTCTGTAACACTGTTAAAAACCTATATTTTAGGGCATTTTAAAAATTAATTTCAGTACTAGATTCAATTAATTACATCTGATTCAATATGTATCAGTCACCACAGGGTAGTCTGAGTGTGCTAGTTGTTTCTTGCATGTTTTACTTGCCATTTTCTCTGTACACAAAAATTTTAAGGCGGATTTTGCATTTTTATCTAAGCAAAGTCAAGCCTGTGCACCTGTTGGAAGACAAGGACTCAGAGGTTCATAAAACTTTTGCACTTCAATTCCTTGCTCAAATGGTGGTTGATATCACTGCCATGAAACATTTTGTGGATTGATGAAGCCCACTTTTGGCTTAATGGGCAAATTAACATCCACGATTGTTGCATTTGGACAGCAGAAAACCCTTATGCTATCTAGGAACAACCCTTGCATCATGAAAACGTGACAGTATAGTGTATATCTAGATAGTGTTTTTATTTAATGAATGTTGAGTGCATCTCATTTGAATTTATCTATACCTAATTCAAATTTTATCTCATTTGGACCAATTGAAACTAGACATGTGCCAGAGCTCCATGTTTGTATTTGTGGATATCTGCAAAAAAAAAAAAAAAAAAATCCATATTTAGATCCATATCCGGATTGTTTTTTTTTTTTTTTTACTTCCTTATACAAAGTATAAGGAAGTATAGTAATCCCGATTTGCGAAATGGATTTTGTATTTCAAATTGCTCGAAAACGAATGATCGCTGAATGTTGCCAATTTATACATGTGACTGTCATGATGTCTAGTTACACACCTGCAAGTGTCGTCTTAACACGAGCTCTCGTTTTAGAGATATAAGGGATTTTACGCGATTTTTCGTGACGTCTGTATGTGTGTGTGTGTGTGTATGTCGCATAACTCAAAAACGGTTGGACGTAGAAAGTTGCGAATTGGTACATAGGTTTGTTATAACATCTAGTTGTGCACCTCCCTTTTTGGACTTTGTATGCTTTTCCGTTTTGGAGATATTTAGGAAAATTAGGTTCATAATGACAAAAATACATAGGTTTTGGCCATAATGTATCAAAAAACGGTATAGACAAATCTTGCAATCGATTTTTAACTAACTTCCCGACTAGCTAGATATTTGAAATTTTCAGGACAGCTCACAACACGGTGACAATACATTTTTCTAATAATTTTAGTCAACTATTTCAAGTCCCGCTGCCTTCGGCAGCGCTTATATGATTCGACAGAAAATTTATTTAACTAACTTCCCGACTAGTTAGACATTTGAAACTTTCAGACTAGATCAGAACACGGTGAAAATATTTTTTTTAATACTTTTAGCCAACTGTGTAGGGTCCCTGCTGCCTTCGGCAGCGTTACCAGTGCAAATCTTGGAATCGATTTTTAACTAACTTCCCGAGTAGCTAGACATTTAAAACTTCCGGAAAAGCTCAGAACACTGTGACAATGCATTTTTAAAATATTTTTAGCAAATTGTTTCGGGTCACTGCTGCCTGCGGCAGCGTTTATATGGCTCAACAGAAAATTTATTTAACTAACTTCCCGACTAGCTAGACACTTGAAACTTTCAGAATAGTTCAGAACACGGTGGATATGCATCGTTTTAATATTTTTAGCCAACTGTTTCAGGTCCCTGCTGCCTTCGGCAGCGTTTATATGGTTCAACAGAAAATTTATTTAACTAACTTCCCGACTAGCTAGACATTTGAAATTTCAGAATAGTTCAGAACATGGTGAAAATGCCTTTTTTTAATACTTTTAGCCAATTTTTTCGGGTCCCTGCTGCCTTCGTCAGCGTTACCAGTACAAATCTTGCAATCGATTTTTAACTAACTTTCAGAAAACCTCAGAACACGGTGATAATTCATTTTTTTTTTTAAATATTTTTAGCCAACTGTTTCGGGTCCAGTGTCAATGTTTTTTAACATTATGTATTTTTCTAAAAGTGTATAAGGAAGTCATGTGGTGCCCACATCAGATTTTTTTTTTTTTTTTGTCAATGAATCTAATATGGATCTTTTTTATAGAAATGTAATGAAATTAAGAAAAAAGTTGTTATATTTTTTTATATGTTTTATAATAATAGTACAACAATACTATACAATTTATTTTTGTATACATTTACAATTATATCAATATTTCTAAACATATTTTACATGTTCTCTATGCTCTTATACAAAATTTAGCAATCCTAACATTTTGTTAGTGCTTATAAAAATGGTAAATATACAGCTAGTTTTTTAAGGGGCCATAAATAGTAGATGGAAAAGTTCTAATTCTTTAAAATGAAGGATTCTTATGATGTTTATTCATCTGCTCACCTTACTTTTCTTTTCTTTTCTTTCTTTCTTTCTTTTTTTTTTCTTAGTTAAAAGTTAGTACACTAACGTTGGGGGAATCGTTCATGTTATCAGCAGTTTATGCTATCAGTAACTAATAGGGATGAAACGGATAGTGATTTTGCCGGATACCGGATATCGGATATCCGGAGCTCTTCTGCCTGCCGGATACGGATATCCGGCATTAGTTTTGTTTTTTGTTGTGTTGTATATTTCTTTTCTTTTTCTTTATTTTAAAACAATAAAATATAAACATATTTCATATACTATTCTTTTAAAAACATTTTAAATATAATTTATTTAAACATATTTATTTAATATTCTATTTATTTGTGCAATATTGCCATGAAGAATAAAATTTTAAGCCTAACATACTCATTCCTACACTTGCAATTTTTGGTGAAAAGCACTATCACAAAAGATAGGTTTTGTTCAGAATTATAAAACTAAAACTTATTATTTACATGTTTTTTAGAATACTATTATTAAAAAAATGAAATAAAATATTTTACTAATATAATCACAGTTGAAGGGTTATTTTCACATGAAAACTAATATGTTGTGGCCATCACAAAACTTTCTTCTACATAATTCTATATAACAGCGCCACTTACGGTTTAAATCATATAAAAGTTTAATCATAGCTTCTCACAATAAATATTTTACAAAAGGAGTTTATGCAATTTTAATCAACAGATGCTGAGATATACGCTTGTGAAAAATCATAATAGAAGCTCCACCTGTTGGCTGATATACACATAAATAAGGTCAACATTTGCTTTCATAATGGTTGTCTTATATATCAAGTTTCATGCACATATGTCATAGAAGTTGGGATTAACTTAGCCTATTCATTGGATAAATTGTAGTGCAGTATTGCCACCTGTTGGCCGATATACACCTAAAATAAATCGCAGTAGTGTTTCACAATGGCTGGTTCTCTCAAATACCAAGTTCTATGAAATTATACACAATAGAATAAGAGATATAGCCTTCCCTTTTTTGGGGGGAAACTTCTGTATTGCAGAGCCACCTACTGGCCAACATGCACCCAAACTGAACCAGCATAATTTCTCATAATGCCTTTCCAACATGAAGTTTTGTGTAGTTACATGAAATAGAACCTAAAATATAGCCTTCCCTAAATTGCAGAAAGCACTGTATAACAGCACCACCTGTAGAGCGACTGGCACCAACATTTGATAGGCACTAATATATGCCAAGTTACATGTACATATATATTTATATGAAATTCTGTGCAGTAGTTTCTGAGATATAGCCTTCCTCTAAGTTGCAGAAATCGCAGTATGGCAGCACCACCTGTTGAGCCATTTGCACCAAAAATTGGTAGGCACTGATTTATGTCATGGTGCACCTACACATAAATTTATATGTAATTGTAGTACTCAGTAGTTCCGGAGGTACAGTTGAACAGAATTTTTGTCACACACACACAGACATTTTTTAAAAATTGGTCAAACCAGGTTCTGGACTTCTTAAAATGTGTAAATCCATCAAAAACCAGAAGTTGAAAATTTTTATGAATCCAATACTTTCTTTTGAGACATTTATAAGAAAACATAAAAGAAAGAAGAAGAAGAAAAAAAAATAAATAAACGAAAAGCTACAAACTAGTATGTTATGGCCATCACAAAACTTTCTTCTATGTCTCTCTATATAACAACGCTACATGCTGTTTAACATGCAGAAGAAACATAATCATAGCTGCTTACAATAAAGATTTTAGATATTGAGTTTAGTGCAATTTTAATCAAAAAATTTTGAGATGTAACCATCTGGAGAATCACAGAAGGTGAGGAACAGTTGCACCACCTGTTGTTCGATATACACCCAAATTAAGCCAACTTTTATTCTCATATTATTTTTATCTTGTTTATCTCTTAAATTTTAAAGATGTTGAGATTTAGCCTTCCTATTCACAGAGTAAATTGCAACATAATATAGCCACCTATCGACCAATATGCACCAAAATTGAATCAACATGATATTTTGTAAAAATGACCCTTTCCCATACTAAATTTTTAGCAATTATGCACGAATGAATATGAGATATAGCTTCCCCATTCACAGGAAAATTGCAGCATTGCAGCATCACCTATTGACCGTTATGCACAGAAATTGAATGAACATGTTTCATAATAATAGCCCTCCTTGTGACACACTTAGTTTATTTTTTTAATTATACACAGTATAAGCTGAGATATAGTCTTCCTTTAAATGGGAGAAATCACAGTATAGCAGGGCCATCTGTTGAGTAATTTGCACCAAAAGTTGATGGGCACTTTTTTTTTTTTTTTGGCAAGATGCAACTATGTATAAATTTATATGAAATTCTGTGCATTAACCCTTGAACTGCACAAAATTTTTGTCAGATAGACATTTTCCAAAAATGGTCAAATTGTGTTTTGGTTCCCTCAAAATGCATAAATCCACCGAAAAGTGGAAGTTGAAAATTTTCACGAATCCAATATTTCCTTCTATTTAATATAGAAGAAAGTAATAATTCAAAATGAATTTGTACTTTTTAGTTATTTTATATTCTGTATAGATAAGAAAGAAAATTTTACATTAGTTATTAAAATTCTTTTTTATTTGAAGTAATTTTAATTTTTTGGGATATATCTATGCAACGCAACAGGGAATTCTAAATTCAGGTGCTTCAGTAAGATATTCCATTAAAAATGCAAATTTATATAAATTGGAGGGTTTTTAAAAAAATCCAAATCGAATAGATAGATGGCGCAAGTAATGCTAGGTTTCTGCTAGTATAAATATGTGGTCACAAAAACAACAGCTTTATTGTGTATGGAAAACTGGATTGTAAATAAACAGGTTCTAGTCAATAAATGCACATTATTTGGCTCATTCTCGAAACAATCTAACAACATATTAGCAAAAGACATGAAAACAGAGTTATATATACACTGCAACTGCAGAGAATAAATATCATTTTTTCAGGAACAACAGTGAACAGTTCTTTTTATTGTTATGGGAAAGATTAAGGGGAATGTTATAGATCACTCTGGAAGAAAAACCTAGCTAACTCTGTACAAAATTAAAATAGGGCTTCTATATTTCTTAGACCTGAAGCTACTTTTGGCTAAATTTGTTTGCTAATGAGTCCAAAATCGATTTTCGCAGAAGCCAACTTAAAAAAAAAAAAAAAAAAAAAATCCTTTACAAGCTACAACTGATCTGAAAAAAAATTAAAAAATTGTCGCAAAATTTGCATTTGATGGGAGTTTAAGCTTGAATTTTCTCCTTCGGATATCCGTCGGATATCCGGTGTGCTGATATCCGGTACCCCGCCGGATAGGCCGGATACCGGATAGTTACCGGATATCCGTTTCATCCCTAGTAACTAATCTTCATTCTGATGGAGGTTGTGGAAACAGGTCATGTTAAAAGTAGCTCATGTTAATGAGGTTTCACATACAAATAGTGATAAAATTTAATTACAAAATGGTTAGAATTGTGAATAGTAGCAGCTGTTCTCTGCTAAAGGATTCTATGAATGTATATTATTTATGAATATGACTCATACAAACTAAATTTAGACCTAATAAGTACATTTAAACTCTAAAATTTCTTTAAATACCATCATAAAATCAATACAAGCTTTGCCGATTTTGAAAGGATGTGGTCTTTCTTCATGCTTTTGCCTTCAGTACTAGCATATGTTTTTTGCACTTGAAGAAGAAAGGCTTCACTTCATCCTTTTGAAACTGGTATTGCTTGTATTGATTTTATAGCGCTTAAAGAAGTTTTAAAGTTTATCATACTCCAATTCATCATGTTTATTCATCTGCTCACCTTACTTTTCTTTTCTTTCTTTCTTTCTTTTTTTTTTTTTTTTTTTTCTTAGTTAAAAGTTAGTACACTAACGTTGGGGGAATCGTTCATGTTATCAGCAGTTTATGCTATCAGTAACTAATCTTCATTCTGATGGAGGTTGTGGAAACAGGTCATGTTAAAAGTAGCTCATGTTAATGAGGTTTCACATACAAATAGTGATAAAATTTAATTACAAAATGGTTAGAATTGTGAATAGTAGCAGCTGTTCTCTGCTAAAGGATTCTATGAATGTATATTATTTATGAATATGACTCATACAAACTAAATTTAGACCTAATAAGTACATTTAAACTCTAAAATTTCTTTAAATACCATCATAAAATCAATACAAGCTTTGCCGATTTTGAAAGGATGTGGTCTTTCTTCATGCTTTTGCCTTCAGTACTAGCATATGTTTTTTGCACTTGAAGAAGAAAGGCTTCACTTCATCCTTTTGAAACTGGTATTGCTTGTATTGATTTTATAGCGCTTAAAGAAGTTTTAAAGTTTATCATACTCCAATTCTTTAATTTATAATGAATACATTGCCATTTTTTTTTTTTTTTTTTTTTTTTTTTTAAGAGAAAGAAAGAAAATAATAATAAAAAATTATTTATGGGTGATTCTCAAAATGTGGGGACATTAAACGTTAACTACAAGCAATTTATTAAATACTAGCAAACCTGTGCGAAATATTTGCACTTTATTTCTTTTCTTATTTACCTTTAAAATTTGAAACTCATAAATGTTATACCAATTTCACCATCTAATTAAAATTCTAATTTATTAGAAGCCAAATTATTATTAAAACCAAATTAATATTGCACAATAGTGAAACCAAAATCATTCAAAGAAAGGTTTCCAAATAAAATTCATGGTTCACGACACAATTTTCATACTTCCGCAGGCAGTACAGTTTTAATATTTTTGTTGAAAAATAAATAAATAAATAAAATTAAATAATTCCTATTTTGATTATATTTTTTATGATTGTGTTTTTTAGTCAATTTATGACACAAAAGTTCTTATTCTATATATATTTTTTAAATATTGCTAGGTTTAAAATGACGCTTGCAAAGATTCTGAAGAAACAACTGTCAAAAATATTTTTTTTCATAAAATATTCTCATCAGACAAATGTTGTCATTTTTTCTTATTAGTCCATTGAGCTAAGTCCCCATGCTTAAATATTGTCCATGTATAAATATTATTTTTTTATCCTTGTGTATCGTATCGTTTCAACAAAAAATAATTGAAACTGGTCCACGTTAGAGAAATATTATATAGATACTTTATGTATAAAAAACAACTAATCATTTAGAAAAGAAATTACTCTAAATGTCTTCATACATTTTAGGATACCAGGTTTAATTATTAGTTTCTTATTTAATATATTTACCAAAAATAATTATCGCTATTTCAATCATGTGTTTTGGACATTGCAGTTTCATATTTCAAAAACGTGTATTTATTGAAAAGAGATTTTTATGAAAACACAAATATTTAGAAACATTTAAGAAATTATTTTAAAGAAAGGTAAGAGTGTTTAGATTACTTACCATATAATTTGTGTTAAAGTAGTGTTGTTTAGATCGTTACTTTTGGACATAACAAAATGCAAAATATTTTCTTCTGTAAAAGTCTGGTTTAATTCATTAAACCAGTGTTACTTTCTGATGAAGAAATTATCAAACAATCATCACTTTCCTACGCCTACTCGTTACTTTCCATTAAAATCATCTGAAAATAAATTATAACTTTTTCTGGTGCTACATTTTGAATTAGTTAATATTTTGGATGTCCAAAATTCACCCTTTTATTGCAAAATAATGAAATTTTAAGATATTTATACAAATCTTTAACAATAAATTTTATCAATTCTTGTCTTTCAAAGAATTAGAATTCCTGTGAAAAAAATTCACGTCAATTACATTTATATTCAGTAGTGGCACGAGAAATTCCCCGACGGGGGGACACCACCTCCCCAACAGGGGGGCACTACATAAAGAGAATTTAATTATATAAGTATTTATGAAAAACTGCAATACTGTTAACATTTGTAACATTCCATTTGTTAGTACTCCTCGTGGTTTTGGAGATCATTATACCACAGACAGACATTTTCTAAATATATCGTGGTCAAAACGTGTTCTGGGCCTCTCAAAACGTGTATATTGATAGAAAACTGGAAGCTGAAAATTTTTACGAATCCATTACTTTCTTCTATTGAATATAGAATGGGAAAACTGGTATGCTCCAAATTTGTACAAGGAAAGAAAAATGCTGCCAAAAGTAGAAAAACTGAAAAATTTGTATTTTTCCCCCGAGAGATTTTAGGAGTATGCCCCGATGGGGGGGCACAGACTCCCCGACGGGGGGGCCTGTGCCCCCCCGGCCCCCTAGCTGGCGCCACCTCTGTTTATATTCATAATTAAAGCTTAAAGTTATATTGTGTGTTCTGCGCCCACCTTTTGAGAACTGCCCATTGCTAAAATTTGTTGTAATACTAATTTCAAATTTTGTTTACTTCAGCTTAAATTATTTATAATCCTTTATAAATTAACCATTTGGGTTATAAGTTATGAACAAAATGGTATTTTGCATTGATTAAAGAAAGCTTATTGATGATAGCAGCCTATATTTCTCTAATATACATAAACAGTTTTTAAATTAATTCTATTATCAATGTAAAAACTTAATGATTTAAAAACGAGGAGGGAGGTGATCCAAAAACTAAAAAAATTATAATATTGAAATTCTTAAGTACAAAATGTATGTTGCCAATATGCCAATATCGTAATATAACAGCATTATAAATGAAAGAACAGTCTTCAACTTCTGTCCTTTGTTTTAACTTTTCTAAACTTGTACAACAGTTGTGAACAGAATTAAGTTAAGGAAATATAGTAGTGAATTCCTAAACCACAGACTGGAATTCCTTTTTAACTTTTTTTTTAAAACCCTATTACACAAGTGTTTGTATTATTATTATTATTATTATTATTTAATAATGACTTTATTTGTATCCTGAATTTTTCATAGATGTAAATATTTTCTTCATTATGTCAATTTTTTTATTTTATGCAATAGGAGATGGTGATGGCTATGGTGGAGGGGAAAAGCGTTACAATAGTTTTCGACTGCAAGAAAGTTTACCCAAGACATTAACAGTAGAAGTTCTCTCCAGTCAGTCTAAAGTTTCAGTTTCTGTTGACGGTACCACTGTAAGTTTATTAACTTTTTAAAACTATGAGAAAGGAGGCATTATACATAAGCATAAGTAAAAAAAAAAAAAAAAAATAGAAATGAAGTAACTTCAAATTTATTCTTTATTTCCTATTATGCAACAAATTACAAATTGTCAATGCATCATTTTTTTTTTACATAATATTTTGAAATATAGAATGTCCTTTCAAAACTATCTTTAAAAATATGTCTTGAATCTTACTGAGCCACCACACATTAGAACGTAGAAAACAGGAAAAAAAGGCTAAAAATTCTTAGAAAAAAACATGGGATGAAAACAAAAAAAAAAATTCACAATCACAAATATGTGAAAAAATAAATAAAATAAATGTTAAAAAAACCCCGGCTAATACTGGAAGAAATAAAAGGTCAAAGTTGACTAGAAAAAATAGTCGAAGCTTGGGACGGGATTGGGCTCGGGGCCCTGAAGCTATCATCAAGGGTTTGCGATGCCTTGCCTAAATATCTATGGGCTCGAAATGCATAAATTTTAAGAAATATTCTGTATTGCTACTGTAACATAAATTGATTCATGATGAAATTTGGATATCTCATTATAATGTATAAAACCACTGTTTAAAAAAAAAAAAAAAAAAAAAAAAAAACATTGTATGTATTGCATATAGTTTTTAAATAGATTCTGAAAACAATATTATTACATTACTTTCATAAAATAGATAAAATTATAAAGAAAACTATATAAAAATATAGGAAATCTGTGAAAATATGCATAAAGCCATGGCACTGAAAAACTACAGTGAAATGCTTATTTTTAGTTTTAATTTGAAATATGTTTTTCTTAACTCCATCATTCCAGTCTAAATTCCTTTCATATTTTAATTGCAATCAAATAGTACTTTCACAAATATACTGAACCACAGGTGTAATACAATTATTAAATTAAAAACATAAGAATTATTTTTACAATTATTGTTTTTATCTATATAAATAAAAATAAGTGTTTGTATGTCTCTGTGTGTCTGTCTGCACTCTGACTACTAATCGCAGAGCTACAAAACTTTGCAGAAGGTTACCTTGGACTGTGCAGACGTGCATTTCATGGAGATTTTTTCGATTTTCAAGTTTTATTTTATTATTTTTTTTTCCCCCTCTATTTTATCCATTGACATTTCTGTTTCATTTTCAAAAAATTTTCCTTCCATTTCAATCGTCTGTGTATCTTAACAATGACTATTTGTATTATTATTATTATGGTTTAATTCATTCATTTGAAGGCAAAATCTTACTTTTTTTTTTTTTTAAGCAAAGGCTATTAATTATTGATTTCTTATTTATTTAATTCATTCAATTAAAGGTGATTTATTATTATTATTATTTATTTATTTACTATATTTATTGAAATCGAAGTAGAAAAAGTTGTATACATTATTAAATATATATATACATATAACAGTTATGTTTATGTATAATTTTTATAATATAACTACTACTAATTGTACTAAAATTATATATTTATTCCTTAAAATTTTATTATTACAGAGCGAGGGCTGGAAAATGGAGTGATTAGGCCTTGATAATATATGGTACCAAAATTTAAATGTTTAATTGATGCTGACATATATCCATCTGTGAAATCCTAGTTCTTGAATAATAGCAACTCCACCTGTCGTCCACTTAATAACTAAATTGAAATGTAGGATGACAGGCAGTGGGAAACTTGCCCAACATAGCACAGGAGAGAAAGATGCTGCCGACGGCAGCAGGTACCCAAACTGGGATTAAGAGCGGTTTCAGTGGTATTTTTTTTGGTTTTTATCTATAAAGTGATGTAAAAAATTAGAGAATTCATTTTAATATTGTGACCAGTGAAGTGGGCAAAGCTTGCTAGTAAAGTAATAATATTGTTTTTATAAAGCTATAGTTTCAAAATTGCGGCAAATAATGATATACAGTCAAACCTCATTAACGTGAACACTGCTAACGTAAATTACTTTTAACATGAACTGCTTCCACAATTCCTGTCAAAATGAAAATTAGTTTAGTTATATGAAGATTAGTTACTGGTAGCTGTGAGGAAGTTACTCACATATTATATAAATACATCTAATTTTATTCTAAATTTATTAAGTATCAAATTATCAGTCAATAATCACTGCAACAACAAACTTCACAACAATAGCATGAACTACTGATAACATGAACAAATTTTTTATCCCCCTGGAGATTCACGTTAATGAGGTTTGACTGTAGTAGCTGTCTGTAGAATGTTATATATATATATCACCTTCTTGTGTTGCAAGTTATGCAGATAGTTGTTAGATTAGTATATAAACTTTAAAGTATAAATCTCATTTTTTGTAACGTGTTTTCTATTGTAATTAAATTTCAGATCTTAGAAGATGCTGAAGACAATAAAGGAAGAGGAATACATGTACTAGTCCTTAATCAAGCTACTGTAAGTTATCTTTCATTATTTTCAGAATTTCATTAAGTCACAATGTGGTTAATACTGCTTTATTGTGATTTGAGAAATTTTATTAATGACAGTATTTATTTATAGGAGTTTTTATTTTCTTGTTATCTGACTCAAAATCAGGCTGATTATTGAAGAAATTGAGTAATGAAACAAATTTCAAGATATTTTTATTAATTATCCTAGCTGCTTTTTTATGCTCCCCCCCACCTTATTTTATTATTATTTTTTTTTTTTTACTTACAAATTTGAAATTTTCATAATTTTCTTCTTTATTAATATGCATAGGAACTGTGCTATCTCTATTGACTTTTCTTGAAAAACTTAATGGCAAAGCCATTTTATTAAATTTACTCCAGCGAATCAGAACAACTGAAATAATATCTGTAGTCAATTTTCTCCAGCGATTTTTCTTTTTATTTATATATATTTTCCTTATTAACATTTAAAAAAATATGTTCACTGTGCAAAGCAAAGTTGTAAAGAGGCCTTTATCTCCACAACCATTGGTCACAGACATATACTTCCAATTACAAAATGTTTTAAAAAATATAATTGTTTTACAATATGGCATGTTCCATTTTAAAAAATAAATTTTTTGAAAATTACAAAAACTAACTTTTTATACAGCCCCAGATCCCTATAGTCATTTAACTGAAACTTGACATTCATCCCAACAAATATAACTCAAAAAGTGTCAAAATTGACTGAGATATTTAGAAGTTTCAAAGTTTAGAATCTTTTTGCAATTTCTTGGGCTTTATTAAGGTTTTTTTAACTGGCCCCTTAACGAAGGCCCAAAAATGCAGAAAAAAAAAAATCCCAAACTTTGAAACTAAATATCTTGATCAGTTTTGGACGCACTGAAACTTTTTGTAATATTTGTTAGGATAAATGTTAACTTTTTAAGTTGACTATAGTTATCTGTAGACTGAATAAAAAGTTAGTTCTTGTAATTTTCAAAAAATTGATTTAAACATGACACATCATAAATACTTACATTTTAAAAAAGCATTTTGTAATTGAAAGTATATGTCTGCAATCCAGTGGTTGCAGAGAATAAAGCCTCCTCAAGAGTTTGCTTTGCACCCTGTATAATACAGTAAAGCACCGTTTACACATCTCTCTAAGATTAGTCATAAAGAATTCAATCGTGCTTATCTATTTTAAAATTTTTAATTAAGGTTTGTGAACAGTGTTCAGTTTTGATGTCAGCAGTGATGTACAATATTTAAAAAATGTATTTTAATTGGTGAAAAGCAAATGATAAAATAACTTAAAATTAAATATAGATAAAATAATAAAATTCCATTCTATAATGTATTTATTTTAATTAATTTATATTAATTTATAAGGCCCTGTGGCCTTCACCAGAGATCACACATGACAGAAATACAAATTTTCAAATAGATCATATTATTTTTTTGACGCGATATTTTGTCCCGCGATATTATGTCCGGATCCTCTCATTTGTACGTCTTTTACATTTAATATAGGTCCTTTTAGTGAAGTCCCGATTCATTCCTATTCATTTTAATGCAAAAATTCTTCATTTATACGCCGCTAATATTGGTTATACATCTTTTCCACTTTACTAAAATTTGCAAAATTTCTCGACGTGTCATTTATTTTCCATTTTAAATAAGACTGATTTTTCTTAGAAAGCATCTTAAATGGAGGAACGCAGGAAAGATCGAAGAACACTGTTCAAAGAATCAATTGAATTCACATTAGAATTTTTAATACTCAACTCATAGACAAGCAGCAAATCAGATGAATATTAAAGTTTTTTAATGTTATTAAATAACTATCTGTATGGACATAAATCGTATGCTTATTATTAAAGATACACAATATATATAATTAATATTTAAAATGTGTTCTTATTAGTTCTTAAGAAATGTAATATAATACTCAATATATGATCTATGTAATTAGTACTCAGCCATGCATTAATATGATTTTTCTCACTTTTTATAATAAATCTTTTATTATTATTATTAATTATTGTCTCTTAAAAAATTTATAATATACATTTACTAACTTAAGAAACTTTATTAATTAGTATTTTCATATAAATTTTGCTTAAGTGTCGTTAAATTTTAGTAATCAAAGTGTTATTAAAATTTCGATTATATGTCTTTTCCTTTATATGTCCTTTTATATCAGTCCCTTGAAAGACATATAAACGGTGCTTTACTGTATCATTAAAAAGTTAATAATATATATATATATTGGATTTAAATTGTTTGTGAATGCAACATCTTTTAAAATAAACATTTATTTTGATGTCTTCATAATAAAAAGCTTATTCACATCTAAGTCTTTAGATTAAACTAATTTCTGAAATTTTTAATAGCCATGTTTTGTGAATGTAATTTTAGGGAAGTGTAATGGCTCAACGCATGTTTGATACTTATTCACCTCATGAAGATGAAGCAATGTCTCTGTTCCTCAACATGGTTTCAGATGGAAGGATTCTTATTTTTACAATTAAAGTAAGCTTGGATTTACTCTCATTAAAAAAAAAAGTATATTTTATGATTGATTGATTTCTGAATACTATATATATGTATATATCACAAATTTTTCTCTCTTTACAATAAAAATCAAATCTTTTGTCTAAATTTCGACTAAAATACTTAAGGATTTATGTAGTAAAAAATATTACAAGAACATGATAGCATGAAATGCATCAAAGACTGGTGTTCAATAATAATGGATAAGAACTTTTTATCATAAATTGCAAAAATAATTTAGCTCAGTCCTTCATCCAGAATAAGAAGTATGCAAGAGTACACTATATGTGTTTGTGTATACTTTTTATCATCATAAAACGATCTTTATGTGTTTTTGCAAATGGCGTATAAAGCAGGTTTTTTTTATGGTGCTTACTTAAAAAAGTAATTACTACTTCATTAAAAGCACACTGCTTAAAATCTATCAATTAGTCTCATTTTTACGTAATATGCTTTTAGATTCTGTTTGTGTAACTTGTAAGATAGTACCTAGTATTTAGTGGCAGCGATAAAGGACTTGTGAAGCCAATTGTGTTTGTGTACGAGAGTTTCAAGACTTACGGGTTCTCAAACAGGAGACTGAAAAGTGATATGTCAACCATAAATGTGGAAATAAAGTGATATTATACCAACCGATATTATGTCAATTATAATATTGTGGAACCTTTTTAATATTTTGTTCTAGCAGTAGAGTTAAAATAAATAAGCTGTATTATCTTGGTAAGTTATGTCATATTAACTTTGAATTTAAAGTATAACAACTCTTCTAATATAATTGTGATAATTTTTTTCTTAAAAAATATATTTACCATTCGATAAATTATAAATAGCTGGAAATGAGCTATTAAAAATTATCTGTCATTTTTTATCATGAATAAGTCCCTTAAATATTTTGGTGTTAGCACCACCACTGATTTATGACAAATATTTGTTTGATAAGTACGCAAAAAAATTATGTATGCTAGGCAAATTGATTCGTAATTGATCAAAAAAAAAAAAAAAAACTATTTTATAAGTAAAACAATGAAGAAAATTTTTCCTTTCTTGCTTTTCCATTCATGTTATTATTGTTATTACTTTATAATGATAATTATGAAGATAAAAGTTTAAAAGGTTTTTTTTTTTTTTTTTTTTAAATACTTGTTCATGTGCAGGATGAAGGAACATTCCAGATGAAACAACCTGCAAGAGAGCTGTTGAAAAGACTTGGAAGTAAAAAAGCACATGTCATTGGTTGGAGAGATATGTGGGCTATGGCAACGCAGAAAGGAGGTATTAAGCGACGTCATTTTTTCCGAAATTTAATGTGTTTAATATTTATATTATAGTTTTTACTCAGATAAAGGAGGTTCAGCAGTAATTGTCTTCAAACATTTATGAAGGTATATTATGCAAACAAGGACGATTTACACACCTGGTTGACTTTAGGGCACTTACAACTATGATGCCCTCTCCCACTACGAACTTTTTCTTTTTAATAAACACAGAGTAAAAATGTTATTTAAAATAACATACAAATGTCCCCTCACCTTTCAAATTCCTAGCAATACTACAGTTTAAAAATCAGACGCATGCCAAGTTTCGCATTTTGAAATGTTAAAAATCCAGTAAAAATAAAATCATAAGTAAAATATCTTTCTCTCAAAGAATTTAACTGATAATTCAAAGGTTATTTATTTTAAAGCAACATTGCCAAAGAAAATATACTATATTAATTATAAAAAGTCTAAGGTTGTTTAAATGCATATTTAATTTTAACATTTCCAAAAATTTGCAGAATTTTAAAAATATAACCTCCTTTCACCCATTAAAAATATTACAGATATTCAACCCCCCCCCCCCACACACACACACACATCCAATTACTACTACAAAAGTAGAAGACAGCCTAAAAAAAATATATATATATATAGTTGAGAGGATTTTAAATGATAATTTTGATACAGAAAATATATTTGTTTAAATAAGAGAGGCAACTCGTATTTTTATTTGGAAATTTTTTCAGTCAGTAGGTAATGAATCACATATACATAAATAAGTATATTGCTTTTATTGTTATTCATTTGTTATATACTTTATTTTTGTAAAGCATTTTAATGGAATATATTTAAATGAGACACTGTTGTTTATAATGCTAGATGCAGCAAATAAATATATTTGGGTTTTTGTATTTACTTTTTTCTCAATAGAGAATTTTTTTTACTAAAATACAATTGCACATTTTTAGTCAAAATGTCAAATTATCGTGTGATATGTATTATTACTAAAATGTGCATGCAAAACTGTTAAAACTTGAAGCATTGAATATTAACATATCGAGTGTTACACATTTTAAAATAAGTGCTTTCTATTATAGGAAAACTCTATGGGGAAAATTATAGTAAAAGCCCTGAATTCAATAGTTGGGGTGCTCCAGTGTTATTACGTGTTGAAGTACCTTTAGTTCCTGTTGAAGGTAATTTTCGCTTCCATTGTTATGCATGTTGTGTATTTATATTAATTTTTATAATTGTGAATTTTTTCTGAGTAATTTCTTTAAAACATTCATAAATATATATACAGTAGAGAGCCAGAAATCCGCCGAAGTCCGAAATTCGCACAACTTGTCAGATACAAACAATGAAATTCACTATTAATAAATTACAAAACTGCAAATCAGAATTTTTGAAAAAGATCTTAAATAATAATTTTATGTTTGCATTTTATGATTACAAAAAAGACAAACAAAATAATAATATGAAAGACTGCAAGATCCAAGTTGCTGCTAATGAAATTATTGACAGTATATTAAATTCATCAAAAGAAAATAATTATTATTGTGATATGATGATGTCAATCAGGTAAATAATAACAAAAATGCTTTTTGATGAATGCATAATTTGTAAGGAAAAACTCAATAAAATTCGTAGAAAAATAAATTTGTGTTACTACTATTTACAATAAATAAATAAATCATGCAGGTCAAGTTCAGTTTAAAATTAGCTACGTGTGAACAGATTTTATCTAAGTTTGACTTTTTTTTTTTTTTTTTTTTTCATTTTTATTTATTGTTTTCATTATATATTTTTGTTAATGTTCATTAATATTCTTATGTACCTAGTAATTTAATATTCAGTGTTATTATTCACTAGTATGTGTTTAGTTTGAATAATATTCTGTTTTTATTATTCAAAGTGAAAATCATTTTTTATGGGCCCCGAAATCCACAAAATCCTAAAATCCACACAACCTCTGGTCCCGAGCTGTGCGGATTTTTGACTCTCTACTGTATATATATAGAGAGAGAGACAGTTTGTTTTAAGATAGTTATAAATTTATATAGAAATAAGCATGTGAGTACAAAAGTCTTTTTATATATTTTTTTTTTTTTTCTTTTTATAATTAGGCAAGTTCAAAGTTTTATTAAATTATAGAGCATGTATATCAGTGGTGGCTCGTGAACTGAAAATAGGTGAAGAGCTCAAAAATAATATTTAAGTATTTTTAATCATAATTTTTATTAAGCATGGTCTTAACTTAAATTAACCAAAAATACTTATTTAAATGTAAATTTATATTCCATAAAGGAATACAGCATAAAATACAGTGTGCCTCTTCACCAATTTTCAGTGCATGAGCTGCCACTGATGTATATTCTATAAAATAAGTGTAAAAGATATATATATATATATCACTTTAATGCTCTTACATAATTTTGTTTTATATTCTTTTACAGAAAGTGAGTGTGATTGGCCGGATAATGAAGAAAACAGTCGTAGAAGGGGGTTTTGTAACCATATTGAGGGATATGGAAGTGTTTGTAGCTGTGTAGATCCTGCACCTTTATCTTTTGCTCCAAAAGAGGTACGATTTTACAAATCAAAACATTTCACTGTAAATGTTCTGCTTATAGCTTTTCAATATTGCTTTTATTCATGTTGTTAATATTTCTGTAATATGCTTTAAACATTGATAGAAATCGATTATAATTTTCAAAGTTATTTCTTTTAAAAATGCTTGAAAATGACCTTAAATTAATAATTATAATTTTTATCATCTCATTTACAAAAATCTCAGCCACCTTAATTAGAAAATCTAGTGTTTAATTAATTTTAAAATCAATACATTTGTATTAACTAATTTGAAAATTCACTTGCTCTCCTCCAACTAGTTTATTATCTCACAGACATTATAATTTGTTTTGTGTATTAATATTTTTTTCTGTGTTGAAAGAATTCTTAATTTACATATATTTCCATCCAGCAAAAACTTTATTATTGATGCTTAGGAAGATTTTTTTTATTTTTTTTATTTAATTATTTTTTTTTTGGGGGGGGGAACACATTAATTTTCTCTTTGAATTCTTTTGATGTCATCTGCATTTATGTATCTTTTTGTTATTTTATATAAAGTGTAGGTTCACGTATTGTAACAAAACGATAAATTTATAAAAATTAAACAACCTAAGATTGCATATGCTTGTAAAAATTTAAATGTGTTGTTATCAGTGGCGCACCCAGAGTTTCTGTCTGGAGGGGGCTGAAGAATAATTGAGTCTTACAGTGTAGTAATATGTTTATGGCTATATACGCAGCAGCAGCGCCTTGTGAACCAAAAATAGGTGAAGAGCTGAGAAATAACATTTAAGTAGTTTTAATGCATAATTTTATTAAGCATAACTTTAACTAAAAATACTCATTTTATTTAAATGTAAATTTATACTCTATAAATGAATACAGTGTAAAATGTTAGGTGAAATGCCTCTTCACCTATTTTCGATCCATGAGCGCCGCTGGTATGCAGACGACATACGTATAGTAAAGAATCTGTTTTAAATGTTTCTTTTAAAATAAATAAACAAATGAAAGAAACTGAATTTAAGTTGAATAGTGCAATCGAGGAATTTATCTTGGTATAAAACATGCTAAGTTACAGTAGTTCGGTCAGTAGGGGTTGGAATTGAGCATGCAAACATAAAGTTGTAGGTTCATCTACGATCAAAAACTGCCGTGTGCAATATATGACAAGCTGGTGAACATAAAATTCGCCAGAAATGAAATGCCTTACCCCCAATATTTCCATCTAAAATAAACTTTGAACAAATTTAATACTATATGAATTATAATGGAATTTCCGTGTAAATTTTTACATGGCTATTTTTATTTAATTATCTGGAGTATAGGGGCTCCTTCAACATTAATTCTAATACATAATGTATTACTTAGAATTATTTGTTCAGTTAGTAAATATTTCAAGTGTTACCGTTCAGAGTAATATCATTACGGGATATTATAGTCCAATAATATATATATATTATATATATATTTTAATATTATAACAAGCAAAAATTGCATATCCAAGAATGGGGCTTAGATCTCAGTGATATCAGAAGCAAAAATGAAAGCTGTGCATGGATCCTACTGTATGGTCTATAAAAAAAATAAGTGACTTCACCCTCCCAAGCATCTGTAAAATATCTTGACATATTGAAATCAGGGCATTTTCCTACTTTGAACAGTAAACTACGCCTTTTGACATTCCTCTAAATCGGCATATTTTTAGAAAAATAAATTTACGTATTTATGATTAATCCATTAAATTTTATCTTTAGCAATTGATACGAAATTTCACTAGTATGTATTTGCGCTAGCGGCATTTAAAGGGTTTAACAAGAATATTCAAAGTCCATTTTTAATTTAAAATATTGTTTTAGAGGAACAACTAAGAGCAGGGCTAATTTTTATTTTACATCAAACGAGAATTTTCACTTGCCGATGCGAATGTGTTAATTTTACCCAGGGACAAAACAAACTTTCACAAAAATGCGATAAATACTCATAAATTAAAATACAAAATTGTATGAGCCTGGTATCCCATTTTTATGACAAATACATCCATGCTTACTTCCGCATCAGATTGCTTCTTCTGCCTGACTTTTTAGATACTTACTCAATTTCCTGATAACAGTATATGCTTTAGGACCTTAGAAGTAAAGGGCAAAATTAACGGTCGCCACCGGCCACATGGCGACTAAATAAAAAAAGATGGCGATTAAAAATTATGCATCGATCGCCACTTAAGTCGCCACTTTTTGTGATCATTAAAATATTCTAAAAATCGAGCGACGATAGGCAATCGAAGCCTTATGATTTCCAATCTTTTTCCATCCATGGCATAAATGTCAATGTTCATTTTAAACTTCCTTTATTATATTCTACAACCTATAAAGAAGTAGAATTGTTTAATATATCTCATTCATATAAGTTTTTGGACCCCCCCCTCCTTTCCCTACCCCTAACGATCTGTGATCACACAGCTTGCAGAAAGCTTTATAATTTCTAATCATTCTCCATTTGCTGCAAAAATATAAATATCTATTTTAAACTTACTTTATTAGATTCTAGAATCTGTAAAGAAGTAGAATTGTTTAATATCTCTTACTCATAATTCTTGTAACCCCCCCCCCCCCTTCTCCAACGATTGGCAATCACATGCTCCACTGAAATCTTGTGATTTACAATCTTTCTCCATCCATAACATAAATGTAAATATTTATTTTAAACTTTTTTGATTAGATTCTATAACTTATAAAGAAGAATATAGATGTATTCCCCCCCCCCTCCCCCACACACACATGTGCGCTCCATTTCAACTAGCAGTTTATGATCAAATGTCCTGCAAAGCACAATCTTTTTCCATTAATATCTCCATAGTATTTAGTGTATATTTAACCCATTTAAGATATTTGACAAATGTGTGTATCAAAATTTGATTTGGCTTAAATGTGTATTTTTCAAAAAATTTTGTATTTGCTTTCTTTTGTGTAGAAATCTTCCTTTTTCCTTCCCATTTTAAAGTAGAAATCTCGCTATTTTTAAAGCTACAAATTTGGCAGCTAAGTAAATTATTTTTAATGAAGCAGCTAAGTTTCCATATCTATACTTTTTAAGAGGAAATATTTTAACGCTATTGAAATAAAATCATTTTAAAAAGTGTGTCTTTAGAAATAAGAAAAAATAATAAAACTGCTAACTATATTCACACATGACCATGTAAAAGGTTGTGATGATGATGAATCAGCTGATTCATTTACTAGAAAATATAAATGTGAACTGTGAATGATAACAGCTTATTTCACTTAAATAAATTGAAAAAAAAAGTGCTTCTGAATTAGCTGAAAGATAAAAACTTTTGCTGTTATTATTACAGCCCTAAGCAGATTTTAATTTAGGATGTGCAATTTAAGATTTTTAAAAAGAGCGTAATTGCAAATTACAATTTCAGTGTCCCTGTGTTAATTATATTATTATATGTATTTCTTATTTTCATATTTTCCTTGGGGTAATTATACTGCAAAATGGTGACAATGCTTTTTGCAGTCTGAAAGAAATAGTTTTATCATGTGAAAAGTGGCCACTAACTTAAAAAAGTGGCTACTAATGAAACTGACAGTACCGGCCACTGTCCACTAATGAATTTTCCCAGTTTTGCCCTTTACTTAGAAGCCTAACCCTAAAAACTGCCATGGAATGTCTAGGGTATCTTTCAACTAAAAATCAAAGAACTAGCTCATTGTTTTTGTGTTTGACAGTAAGGATTTCAAAAATTCCTGATATTTAATGTATAATTAATAAACTATTTTTGCTTACAGTATCTGTGTTTCTGTAATTTTTTTTTTTTTCAAGCATATCTGAAAATTTGTACTATGTCAGCAGGTTCTGGAGGGGGCTTGAGCCCCCTAAGCCCCCTCCGTGGGTGCGCCACTGGTTGTTATTCTCAGGTTATCAATTAAATGGAAAATACCTTTGTCTTATGAATATGTAATACATAAACAAATAAAAATGAATAACAATCATAATCTATTTTTAATTAAATTGATTTATTTCAAGTGTGAGTTGTTTCTAATTTTGCTATTTTTAGTTTTCCATTGAAGAAACACTTTAACCTTAAAAAAACTGTTTGCTAACTATATAATAGATATTTTTATTGCTTATAAATACATTTGAGATTTCTGTCTTTATAGATTGAGAATAATAGAGTAAGAGATGTTCCTGTAGCTATTATTGCAAGCAATAGACCACACTACTTATACAGGTAGGTCATGTTTTGCTTAAATATGTTTATAATAAGGCAGCAACATTTGTATTTTTTAGCATTAAAAATTGTTTGATTATTATTTTGAAAAATATATTAATTTGTTTCATATAGAATGTTAAGATCGTTACTGTCCGCTCATGGTTGTAATCCTGAAATGATTACTGTGTTCATAGATGGTTATTTTGAGGTAAGTATGAATTTTTATTAGCAATGCATCTTTCCTAATTTTATCAAGTATATTGATATAAAAATTGTCTTTGTTTTATCAGGTTAAATTTAAAGTATTTTACATAATTTGTTGCTTCTAGAGTGAAATTACTTTCATAAAATATCTTTATTAAATCTATAAAATTCCTTCTGAAAATAATTAATTAAAAAAATTGATAATGGCTGGAGATTTTTAAACTTAAACAGTCAACAATATGTATTTTTTCTTCTTTTACAGATTTACTCTTTTAAAATCTAGTTTGAGAATATTTTTAAACTTTTTCTTTAAAAAAAAAATAATAAATAAATAAATAAGTTTAAAGATGTAGTCCTGCATTAAAGAAATTCTGCCTTAAAATAAAAATAAACTTTTATTTTTATTTATTTAATTTATTTTTTATTTTTATTATTATTATTATTATTATTATTATTATTTTTGCAATAATTGATATTACTGTGTTGTTTTATTGTTATATATATATTACTACAATAGCTCTTTATTTTCTAAATTCATATATTGGTTCAAAGTACAAATCTGTAGATGTAATTGCTAATGCATATTTTCTTATCCTTTGCAGGAGCCTTTAGAAGTCACAAAATTGTTTGGTTTGAGAGGTATTCAGGTAAATAGATTTAAACTTTGAGATGGCTTTATAATAAGCTTAATTTTTATGAAATTTTCATCTGCAAAGAGATTATGTTGCTTTTTAATTTGAGTAATTGATGTTTTAACTTATTGGAATTATCTCATGATTAACAGAGAAGACATTTTTAAAATATGTAGAAAAAAAAACTTCAAATGTTTAATAACATTGTAAAATTCTGATTATGGAAATAGTAGTTATGGAAATGCATGTAAAAATAATGCATACAAAAATAAGTTGCCACTTATTTCATCTTCTTCATTAAGTTTTATAATTGCCACTAATTTTTGTAAAGAGAAAGATTGGGATTAAAAGTTATTGCAATGAAATTTGTAATAATCAATCTTAAGGCACCTGCCTACCGTCGGAGATGATTTTTTTTTTTTAATAATTGAAAAATTGTCTATTTATGTGCATTATATGATAAAATATAGTAAAAAACAGTGAATAACCTGAAAAATATATGCAAATTAAAAAATATTTTGAAGACTCAAAAAATGCATAAAACTTGTAGAAAAAAAAGCACTTTTACAAAACATCATAAGTCAAATTTAAATAAAGATATTTTTCTTCTGTAAATTTTTTTTAGATTATTGAAAAGTCCTAAAGGTAGTGAACTATTCTCAAAACTATAACCATGTTATTTAATATTTTAGAGAAGAAAATCATGAATATACATAGCAGTTCATAACTTCTATTGATTAAAAAATAATTTAGCTAGATTCATTGTCATAGTTCATTCCCTAAAACAACTCCTCTAGAGTATTTTGTCAAAGTTTCATAACGTTTCAATCATAGCTTTTGGAGTTATGATGTTTTGGGATAAAGCAAAATGCTAAAAATCTCATTTTGAGAAAAAGCAGAAAACAGATTTAAAAACAAGATTTTATCTATTAAACAAAAAATAATTTTAATAACTTCCTGATTTATTTCAAAGCTTTTTATTTTCTTTTTTAAATTCATTTTATATTCAGTAACAAATATTGATGCTTATATTGAGTAAAACATTTATGTAAACAAGCATTTACGGGTCATTTCCGGTCACTTCCGGTTTCAAAAACTGACGAGTGACTAATATTAAAATGCCTGTAACTCAAGTTCTAAGAAAGATAGAAACAAAATTCAAACTGATTTAGAAAGCTAAAATGTCAGGCTTTAATACTAACTCAAAAATAAAAAAATGGAGTTTTGACCGAAAATTGCATTTTAAAGGTAGGCAGGCACCTTAAGTATATTATATTTCTTGTGTCTAAATAAAATTGCTGATCTTGTCTGATTTTAAAATAGTTTGAACATATATTTTGGTTGTTTTTAAATGCTAATTATATATTTATTTTTCTCAAAGCATACTCCTATTGGTGCCAAGAATGCTAGAATATCTCAACACTATAAAGCTAGTCTGACTGCTACATTTAATTTGTTTCCTGTAAGTATATTTTACCATATATTTCTTCTTCAGTAGACAAATTTAAACTTTTTATTACTCAAAGCCCTAATTATTTGTACGTGTCTTATTTATTACTGTAAATTAATTACAAGTGTCTTTTTTTATTTCAGGATTTCATAGTTTTGTTTTTGTAGCTTTAATATTTTACCTTAATGACTTTTAATAATGACAATTTTACCATGTTCTTATTAACTGTGATTCTTGTTTGTCCGGTGCAAATCTTGCAATCGATTTTTAACTAACTTCCCTACTTGCTAGACATTTGAAACTTTCAGAATAGCTCGAAACCCGATGACAACACAATACAGTGAAATACGTTTAACACGAAAACGCTTAACATGAAAAATCGGTTAACACGAAATGATATAGTGGTCCTGACAGTGTACTATGCTATTTAATACATTTCTGTTTCTTTTAACACAAAACGAAAATCGTTTAACACGCTTTCCATCTTCAGTGACAAGCTTGCTACAACAGAGATGCCAATATTATAATTTATTCTGGAGCATTTTTAACCCCGCCTTTATTTCCATACCATATATTTCTTAAGAGTAATATTTCCTTATTTTATTGTAATTATATATTGGAGGAAAATACTCTGTAAATAAAGTAGTGCGAATTAAAGGCGGGTATAAAAATGCTCCAGAATAAATTAAAATGTTTGCAACTATGCTACGATATCTTGTGGTCGATGATCATGTGTGTACAGCACCGACAATGAGATTTTTGACATCGTTCGTAATTAAAATGATTCCTCTTATGTAAATTTTGATGACGAATCTGACAACTGAATCAACGATGCAGTTCCTGTCCTCTCTGCTTCAGAAATGAAGAAAATAATGAGTATCCGCAGTTATTTAGATGCACATTCGAATTGAGAGATGAATAAGACAATGGATGATTTCAATCAATTTTTGAACAATATGGTGCTGAAAAAGACACTTCAGTAAAAGATATCTGAATTTTTTCCCCAAAAAACAATAATATTTGTATTTGATTTTTATCCTAATGGATGCAAGTTAGTAGTAGTGTTACAGGTAATGGAAATAAAAATTGATGGCATGGAAAACATTGAAAATTTTTGTTCTTTTTACACGAAATTCTTTTAACAAGAAAAAATATTTCGGTCCCATTAGTTTTGTGTTAAACGTTTTTCACTGTACTTCAAAACACAATTTTCAAATTTTTGATTAGTTTTCTTTTAATTAATTAAAATATGAAAATAATAACCTCTTAATAGATTTTAAAATAACCATTAAAATATTAGCTATAATTTAATTGTTGCCAAAATAAATTTACGAGTTCATTTTCTTTTGACATAAAAATGAATACATTTAATTAAATGGGAACATTAAAAAATTGTAAAAAGTTAAATTATGCATCAGTGCTAATGTAGTTCTATAGCTATGATTCAAGAGAAAATTTAAAAACATGGTATATAAAAAGTTTATCTTATAATTTTTGTTTATATTAATAACTACATCTTGTAGTGCTGATTGAAAACTCTGTTTCTTTCTAAAATTAAATGCCAATAACAAAAGCTTTGCTCACATCAAGTAACCATTAGCTCTTTGATTAACTTTCTCACTAAATTCCTGTCTCACATTTTGTCTAGATTTTCTAACTGCTGATTAAATTTAATAAGATGGTCTACACACATACTCTTAACCATGTATGTGTGTATGAGATAAATAGCACTGATGTAAATAAATGAATAAATCACATTTGATTTTTAGTTTCCTCTATATTTATTGGAGGATTTATTTGATTTCCATTTTCAATAGATTTTTTTGCATTGAATGCAATTTGACCATTTTTAGAAAATGTCCACCTGTCTGTCTGTGCTTGTGTGAGAAGAATTATGTGACAGCTTTTGCTCAAGAAGTAGTTCTCGAAATTTCCTGAAAAATTATATTTAGTTGCACTTTGACACAAATTGGTGTCTAACAGCTTTTATTGTGAATTGTCCCAACTAATGGCACTGCTATGTTGTGATTTCTCTCATTGACAAAAAGGTTATATCTCAGCCGCTATTGTGTATTCTTATACAAAACTTCATAGGATTATAAAAAGACTATGTTGATTCAAATTTTACCTTATGTAAAATGCAATCAATGCAAGATTTTTAATCACTACTCTATTGCTTTTTCATTCAATCTAATATTTTTATGTCCTTTGCATATCTTTTATGTAAAGTGTATGGTAAATATTTCATTTGTAATGTTATTTAATTTGATTATATATTGATCTTTATTTTTTAATTTTTAGATATAAAAATATTAATTCATTTGAAAATTATTAATCTGCATTGTTTAAGTTCAAAACATCAAATACAAAACTTTTACATCTAATGAGTAATTATTTTTGCTGTTTTTATTGCATTATATGAAGGATCTTATTTTTGCATATAATTAAATTAACCTCTTTTTTAGGATGCTAAATATGCAATAATAATTGAAGAAGATTTAGATGTGTCTCCTGATTTCTTTAGGTAAGATTCACTCACATATATTTTTCTGTCATAATTAAGTCTTTTTCTTTTATAATGCTTTTTGTTTTGCTACTGATTATTTTTTAATTTTTTCTTTTATGATATTTGATAAAAAATTTAATTTTTTTAAGTTTAGATTTTATTCGCTTGCTATATAAAGTCGAGGCTCATTTGTTTTAAGTTTCAGGAATGTACCCAAAATAATACAATCTAGCTGATCATTTGTATTGCCTTATAATAACTGTTCAATGCAAGGATTTTAACCCTCTCAGCATGTTGACCTCAGTTAACCCTCTCAGCCTCAAATGACATTTCTACTTAAAAAGTAATTTTACTGTCTACAAAAATGATCTTGTTTTCTACTTTAGCTTCATGATTTTAAGTTACAATTTTACGTCTCGCATGAGTTGGAGAGAGATTTCTTGCTTTACAAGAACTAGCCTCAAACCATTTGAAATGTGTCTATTTGAGTTACAAAAATCCGGTTCAAACGCTTAGAGGGTTAAGGAATATTATACCAAAGTGTAAAATAGAATTCTTTTGTCTTTCCCTTCACTTTCTTATTTTCCTTGCTGATTACTTTTTTCACCATTTATATATTATTCCATTGCTCGATTACCTCCAGATGAAAGATATTGTTTTATTATGTTATAAAAACCTTTTGATCCTCTTAATTGATTTGTGTGCAGTGTAAATGTGGCTTTCACATATGTGGTAATTTTATTAGTAATATTCTTTCTTTCTTTCTCTCTCTCTTTTATTTATTCAGTACTGAAATCCATTAAGCACTATTAATGATTTGCAGTTTTCTCTAGATAGTGTAAGGAGGGTGCTGCAGTGCTTCACTTTACATTTACAAAATAGCTCCCTTGCTGCTTATCCAAAAAAAAGTAAAATTTGACCCCTTATTGCCTTTTGTATTACTGAATTTCACACTGAATGTATACCCTTTCTTATTCACACACCAAACAAAATTATTTAACTTTTATAATGTATTCTTTTATTTTAAATTCTTTAGAAGCAATTTTTTAATACGTCAGAACTATTTCTTTCAATCTGTCATTTTGTGTCGTTACTAATTTATAGTGCTTCATTTCGAAAATGCCTGCCAATATCCAATTTTACCATTTAATTTCTGACTCTATCTTAAAATATTTTGTGAAATCCGTAAAAACTTTTATATATATATATATATTTTCACTTCCCATCAGTGAGGATCGAACTCACAATCTTCGGGTTCATAGTTGTGTACTCTGACCACAGAGCCAATGGGTCTCAGCTTAATATTTCCTGATTATTTAGACTAGTGTTTTCAGATGTATATTTTTTCTTTTTTTCAAAGGGTGTTAAAATACAAATATAAGTAGTCATGTCGTACTAAGTTAAATTCTGTCATAGACAGAATTTCATGCATATATTTTTTTTTCCCCTCAGTCTCATATTATGAGGAAGCTACCTATTGCTATATTAGTTATCAAATCAGTCATTTAGTATAGGACTTTCAGCATTTACTTACTAAAACAAATTGTTAGAATTGATTATTATGACTATTATTTATTTGATGGGTGTGAGTGTGGGTCAAAGGAAATATTTCTATGCGAAATTTTTCTAAGCGATCTGAACTGATATTTACATAAATTTATGAAAAAACAACATACAAACTGAAGAATAATGATACACTGAAGATAAATGATACACATATAAGTAAAACTTTTATGTATGACAATCGACATTCATTTATACATTACTAACAAGCAAAAAATAAAGAAACTTAAAAATATTTATTGTATGTATACTTTTAACTAAATTTTAAAATGATAGTCTATATTTTAAATGCTAAATGTACCTCTAAAAATCCAAAAAGTGCCCTTAAGAATCTAAAAAATGCCCTTTTTTGAAAACTAGGAGCAAACTGTGGATCTGTTCTCAATTTCTAATAATGTAGAAATTAGAAATTAAGCATTAATTAAGTATTTTCTGAATTCATGAAAGTTTAAAAACTATAAACTGTTGTGTTATATTTTAAGTAGGGATATATACTAAAACACTGTACATATATCTGTTATGTTTATACATTGATTTAGAATAGTCTCAATTCCTTCCTGTTCATTGTATTTTTAAAAAACACTTTGTTTATGCAATGTAAAAATCGGTTATGTGTTATTTTCCACCTTTATAAACTCTGCAGATTTTCTGTTCCAGTCCTCACATATTTTTCTGTTCTTCCATTATTAATTTTCTTAAATTACTATGAAAACTTCCTTTTTTCTTTGGTGATACTAATGAAAAACACCCCACGAACTTAATTCAATTCATAATGCTGTATTTTAGTACTTGCAGGCAATCAGCACTACAGACAATTATTAAAGATATTTTACAATTAAATGCCTACTTGCAGGAATATATATCACTTAATTCAATGTTTAACAGTACTTAAATTATGCAATTTATTTTATTTCATTACATAAGATTATATATGTATTTGTACTTATAATAGTTAAATAATTATAACTGATACTGAAGACAGCATATCAGTTGGATTTACCCTTTCTTTTCTCCCTCTTCATGTAATCCTATGGAATTTTTGTTGCTTCGTATTTTAGAAATATCTCATTCCAAAATGAAGTTTTTCAAAATCTGTTTTTTAATTTCCACTCTTTGAACATGTCTTCTTTTATCTTAGTCAGTATTATTATTTTTTTTTCCCCTTTGAATAAATATAAATATGTCATTTTGAGATTGAAAATTATATTCCTGACCTTATTAATAAAATAAACTATTTAAATTTCTTCTTCTTTTTTTTCTTTTTTTTTTTTTTTTTTAATTGTTCTCCAAGTTAAAAAAGGACATGTGTGGAATTAAAAAAAAAAAAAAAACAGATTTAAAAGAAAAGAAAAAGAAAGAAAGAAATTCCATTTTTTGAAGGCGCTATACAAAACTATAAAAATTCCGTAGGATTTAATGAGAAAGAAGAAAGGGGGAATGTGACTGATGTGCTACATCATATGCAAACAGATGTGATATTTTTCATTTTGCTGATAAATGTTCTATTTTGAAATTTCTTTTACATAGAATTATGTTCATATAGAGTTTTTTTTTTTTCTCCTTCTCTGTTTGTGTGTGTTTGTTAGAATGAAAACTGTTTATTAATAATAATTAAATTATATATATTATCATTTATATATCGTTTCATGCCAGTACCTTGAATTACATATAAAAGGTGCTTTACTACATTAAGTATGGCTCATTAGAAATAAGAGAAACTAGCAAGTTTTCCGTCGCTGCCCAGGATGGAGTAGTGTTTATAGAATTTTGAAATCAATGAAAAAATCGAACAAAGGTGTAAAATGGAAAGAGAAATGCATGAAACACTTTCCGAATCTTTAATAGAAAATATTAAAAATAAAATAATATAAAAGGCACAGCTTTAGTATGAGACTCCCTTGGTGACGTGAAATATTTTTGGCCATTTTTTGTAATGAATTGAAATGGCTATCACAATTGCGTAACTAAAGGCCTTGGTGGGAAACATCTGAGCTACTTTGGTGCCGAATTTCAAATTTCGCCAAAAGGGTCTGATATTAAAGCTGCTCCATACCAAAAAAAAAAAAAAAAAAAAAAACTACTGCAGTTTTTATGATATTTATTAAAATAAATAAATAATAAAATCTTAATAAAATACAAATTATAATTATTTAAAATTAAGGTGAGAACAGAAAAGAACTTTGCAAGTTACACATAAAGTATCAATAAAAGTGAAAAATTTTGTTTTTCTGTTGAAAAGAAAAGTACTACTTAATTAAATAAAAATTTTAAACTTATGCTGAATATCTCTGTGAAAATATTTATTTAGACGTGAATTCTTGATTAAAAAAAATATTTTTGGAACTTACTAATTTTATTATTATTATTACTATTCACGCAAAATTGAAAATATTTTATTTCTAAAAAAGAATAATAATAAACATGTATTTTAATTCTTTATTTTGGCATAAAATATTTCTTTCTTTTTAATCATTTTAAAGTTTAAATCTGGTTTTTATTTAATATCTTTTGATCCAGTTATCTGACTGAACTAAAAAGTACGGTATTAGCTAGATTTTGTCTTGATTAATAAGTACAGCAGTTTTCATAGTGGTCAGTTGTACAGTGTAGTTTCAGTGGCATTGGCAGAAAAAATTTCAGGGGGGGGGGGGGGCACAACCTGAAAAAAAATACAGTGGAGCACCGTTTATATGTTTTTCAAGGGACCGCTCCTATAAAACGTATAACTGACAAAAACGTACAACTGAAAATTCGTTTTAACATTAATACACAATAAAATATCATATTAATAATAAAAGTCTAATCAATTTTCATGATTTCCTTTACATTTATTCGAATAAGGTATATTTTAATTATATTTAAAATATTTTTAAAAGTTGAATAAAAATTAAATAATAATTAAAAATATAGAAATTCAGAAGTTTTTTTCAAGATTTCGATTTTAACCTTTAAAGACAAAGCCTTTTGTTCTCTAAATGAAGATGACATTTTTGCAAACGATTAAAAGGAAGGAAAGAAAAATTAAAATGTTTATCCAACCGTAATATCAAATAAACACGATAAGAAAATCTTCTACGGAAGTGAATAATAAATCTTCAAGTTTACAAAATGCCTATAAAGTTGTGGGCTTTTTTCCTTTCATACCCCATTCCTGGAATCAATTAAAAGAGAAAGTGGGAAGTCTTCAAGTGGTCACTGGCTACTTGGCTTATCTCTGAAAATTTCTCTAACCCACCTTCCCAGGCTATCGATGCAAGTCGCACTTTGTTCTATAGCCGCACTTTGTTACCATAGTTCTAAGAAAAAATAATCGAAAAAATAAGAATAAAACATAAAGAGCATTCATCTTTTTTCTTTTTTTTATCCTGGAATGAAACTCAAACTTGGCATTCTACAAGGAGGAAAAAAAAAAAAAACGTATAAGTGAAATTAAGAATTTACTTGTGTCGTATAAACGAAATATTTTAACATTAGAATTCAATGGAATGATTTGGGACCGAAGTCGAAAAACATATAAATGAGAAACGTATAAAAGGTGCTCCACTGTATTTTTTTTTTAACCCGTTAGTAGTTGCTATAGACAGCGCCACCTATTACAGATTGCGCACTTTTTTATTTAACTCACACCAATAAATTTAAGAAGTAATGTGATCGATGTTCCTTCAATTTTATTTGCGTTTTGTGTATATCAAATGTTACTTCTAAAAATTTTTGGTGGCTATTGAATAAAAAAATCTGGCAACACTGAAGAATGGGCGGCAAATCGACCAACTAGCGACTACTAACGGGTTAAATAAAATTCTGATAGCATAGTTTTACATTTGAAGAAAAAATTATTAGTAGAATTTTCCAGGGTGGGCAAGTGCCCTCCCTTGCCCCATTCTGCCGACGCACATGTGTAGCTTTGTATAGCAAACTAAAAATCTGGACAAACAGTCAGTTTTATATATAGAGATTAAATGTGTGCTGAAGTATAGAGTTGTGTAAGTGGAAGGATATAATTTATTCATTTATTTATTTTGTAAGAAAATTGTTCGTTTTTGTTGTTACTGTTATTATTTCATTGATTTAAATTGAAGCATTCAACATTGTATATAAATACATTTTGACATAACTAATCTATAAAAATAATTTTTCTCATTTTATAGCTATTTTAGTCAAACCCTTCGTCTTCTTGAAGAAGATGAAACTATTTATTGTATATCTGCATGGAATGATCAGGTGAGTTTACATTCTTGAAATTTTAAAAATATTAATTTTAATTTTACAGCATATTTTAGTATAATTAGAACTTAAAGGTAAAAAAATCTGGTATGCTAACCCCCCACCCCCACCCCCGCCACACTTTTTTTTTTTTTTAATAGATTTCATTGATTTTTAGTTTTGAAAACTTTGACTTATTCTAAAGCTTTAAATATATTGAATTTTAATCATCTCAATGTATTTTTAATTTTCAACCTAGATAATAATTTAAATATGTTTCATCTAAATATTTCATCGTATACCTAAATATATTTTCATTTATTAACTTGTTAAAATTTAGCTCAATTTTATTTTTTCTATAAATGCAAATTACAAGTAATCTTAGTTATAAAACAACTTTAAAGATACCTATAAAAGTTTTAAATTAATGCTTTATAAACATTATTTGGTGTTGCTCTTATTAACAGTAATTATTTATTTATTTATTTTAATGTTTGAATTTATTATATTTTTGTATAGAATACCTTACAAAGAACTTTGTAAAAAGTTATAGCTCATTAAAATAAACTTTTTTTTTTTTTTTCCTTTTTCTATGAGAAAGAGGTAAAATTTTTCAGGGGCTATTCATGAATTCAAGGTTTCGGAAATTTCACTGTCTCTGAATTTCATATTAAATGATTCTGTTTTTATAGAAATTTCTCATTTTGAATGTTTAATTTGCCTTAATATTCATTAAGAACTTTCCAAATATTACCTATTTATAGGAATTAAAAAAAAAAAAAAAATAAAAAATACTTTTAACAATAGCTATATGATGTATCATTAATATGTCGTTCTTCGCCTATAATTCTAAAGCAAGTAGCAGTTTTCAGACTTTTTGCATGTTGGATAGCTTTACCCCTGAGAACTGTTCTTATAAACATATTCAGTCAATAATACAATGCATCTCACATTGAGTTAATAACAATTTAGTCAACATTGCAAGATTTTCAGAAAAAATTATCTTTCTTTTTATGAAATGTGATGTCGTTACAAGTAATGCTTGGAGATAGAATCATTCTATCTTTAACATCGTGTGTACTTGTCAACCTTTTTTCAAATATCAAATGTCTCATTCAGTTTGGTCCAGACATATTTATTAGCTATTTGCAGTTCTTCTTGTGATATAACTTTTTAGACAAAACAAAAACTAATTAAATACAAATGTTGCTTAAATATTTTCATTGTTAAAATTATGGACCCAAATCTGAATGTTAAGATTATGAATAAAATTTTTTTTGAATAAAATGAGACATCATCACAGGTTTTGTAAAAGTGTTTTATTAGACATTATAATTTTCCTTTATTTCTTTATGTTGATTATTGATCTAATATTCTATTCCAATAATTAAAGCAGTAATATATCTTGCTTAAAAATCATCTCAAAGAAACTGCCATGTTGTGGATCCCATGGTTAGAACACTAATTAAATAAATAAATATTTACAGCTTATTTTATTTCTTAGTTTTTTCTGTTTAGTAGTTTTTCTGTGTAAGATTACATTTATTTGTCTTTAATTTTAGGGCTATGAACATACAAGTGAAGATCCTGGTTTATTATATAGAGTTGAAACAATGCCAGGGTTGGGATGGATTTTAAAGAGAAGTCTGTATAAGGAAGAACTGGAACCTCGATGGCCTACACCAGAAAAAGTAAGCTTATTTACTTTGAAAAAAAAAAAAAAAAAAAAGTTTGATTTTTATTTTCTTGAAAAAATATTCCTTGAAATTCCATTGTGAGATTTTTGAAAGTTTTTTTTTTTTTTTTTTTCCTACGATTGTATTGTAAAGTCAGAAAGACTTTTCCAAAGCTTTTAGCAAAAGACTTACTTTGTAACAAATTTTTTGAAAAGGTTCCTAATTGACCAAATCAAAAGTAATTCTTAAGGATTTCATGTGCTGGTCTTCAAAAGGTAAAAATTCAAATCTAACAAATTATCAAATAGATCTTTGATAGAATTTTCACATGCATGTGAAAGTTTTTCTATATTTTACCATGAAACCAAACCGTGAAATGAAAAATATTACTGTAAACCATGTCATAAGGTAAATTTTGAAAACATTTTCAGACCATCGAAAGGGGAAATTGATCATTTTCATAATCTTATGTCCTATCTAGGTTATGAAAGTGAAATAATTTTAAAAAATAACAAGCAAATGTTCTTTTAAAACTATATTTGCTTGTAGATACTTTCTTTCTTTTTTCAATCTTCTGAAAGGTAGTGAACTTTTTTTTTTTTTTTTTTTTTTTTTGGAGCAGTATTATTTCAAGAAAATGGTCTTGGGCATGCAAGAAAAAAATGCACAGCTAATTTTTAGTGAAAAGTGAATTGAGTATATGTAAAAAAAATCTGATGTGGGCACCACATGACTTCCTTATACACTTTTAGAAATATACATAATGTTAAAAAACATTGTCACTGGAGCCAAAACATTTGGCTAAAAATATTTTTAAAAAATGCATGCATACGTAAAAAAAAAATAAAAAATAAAATTGTGCCTTGAGGGAACTCATGTCAAAGTTGTGCCTCGGGGGGACTCATGTCAAAGTTGTACCTTGGGGGGGAAACTCATGTCAAAGTTGTGCCTTGGGGGGACTCATGTCAAAGTTGTACCTTGGGGGGGACTCATGTCAAAGTTGTGCCTTGGGGAGGGGACTCATGTCAAAGTTGTGCCTTGGGGGGGACTCATGTCAAAGCTGTGCCTTGGGGGGACTCATGTCAAAGTTGTACTTTGGGGAGGGGACTCATGTCAAAGTTGTGCCTTGGGGGGGACTCATGTCAAAGTTGTGTCTTAGGGGGGGGACTCATGTCAAAGTTGTGCATTGCGGACTCATGTCAAAGTTGTGCCTTGGGGGGACTCATGTCAAAGTTGTACCTTGGGGGGGACTCATGTCAAAGTTGTGCATTGGGGGACTCATGTCAAAGTTGTACCTTGGAGGGAACTCATGTCAAAGTTGTGCCTTGGGGGGACTCATGTCAAAGTTGTGCCTTGGGGGGGACTCATGTCAAAGTTGTACCTTGGGGGGACTCATGTCAAAGCTGTGCCTTGGGGGGACTCATGTCAAAGCTGTGCCTTGGGGGGGACTCATTTCAAAGTTGTACCTTGGGGAGGGGACTCATGTCAAAGTTATGCCTTGGGGGGGGACTCATGTCAAAGCTGTGCCTTGGAGAGGACTCATGTCAAAGTTGTGCCTTGGGGGGACTCATGTCAAAGTTGTACCTTGGGGGGGACTCATGTCAAAGTTGTGCATTGGGGGACTCATGTCAAAGTTGTACCTTGGGGGGAACTCATGTCAAAGTTGTGCCTTGGGGGGGACTCATGTCAAAGTTGTGTCTTAGGGGGGGACTCATGTCAAAGTTGTGCATTGGGGACTCATGTCAAAGTTGTGCCTTGGAGAGGACTCATGTCAAAGTTGTGCCTTGGGGGGACTCATGTCAAAGTTGTGCCTTGGGGGGGACTCATGTCAAAGTTGTGTCTTAGGGGGGGGACTCATGTCGAAGTTCTGCCTTGGGGGGACTCATGTGCTTTGGGGGGACTCATGTCAAAGTTGTACCTTGGGGGGACTCATGTCAAAGTTGTGCCTTGAGGGGGACTCGTGTGCCTTGGGGGAGACTCATGTCAAAGTTGTACCTTGGGGAGGGGACTCATGTCAAAGTTGTGCCTTGGGGGGACTCATGTCAAAGTTGTACCTTGGGGGGCACTCATGTCAAAGTCGTGCCTTGGGGAGGGGACTCATGTCAAAATTGTGCCTTGGGGGGGACTCATGTCAAAGCTGTGCCTTGGGGGGGACTCGTCAAAGCTGTGCCTTGCGGGGGCTAATGTCAAAGTCGTACCTTGGGGGGGACTCATGTCAAAGTCGTGCCTTGGGGAGGGGACTCATGTCAAAGTTGTACCTTGGGGGGGACTCATGTCAAAGTTGTGCCTTGGGGGGGGACTCATGTTCCTTGGGGGGACTCATGTCAAAGCTGTACCTTGGGGGGACTCATGTCAAAGCTGTGCCTTGGGGGGACTCATGTCAAAGTTGTACCTTGGGGAGGGGACTCATGTCAAAGCTGTGCCTTGGGGGGGACTCATGTCAAAGCTGTGCCTTGGGGGGACTCATGTCAAAGTCGTGCCTTGGGGGGGGGACTCATGTCAAAGTTGTGCCTTGGGGGGGACTCATGTCAAAGTTGTGTCTAGGGGGGGGACTCATGTCAAAGTTGTGCATTGGGGACTCATGTCAAAGTTGTGCCTTGGAGAGGACTCATGTCAAAGTTGTGCCTTGGGGGGACTCATGTCAAAGTTGTAACTTGGGGGGACTCATGTCAAAGTTGTGCCTTGAGGGGGACTCATGTCAAAGTTGTACCTTGGGGGGCACTCATGTCAAAGTCGTGCCTTGGGGAGGGGACTCATGTCAAAATTGTGCCTTGGGGGGACTCATGTCAAAGCTGTGCCTTGGGGGGGACTCGTCAAAGCTGTGCCTTGGGGGGGGCTAATGTCAAAGTCGTACCTTGGGGGGGACTCATGTCAAAGTCGTGCCTTGGGGAGGGGACTCATGTCAAAGTTATACCTTGGGGGGGACTCATGTCAAAGTTGTGCCTTGGGGGGGACTCATGTTCCTTGGGGGGACTCATGTCAAAGCTGTACCTTGGGGGGACTCATGTCAAAGCTGTGCCTTGGGGGGACTCATGTCAAAGTTGTACCTTGGGGAGGGGACTCATGTCAAAGCTGTGCCTTGGGGGGGACTCATGTCAAAGCTGTGCCTTGGGGGGACTCATGTCAAAGTCGTGCCTTGGGGAGGGGACTCATGTCAAAGTTGTGCCTTGGGGGGGACTCATGTCAAAGTTGTGTCTAGGGGGGGGACTCATGTCAAAGTTGTGCATTGGGGACTCATGTCAAAGTTGTGCATTGGGGACTCATGTCAAAGTTGTGCCTTGGAGAGGACTCATGTCAAAGTTGTGCCTTGGGGGGACTCATGTCAAA
This sequence comes from Salticus scenicus, assembly GCA_963930645.1. Lineage (NCBI taxonomy): Eukaryota > Metazoa > Arthropoda > Arachnida > Araneae > Salticidae > Salticus > Salticus scenicus. The sequence goes on from OZ005649.1 coordinate 35,232,145, forward strand.
GTTGTAACTTGGGGGGACTCATGTCAAAGTTGTGCCTTGAGGGGGACTCGTGTGCCTTGGGGGGTGACTCATGTCAAAGTTGTACCTTGGGGAGGGGACTCATGTCAAAGTTGTGCCTTGGGGGGACTCATGTCAAAGTTGTACCTTGGGGGGGACTCATGTCAAAGTCGTGCCTTGGGGAGGGGACTCATGTCAAAATTGTGCCTTGGGGGGGGGGGGACTCATGTCAAAGTTGTGCCTTGGGGGGGACTCATGACAACGTGTTCTAAACTTTTCTGAAAGTTTCAAATGTCTAGCTAGTCGAGAAGTCAGTTAAATTGCAAGATTTGTCTAAACCGTTTTTGAGCTATTACCGATTTTTGATACATTTTGCCCATTATAAACCTAATTTTCCTAAATATCTCCAAAACGGAAAATCATAGAAAGTCCAAAAAGGGAGGTGCACAACTAGATGTTATAACAAACCTATGTACCAATTCGCAACTTTCTACGTCCAACCGTTTTTGAGTTATGCGACATACCCACACACACACACACACACACATACAGACGTCACGAAAAATCGTGTAAAATCCCTTATATCTCTAAAACGAGAGCTCGTGTTAAGACGACACTTGCAGGTGTGCAACTAGACATCATGACAGTCACACATATAAATTGGCAACATTCAGCGATCATTCGTTTTCGAGCAATGTGAAATACAAAATCCATTTCGCAAATCGGGATTACTATACTTCCTTATACTTTGTATAAGGAAGTAAAAATCCATTTTATATAAATATGTACATATATATGTCCATCTCATGTTACTATTTTTAAATAATTGATCTTTTTCTTTATTTCTATTTAAATCTACCATTTATTATTATTATTATTGACTGAAATAACTTATTATTTTATATTGGGTCACATGTGAGGAATCAGAACAAAACAAAGAAACCTCAAGTTACATAATCTGCAACTCTATTCCTATATAATGTAATATAATAGCATTTTTTTGTTAAAATCTAATTTATGTAAACCAGATTTATTTTTACATTCTTGTTTTAATCATGTTTCAAAAAGAGCATCGAAGTACAATGATAGTTTTATTATAGTACTGCATGATAATAGTAAAGTTTAAAAAAAAATCAATCCAGGATTCAAACCTGGGAATTTAAGGTTAACATCCCATTGCATTACCAACTCAGTTACTTTCTTGGTCATTGAAGTACATTCACTGTAAGATTTTAATAAATTAATATGTTTTGAGAAAAGTTTTTTTTTTTTTTTCTATATCCAATTTGTATGTTTGAATATTAGTTTGTAACTCTGAATTTAGGTGATAATAAAGGATGAATTTCAGATAATTGATCTAAGTATCATTTTTTCTAAGAATTTTATCCTTACCTACAGTTTTTATGAAACTGGGTTAAATTTTTAATTTAAAAAATAAGCAATTCCAGACTTGTAACTGAAAAGAAAAAGAAAAGAATGAAAACTCGGACAATAATTATTTATAAGCAAATCAGTTCAATTTTGATCAGTTATTACAAAATCAGGTACTTACGTATTAACGCCACCGCAGCTACAGATTAAGTGCCGCGAATCTACACCTAAAATTTTTGTGACAAATGATAAAATAAAACACTTTATTTAAAATCAAAATATTTTCAAAATTCAAAAAACTTTATTTAAAAACGAAGTAGTCAATCGGATATCGGTGGAAAATGGGCCGATATAGAGTTTAACATAGATTCAAAACAGTCTCTATTTTCTTTCACCTGATGTTGTTGGCATATAAAGTCTGATAAATAAGATTCCAAAAGATGTCTCACTGTCCCCCTATGTCTTTTGTGTGCAAACAACAAGATTGCTTTTTATTGGTGCATTAACGCAACTTCTGCTGTGGTGGCGTTAATACGAAGTACCCAAAAACATAATAATTTATTAGATATCTCAATTAGAAAATCTGAAAAATTTATTTGTTATAAAAGTATAGCTGAATTTTTTTTTTTCTTTTTAGTAAATAAATACTATAAAATATGTTGGATTTGATAAGCTTATTATATCATTTTAATTTCAGCTCTGGGACTGGGATATGTGGATGCGACTGCCTGATATCAGGAAAGGACGTGAATGTATAGTTCCTGATGTGTCTCGAACGTACCATTTCGGGTCTTCGGGACTGAATATGAACTCCTTCTTTCAAGACATTTATTTTAAAAAGCATGCTTTCAACACTCAACCAAATGTTGAATTGAAAGATTTAGATAGGTAAGTTTGAGAAGTTATTTATTTATTTATTTATTTATTTTTGAAGAATGTTTTCTGTATATACTCGTGTATAAGTTAATACCTCTTCTTTGAGAGCAAAATTTTAGAAGAATAAAAATTTGTATATAAGTTAACCTACAACTTATAGAAAAATTTTCTTAAAAAATAAATTAATTAAAATAATAATAAAATACTCCTATTTTAACAATTATTTTTAAAAATGTAACTTAACATTTATTTTAATCTGAGAACATTACAATAATTTTGATAGTGTATGAATAAAATTTATAAATTATGTGACCCAACTGTGTACATTTACATGCATCATGCATCCAAATTAATGATGGACTCATAAATTTAAAGTAAAACTTTTATGAATTCGTTGTTATTCAGATTTTCAAAATGAGTTCTGTAGAGAGTACAGTTGAACCTTGTTAACATGAATCTCAAAGGGAATGAAAAATGGGTTCATGTTATCAGTAACTCATGCTATCAGTAACCAGGGGTGCAGAATATGTCCGAACGCGCGAACGATGTTCGGGGGAAATTCTGGCAATCTGGGGAAATTTTGAATATTTATTATCTTAGAATAAAATAAAAATGAAAACGGAAGTTAAAAAAAATTACTGAAAAAACAAACTTTCTAATATTAAGCTACAAATTAACAGCTGTATTCTTCTGTTACAAGTATATTCCCATTAAATACCCATTACACCCCCCAACCCCCTCCAAAAAATATATATATATATTAAGTATTTGAAGTTTGATGATAAATATTTGGTAATTCATTAAAAGATTTTTTTTTTTTTTTTTTTTTTTTTTGAATTCCGTAATAAAAAGGTATTTTAAATTTTCATAGACAGCAAAGTGCAATAAAACAAAACAGCATTAATTTATGTATAATTTTGTACTATTATATAAGAATTATAGCCTTAAAAATTATGTTAGTTAATAAATCTAATTACCTTAAACTTTTTAATTTGTCATCTGGTGATTATTAATAGCAACATTAAATTTCGATGTAGTTAAGAAAAAAAAAAAAATGTAATATAGTAGCATAAAATATCTCCCTCAGTATTTGGACTAAAGAAAGACTTCCCCTTCCTCGCCCCCCCCCCCCCCAAAAAAAAAAAAAAAAAAAAAACCTTTCAGATAATAGGTTGATGCGTTATTTTGGGGGAAATTTAGAATGTGTTCTGGGGAAATTTCAGAGGTCTGAACATTTTCTGCACCCCTGTCAGTAACTAGGAAACTAATTATCATTTTGATGGGGATTGTTGAAACAGTTTATGTTAAAAGTAATTCACGTTAAGGAGATTCAACTGTATTTATAATCTAATTTTTAAATACAGAATTTTAAATTATAATTGCGCTCCTTAGATAAAAGATATTAAAGTTTTGTATTAAAATATAAAATATATGTATCACTTACGAATAAATGTAAATGAAAAAGGATAATTTCAGATAATTTGGAATGGAAGGCTGATAATTATCTCCAAATTATCTGAAAGTAACTTTCATGGTTGATGAATAAATTGAAAAAGGATATTTTAGAACACTATAATTTAAAGCTTTCTTCAGCTCTGGAAAAGACAAGCAGGTGGCCACTTTTATTGGAATGAGAAGCAGCATATTTGTTAGAATGCTATATCTTTCCTTTAAATTATGAGATTTTTGATTGTATGATTATTGCAATGGATAGAGTTTTTCTTAATGAGTAAAAGTTGTTTCACATATAGTACAGTGGGGCAGCCCTTTTAGGGAGGTTTCAGTATACATATATATATTGTTTACGGAGCCAGATGCAATTTTGATCTCTAAATTTGAAAAAGACTGTTTTAATGTTGAAGAAAGCTCTTGTATTATTGAAAAGAAGGTTCTATATTATGAGCTATCAAAGAAGGAAAAAGCAAATAAGAACTGGATTAATATGTTATTAAACAATTGTAAATGTAGTAAAATGCACTAAAAATTATTGTTGAAAGAGGAAGAATAAGAAATTTAACAAATACCATAAATTACAAAAATATGCTTAAAGTCAAAATATTAAAATACGATCTTTTAGCAAGCAAAAAAAGAGGGTGGGTAAGAATGCAGTATAAAAGCAACAATGTTTAACAAGATAATATATGATAAGAGTTCTTTAAAATTCTGGTATAGATTGAATAAAATAAAGATTTGTTAATCATTCAGAAAAAAAAAAAAAAAAAAAAATCTTCATTTAAATATGTTTTATTTTTAACTATTCCTATAAATATGTTTTAATTGTAAAAAATGTTCTATGAATTATCTTATAACATAAACTCATTTTTTGTTTGTTGGCTTTTTTATAATGAATAAAATATTCTGCTTGTATTTTTCAGTATATCTGTAATTAAAATTGCTTTTTGTTTGTAGTGTAAAAAAAGACAATTATGAAGAAGTTGTTCATGATCTTTTAAGGTGAGTCGAGCATTTTAAAAAGCAGTTCTCTTAATAAGATTTCTTATTCTATAATTATATAATGGAATGATAACTCAAAATTGTGTTCCTTTGCAATAAAATTTATTAAATACATAAAAAAATGTATATACAGGGTATGGACTAAACTACAAAAGGTCTTTTGATTAAAAAAAAGAGTTTTGTTTAAGCAAATAAAAAATTAGTTCCAAGTTTTGCTCATAGATTACATTGTACATTGAAAACAGCAAAAGACAAGACAAGCAATTTACAAATGTATTGTGTGAAATTCACTATATTATTTCCATATTTTTTTGCACCCTTTATAGTTTAAACCACATGCAAATGGTGATCCACATGCTTGCTAGCATTTATTGTGGAAAAGACATCTATTATTTGTATCTTCAATATTTTAATGTTAGCCACAGAGGAACTATATAACTTATCCTTCACATAGACCCACAAGAAAAATCCAGAAGGGCGATCAAGGTATCCATACCTATTGAGCACTTAATCAGCATAATTGAACCGAATATTGAAATTTTTTAGAATATGAAATTTCATTTGTTGAACAATCTCATCATAATATTTGTTGATATTTTTAATTATTTGAATCTAAATAAGACTTTGGTTTACTTTAAAACAATATTATTATACAAACTGCATAACATTAAAGTTCGTCATTATTTTAAAAACACTTGAAACTTGTGATTTTTTTTTTTTTTTAACTGTACAAATTGCAACTGTTAAATATCGACTGGGTGACTCATTCAACTCTTGTTTTGATATTCAGTATTTCCTTCGAAAACACAAGATTACATTTGACCTTGTTTCAACAAGTCATAATTAACAAATCTCTTGTTAGTTTGATATTTTTAATTATTTGAATCTAAGTAAGATGGTGGTTTAATTTAAAACAATATTCTTACACACAAACTGCATGATATTAAAGTTCATCAAAAGACATTTTGTAAAAACTTTATTTATTTTTTTAATTCTCTTTCCATTTACTTATTTTACAGAAAAGCTGTTGTGTTAGATCACAGTAAATCTCCTTGTGAAGAAAATTTTATCCCAGATACTAAGGTAAGTATGCAAATTTAAATTTCAATTGGTAACATAACAAAACTTCTGTATTTGCATTTCCGTCAAATAAAAAGTTGTTGTCTTATTGTATAGAATTTGCAGCTTATCACAAATAAGTTGAAAGATTAGCTTTTAAAAGAGTGATAAGTGTATTCAAAATATAATTTAAGGTATTCTATAACACTTTACTGCCACTTTCAATTTTTTTTTATTCTTTCTCCCTTAAAAGAAGAAAAAAAAAATTGCACATACATTTTTAAATGTATTCCTTTGACTTGTTTCCTTCCAACAGAATTTTTTTAATCAAAACATCTTGTTGTTTGTTATTATTATAGTTCATTTATAACTTTGAAATAGATTAACTTTTTTTTTTTTTTTGGTTATTCTTTTTAGAAATAACCCTGTTATAAATAAATAAGATATATACATAGCTGCCAACTGCTCCGATTTAATCGAAGTTTACCCGATTTTTTTAGTGTACTCCGGTAATCCGAATATTATCGAAAAAACTCCGATTTTTCAAAATTGAAAATTTTTCTTTTTTACTTTTTTTTTTTTGTCACTTTTTTAAAATATCCATTCAACAATTTAGCCTGCGCGCCGATTAAAAATACGAAAACTCTGGGAAATATATTTTGCAAACGCAGAATTATTATTCTTTTCAAACCATCTTCCCTTCCTACGTTACGTAGCAGGATTTCCCCAGATCATTGCCGTAAAGAGAAAGGGAAGGGGGAAGGAGGAGATCATATACGCGCGGGCACGGATTAAGAGAACGAGTTTGACTTGGGAGAAAATTTTCGCCTTTGTGTACGCATGCGCTGTAGTGGAGAGGGGAAATAGCAGAGGAGCATTTTATGCATGCTCGTGATGGGATGGGAATCGAAGTATCGGAGAGAGTTGTTGTCAGTCAGTAAAGGAAAACCCAGGGCTCCCACTAGATCCGCTAGGTAAAAATATGTTATAAAAAATTCCTAAATTTAAAATATGTCTTCAAAAATTCCTCAAGCAGTGAAATGGCGGTTTATTTCGGCGATCACTTGCAATATTATCACATGTTTTAGGTATCTACTTTGGAAAAAAAGCGCAAATTTTATCAATTAACAGTGAAATAATCGCGTATTTCAGCGGTAGGTCGCAAAATTATTACCTATTTTGGGAATTCCCTTTGAAAAACAGCGCTGATTTTATAAACTAACTTTAAGCTAATCGAATATTAGGCGATCGGTCGCAAAAATACCGCATATTTTGGAAATCTGTTTTGAATGAAGCGCGAATTTTATTAATTAGCAGTAAAATGATCGCGTATTTTGGCAGTTGGTAGCAAATATAATATATTTTGGGAATCTGCTTTGAAAGAGTGTGAATTTTATCAATAAATGGGGAAATGATTGCGTCTTTCGACGATCAATTGCAAAGTTATTGCCTATTTCGAAAATCTATTTTGAAAAAAAAAAAAAAAGTGAATTTTATCAATTAACGATGAAATGATTACATATTTCAACGATCGATCGCAAAATTGCCTATTATAAATCTGCTTTAAAAAGATAATTTTTTTATATATATATATTTTTTTTTTTTTTTTTTAAGAGCTGATTTAAAAAAGATCGAAAGCACAAAAGAAAAAAAGGCACCAAAATGACCGCGTATTTCGGCAGTCATTCGCAATATTACATATTTCGGGAATCTGCTTTGAAAAAAAGCGCGATTTTTTTCAATTAGCAATGAGATGATCGCCTATTTCGACGATAGGTCTCAAAATTATTTGCTCTTCGGGGAATTTGAAAAATAGCGCAAATTTTATAAGTTAGTGCTGAAATGATCACGTATTTCGTCAATCGATCGCAAAAATCCGGGAATCTGAAAAATAGCGTGAATTTTATAAGTTAGTGCTGAAATGATCGAGTATTTCGTCGATCGATCGCGAAAAGCGCGTATTTTGAGAGTCAGCTATGGGGAAAAAAAAAACGCAAATTTTGAATACGTAGGGACAAAAATTATAGTCTAGTTTCAGTAACTAGTTGCAATTAAATATAAATTTTGTCACTTACTAGCGAAATAGTCACTTATTTTGGCAATCAGTTGCAGAAATATTGCATATAATTTGCCAAATACATGGCTTCGAAGATAATCATCAGCTGATAAGATAAAACAGTATTAATTAATGGTGAAAAAAAAGCTGAAAAAATAGCATTCTAGCATATTTAAAATCTCACCATGAAGTAATTAAACAGTTTCATTCTATATATAAATTTTTCCCTATGAGATTGAAAAAAAAAAAAAAAAAAAAAAAAAGCAAGCTAGACAGCTCTCTGTGTCCAATTTGTTATTCAACACCATATAAAACTTATAAGAATCATGGGCTATGAGTATGATGTGATAAGTAAATTTTCTATTAGATTTGATGATGATGTGTGCATGTGCAAAAACATGTCTATGGTGATATAATTTTTTTTTAATATTAAGCAAAAAAATGTTATAAAAATAAAAAATTGGATGTTTTTCATCAGAAAGTACAATTTAACTATTCCAAACTAAGAAATATGCTGTAAAACAGTAATTTAATGCTCCAAAGTGAGTTTTTTTCTTACTCCGAAATTTATCCGAAACAGGATTTTAGCAGTTTAAATCTTGCTTTTATTTACAAGTGGCATAATGATCCCACATTTCAGCTATCAGCTGCCAGAATATGGCACATTCAATCAGTTAATAGCGCACACACAAAATAAATAAATAAAATAAAATAAAAAATTATAGAATTATTATATCAGTCATTCATATCAGTTGCACATTGTAGAGAAAGTTTTAGATCAATGGAAAAAAAAAGTCTAACTAACTTAAGGTAAATATTTCTCTTTTCTTTGATTTTTTTACTCTAATATACTTAGAATGATTTTAAAATTTACTAACATTAAAACTTACTAACTACTACACAGTTTTAATGTAAATTAACATTAAAACTGTGTAATTATGATTTATCTGTGGGAGTCGCATTCAAGGATTTGGTATTATAAAATTTGCTCCTATTTTTTCGTGTTTGCTCCTATTTTTTAAGTCTTGTGCTCCTAATTTTTAAATCAGTAGGTTGGCAGCTATGTATATATATATGAATAGACAGATAGAGGCAGCTTCATGGAAATATAAAACATGTCTTCATGAAAAAATGTGCATTTTTTATGAAATTACATTGTAAATAATTACAAGATATAAAGAACTTTTTATATACCATGTTTTTAAATTTTCTGTTCAATCATATAAACTTGACAATTCTAAGTATTTAAATACTTAAAAAAATTTTTTTTTTGGTGAATTATCCCATCAACTTGAAAGAAAATGATCAAATGCATAATAAAGAGAGCAATTATAAGAAATTTTCAAACATTTATTAATTCAATAAAAGTATTAAAAGAATGCACTGTCATTGTTCTGAGCTATTCTAAAAGTTTCAAATGTGTAGCTAGTTCGTAAGTTATAGCTATAGTATTAGCACATTATCAATGTGTATAAATTTTTTAAAGTGATAATGAAGTCAATTTTTGTGAGATGCATAGTTTAATTTTTTACAATTTTTTATTGTTCACGTTTAAGTAAATTAATTTATTTTCCTGTCGAAAAAAATGAATTTTTTTAAGCAACAATTAAGTTATAAATAAAAACATAATAAACAAACATTGGTTTTAAAAATAAAATATTAATCCTTTTAGAACAACATATATTAGAATCATGAACTACATTAGCTCTTTATCAATGTGTAGAACATTTTTAAAGTTATAATGATGTCAATTTTTGTAAGCTGCTTAATTTAACTTTTTATAATTTAATTACTTCCATTATCCTACTACCGTAGGTAATGGAAGTATTGTATTCGGTCCAAAAATTCAATATCGAGATTTCACCTGATTTACACAATTTAAGGTCCCCTGAGTTCAAAAAAGTGGTTTTTGGCAATTGGTCAGTATGTGTGTATGTATGTATATGTGTATGTATGGAATCTTCTGGCTATCATATCTCCAAAACTAATAAAGATAGAACTACAAAACTTCAGAATTGAAACAGGTCTGGTGTACAGATGAATTTTCCAAATTTTGGTGAAAATTGAAAAATCGGAAGTGGGACCATAAGTCCGTATCTGAAAAACAGCTCTAACGACTTTCTTCAAATTTGCTATATAAACACTCTATTAGATGTCCTTTTGAATGATATAGTTGGTTAGTTCAGAAAAATTGATAGGCATCCTGTATAAATAGCTCAATTTCAGGTCTTGCAAGCACGATTCTTTAAAAACGGCTGTACGGATTTCTTTCAAACTCGCCATATTAGCTCACTTTTAAATATCTTTTGTGTATAATTATTGTTTTCCGGTCATTAATTGAGTTTTGGTAAAAGTTGGTAAAAACGGCTCTAATGATTTTCTTGAAAATTATTATCCATTCCTTTCTTAGAAAACTAGTCAAAAATTCGAAAATCGGGTTTTGAGGTATTGCGTTTCCATTGTGTTCTGAGCTATTCTAAAAGTTTTATTTACAGAAAAAAATATTCTTTATATTATGGGAAGAAGAGCTGATCCAAGGAAAAACTGGGGCGTACTTTATAAAATATTTTTAAGCTTTGTATACAAAAATATTATTTTTTTGCAAGAAGCGAGCCTCAAAAATTAAAATGTAGATTGATCTATGGTCTCATTTTATTGTCAGGGTGGCTAGCAGTCAGGGAAAATCAAAGAATCAGGGAATTTAGAAAATCTGTAAAAGTCAGGGTGTTTTGATAAATTTTGTGAAAGTAAGTTATATTAATCATTAAATTACTAATGCTATTTTTAATCACTAAATTTTTTGCTAATGTCGTGAATTTTTTATAGGAAATAAACAGTAAGAGTCAGGGAAAAGTAGGAGAAAACCTCAAAAAATAGTCAGGGAATTTAGAAAAATTTAAATGTTAGCCACCCTGATTATAAAATAATTTAATGAAGTAATTTATTATACATTTGTAGCATATGTGTTTTAATAAAACAGTAATCTTTATACTGTAATCAGGGGTTAATACAGATTGATTTTACTACCGTTTATGGGTACCTTCACAAAAATCGACCTGGCAAAAAACGTACCTTCACAAAAATCATACAGCTAAAATCGGTACTTTCACAAAAATCATAGTCATCCCAGCGAAATCTGACATTTTAAATGAGCACATTTTTGAAGAAAAGTAACATATTTGTGCATTTCTTTTGATGTGATTCACGAAGCAAGAATCATACAGAATGTTGGTTTTAATCTACACACAAGCGTTTGCTATGGGCAAGAAACAGTGTAGCATAAATAAACAAAACGATCCTCGTGTGTATCAGTACAGACACGCTCTGGAGTTGTGGCCATAGTGTACTGTTTGCTGATTCATCAGGTAGTTTGATATTTTGATGACTGTATGGTGATGTGTCTATTCTTCCTGGTACAATTCATGTATAGTGCAATGATATTAGCTTGAATAAAAACAACTTCTACTTACACTCTCTCTACTAAACTGTTTACTTCAGAGACAAGTGAGTTTTGGTTCCTATTCTGCTATAAGCCTCACACTAACTGCTGAGAGTTATTTTTATTATTTTACTTAGTTTGAACACCCCCTACCCCCCCCCCCCTTCCCCTCCCACACACAGAGAGAAAAAGAATGAACTACAATTTTTCACAAAAGTAAAATATATATAAGATCTTTTACAAAATTAGGTATTAAGTTTGAAATCCTAGATTGGACCCTGGTAATGCCATAAAAATTGCTACACCAAGGATTTGTCATATTAATTTCGGTTAAACCAAGGCTAAATGAGTGAATTTGTTTATGTATCAATTATATATTATTTTATGTATAAACTATCTTTTATAAATCAATAATATTGATTTGTTTTTCTCTAGGGTGAAGTTTATGTTATGTTTATTAAAATGAATGGACCTAGAGATTTTACTACATGGCTACAAATTGCTAAGGTAAATTTTCTTTAACTTCAAGTTTGATTCTTGTGAGTAATTATAAAATCTTTATAATCTGCATTACAACTAGCGTACCCAAAATATTAGTAAACAAACTGAGTGAAAATATTAGTAAACTATTTAGTGATTAAAAAAGGGCAGAATTTCTCTTCAGCATCTGTGTATGTGGAAAAGCTCATGATATAAGATCAGACATAAATCTTAAAAAATTTGTCAATCATTGGAATTACACAACATTTTTATATATAATACGCAGAATATATTTATGTATTTAATATTATACATGTATATATTTTATATAATATGCCACTTTAACTAAAAAAACTTTTTGCAATCATTTTATTGCCTTTATTGATAATAAGCATGATTACTTTACTAAAAATATTGATTATATCAAACAAGTTATATGAGCAATACAGTGTAAAATAGAAAATTTACTGAATCATTTCATTTTTTCCCCCTATAATTGAAAAATGAAGTTTATTATTTAAGCCTATTTACAGATATATTAATGATTTTTTACATATTAGATGGAACACATGAGAGCTCATTAATAGAGTGCACTGGAACTCGCCAGTGCATCATTTTTGATAAATCAAAATCCAGAACTGTTTTTTTGTTTCTTTTTCTTATGGCATCTACATTTGTAATGTAACTTAGGATACAGGGCTCTTTCTTCTGTACAGGGGTGGCACCAGCTAGAGCGCTGGGGCACAGCCCCCCCCCCCTGTCGGGGAGTCTGTGACCCCCCCCATCGGGGCATACTCCTAAAATCTCTCGCGGGGGAAAAATACAAAATTTTTATTTTTTCTACTTTTTGCAGCATTTTTCTTTCCTTGTACAAATTTGGAGCATTCCAGTTTCTCCATTCTATATTCAATAGAAGAAAGTATTGGATTCATAAAAATTTTCAGCTTCCAGTTTTCCATGAATATACACGTTTTTAGAGGTCCAGAACACGATTTGATCACGATATTTTTAGAAAATGTCTGTCTGTGACACGATGATCTCCAAAACCACAAGGAGTACTAACAAATGGAATGGTATAAATATTATTAACAGTATTGCAGTTTTTGACAAATACTTATATAATAAACTCTCTTTATGTAGTGGCCCCCTGTCGGGAAGGTGGTGTTCCCCCGTCAGGGAATTTCTGGTGTCACTACTGCTTCTGTATAACTTTACCAGCAAGAGACTAGTGGTTTATTACTGTCACTTCTCATCAGGGTCAAGGCATAGTTTAAAAAACTATGGAAGGGCTGAAGCGAAGCACTTTCAAAAGCAGAGGAAGAATAAATTCAGTATTTCGATGAGGAGATGTTACTTTTTAAAAATCTTAAATAAAGTAAGTGCTACTTCCATTGCTTCCATGGACGCTTTGCCACTGCTTCTCATACAGCAGCTAGAAATTTTTAGAATTACCCATAAATGAATATAATTTGTGTGTGTTTTTTTTTTTTAACTGTGCAACGAACTGAAACCACAATTTAATCAATATATCAGAAGCAGAAAAGTAAACAGGAATTTGCTTCTTAAGACGAAAACAATCAGTTTAACTGAAAATATCAAATGAAAAATGAGAAAATGTCTTGCTGATATTTTGTAAGATTTGATTTATGACTTGGAAAACTGGGGTAAAATTTCTCAAAATTTTTTGATAGACTTGAAATGAGACACATAAAAATGTAGATTAAGCATTACCACACTTTTTTTTTTTTTTTGTTAGAAATTAAGCCCTGGGTTAAATTACAAGAATAATATTAAAAATTCTATTTCCTAATGATTTGTTATGTGTTATCATATTTTCTGCATTTTAATAATGACTTGCTTTTTTTTAAGTGTTTTAAAATATGGGACCTGGATGCCAGAGGTTATCATAAGGTAAGTTTCTTTTTACAAAATTTTTAGCTCAATTGTTAACATAATTAGTTTTTACACTGTTTATTTTTGTTTTCTTTTGTTAGAGCATGTGGAGACTTTTTATGAAAGGAAATCATCTATTAGTTGTTGGTGTGCCAAATTCTTCTTATTCGTAAGTAGTTCATTTATCTTGCTCAAAATATTTAATGTTTTATTTCTAAGTATATAACTGAATTATTACTTCTTTAACCATTGATAATGAAATTTTTAACAAAATTTTTATTCAATTATTAAATCTATTTTTATCCGTTCATATATATGTTCTTTTTTTAATTTTACACTAATATTCTATAGAAAATAAAATCTAATACCAAAAATGTACATAAACAAACCAAGTGAATGCTAAAACCAAATATTACTATAAACAGAAAAAAAAAAAAAAAAAAAAAAAACTGAAAATATTCTATAAAGTACAAACTCAAATTAATCCAAAATCAACCAAAGGAAACAGAAATGAAAATTATATATACATATAAAAGGATATTTAATATTTTGATTGTATGTTTGAATAAAGATTACTATACTCATTAGTTTTGCTGTTTTTATATATATTTAAATAGTGTTATATTTATACAATAAAGTGTTTTTTGGCTGAAAACTTTTTACTCAACATTATATAAATACAAAAGATGAGAAAAATAATCATAATTAAAAGAAAAAAAAAGGAAAAAGAATTAATGAAAGACATGTGCCTTTAGAAGATTTTATTTTAGTGGTAAAAGCCTATATTCATCATCAACAAACTTTTTATTTTTATGCCTTCCATCTTACAATAATAATAAACAAAAACTATCAATAATATTTTTAAATCAAAATTTTGCATAAACGTCTATTTTGACGGATATTTTCATCGTAAAGATTTCACATTATTTTAAAAATATCATCTATGATACTGGCTTGAACATCATTGACTATGAATATTCGAATTTGAAATATTGGAAAGTTATTCAAAATTTAAGATTTCCTCAGTGTAAGAGAATAGAGCAATATTTCATACAAACTTCTATTATGGGAATCATTGCTTAGGAAATAGCATGGAATTGCATGAAAACTAAAATATAGAACTAACAAATCAGGATAAGGTAAATATAAAACTAAACTGTGGGTAGCCTATTAGGTGGGGCACTTCTGTTTGTCATTTTGTGAAGCAATTGGTCAAATTCATATTTCTCAATATGAATATAGTATGTCTTGTAGTAGAATTTTATGATAACAAATATATCATGGGGAACTGAGCAGTCCATCTATGCCAACTATTTTACATTTTGAAGCCATCATTGTAAAATAGGACAGATGGGGATTACTTCACTTTATACATATTACTTTCAGAAACAAAACAAATCAACACTAATAGCTTTAACTTAAAGAATTATGTATATACCCATAACATGAAGGAATAAAATTTAGCCAGATTATCTCAGTTATTTCTTACTAAAAATTAAAACTTCACAATACCTTATATATAAATTTTTCCTTTGCACTGCTGCAGTATTTTATCTTGCTTTTTAAAAAAATTTAAAATAAATATTTCACGTCTTATTCCAATTGTTGGTATATTTTAGGTCTTTCAAGCCAGCTCGTGTGACACCCATTTATTTAGAAGATCAAAAGATCGACAAAGACAGACTCCGGTAGTCTAGTGCCATAAAAGACTATGATCATCTCCAGACTGTATAAATGGTGTCCTTTGTATAGAATAATACTGGTGGAATCCTAGCCAGATGAGATTTTTAAGTAATAACGAAATTATGTACAGTGAATTATTCTGTGAACTGAAAAAGAAAAATTTAAATAGTGTACAGATGGGGCAACCTGCTGGGCAAGGTTGCTCTTTTTGTGTTTTATGTGTTTTAATATCATCCCATCGCAGTGAGATTTGTTTCATTTTGTAAATGATATTTGTATATGTGAGAAGAAAAACGCAATCATGAAGCTGTGTCATGTGTAAGATTGTCATCATCATCCAGTTTTGTTTGTTGTTAACTTTTAATTTTAATCAATATTTTAAATAGATTAATTTAATTGAAAAAGAAAACTTAACATTTAACTCTTTTTGCATTTCTAATTGCAAGTTGATAAAAAAAAAAAATAAATAAACAAATAGACGAAACCTCAATTATTTTAAATATCTGAAGGACATGATTATTATTATTATTTTTTAAATTTTTTTTTAAACTAACCTTTATTAGTGCGCTGATCTATTATTACTATTAAGAAAAATGTTTTAGAAAAATGTAATCTGTAAATAGAATTTTTTTTCCTCTTATTTTCATAAAGTATTATAAGTAATATTAATATTTAGTAAAGACAAAAAGAAAAATTTCTTTTATATATACTATTTACATTTTATAAAAAATATGTTGTGTACATCTGTAATTTTTAACTTATTTTATGAGTGTATATAATTGAGCATTGAATCAAGGAAAGCAATATATGTTCCATTATAATTAAATAAAAAGCTATTTTTAAAAATTAATTCAGTATGCAGTTATTAAAAAATACTCAATCATAAAAATAATTTTTCAGATTTTTTTTTTTTTTTTTTTTATTAATTAAACTAAGTATAATTTATACTTATTTGAACTAAATATATATCATATATTGTCACAATTGTGATTTAAAACACCCATTTTTATTTCACCCTAATTGACTTTATTAAACAAGGTAGCTAACATTCGAGATCTTTTTGATTTTCCTTGACATTTTCATCTATATTTTGGTATGTGACATTTTATAAATCGAAATTTTGGGTTAAAAATTCCGTAATTTTTTTTTTTTTTCAGAATTTGGTCAATTTCCTGACTTTTCTCAATGCAACAAAGATTCCACTTTTTTTTTTTTTTGTTGCTGGTTTCTAAGTTCAAATTTTTATTGATTTTATTAAAGCCTGAAACTTCCATAAGATGCTGGAAAAGTAATTTGGCACTTGATGTAAAATTTCAAGAACTAAAAACATTTATATTTAAAAAATTATAATCAAGGATGATTTAAAAAAAAAAAAAAAAAAAAAAAATTAAATGTTTATTTGTTTTACTTTTTATTAAAAAGAAAAGGATTTTTAAAACATTTTACACATTTTTGTTTGATTATTTTCAATAATTTTCAGTATGTTTTCATGCACAAAAAAAAAAAAAAAAAAAAGATTGATTTAAGAAAATAAATAAAATATGTTGTTATTAGTACGACAAGACTATGACTTTCAACTAGATATTTTCCATTGTCATCATTTGCTGTGTTTCACCTTTCACATGTCAGGATGTTTCCCAACATCTGGTTTTACCCCTTTATTTCTTTACTTATCTTATATATCCACACTTTTAAAACTTTTATATATTTGAAAATCGATTGTTAGCTTGTTGAGGGCCCCATGTCAGCCATTCTAGATTCTAGACATTTTGTTTTATATCTCTAAGTACTGAAGGAATCATCTTGAAACTTTAGGAGTGTGCACAACATGTTATACTTCAAACATTTCAGTGAAAGTTTTACCCCGAAAGTAAAAGCAGTACCAATAAAAAATTAACACGTTGAGCGCCATGTCAGCCATCGGTGACTGAAAGTGTCAAATATGATATAAAGCTGCGTCAACCATCGGTGGTTGACAGTGTAAAATAGGATATAAAACTAAAATTATTACATTTAATGATTGAAAATTTATTAAAAATTTGCTTAATTTTTATTTATTACAGGAGGAATCATTATGGAATTTAAATGGATTTTAAGAATTTGCGTGGCTCTCAACATGTTAACTATTGGATTGAACAGTAATAAAATAATTAAGTTAAACTAAACTCTTCTATTCCTTAAGAAAAAATTCAAACAGTTCAAAAATTAAATAAATAAAACATTTGAATTATCCTTTTTTTTTTTTACATGTGTCATATATATAACTTCTGGCATCATTTTTCACTAACTGAAGGTTTTTGTGAACAATCAGATTCAAAAATATGGAGTAAATTATTTTTTACACATTCTGACAGTTTAAATGAATAAACTAAATTGAATTTACTTTCTCTCTCTCTATTTAGAGCTAAAAAGATAATAATACAATCACTTTGAGTTTTTATTTAAATTAATATAGTAATTGTTGCTGGGAAGCAACTTTATAACAATAATATTAAAAAAAAAAAAAAAAGAGCTATTTCCAATTTCAAAACCCGACATGCAAAACAGTCCTGACATACTAAATTAATTTCTGTAAAAATTGTTGTTGTTTTTTTTTGTTGTTTTTTTTTTTTTTCTTTTAATTGGCCCAATATTTGATTTTATTGTTATTTTGTTTTGCTTTGAAGTTTTTATTAAGCAAAGCGTTAAAATATTAACTACTGTAATTAAATATATATATATATATATATATATATTTAAACAAGAATGTTATATTATTTTATTTTTGTTTCTATCTTTAAATTTTAACTTGATTATCAAAATGCCATATCATGTCCACATTATTGAAATACAGGTGCAGCATTATTTGATTATTTGACTAAAATCGTTCAACAAGATTTTGTAAACTACATTCAGTATTTATGTAGACTGTTGTACAGAAATGGTGCAATATTGATTTATTCTGGTTAATGATAGTAACCATACACCATATTGTGAATAATAAAATGTACTTTTTAAACTATTGTATGTCTTTTCTTTTGAAAATGTTAAATTGCTATGAATCTTTTTGATAATATTTCAAAAACTCTAGAAATATTCTCGGTTTATTTTTGGAGCTATAAAGATGTGAAAAAAAATGAAGTAATTGTATTTAATATCATCATTCCTTATTATATTTTAAATTATAATTTTTTGTTCCTAGAACTTTAAACCAATTTTCTATTGCAGAATGCAGACATGGAAATTTCTAGTACTTTGCTTATATTTTGTGGATGAATAAGAAAGTGGCAAATCAAAAAATTTGCTATAACCACCAATTTTTATGCAAAAACAAATTCTTCACAAAAATTATCTTAAAATTAATCTTTTAAAGTCATTTATTTTTATAAAACAGATTTTTCATAGTACATTATATGATTTTAAAAAATTTCTTGAAAAATTCGAAGAAGAATATTCCATATTTCGTTAATTAGTCTAATAAACAGTACGAACTGATATAATTACCTACTTCAGAAATTAGTCGGCAAAAATGATCCTGTAATTCAGCAGTCGTTTTCAAAGATAGAGAGTAAGATTTGTAAATTTGCCTCCAAAAATAAATAAATGAAAATAAAATACTCATTTTATAAATTGACTATGGGGGAAAATGTCTTCTTTTTTTTTTTTTTTTTTTTAAATCAAATAGTAGTAGGGGTGATTGTGAATTCATGTAAAAATACCTGAAATTTTAGCGAGAAAAAATTTTCCTATGGGTAGAGAACATAATTTATTACAGAGAGTTCCAATCCTCTCATTATGAAAAGTATTAATTTTAATTAGGTTTAACAGTCATATGAATTTGATATTTTAGTCTTAATTTATGAGTTTAACTATTAAAAAAATTGAAATTCTAGTACTGAAAATGGAAAAAAAAAACCTGAACACAATCACCCCTGAATAGTGTCAAATAAAGCTACATAAAAACATTTTATCATATATTTGGAACCTACAACTGAGGTGTTAAAACCATAATTTCCCTACAAAGTTTTTTTTTTTTTTTTTTTTTTTTTACAAGACTCTTGTATATCTGTTTCCTGTTTCTAAAAATGTTTTTTTGCCTTTATTTTAAATCTCTCATTATTAAAATTTAAAGTTAAATATTCTTTTTATTTTGGGAAACATACACTTCTAAATAATTTAAATTTCTAATCATATTGTATGTAATTGTAAAGCTTTTTATTCATATACATATTTTTTTTTCTGTGTATATATGTAAAAGGTTACTCGGAACTTTTTTTCAGTTTTGACCTTTAAGCATGAATGGTCAAAAATATGCACCTTGACAAAAGTCAAAAAATGACAATTTTGAGTTTGTCATGGAATAATGTGTTTGGGGTGCCCAAACATGCACAAAAAACATCACTTCACAATTTATCCATGTAAAAGGTAGTTGTGTCAGTTTGAGTTATCTTTCTTAAATAGTGCATTTTGAAGTTGTCACTTTTCTAGCCAGGAAGTGATATGTTTTAGTATGTTAACCAGATAATAAGATAATAAACAAAGATGCAAAATAAACACACCACTCGTAAATTTCTCTATTTATTTCCTACAGAAAATTCAGTTTTATGCAACAGAAGCACAACACAAAAACGTTACAATACACATTTTACAGCATGGAAACATAAGAAACTTCACTATTAATTAATGGCAACACACAAAGTTGAATAGTTAAATATGAGAATAATGTTGATGTACATCTAACTTGAACTGAAACTCCTATAATCAGAATGAGCATGGAACACAAACAATGAACTAATTATTACATTTCATGTGAGTAAATGAAGTACGTCAGAAATTGAGGGAAATGCCAACCTATTTAACCTGGTTAAATACAAAAGTTAAAATTTTTTAACAATACAATTCAAATTAAAATTATATTTCTATATGAAAATATAGAAATAAGCCCCATAAAACATAGTTATGCGAATAGTTCTAGCTTAAATTAGTATGTGAATGTTAAGTTAGTAATGCAACTTCTATTGAAAAATATTGAATGCATATTAATAAGATATCACCGGGAGTCAAAGTAGTTTTCAAAACTACACAATATGACATAATACA
This sequence comes from Salticus scenicus, assembly GCA_963930645.1. Lineage (NCBI taxonomy): Eukaryota > Metazoa > Arthropoda > Arachnida > Araneae > Salticidae > Salticus > Salticus scenicus. Next base: position 35,252,532 of record OZ005649.1, read on the forward strand.
ATCGCAGCAACATATATGTGTGTGTGTGTGTGGTTTTTTTTTTTTTTTTTTACATGACCAATCATATAAAGCTTTCTTTAAAAAAAAAAAGCCTAAATTAGTGAAAACTACTACATGTAGTGCGTTAAAAGATAAAATAAAAATATTTAAAATTTGCAAATTTTAAGCAATATTTTAGCTGTTCACTTGCTTATTGTGAAACAAGTACAGGACTTTAAAAAACAATAAAAAATATTTTATCCCAGTTTTCCTCTTTAATGCATTGTTTTTATTTATTATTATTATTTTAAACAAAACAGTAACAATAAGAAAAAAATGTGAACACTGTGATACATGACACCTGCGAATAATCAAAAATCCCTAAAAATGAAATTTACTTATCAAATAATTAAAAACTTACTTATAACTTTGATAAATCATTGTTAATTAACCATAAGTGATTTTTTTTTAGAGAGAGCAATAGAATTCTTATTAATTAAAAATTATAAAATCCATGAAAAGGTTGACATTCCCACATATAGCATAGGAAATATTTAAGAAATTTTTTTTAACATAGTACTTCAGCGATTTTAAAGAACCTATTTTTCTTCCTTTTTCATATATTTCGGAATCAATCAAACAGTAAAAATACATCATGGACGATATATATCAGCATAATTTTTTTGTCATATCACTCATTCAACAAACAGAAGCATTTTAGTGCCAGTTAGAAAATGATTCTATATAAAAATACATGTATTCTAATGAGTTATTTTTTCACTGACAACTGAAATAAAAATTGATAAAATTATAATGTTGAGCATGCATCATTTTTTAAAAATCATTTCTGTATTGAAATATCTTTCAAGAATTTCATATTTAATTTTTGCTCACTTTAATTTCATGTAACTGCAACGTAGTTTTATGAAAATAGCCTGAATTGATTAGTTACTGAGCCCATTATTTCTTTAAAAATATTATTGCTATATCTGAAACTCATCACTGACCCATTAATCCAAACCACAACTTTCCACTAAATATGCATATTTCTATAATAATTAATAAATAAAGATTATCCTTTTTGAACTTTAAATATTTCATCTAACTTTCTCTGGGAAATAATAAAAAATTAACTATTTTTAGATGAACTTATTTAATTTGATACAAAGCACTTAGAAAATTTGATATTAAGGTAGTGACATATTTTTTAATAGTTATTATAAAATGTCACTACCTTAATATTAAACTTAATATGCATTTTTTTTTTTTTTTTTCTTCTTTTCTTTTGCTATTTAGATTGATCTGTCATTCAGAAGGCAACCAAAATTGATATGAGGACTAATGACAACATGAAAAAAAATATACTGTTAGAAAAGTTAGTTCTGACTATTGCCAATAGGGTGAAAATATAGTAATCAGCATGGCCGGTAATTTAAATGAAACAAAAATAAGATTGCAAAATCATAATTATACTAAAGTAAAGTAAAGTTACAAAGACAAATAAATCACAAAAGAAAATTTTTGGTGCTTTTTTCACTTTTTAATAGAATTATGAAAAAAGAATGATTCAAAATGACTTTAGTGACGCATGTCATTTTATCTACAGCCTCAAATTTACCTCTGGAAACTAATTTTTTTCTTAGAATCTTTTTCCTACATCATCATTAGTCCTCATACTGGTAACAATCTAAAATAGCTACAGGTGACTCTAAATAATGTCAGTTTAAGACTTTTTTTGAGCAATTCAAACAAAAGTTCAAAATGCTTTTGAAGTATTTCTCTCCCTAATATGCATCCTAACTAACACACAAAAAATAAAATAAACATTTCTTAATTAGAATTATATTAGGATAACCATGTTATGATTTGAAGACAACTATAAAACATTTACTCGTTAGCTTGTATATTATCTTTTAAATACATTATATCATTTTTTCTTGCATCTTGAACTATATGTGATGCTACAACAAGGAGCTATATTATATATTCAACTCTTGTAACATTTTTTAAATATGCTTTCACTATATTTTTCCCTCAAACTTATTATTAACAACTAAATTTTAAATAATGCAACCAATCTACTGTAAACTTAAGGAAAGAAGAAATCACAATTATAGATTTAAGAATAAATATTTTATGACTGAAAAACCTATTTTTACCTAGACAGTAATATGCGCATTCTGTTTTTTCAAAATAAAAATGTTATTAAATAGGTTCTTTCATTTTTCTTCCTTTTTAGAATTTAAAATTTGTTTATAACACTTAACTACTTTTATTTCTTACTTCATAAAAAGGTATCATTTTACACAATAGTTATTGCTTGAATATAGAAGTAGAAGTAAAAATGATATAAAGTCATGTGTACCTCTGTCACCACAATGATACCATATATATATATATATATGGAGAGCAACAACTTAATAAGAAATTACCATTAATTATAAAAAACACACAGCAATTGTTTTAGGTTAAAATACTCATATGACTCATCATAAACAAAAAAAAAAGTAAACATGAAAACAATGCACCTCACCCTGTCCTTGTACCAGTATTATTATTTATTTATTTTACCCTGCAAAAAGTTCATACTTAAGGGGACAATACCTAAACTTGCTCATCAGCCAAATCCCATGCTATTCTGTGGGAAAATAGAATTATTCATTAACAAATGTATTATTATTTTTTTCTGCTTTCATATTCACAAAATTCAAAACTGTTAAATTTGTTCTTATTTTCCAAAAATTGATTTTTTGTTTTCACTATTTTGGAGCTCAAAAATGCAAATGCATATTTATTTTTTATTTATTTATTTTTGTAAAACAAGAACAAATTTAACAGTTGTGAATTTCTCGAGTGTAAAAACTGAATTAAAAATAAAAATAAAATGAATACACTAGGTAATAAGTAATTTCATATATAAATTTCCCTATAGAATGTCATGGGGTTTGGCTGTAACCAAACATATGATTGTGTTCTCTTAATAAATTATTTCCTCGCACTAAAATTGCTTTGTGTTTTTGCAATTTATGGTATATGTTCTTATTCCACATACTTTTACCAGATTTTCATTGCCCTTTTTTTTTTTTTTTTTTTTTTTACCGGAAATAAATCTGTACACTCCACCCCTCCATTTTGCAAAAAGACCTAAATCCTGAAACATACTATACTTTAAACTAAACTTCATAAAATAAGAAAGAAAAATTAAGTTACAATATTTATTTTATTTTATTTTTAAATACTATTAAGAAATTAAATATGTTTTTTTTTTTTTGTTTACACTGATATGCTTTTTAATATCTACATAATTAAATAAGGGCTCAGATTTTTTCCTAATATTTCCTTTTTCATACGTATAAATGATATGAATGACTGTGATATATATATATTTTTTTTTTAGATATGCTGCTAATTTTAAATATTTTTGATATAATATTGAAACTGTAATAACATAAACACGACACGATATGTATTTTAAAACTTCAGTTACAGTAATAAGAAAATGATTTTTAAAGAAAATTTAAATAATTTTAAAAAGCATACATTGCTATCTACAATTGCTCAAGAGATGATTGTCCTAAGCAAAATCACTTTAACATTATTCAACAACTTAATCAAATTAAATGTGATTATTTAACCCTCTGACTGACTTGGAAAAGAGTATATTTGCAATGCTTTTTCACAGTATGATTTTTACAATGCACTAAGTTGAAAATTCCTTTAACATAAGATTAAAAAAGAAACTAAGAGTCAGGAGATAAATTTCATGACTTTCAGATTAAAAAATAAAATTTTTAAGCATGCAATTTTTAATTCCAGTGAAATTTCACTAAAAGTCCACCTCTATTGAAAGATTATTAGGGCCAATTTTTCTCCATCCCATATTTCTCTCATATAATTGAATACTAATTTATCCTTATTAAAGGTCCATATACATACAACTGTGTACCTTTCTCAGGGGCCCCATTTGGGAAAGTTAATTTTATTTCTCCCTTCACTTGAATTGACCAGTTTCCCCTTACCACTAAGTGCTGTTAATCTCCATACATGCAATAATGATCTCTATGTAGAAGAAAAGAAGCTATTGATAAGACTCTATTTTTCAATGTGCAAACTTAGAAATGGGATGATCAAGCTTAAAAGGGAATTTTAAGTAATGGAATTATTTAGCTGATATAATTTAAATACAATGAATTCTAAATGGATGGCATTGACTTACGGCTTAAAGTATTGAGCCGAGCTAATATTAAAAATTAAAAGCTAAAATTAGTATTCCCTGCAAAGAAATTTCAAGTGAAATTTATAGATAAATTGGAAATTCTTCCCTAAAAAATTGATGCTAAGCTAAACAATTTGTTTCCTACTTTAATTAAAAAAAAAAAAAAAAAAAACTAGTGCAAAGTTTTTTTTTTTATTCAAACAAAACATTAATGATTATAAGAAACGAATATAGACTAATACAAATTTGAATAATTAAAATTGTTTAATTTATAGAATTTGTTGCTTGAATTAGGATCTTCTAAATGAACTCTATTAAAAAGCCACCTAGGGTCAATTTTCTGTGGTATGGTGGGTTGTCCTTTTAGGGAAATTTCACTGTAAATTAAGGGTGTAAAAGAAAAAAAAAAAAAAACCCTAACAAGTCTATCCAGTACTGTCAGTCAGAAGGCTAACAGAACAATTAAAATAATAAATTACTTTTTAGCTGAAAATGGGAAAATATATTTTAACTCATTACCGCCACAACAAATGATACCAGGGATTGATCCAGGTTTTGATTTTGGGGGTTTATTTTTGTGAAATTTTTATTTATGTTCGTATGGGGAAAAAAATTATTTGGTAAAACCTCCTATTGCAGCAGTTACTTCATACATTAAATATAAAGTTAACAGTGTTGCATTGAACCAAGCATAAAGAACAATTTAAATTGAAATCAAAATTTTTATGTATAAAAAAGTGTCATTTTTATAAAATGAAATTTTCTGAAAGAACTATTTTGAAGGGGGCCTAATTTTATGGATTTCAATTTTGTGAAAGTACCTTTTTTAATTGAGGTGAAATTCTCTGAAAGGACACAAATTGGGCCCGGACTTTGGCCTGGATCAAGCCCTAAATACTTACTGCAACACATGTGGAATGAAATTTGATTATTTCATTTTAACTGAATATGTGAAACATGACACGGGGAATAATATCACAATTTTTACACGTGACTATGATTATCTGAAACATCTAAACAAAATACATGATTAACATGTATCATTGAAAGACTGAAATAATTTTCTTAATCTGACATAAACTAGAGTACAATTTGACATTAGAAGTGCCAACCAAAAAACTGAGTTTACTTTTTAAGTGCACTCAAGTACTTTTTTTTTCAGCTTTTTAACTCGAGTACTGTCACGCTTACTTTTTAAAACAGTCAGAAAACAGAAAAGGTCTTTTTTTTTTTTACAAATGGGAAACAAGAAGCCAACAATTACAATATATTAAATTACTGATTATTCCATTACATATGCTTTTAATTAGGACTATAACATCGAAAATATATATGTTACACATTGTTCTTTCATCGGAGTATGCCAGTTTTTGACAGATTCTCGTTAATACCAGTTTTCACACCAACTTTTCATAGACAATGTTCACTCATATGAAAGTTAGAAATTGTTATCAGTTCATTGAAGTAGTTGTTAGAAAATGACATTCTATAGATAAAACCATAGAAAAAATAATTCTATAAGACTGCATTTGTTATTTATTCAAAGAATAGATAATAATTTCTGATTTTGATGCAATTAATTATTACTCAACAGAAATTAAGAAGTTTCCTAATAAAGTAATGATGCATTTTGCCAAGAACCTAGGTCAAATGTGTGGCCTGGTCTATTTTTTGCTTCTGTTGTTAATTAGCTTAGCTTAGCTTTTCCATCAAAAATATATTATATTTTTATTTTTATTTATTTTTTGCGACTCAAGCAACATTACTGAAACTTTAACAGGATTTTAAACTTTTTTATTTCTAGCATATGTGTTAACACTATAAATTTAATTGACAATTATTCCAGATTGAAATACATTAGCACGACCATCCATCAAGAGATAAAAAGCAATCACAGTGCCTGCTTTTTCTCACCTGATGAAGGTCTGTGCTAATTTATTTCAAAACAAAACAATTGTTATGTATTTAATGATAGGATGTTTATGGTGCTTTCATTCTCGATGAATCAACACTAGTTTTAAGATGCTTTTTACTGCAGATATACTTATCCCTAGTTTAATGCTGTAGTGCCACATTTAAAAATTCAAGCACCATTTTACAGGTTGACTAGAAAAATGCTGACGTAGGCTGAATATCTACAATAGAAAACCCAAGAACTTTTTTTTTTTCTTTCACCTTTAGCTAGTAAGTTTCCAGAATTGTTATAAATACAAAATTTTGGTTAGCACTTCTCCCAAGAAAGAAATAATAAAAGATTACATTGCTAATTAACAAATGTAAAACTTTTCATTATTGCCAGTGATTGAATAAATAATTACATGCCATTAAATTGCTTCAAACATTTTATTCACATAAACAGACATGCATTCTTTAATCGTAGAAGTGAATAAAAAGCAAAAAACATCTCCAAAATTATCTAATTTTTCCTAATTACAAAAGTACAAAAATTGGTTGAAGGAACATTTCTCATCAGTAAAAGACAGTTATTAAAAAATACTTCAGTTTTTAAATGTTACATTTTTTTTTCCAAATTTGATTTTTACTTTTTGTTAAAAAGAAAGATATACACTTTGGAAAAAAATACTAAGAAATACAAGACAGATTTGGAAAGTCTGAATGGAATGAACAATGAAAAACATAAACGTTATCAAATATCTAAAACAGGCAACATTTTGGCATACAATTAAAAATGAAAACAGACATTGCACTAAATGTTCTAAATATGCATGATTATGAGATATGAAACTTCAAAATATAAATTAATGAATTAAACAATGCTTTGTACACTACCACTACAAACACATAAAGAAATGATGGAGACTAGTTGTCCAAAAATTAAAAGCCAGCATGTGTAGATCACTATTACATAGACTTCTGAGAGATGTAGATATTGCTTAACCTAGACTTTCAAACTATTAATTCTACAAAAGCACAAGCTTCTAGGAATATTTTTCAATCTACTAAACGATAATCAAATTACAAATTCAGTGGCAGAGGTGCTAATCGCAAAATAATAATACATTTTTAAACATCAGATTTGTTTCTTAATAATAATAATACATACATACAGAAACAAATAATTATCATCTCTAACTGTATGAATAATAATGAAAATTTCAAATATCAAATAATGATTTTGCATAGATAAATTGCTCATAGAACAGCTTTAACACTTAATTTTTCAGTTGATGTGAACTGTTCTATACAATAAATAAACACAAGGCATAAATGAAAAGAAGATTTGTAAACAAACACTATGAAATTCAAAAACAATTGTTTCAAATTGAAATAATTAAGAACGACTATTCATTAGATGACAAAAAGCAGACATGCGTGCAGCATCAAACTTAAGTGCAATTGCAGCTATCAGCCACACTCATATTTTCACAAAAAAGTGAATCCATAGAAAACCAATTAGTAGAGGCAAATAATAAAACAGAGGACTTATTTATTTACTTAGCATATTTATATATATTTTTTATTTATTTATTTTTCTATTCTCATCACCTCATGCTTTATAGTAATTTTATGTAAATGTCTTATTTTACACAAACTAAAATAAACATAAATTTTTATTTCACTTATCGTCTGCTAACTAATGTTAATGTAACATGTAGAAGTTATGAAAGTGAAATTGTATTGTTCTAATTATTACTTTCATCATGAAATTCCTAAAACAAAAAATAAAATATCTTAATACGTTTCAAATAGTTTGATTATATCAGATTTATCTTATTTCACATTGATTATAGATTGCCTTAATCGTAGAACACTAGTTTTACTTTAAAATATGTTTAGGAAATTTGTTAGTTATTTTTAAAAATATATTTAACTGAGCTGTGAATGTTGAATACTTTCCAAAAGTGTAACTAGCGTGCCTCTTGCCTGATAGACTGGGCTATTTCTGCTGGATGTTTTCCTTCGCACACAATACATTGTTGAATTGTATTAACTTTTTAATACCTAATGAAAAGTTGAGCTCAATTAGTTCAATCTGAAACAATTGTTATATTTTAGAACTTTTATACAATTGTTACATTTTTCTTCATTCTGTACAATAATAAATTAATTCCGCCAGATTTCTGATGCTTTTTATTGCAACATGGTACCATACATTCATCCATACAATTTTGTTAACAGAACCTTTATTTATACCTTACTAAAATAGAATCCAGAATTTTTCTACTTTTCTTTTCTCAGTTATGATAAAAATATAAAATAACCAAGTTTTGGTAAACAACTGCATATTCATTTCATTAACCACCCTTACATCAGCAAATGCACAGCCCATTAAAAAAAAAAAAAAAAAAAAAAAAAACTGTATTTACGATTTTAGCACCTCTGAAGACAATTGTCTTTTACTTTGAAATTCAGTTTTGAAAAATTAAAAAATCAACTAATAAATATCAAAAATCTCGGCAAATTTGTTTTCAAAAACTATTAATTTATTACCCAAAAACAAAAGAAAAAAAAAAAAAAAAAACAAGAAGTAAATAAACTAATAGTTGAAATAGGCACAGGAAAAATTCATATCACTTGATGTTCCACAAACACATTCTCTTTTACCTCTGAAAGTTAATTCCATAACAGTAACAATTTTTTTTTTTTTTTTTTTTTTGGGGGGGGGGGGGGGAGAACAAAATGTTGCAACAATTTTCAAAATGGTTAAAAAAAAAAAAAAGTCTGTATAAGGTAAGATTTTTGATTAATTATCAATACAAAACTTTCCAACACATTTAACAGTAAAACAAAGGATATAAGTTAGCCCAATCAAACCTTTTAAATTAAAGGAAAATGGAAAGAAATAGAACTAAATGTTCATGTTTTTCCCCAGCCTTTCATAAACCTTTGATGGATGACCAGACTAGTCCAAAACTTATAGAAAAGAGAATTTTTCTCATTAACCGCAACTGGCATCACTGTCCATTTGATTAACACTATCATCGTCAGAGAGATCAGATTCTTCTTCCACTTTTGGCTTTAAGCAAGCATTTCGGTTCATAAAGCGAGAATCTAATTTATCGTTATTATTATTATTCCTGTGTGCTGGCTTAATAGTTTTAAATTCATACACAAGAGGGAATATACGCTCCACAGCACCTTGAATATTTTCAACACATGGAGCTGTGGAAAAAAGAGATGAAAATTTAAAAAATACACAATAGTATATTTACAAACAATGTTTTATAATTTATAAACATTTTTTTTTTTTTCTTTTTTTTTTTTTTTACAATAACATACTGAGAAACTAATGTATATTACATTACTCAACAATTTAAAATTTTAACAGAGAAAAAAATATAACTTTTTGATTTTTAGATAGATTGGAGTGTAAGGTTTGTTTTTTATACCAACTATGTGAAAAATAATGCCAGAGCCAGGAATCACTTGGCCCCTGCACTTAATGTACGGATGCTCCACTAGTAAACCACCCTCGCTGATGACCAGCTCGGCATTCCTCACATAATATCTGTTGGCAAGGTCACTATGTCTGCAAATGTAGATAGAACAGGTGAGAAAATTAATCATGGCCCAACTCCAATAGACCACAAAATTTTTATTTGGAAATTTTTTATTCATTATTTCATTAACCACTTGATTTTTTTTATATGAGAAAAATGCCAGAGCCGGGAATCAATCTAGGCCTCTGCTTTAATTTTCATGGTTGATGGATTAATGAATGAAAAATTCCTAAACAGAAATTTCATGGTTTATTGGAGTTGTACCATGATTAACCCCTTCCGCTCCAGGCTAGCTGTAGTGTAAATATGTGAAATACCAGATTATAATTTTGAAATAATGCAATACATAACGAAGTAACAATGTGCATTTTGTTGTGAAGTCCCTTTTCAGTTCAGGCAGTTGCTCAGGACGTGCATCCGCAAAAGGATCCAACATAAATTTCCAGTCACCTACTGTAAGCGGTTCATCATCACTGTCATCGCTTTCGCCGTCTTCACTTGTTGTAAAGTCATCATTGAAATCTTCAAGTTCGTCATAATCGGGGATATAATAACTATCCGAATCACTAGAATCAGACATTATTCACAGTTTCAAACACCAGCAAAACACACAAAATCGAGGAGCGAATATCACACACAACAGCAGCCGCGAGAAATCACGAAACAACTGGCGTAGCCAAAACTAATAGGTCACCGAGACTACTAATGCCATCTAGTTGTCAGTAATGAAAATACAATTTCAAAATACCATATGACAAATAAAATAACTCTCTCTGATACCACTACAACGTTGGGCTCATTGTATCGTATACTTTCTTTGGACGTATGCACATACGTCCATGGTATTAATGGCCATTAACACTAGGACGTACGCACGTACGTCCCTGGAGTGGAAGGGGTTAATATTCTCACCTGTTACATCTGCATTTGTAGACACAGTGATTTTGCTAACGGACATTATGTGAGAAATGCCGAAATGTTAACAGCCAGGATAGATATGTGGTAGAGCATCTGCACTTTAAGCAGAGGACCCGGGCTCAATACCCAGCTCTGGATTTTTCACATAGTTGGTATAAAAAAAACAACCTTACACTCCAATCTATCTAAAATGAATTTTCATGGTTGGTGAATTAATAAATAACATTTTTCTAATTTCCAGGTTGCTAGTCCCTTTGTGTAATTGTTGTTGTATAAAATATATTTTAATATTCATAAACATGACTATTATTCATTATTTTTAAACACTAAATTCCCATTTTCAGTAATGTGCATACAAGAATTTGATTATTTTTTTTATTTTTTAAAAATGTCCTTTTTTCCCTTTCCTAAAAAATTTTTAATAGTGAAGCTAAGTGATTAAATAAAAGGGCATTGTCCTAATATGCAATCTATGCAAATAATTAATTGTTTCATAGATCACACCACAACCTCCTATAATATAATATGAATAAATTATTAAAAATTATTCCATTAATTTAAAAAACATTTTTTAATTATTATTTAAATTTTACAAAGCTTAATAATAAGAATAAATTAAAATTACTACATTAATTATTTAAAAGAAACATTTTAATTATTATTTTACAAAGTGGATGTCTTATATTCCCTACCACACATTACATTTGTTATGCCAATCTTTTTTTTTTTTTTTTTTTAATAGCTTATAAATAGAATAAAAGTATTTTGATAATTGTCTTTGTGGAATCATTATAATATAAATTATACATAAATTTCTATAGATTTTAAAATATTCATGTTCACAATCATTATTTAATTTTGAACTTCAACCCCCTCCCCTTAAAAAAAGGGGGGGGGGGAGAGAAAGAAAATAAAATGTATTGTCTAAACCCAGTTTTGGACATTCAAACACCCAGACTTGATTATTTTGGTACTTATTCTGTTTTCTGCTGTTCCTTAAAATCTCTCTATAAGCCAATTATAATTTAAAGATTGCATTTTATCAATGTTTAACACTCAAGCATTTTTTCATAAAATTCCAATAACAAAAACATACCAGAACCGTAATTTCGGGGAGATAAACCACAGCTTATATGATTTTAAAAGTCTAACTTTGGTACATACGGCGTATCTGTTTTTTTTTTTTTTTCTCTTTTCTTTTAGTAGTGCTTGAATAACCACTGATAGTCAAAATTTTACTTCGGATAATTTATTTCTCGAATGCAATATCAGTACAGACGGCTTATAAAAATAAAACTAATAAAAGTGCCGTAGAGCCCAAGCTATACGAGGCCAAGTGCATATGCACGCCGTGAAGTTTGTTATCAAGCAAACTCTGCGGAAATTGTTCTGAAGCTATAACAATCTATAGCACACATGCAAACCGTCGGATCTAGTTAATTATAAAGACAAAAAATCCAGGTCTGGAAACATCTTCAATGTTGTATAAACAAAACCACTTCATATTTCATATCATAAATACTTGTTGGAAAACCCTTTTCTGATCATAGAAAAATGAGGAATAATGCTATTCCGCAGCTTCATTAGGGTCATGTGAACGAGGAACATTGTGAATGTAATAAATTAGAGCTGCCAACCAAATCCGGCAAATAGTTAGTACCATCAGGGCTGCCAACCTCTGGGAGTGCTAAAGTGTAGTTAAAAAGCAAAAAAAGTGTAGTTTTAAGCTACAAAGTGTAGTCGCTAAAAAATTAGAAAATGCTTAAAATATAAATAAGCATAAAATCTTTTGTTTACATTATGACTTACTTTCTGAAATTTGTTGATTTTTAATAATCAAACATTCAAAAATAATAGAAATTTTATCCAAATTTACCTTTTATATTAACATGGATACATGAAAATACACTAATTCTAATATAATACACTAATATGCAGGGTTGCCAACTTTTCAAAAACAGTTTGACGAGTATTCAGAGAAATTTTGAGGAGCATTTCGGCTACTTTGAGGAGCAATTTTAAAAATTAAAAAAGAAAAAGAAAGAAAGAAACTACTAACAAAAATAAATTAGCAATAATCATATGAAATTAAGTGAAGAAAAAAAATGGTAAGATGCAGGTATGCATCAAATTTTTAGTTATTCAGTATACTGAATATTCATTATTCAGTAATAATCAAACATTTAGTGCATGCCTATTCAAAAGAAACTTGTTTAATTACAAGAACAAGACAATTGATGTGAAAATAATTTCAATGCTATACTTCAAACAGATACAAAAATTGGATTTTTTTAAACAAAATCTTAAATTTTTGGAGTAACTAAAGTCAAAATAATGAACAATTTTAATAGTTTAGATATTAGAAAATGTAATAAAACTGAATCTACAATAAAATAATCATTGTTATTAAGGATGGAAAAGGATTGAAATTGTACAACATTAAACTCAATTTCAGTGCAAACTGACAGCCATCAACTTTTCTGAAACTTTTTTTTCCCCCTTAAGATTATTGCTAAATATACCTAAAAAATCCAGTTTCCGTAGAGGGGGGGGGGGAGAGGTATAATTACGTTTTTATCATTAATTAAATAAATATGCTATTTTTCTCGTATTTGACAGAATTCGCAATATTTTTACGACCGATTGCCGAAATTCGTAATTATTTCACTGCAAATTTACAAAATCTACGTTTAATAGCAAATAATTGCTAATATATACTATAATTTTGCTCTAATTGATAAAATTCACTCTTCTTTAAAGGTAAATCCTAAAATACGCGATTATTATGCGGCCGATTGCCGAAACACGCTATTATTTAGCTACTAATCTATGCAAAATCTAAAAGCTGAATCTTAAATACTCAACTATTTTGCCACTAATCAGTGAAATTTCCTTTTTTTTTTTTTTTTTTTTTCTTTTTCAAAGTGTAATCTCGGGAATAATTTTGAAGTAGTTTTCGCTAATACGGGATCGCTTACCCACTAATAATCAAAAATTTACGTTTTATATGCTATCATTTGGCTGCTAGCCAATAAAGGTTTCCCCCCCCCCCCCAGTTGATTTCAGTAAATCGCGATATTTTTGTAGCCGATGACGGAAATACGCAATCATTTCACCGCTAATTAACAAAATTTATGTTTAATCGCTGAAAAAGGCTTTATTTTGATGCTAATCGATGAATTTCTTGCTTTTTTCAAACATGATTTACATTATAAGCATAATTTTGTGGCTTTTTATAGAAATACGGAATTATTTTACAGCTAATTTTTAAAATTACGTAATCGTAAACTAATTGCTAAAATAGATGTTATTTTTCTAAAAATGTCTAATTATTTAGTCATAAATCAGCTCTTTTTTTATTACTGAAATGTCATTTTTTGCGGCTGATTTATAAAATACGCAATTTTCTTGTGCTATTTTTGTGATGAATCCATTTTAAATCCGACGATTTTTGTGAAAGTCCCATTTTCAGATATGAAAATTTCTTAGAATCACCCACGCACTATAAGAACTAAGTTATCGCGTATTCAGTTATCCTAAGAAAAAGCACAGGAAATATTCTTTTTCTTTCTCCAACGGTAGATACTTGGTACGATAAAGTTCGAAATTTTCCATGATTTTTTCAGAAACTTGTATATTAAAACACTTAAGAAAGTTTCCTATTACAGAGGACAATTCCTCCGTTAAAGTCCGACTTTATACTGTTTTCTCCAAAACTCGCGTGATTAAGGCTTCAGACACTTTAGAAAGTCTCCCACGGAAGATAGCTCTTCCTGGTCTTAGTTACCTTGCGTTGTCAGTCGTACTTAAAGTTCAGTAACTTTGAATCCATTATTTTTATCGATAAATAATTAAAATAAACAATTTTTTTCGTTAGAAAGTATTATTTTTTAGCGACTTATTAAGCATTAAGATAACTGAAACATTGATAGAGTTTAAATGAAAATCAAAATACAGCATAATCATAGCCATGAAGATAATCATAGCATTCGGTTTCTTTCTCCCCCCCTTTCAGCTTGCGGTGTCTGTGCTTGCGGTTTTAATTAAGCACACTCTCAGCTAATGTAAACAAATACTTGTTCCCGTTCTGGGTCAGCAATATTTCGATTACGCAATGCCTAGCAGTAGAATGTTTTTTTTTTTTTTTTTTTCTTTACTATTTATTTATGAGTATTTACGATGAAGCATGTGGTTCTTCAACTAGATTGTAAAAGTTAGATATGTTACTTTTATATTTTCAAGAAGCACTTTCATACATAAAAAATAAAATTCAAAGAATAATGTTTTATGCGGCAACTGTTGGAAATGCAAAATTAAAAGTTGATAAGGATTGGATTGCGATTTCTGTCTAGATGTGTGCAAGGAAAAAAAAAAAAAAAGAAAAGAAAAGAAAGAAAGAAAAAAGATAGTTTTTTTTTTCCAGTGTCTGCCACTATTCGGTTTTATATTATACTTTTTTAATCCGTGGTGAAATCGGAGTTCGCTCATTGTAAACAAGATGACGATGGGGAAAGGAAAAGCGTAGCTTTAAGTATACGATGCGTAGAGTGTAGTAGAAGCAGACTAAAGCGTAGTTACTACGCCAATTGCGTAGTTGTTGGCAGCCCTGTACCATTCTTTCTTCTACACAACTTAATTTTTAGAGTACTTCTCTTTAAATATTTTTACAATGAATTAAGAAAACGAATACTCTAAAAATTAAGTGGTGTAGAAAAATAGGCGATACTAACAATTTGCCGGTTAAGGTTGGCAGCTCTGTAAATATCAACCTAGGGAAACTAAAGTAGTAGGCACCCTACACCATTCTAAGCACCCTAGATGAATGGTTCTCTTCGAAATGGAATCCCTTCTAAGGATGATTCTCTTCGAAAATCCCGGAAATGTATGTTAAATTATTCCAAAAAATTTAAAAAATCTGCTATCAGTTCCACATATTGATCCCCAACCCCCCAACTCTCCACTGAAAAAAAAAAAAAATAATAATAAATTGCATGGAAAGAGAGGGTGAGAGAAATTTTTTTTTTTCTTTTTCTGAAAAATAAAAGAGAGAAGGCCAGAAATTGGAAGGAATGTTTAGCTTTTTAAACTCTGTTTTGCCGAGTATATAATTTATTCTAATGAATAATGAAGTTATCTATCAGTTGATATGTTTCTCAAGGTCAAGGGTGAAAGTTCATTGACTATTTTCAAAAAAAATAAGTCCAAAAGAATTAAGGGGAAACTAATTCAAAGGAGAAAAAAGAAAAAATGTGTATTGTTCAGAAATTGAAAATATTAAATGCTATTCAATTCCTAAATCTTAAGTTATCCTTAATTTTTGAAAAGAAAAAAAAAAAAAAAAAAAAAAAGATAAGATTGAATGAATAATTCTTGAACAATAATAAAAGGTATTACTTTATAATTTTATGAAGAGGGTTACAGAAGTTATGATTGTGAATTTAAAGTAAGATTGTTTTTGTATTACCTTTATTGAATAACTTAAATAATTATTTTTAGTTTTATTGCTTTTTTTTATTGTTATATTTATTACTTTTTTTTATCATTTAATTTTTGCATGCTTAAAATTATTTCAATTAAAATTATTAGAAACATATTACGTTGGTGAATGTATGTGGCATATCAGATGACTTTTTGGGTTTTTTTTAATCAACTTTTGCCAATGTGGCGTATATGTAGGGGCGGCTTATCTCCCGGAAATTACGGTAATTTATCTTTCAATTTCCCTTTAATAAAAGATAGCCATATATATTTTATATAATCACCTGTAATAGTAATACTTCCAGTGGTAAATATTTTTAATGTTGCTTTAAGCTCTTTGATTTTGTAGGTAGCTCCAGGATGCAATTCTGGTTCATAACTAAAAATATAAAATTTATATATTAAATAATAATAATAACAGTCTTAAAAATAATAAAAAATAAAATTTCTTTAAATCATTTATAGAGGTAAGAATTAAGTTTGTATTTTTATATTTTAAATTATTATTTTCATATTTTAGGGTATTATTTTCATATTTTAAATTAATATTGCAAAATGAATTAAAGGAAATCTTATATTAAGCTGTAAGTTACTTTTAAATAATAAAAAATAAAAAACGGAAATTCATAATCACGATCATTCGAAAATGAATAAACAAGTAATAATCTAAATTGAATAAGTATTTTGATGCTTGAAATATTCCATAAATAAGTTTAATGATGTTTAGAGATGAGATTTAAGATTTATGAAGATAAATGGGTAATAATTGGTAAAAATTAAGGTTTGATTACTTATGTCAGATAAAAAGCTATAAATAATGTTGTTAATGATTTGGCGAGTATCCACGCCACTTTGTCTAGCAAGCACGAAATCACGACCAATAAGAAACAAAGAAACAGTACGTCATTAATTAATGTAACCAATAAAGAAATAAGGGAGGAGATTAGAACTACACCAAAATCAGGATTATAAAAGATGAAACTCGCCAAAATTAAATAGTTTCAAAAGACTCCAGAGACTCCTTTAACTATCGTCGCCCCGGGTCAGGAAAGATTCCCGGCGATTTCGGTAACCATGTCCAACGAAACCCCAATCAAACTCCATGCTTAACATAAGAGGAACTTCCCACTGCCTTCCATCACCTTCAGCCTTCATTTGGATATAATAAAGATCTTTGTCACAAGTTATTTGTAGTTCGTGAGCCTGACTGCTAATTATTGACTACAGAAACGGGTACCAAACTACCAACACCCCTGTATTTATTACACAAACACATATATATAAATATATATGGGTGTAAAAAGAAAAGCATTATTTAATCTTAAAAAGAAATGCTTGTTTTTCATGTGATAATAATAAATTACAAGTTTTTATTTACAAAAAAAAAAAAACTGATATTCTGAACTTTGAATTGATAAATTCCTTTAATGAAGAAGAGAAACATAATAAAACAATGTTAATGATCTTAAAAAATAAACATTATGAAATTAAATTATAAACATGTACTATTTTGAATGTGAAAACAATTTAAAAAACACATTAAGTAATGAGTAATTCTACAAATAAATTTTTGCATAAAACGTGGGCTATGGCTGTTGATGAAGTTGGGTATTGTCCGTTCTTAGGCCAAAATGTTTGTTATTGATTTGTTGGATTGTTCTGTCCAGTGTCAAATTACAGAAAAGCATTTTTCTTTTTCTAACAATTTTAAAATTCAATTATTTTATTTATAAAAAAATATAAAAGAGGACATTTTGTTTCTAACCCATCCAATATAAACAAATTACATTACCATTATAAGTTATTAATATCTTATATATAAAAAAAAAAAAAAAAAAAAAAAAACTAATAGAAGTTTTATATTACCTTGCAATGCCCCTATGCTTCTCAGCAAATTTGTTTAAATTAATGCCAAATGGCATAATACAGGTACCTAGCACATTAACAACTCTGTAGTTTGAAAATCTGACACGAAATCCTAGCTGCTGCAGAATCCTTGCAAATTTTCTAGAGGCCTTTTTTGCATCAGCATCACTAAAATGATAAAAAAAATAACATAAATTTATTAAATAAACATGCAAATAAACAAGAAATTTTCTACACTTGAGATTGGACCAGAAATAGGGAGATATAAACGAGAAATTTTATATGTTTATCAGCAAAATGCCTTTAGAAGACAACTGCCAAATCTTGCTTTTTTCCTTATTGAAAAATAAAGCTTTAAATACACAAATGTTTCTCTTAGCTATATTAGCTCATGCACTATGTGAAGTCAACGAGGGAATTTATAGCAAAAAAATCTGATGTGAAACAACCACACGACTTCCATTACTCACTATTGTACGTATTATATGCATTTTTGAAAGATAAAGTGATCAGAAAACATAAAAGTGACCTAAAGAGAAAATCGTTAGAGCAATTTTTGAGATACCAACTTTTACAAAAAATCAATTATTGACCGGAAAACAATAATTACATACAAAAGGATATTTAAAAGTGAGTTAATATGGCGAGTTTGAAAAAAAATCCGTACAGTCGTTTTTAAAGGAACGTGCTTGCATGACCTGAAATTGAGCTATTTATACAGAACGCCTATCGATTTTCCTGAACTAACCAACTATATCATTCCAAAAGACATCTAATAGAGTTTTTATATAGCAAATTTGAAGAAAATCGTTAGAGCCGTTTTTGAGATACGGACTTATGGTCCCACTTACAGTCTCTGATGTCCTATTTCCAGTTTTTCAACTTTTACCAAAATTTGGAAAATTCATTTGTATACCAGACCTGACTTAATTCTGAAGTTTTGTAGTTCTATCTTTATTAGTTTTGGAGATATGATAGCCAGAAGATTCCACACATACTGTCCAATTGCCCAAAACCACTTTTTTGAACTCAGGGGAAATTAAAACATGTAAATCAGGTGAAATCTCGATATTGAATTTTTGGACCAAATACAATACTTCCATTACCTAAGGTAGTAGGGCAATGGAAGTAAAAATACATGGATATAGTGCCTAAAAGAAATGTTGAAAAGA
Organism: Salticus scenicus; assembly: GCA_963930645.1. Taxonomy (NCBI): domain Eukaryota; kingdom Metazoa; phylum Arthropoda; class Arachnida; order Araneae; family Salticidae; genus Salticus; species Salticus scenicus. The sequence continues at coordinate 35,271,623 of OZ005649.1, forward strand.
AAGCTCATAGGAGGGGAGGATCGCTAGTAGCAATAAATAAGTAGGCACTATCACTTATGTTGCTAAATTATAACAAATCACAGTAAAACTGTTAGCTACTACCAGAGTTTCCCCTGGGTTTAAAAAAGAGCAGGGCACTGCTAATAAAAAAAGGCACTTTTTAGATTTTGGGGGGAGGGCAGTTTTGGATTCTTAAAAGCACATTTAACATTTAAAATACAGGTACTTATTTTAAAATGTTGACTTTATGTACAAACAGGAGAAAAAGTTTTAAATTTTAACTTTTTTTACAATTTTATTCTACTTGTTACATGTTACTGATGTATGAACGAATGTTGATTGTCATGCACAATACATTTATTTATAACATACCTTCAGTTTGAAGATTATTTTCAACAAAAGACAGGGAGCAACTTTTTAGATTAGTGGCAAGAAGTAGAGATGGAACGAAGCTTCGGCAAGGCCGAATAATGAGCGTGATTCGGCCGATAACAATTTATGTTGTGAATATTCTTTTAACAATTATTATTATATAAAATATTGTCATTTAAGTTATACACAATGGTACCTTATAATAAAACATAGTAGAAATTTATGTTTAATTTAAAAGTTTGTGTGCATTGACCCTTTGGAACCATAAATCATACAACAATTAATAATATATTCTATTTAAATTGGAAGTTGCTAAGAAATAAGTTACATTACATTATATTTAGTTAACTATTTAATTATACGAACAACTTTAGTTGCTTTAAAATGAAGCTATTAAAATATTGCATGAAACATTCTTTAAATATTTCTAGCTTTGAAACTTAGTCATAGTCATGTATAGTCAATAATCAAAATTAACAATATAGTCAATAATCAAGATTAACAATAACCCAGGATTATAAAGCATGCAGAGAATTGTTGAAAAATAAATAAAATCTGAATTTTTATTTATTTTTTATAAACCAGAATATGAGGAGGATGCCTATTACTTGCACATCCACCCTAGATCTAAATTCTAAATATTTATTCCAGATAATTAAAGTTATAAAATTTATTCTAGATTATTTATTATTATCACATGATAAAATGTTTTCTAGGTTAGTAACTGAAATACTGTAAATTGTTTTTTATGTTTATTTTCATCGTATTACATACAAGGTTTAATTAACCTTACTTTATTTTATCATTTATCACACAATTTTAAATTATGATGCAAAAAAAATCAATGTTTTTGCATTTTTAGGAAGAATTCTATTCCTTTTTTCCTCATACACATTTTCAGCTTCAGAAAATAACCTTTCACTCACTATATATACTGCTACTTGGAGCAGATAAATAGCGTTTGGCCGAATCAGATAATCTTTTTTATTCTCTCTCCATCTCCACCAATTCCAACAGACAATGTGTTCTATTTAAAAGCGGATTGCTTATATATACTTCCAGCTCTTTAGCTGATGAATTTTCAAAGTGTTCTGTGAGTAATTTATTGTTTATGACTTCTGCAAAACAATCCCACAATGATGCCGGAGCTTCGGCCGAAGCTTCGGCGATTAGTTGGCCGAAGCTTCGGTATTCGGCGCTTCGGCCAAACTGTGCTTTGTGCCATCACTAGCAAGAAGGGTGCGACTTTTTTGGATGACGGGCAAGAAGGGTCTTATTTTTTTTAGTCACAGGACAGGCAGGGCATAGCACCCTCCTGAAACAGTCTGGGGGAAACTCTGCTGCTACTACAGTAAATAATTTATTAAAAATATATTGCATTGCTGTAAGCTGATATTTAAAATAGATTGTCTGAAGTTAAGAACAGACTTAAACAAACTGATACAATTGTAATAACATGCCATAGTCATATACTTGATCTGCTAAATTAACCTTAAACTACTTAGTTTTTTAACAATTTATTTTTGAAAAAGAAATAAATAATAAAGAAATATATAAGGGAACCTAGGAAGCCTTATAGCCCACCCTTCAATTTTAGAATTTTATGATTACCCGTAATTATACTTGGTCTAAAACACTTGGTCTAAAATTATAAGGCCATACCATGTTTTTATTGATCATTGATCCCATTGTTAAAATTTTCAGATTATAAAGCTTAAAGTTTAATCTCGTAAGGTACAAAGCCTTAATTTATTAAACTATATGTAATTTACTTATATTAATGGAAAATTCTGTTTCTAAAGGAAAAGAAAATGCAGACTACTATTATTTAATGTTCCTGGATTTATGAGCTAAACATAATCAAGAAACAAGAACTAAAAATTAAGCGGTTTGCACAGGTAATTAATACTTTCTAACTATATGTACTCATTGCATTGTTTAACTTTCAATGCACTTTACTTGATCACACAGCAAACACACAGAAAGACTGGAATACAGACAAATTGAATTTATAATCACTCGTAAACATTATTGTTATGTGTTAAAAACACTAAATACAAATGCAATTCCATCGATTTCAGATTGTAAGCCTTAATATATCATAATATTTTAGCATATTCCTGTAAATCCTAATGCTAAACATACCATAATCTATAGAAAACATATGAACAATAGATGTCAATTTCATTAGGATTTGTGCAGTGCAAAGTTACTTAAATGTCATTTATAAAAATGCTTCTAATAAAAACACAATGGCATACTTTTTGATGTTCCTGTATATAAACCAGTTGTGCTATTTATATCATTTTAATTTTAAATAGGGAATATGGTACAGTAAAATTGAATAACAAATCATTTTGAAGACATTCTGAAAAATAAGTACAGAGGCTAGAGCCTGACAGGCGTATAGATAGTCAGACGGGCAGAAAGACAGACAGTAGACAAATTCAAATTTATAAATACTCTTAAACATCATAGGAAAATGTTTAAAATGATCAGTGTAAATGAAAATGTAATTACAATGATTTCCAATTCTAGCCTTTAATGCAACTGAATATTTTTGTGAGTTCTTGTAAATCTTATGCTAATCATTTTTATATTCTATAGAAAGCATTCCTTGTGCATATTCATGATGAATGTCAATTTCAGTATGATTTGTACAAAATAAAACAATTAAAATGAGAATTATACAAAAAATTCTCGTAGAATGCAATGCATTAGAATTTTTTTTTTTTTTTTGGTGTGTGTGTGTGTGTCAATGTATGTAAACCACTGGTGGTATTTACTTGATTTTCATTAGGGAATATCCCATAGTGAACTTGAACAGCATATATCAGTTTCAAGAAATTCCGTGAATTTTTACAGGAATTAAGAGTGCAGACAAATAAAAAGACAGAGAGATGGACGAATTCAAATTATAATCACTCTTGAACATCATTGGAAAGTGCTTAAAACAATTAATGCAAACAAAAATGTAACTCCAGCAAATTCTGTTTATAGCCATTAATGTACCTGAATATTTTTGTGTAACCTTGTAAATCTTAATGTGAATCATATTATATTCTACAGAAAGCCTTATCATGTGCATTACCATAATTTTCAGTGGATTATCTGATAAAAAAGATGAAAATGTACAAAATGCATATTACTTGTTGATTGTAACGTAGTTGTCTTGTAACTTTCATTTTTCATTCTACTTAAACAAAAATAAAACATAAATTTGATTTTTTACTCTACAGATGGTAATCTAGATCTACAGTACAGATTTTCCATCAAACACTGTAATATTCTTTATCCCGTGCAGAACTTATATTTTATTTTATTTAATAGGATGTTCAAAAGAAGATATTTGTTTATTTATTAAAATGCATAATGTCTGCTTTTGTCTTTGATTACAATTGTAAAGGACAAACAGAAAAAAGCTATCTGACAAAGAAGAAAAACAAAACAAAGTTGAAAAATCTGGAGTGACTCCATTCGACTTTCCAAACTTTAGGTAATTAATGGTTACTAAAACCTTTGGATCAGCAGATCAGGAGCCTCAACATCCTAATTGCATCATTCGTTACTCAACAGATAATTTTTATTTATACTATATTTATAATAATTTAATTACTATATCTATCTATCTATCTATATATATACATATAACACATACATATATATGATTAACTAACTACATAACCAAATACTCCCTCAACCTCCTGTTGTACAATCTGTCCATATATATTTGTATTTCTGTATGTGTATGTTTCATTGTAACTCAGTCTTGTATTAATTCCTTGAAACTCAAAATCATTGTACCAAATTTCATAACAAATGATTTTATAACAGATCAGAATTTTTAGCGTAGCCCTGTAAATTAATTACCAATTCTATGTCTACCATTTTCTAAAAAAAAAAAAAAAAAAAAAAAATGGTTTTAAATATTCTAACAATATATATTTATTTCACTATGTGTAATAGAGAGTAACCACGTTAAAATGCACTTATAAGAAATACTGTCTATAGACCATATTGGTTCAAAATTCTTTCTTACAAATATACGAGTTACAAATGTTACTTACACTAGTAAAAACTATACAACTATTTCCTTTAAACTAGTGCTGCACCGAGTAGCACTTTGGCCGAGTACCGAGTACTCGGCCTTTTACTACTCGGCCGAGTACCGAGTAGCCGAGTACCGAGTAGTTGTAAGAAAGAATAATTGAAACTGACGTATATATGAAGAATTTTGCACATCTCGAAATTTAAAAAAGGCTTTTTGAACACAAAATTAAGTTAAATGGCAAACAGCATGTTTACATGAAACGTTTCAGAACTTTTGTAGTGTATATACACAATTAGGTTCATTGTTATATTTGATACTTCCAGCTTAGTGGATTATTAAAACCATAATAACTGATAACTTCATTCTTTATTATATAGTCTTTCTCAGATGCGAATCATTCTCAGATAATTCTTAGAGAATATAAAAGTTCTTTATACACTCAGGCTTAATTTAAGATGCATGAAATTTACATATGAAATGAGAACATTAATATAAATATTTTATCATTTCAAACATGATAGACTTCATTAATCTTCAAATTCTAGAAGAGTAAAAAGGTAGGTGCTTTCGGGCCATAATTTGCAGAACAACAAATTTGATAATATATTTTTAATAACATTTTAGTGTATTTACGTTTTTCATAATTATTATTTTTTAAATTAAAAATCAATCTTTTTTTTACAGTTTTAAAAGTGTCTTACTTTTATTTGCACAAATATGTAACTAAAGTTTTATCTACTATAGTAGTATTATTATTATATAAAAGGTTCTTTTTTCTAAAATATTTTATTTTTGTCTGTTTTATACATACAATTTTATGTACAAAGTTTTTGTAAAAAAAAAAAAAAAAAAAAAATTGCATATTACACACATACAAGATGGTTATACTTAAATTCTTGTAACTAAAATGGATAAGCTCAAATCATGAATCGTCTCTATATCGAGTTTAGTGGCAATCTACTTGCCCGTTTTAACTGCAGAAAGCTGTTTGCAGCAAAAGTTTAATGACTATGTTTATATTTTCATATTTTTTTAGTTTAGTTATTAAAAAACAACTCTTATGAATACATTTTTTTCAATAATACATAAAAATAATGAAATTCTTACAACTACTCGGTATTGGCCGAATACTTAGTTCATATTTGGCCGAGTACCGAGTACTCGGCAAACTGGCCGAGTAGGCCGAGTACCGAGTATATAATGAGTACTCGGTACAGCTCTACTTTAAACTCATTAATATTTGAACAATATTTGGCATCACTTAGATGATTACAAAATGTCATCAAAATTCTTTTCAGTGGTCCTGTAAATAAATTATTTAGTCTATATACACACTTTTTCTAAATAAATTATGGTTTTAAGCCTCTTAATAATATATGTCAATTACATTATGTTGAATGGCAGTATAAACGTTTAAAATGCACTTAAATTGCAATCTGTCCATAGACTCTAATGTTATGAAAATCTTTTATGTGTCCCTTTAAACCAGCCCTAAATATTATACAAATCAGTAAAAACGGTGCAACTTATTATATATAGCTCAAGAATAATTGTTCAAAACTTGACATAATTTGGATGATTATGTAACATTGTCAGAACACTTTTGTAAAGTCTATACATTAATTATTTTGTTTAAGCATTCGTTTTTCTACAGAAAACATGCCTTCAAAGGTATCAATTATATAGGTTTATTTAATTTTCTTGAATGCAGTGTAACCAAGCTAAAATATGTTTAAAAGAAATTCTGTCCATGAACTGTAATGATAAAAATTAAATAAAAATACTTTTGCATGTCCCTGTACATGAACCATAAACAACATAAACATAAAAACTTTAAAGCTATATTTCTAAAGTGCCTGAACATGTGCACGAACTTGCAAAACAAACAGGGTAATTTTTGCAGTCTCTATTGTCGTACATACAAATTCTGCCAATATGCAGCAATGATAATAAAAACTTTTGTGTGTCCCTGTACACGATCTACAAACAGAATGCCCATCCAAAATCATACAGCTAATTCCATGTACCTCATGAATATTTGTACCAATATGCAAGTCAATCCAATAATTTTTGCAGTTACTTTTCAGTACACACACGCATAAAGATAGACAGACACAAAGAACCCAAAAACTTTTGTAGTCTTTAGATTTGTAGTCTTTAGATGCAGGTCTCCAATAACATTTGGACACAGTGGCGGATCCAGAACTTGACTTTTGGGGGGGGGGGGGGGGGGGGGGGGGGCTAAGATTTTTCAAAGTGTTATTCTAGATCAATAAAAAATTTACAATTGCAATATTCAATTGTGAATGTCAGTGTTTGTTTTTTTTTTTTTTTGGGGGGGGGGGGGGAGAGCTTCAGCCCCCCTAGCCCCCCCCCCCTAAATCCGCCACTGTTTGGACAAAAAATTAATGTAAGAGAAGTCTGAAATCGATCAGCTCAATCGAATAAGATGTTTAATGCTATTGCACTTCAAATAATTTGAGCCAATAGTTCATTATGATAAAGAATATTTTGTTGCATCCCTATAAAAATTTATAAATGATTCACCAATCTCCATACATTTCATACCATGGTGACCTATAACATGCATAAAAATTTTCAGCTCAATTAGAGATGTAAGGTAAGAATATTCTCCCAAGAATATTCTATGAGAACGAGAATATTCTCTGAAGCTCCAAATTCAGAAAATAATCGAGAATATATTTTTTTTTTTTTACGTTTATAACTTAAATTATAAAATTTATTCATTATTATTCTGTTTGACACGCATAATTGAAACAAACAACCCCTATTTCATAACATTCTCTTTACAATTTATAATTTTCAACAAGAGAATATTCTTCAGTAAGTTCAACAAAGCAATCTTTCAAAACATTCATTACACATAATTAATTAATTAATTTGTACCTTATACTTTGTCCGTTTTATATTCATATTATGCATTTCGGATGCAAACCACATCCTTTATCAGATGATTCATGACTGTCCTCGCTGTCTGTGTTTATGTTGCTTTCTTCTTGGGTTCCTCTCTTCGTTTCACTTCGTTTTCCTTGGGTTTTAAAGATTAGATGGTTCCAGTTATTGGGGATAGTAGCATGTTCACGTTCATTGATTGCTGTCGTGTTAGTAAGGATTTCGAGGGATTCTCTTTTTAGGGCGTAGCTGTGATTATTATAGTTAGCGATTTTTTTAGTTGTTATGGTGTTAATATCTATGGGGTTAGAGGAGTGGGTAGAAGCAAGAGCTGTTGAGTGGCGGTTATGTTTTAGGTCGGCTTTATGTTCTTTTTCTCGTTCGTAGATTTTCTGTTTTGTAACTCCGATGTAACATGCTTGTGAATTATTAATGTGTTTGAAGTCTATTTTGTAAATTCCTGCGGTTGATCGGCTATCGATTATGTCTTTTTCGTTGCGGATGTGTTGGAAAATATTGCGGTTTGGTTTTATTGGGATATTGATATTATGTTTTTTAGCTTCGTTTTGGATTTTTATACTATTGCCGTTACAGAATGGGATGGATGTAGTAAATTTTTTTCTTTCTTTTTGGGCGCTATCGATTTTATTTAGTTGTTTTATACGCTTATTGTACAATTTGTTTACAATATTTTTTGGGTAGTTTGCTTTATGAACTATGGATTTTATATATTTGAGTTCTTCATTTAGGAGTTTTTTGTTGGAGCATATTAGAATTGCGCGATTAATATAGGAACGGATGGCGGCGTATTTATATGGAAGGGGGGTATTACAGCGGTTATTTATAATTTCAATATTAGAGGTTGGTTTTCTATATATGGTTGTGTCGATGGAATTGTTTGGGTTTTTTATGATTTTTATATCGAGATAGTTTATTATGTTATTGTTTTCTTCTTCTATTGTAAATTTTATATTTTTGTCAAGGTTATTAAGTTCATTTAAGATATCGGTAACGTTGGTGTTATTTGGAAAAATTGTAAATATGTCGTCTACGTATCTAGTCCAGATTTTGTTGTTTTTCATAATTTTGGTTGCTGAATTTTCAAGAAGTCTCATTTTAAATTCCGCAAGAGTCCCTGATATAGGTGACCCCATAGGTACGCCTTGTTTTTGCCGATAAATTTGGTTATTGAATTGGAAATATGATTCGTTAAGTAGCAGGTTGCTAGTCCTAATTAACGTGTCGCTAATTTTGTTATTTCCGAATGTTTCAATTATTTTTTCGTTAATTATTTTGCTAATTTCTGTAGTGTCTATTGAGGGGTATAAGTCTTTTACATCATAACTAACCATTGTATAGTCGTAGTTGATTTTTGCGTTTTGGAGTTTTTGCATGAAACTACAGAAATTAGCAAAATAATTAACGAAAAAATAATTGAAACATTCGGAAATAACAAAATTAGCGACACGTTAATTAGGACTAGCAACCTGCTACTTAACGAATCATATTTCCAATTCAATAACCAAATTTATCGGCAAAAACAAGGCGTACCTATGGGGTCACCTATATCAGGGACTCTTGCGGAATTTAACCAAAACGCAAAAATCAACTACGACGATACAATGGTTAGTTATGATGTAACCAAAACGCAAAAATCAACTACGACGATACAATGGTTAGTTATGATGTAACCAAAACGCAAAAATCAACTACGACGATACAATGGTTAGTTATGATGTAAAAGACTTATACCCCTCAATAGACACCACAGAAATTAGCAAAATAATTAACGAAAAAATAATTGAAACATTCGGAAATAACAAAATTAGCGACACGTTAATTAGGACTAGCAACCTGCTACTTAACGAATCATATTTCCAATTCAATAACCAAATTTATCGGCAAAAACAAGGCGTACCTATGGGGTCACCTATATCAGGGACTCTTGCGGAATTTAAAATGAGACTTCTTGAAAATTCAGCAACCAAAATTATGAAAAACAACAAAATCTGGACTAGATACGTAGACGACATATTTACAATTTTTCCAAATAACACCAACGTTACCGATATCTTAAATGAACTTAATAACCTTGACAAAAATATAAAATTTACAATAGAAGAAGAAAACAATAACATAATAAACTATCTCGATATAAAAATCATAAAAAAACCCAAACAATTCCATCGACACAACCATATATAGAAAACCAACCTCTAATATTGAAATTATAAATAACCGCTGTAATACCCCCCTTCCATATAAATACGCCGCCATCCGTTCCTATATTAATCGTGCAATTCTAATATGCTCCAACAAAAAACTCCTAAATGAAGAACTCAAATATATAAAATCCATAGTTCATAAAGCAAACTACCCAAAAAATATTGTAAACAAATTGTACAATAAGCGTATAAAACAACTAAATAAAATCGATAGCGCCCAAAAAGAAAGAAAAAAATTTACTACATCCATCCCATTCTGTAACGGCAATAGTATAAAAATCCAAAACGAAGCTAAAAAACATAATATCAATATCCCAATAAAACCAAACCGCAATATTTTTCAACACATCCGCAACGAAAAAGACATAATCGATAGCCGATCAACCGCAGGAATTTACAAAATAGACTTCAAACACATTAATAATTCACAAGCATGTTACATCGGAGTTACAAAACGGAAAATCTACGAACGAGAAAAAGAACATAAAGCCGACCTAAAACATAACCGCCACTCAACAGCTCTTGCTTCTACCCACTCCTCTAACCCCATAGATATTAACACCATAACAACTAAAAAAATCGCTAACTATAATAATCACAGCTACGCCCTAAAAAGAGAATCCCTCGAAATCCTTACTAACACGACAGCAATCAATGAACGTGAACATGCTACTATCCCCAATAACTGGAACCATCTAATCTTTAAAACCCAAGGAAAACGAAGTGAAACGAAGAGAGGAACCCAAGAAGAAAGCAACATAAACACAGACAGCGAGGACAGTCATGAATCATCTGATGAAGGATGTGGTTTGCATCCGAAATGCATAATATGAATATAAAACGGACAAAGTATAAGGTACAAATTAATTAATTAATTATATTAATGTCCTATAATAATAAAACGAATTATTCATTACACATTCAAGACAAAATACATTCAACAATAAATAATGAACATTTTTTCATATAAAAATAGAAATTAAAGAATTTTAACGCCTAAAGATTCTTATTGGTAGTTGAACTATCGTATCTCTAAAACTTGAAATTTAAAGAGAATATTATCTTCATATATAAAGATTTTCAAAAAATATTCATAGGTTGAGAAATCTAATTCACACAATTCATATTTCTGTAATCCTTATTTTACATATAAACCATATACTTATTATCTATTATATTTAAGATTTTTAATTGAACTGCAGGGCCTGATTACCGAAAAGGCTCAGGAAGCACCAGCTTCCCCCCTCTAATATTTAAGAGGGAACCCCAAAATGACTATAAGGCATAAGCAGAATCTTGAATTTTCAGTTTCAGAATTTGACACTGAGATTGGATTTTCTCCTAAGAAAGTTTGCTTAAAGCTAGATAACATAACCCTATTTAGCAAAAATTCTATTATCTAACCACAAAAATCTGAATGTTCTTATATAATTTTAATGTTGCGAGTAGAAATCTCTCAGATATATGAATGCAAAAAAACTATAAACACACACTGATTTTTGGTCTAGAGTATTTCTATATGACAATATATAGCAAAGAAGCGAGATTTCTTGAATTGAAAGGGGCCCCCGAAATTATACTGAGCTTCCCCTAGCTTCAAAGCTTTATCAGGCTCTATTGGTCTGTAATTTGATGGTGTGTGCATGAATATTAATTTGCTTTAAAAAACCTCTGAATTAAAAGACTCGTTTAAAATTAAAATTTAAAACTGTACTAGAAAATTAGCAAATTTAAAATATACAACATTATATAATAAACAATCAAATATGTTCTAATTAAGTTAAAAACCAAAATAACAAATAGATTAAAATAAAATTAACTTCATTTTGTAATTGGTTACCTGCTACACAAAATTTAGAATCAAAGTCAATCAGCTTCATTTAGCAATGAAAGGATCAGTTAAGCTACATTCTTCAGTTACAGACAACTTATCCAGTGTTTTATGATCAACATTACTTTGTTTAAACTCAACTGTTCAGCTTTTTCTTTTATTTAGCTTTTAATAATTTAATGTTGAGAGTTAGATATGTCAATTTGCCAACTTTTTCTACAGACAAACAATTTATTTTTGAGCTGTGATCAATCTCATAGGTTTACTTTTTAAATAGATGTTGGATAAATTCATTGTTATCTCATACAGATAGTGCAAAACATTTTAAAGCAAAAATATAGACAGTTTGACATATTTTTCTTTAAATGCATGGCACCCTTTAAAAATAACGTTATTAATGAAATAAACTCTCATTTAATGCTTTGTCACTTTATTACTTGGATTATCACTATCTTGAACATAAAGTTCAATAAGATTTTATCTTTTAGCCTCGATATATATATATATATATTTTAATTGCCTATAGCTAAAAAAAACTATTTATTTAATTAATTTGATTATTTTATTAAAAGCTAAATTTTTTAATTTGCCTCATAAATTAATACTTATACACAGCACACATTTCAAAATTACCCATTATTACAGCTTCTATCAGAATATTCTCGATTATTCTCTTCAAGGAGAATACTCTCAAGAATTCTGGAATATTCTAAAGAATATTCTCAGAAAGATAATTTTGGAGAATTTTACAACTCCAAGCTCAATCGGATAATGCATTTAGATGCTAACGCACTTTAAATAAAGAGTTAGTGAAGCTGAAAGCGTTAGTGCCAGGTGATTCTTAATGTTTTTTATGTATATTTTTAGATAATCACCTTTAAAAAAAATTTTAATCTAATAGAGTATTTATACAGCAAATTTGAAGAAAATCGTTAGAGTGGTTTTTGAGATACAGTCTTATGTTCCCACTTCCAGTCTTTCAATGTTCACCAAAATTTGGAAAATTCATCTGTACACCAGACCTATCTCAATTCTGAAGTTTTGTAGTTCTGTCTTTATTAGTTTCAGAGATATGATAGCCAGAAAATTCCACACATACACACAAACACTGACCAGTTACCAAAAACCACTTTTTTTGACTCAGAGGACCTTAAAACATGTAAATCAGGTGAAATCTCGATATTGAATTTTTGGACTGAATACAATACTTCCATTACCTACAGTAGTAAGATAATGGAAATATAAATGAGAATGGCTTTGATATTTGTACAATTACACATCAAGACATTTAGCTTTCATTTGCCACTAAATTTATTCTCCTACTTCAACTCAAAGGGGACAAAACCAGAAACTTTTCTGCCTCCCCTTGTATGTACCACTTTATATACAGATAGCATGAAAAAAAGTAGCCAAAATAAATTTAGCATCAGCTATTTGCCCAAACCTCAGCACCTCATATGAATAGAAATAGAAATAGAAAATATGAATTTCTAAATACCAGTTTCAAGAATTCACATCCAAGACATCCAAGATATGTTTTTTACATATTCCTTCATAATTTAAAAAAAAAAAAAAAAAAAAAAAAAAATTCCATATCACTGTTGCTTTAAACTGTAACAAATTTTAATATAGCAAAATAATAATAATAATTTTAGAAACTCCCTCTCTCCCCCCCCCCCCCAAAAAAAAAGGGGGGGGGTCATATTTCTTTTTACATTATCTCAAAGAAAAAAAATATATATATATACTACTGATATCCTTAGAACCACTGTTTTTGCTTTAAAATATAAAAAACACAAATACTTAAAAAACAATATTAAATAATTTCTTGAATTTATTTCCCTGACAGGAAAGGATGAGTGGAAGTCAAAACACACGTTAGCCGGATCAACTGATGTTTTTTAAATTTTAATTTTGCAAACAAACAGGCAGGCCTAGTTGCCAAAGGTAGCTAGTAAATAAAAATATTGATTTTTTTTTTTTTTTTTTTTTTTTTTTATCTATAGCAATAACATATTTTGCATTTATTGTTTCCAATTTTTATTCACTTAGCATTAAAAAGTCTTGGAAACAGTTTCAAGTTCCCTTTTCTTATGTTTTTTAAATTCTAATTTTGCAAACAAACAGGCAAACCACTTAGTTGCCAAAGACAGTAAATAAAAATATTGATAATAAATAAAGAAGATTATATTTAGTAGTTAGCTTCCCTCAATGTTCAAATATTCTTAATTTGAAATTTAGTGAAATAATCATATTTAAGATAACTTAATTACCTTGTAGCACCAGTGCAAGTAATTCTACCAGATGACCAAATGCTGGCAGTAGTTGAAGGTTTTCTAATTTTCATTGTCACCATCTGTAAATTTACATGAATACAAATTATACGAAAAAGTTACAATTTTATATCTCAAATGATATTTTTTCAATGTCATTTATGAATAAAACAGTACAAACATAGAATAATCACATTTATTTGGCAGTAAAGGATCATAATGGGCTCTTCTCAGCGTCGTCTGCTCCAGGGCCCGCTTTACCCTTTTGGCGGCCCTAGGCAATAGAAATTTGGCAACCTCCTCTATACGCAAGGGCAGCTTATATATTTCATGTGACCACAGGTAAATTTTCAGAGACCTCGGTACCCCCCTCCCTCCACAAAAAAGAAATCACAATAGAAAAAAGTCTTTTGATTATGAATTACTACATAAAGAAGACTTAAACTTATACTAAAAATAAAAGTGAACATAAACAAAAAGCATTCACAGTTTTTATAAAAATTCGGTTGGACGGACCATATTTATGAATAACAAAATTAAACAGGCTGAATCAAACTTTAGATTTTCCACTTGTAAGTGCTAAGTGATTAATTTGGAGCCCTAACAGCACATCTTCTACCCAGGATTTCTTCAAGATATCTTTAGGATGAAAAGACATCCCAGAAACATCCTGAAGATGTACTGTGGATAAGTGTACTGTTAGGGAAATTGACTGAAAATTTCTATATATACAAACCCACATTCTGTACAAGACATCGCATCACAAGCAGTTTGGCAGAAGTTTTGTTTCAGCGCAGAGGTGCAGGTGCAGTATATATTCGGATGCACGAATGAAGTTCGGAAGAAATTTTGGCTAATTGGGAAAATTTTGAATGTATATTTTCTTAGAAGAAAATAAAATGAAAATAGATATAACAAATTTACTGAAACAATAAACTAAGAGCTGTTTCAATAGATTTATTATTTCCATTTTATAAGACCTGTATTATATAAAAAGCACCACAGAACTGGCGTTTAAAAGTAATAAGTACAAAACTTTAAAAGAATATCATTAAGTGGAAGAACTCGCAGCTTTGTTTGCAGCACTCGTGCCTACTTTGTTCGCCTGACGAAGGGTCATGTGTTCTTTCTACCCAGAAACAATCGTTGCAAGTTTATTGCCTTTTATGGTGTTTATTCAAAGTTTTGTAATTATTACTCGTGCCTACTTGTTCGCCTGAGGAAGGGTCATGTCTTCTTTTGACCCGAAACAATTGTTGCAAGTTCTTGCGTTTTATAGTGTTTATTCAAAGTTTTGTATTTCTTATGTTACAATACATACTTCTTCTTTAAAACATTTGTTACATACAACAAATGACTTTATAAAATAAAAACATAAATCAGCATTGCAAGAAACACTCACAATTTTCTGAAATGAAATATATCTTTATTGGAATTCCCCATCTCTTCAAATGTATTATGATTGGTGCACCTTAAGTAATCAAATTAATAAAAAAAGAAAGAATACAAATAAAATTATTATGTGAGAGCATAATTATCCTGCAAAGTATCTGAAATTTTACAATAAATATTTCATAAATACTTAAACAAGAGAAAATAACAAATCTCTAATTATTTTTGCAATTTAGCTAACAAGCCACAAGATTCATCGCAAAAGACACATGAATAAATAAACACTTTGATGCAGGATGCATTACGTACAGTCAAAGTTCATAGACTCAGAGGGGAAATTATGTTTAGATATTTTAATTGGTGCTGAAAGGGGGTGAAAAGGGAAAAGCTGAAGAATAAAGAGCATAATTTCTTTTTGCAGTATTTTGATTTTAATTTAATTTAACCCTTTCACGCCCAAGGGAAATATTTTTCCCTTCTACAAAAATCGTTATCGACTGTTCAATTATTATTGAATCGATATTTTTTTTACTGAATGTCAAAATAAAACGTATGTCCAAGGCAGCAAATGTAACGAATAAAAAAAAAACGTATAGAAAATAGGACACATAATACAGTGCGTTGCATGAATATAAACGCACCTTAACTTTAAGAATTAGAATGGTATAGAAGTGTAATAAAAAAAATATGAGTAGGTGACACTTGATGCAAACTGTATGTTTGTGTATGATACAAGAAATGAAAATACGAGTCAAAACAACGAAAGACCAATATGATTTTTTATAAAATAATTTTATTAAATTTATGACAAAAATACATGTTGCGTGAATTTAAACGCACATGTAAAAAATAAATAACTGAGTAACAAATACAGTATCTAATGCTTTGTAAAGCTACCGTGGGCTTCTAGAACAGTCAGTGGACGTCTTGGCATTGACTGATATAGTGGCATGAGATCATCCAAGCGGATTGTCTTCCAAGCTAATAGAATGGCCGATTTTAGTTCATCTTTCGTGTTAAACTGCCTTCCGTTTACGTAAACACGGCGAACCAGAATACCCCATATGTTCTACATTATGTTTAATTCGGGGCTTTTTAACGGCCAATCCAGAACTTTAATTTTATTTTCATGGAACCATTTTTTCACGATATGTGCTGTATGTACAGATGCACAATCTCGCTGAAAAATATAAATTCTTCCAGCTTTCTTGACTGTTTGACGGCGGAGGTTCCTTGTGAGCAATTGGACATAATCTACAGAGTTCATAGTGTTTTCGACGAACTCTAATTCGAAAATCCCTTTAAAACCTATGGCTGCCTACACCATGACAGATCCACCTCCAGATTGACGTTTTGAACAGTACATTTCTTCGGTTCTCAAATCGTGCCTGTCGCTATGAAATCCATTCAGGCCATCGAGATTAAACTTTTTTTCATCTAAGAAGATGATTTTTTCCAAAATTAGTTGATCAAAAATCCATTTTCTTGCCCATTCCAACCGCATATGTTTGTGCTCTTGAGTGAGGGGTGGTTTCGCCTTCATTTTCTTAAATTTCATGAATGTTGCAGCTTTGATAGTTCTCCATATGTTTGTCCGATGAACATCCAGCTTGTATTGAGCCTTTATCTTCGCGCAGGAAATATTCTTATTCTTTGCAGCATTGCATATTCGACGTTTGTCGTAACTGGTGAGCTTTCCTGTTCGCTTCTTATACGCTTTTTTTCCATAATTTGCTCCTTTCTTTATATAATTTCACACAACACTCTCACTTCTTCCGATTCGGCGCCCAATTTCACGATTGCTAAAGCATTTACCACGCATAAATTCGATTTTTATCCTATCGTCTACTGTCAAAGTTTTCCCTATTGTCATCCTGAACAAACTCCGTAAATTTTGCACTCAGGCATTAAAAATGTTTTTAAGAGAACTTTAGCAACACGAGTATCTGTGATTTAATTTAATTCCGGTGGCTCTGTTAAATTTTAAACGCAAAATACAGAGTGCGTTTAATTTTGCGCAACAAATGAAAAACAGTCAAAAATAAGAAAATGCTTAAACACCCATTTGCATAAGCTTGCATGAGTCTAAACATACATGCCCAAAGCACCTTATTAAGTTGTTAGTCATACGCAATAACTGTAAGTCACATTCCTTCTTTTAAAATTAAAAAAATTATATTTCTGGTTAATGGAAAAGGTGCGTTTATATTCATGCAACACACTGTAAATGTGTTATGTGCAATGTCCACTTGTGCTTCACAAGTAAACAAAATTGTTTCGTAGAATACCATAACTAGCTATTTATTTTACTTTTCTGATAATTTTTATATTACAAAGCAATAAATTTGTATTACAAAGCAATAAATAAAATACTGATATAATAAACCTAACTCTTCGTTTATTTACTTTTATGGTCCATAGGGAAAATATTTCCCATGAAATTATAGGAAACCTATACACCCTGCTATGTTTTTCTGGTGATATTCTCTTACTTTACACCCACAATAGCTAAAACATTGTGTTGTATATTGGCATATTTAGTCTTGGAAATCTTATGGTCCTGAAAGGGTTAAACAATACACAGTAGTTCATTTATCAGTCTGGATTGTGCATTTAGCAATTGGCAAAGAGAAAGTATTTGAGCAATTAGTTATGATGAAACATAAATTGATCACAAAACGGCCCCACCCTCTAAAGGGCAAAATTAACGGTCGCCACCGGCCACGTGGCGACTAAATAAAAAAATATGGCGATTAAAAGTTATGCATCGATCGCCACTAAAGTCGCCACTTTTTGTGATCATTAAAAGATTCTAAAAATCGAGCAACGATAGGCAATCGAAGCCTTGTGATTTTCAATCTTTTTCCATCCATGGCATAAATGTCAATGTTCATTTTAAACTTGCTTTGTTATATTCTACAACCTATAAAGAAGTAGAATTGTTTAATATATCTCACCCATATAATTTTGTGGACCCCCCCCCCTCCTTTCCCTTCCCCTAACGATCTGTGATCACACAGCTTATAGAAAGCTTTATAATTTCTAATCATTCTCCATTTGCTGCAAAAATATAAATATCTATTTTAAACTTACTTTATTAGATTCTAGAATCTGTAAAGAAGTAGAATTGTTTAATATCTCTTACTCATAATTCTTGTAACCCCCCCCCCCTCCTACCCTCCAACGTTTGGCAATCACATGCTCCACTGAAGCCTTGTGATTTTACAATCTTTCTCCATAAATAACATAGATGTAAATATACATTTTAAACTTTCTTGATTAGATTCTAGAACCTATAAAGAAGTATATGGATGTATCACCCCCCCCACACACACACACACACATGTGCACTCCATTTCAACTAGCAGTTAATGATCAAATGTCCTGCAAAGCACAATCTTTTTCCATTATTTTCTCCATAGTATTCAGTGTATATTTAACCCATTTAAGATATTTGACAAATGTGTGTATCAAAATTAGATTTGGCTTAAATGTGTATTTTTCAAAAATTTTTGTACTATTTGCTTTCTTTTGAGTAGAAATCTTTTTTTTTCCTTCCCATTTTAAAGTAGAAATATCCCTATTTTTAAAGCTACAAATTTGGCAGCTAAGTAAATTATTTTTAATGAAGCAGCTATGTTTCCATATCTATACTTTTTAAGAGGAAATATTTTAACTCTATTGAAATAAAATCCTTTAAAAAAGTGTGTTTTTAGAAATAAAAAACAATAATAAAACTGCTAACTGTATTTACACATGACCATGTAAAAGGTTGTGATGATGATGAATCAGCTGATTCATTTACTAGAAAATATCAATATGAACTGTGAATGATAATGGCTTATTTCACTTAAAAAAATTAAAAAAAAAAAAGTACTACTGAATTATCTGAAAGATGAAAACTTTTGCTGTTATTATTACAGCCCCTAAGCAGATTTTAATTTAGAATGTGCAATTTAGGATTTTTAAAAAGAGCGTAATTACAAATTACAATTTCAGTGTCCCTGTATTAATTTTATTATTATATGTACTATTTCTTATTTTCCATATTTTTCTTGTGGTGATTATACCGCAAAATGGTAACAATGCTTTTTGCAGACTGAAAGAAATAGTCTTATCATGTGAAAAGTGGCCACTAACTTAAAAAAGTGGCTACTAATTAAACTGACAGTACCGGCCACTGGCCACTAATGAATTTTTCCAGTTTTGCCCTTTACCACCCTCCCCTCACAAGAAAAAAAGAAATTTAAGTCTGAAGTTTAGCATCCCATAACTTTTCTAACTTTAGCAATTAATTACATTTTTAAAATCTTTTCTCAAGACTCTGAAATCTGTTATTTATTAAGGCATTTTTTCGCAAATATAAAACTTTCAAATATTTTTACTTAAATACTTAGATATTGAAAAGCACTTTTTATCTTTTTATTACGATAAAGATTTTTGCAGAAAAATCCTGCCTAAATTCTCTGAAAAAGGCTGCTTAACTCTTAGGCCCTTAAAAAGTCCTGTTAGAAAATTTCATACATTTATGTATTTGTGAATGAAACAGGTTTTCTGAATATGTCAGAAAATAACCAAATATTATTTAAAAAAGCTTAAAACTTAAATTTAAAACATGAAATCATATTAATTTAATTTTCTACAATACATTTATTATTAAAAAATAATGTATACTTATATTTTTAAAAAAGTTAAATTGAGAGTTAAAAGTAAATAGATTTATGGATTATCACAAAAAAGTAGTCAACGTAAATAGAATATAGTTTGCACTTACAATTGTATTCGCTTCATAACAGCAACATCAAAACCAAAAGTATAGAGTAATCTATTATTATAGTGCAACTTTTCTGGCGTTTTTCTTCACAAATTCGTTAATTAGTTCTGTGTAATCAATTGAGCTTGCTATATCAATTGAAATCAATGATACCCCAGATAGTCTTTCTTGAGACATGGTGGATTTTATTAATTAATTAATTATATTTTATTAATTTTAATTTCGAAAAACTGCGTTCAGGTGATGCAACTGTCACAGGTATAGTTAAAAAAATTCGTAATATTATGGTTAAATTTGGCAGAACTTCCTCTAGTCTATTTGTAAGTAAATACTGCAAACCAGGGACATATCCAGAGGGAAAAACCATGGAAAAAACCAGCCGGAAGAAATAAGTTTCTTCCAAGTGGAAGAAACTGTTTTCCTTAAAAATTTATCCTGTAAACTGCAGATTTGTAAGATACAACGGATGCACTTGTCTTATGAACAACTTTAAGTATCTTTAATTATACCTATAAAAATTTAATTACGCATTTAATTAATACTTATGAGATTTTTACCGAATTGATCTTCGAATCTGATGATCACGTTTCAAAATTCTCAAAATCCAGTAAAAAAATCAATTTCAATTTAAACAGTAAAGTTTTATAATTTAGACAATTTTATTTCTTTAACTGGTAATAAATAATAGTTTGGATCACTTGCTTATACTTTCTGATTAAACAGCTCTTAACAAACATCTAGTTAATTAAAAGAACCAGTATTCAATTACAAAATGTATTCAAAAACTTTATTTTCCTTATAATCATATACAATACAGTCGACTCTCTCTAATCTGCAGATTTATAATCTGCAAATCCTTCTAATCTGTAACTGATTTTTTAATGTAAAGAAATTTACATCTCATATTTCAAAAAATTCACATTTCTCACATTTTTACTTTTTTTTAAATCAAATTTTTAGCTTAATCCTTGCTTTCAAACACAATTGGGGGCAGGGGGCATTCTTGTATTTATATTATCCTGCAATTCATACAGACTAGTGCTTAAAACAATCAATGTTTAACAAGAGTGAGAGTGATGAATATTAGTTTTAAACTTTCAAAAATATTTCGTTTCATATTTTTTAAATATGTTTGTTTCCATTTTATAGGTACCTATTATTTGAATATGCTTAAATTATTTACCATCATACCGTAAAATCCCGAAAGTACCCCCCCCCCCCTTTTTTTGAAAAGCAAAACAGATAAATTTCAGGTGGGGGGTTATAATCAAGATTCTTTAAAAAAATTATCAAAAAAAAAAGAATGAAGAAAAGGGAGGGGAGGTTATATTCGATGGAGGGGGTACTTTCGGGATTTTACAGTACTTACTTAAAAGGAAATATTAAAGGCTATCATTTCTTACAAAGAACTGTGTAATGATTCCATTGATAACGTGCATGTGCATCCGACACTTTATGAAAAATTAGTTAAATTAGAAATAATATATAAATATTAAAATTCAAACTCACCATTAACCTTCCAACGGGCGCGCGTATCTGAGAGATACACTTGTGGTAAATCTCGTTGTATATCTTAAAGTCAGAGAGCATTTGAAACACTTATCTTTGGCTATTCACTCAGTATATATTGATCTATTTTTAGTTATCTTTTGAACCTCGAGACAATGATATGAAGCTGAATATTTGCTATTTGTATTTGAAAAATACGTGCGACCTTTCATGTAACGTTTTGTTATATTTGATTTTTTTTTCACTGCTAAAAACGATTAGTTTGTTGTTTTTGTTTTAAATATTATTATTTTAAATATTTTTAAAATTAATTAACTTATAATTACGATGTTTCTTTGATTTTTTTATATTGATTTTGCGCTTTCAATTTCATTCTTTCAGTTTTGTTTTAATGAATAAAAGTTCCAACTGAATGTTCTTATTAATCTTCAAATGGTTATAGTATAATTAAAATATTCAGATACTTTAAAATACATATGTTACAGTACTGTATGTGAAAACCTTTCATGTTCGTATAAGCAGCGCGCCCGCTAGAAGGTTAATAAAAACCACAAATTAAAGTTGTGCAATGCCGACGTACCGTAAGTGTGCCCGAAGATTGGATGTAGCTTTGTTGGATGGAGAAAAAAAAAGGGGGGGTTATTTTCAGGATAATGGAGACATTTCACTTTCAGTGAGAAAGGTAGGGGGGTTTATATCCGATGGGGGAGGGGGGGTTACTTTCGGGATTTTATGGTATATCAATGTCGTAGATTAGTTTTATTAATATTAAAGAAATATTTTATTCTAAAATTTAATAGAAACCATCTTTCCATTTTGATGTCTATGAATTAATAATAACTGACTTTGTATCTGCAAAAGAAAACTGTAAACAAACGCAATGATCTCTAATCTGCAAATTCCTATAATCTACACAACCTCTGCACAAAACTTTTGAGAGTTAGAGGGAGATGACTGTAAAAAACAAATGAAAAGTTTTCTAGTAGTTCAATACTGCAGTTTATTTTTCAACTTAAAATAGATAAACACAAATCATGTTTTTTTTTTTATTCTAGAGAAGTTGCATGCAGGAGAGTTTAAAAGTGGGTATTTTACTTATTGATGATACAGTTCACTGGGTACCAGCTTCGAGTTTATGCAAAAAATTGTATCCTTTAAAAAAAAAAAAAAAAAAAAAAATGCAAATAGTATGGCTAAAAATTCCGTAATTATTATCACATGTACTGTTTGAACGTATAACAATATGAGATAGTATCTATGCATAAAGTTCTAAAAATATTAGCACTGAAAAATAAAACCCCATCACCTGCATACATTTACTGTTTGTTATCAAATAACTTATTTTTCTAAAAGTATTTTTAATATTAATTAAATTATAGTTTAGATTTGACATTATATTTATGCTTTAAGTTTATATAGCTCATAAATTTTAATTTTGAACATCTGTTTTGTCTTCTGGTTGGTTTCTTCAATTTCTTCCGTTTTTTTCCAGTTTCTTCCACTGTCCTGGAAGAAACCCAACCCTGGTCACATGAGATACCTGGTTGATACACACCCTGGGTACATATAGAAACACTAGATAGTTCAATATGTACGCCAGAAGATTTTCAGCAACTTCAATGCGTATAAAGCATGGCCCCAGGGACTGTAGAAGACACGCCTACCCACGTTAAACAGTAAGCCATTGAGAAGACCTCAATGTGTTCACTAAACCTAGACATATAATATGTCGTCTAAGTTTAGTGGACGTCAGCACACAGGTCCTCATGTTTTCGGCACTATGATCTAAAGCAAGCAATATTATCTAATTAGAAAACCACATATATATTTATATTATTTTCTTCTACACATATAACAAGATAAAAAAGTATTGGATTTGGAAACTTTAACTTCCAGTTTTCAATGTATTTACATGTTTTTAGCTGCATTGAACACCATTAGACTATTTTTGAAAACTTAGATATAATTTTTTTGTTGATCAGATTTTTGGGTATATCGTCCAGCAGGTAGTGTAGCTGTATTAGATTTCCCTTTTTATGGGAAAGACATATCTCAGCTGTATTAAAAAGAAGCTATATCTCAAAAAACAAAAAGTATTTGAAACATGGTTGTTTCGGTTTTGAACATAAATCATGCACCATACCACTGAATTAGGACGTGATTCAGTTTTTGGTATGTTGAATTTGAATGGACTTAACATTGCACTAAAGCTAGACAGACAGCATAGCAACGGTCTAGAATTCATTTCTAGGGTAATCTGGAATTGTACCATCACAATTTAAAATCTCCATGGAGGAGATGTTTCCCCAACTTCAGTATACCCATGCTATATTTACAAATCATGGAGGACACAACGGATTTTACGTGCACCAGATACCATTAATCTACAGGATATTTCGCAAAATGTATTTTTAGAATGTTTCAGGCACATATAAGCAATCCATACACCCAGAAATTGCCTTTCTGAGATAATTTCGATGAGGGTTACAACTTGAAATGTATTTTTGTATTCACATACCAAAAAACTGTCGTCCTGAGATAATTTGGAACAAAATTACGCTTCCATTTTTTTTTTTTTTTTGCCCCCTCGCCACTTCTATATGGAGATTTAGCAAAATCCTATCACAGTTAATGTTTGATGAAAATATTCAACACACACCAAAATTTGTAAACATAGCTCCAATAGGGTTCCCCAGGAAAAGTTTAAGGCAAATGGCAAAAAGGCGGTTTTAAAATTTGCTCCCTTTTTATCCCCCCCCCCCTTCACCAAATCAAAAATCACAAAACATATACATTATAGTCATATACAGTACAGTCAACTCCCTCTAATCCACAGATTTATAATCTGCAAATCCTTCTAATCCATAATTGATTTTTTAATGTAAAAGAAATTTACATATATTTTATTATTTACATATAAAAAATTCACCTTTTTTTTTAAATCAAATTTTTATCTTAATCCTTGCTTTGAAACACAATTGGAGAAGAGGGGGGGTGGGGTAACATTC
Source organism: Salticus scenicus (assembly GCA_963930645.1). Classification (NCBI taxonomy): domain Eukaryota; kingdom Metazoa; phylum Arthropoda; class Arachnida; order Araneae; family Salticidae; genus Salticus; species Salticus scenicus. The sequence continues at coordinate 35,295,971 of OZ005649.1, forward strand.
TTGTATTTATTAGCCTGCAATTCGTGCAGACTAGCACTTAAAACAAACCACTGTTACATCAATGTTTAACAAAATTAATCAGTGATGAATATTATTTCTGAACTTTCAAAAGTATTTTGTTTTGTATTTTTTAAATATGTTTGTTTACATTATACACATACAGGTACCTATTATTTGAATATGCTTGAATTATTTATCATCATATATGAATGAGATAGATTAGTTTTATTAATATTAAAGAAATATTTTATTCTAAAATTTATTAGAAATCGTCTTTCCATTTTTATGTCTATTTATGAATTACTAATAACTGACTTTGTATCTGCAAAAGAAAGAAAACTGTAAACAAAAGCAATGATCTGTAATCTGCAAATTCCTATTGTTGCGTACTTGGGGGTTCGTGAATTGTCCGAGAATGAAAGGCAGAACTTACAAAAATTCAGTAATTTATTAACAGAAAGTTCCAGAAAAATACAGGTCTATAAACCAAGTATCAGCTTCAATTCAACAAGTAAACACAGCTTAAACAACAGCTGTCAATAGCAAATCCACAGAACAAACTGTATAGCAATAACACTTTATGCAAGTCTCTTTCAAAGAGGCTCAAAACAATGCAAGCATTAGCGAAGCTAGCTGAGAACTGAACTGAACTAACTTGCCTTGGCAGGAAAACGCTCCTTATATACCCCTGTAGAAAAGTGTAGAAGGTTCCAGAAATTTCCGCATCTCATCAGCCAATGAAATTAGAGCTTCCATATTTGGTATATCTCTTATTTTTCTCGCTAAGGTCGCCAAAAAAATCGCCAAGGTGGAAAAAACTTGCCAAATTTAGCGTCAAATCCATTACATGCCTTATTGGGGCTTTTTAATGCGTCTTTAAGGGAAAATAAGGCTATTTCAACGCTAAAACAACTAGAAATGCACAAAATTAGCACTTTATCAACTTACTAAGCCTCTTTGAAAGAATTTATACAAAAATAAACACAATTATTTACAATTTTGTAACACTGCCCCCCTCCCAAGGACTGCACGTCCCGGGCAGTGCAACCCTTGGTCAAGAGGTGAAACTAAACAAATTTACACAATCTAAAATACAAAAACTAAGTTGCATATAACGACAACATAGAAACAAAAATCAAGTGAGAAATATTTACAAAATTCACAAATATGTACAAGTATTTATATACAAATATTTACATTATGCATTTTGCACCGCCTTCGGTTTTGATGAAGGTGTTTTAGTGATCCACACCACTACATCATTCAGCCTTTTTAAGACTGTGTACGGTCTGTACCAGTTGCACTGTAACTTGGGAGAGAGTCCTTTGCATCGAACAGGATTCCACAACCAGACCTTCTCTCCTTCCTGGAACTCATGTTGTGTAGCCTTTAGATCGTACCTTGTCTTCATTTTCTCCACTGCAATGTGAATCCGCTCCCGAGCAAAGTTGTGTACGTCCTCAAATCGTGCCTGGAGATCTTGGATGTACTCCTCAGGCGATGAAGGCACATCGGGTGGACAACTAAACAGGAGATCACAAGGGAGACGAAGTTCAGATATGTGAGGGAGTTCCTCACATATCCTTTTATTTTACCAAATTTATTCAATTATAATTAAAGATCTATTTATTCACAATTAAAAAGTATTAACTTTTATAATCCTTTGTATTTAGGTCAAGCTTATTTCAATTTTAGTAAATTATGTATTCAAAATTAAAATACTTATCATTTTCTAATTTTAAGAACAAATTCAGTATTAAATACATTGATCTCTTTTTAGCTTAATGCAATATATATATGTAGGGATCTAAACACAATTTAATTTTATTATCCCTTAAAGTAATTATATTTTTATTTCCATTTCACTATGTTTCCCAATAAATCTAATTTATATTTATAGCTGTAAATGTACGTTGGAAACTTTCCGTTATATCTTTTTATTATTTTGTTTTATTTTATATACAGATAATCTATTTAACTGCAGCTATTAATGATCCATTATGTAGACATTATGTCGCAAGAATTTTCGCAATATTTCTTAATTACTTGCACCTGTCTTTTCCAACAGTATTCGTTGGCGAATGTATTTTATGCCAAAAAGGGTTGCCATAATTTCAACCGTCATTTATTTTTTAAAATTTCTCATTGGAATAACATTAACACAAAAGAAGATGTGTTGGCGCCCTTGGCTTCAAAATATAAAGATATTATCTCTATCTGGCAGTTAACAATTTGGCTGCGGAATTTGATTCCGGGACAGTTTGATAATAATCGCCGTCTCTTAAAGATGTAATTTTTCTCAATTAAAATTCTCTCTCTCCTCCACCATCGTTTTATAACGAATTATTTTATGGATGTGAACCTGGATGTGTCCTCTTATGTCATTTTATATTTTTGAATAAATAGTCACGGCTAATTAAAAATTGACTGGAATTGACATTTATTTTAAAATGACTATTTTTATTGACTTAGTTTTTTAGAGGACAGTGGCTTTTATGCTACAACATCCGAACAGCATCTGGGCTGGAGTATAGCCGGTGGTTTCATGGACAGCACTTCGATAAGCCAGCAGGAACAATGGTAACTTCAAGTCCCAATTTTGCTGGTTTCTTGATACTAGAAGAGAGAGGTTATTCAGGATGGTACAATTAAACCTCTCGACCATGCCGTCCGACTGGGGATGTAAGGGTGTTGTCTGGGTTTTGTCTATGCCGAGTAGTTGACACAGTTCTTTGAAAACAGCAGATGTAAAGTTTGTACCTTGGTCTGTATGAAGTTGTAGGGGCGTAACTTGACGCCCATTGCTGCACTAGGACCTCTGCGACTGTGCATGCTTCTTGATCGGGAATGGGATATGCCTCAGGCCACTTGGTGAAACAGTCCATCACAACGAGGATGTATTTATTTCTACTGGAGATCCATGGCAAAGGACCCATGATGTCAAGTGCAATCCATTCAAATGGTGCTCCCAAGTTATACCGTTGCAGTCTTCCTCGACTTCGTTTCTGCGGGCCTTCACGTGCCGCACAAGCATCACAGGATTTACACCATTTCTCCACATCCTCCCTTGCCTTGCACCAGTAGAAATGTTCCCGAACTTTCTGCAGAGTCTTCATTACCCCAAAATAGCCTCCGGTAGAGCTACTATGCAGTTGTTCTGAAACATCTGGAATTTTTTTGTCTTGGTAATACAATCTGCTATCTGAAGCTTTTCCCATCATCAGATTCCAACTTTCTGTATAATATGCCGTTTCTGATACGAAGAGAGCCCCAAAGTGCCCAATAACTTTTTGTAATGGGACTAAATCTGGAAATGTCCTGCCAGGTAGGTCTATTGCTGGTCGTCTCCTTCAGCTGTAATATTGGCTTTATGTCAGGATCTTCCAACTGGGCTTGTCTAAGTTTTTCGTCACTCCATGGATTGGGATCTTGTTCTGATGGTGTTGAGACAGTAACTTGGCAGGCAACCGTCTTTATTCTTTGGTGTTTATCCTCGGCATTAGAGCTGTACTTATGATCTTCAGATGGAGGCTTCTGCAAGAAGGCATCTGGATTTTCCCGAAGAGTTCCTTCTGGGTGGCATACTTCAGAGACATTCTTGGTTGCTTCTCTATCTGTTCTTACTGGGCAGCTTCGTTTGATATGCCTGTCTTTTCCACAGCCCTAGCATTTAGTTGTTAGAGTCTTACCTTCTTTCTTACTCTCAAGAATGCGTAGTCTTCTATTAATATCTGCAATAATTGTCTGAATCTCTTTAAGATCATCTTGAGAGCCGTTCACTTTGTCTGCTGTGCTATTCTGGCGATGTTTGCGGGAGGCTTGTTGGACTGCCTCGATCTTTAAGGCATACACTAAGGCTGACTCGACATCTTTCACACCGAAGAGTCTGAGGGCTTTTTGAATTTCTGGATCTCCGACAGCATCAATGAAATATTCTAGGGCCAGATCATTGGTGTTTCAGGATGACAGTCTGATAAAGCCAAATGTGAAAGCCTCTGGATGTTTGATGCCAGCTCTTGTAAGGTTTCCCTTGTCTCTGATGACGAGACCTTAGCTGGAGTCGACTATATTCTTTGGACCATTTCGCTCCAAAACGTAGCTCTAGTGCTCTGGTTAAAGCTTCGAATGTTAAAGCTTCATGTCGCTGTTCCTTCGAAAGGGTCTCCAGAATATCTGCGGCGGCGCCTCACAACGACCCTACCAAATGAGCCGTCTTTGCAACAGTGTCCCAACCGTTAGCTTCAGCTACGATGGAAAACTGAGTCTTATATACATGCCAGGAAGAACTGACGTTGTAGGTGGATAGCTTAATAAATTCCTGATTCTGGATTCTTCCCTCTTTCTTTTCAGTTTCCTGAGGCATGGATTCTAACTTTTCTTCGAGATTCCGAATCTTGCTCTGCAGTTCATTCCCTATTACTTCTCCGTTCCACTCTTCTTTCATTTTTCTCTCAAGATCTTCCTCCATTCTCTTAAACTTGCTTTCTATCTCTGAAAACCTTCCTTTCAGCTCTTGATCAAAGTTTTCCTTAAATTTCTCTTCTATCTTCATAAATCTCTCTTCAAAATTCTTTTCTACTTTCATAACATTTTCCTCTATCTTCAAAGCTTTCCCTTCAAAACTCTCTTCTATTTTCAAAACTTTCTCTTCAAAATTTTCTTCTATCTTTATCTTTATAACTTTCTCTTCTACAGTACACTCTCAAAAATCCGCACAGCTTAAAACGAAGTGTTTTGCGCATTTTTGAATTTTGCAGATTTTAGAGTAATTTCTTTATTTACATCTTAGAACCTCATTTGAGTAGCAAATCTTTAAGAAACAATTTATATGTTATATATACAATGCTGAAATAAAGTGTGCTTAATAAAAGTACAAATATTTCATGAAATTTTAATTTAAAGAACAATTTTTATATATCATGTTATAGTTACAAATTATCTAGATTTTTGAAAAGTCTGATCAATACTAGTTTAAGTAAGAATATTCATACATATTTATTTTCTTATAACCTGCAAAAAAGTCAGCAATTCTTGGTCAATCACATAAGTTTGTGCTATGAGAAAATTTGAGTATTTATCTTCAGGAGAGAAAATCTTTCATGAAAAGGGTCTTTCTCCTTCTTCCTCTAAATTATTATCATTTATTTTTTTATAATTATGTATAATTACATTTATCATTTCCTCCTCTGTAACATGCTGAGTGATTGGTGATTCATCAGCACCAGTTAATAATTGATTTGCCTCTTAATACAGCCAGTGCCGGCCCGAGCAAATTTGGCGCCCTAGGCGAAAAATTTTCGTGGCGCCCCATTAAAACAATTTTTTTTTTTTTTTAATGTAAGACATGCAGACAATTATACATATACAAATACTGTAATAAATAATCAACTATTTATTTTTATTACATATTGCATATTGTTTTTCGGCGCTACTTTTAGCGGTAGTAGAAACAATATCCTTCAAATGAATTGTTTTAGCTTCATCTTGATCTGTTGATAATGGTGATAGTCCTACAAATCGTTCTCACGTCACTATAGAACGCTGGTAAGGTTTTATTAATTTCAATTATATCAAACTGGGTTCTCCACTGGCCACAGACACAGGAAGTGGCAGCAACAATTTTATTGCTGTTACTAAATTCAATACGCAATGTACTAGGTCGTTTTCACAAAAATTATTCAAAACTTCCTGTAGTGTACTTTCATCAACATCCTTACGTCTCCTTGAGTTCTAATGATCTCCTAATCTTCTACATAATTTCAAAATCACTTTGAAAGGTTTTTTTACGACTCACAGTCGTTAGAAAGGCATCAGAAAACATGGTTTATCTTTTTGGTCTGTTTGAACTTTTCATCATTCGAATTTCTTGCTGTATCAAGAAAAGAAATATAAAAATTAATCTTAAAATCATGTTTAGCATCACTTGTTGATTTATCAGCTGACTGCATAATTAAACTTTTTCATTTTTCGTAATCGGGCTGGCTCTGACTCCAATGGGAATGATACCGCAATATTAATTTCTTCTGAAAATGCCTCCTGTTTATCAAATCCGAAATAACTTTTACAGTTTTCAAGAAAAAATTTGTGTGTTTAGTAGTGCATTAGTAGTGGAGTTTGGGAGTTTGGGTCACATTTTCACTATTGGCGCGTCGTCTTTTGTTAGTACTGACGGAAACTTTCTTCACTTATTTTCTAATAGGAAATTAACATTTTTTATACGTGATCTGGCTTGTGTTCGTCGAGAATGGACAACTAGAACGAGGCTAAGCTTTCAATGTTTGTGGGAAAAAGCTGTGCTATGATAGGCTACATTCCACTGTTTGTGGGTTAAAAGAAGACTCCTACAGGTTAAATAAAAGAAAATCGTCAGGACTTTGAATGACGTCAGAGAGTCATGTCGTCTATTCGCTGCAGATTACCCATAGAATTTTCTCACATTGCAAGGATACATAAACTCAAAGTGAAACCGGAAGCATTTTTCATGTTCTGTTTATCAAAGCCTCAATCTTTATTTCTTTCATATCAAACTATTGTTTATCTACTAATTATTTTGGAAGATGAAGCAAGATTTTTGCTTATTCAGATTCAGTTGGAAAAATCTTTTGTTTTTTCAAATTATTATCCTGATAGTGTTTCTTTAGGATTCGGATGAAAATAACTTTTCAAATGAGCCTAATTTGCTTTGCTAATGATATTTTCTCTCTAATTTTCTCTTACAAAATTGTACTCCAAAAATTTTTTTTCTGTTAACAGCTAGTCTCAAGTATCAACTGTACTGAAAACGAAATTTCACATTTTATTACTAAGTTGAGCTACTAGGAAAAGAAACTATAACAGAATCACTTTGTAAAATTCCAAAAAGCCCCCACGCATAGCCCCTACAAAGTTACCTAGTCTAAAGAGCTAAAACTTCTTTCTAGTTATAGCTAGCTTCCTTCAAATCTTATTATTATTTTTTTTTTTTCTTTTTATGTCAGTTCAAAATTATAAAATTAAAATATTTATAACTTTTCGTATATAAAGTAAATAGAAAACAAAAAGTAACAAGATAAATAAGAATGTAATACTTATACACATTCTTACTTTTATAATCTTTTTCAATCAATCATCTGCCTCAGACGTGTATACAAAGGTAATCTGAAGTAATCCTTTTTTCTTTCGATTGCTATACCCTGGTAAAATTGCTTTTCTACGAGCCGAGCAACTGAGAAAATTCGAATCAAAAAATATCGTTTGCTTGCAAAACACACTCAAAGTTTAAAAAAAAAAAAAAAAGAAAGAAAGAAAAAGAGGCTGAAGTTTCATTTTTTTTTTTTGTCAGTTTTTTATAATCATTAAACTCAACATTGTGCCAATCCATTTAACCTCTTCGCTTCATAAAATGTGCTCTTGCAGCAAAATTTACAGTTAAACTGGAAACAAAAATGACAGTCTATACATTTCTATTAAGGTCGACCTTGACAAATTGATGAGTATTCAGTAAAAAATGGTAGTTTCGAGTTGCCAAAATTTCGAAGTTCTAATTTCAATAGAAGCTGAGTTCTGGAATTTCGAGCTACATTTTAACACAGAATTAACCCGATATTTTATCATTTGTAGTCAAGAATTTAAAAAGAGGCTGATTAACTCCCGAGAAGTCGATTGTATTCAGTAAATTGTTCTGAGCAATCGTCTCATAGAGATTGCGCTTCAATCATTTGATTATCATTCCTGATCCTGAATAAATGAAATTCCTGCTCTATAGTGTAATGTAATTAATGCTCTTTACTTTACTTTTTTGATACAAGTGACTGCTTGCCCCAGGATTCAAAACAATCGAAACAGTCCAATAGGACTATTTCAAAAATACTCTTAAAAATCCTATTTTTATTTGATTGTTTCAAGAATATTCATTGAATTGACAGTTTTGCTGGACTGTTTCGAGAATATGAGTTAAATAAAGCTCATTAATCAACTTGAACCTATGTGTGCATTTACGATCTTCTTTTCTTGAACAAGAAAGTCGCTGTTTCGTAACATTTGATTTGGCACCTGATGTAAGGCAGATACACTTAATGATTCTGACTAGAAGTATTGCAAAAGACATGAAAGAACTTGAAGCTTAGACTGTCTAGTTAAAAGAATTGAAAACTGGACAAAATCATATGATAGCAGCACAACATGAGATGAAAATCAGACATGAAGAGATGAAGGATGGATAAAAGAAGATGAAAGCTAAACATGAATTGAGAGAATAGCTGAAACCCTGACAAGAGGAGTTAAGGATAAAATAGAAGCCATGTAAGAAGAGATTCGTTGAAAAGTTAAAATAATTCAAGAGAAAATGCAAGAGTGAGAGAAATTTTTGAGGAAAAAATAAAATTTACGAAAATTCAAGTTGAAAAGACAATTCAAGCAAAGTTTCCAGAAATTAAAGGTTCCAATTGCCCATCACTAGTGCGACATAAAACTCACTTTCCTACCCTCCAGAAATAAAAGATAGCTTTTAGGGAAAGTATTTAAAAATAAGAAAAGATGTACAAAGGAAAGACCGAAACATAAAAGGTGTGCAAGGGATGATTCATGAGATGAAACATGATGTACAATTTAGACCCTTGAATGGAAAGTCAAAACTTTATAGTTCCAATAAAGTACAGCCCCATTAAATAATGACTCGGTGACTTTTAGATATAGTGTAAGGCTGTTAACAATTAGATGGACAGATTTAATGATGGACTGTTTTCAAAACTCAATTCGACGTTGTAAGTTTTTGAAATAAATAGATCGTTATTATGGTAAAATCAAGCCAATTGTTTGTGACTCTCTAGCGCTTCTCATCAGATAAATTAGATTGACTTTGATGCCCTGAAAAGCCAATTTGAGGATTATCCATTTACTTCATTTTTACACGTCCAATTGAAAACACGCCAAGAAAAACTCAGTAAATGTTTCCAAGTCATAGCAGCAGACTTGTAACCTTTTAGATTGTAAGTGTTTAAAATTTTCCCACAACATGAGTGCTGTGTTTCCAAGACTTCATTTTATCTATTCTAAAGTGCTGTTAGATAGTAATAAATAAAATAGATCTTGTTGTCTGGATTGTGCCGCCCTCTAGATTCGAGCGCCCTAGGCCATCGCCTAGTTTGCCTATATGGTCGAGCCGGCCCTGAATACAGCTGAATTTTTGCAATCCACTAATCAACAAATCAATTGTGACAATGTTTGTTTACATTGCAAATGATATGTGGATTTTAGAGAATTGCGGATTTTAGGGTTGCGGATTTTTGAGAGTTGACTGTATTTTATCCATTCAATTTTCCATCACCGTTAATTTACCCTCGATTGATTCTTTCACTGTTGAAAGCTCTCTCTTCATCTCATCTTGATTAGATTTAATTTCTTCGGTCAAACTGGCTTCCATCTTTTCCTGAACTGCTTTCATTTCCTTCATTTCTTCAGTCAAGCCGTCTTTCAATTCTTTTTGTCCCGTTTCCATACTTTCTTTCATCTCTCTTTGTCCTTCTTTCATTCTTTTGATCAATCCGGTTTCCATCTTTTCCTGTCCTTCTTTCATTTCATTTATCTAGGTAGCTAAACTTTCTAGAAGTTTCTTCATTTCTTGCTCCATAGCTCTAGTTATAACCATTCACAGACAACCCCACTCCTGACACCAGAAATGTTGCGTACTTGGGGATTCGTGAGTTGTCCGAGAATGAAAGGCCAAACGTACAAAAATTCAATAATTTATTCACAGAAAGTTCCAGTAAAATACAGGTCTATAAACCAAGTATCAGCTTCAATTCAACCAGTAAACACAGCTTAAACAGCAGCTGTCAATAGCAAATCCACAGTACAAATTGTATACCAATAACACTTGAAGCAAGTCTCTTTCAAAGAGGCTCAAAATAATGCAAGCATTAGCGAAGCTGGCTGAGAACTGAAATGACTGGCTTGCCTTGGTGGCAAAACACTTCTTATATACCCCTGTAGAAAAGGGTGGAAGGTTCCCGAAATTTCCATATCTCATCAACCAATGAGATTAGAGCTTCCATATTTGGTATATCCCTTATAAGGATTTTTCTCGCCAAGGTGGGAAAAACTCGCCAAATTTGGCACCAAATCCATTACCTGCCTTATTGGGGCTCTTTAATGCTTTTTTAAGGGAAAATAAGGCTATTTCAATGCTTAAACAACTAGAAATGCACAAAAATAGCACTTTATCAACTTACTAAGCCTCTTTGAAAGAATTTATACAAAAATAAACACAATTATTTACAATTTTGTAACACTATAATTCGCACAACCTGTGGACAAAACTTTTGAGAATTAGAGAGAGTTGACCGTAAAACAAATAAAAAGTTTTTTAGTAGTTCAATACTGCACTTTATTTTTCAACTTAAAATAAACAGAAACTATGGATTTTTTTTTTTTTTAATCCTAGATAACTTGCAGGAAAGTTTAAAAGTAGGTATCTTACTTATTGATACAGTTCATTGGGTACTAGTTTTGAGTTTATACAAAAAATTGTATCCTAAAAAAAAATGCTAATATTATAGCTAAAAATTCCATAATTATTATCACTTGTACTGTTTGAACGTATAGTAATATGAGATAGTATCTATGCAAAAACTTCTAAAAATATTAGCATTAAAAAGTAAAAACCCATCACCTGAAAATATTTAGTGTTTGTTCTAAAATAACTTATTTTTCTAAAAATATTTTTAATATTAATTGGATTATAGTTTAGATTTGACATTATATTTATGCTTTGAGTTTATATAGTTCATAAATTTTAATTTTGAACATCTATTTTGTCTTTTGGTTGGTTTCTTCCATTTCTTCCGGTTTTTTCCAGTTTCTTCCACTGTCCTGGAAGAAACCCAACCCTGTCAGAAGACACAGTTGTTTTCTACTTCTATGTGCCATTTTTTCGTACTGTTTTATTGGAAAATCCAGATTTTCCAAAATTCTTCCCCTCTCCTTTAAAATCAAGAATTCGAAAATCGACATATATTTTTTCTTTTTTGTACACAGGTCTATATTCTTCTGGTGCTGTTTCATAATTGTGAAGTAATTTGGAGCCGAATTATGTTCGTAAATGGACTTTTGTCGCCCCCCCCCCCCCCCTGAAGGGAGGGAAAGGAAGAATTTTACAAAACCCCGTCATAGTGTGTCAGCTCTCTAGAATCAACATTCACTACAAAATTCGTCATCCAGTCCCACATAAAATCACCATGGCAGTGTTGAGTCAGTGGGTGGAAATTACGTTTTACTCCCTCCCATTCTTCAGCGCTGAATTTATAAAATTCCAGAAATTGAGTTTTAGGTATTTTGTTTGACATATTGTAAAATAAATCTCAGGGTTATCTGTTTTTTTTTTTTTTCAACTACGTATGATTATGTGAAATCAGGTTTTTAAATGTGAAATTACATTTTGCACCCTCCTCCCTCCCTTGGGGATTTCATTTCTAAAATTTCAGAAATTGGTTTTTAGATATTTCTGTTTGTTATATTTTAAAACAAAAATCTTACGTATATCTGTCATTTTGTTTGAGATGTAAAGGGTTATGTGAAATCACGTTTTGCCCCTTCCCTCCCCCCCTTGAGGGCCAAATTTCTAAAATTCCAGAAATATGTTTTCAGGTGTTTGTGTTAGCTACATTAAAGCAAAAATTTTACTGATATCTGTTTTTTTTTGTTTGTTTGTTTTCCCATTGAGATATAGAGGATTTTATGAAATCACATTCTGCCCTCCTTGCTCCTGTTGGAGATTGAATTTTGGAATATCGCTTCTTAAAGGGTGCTTACCCTATATGTTCTATAATATGACCCAGTTTCGAGTCAGTGGCTCCAGTAGATTTTGCTGTACATTGATGGGTCAGTGAGTGAGTGGAAGCACTCTTTTTTATATATAATAGAATATTCAAATATATAATTTTTGAAAATTAGGCTTACATGCCTAAAAACTACATTTAGCTTCCTTGCTACTAGGAAAATAGTTCAGCAAAATTTTTGGCATTAGGAATACAGAATAAAAGAAATTACACCTGTTTGCATAAAATATTCAATGAAAGCCGGTGATAATGTATTAAAGTTTGATGCTTTTCCATCATTTGGATTATCGTTGTAATTTTTTTTTGGTTTCTCGTTCCAGTTCTTCATGTGATATATTATTTCCTCCCACGCAATATTTCAGGGTGTCGACAGTGGAATTTTTTCCCCCTGATACTTCTACCAGTACATTTATATAATAATTTTTAACTTTCATTAATCGAGCAAACTTACTACTAAAAATTTCGAAAGAAAAATAATAGTAGAAGAATCAGGGAAGAAAATTTGATTGTCGACACCCTGTATTTAAAAAGGTTTTCATAATATATATTTTTCAACTAAAGAATTTCTAATGCATATCTGAGATCAATACTTAAAGAATTGCAACCACAGTCAAAGGTTTTTGAACACATAAATGACAATTGGCTTTATTACATTTTAACTTTCAAGTTGATAGAAATTTTATTCTTCACCTTGCTATTACAAAGCATTTAAATTAAGTCTTATAAATCATTTTACATAGCTAAAAATAAATAAATAACGAATTTTCCTTTTCGAAAAGCTTCAGTAGATGAGAAAAATCATGCTTCAGGATGACAAATGATGAGATGACAGAATATAAAAACAGTTTTAATATCATGACAAAGCTTTTTCTCTTTTTCTGCTCGTTTAGAGGTATTTAAAATTACTATGTAAGTGTAGAATGTATTTTATATAGATAATGCCATACTTTCCATATTTCACTGATAAACTAACAGCCAATTTCCATATTTTAAAGCAATAAATTGAAAGTAAATTATAATTTTTAAATGGATTATATTAATGACAGTAAATTTACTAATTATACTCCAAAAAATGAATCTGATCCATTAGTAAAATGAAGTGATTAAAAATATAATTAAAAAAAAAGAAAAACAAATAAGCAAAAACAAATACATTTTTTTTACAAGATTGAAAAATGATAAATTTATTATTAATTTATATTATTTAAGGAGAATCGCGAACATAAGTTATTAATAATAATTAGTTAAAACTATTATAAATTGATAAATGAAGAATCTATAATTAAAAATAAATAAAAATGTTTAATATCAGAAAGGAGAATTTAAAATTCTAGAAAGAGATCTACTTACTCCGTTCTCCCTCCTATATTCTACATTTGCACCTGTTAAAGCTATTTGCCGGAGATTCAGATGACATCTTACATTAAAGCTACAAACTACATTATTAATTACTATGTCCAGCACAGGCGTATCATCATTAGAGGACTCTACATCATTTTTCTCACTGGCGTTTGTCTCTTCACATTTCACAAGATTAGTATTACTGACTATATTTTGAGTTTCAGGATGCAAATCTAAGAACCGATTATTATAAGCAACACCATTTCCCCCACTAAAAGTCGTCATTATTTAATATGAGTCAATTGATTAATCTGCAATATTTAAAAAGGAAGAAAAAAAAAATAATAAGATTGGTGAAACACTATAGATCACGTTTATATTTTATTAGAAAAAATCACCGAACTTTTTAAACACTGGAGCTTAAATTTGAAAACTAATCAATTTTTTTTTTCGTCAGAATAGTCCAAACAGTGATTAAATAAATAAAATAAGCATAAAGCACACTCGCTTAACACAACGTGAAACAACAATGGAACATGGAACTCCGCAGATCGTTCACGCGAGTGTTTTCAGTCTCTGAATCTGAAGAATCGGGCAGGAAGCAAGAGAGAAGCACGAAATTTCCAACTGCGCTTGCGCAGAAAGTATAATAATAAAAATAAAATTTGAGTTTAGGTGTACAAAAGGTAAGACAAGGACAAATATGAAACCTATAGTATATATGCATATTTTTTTTTTAAATCTAATATATGTTTTACTATAATTTTAAATCGCATGTACAGACTACATAACGGAGAAATCCTTTCCATATTCCATACATAAGATTACTTTGGGATAAGGCAACCAAATTTTCTGAAGGTAAAATGGCGACAAATAACGTATGGACCATATTCCCACTTTGGGTTCGAGGCTACAAGAATATCACCTGGTTAGGCAAACAATCCTCAACTCTACCATAATAAAGCATTGTGGCTTGCAAATTTTTATCTTGCATATTATTTATAAGAGTTACAGATTATATGAAATTGAAGTAAGAGTGATTTAGTGATACCTTTGTTTTGTTTTTAATCCAGTTTTAGTAATATACTTTAATATTAATCAACATATGTAATACTAAAAGTTGCCATGTGAACTGTGGCGATGTTGACAAATTTAAATGGATGTTCCATTTAATAAATTAATTTATTAAATTGATTAAAATTCTAATTATTTAAAATTTGATGTCTATATATATGTGTGTATAAAATGTTCTTATTAATCTTTTATTCTTTATATATATATATGTGGGTGTGTGTGTATACATAAAATGTTCTGCAATTTTACGATATGGAATAGTCTTAACTTTATCATTCGATTCCGTGTTTACATTTCTCTTTTGTTCTTGTTTGAACAGATATATGATTATTAAGTTTCACTGCAGAAATATTTAGGAAAATATTGTGCATAACAATAAAATGGCATCTTGAATCTAATTTGTTTACAAAATATCGGACACGTGTTCGGCGATTTTACCTACTGTGACTTCACAGAAATATTGTCCATTGTCAACAAAGATAACAAAAATTAAATGTTATGCTGCTATGCATTATGTTTCAGAATAATGTTTCTTCAATGTTTTTGTCCCGGACCATCCATAAAGGAGAGGGGTGAGTCCCAGACTGTCCATAGAGCATCCCTAGTGGGATGCAAAACCTAATCAACCAAAAGGACATGTTTACAATAGGGTGACCACTCGTCCTCACTTTCTGAGGACTGTCCTCATTTTTAGTAGGGTGATGAATCGTCCCCATTTTCCGAGAACTGTTCCCAATTCGGACCATCTGTCCCCAAAAGCAAAAACGGCGATTGGGGACTTCATTTTCTGTTGTTTGTCCCCAAATGTCCCAATTTTCAGAATATTTCTTAAATATTCATAATTTTGATACTTTTTCTTTCTTCGTTTTCTTAATAATTCCTGTGATGAAAAAAAAATATGTTTCTACTCATAGTAACTCCGAAAAACATGAAAAGCTTCTCTAGTGGTTTCAACATGGTCTAAAATGAAAAAGTTTTGACAGTCAATAAGGCCAGTTTGAAGATTGCTCTGGCTGAAGACATTTTTACTTGTCATAATGACTTGTACAAACTTTCAGAGAAATTGATTACCTGCCCAAAATATTACAGTACTCTTGACGCAGCATATTTTTGTGTCTAAACAAAATGTGAGGTCATTGTGAAAAATGTTTTTGAATCAAGAGCAATGAAGGGACTTACTAGAAAATGCATCATTTGTAATTGTAATCATAACTTCATAACATAATGAATGAACTAGAAAATGCATCATTTGTAATACATAACTTCATGTTTTGACTATTCGAACCATGGAAATGTTGAGGTGTTTTCCATTATGATAAGATGTTATAATCCTGATAAAGATATGTGCGTGAAGCTCTTGAAAGGAAAAATGTATGTGTTGGAGTAGCGAACGATTCATTTTAATAAATAAAACAGATGCGCCTTTAATTGCGCATGCGCGTGAAAGAGAGCTCTCCAACTGCTCCCAGCGAGGCACGCCAGAGTTAAAAAAGAAATGTAGCTGTGTGCAACGGCCTTGGTGGCCATTATTACCTGTGTGGTTAAATAACTAAAAGTACAAAGATAATCTGCATTTAAATATGTTTAATTCTACTTATTTTGAATGTGTGTAATGTAAATCGTCTTGTTTATCGTCTACAATAAATGTCAGCTATATATATTTTCAAGAATTTCGTTTTAATGGAACTCATATTACAACAAATGGTAGCAGAGCGTGGTTTTCTAGGAAATTCTTGAAATCAAAATTGCTGAAATAATTACTCAAAAGAAAAGAATGGAAAGAATAAATATACCGGAGTTAAACGGTAATAATTATTTCATATGGGCTATGAAAATAAAAGCAGCCCTATCAATTAAAATACTCGATTCTGTTATTACAACGGTGAAACCAGAAGGACTGAGCGCAGCGGAATCTCAAGAATGGGATCTGAAAAACTCCGACGCAGTCTCCTATATGAAGCTGTCTCTATCCGATGAACACGCTCTTCAATTTTCTAATGAATAAAATGCCAAAATCTTATGGGAAAATATAAAGAACACTTTTACTGGGCAATTAGAGGATAGAAGAATAGACGCCGGAAATGAACTGAAAAACTTACTGATGAAACAGAATGAACCTGTAAATGATTACATAGCACGTTCAAAATGACTAGCTGTAAAATGTCAATCGTTAGGATTGGAAATTTCTACAAGAGAGCTGGTCTATCACACAGTAAGAGGACTATCGGGAAACTTTAGCAAAATCAGAGATGTGTTGAAAACACAAAGGGAAAAATCTATGGAGGAAGTTTTAGAAATTTTAAGAGAGGAAGAATCAAGCTTGAATCCGCATAATGAACAAAATAAACCCGAAGCGTTCTTCGTGAAAAAGGACAAGAACAAAAGACTTTGTTATATCTGTAGAAGGAGTAATCATCTTGCCAAGGACTGTTTTTATAAAAACAATTCACAAAAAACATTTAACTCTTATGGCTATAAAGGACATAAAAATAGAAAAAACAATTCTCGCTTTGATATGAAAGAAGAAAAAAATAATTCTGTTTTTAGTGCTTCTACTATTGATTCATTGTGTGATAATGTTTTCGTTATAGATTCCGGGGCGAGCGACCATATGGTAAAAGATAAAATTTGGTTTGATAAATTAAAACCAGAAAATAAAGAAATCTTTCTTGGCAGGTAAGGATGCAAAAATTATGTGCCATGGCACCGGAAGCGTCAAAGCAAAAACCGTAAGTAAAAATCCTATTTATTTAACTATCAAAAATGCGTTATTTGTACCAGATCTTAGATATAATCTTTTGTCGGTAACCTCATTAATGGATAAGGGATGCAGCATTAAATCTACTAAAAATTCTGTACTAATTTTTGATTGTAATAACAGATTGGTTACTAAAGCATATAGAAATAATAACAAACTTGAAATTAATTTAGAGCCAATTACTAGTAAAGAATGTAATGTTGTGTTGAATGATATTAATTATGAAATCTGGCATAGTAGATTATGCCACATAAATCCGAATTATATGCTTAAAATGAGTGATTATATAAATGTAGATATCATAAATGATTTTAATTGTGAAATTTGTGATATAAGTAAGGTAACTAGAAAAAATCATCCACCTGTTAATATAGAACAAAGTTCCGAAATTCTAGAATTGATTCATATAGATTTGTGTGGGCCAATTAATCCTGTGTCGTTAGGGGATGCTAAATATTTTATGATTTTAGTGGATGATTTTTCTGGCATGTACTTTACTTATTTTTTGAAAAATAAAAGTGAGGTATATGAAACATTCTGTAATTTTAAGAGTAAACATGAAAATTTAACTGGTAAAAGAATCAAAAGGCTCAGGTCAGATAACGGCCTGGAGTTTGTAAATGAAAAATTGGATAATTATCTAATTAATTCTGGTATTTCACATGAAAAAACGGTTCCTTATAATAGCGAATCGAATGGTAAAGCGGAACGTGGAAACAGAGTATTACTAGAAAGAAGTAGGACTATATTATACGAAAGTCAGTTACCATTATATTTTTGGGCAGAAGGTATAAACTTTAGTACACGAGTTTCTAATGTAACACCACGTAAAGGGAAAAATAAAATACCCCTAGAAATTTGGACCGGTAAAAAACCTAAATTAAATTACTTAAGAAAATTTGGTTGTGTAGCATATTTTCATATCCCTAAAGTATTGAGAAATAAATTTGAAATTCCAGGGAAGAGAGGAATTTTTCTAGGGTATAGCCGTGAACGTAGGGCGTATAGAATTTATGATCTAGAAAGTAAAAAAGTAATTGAGGAAAGATCGGTCAAATTCAACGAATCATTAAAAGGCAGTTCATTTTTTGAGAAAAATAATAATGTCTGGGATATTCAATCATTCTATGATACATCCCCAAATGAAATCGAAACTGAAACAACAGAGAACAAAATTCCGCATGAGCATTCCTCTCATGAAAAAACAAAAGAAAGTAGCATGTTGAAACCCTCTATGTCTGCGGTTGAAGAGGGGAACGCTGAAACAGGGGGGAAGCAAATTCACGAGAGCCGATTTGAAGCCGGAAGTAATTTGGAATTACGAAGGAGCGAAAGAATAAAAAATAAACAGATAGTGAGTAATTTTACGGAAAGTGTCCCAAATAATTATTTAGAAGCAAAAACTGACATTAATTGGCAAAATTGGGAAATAGCGATGCAAAATGAAATGGATTCATTAAATAAACATAATGTTTGGGAGATCGTTGATAAGCCAAGTGACGCAAAATTAATAAAAAGCAAATGGGTTTATACTAAGAAAGAAAATGATTCAGGTAACATAATTTTTAAGGCAAGGTTATGTGCAGCGGGTTATAATCAAATTAAAAACGTCGATTATTCGGAATCTTTCTCACCTGTTCTGTGCATGGAAACATTTCGTTTGCTAATTGCAATTGCCGCTAAATTAAATTTAATTGTAAAATTCTTTGATGTTAAAACCGCGTATTTATACAGTAATTTAGAGGAAAATGTATACATGTTACCACCGCAGGGTTTTGAAGGGTCTATAGGTACAGGAAAGGTATGTAAATTAAAGAAAAGTATCTATGGCTTGAAACAAAGTGGGAGAAACTGGTATTTGAAAATAAAATCTGAATTAGAGAAATTGGGATTAGTACAAACAGCTTCAGATAATTGCATATTCATTAAAAGTGATAATGGTAAATTTCTTATTTTGAGTATCTATGTTGACGATTTTTGCATTTTCAGCAATAATCAAGAAATGTATGAAGATATAATCTCTAAAATTAAAGTAATATTTGAATTACATGAAAATAATAAATCAAAATTTCTAGGTATAGAAATATTAAAAAATAATGACGGTATCTATTTGTCACAGACTCAGTACATTGAATCATTACTAGCTAAACACAATCTAAGTGATTGTAAAACAGTAAAAACCCCAATTGTTAAAGGAGAAGATAAAAGCTTACCACTTACAAATGAAACTATTGATGTAAACATATATCAGGAAATTATAGGCGAATTATTATATTTATCTAATAGAACGCGTCCAGACATAGCATTTGTAATTACTTATTTGTCACAGTTTAATCATAAGCCTGAAAAAAGGCATTTTTTGCTCGCAAAAAGGGTTCTAAGATATTTAAAGGGAACTAAAGATAAAAAATTATTCTATAGTACAGAATTTGGGTATTTAAATGCAAGTTCAGACGCAAGTTGGGGGAATGCAGAAAATGGAAAATCATTTTCTGGTGGTGTAATTTTGTTGGGTAATTCATTAATATCATGGAAGTGTCATAAACAAAAAAGTGTAAGTTTATCAACTTGTGAAGCCGAGTTGTTTGCTATTTCAGAAATCTCTAAGGACATAACATGGATAATAAATTTATTATCGGAATTAAACTTTAAAAATTTTATAAATAATACTGTGTCACTGAGTTCAGATAGTCAAGCAGCCATACAATGGGATAATTGTACAAGATCATCCAACAAGTCCAGACACATAAATCTTAGATTACATTTTGTAAAGGACTTGATCAGAGACAAAATAATTGATCTATATTATACTCCAAGTGAAGCCCTAATATCAGATTTCTTGACAAAAGCTGTAAACGAAGATAAACTATTATATTCAATGGAAAATATTTCTTTAATTTCTTAATTTTATATATTTTTATTTTTATGTGTTCATCCTGTATTATGTTATATTTGTATTTATATTTTTTATTTTTGTGTAGATTAAAATGCGTCGCTCGCAGGGGGGGTGTTGGAGTAGCGAACGATTCATTTTAATAAATAAAACAGATGCGCCTTTAATTGCGCATGCGCGTGAAAGAGAGCTCTCCAACTGCTCCCAGCGAGGCACGCCAGAGTTAAAAAAGAAATGTAGCTGTGTGCAACGGCCTTGGTGGCCATTATTACCTGTGTGGTTAAATAACTAAAAGTACAAAGATAATCTGCATTTAAATATGTTTAATTCTACTTATTTTGAATGTGTGTAATGTAAATCGTCTTGTTTATCGTCTACAATAAATGTCAGCTATATATATATTCAAGAATTTCGTTTTAATGGAACTCATATTACAACAGTATGCTTATGCATTGCGTATATATATTAAGTGTATACTTACTGTATTTTATTTTACGAAGTGTCTATTGCTACGGCAGCCGGAACAATATTATTGTTACGGCAGTCACCAATGATTCCTTATCGCTCCCACTAAGAACGACTCTTTTGTGAATCAATATCGTAGCACACATGTTGACATTCACGAACGACGCCATTTTTATATTTATTATGTTAAATGATCGCTTTACTGTCCTTGCTTTTTGTTGAATGCGGCATTTTAATTTATTTTTTGAGCTAGTGTGTTCGGGAAAAAATGTTGAAATCAATGTGGGAGATTTATTTCCCTCCACAGTCTCACTGCGCAAGCGCAGTCAGACTGTCGTAACAATAATATTGTTACGGATGCCGTAGCAATAGCCACAGCCTAAGAGTAAATACAATCTCTCTCCCCCATGTCGACGTACTCAACACTTGGTGCTTTGGAACCAATATCTGTTGTATAGTTTCTTGTTGCTGTGATCGTTTATTAGTAGAAAACGTTGCCAAGGAATCGTAAACTAGAAACATTTCAAAAAATAGTCCATTGCAGTCATCAGGATGCCTTTATTGAAGAAAATTTTCTAAAAATTTTCAAGGATATAGATATTTTCAAAAATTAAATATAGAGCGTTGTTTCACATTTAATGATGATGCAAATAATTGGTGAAACGTTGCACGGTGAAACGTTGAGATTGTCGAATAAGATGGAGAAGAGAGTGAAACTTCTTGTGTATGTCCAATACGATAATCTGGAGCAGTTGTGTCTTACATTCACTAGAACAAGTCAGGGATGTCTCCCAAGTAGCACAGGAACGTTCTGTGAACGTCTAATAACGGTTTCAATAGTTCAAACACCGTGTTTCGTGTCAAAAGAACGTTCTAAAACACGTTCAGAAATAGTATTATTTAGAACGTTCTGAAAATGTTTGATTTGTACCATCTATAAAACGTACAATTCTAGTTCTATATAGAACGTTCAAGTGTGACACCGTCATAACACGTTCTGTAACAGTGTAATTATAACGAATATGACAAAATGACTTTTTAGTACTATTGGTTGGGAAAATAGGTTAATCATGAAAATTTTTGACTTCAGTTTTTGATTTTTTTACACGTTTTGTGGCGTGAGGAATCCGGAAGTCAAAAGGTTGGTATGGTATCTGTTAATGTGTATCGGCTTCGGCACCTATTAGTGTGATAGCCCGTTAGTTCATGTACACGATATCTCAAGAACAAATGATTGCAGAGAGATCGGACCAGTTTTAAAATATCACTTATGATATTGATAAGAATCTTATTGAGAGATTTGCAACATTCTAATTTAAAAACTTCGTAAGTTATTCGAAATTTATAACTTTTAGCATGATAGAGAATAGAGCATTTTTTACATTTTCAGTTTAACGTTTTGTTAGCACGTCAGTAAAGAATGCTTCTTAATAATCAGTAGCGGTGAGGTGAAAAAAAATTACAAAATTTTAAACTCATGGAAAATTTTTGTGGATTTTGTATTTCAGGAATCAATGTATGGAATTCAACCAAACTTGTTACAATATTAGATCTTGCCCTAAATTGGAGTTTATTTGAATTTCATTTGGGATATATCGTCCGATAGATTGCGGTGCTATGCAATGAAACCCTCCATTTATGGGACGGCTATATCTCAGCTTCTATAGTGTACAAATGCATTAAACTTGATATATTGGCATGTATCATCATAACCTTTGCTAATACAATTTGGATGTATACATTGTCCAACAGGTGGCGTTGCTAATCTGCAATTTAATCATTTTAACGGAAAGGCAATATTTTAACTCTTGTGATTTAACAATAAATTTTGTGATACACTGAAGTTATAAGTGAAATCGATTTTATGTAAAGCTTTACTGGTCCATTTTGGATGCACATCGGCCAACAGGTGGCGTGGCTATGTTGCAATTTAATCTCATAACGGAAACGGAAAATCTCAACTTCTGTGATTTATAAATATTGTAAATTTGGTAAGTGAAATTAATATTACGTAAAACTCTACAGATTGCCTTTGGGTGCATATCGGAAGACAGGTGGCACTACCACGTTCCAAAATTTTCCATTCACAGAAAGGTTATCTATCAGCTTCTGTAATATATATACTCACCAAACCTTCTGCGTGACATACATTTGATATATATTATTGATTCAATTTGGATGTATAACGAGTAATAGTCAAACAGTTTTTTTTTATTATTATTATTCATAGGACATTGTTTTTTCCCCTAGGAATAAGTATACATCATCCCTGGGGGATGGGGGAGGGGTGGATAAAAATTTTCACTATGATTATCTTTCAAAAGAATTCGATATCACCCTTAAAACGAATAATTGAAACATCGTTTTCTGATGATTTAAAACAAATTTACCGTTTTTTTTTTTTTTCATTTGTAATAATAATAATAATAAACCCTTAGAAAAATACATTTTCTAAGATCTTCTATACAGCATAAAAAGGATTGGCTTCTGTCATGAAAATCTATGCATTCCCCAGACCCAGAGTTTAGATACAAAAAGCTAATCACGGATGTTATTGAATAAGTAATATAGTGCTTTACGCGAGTTTCAAAGAAAATCACGGGAAAACTCCGAAAACCTAAGTCGACGAGCGTGACCAGGAATCGAAACCAACACTTCCCGTCTGTAAGGTTCGAGAGTAGAACCTCGCGGTCTCTAATACTCATCGGGAAGTTACAGAAATGAGTTTTTTTCTTCTTTTCTTTAAGTTATGGTTCTATTTAAGTTTAAATGTTACTGATAAATTATCAATATTGATCATGTTGTTAAATCATTACTCTGTTTGATTGGTCTTATTTTATTTTATTTATTTTCACTGAATATATTGTTCAGTACTGAAATATACACTAAAACAAGATATGCTTTTCCGTTTAATTCGAGATTTTAAAATGGAAAAATAAAGTGATCTCATAAGTTTTTAAAATACTTTATAAAAATTTAAATAATTGTTTAACTCCACTAAATTTTTCCTTAAAATATTGACTATATGTTTTCTACAGCTATAAATGCTTAATAAATTTCTGTTTCAAATGTTGAACTTTGAAACATGATTATTGCGGATGCAAGAATAAGGGAGAGCAGATGATAACATCGACATCTGTGGATTGCATTTATTTAATTTTCGCTGACCGTGCAACTGCAAAGTCAAACGCCAGGCGCGGCGCTGGGTCTATTCTGGTCTGTTCGCTTTGTTAGGTCTTGGGAAAGTCGTGTCGTTATGTGAGGCGGTAATTTTAAAACATGTAATCTGATTTGTTCAGTTTTAGCGTTATAAAGGCTAGGATAAGCTTTAGAAAAGGTAAAAATGTAATATTTTTAACCTGTAATATTCTCTATGTTCTATTTATTAAAGTCTTATTTTAATATCAATTAAACAATCATTTTCATATCTGCGTAAGTTCTTAAGCCTAACTTTTGGTACTTGAAAGCAGTGATGAATCGCAGAAAAAACTGCTCCTGTTACAGACAACCGCTTAGAAATTATGGATTCATTTTATTAATTTAGTCTTCTGAGATGGAATTTGTTAAAATAACTATTTTTGGTTATTATAATTCTGAATGAAGTATGAAGAAGTCACAAAGACTTTGCAAGATACGAGCTAATTTTAAGTGAATGCCTTTCCGACTGGTCATTGTGTATTTTAAAATGCTAGTTGGAAGGATGTTTTCTTGAAGAAAATTCTTATGAAAATTCAGAAGGTTCGTAATTCTTTTTTTCTTTTCTTTTTAAATTCTGAAGTATTTATTTAATGTTTATATGATAATATATATACAATCTAGGTTATGCAAATTGCACATTTTTAAAGTAATATCCTAAGTTTCACTGACTTACAATTTTAAATATCTCTTTACTGTTATTTATTAAATAAAATATATGAAATTGTTTAACTGCATAATAAAACAAAGATTCAATTCAATTTTATTCCACATCTTTATAAAAAAAAAGATATTCTGCTTTAAAAAAAAGCACGATTTACCATATTATTTATTAATACTAATAATATTTACATTTATCAATAATTTAATATGCCATGATAGCATAATTACATCAAATGAGGTAAAAATTGCGTTGACTCAATTTAAAGAAATTTAAACATTTAAAGAATACCAATTACATTGCCATGTGGAATAAATTTAAATACCTGCAAACATCTTTTTTGTAAACTGCTGCTGTAAACTGAAAATATTTATACACACATGCACTGAAATTTAAAAATATGAAGTATGTTAAATATTTTAGAAAAATATTTTGATTAAATATATATATATGTATTTAAGTATTTGGAAATTTTTAAAATTTCCTCCTTCTAACTAATTTTTAATTTTTTGTTTCAATTTCTTATTATTATAAATTAACAATATATTCTAAACTCAATTATATATTATTTTAGCGGTGTATTGGTACCTTCATTTTTGAAATTATTTTTTATGTTGGAATATTAAAACTTTCTATGAACTTCAGCATTCAAATATATTTATAAACTATCCATGGACTTACAAAGTAGTACCCAGAAATGTTTAGAATATACAGGGTGCAAAGTCGAGAGCAGGCCTTTATTTGCGCAACAATTGGTCTCAGACGTCCTCCAATAAGAAAATGTATTTTAAAAAAAAAATGTAAGAATTCATTATATGACATGTTTAAATTTAAAAAAATCAATTTATTAAAACTCACAAAAACTGATAATTTTTATACAATTTTCATGACACTAATAGTGAAAGTTGAGTTCCAACCTAAAAAACCTATATAACACAAAAAGTTTCACTTTTGTGCACCCAAAATTGTCTGAGATAGTTAGTTTCAAAATTTAGGATTATTTCGCATTTTCTCGGGCTTTATTAAAAAGTCAACGAAAACTTCTTTAATAAACCCAGGGAAAATGCAAACAAAGTCCAATTAGGATTTTTAAACCGATCCCTTATTGAAGGCCGAAATATGTTAGAAAATCTAAACTTTAAATATCTTGTTCCATTTTGGAAGAATATAAATGAAACTTCTTGTTAGGATGAGTGTCAATTTTTCTAAATATCACTATAGGGATCTGGGACTGTACAAAAATTTAGTTTTTGTAATTTTGAAAAAATAGATATTTTAAATTTAAACATGTCATACCGCAAATGCTAATATTTTTTAAAACATTTTGTAACTGAAACTATATGTTTGCGACCAATAGTTGCGGAGATAAAGACATTCTCGTGACTATCTTTGCACCCTGTATTTAAAAATAATTAATATATATATGTATAAATGAATTTTTAATCGTAGTTAAAACCAGGCAACCGATATAAGATCTCTGAAACCACATAGAACAATGAGAAGGAAATTACAACAAATTTAAGTAACCTGTGGAGACTGATTGTGATTTATTGAAACATTTATTTTTTGTTTAGTGATTTTTATTTTATTTAACTTCAATCTAATCATACATTTATTCCTAGATTATTCGTTGCAATTTTAATAATTTTGCCGGTGCGTAAAAACGACATGAAACTCAAATCAAAAGATACAAACAAGCAACGAGAGAAAAAAAAAACAGCATTTTTTTTTTTTAAGGAAAAGCTCAGAACGGTGAAAAAGAAGAAAAAAAAAAAAAAAAAAAAAATTCGTCAGTGGTGACCTTTTTCACCATTGAGCACCAATGTACGATTTCGTTCGTTAGCAGCTATAATAGCAAATCGCCAGCGGGCACCAAATCGTACAAGAAATTAATTGAAATTAAAAATGAAGAATAAAGTGGAATAAACCAATAAACTATTAATTCAAGAAATCAGAAAATCAAACAGAAAACAACTATAAAAAACAAACATTACTCACAGGATGATGCATTCGGAATCCCAAGGATTAAAACAAGCAAAATAATTCAAGAGTTTAGTTGTACATAGCACATAAAGAATGATACAACACAGCAACAGGGATATGAATTACATTTTTTAAAATTCAAATAATGTTTGTGAAAATTTAACATACTTAATTTCAACGTATATGCATGAGAAACTCCATATTCTACGACAGTAATTCCCAAAAATTGTCATAACATCTCTATATACCTTAAAAAGTTCCTTAAATTTTTGCATTTAAAAAAAATTTCTTTTTTCCCCCTAATCTGAAGATAATGGCGTTATAGTATTAATTACGAAACTTTAATAAACACCATAAAAGGCAAGAACTCGCAGCTGCTAAAAAAAAAAAAAAAAAAAAAAAAAAAACCGGCAACGCATTCAACACACTCAACGTGCTTGTTTGCAGCTCTCGCGCTTACATTGTTCGCCTGATGAAGGGTTGTGTCTTCTTTTAACCCGAAACAATTGTTTCGAGTTCTTACATTTTATGGTGTTTATTCAAAGTTTTGTAATTAATACTATAACTTCATTATCTTCAGATCAGGGTAAAAAAAGAAATGATAAAAAAAAAAAAAAAAAGAAAAAATTTAAGAAATTTTTTAAGGGATAAAGAGACGTAATGGCACTTTTTTCGGAAAACTGTCATAGAATATAGAATTTTTGATTCATATACGTTAAAATAAAGGAATAGTAAGTATGTTAAAATTTCTCAAACATTATTTGAATAATAAAAAAAAAAAGTAGTTTATATTCCTGTTAATGTGTTGCATCATTATTCGTCATCAGCTATGTACTTTTTAATAAAAAAAAAACCACAAAACTAGCGTTGTAAAATTTATTACTTACAAACTTTGAATAAACACCATAAAATGCAATAAACTCGCAACAATTGTTTCGGGTCGAAAAAACACACGACCCTTCATCAGGCGAATAAAGTAAGCACGAGTGTTGCAGTCAAAGCGGCAACGCAATTGGTGCGTTGCCGCTTTGACTGCAGCACTCGTGCTTACTTTATTCGCCTGATGAAGGGTCGTGTGTTTTTTCGACCCGAAACAATTGTTGCGAGTTTATTGCATTTTATGGTGTTTATTCAAAGTTTGTAAGTAATAATATGTACTTTTTACTTTTAAACGCCCGTACTGTGGTGTTTTTTTTTTTTTTTTTTTTTTTTTATAATGACGTCACAGTTTTTTTTTTTTTTTTTCTACACTATTTTAGAACGTTTACAGTACGTTTTCTAGAACGTTCTGAAAATGTGTATAACGTTTTGAAAACGTTCTAAAAACGTTTAGAACGTTCTGAGACCGTATACGTAGAACGCTCTCAGAACGTTTCTATAACACCGATGGTGATAGTTACACGTTCATTGAACGTTCTCTGAACCGTACTATTGTCCTGATTCAAGATGGACAAATAGACGTCTATAACACGTTCAAAGTGAACGTTCTTAGAACGTGTTTGTAGAACAATTTTTGAACGTTCAGAGAACGTTTCGGTGCTGCTTGGGCTGATGTCTGAACTAAAAAGCCAATATTCAGAAAACACAGCCAAATTTTAGTGCCAAATACTTTCTTTGTTTCTCGAATAAAATGATCTAAATATTTTGAATTCAAATGTTCGTTATTTAAACTTATAGCCAATTATTTCACCAACAAAATAACTCACATGAATAAAAAAAAAAGTTACATCTAACGATTGCACTATAAATGTAATTTAGAAACTAAATCATTTCTTAATTATATTAAATGACTGGGATTTCTAAATTAAGCTATAATGAAATAAACTTGTGCAATATTATTTGACACTGAGTTTTCTAAAAGAGTAATTTATTTAATAAATAGTACTTTGAAATGTCAATTAGTGACTTCTGATGGGTAATCAAATAAGTTATTTATTCACCGGAAAAGATTTAAATTGCATCAGTTAATGATATTTATTCGACAAACAAGATATTAAAGCTATAATTAATTATTTGAGCTTTCAACAGCGTTGTTAACGGATAATACATAATTTGTGCTCTTTCAATAAGTCTTTCTTATAATATTAAAAGAAAGTTTGTATTATTCATTTAAATGAATTGAAAGAACTGATATTAATAAAAACGAGCTTCTCATATAATCTCAAATAATTTAAGTAACTTAATTGAGAATAAGATTTAAATTAAATTTATTTATTTTAAAGATTAATTATTTAACTGATAATTTGATACTTAATAAATTTAGAATAAAATCAGATGTATTTAAATAATGGCCGTAGCTATTGCTATTAAAATAATGTATTAAAATTTATGCAAATGATTTTCATCCCAGAAAAGTATCGCTAAATATACAAAAAAAAAAAAAAAAAAAAGTAACTTTTATGCTTTGCAAAATAAATCTAAAAAGGAAAAAAAAAAAAATCGATTTTATTTTAAGTTATCACAGATCGATGGTTCAAT
Source organism: Salticus scenicus (assembly GCA_963930645.1). Taxonomy (NCBI): domain Eukaryota; kingdom Metazoa; phylum Arthropoda; class Arachnida; order Araneae; family Salticidae; genus Salticus; species Salticus scenicus. The sequence continues at coordinate 35,324,632 of OZ005649.1, forward strand.
TATTTTCTGGTCGAAATCATTATACGAGGGAAATAAATCTCCCACATTGATTTCAAAAAAATTTCAGAACACGCTAGCTCAAAAAATAAATTTAAAAATTAAAATGCCACATATAACAAAAGCAAACGTCGTTAAAACAATAAAAATAGCGTCGTGAACGTCGCATGGGTGCTGCGGGATTGAATCACAGAAGAGTCGTTCTTAGTCTGGTGACTGCCGTAACAATAATATTGTTCCGGCTGCCGTAGCAATAGACACTTCGTTAAATAATATGTGAGTAACTTCCACCCAGTTCCTAACAAAGGTTACATTTTCACCCTTTTATGATACATTAACGGCCTTATTCACCAAACTAATGTTAACCCATGGTTCACATAACACTTGTATTAGAGTTAGAATTCCCTTAACCCTGGGTTAGAAAGTTTTCGTATTCACCAACCGTGGTTTAGTTGACACCAGAGTTATCTGGAGAAATTTGTTGAGATAACCTAGCATATTCCAAGGTTAACATCGGTGTTAAAAATTTGGTGAATAAGGCTGTAAGTCTCGCTGATTAGTCAATAAAAAAGCAATATATTAAAAAAAGCAAACAAGTTTGTTTTCACTGTAACTGTAGTATGCTCGTGTAACACCAGAGTTAACCCACCAATTTCGGAGGATTAAAGCAAGAGGGTTAACTCGAGTGTTAAATCGCTGATTTTGAATGGAGAATATCGATTTTGCGATAACCTAGCACATTCTCAGGTTAACCCCAATGTTAAAAATTTGTTGAATAAAGCCGTAAATGTTGTTCTGATAACCAAAAGATCTGCGGTGTCAGTGGCCAGCTTGGCATGGAAAAGCTTCAGGTGTTATTTTTTTCTATAAGCTGTGATATTGATATAAGACGGTTGTTATTCAGTTCATTAAATAGAAAATTCTCCTTTGGCATTGTCAGTGCAGTTGTGTCATCAAACAAAATTGACTCCGACAACATACTGGGCCGCGATAGCCCAGTCGGTAGAGCGCCGGGCTCGTAGTTGGAAGATTGCGGGTTCGGTATAGAGATGCAAAAAACCCGGGAATTTAAAACCAAGGTAAAAAACCCGGGAGTTTTGGGGGAAAAACTGGGAAATTTGGGAATTTTGCGGGGAAGAAACAAATTAGGAATCTCTAATGCAAATAATATGTTGTTTACTTAATATAAAAGACAATTCTAAAGACTTTGATATACTGATAAGCTTATAACATTCTTTTAATTTATCATTTTATTTTCAATTTATTAGAACTGCAGCCAAATCATTAGCGTTTCATATATAAACAAATCATACTTTATATATCTGAAAAGATATTCCAATATGAAACCCTTTTTCACTAGATATATGGTGATATTTATATAACTATATATAATTAGAAAATATATAAGCTTAAAAGATAATGGTATGATTAAAAAAAAAATAACAATTCTTTGAATCATAACATGTTACTTTTCTTAGGCTTGTAGATTGGCAAAAATTAGGATTGTTATAAGCATTTTTCTCCACAGACACCTGACACCTCTTACATATAGTTTTTAATTCCACAAGATAACATTATTTCATAAGCCTAAATTTCAATTAATTTCACTACATTATTCTAGATAAAATAATATGTATTAGCTACTTTTGTACTCAGTAAAAACAATTGTTTTTTTCCTTTAAGAAATACAAATTTTAATATCATAATTGTTATTAATATAAAGTATTATATAAAAAAAATAAAATTATAGACTTTCCACTTGTGATTCAGTAAGTAAAACTGCTAAGTATTAAAAAGTTGGTAAAAATGCTAATATTAATGAATATAGTCACAGGAACTTACCATTAGTGTTACCGACGAATGAATTATAATTATTTTCTTTGTTTACAGAATGAACATGAACATCGAAGATGCTAGAATTAGCCGGAAAGGGAAAAGGAAATGAAATCTACGCAGAAGTTAAAGTTGAAATTAATTTGAGGATCGGAGGCTGTTTATACACAAAAAATATTTAACAAATAAAAAAATTTATAAAAATATTTATAATTTCAAAATTCTCAGTTTTGGGAATTTTCAAAATTTCCAACTTTGTCTTAAATTCCCAGGGAAAAAAAACCGGTTTTTTTCCGGGAAAAAAACCGGGTGTTTTGAAAGCCTTGCATCTCTAGTTCAGTACTCGAGCCGGCCAAAAAACGTTATGTACACTAATGGTGGCTGGTGCACGTAAAATCTGTCGTGGCCGCAATGTCCTTCATGTTCCCATCAAAATTATACCTCTGGGGATCACTGAAGCGGGAGAGCCATCCCTTCCGTGGAGGATCAAAATTGCGATGGCATGTCTTCGGATCACCTCTAGGGGTGAGTATTAGACTGTCGCCAGTTGCACATTGCGCAGCACTAGTGAGACGTAAAACCCAACCAACCAACCGACAACATACTACGTACTATTTGAATGCATATTTAACTGATTTGATGTGTTTTTCTGATGTATCCTCTAGGTAGCCATCAAATACAATGGCACACTTGGATTTGTCGAGAACTGCACGACACAGAAGTCGTTTGATTGCTCGTTTGCATGACACACAAGTCTGTGTAAGAGGAAACTTCCAATGAATGTCAGCATTCGTTAGTTTCATAGACTTGACTGGAGTGAATAGGCAGAGCCTCCTTAAGTAGATGCCTTCCACGCGCAGCGAATCCCAATGTTAAATTAGGCAACATTTAAAAAACAAAACTAACGCTAGGTGACAGCACCTACGCAGAGCAACAATTTTCTTCTCTTTCATAGATAAGTTATATTTTTCATATAAAAATCTAGCTATTAATTTGAATTTAAAGTCCAAAATTGTATTTTTTTTTTTCTTTTAATTTGAAAAAATGATGTGAAAGTGCTTTATCGTAAATATTTTCAAAAAAATATTCAAATATTTATATTTAAAAAAGTATAGGGTTTAATTTTCTTCGGAAGTGGACAAGACCTATTTTAGCTTTTCAACTAATTGAATCTAATAAATAACACCTTTTTTTAAAATATATTATTAATTAAAAAACGAAATTTAAAATTAAATAAGCAAAAACATGGCATGTCTATCACGCGATTAAATTATTTTATATATATTTATTCAATAAAAATTTCAATTTTTTTTTTAATTTAGATATCAGATGAAAGTTTTGTTTATATAAATTAAAATCTCTGAACTTTAAATGAGTTTCAGTTTAGAATGAATAATTTATAATGATAAATTATTAAAATCATGTCTTTTTTTTCTTGTTCTTGGTCATGTCCTTTACGTTACATTTTTACCTTATTAGGTGTGAATTATTTTTCTTAAATCGAGAATTTTATATTATTTATAAGAAAAATAGACCAGCACATTAATGAGATAAGTTAACATTCAGTAATAAAAATTGGAGAAGAAAACAATCTGTTGTCTAGTCCGTCACAAAAAATAAATAAATAACCATTAAGATTTAAATTTTTAAAATTAAGGATTTCTTGAGTATAAGTTTTCTCTCGCACGAAGTTTTTTTTTTTTTTTTTTTTTTTTTTTTCAAGATTTTATTAGCTTTACCAGTTCCGAGAGTGTATGCTTTCGAAACTGATAGACAGTTTCGAAATAAAGTTGTGTTATGTTTACATGTTTTGAGGTCTCCTGAAACGAAAAATAATGTTTTTAGCGGTTGGTCTGTGCGCGTCGGTTTGTCTATCTCGGATATACTTGGAAAATGCTGAAAGTGTATTTCATTTTGTGTTAGGTGTTTTTCATATAAGATTAAATTTAAATGCACAATCTGATGTGCACATAGTTTAATGAAAACATACAGGGCTATTCAAAATTAAGCTAAACGTTCTTTTCTGTAGAATGTAATTGACGAAAGTGCTTTGCTACACTTTTTTTTATGTCGACGAATACTGTTGAAGAAGGAAAATTAATTTTTCGAACCTATAATGTAAACAAAGTATTTTTTTTTGAAGTTCTATTTTCAACTCAGGTTTTTGAATAAAGTCACGTTTTGGGGTTCTCTGAATACAAAAAGCATTTTTTTTTTCTGTTTTTAGTGATTGATTTATATGCATATTTATTATCAGAATAACTTAAAAACAAACAAATGCAGAAAATTCACAATTGTATTTTAAAACTCGTATTAGGTTTCAATTTGAAAAAACTGATAAAGATTGGCAAATTTAAGGATAAATTAATAACATCCTTGAAATATTTTTACTTCCATTACCCTACTACCGTAGGTAATGAAAGTATTGTGTTCGGTCCAAAAATTCGATATCGAGTTTTCCCCTGATTTATATTTTTAAGGTCTCATGAGTCCAAAAAAAGTAGTTTTTGGCAATTAGCCAGTATATGTGTGTGTGTGTATATGTGAGTGTATGGATGTGGAGAATTTCTATTTCAAAAAATCAAGTCATCTTTCTGTTATACCTGATAATTTTTTCAAATCAGTAATCATGATATTTAATTTTTACATGAATTTTTAATTCCATATTCCATTTGTGTGGTAAAAGGTTAATAAAAGTAATGTTATGTATCTTAAAACTTAATATTTTTAAAAAGAACAAAAGTAGAAATAAAAATGTTCTATTTTTTCTTTTCAATATTCCCAACACTTTTGTATCGATTTAACTGAAATAATCAAATTTTTATACGCATTTACACAAGTCTTTAAAAAACAGTGGTATTAAAAAAAATATAAATCAATCTTGTTCCTATATTGGAGTATTTTATAGTTTTATTCATAAGTTACTAATGTAATTTATGAATAAAACTATAAAATACTACAATATAGAGTTACTTCAAAGTAATTAAGAACAAGTTATTTTTCTGTATTCCTACATCAATAAATAAAAATTTCATTTCATTTTGTAATAAGCATAACTATTTTATTTGTTAAATCTAACTTACTAACAGAGGTGTCAACCCTTCGAATTTTTATATCATAATTTCTTTTAAATTTATCTTCGTCTTAATCACAGAATTTACGATAATAAATAAAAATAATGTTTTTTGTGAAAAATATTATTGATATTAAAAAATCCGGAGGGTTGGTAATTTTGCATTAATTACTTATGCAGTTTACATACCTTGTCTTGAAATATGAAACCGTGAAAACTTATATTTTCACGGCGACTCCGATTTACAAAATGGAACGACGCAATACACCATATTATATTTAAAAAAAAAAAAAAAAAAAAAAAAAACTCCCACATTTGTTAAATTAATAAAACGTAAACCATGAAGAACTCAATTGAAACTCAATTGAATCGCGGGAAATAAACAGAACTTTACGACTCGGTATCAAGCGCCATCTACTGGCTATGTTCTTCTTGTACTGTTGCCAAGTTTTCGAGCGACTCGCTGGGCATCTACTTAAGGAGGCTCTGGAATAGGTTATATGAGGTTGATTTCCGTGTTTTACGTATTCCATTGATAATGGATATGAAACTGATTCAAACACAAAATAGGACTCGACCTGTTCTTGTGATTTCATCTGGAAAATAATCCTTTAAAAAATGCAATCAGGATCGACGAAAATCAGTGTGTTATTGGTCTTGACAGAACAAGATGAGAGCTCTCAGTGGCTTTATTCGATTTTTCCTCAGATACTTGGTTCCTTAAAGTTACTGCCTCTAATGTTCGTCATAACTGTTTTACCACCACAGACTTTGTTTTATATCGGCTCAAGTTCCAACCTCCGATATAAAACGTAGAGAACCAAATTTAATGATCTAATTCCATAGAAACTCAATCTCCCAGGCAAATTGCGGAAAATGTGCGCTATCGCTATTTTTGGCCTTTTGCATACATGTATGCATAGGAATTGACAAAGTTTTAAAATTAAGTCTTCCTGAACGCAGAATTTGATGCTCTAGATCCAGAACTTTCGTATGTTACATTTTTCTTTTGGAATAGCCACTTTCTGGTCACATGAGTTTGAAAATGAATATAACGCACTTTTCAACAAAAACGAAGAAATTTCCTCATATTTGACTTCTGAATCTGACCAAACCATTAAACCAAATTTAATATTAATTATTTATTTAAGTCATTTGACTCAAAATTTAATGCTCTTTGATTTTCGTACGTATGTGTGAAGTATGCACGACGTTTTCTTTAGAAAATATTATAAGGCAAAAACTGAAAAGAGTACCAAAGTTTAGCGGCCTTTTAGTTCTCAAAAGTTTAGCGCACTTTAGAAACCATTGCAAACTCATATTACCCTTATTTAGGACGCTCAAAAGGAAATACGAGAATAAAAATTTATTTCCAGTTTTTCAGGAATTAATGGAAGGCACAGTCCTTTTTTGGTCTAATTTGACTGGCCTATTAATGGACGAATTTTTCAGAAATCAGTAATTGTTATTGAATAAATATTATGTAGTTTTACAGTATGGGATTGATTATTCGGTAAACCAGTTATCCAGTAAAATCAATTACCGGGAATCATATTTTTGGCAACGTCTAATTATTATAAAAGAAAAAAAAAAAGAAAGAAAGAAAAGAAAACTGATGATATGTTTATAAAGAATACAAATTTTTGACAAATAAACACCTTTGTATTACACACATATATATAATATCTGTATATATATATAAATTACGTGTCACGATGTTTGTCCGGGGTAAACTCCTAAACTAAGGAACCGATTTTAATGAAATTTTGCACACTGTGTGCAGTTTGGTCCAACTTGAGAGATAGGATAGTTTTTATCTCAATTTATTGTCACAATATTGTTTTATTGCAATTATTTGTTAATTATAGACCTTTATTAAAGTTGCTCCAAAATATCTGTGAGTTCCATTAATTTAATTGTTGCCAAAAAAAAAAAAAATACGAGTTCATTTTCTTTCGACATAAAAATAAATACATTTAATCAAACGTGAACGTTAAAAAATTATAAAAAGTTAAATTATGCATCTCACGAAAATTGACGTCATAATCAATTTAAAGATTTTATACACATTGATAAAGTGCTAATGTAGTTCTATCATAGATATAGTAATATATATAGATCTCTCATCCCCATGTTATCGTACAAAGATTTTTCATGCCGAAAAAAAAAAAAAAAAAAAAAAAAAGCTTTGGAAACAGCCATTAAGTGGTATTGAAAAAAAAAAAAAAAAAAAAAAAAGAAAAGAAAGAAAGAAATATGAATTTGAAACTGTATCTGGAGTCTTCCATTCCCCTTTAGCAAATAAATTATTCATAAATTTTATTTGCTAAAATATTAGTATGTATTCCCGTGTGTATTCACTCGGGGAAAGACGGCCATATTTTGGTAAAAACGTCGTCTTTTCCCAAATGAAAAGGAATAACTTTTTTCTCCCCAATGATCACTCTATTCTATATATGCTATACTATATCTATGAGTTCTATACGCAAGCGAAGTGTGACTCACTGACCGTCTGTGCAGCCAAGAAAAAGATTTCCTATGTTAATTGCCCACTGGATTTTTTGTAAGAAATTAGTAAAAATCGAGGAAATTTATTTCCCGATTTTAATCCTTATATCTGTATATCTGTATATATATATAAATTACGTGTCACGATGTTTGTCCGGGGTAAACTCCTAAACTAAGGAACCGATTTTAATGAAATTTTGCACACTGTGTGCAGTTTGGTCCAACTTGAGAGATAGGATAGTTTTTATCTCAATTTATTGTCACAATATTGTTTTATTGCAATTATTTGTTAATTATAGACCTTTATTAAAGTTGCTCCAAAATATCTGTGAGTTCCATAAGTTTAATTGTTGCCAAAAAGAAAAAATACGAGTTCATTTTCTTTCGACATAAAAGTAAATACATTTAATCAAACGTGAACGTTAAAAAATTATAAAAAGTTAAATTATACATCTCACGAAAATTGACGTCATAATCAATTTAAAGATTTTATTCGCATTGATAAAGTATGTAGTTATACACAAACGAAGTGTGACGTCGCTGACAGTCTGTGAAATCAAGAAAAATATTTCTTATGTTAATGGCCCATTGTATTTTTTGTAAAAAATTATTAAAAACGAGGAAAATTAGTTCCGGATTTTAATCCCCATATTTTTGTATAGATATGCATTATTTATCATGTGCATACGTTAGATTGAGTTATTTTGCTGTTAAATTGACAAAATTTTAATTTTAAATTTCAAAGCTCTGTCGTCCTTGGAGTTTTTCGTATTTGGCGATAAAATACGTAACACGAAAATATACAAGCTAGATGTATATTTTCGTAATATGTATTGTGTGAAATATTGTTTCATATTATTCATTACTCTCTTAATATAAGTTGTTAAAATAACCATGATTTTTGAAAGGAATTAAATGTGTGCGCCAGATAATTTGGCGATATTATTTTTTTTCCGCCAAGGATGATAGATATGAAATTTATTCCGCTGCAACATGTTAATATCTTATATCAGATACATTATGTATATGCTACAATTTATTTCACGTGACACGTGCGTTAAAAATTTATTTACGACATAACCTTGCTTTTTCAATTTTTGTTGCATTATTCTAATCTGTATCACTTCGTTTTCTTTAAGAAATTTGTGATCTATACCACGGCCTTACTAGATCACTCCTCGGCGCCAACGTCGTAAGCGGCCATAACAAAACTGTAAAGATCAATGCATGCCGCGGAATCAAGTAGATGGCGCTCGCTGCCAACTCTAAAAATCAGTTTGTGTTATCGATTCCAGTTGTAAACAAATGTGAAAATAAGCATTGTATCTTGTATATATATATAAATTACGTGTCACGATGTTTGTCTGGGGTAAACTCCTAAACTAAGGAACCGATTTTAATGAAATTTTGCACACTGTGTGCAGTTTGGTCCAACTTGAGAGATAGGATAGTTTTTATCTCAATTTATTGTCACAATATTGTTTTATTGCAATTATTTGTTAATTATAGACCTTTATTAAAGTTTCTCCAAAATATCTGTGAGTTCCATTAATTTAATTGTTGCCAAAAAAAAAATAAAAATAAGAGTTCATTTTCTTTCGACATAAAAATAAATACATTTAATCAAACGTGAACGTTAAAAAATTATAAAAAGTTAAATTATGCATCTCACGAAAATTGACGTCATAATCAATTTAAAGATTTTATACACATTGATAAAGTGCTAATGTAGTTCTATCATAGATATAGTAATATATATAGATCTCTCATCCCCATGTTATCGTACAAAGATTTTTCATGCCGAAAAAAAAAAAAAAAAAAAAAAAAAAGCTTTGGAAACAGCCAGTAAGTGGTATTGAAAAAAAAAAAAAAAAAAAGAAAAGAAAGAAATATGAATTTGAAACTGTATCTGGAGTCTTCCATTCCCCTTTAGCAAATAAATTATTCATAAATTTTATTTGCTAAAATATTAGTATGTATTCCCGTGTGTATTCACTCGGGGAAAGACGGCCATATTTTGGTAAAAACGTCGTCTTTTCCCAAATGAAAACGGATAACTTTTTTCTCCCCAATGATCACTCTATTCTATATATGCTATACTATATCTATGAGTTCTATACGCAAGCGAAGTGTGACTCACTGACCGTCTGTGCAGCCAAGAAAAAGATTTCCTATGTTAATTGCCCACTGGATTTTTTGTAAGAAATTATTAAAAATGGAGGAAATTTATTTCCCGATTTTAATCCTTATATTTGGGTATAGATATGTATTAGTTATCGCGGGTGTTAGATTGAATTATTTTGCTGTCAAATTGACAAAATTTTAATTTTAAATTTCAAAACTCTGTCGCCCTTGGCTTTTTTTTATTATTATTATTATTATTTGGCGATCAAAAGCGTAACACGAAAATATACATGCCAGATGTATGCATTGTACGAAATGTAATATGTATTATTCATTGTACGTATGTATGACATGTAATATGTATTGTACGAAATATTGTTTCATATTATTCATTACTCTTTTAATATAAGTTGTTAAAATAACCATGATTTTTGAAAGGAATTAAATATTTTCGCCAGATAATTTGGCGATATTCTTTTTTTTTTCGCCAAGGATGACAGAAATGAAATCTATTCCGCTGCAAAATATTAGTATCTTACATCAGATATTTTATTTAGACATTTGAAAACAAATTTGACTTCAAACTATGATAGAATATTTATCATTTTCCTTTTAATTAGTATATTATTAGTATATTAAAATTTAAAAGCATGGTATATAAAAAGTTTTTTTTTTTTTTTTTTTTTTAATCTTATAATTATTCTTATCTTAATCCTCAATGTTTCCCATCTTTATTAACTTGAATTTACTATTAAAATTTTAACATACTCAAAAACTTCTCATCACTTCGTTAAAATACACTAAACTTTTCCAAAATCTTTTTCTATTTAAAATGATACATGTATTTACTTTAAATGTCCAATATTTCATAAGATTTCCAATTTTAAAGTTTTGAAATATTTATCAAATTTACTTATTTTTCTGGTTTAGCCTTATTGTTTTCCTTTTTATAACTACAGCTGTTGCCCTCTTTAAAATATTTAAAATGATGAGGTCATTTTATAGTAAAATTATCCATTATAGCATATATTATATTTCACTCCTCCATAAAAATTGATTTTAAAATCGTCTGTTTCTTTTATACTTTTATTTTAATAGAATTTTAATAGAATTTAATTTATATATTAGTCATTTTAGCAATTTTATCCAAAGTAGCATTAGAAATAATATATATCACTTCTCCATTAAAATTTATAGGACCCTACAATAAAATTAATTTGTGCTTAATATCAACACTACGAAAATTTTTATCAATCGCTTCCAAATTTTGACCTAAGTTTCAAATCTCAACCCTGTGGGTTTTTACATCGGCTACAACGTTTTCGTCTCTGTTCGTAAATAATAATTTGACTGTACTAAATAGTTTACAGCCGTATAATTCAACGTATAACTTAGTCACAGCAACGCGTGGCCGGGTCTGCTAGTTTGGGTATAGATATGTATTAGTTATCGCGGGTGTTAGATTGAATTATTTTGCTGTCAAATTGACAAAATTTTAATTTTAAATTTCAAAACTCTGTCGCCCTTGGCTTTTTTTATTATTATTATTATTATTTGGCGATCAAAAGCGTAACACGAAAATATACATGCCAGATGTATACATTGTACGAAATGTAATATGTATTATTCATTGTACATATGTATGACATGTAATATGTATTGCACGAAATATTGTTTCATATTATTCATTACTCTTTTAATATAAGTTGTTAAAATAACCATGATTTTTGAAAGGAATTAAATATTTTCGCCAGATAATTTGGCGATATTCTTTTTTTTCGCCAAGGATGACAGAAATGAAATCTATTCCGCTGCAAAATATTAGTATCTTACATCAGATATTTTATTTAGACATTTGAAAACAAATTTGACTTCAAACTATGATAGAATATTTATCATTTTCCTTTTAATTAGTATATTAAAATTTAAAAGCATGGTATATAAAAAGTTTTTTTTTTTTTTTTTTTTTTTTAATCTTATAATTATTCTTATCTTAATCCTCAATGTTTCCCATCTTTATTAACTTGAATTTACTATTAAAATTTTAACATACTCAAAAACTTCTCATCACTTCGTTAAAATACACTAAACTTTTCCAAAATCTTTTTCTATTTAAAATGATACATGTATTTACTTTAAATGTCCAATATTTCATAAGATTTCCAATTTTAAAGTTTTGAAATATTTATCAAATTTACTTATTTTTCTGGTTTAGCCTTATTGTTTTCCTTTTTATAACTACAGCTGTTGCCCTCTTTAAAATATTTAAAATGATGAGGTCATTTTATAGTAAAATTATCCATTATAGCATATATTATATTTCACTCCTCCATAAAAATTGATTTTAAAATCGTCTGTTTCTTTTATACTTTTATTTTAATAGAATTTTAATAGAATTTAATTTATATATTAGTCATTTTAGCAATTTTATCCAAAGTAGCATTAGAAATAATATATATCACTTCTCCATTAAAATTTATAGGACCCTACAATAAAATTAATTTGTGCTTAATATCAACACTACGAAAATTTTTATCAATCGCTTCCAAATTTTGACCTAAGTTTCAAATCTCAACCCTGTGGGTTTTTACATCGGCTACAACGTTTTCGTCTTTGTTCGTAAATAATAATTTGACTGTACTAAATAGTTTACAGCCGTATAATTCAACGTATAACTTAGTCACAGCAACGCGTGGCCGGGTCTGCTAGTATATATATATATTGTTTTCTTCTTTTTGTGATAAATAAAATCACATAATCTTTAAAAATTTACAAATATTGTGAACTTTTATGAACATAAACAAACACCATCAACTTTTATTATATATACACACTAAGACAAAAAAAAAAAAAAAAAAAAAAAAAATGAGAGACACACCAAGAAGGAGTTATCCGAATGGGACGAAAATTGGTAGATGTGATGTACAGTCGGTCAAAAAAAACAAAAAAAAAAAAAACACCCCCACCTATCTCATTACCTAATTATCGCAGAAACATGCAGTAGGCACCAATCGTCAGGAATTCATGTCTACTTTTGTTGTATGTAGAAAAAAATGACATTGGGGGTCGTCCACATATTAAAAATGGGTCCAACTTCGAAAATTCGAATGTGAACACCCTAATTTGACGACAGAAAACGATTCTAGAGCATCAAAATAGCCTAGATACAAATTTGCACGAAGATACCAACATTAGTTCCTGAGATATTTAAGGTTTTCTTTAGGGGGTTATCTCCAAGTTTAATTTTTAGTCTTTTAGGTCAGATTCAACGAATAATTTATTATACCTCTCTTCTATTATTCAATGCGTTTCATTCATTTACAAATCTCTAAATACATCAAAAGGAAAATAATTTCAATGAACATATTAATGTGGAAATTTCGAATTATAAAAAATATTCTGTCCAAAAAGGTTAACACAGAAGAGTCTGATAACACCTGTGTGTGTGAAGGGGGGGAGCACCGGGATACAAAATTGATTATCGCATTTTCAGAAACTTTCTATTGAAATTAGATTTCTGTTATCATGCCTTTTTTCCCCTAGGTATCAGACTAAAAACCAACGCGTCTCTAGTTTATTGAAGTGTGTGTATATATGTCTGTGCTGTGTGTGTGTGTATGTGAGTATGGGTGCGCATGTTTGTTAGTGAGAGTTTATTTATGCTTGTGACAAGTGTTATTTAAATCCAAAATGAGACATTTCTGTAAAAATGAAATAATGTAAGGTAAAATTTAAAGAAGCAGAATTATTTTAAACACTGAATGACATTCTTGTGAAAGTTGCCGACATATTTGCACGTAGAATGTAATTCGTGAAATCATAAGCAGGTTCTAGTCGACGAATTCATCCTCCTCTTATATAAAACTAATAAACCACGTGATTTGATTTATATATTTGTTTTCGGGATCTTGGAAACGGCTTTAAAGATGTTGATGCAAATTTGGAGTTAGGAGTCTTTTAATTTTTAAAAACGATTGGACATATTCTCATCTTCTGAAAAATTCGTGTTCGCTGTTAACCCTTTATTGCCCATTGTGTCACATCGCAGAAATTGAGTTTACTCAAAAATGAATAGAACGATTTTCAAAAAAGTTCGGAGTTACATGTTTTTCGGGATGCTTGGACTTACCCTCATCTTCGGAAAAATTTGCGTTAATTGTTAACCCATTGTTGGCAAATAGCAACATATAGCAGAAATTGGGTTTACTCGGAAATGATTATAGGAATTTTCATGAAAGTTTGGGGTTAAGTGTTTTCGGAATATTAGACTTACTACCATCTTCAGAAAAATTTTCGTTGGCTGTTCCCTTATCGGTCAAAGGCAACAAATGACATAAATTGGGTTCATTCGGAAACTGATATAAGGATTTTGATGAAAGTTTTTCTTTAAGTGCTTTTGGGGATGCTTAAACGAATAGAATTATCCCCATAGTGAAAAAAATTCGTTGTCGCTGTTAACCCTTTAAAGGCCAATTGCAACGTATGTCAGAAATTGGCTTTATACGGAAATAGACTAAGCGATTTTTATGAAAATTTGAAGTCAGGGCTTTTTCATGAGAAAAAACAATTGGATTTCATCTTCAGATAAATTAGCGTTTACGGTTAACCCTTTACCGGCCAATTGCAACAAATAGCAGAAGTTGGGTTTACTCGAAAATGATTATAGGGATTTTCATGAAATTTTGGGGTTAAGTGTTTTCGGAACTTCTTTCGGATTAGACTTACCACCATCTTCAGAAAAATTTGCGTTGGCTGTTAACCCCTTATCGGCCAAAGGCAACAAATCAAATAAATTGGGTTTATTCGGAAACTGATATAAGAATTTTGATGAAAGTTTTGCGTTAAGTGCTTTTGAGTATGCTTAAACGAATGGAGTTATCCTCATCGTCATAAAAATTCGTTGTCGCTGTTAACCCTTTAAAGAACAATTGCAACGTATGTCAGAAATCGGCTTTACACGGAAATGGACTAAACGATTTTTATGAATGTTCGATTCGATTATAGGGCTTTTTCATGAGAAAGAAAACAATTGAATTTCTTCTTCAGTTAAATTAGTGTTTACAGTTAACCCTTTACCGGCCAATTGCAACACATAGCAAAAGTTGGGTTTACTCGAAAATTATTATAGGGATTTTTATGAAAGCTCGGGCTTAAGTGTTTTCGGGATATTAGACTTACCATCATCTTGAGAATAATTTGCGTTGGCTGTTAACCCCTGATGATGCAATTACATAGAAATTTATATGGAATTCTGTACAGTTATTTTCTGAAAAACAATTGTGAAGAAATTTTTGTCTTACTCCCAATCAGGCAGAATGATATTTTCTAATAAAGGTGGAACCTTCTTTTTCTTTAAAAAAAAAATATATATATATATATATATAAATTTATAGAAAACCTGAAGTCTACATTTTTTTTTTTCAAATACAATATATATGTATACAGTCGAGCCTCGTTAACGTGAACTGCTTTTAATATGAATTATTTTCACGATCCCCGTCAAAACGAAGTTTAGTTTAGTTACATGAAGATTAGTTACTGATAGCTTGAACTATTCATAACATGAACAAAATTTTATCCAATTTGATCTTCACGTTAACAAAGTTCGACTATGTATAAGTTTTTTTTTTTTTTTTTTTTTTTTTTTTGAGAATAGAAGGAAGTAATAAAGAAATAAATTAAAGCTCAAATCAAGACCAAAAGCATAAATGCCGTCGATCATGTTCATAATTCCTAATTTATCACAATCGCGCTATATTTGATTTTTTATAGCGCTATATTTGATCTATTAATCATACAGATCACTATAGTTCGTTAAACTGCAATTTTAAGAAAGAGAAAATGCATAACAAGCTGAAAATACACTTTATGGTGTTAACCACTTTAATGAGTAAACCATTTCAATTATTTTATGCGGTCTTACAAAGAAATAGACTATCCTAATTACACCGCTCCCTGAAAAAGCTTAGCTCTCACATATTTTAATGTCATCTAACTCATTATGTTTAATTTAATGTAACATGGCCAAAGAAATAACTTTGAGAGGTCAGAAGGTATCGGAAACTTTTACTTGTTATATATGACCCACTATCCATAGCAAAAACTATATTGTAAATTTTTGCTATACAAAGTTTTAGTTACAAAAATAATAAGTAAATATGTAAGTAAATAATCCTTTGTAAAAATACCCTAAATTTATTAAGTGAAAGAACTTATCGCAATATATATATATATATATATATATATATATATATTAGGGATGGACCGGATATGGATTTTACCGGATCCGGATATCCGGCATTTCGGATATTTTTTACTTTGCCGGATCCGGATATCCGGCCGGATATATCATCGGATATCCGGCAGTCCCCTTCCCCAGTTCACATGAAATTTTCAGTTTTTTAGGAGCACACAATAATTAAACTAGTATATTGTGGCCACCACAATACTTTCTTCTATATTTTCCTATACAAATTTACTAAGGGCAAATAATTTATTAAAACTATTATTCATTAAAATTATCTAACATGAAGAATGCAAATGATTTTTATCTTGGAGAAAACTAAAACCAAATATCCAAATAAGGACAGTTTTATTGCCTATAAATAAATCTTAAAAAATGCGTATTTATAATGGTTATCTCATATCTCATACAAGTTTAGATATAGTCTTCCCGTTATCGAGGAAATTTTCAGTATAGAAGCGCCATCTATTTTTCTATAAGCATCCAACTTGAATCAGCGTAATGTCTCATAATGTCCTTCTCACATATCAAGTTTTGTTTGATTATACGCCATAGAACCTGAGATATACTCTTTTCTTAAATTGCAGAAATCTCTGTGTGGCAGCGGCAGCTGTTGAGCGGCTGACATCAAAAATTGATAGAAACTAATTTATGTGAAGATTCAACTACAGATAAATTTTGATGCAATTCTGTGCATTAGTTCCTGAGATATAACCTTCTCTTAAATTGCGGAAATCGCTTTTTTAGCAGCGCCACCTGTTGGCCGATAAGCATTATTTATTAAAATTACCCACCACGATAAATGCAGGCGATTTTCATCTTACAGCAATCTAAAAAAACTGCACTATAGCAGCGTAACCTATTGGTAGATATACATCCAAATTGAATCGGCATAATGTCTCACAATGGTCTTCTCACATATCAAGTTTTGTTTAATTATACCCAATAAAACCTGAGATATAGCCTTTTCTTAAATTGCAGAAATCGCTGCGTGTGCATCACTTGTTGAGCGGTTGACACCAAAAGTTGACAGATACTAATATATGTCAATGTACATCTACATATAAATTTATATTCAAATCTGTACAGTAATTCCTGAGATATAGCCTTCCTTATATTGCAGTATAGCAGCGCCATCTGTTGGACGATAAGCATTTAACTTGAAACAGCATAATGTATCATAATGACCTTCTTACATATGAAGTTTTGTTTGAACACACACAATAAAACCTGTGATATAGCCTCCCCTTAATTTGAGGAAATCACTGTATTGCAGCGCCACCTGTTGAGCCGTGACACCAAAAGTTGGTAGGCCCTAATTTAGGTCAAGGTGCATCTATACACGAATTTATATACAATTCTGAGGAGTGGTTTCGGAGATAAAGTTGCCACAAAATGTTTGTCTCTCTCTCTCTCACACACACACACATTTTCTAAAAATTGTAAATTCATGTTCTTAGACCTCCCAAAAAAGGATAAATCCTTCGAAAACCGGAAGTCAAAAATTTTTACGAATCCCATACTTTCTTCTATTGCATATAGAAGAAAGCAAAAAAGATATTTGCATTTCGTTTTTATACAACTGAATTCCATTCGCATAACTAATATATGATGTGGCCACCACATGAATTTCTTCTATATAATTTTACACAACATTCATCGAACATAATTTTTTTATTAAATTATTAAATTATTTTTTATTATAAATGCAGATGATTTTTATCTGAAAGAATTATATCACTACATGGTGAAAGAAAGTAAATTTTTTTGACAATATCAAAAGAAATAAGATTTTTTTCTAATTTTTTTTCGTTAAAAGATAAAAAAATCTATAACTTTGTTTTAATTTATCACAGATCTATACTTAAACCATTTATTAGTTCCCCATCATACTATAGGTATGGGGAACTTAGGTAATCGTGAAAATTTTCGACCTCGGTTTTTTGACTTTTCTACACGTTTTCAGGTGTGAGGAATCCGAAAATGACAAAATTTGTATGGTGTCTGTCTGTGTCTGTAGGGTGTCTGTTAGTCCGTTAGTTCATTAGTTTGTTAGTCTGTGTACACGATATCTCAAGAACAAATTGTCGCAGAGAGGTCAGATCAGTTTTAAAATATTACTTTCGACACTGGCAAGAACCCTATTCATTTGCAACATTCGAATTTAAAAACTTCGTAAGTTATGAGAAATTTACGATTTTCTTAACATAGGAGAAAAATTTACTTAAACGTGCATTAAATGTAAACTTTTTACTCTAAAAATGTCAGACCAGTTTTAAAATATCAGTTTTGATGCCGGAATGAACATCAGTAACTATAAATATGCTACTTTGAAAATTTCGCAAGTTATTGGAAATTTACGAATTTCTTAACATGGCAGTATAGGGCAAAATTTCACATAAACGTCAATTTTGAGAGATATTTTCATCGTAAAGATGTCAGACTATTTTTGAAATATTATTTAGGACACTGGCATGAATATTAATGACTATGAATTTTCTCATATAAAGATTTCGTAAGTTATTGGAAATTTACGAATTTCTTAACATGGCAAAACAGAGCAAAATTTCGCATAAACGTCAATCTTGAGAGATATTTTCATCGTAAAGAAGTCAAACCACTTTCGAAATATTATTTAGGATACTGGCATGAATATCATAGACTATGATTTTTCCATTTTAAAAAATTCGTAAGTTATTTGGAATTTACGATTTACTATTTACTTAAGATGTCGGAATAACGCAAAATTGAGCATAAACTTCCATTTTGAGGATCCTAAATACATTAGACAACTTCAAAATTACGTTTATGATATTGAACATGATTGAATACAAATATTCTAATAGGAAAATTTCGTAAATTATTCGTAATTTACGATTTTATCAACAAAGCGAAATTGTAAATTTTTCATATAAATATGAATTTTGAGGATTATTGCATTGGAAATAATAGCATGAAAACTTTCATGTTAACTATTACTATTATAAATAATTCATATTAATTTTACAATCACACGTTTAAAATAACTCTCATTAAGTACATTTATACAGGATTTTGTCCCATACTGGCATGTTAAAAATTTAGAAAAAATGCGATCACAGCACCACCTATTCAACAATTGTTCCACAAATCTAATCAGCACCAGTTTATGTCAGGTTTCAACTACATACCAAGTTTGGTTAAATTTCGTTTATTGGCTCGTGAGTTACAGCGTCCACAAAATTTGTGATACACACACACACACAAACTGACAGTCAGACAGACATTTTCGAAAAACAGTCAAATCGTGTTCAGGACATCCCAAAACGTGTAAATCCATCGAAAACTGGAGTTCGAAAATTTTCACGAATCCAATACTTTGGTAAAAAATGTAAAATTGTAAATATCATTGGGTAATAAAGCCATAACAGAGTTATTTTATTTTATTACGTTATTCTCTATTCAATAGAAGAAAGTATTGGATTCGTAAAAATTTTTTACTTCCGTTTTCGATGGATTTACACGTTTTGAAAGGCCTAGAATACGATTTGATCATTTTTAGAAAATGCTTGTCCGTCTGTGTGTATGTGTGTGAGAGAGAGAGAGAGAGAGAGAAAGAGAGAGAACAAAAATTTTGTGGCAACTGTATCTCCGGAACTACTGCTTAAAATCACATATAAATTTATATGCAGATGCAACTTGGCCTAATATAGTGTCAATCAATATTTGGTGTCAACTGCTCAAAAGGTGGCACTGCTATACAACGATTTCCTCAATTTAAGGGGAGGCTATATATCTCAGGATCTATTTTGTATAAGCGAACAAAACTAATATGTAAGAAGGCCATTGTAAGTCATTATGCTGGAGCAATTTGAATGCTCATCAGCTAACAGGTGGCGCTGCTATAAAGGAAGCAATTTAAAGGAAGGTTATATCTCAGGAACTACTACACATAAATGCAGATAGTTTCACACGCAGATGCAACTTGACCTAAATTAGTGCCTGCTAACTTTTGTTGTCAACCGTTCAACAGGTGGCGCTGCTATATCTAAGGTTCTATTGCGTGCAATCAAATAAAATTTAATATGTAAGAAGGCCATTATGAGTCCTAATTCCAGTTCAATTTGAATACTTATCGCCCAACAGGTGGTGCTGCTGTACAGCGATTTCCGTAATTTAAGGGAAGGCTGTAGCTAAGGATCTACTGCACAGAATTGCATATAAATTTACATGTAGATGCACCTTGACGAAAATTAGCACATACTTAATTTCCCCCATAGACGCAATGTATTTGAATTCTCTTGGGTGTCCCTGTATATGAATAATTTGTTTGATCTTGATGAAAGATTTAGTGTAGCATCCCTATGTCATAAAAATTTATAATACCATGTTTGAACTTTCTGCTATTATTTGTTCTTGAGATATGCTGATGATAGACACACGCACAGACACACAGACCAACCGTTAAAAATAGGATTTTTGGATTCAGGGGACCTTAAATCGTGTTAAAAAAAAAAAAAAAAACTCGACTTAAAAAATTTGACCCAAAAACATTACTTCTCTACCATTTACATGGGTAAGAGAAAGTAAAACTAGTATGTTGTGACCACCACAAAACTTTCTTCTATATTTTCCTATATAAATTCACTCAGTTAAAATAAACTACAATGACTATTATTTATTCAAATTATCTACTATGATGAATGCAGGCGATTTTTTATCTTGGGGAAAACTAATACTAAATATTCAAAGAAACACAGTTTAACTAACACCTTAAAAAATAAGTTTTCATACTGGTTATCTCATGTATGAAGTTTCGTACAGCTAATTGCCATAGAAGTTGAAGCATGCATTCCCGTTCTCTGGAAAAAACTGCACTATAGCAGCGCAAAATATTGGTAGATATACGTCCAGATTGAATCGGTGTAATGTCTCATAAAGGCTTTCTCACATATCAAGTATTGTTTGATTATACACATTAGAACCTGAAATTTAATCTTCCCTTAAGCTGAGGAAATCACCGTATAGGAGCGCCGCCTATTGAGCAACTAGTTCCAAAAGTTGATCCGCTGTAACTTATGTCAAGGTGCATCCACATGTAAATTTTTAAGCAATTTTGCACAGTAGTTCCTCAGATATTGCCTTTTTTCAAATTGTGGAAGTCGCTGCATAGCAGCGCCACCTGTTGGTTGACTGACACCAACTGTTGATAGGCACTAATTTACATCAACCTGGCAGCGGGAACTCAAGAAGAGCTTTTGAGCGATTTCAGTATTTTTTTATTCTTTTTTTAATAAAGCGATATAGAAAAGAATTTCCTTAAATATATAATGACCAGCGAAGCGGGCAAAGCCTGCTAGTACACAATAAAACTGTCTTTCTTTGAATATTTAATGTCAGTTTTTTCTAAGATGAAAATTATTTGTATTCATCATGTTAGATAATTTTAATAAATAATAATTTTAGTAAATTATTTGCCCTTAGTGAATTTATACAGGAAAATATAGAAGAAAGTCTTGTGATTTCCACAACATACTTGTTTTTAATTAAAAGAAATGAATTGCAGGAATCTACATCTATAAAGGCAGATCGCCTGACTGACGTGCTTGCTCGCTCAGCAATGCCGAGTCAAACTAACGAAGACACAAATGTGTAATTTTATGATATTATTGATTTAGTGACGTGATTTAAGAAGCTATTTTTTGAAGTTTCCCCACAAACAGAGGGAGAAAAGTTGCTTCTCGCATTTCTCACCATATCTTAATGAAAGAAAACAAGAAAAAAAGCAAATATAAAAAAACCGAATATCCGGAATATTAACCGGATATCCGGTGATTTTGATCCGGATATCCGATGATATTTCGGATATTGAAAAATCAGCCGGATATACCGGATACCGGATATCCGGTCCATCCCTAATATATATATATATATATATATATATATATATACTAGCAGTAATACCCGGCGTTGCCCGGGTTGATCTATAGATACCGAATTGTGTATGCATGCTCTCAAGTTATTAAAAAAAAAAAAATCTTCATTAATGTATGATACCCATAGAGATGTTTAAAAAGACGAAAGTATTGATAAGGATGGTTTCCCCAACAGGAGAATTGGCTCAGATTTCCGAATCTTAGATGTACAGGTTTCCATGCGACCTTAAATGTTTCTTAAATCTTAGGACTTGAGCCTAAGAATTAAAACAATGTTAGGAGGTACTGTACTCCACTCATTACCTCTTTAAAGGCGGGTGTCCCCCCGAGCACCAAGGTTGTCTTTTTTTAACTGCAAAAATGCTGCAGGCTTGTGAAAAAATAAATAAATAAATAAAGTAATAAAAAAATAAGCAAAAAAGATTAATCAAATTGCATGTAATGAAAATAATGAAAATTCCACGTAATGTTGTAGTATTAAAAAAAAAAAAAAAGCAAATATCCGAAGACAAATTGTATATGTGGCATATTTTGAACTGAAAAAATGCTACAGGCTCGTTAAAAAATAGTGCTTAATAATTAAAAACCCCAAATATTAATAATAAAAAAAATTATAAATCTGGCAACCATGGTTTTCGGAGGTATATTTCCTGAGTTAATAAAAAAAAAAAAAAAAAAAAAGTGAAATATAAACAGTTTGTAAACACACTAAGAGGGATTTGGTTTTTAATTGTCCAAGGCCAAAAACCAGATAAAAAGCAATGAAACACTTCTTGATTTTCAAAATACAAATTTTGCGAGTTTAGATTCAGAATACACATTTAAAAGTTCCATGTAAATTTCAATGTAAATACTGTCGTCATGAAGGAAAATGAGTCTAAAGTACTTCTTTATATACAACATTGGTTGTTTTCCCAGAAGGACAATAAACGAAAAGTTTGTTTGCTGCTCCTACTCTTGAACATCCTACATACAATTGACCATGAGCAAAACAATCCTCCTGTAATTGTAGGCCAACAACTTGCAATGTCTGTCCCTGCGATTTGTTTATAGACATTGCAAAACTTAATCTCACTGGAAATTGTAAACGCTTAAACTGAAATGGCAGATCTGAAGTTATTAAAGGTATTCTAGGAATAAATATAATTTCCCCTTTGCCACAACCAGTTTGAACTTGTGCTTGCATGACATGAAGATGTAAAGCCGTTATTATTAATCTTGTACCATTACAGAGCTTAGGTTGATCTAAATTTCGTAAAAGTATTATAGGAGCTCCAACTTTTAATCGTAGCGTATGAGGAGGCAGTCCTGGAATATCTAAAGAATTGAGGAACTCCGTAGGGTAGTTGACAACTTCATTTTCATCCATGACTGTATCTACAGAATTGTACATTGTAGGATCACCTGGAATCTTTTGCAAAAGCTGTTCGTTGATGGAATGAACTGTAACATTCTTTGGTGCCAATATCGCTCTTTCACACAACCAGGATACGTCTTTGTAGTGGTGTATAAAATTTGGAAATATCTTTTCTGTTAATTCAGAAACACTTGTAACTACTGTGCTAATAGAAGACATATTAATCTTGTTCTGAGAATCGACAGGTGTTTTTCCTTCTCCAAGTTGTAGTAAAATGTCAGCAAATAATCCAGAATGTTGATCACCATAAATTCTTGCTCGCATGTTAATTGTAAGTTTGAAGACTGTAACATGTTTACACAAAGAGGAGGATTTAAGGCATGCTCTAATTTCCTCAGCTTTAGTGCCCTTAGGAATGACTGGGAGAGTCTGACGAAAATCTCCCGATAAGACAACAGTTAAACCCCCCATCAAATGATTGTTGTTTCTCAAATCTTGTAGAGTTTTGTTCAATGCTTCTAATGCTCTTTTATGGGCCATTGTACATTCATCCCAGACTATAAGTTGACATCTTTTAAAAACCTCTCCCATGCCAGAATTTTTGGTTATTTTACAAACAGCTTCATCATTTGTAGCTAAATCCAAAGGAAGTTTAAATGTTGAATGAGCTGTTCGACCTCCAGGCAACAATGTAGCAGCTATGCCGGAAGAGGCAACTGCTACAGCAATTTTATTTTGTTTTCGCACATTGGCCAATAATAAGTTAGTCACAAAAGTTTTTCCTGTACCACTTGGAGCATCTAAAAAGTAAATGGCTCCAATCTGATCTGAGATACTGTTCACTATCGTTGAGTAAGCATTTCTCTGATCTGGGAGTAACTTGGGCTCATTTTCATTTATATATCGAGATAAAGAGCTGATGTCATAGGAAGTTTCTCTTATAATTTCTGTAGGTACACTGGTAACTTGTGTTCTATTTGTCTGTGGTAGACCAAACGAAGTTAACTGTGGGCCATCCATCGATGCTATTGTATCTTCTATTTCAATAAAGCTCTGTTGTATATTTCATCTGTGTAAACTACTTGAAAAGTAGGGTTTGCAAGTTGCGCTTGGTGCTTAAAATCTTCTGCCAAATCATCTTTGTATTTGTTCCATAGTTCTGAAGGGCTTCCTACATCACAGGTTTTCAGTAGAATAGAAAATAAATGTCTTAAGCGCTTTGGAGATTGGCATATGGCTGCTTCTCTTAATGTAGCATCCCGCTGGTTATCATTTTCAAGCAATCCACGTCTGTAGCAAGCTTCTCTAAATGTTTGACAAATAATGCCATCAACTGTTCTAAGATCTTCAAAATTTTTAGGGCCTTTAACTTGGTGGAGCAACAGTCTTAAAAAAAAGCATTCATGCTGGCTTGGATGAACAGTAAAAACTCTACCCAAAGCATTGTCGAATTTAACATCTGGATAACCTTCAACTGGATTTCCTCTTTTTCTTCTACTCCATTTTTTATTGTTCCATGTGTAATAAGATGGCAATTGGTGATAGAGTAAAGTTTGAGCAAACATATCCTCTTGGCATAATTTAAAGAAAGCAGTGAGAGTGGTTTCTCTAGGAGCCACAGCTTGTTGCGCAGCTGTTTCATTGGTAAAGTAAACTCTTTGTCCATTTTCTAAATGGACTGCTAATTGCTGGACTGCGGGATACCTTTCATGAATAGGGAAAGAAAAAATTCTCCAGAAGGCTTCATTGCTGCTTATGTAACGACCTTGTTGAAAAGTAGTAACTTCATCATGCACAGTGTCTTGTAGAGCGAACATAGCTGCATCAGAACCCTTGTTAACACACTTGCATACATATTTGATGGACTTAACGGAATTACAAAATTCGACATTAATGTGAGCATTAAACATTTTAGTCAAGAGAGGGCAGTATGGAACTATCCATCTGTTATCAATTTCATGGTGTCCAATTTGGGTTGTAAAGCCTCCATCCTCGGGTTTCCTTCTACGATATGATGGATACCCATCTTCTCCAGCTTGAGTATCTTTTAAAAATGGTTTTGGGTAGCGTTTTTTACATACGTTGTCTTTCATGCAGGGTGAATTGATATTTAGAGATCCACATGGTCCATGTACCATTTGAGTTTTAACAATTTCAAAGAGATTCTTGTCTACGTTTGGGTCTGGAAGTTCAGCTGAGATAACCGAATCTATGTCATTTGCCTGAATTTTATTAGTCAGCCAAAGCAAAATATGAGCATGAGGCAATCCCCTCTTTTGCCATTCAATGGTGTACATGTGGCATCTTACTGGTCCAAAAATTTTTAATTTTATGATGAAATCCATCATTTTCAATAATTTTAATCGAAACACCCTAGCTGTAAGATCATGTCTGTGAATGTAGGTTTGTCCAGGTAGTAATTCATCCTTGATTTCTTTCCATTTAGCATTGCATGTGAACGTAATGAACAGGTCAGGTCGTCCAAAATTTCGAACGTACGTCATTGCATCCTGAGTCCTTTCATGCATGTAACGTGGGCTTCCTGTGAAACTTGATGGTAGAATGCAAAGTTGGCCAATCTCTGTTCCAGCAAGATCATTATTTATGGCATCTCTTAAATGAACATATTGATCACATCTTAATTCTTTCTGATGAGTTCTAATATAACGTAATCTTTCAGATTCTGTTTTAGCATACATATCAACAGCAAATTGGTGGAAAAGATTTCTCGTCAACATTAAATAATTTGAAGAATTGCTACGAACCATAAATCTGTAGGCATAAAAATCCATGCAAGAAACCTTCTTGTTGGAATGTACACCGGCTTGGGGTATATCAAAGTGATAACCATCTTCTCCATGTACAAACAGTAACGGGTACTGCAAGGCATCATAAGATCGATGAGTTTCATCTATAAATTGCAAAGTATTGTCTCGAGATTTAAGTACAATGTCTCTTTTCCCATGTTCTTCACCAGCAATAATTACAGCCACTTCATTACATTCTGGCAGATTATATCGTCTAGCATGTTCTGCAGGTGGTCTCTTGTCAGCATCAATGATAATTTTGTGTTCAGCTGTAGGAATGTTTTCCAGAGCATATTTAAAACTTTGAATATAATGATTCGAAGCATGGAGCATCTCCTGAAGTTGCAGAATGAGTTCAAATTTTGTTGCTGGGTTTGTGCTACACCTGTTTTGTGCTTGTTGTTGCAAATCGGAAATGAAGTACAATTGAAGATATTTTGCATGTTCATTTAATGTGGGTTGCAGTGAACCTAATCTATGATAAATCTGACCTTGAACTTTAAAAGTAGGCATGAAACCTCGTTCAGTAATTATGTTTGCTCCGAAAGAGGTCATTGCAAAAGCAGAATTGTAAGCTTGTATATTTTGTAGGAAATGTTTTGAATCAGATGTACTGCCTGTGAGTAATGTTATCAAAGGCTCGGGAGGTTCTTGAATTGAAGGCAATACAACTTTTCCATTACTACAACACATTCCTGGTGATTCTCTAGGCCACTTTTTAGCACCACAACTGTCACAAATTTTTGACATTGATCCAATGCTTACCTGATACTGAGATGCATATTCAAAATCTGGATTGTAGTTAAAAGCACATAAACTCCACTGGTTAGTAGTCATGGCACGTGATCTTCCAGCAGTGTGTCTTACAGCATCTTCTTGAAGCCTTCGATTACGTTCTTCTTCTGTTTCCGATGATCTGCGTGCGGCTTCCCTTTCAGCATTTTCTTGAAGCCTTCGATTGCGTTCTTCTTCTGTTTCCAATGATCTGCGTGCGGCTTCCCTTTCAGCATTTTCTTGAAGCCTTTGATTGCGTTCTTCTTCTGTTTCCGATGATCTTCCAGCAGCGTGTCTTACAGCATCTTCTTGAAGCCTTCGATTGCGTTCTTCTTCTGTTTCCGATGATCTTCCAGCAGCGTGTCTTACAGCATCTTCTTGAAGCCTTCGATTGCGTTCTTCTTCTGTTTCCGATGATCTGCGTGCGGATTCTCTTTCAGCATTTTCTTGAAGCCTTCGATTGCGTTCTTCTTCTGTTTCGCGTGTTCTTTGTGCTTGCTTTCTTTTCGCATCCGAAGATTTTCCAAACGAAGTACGTTTCTTCGGTGGCATTATGACTTATTTCATGTGTATTTTGTATTAACCGCACAACACAACGAAATTATGTACTCTATGAAATCGATAAAACGATACCCATTACTTATATTCACAACAGATGTAAGTACATTTGTGAAAGATACGGATATAAATAAGAACGTAACCAAATTTTAGTAGAAACCGTATTGGATATAAATAAGAACGTAACCAAATTTCAGTAGAAACAGTATTTTTTGAAACAAACGAAAGTTTTATATACAAAAGACAATAGAAGTAATATTGAAAAAAGGGAACCAAAATTTCAATAGAAACCGTATTTTTTATGTTTAAGAACACATTTCATATACTTGCGCAAAAAGGAAAGTTTTATATACAATAGAATTAAAATTAAAAAAGAGGGTAATATTTTTTAACCAAAATTTCAATAGAAACCGTATTTTTTATGTTTAAGAACACATTTCATATACTTGCGCAAAAAGGAAAGTTTTATATACAATAGAATTAAAATTAAAAAAGAGGGTAATATTTATATATAAAAAGATAAAGATAAAAAAAGCAGTTTATAAAAAAACAATTAATAAATTGAAATAACCTAGCTTCAAAGTTCTATATAAGTCATAAACGATGCAAATATTGAAAAAAGGGAACCAAAATTTCAATAGAAACCGTATTTTTTATGTTTAAGAACACATTTCATATACTTGCGCAAAAAGAAAGTTTTATATACAATAGAATTAAAATTAAAAAGAGGGTAATATATTTTTTATGTTTAAGAACACATTTCATATACTTGCGCAAAAAGTAAAGTTTTATATACAATAGAATTAAAATTAAAAAGAGGGTAATATTTATATATAAAAAGAAAAAGATAAAAAAAGCAGTTTGTAAAAAAACAATTAATAAATCGAAATAACCTAGCTTCAAAGTTCTCTAGAAGTCATAAACGATGCAAATATTGAAAAAAGGGAACCAAAATTTCAATAGAAACCGTATTTTTTATGTTTAAGAACACATTTCATATACTTGCGCAAAAAGGAAAGTTTTATATACAATAGAATTAAAATTAAAAAGAGGGTAATATATTTTTTATGTTTAAGAACACATTTCATATACTTGCGCAAAAAGGAAAGTTTTATATACAATAGAATTAAAATTAAAAAGAGGATAATATTTATATATAAAAAGAAAAAGATAAAAAAAGCAGTTTGTAAAAAAACAATTAATAAATTGAAATAACTTAGCTTCAAAGTTCTTTAGAAGTCATTGTTGTTGGGGGGGGGGGGGGTTCTTTGAGACCTGTAGCTGCTGGGGCTGTTGTCTCAACTGATCCATGGCCTATCGCAGAACGACGAGAGGACAAGCCACAACGATCTATAGCTTACTTGCACATTTTTTAAAAACGATTAATAGAATGCAAGAACCCAAGAGTGCAATGACGAAAGTTACTTAATGAGCAGAATTTTTGCAGGAAAACAGGAAAGGACCTAAAATTATCACTATTTAGCAGCGCACCGAAATACTGAATGCGAATCTGCTGGTAGCGACTACAAGATAAAAGAATATGTTCAATAGAGTCCATTATGTGACAGCGATCACAAATGCCATTGTCAATAAGGTGGAAGCGATGCAAAAGAGCTGGGGTAACGATCATCTTGCAAAGAAGCCTGGAGATCAGCACATCGTCCCTTCTGTTGGAAGACCAGGAACTGGTCGTATTGACCGGAGGAATGTCACCATGAGAGAGCGCATATTTACTCTGACGATAAGTATAAGAAATCGATTCTTTGAAACAATTGGTAGCGTAATTGATAAGGTCCTCAGGAGAAATCCAATCCAAGAGAACGTCCGAGGGACCAGTATTCTTTGCGATTCTGTCGGCTTTTTCATTAAGAGAGATACCTCTGTGGTGACCAGGGACCCATACCAGCCGAATACTACCAGCAAAAGATGAGGCACGGCAAATTTTATTGTGGAGCCAAAGTATGACTCGGGGAAATTTGATGGAGATTGATTGAAGAGCAGATAGGACCGATAGGCTATCCGTAAGGATTATGAAGGAAGAGCTTGAGGAAGCCAGTTCATCAATCGCTGTACCGATGGCAAGGGCTTCAGCGGTGAAGATTGAATTTATATGAGAAATCCTATACTTGAATTGAGAATCAGAGGAGCAGCCGGCAATAGCCGTTAAGGTATGAGTTTTGGTCGTGACTCGACGAGAACTCTGAGATAAAGGCCGAGAAAAAGGACTGGATGATAATATCATTCAAAGTTGTGTTCTGGAAAGGAAGGTCAGAAAGATAAAAGAAAACTTTCCCATGAGCCATGGGTTGAGGAAACTGGAAAATTACTAAACTCTCCAAGCAGGAACTAATATCATCAAGCCCATCTATGCCATACGGTAAAAAGTCGAGCTGTAGTTCTTTGTCATAGTCATCAGCTTCATTCAGAAAACTCCAAAGAGGGGACCAGGTACCCAGACAGAGCTGACGGATCCAGAATCTGAATGATTGCAAACGAATTCTGTAACCTATAGATAGGACATCAGCATGTTTGTGAAGGAGGGCTATGGGAACCCAAGGGGGAAGACCGAGAGCAGCTCGAAGGCCACAATTCTGGAAGACTTCAAGCCTCTTGATTAGAGAGGCACCCGCCGAAGACAGAGTAGCAGCACCATAATCGACTAAGCTCCCGATAGAGGACGTGAAGAGCGTAACTAAGTGATGTGACCTAGCACCATAACTCTTTTGAGAGAGGGCCTTGAGAAAGTTAATTCTTTTAAAAGCTTTTACACGCAGGTAGTCAACGTGCTTCTTAAAACCACCCCGACGAGAAAAGAAAAATCCTAGAAATTTCACATCATCCGACCAATTGATGAGGCCGCCGTTAATGCTAAAATTAAAATCACAAGCGCCATTTCTGCGAGAAAAATTAATCGCATGGCATTTATCCGGCCGAATGGAAAGTTTCCAGTAAGAACACCACCGGGAAATATTCTGTAGGACAGCCTGTAGCTTCTCGTGGCAATAACTCAAGGAGTCACCAAAGCAATAAATGAAAATATCATCGGCATAAACTAAACACCTGGTATTAAAATTCAAGACTTCAAAGAAGTCAGATAGAAAGATTGTGAACAAAATAGGGCTGAGGACCGCACCTTGTGGAACCCCGCGCCGAGAAGGATGAGGAGACGAAACCACGCCCCTCCAAGCAACTTTAATATAACGGTTTGACAAAAATTTATGGATCCAACGGAGCACATTGCCCGTGATACCGACTTGGGCGCACTTCTGGATAAGGCCATCAATATAAATGGAATCATACGCAGACTGCAGGTCTAAGGAGATGCCAAGAATAAACTTTTTGTTTCTTTTTGCCCTCACAATATCCTGGTGCAGCATCATGACAGCCGTTTGGCTGTCCCGAAAGGGAGTAAAACCCAAATGTCTGTAATCAAGAGACTTATTTTTGAGAAGAAAGGTATTTATTCGCTGGGCAATCATACGCTCACAAATCTTGCAAATAACAGGGGTGAGAGCAATAGGACGGTAGGAAGAGGCCGAGCATTTTGGCTTGTCAGGTTTTGCAATGGGCAGAATCAGAGCAGAGGTCCAATCAGGTGGGATAATCCCCGTAAGAAGAGATTCATTATAAATTTTTAGTAATAGCTCAAGAGAGTGGGAACCAAGATTCTTGAAGAAACAGGCAGCAATCCTGTCCTCACCAGGAGAGGTAGATCTTGTACGTTGAATAGCAGAAGTCAGTTCGGACATGGAGAATGGTTTGTTGAGACTCATCATGATCAGTCCCATAAGTAAGAGGAAGAGGAGGAAGGTCAACCCCACCGCAATAAAATTCCGCGAAGATCTCAGATTGATCGCCCGCGTCAGACACAAGGGAACCGTTGTGCGAAAGGCAAAAGTTAGAATCAGGAGAGGACGTAGGACGATTTTTTAATTTATGGAACACCTTGAACAGTAAACGGGGGTCACTAGCATGCCTGCAAGCAGAGTCCCAGAAGCGCCTTTTGGCGTCCTTGATGGCCTGACGAAGTAAAGCGGAGGACTTTTTGTATTTGATCCAAAAGTCAACAGAGGCCAGCTGAGTAGCTTTCTTGAGGAAAAACTTCTTCTGGGAGAGAAGGGCCTTACAACGAAGGGACCACCAAGTAGGAAAAGCTTTCTGACGAGAATGTACAACCCGGGAGTTTCTAGCCATCGCCCGCTGGACGGAATCCGAAAAAGACTCATAGCAAACAGAGGGGACAGACAGCAAAGAAGCGTCAACTTCCTGGCAGATACGAGACCAAAAATACCGTACACAGACGGGCTGAGGGACAGGAGCCGACTCAACAACAAGAGACACAGGAAAATGGTCACTGCCGACAGGATCATCCAAAACCTGAAAAGAGATCTGAGGAAGGATTTCAGCCGAACACAGAGAGAGATCTAACAGTGAAAGAGAACCATTGGGAGACATATGGGTAGGGCGTGAAGAATTGATCAGGCAAAAGGAACTGTCAGCAAGCCACTCCACAAAAGCCTCACTGTAACGAGAAGCATGGGAAGCACCCCAGAAGGGGTGATGGAGGTTGAAATCTCCCAAGATGAGGGAGGGACCAATAAGACCAAGACAGAAGGAACGGAGATCCTCAGTGACTGAACCAGAGCGCGAGTAGACATTAGTAATGTTCAAAGAACCAGAACCCGTAAAGATTCGAACGCACATAATCTCATTCTCCAAGGAGGACAAATGAGTTGGACCAAGGGACGAGGAAAGAGATTGATTAACCGCAATTAGGAGGCCCCCGCCAGAACGGGAAGGCCTGTCCAAGCGATACA
This sequence comes from Salticus scenicus, assembly GCA_963930645.1. Classification (NCBI taxonomy): domain Eukaryota; kingdom Metazoa; phylum Arthropoda; class Arachnida; order Araneae; family Salticidae; genus Salticus; species Salticus scenicus. The sequence goes on from OZ005649.1 coordinate 35,356,639, forward strand.
CGACCTTGCCAGGAATAAAGAGGGACTTCTCAGGACGAAGGAAAGTCTCTTGAAGCACCAAGATATCAAAGGATGGAGATAGGGTGTGGACCAGCAAGTCTAGCTTGTTTAAGATGCCTCTACAATTCCATTGAAGTAACTTGAGGGAACCCATAAAAGAAATACAAACAAGAAAAGACCAGACAAACAAAAGGTCTGACAGGCTACACCCTGCAGCTCAACAGAAGAATAAAAACATGGTACAGGAACAGCGAAAACATTATCCCTTGGAAGTCGCCGGAGAACTCCGGCGTTTACGCTTATCAGGCGAAAGGTCCCCAATGGATTCTTGGAAGCTTTTGATTAAATCGCTTAAGGCAGAGATAGCATTAGACAGAGAGTCCGAGTTTTTTCTAATAATTTCATTTAGCACTTTCACCATAGCATTCGTGCGATTCTCTATATAGTTTTGGATAGTTGTTACGTCGACGTTTTTTGCGCTACCTGTAACAGTAGCGTATGATGACTCTTTTGGAGTTTTTTTTACAAATGTTCTGCGAGCTTCTATGAAGGATAAAAAGTTTTTGCATTTAAAGTTCAGAAGCTCAATTTCCTTAAGTCGGGCTGGACACTGGTTGTAATCAGCACGATGCTCGCCCGCGCAGTTAACGCAGGATAAAGAGCCCGTACAAGGCCCCTCATGTGAAGTACCACAAGTCGCACATATTTGGGCTAATTTACACTTGGCAGAAGTATGCTTGAATTTATGACATTTTACACATTGCCGGGGTCTATCTATGAACTGGCGTATGGGTTGGATGGAGAACCACAGTGTAATTTCTGATGGGAGGGCTGTCCCGAGAGTGGTAATGAGAACAGGAGAAGATTCACGAGTACATCCTCTTTTCACAAACCTACGTAATTCCAAAATGTGCAACGGATTGCTATTTTCTATTTCTTGAGCAAGCTCGCTCAAAGAAATGTTTACAGGAATGTTGAAAATTAAAAACCGGTTGGTGATGTTCTCCCATATTACCCGAGAAGAAACAGTCACCCCTGCGAAATTGGACAAATTACAAATCTCCTGGGCACAACCAACATAACAAGTGCTAATAATTAGGCTTCCCGCTCTTGTGAGACGTATGTTCACAATTTTCCCATATGACTTAATTTTCAATTTTATTTCCGCCTGAGTTGAGCGCGGATCTCGTTTAGGAATACATCCAGACTCTGTACTGTTTATAAACATATTGTAATTTGTACCACCATTATTACCAGCCTTTAACAACATATCACTAATAGGAGCAGACGAGCGCAAAAAATTCTGATTAATATTCTCAATAGAATGGCTCTCGCCATCTGCAATAGACATTTCCACATTATTCGTTACAATATTTGACACTTCCGAGGACTCCACAACGTTAAACCAAGAGTGGGCCATACCACCAGAGTTACGACAAACTCATCATAAACAAACCAATACAAAATAACTTAATTGAATAGCCAGAAAGCAATAAAACAAAACAGCGCTTACCTTGCTTTCAAAAGATAAGAGAGATAGAAACACAAACCGTTTAAGAATACCACAGAAGAGAAACGAACCGAAATTAACAAAACCACACAGCAGCTAGAGGAAACGCCCCTCGCCTTTCAACCAGCCCACCTACTGTAAACGTAAACCCTTTAGAAGTCATAAACGAAGCAACTTCCAAGGGATAAACATGCCAAGTATGTTGCCAATTTGTAAATAGCAAGTTTGTGAAAACATATGAACGAATCACAAAACATATGAACGAATCAAAAGACATTTACTCCGTGATACGTCATTTTTCTCCCTAGACTTCGTGACGTTCGTTTTTTTCTCCCTAGATGGCGTGAGGTGTCCATGGACACGATGTCAGAATTTATTTAATGTTGAAATGAAAAATGAATTTTTAACCGTATCTTACGAAGTGTTTAAAATATTTTTTCAAAGTTAATATTTTTAGAATCGTCATAGCCTGAGGATTAAAATGGTATATATTTTTTAAAAATTTATCAATATTCGACGGAGTTATTTTATGTTGAAATGAAAAATGAATTTTTAACCGTATCTTACGAAGTTTTTAAAATGATTTTCAAAGTTAATATATTTAGAATTGTCATAGCCCGAGGATTAAAATGGTATATTCATTTTTTAATTTGGTCAATATGCGACTTTTTAGCGCATTTTTTTGTGCAAATTTGTGTGTCTTACAAACTATGGAATTTTAACTACTAAATCTGAAAATAATGCTTTGAAACTTACATTTTTAGAATTAGTATACCCTGAGCTTTAAGAAAGTAGTTTTGTTTTGTTTTTATTTTAAAAAATGAAGCGGATGCGAGAATAGATATATACACGAAATTTCCCCGAATCTCTGCTTCCAAGGCCGCGGAGCGAGGTGCCGAATTCGGTTCCGACCCCTCTTCTCGCCCCTCCTAATAACTTTACACATTCGAAAATATCCCCATTCAAGTTGTAGGCCGTTAAAACCTGTTTGTATCAATGTTGAACGACCTAACTGTATTTCTATTTGTTTTTGCCCATAGCCCCCTTACCGCCCCACCCCCTTCCCGCCCCTCCTAATAATTTTACAAATTCAAAAATATCCGCAATCGATTTGTAAGTATCGAAAACCTCTACGTACCAATTTTGAACGATCTGACACTATTTTTATTTTTTTGCCCATCCCTCCCCTCCCCCCTTCTTGCCCCTCCAAATAACTTTACACAATCGAAAATATCCCCATTCGACTTGCAGGTCTCTTAAACCTATCTGTAATAATTTTGAACGATCTGACACTATTTTTATTTTTTTGCCCCCCCCTCCCCTCCCCCTTCTTGCCCCTCCTAATAACTTTACACAATCGAAAATATCCCCATTCGACTTGCAGGTCTCTTAAACCTATCTGTACCAATTTTGAACGTCCTAACTGTATTTCTATTTGTTTTTGCCCCATAGCCCCCCTTACCGCCCTACCCGGCCCTCCTAATAATTTTACAAATTCAAAAATATCCGCAATCGATTTGTAAGTATCGAAAACCTCTACGTGCCAATTTTGAACGATCTGACACTATTTTATTTTTTTGCCCCCCCCATCCCCTCCCCCCCTTCTTGACCCTCCTAATAACTTTACACAATCGAAAATATCCCCATTCGTCTTGCAGGCCTTTAAAACCTATCTCTACCAATTTTGAACGGCCTAACTGTACTTCTATTTGTTTTTGCTCCATAGCCCCCCCCCCCTCCCTTGCTGCCCCACCTGGGGGCTGAATTTCTAAAATTCCAGAAATTGGTTTTTAGATAGTTGCATTAGCTATATTTTAGAGCAAAAATTTCACGTGTATTTATTTTTTTTTGTTTGAGATATATAGGATTATGCGAAATCACGTTTTACGCATGTGAAAGCACGTTTTGCCCCCCCCCCCCGCCCCCCTTGGGGACCGAATTTCAAAAATTCCAGAAACCGATTTTTAGACATTTGTATTAGCTATATTTAAAAGCAAAAATTTTACGGATATCTGTTTTTTTTTGTTTGAGATATGAAGGATTTTGTGAAATTACGTTTTGCCCCCCCTCCCCCCCTTGGGGGGCGAATTTTGTAAAATCGCTTGTGGCGTTGTCTTTCTCGGGTCGTAAACATTAACCGTGCCAAATTTGGTCCCGCTCGGTGAAACGGCCTAGGATTCTATAGCGCACACACACACACAGACTCTGCTCTTTTATATATATAGATATTTATCAAATTTATCAACTTAAAAACGCAAAATAACTTTAGAACTACTTCTTAGCGCGCAATATTACATTCCCTACCTTCCTCAATGCTGCCAACTTAAGATGAAACGGAGTATAGAGAACATGCCTTAGTGAACTCGAGTAATAAACTGATTTCAAGGCGTTCTGTTATAAATATGAACAGAAATTAGAGCATGGACGGACCGACGGACAGAAAGATTAAAGATTGTTGAAAAGTGTTAAAACCCTTAACACAAGGAAAATCCAATTAAAAATTTTCCTATTATAGTCCTTGTGCATCTGAATATTTTTTTATGACCCTGTAAACCTTGTTGCATAATCATACTGTAATATACAGAAAATATTTTTTTGTGCATTTGAAAAATCAAATATGATCTATAAAAATGCCCCTCATACAGCGCAATGCATTAGCATTTTTTAGGGTGTCCGTGTCTCTGTACACAAACCAGTGGTAAAATTAATACTTTTTCAAAAGAGAACCTGCTATAGTGATCTCGAATAAAATATATAATTGTTTCAAGAAATACCGAAAATATTTAAGCTGCCATCACACGAGAAACTGTATTGTCTGAAATATAAGATAATGCCTCTCAAAGCTGCCGGACGACTTTCTTGAGCTCAGGCCCGGACTGGCTCCTTTGGAGGCCCTCGGCTAAAAATCTAAAAGGGGCCCCTTACCGAAAAATTTAGAGTGAATAGGATATTAAAATACGTAATTTTTTAAATTAGGCTTAGATGACTAAAAATCACATTCAGCTTTTTTCCAACTTTTAAAATATTCCTTCCGTGGAGGATGAAAATTGTGATGGCATGTTTCCGGACCACCTCTTGGGGTGAGTCGCAGACCGTCGCTAGTTGCCCATTGTGCAGTACTAGTGTGACGTAAAACCCGACCATGGAAAATAGTTGAGTAAAAATGTAAGCTTTTTCCGATGTGGTTTACTTACTTTCACAATAAATATTTATATATTTTTTTTTACACCACATATAAACTAGTTTCATGTTAGATAAAATATGTTTACTAATTAACTAAAAATGATTCATTATTTAAAAATAAGATTGTGAGTTATTTTTAGATTCAGGCAAACCAATCACACTATTGAAGCCATAATAATCTAATTCCTACTATAATACCACCCACCAGCGGTGGAGCGATTCTGCGCTCAAAGCTGGTACATGGGAGGTGTCAGGTTCGATCCCAGGTCGAGCTCATGGACCTAGCCTTTCGGAGTTTTCCGTGGTTTCCTCAGAAACTCGTGTAAATACGTGCTAGGGCCCCTTAGAAAGACCCCTCACGGAGGGTATTTCCCTATAGGCCTAGGACACTTACAGAATTAATCGGTATTAAATCCAGTGACGTTTCGGTCATCTCCATATATGTGGTTAGAAACAATCCGTTATCATTTAAAGTTCATTCATCTGATTGACTGTTGGAATGCCGTCATACCTACGTTGCTCTTTAAAAAAGGCGAATCAACCAATAAGATAAATACATATTCCATTACAATGCACTGTTTCCAGCCACTCGCATAGAGATGACCAAAAATGTCACTCACGCGACGCCACTGATTAAATTCTCCAACCAACCAAACAACCTACTATAATACCGTCGCCAACTGCCCATTGTGCAGCACTAGTGCGACGTAAAACCCAACCAACCGACTTTAATACCTAAATAAATATTAAAAAGGGACACAATATTAATAAAATTCTAAGCATATCGGAAAACAAGTCCCTTTTAATTGTGATTTAATTGTAAAAAAAAATTTACAACAAAAACAAAAACATACCTATTATACATTGGTACAGTTATAGTGAACTAAATAACTCTCGTCAAGATCTTTACGTATGCAATTGCATCTAATGACATCTAAAGTTTAAAAGCCGCCAAGGGGGTTTTCATACTAAAACTGTACGGAAGAAATTTTCAGAAAGGAATATAATAATCATTGCTAAGGAATAAATCAGTTCCTGTATGCTTTTATATGAGAAAATAGATTTAAAAAAATCGTGTTGTACTATTTTTACAAATTCGATACCAAATGAAAAGGGTGATTTTTCTGAAGCCAGGAGTGCAAACAGTTTTTCGACACGACCATTAGTAGTCCTCCGTACTAAACTAAATTCTGTCCTTTGATAGATTTTTTTTTTTTTTTTTTTTTTAGATAACTGATACAGAATTTTAAAAAGTCATTTAAATGTAATGACAAACTAATAGTGAAGCGGGCAAAGCCAACTAAAATCACAAAACGCCTGACGAGGTTCAATTAGTTTTTATATGAAATGTCTAAATTTCACCCGAAATTAAGGACCTCTCAATTTTAAAAAATAATTTTAGAAAATTAAATAATACAATTACTTTGCTACTGTTTTTTTTTTTCTTTTCTGGTAGATAAATGAAAACTTAATGAATGTAATACCTTGACTTCCTACATTATATTCTAAAAGAATAGCAAAAACAAAATTCCACTATTTAATGCAGTTTTATTCGGAAAAAAAAAAAAAAAAGATTAAAAATGGACTCCAGGCATATGAAAAGCGAAGCGTTGATAACAGTCACTTGATTTGGACTTTTATTATAATTTTTGGGGAAAAACAAAACACAGAAAAAACTAAAACAAAGGCTTGTCTCAAAAATGTTCATATAAAATTAAGAACCTCTAATTTAAAAAATTAATTTCATAAAATTAAATAATAGAATTGTTTTGCTTGAATTTATAAGCTAATAATGTAATTCGAGTTATCTGTTTGACCATCGCTGACGGATATATTTGGTTACTGGGCTGTTTTTTTTTTCACATGACACTTATAATTCAAAATAATATAATTACGAAATTTTAGCTCTGTTTTTTAGTTTGAATGTTTTACATAATAATTATGAGGATCGTAATCGTGTGTACATTTTCATTTTTAATCTTATGTTGAAATAAGCTTTATTTTAGTATATTAAAAAAACTGTTCAGTAAAAACAACATTACAATTTTGCCCTTTTCAAAGGCAGTCAGAGGGTTAAATGTATGATTATTGTCCCTTAAAGGCCGATTTCATGACTTACAGAAACTAAATAATCATGTATTTAAACGTTTGGAAATTTTTTCAACATCTAGAGATTTTCTTTTCTTTTCGAAGCACTATTTTAATAGACACGTTTTATGTTGACACACTTTTGAGACTGCACTAACAACAACCCTACTACGAGACTAATTAGAGAGCGAGCCAAAACAAAGAACTTAGTTATATTAGATAAGAACACGGATTTAAATACTATTTTAATCCTGATTTTAATCAGCTGATAAGAACAAGAATTGCAGCTCCGAAGAGACAAATTAAAATTCTTAAAAATTTAGTTCTTGGCTGGCTAATTTCGTAAGCCGCTATCAGACGAAGTTCCATATGAAAGACATATACTATCTCATAAACAGATTTCTCATGGGGGAAACCGGTGAAATACTACCGTTTGATACTTTTGCCTCACGTATATTCCTCATTCACGCACTTTCCACTGAGAATCACGTACGGTTAGTTTTTAGCATGAAGTCTTCCAATCAGAGAATCGAGATTTCAGAGTTTCCTCTATCTTCATTCCTTTCAAATCTCTAAGAGAGGAATTATCGCCAAATATTGCGCTCGTTCTTTACATTTGTGTATTTCGTTTATGCTTAAAAATAACCCTTGACTGAGCTCAAGAAAGTCGTTTGGTAGCTTTGAGATGAAATAAATTATACTTCAGGATATATGTTCTTTCATCTGATAACAGCTTAAGATAGGAGAGAGCAAAGATAGAGGATGAAGCATGAAGTAGCGAATGAAACATTGTCGACCTGACCGGCGAGCATTTTAGATGAAATCAATCAAAAAAGGAGAGATTCTCAAAGCCTCAATACTTGCTTGCATTTAAGCTCTTTGATCGCGAACTGTGTGGGAACTTGTCTTAAACTTGAACTACACAACATGAGATGAGTCAAAATTGATTATAAATGCAAGGATTATTGGAAAATAAATAGACAAATTACTCTAATGTAACTAATTATAAAATAGTATATATTTTTAGGGGTTTTCTGGGGCCCCCTTGAAGCGGGGGCCCTCGGCGATCGCCGACCAGCCGACCTGGCCAGTCCGGGCCTGTGAGCTGAAAGAAGGGTTATTTTTAAGTATAAACGAAATTCACAATGGGCGCAACATTTGGCGATAATTCATCTCAAGGATGTTCGAAAGGAATAAGGATAGAGTTAGAGACTATCCTAGAATCGTGATTCTGTGATTGGAAGAATTCCTGCTGAAAACTACTGTAGGAGATACAAATACAAACAGTCGAAAGTTTGTGATTGAAGAATATGCGTGAGGCAAATTGTATCAAACAGTAATGTTTCAGCAGTTTCACTCATGAAAAACCTGTTTGGAAAGTATTATCTTATAATGCCTCTCACATAGCACTTCGTCTGATAGCGCCTTAACGGACGTTAGAGCACTCTCAAACCTGCACGCCTAAATAGACAAAGCGAGTCAAACAATTTTCAACTTTGTTAGAAAGTGTTAAAAACTATGGGATCGATTTATGACCTTTTTTTTTTTTTTAACAAAATTATCAGCGTTGATAGAAAACGTTTAAAGGCGATCCTCGATCTGACCAGCAAAAAGAAAATTTGAGCCACTATTTTGTTTTTGTACATCACCTATGTTTATCTTACATTGTACTGGCCACATCACTTTGAAATTTTGTCGAGCGGTATCTTTTCCAACTTTATCAGAGTAACTACACCTTTTAAGCTGAAGTTTTGTGTGTGTACCTTTCATTTTACTGAACCTATCGCGAGATTTTGTCCAAAATTTATTCTGCCAATTTATCATAATAACGTCTTCTTTTTTTTAGCTGCTCTGCTATTCTGTTACTAACGTAACCGAGATAGTGCAAGAAGAAAAGATGCTGCCGAAGGCAGTTTCGACCCCAACCGAGGCTTATGTGTGAATTCGTATTTTTCTGCTCGCACGCAGCGAGCCCGGGTAAAGTGCTGCTGCAGGCATTGGGAAACTCGAAACCTGCATGTTTGGAGCATTTGGATTAGGGCAGATTTTGATTTTTATGTAGAGTTATTAAGTTTCCAAGAGATTCTTGTACATTTCAAATTTTCTTGAATAATTTATTTTTATTAAAAATGACTTTAATTAAAAATATCTATTTTTTTCATGTTTTTCATATTAATTAAGAGTTTAAATTGTTTGATTTATTTTAAATATTAATTCATTTTTATGTGAAATATTTATTACTTTTTCTTTTAATAAGTTGTATTAAAAAATAACCATGCAAATGTTTTAATTTAATTTAATTTTTAAAATAAAAAATTGAATAGATCGATTTTTTAAAGTAATTTTCAAAAGTTGGTCCTTTATGAGTTATTTATATTTGCCAGACGTAAACATTGGCGTTTGTCTTCATGCTGATCTGTTGTGTTGGTTGACCTGCTTGCTTGCTTTGGATTGGCGCAATATATACAATCACCAGAGCTGTGATAGAGAGGTAAAAATATTAGCAATGATCATTTTCTTTTAATTAGTTTTCATAGTTTTGATTTTAAAACTTTTTTACATTTGAATTAATATTTCTATTAATTGTTAAAATATTGTTTTGTCTTAATATTCAGATCTTCAAAGTATTGATCTATCGTCAAATGTCGTCGCCCTCAAGTAGGAACAGATGTTTTTTTTTATTCAGTGGTCAACTATATTTGTTTTCATTTTTATTTTGTCATTGAAAACTTGTTGTTTAAATCTAAAACTAGCGTTTTATGTATTTTATTTGCTTTGAATATTGATTAGAAAAATTATACGTTTTTAATTTTAAAGAATAAACAAATGTTCCGGTCGATTAGCATGTATGTTACTAGATCGCGGGTCATTATCATTCAAACTCGTAAGTTGCACTATTGAATTGGTACAACTAAGTAATTTAAATTTCATGACTATCTTTTTTGTGTCGACTTTTTAAGAGTAAATATCCCCCCCCCCCTTCATTTTGCGCTCCGTGAAATTTGTTTTTTAAAGTTTGTACAATGTAAACAATTAATAGTACAATTTATTGTTATCATAAAAATATTGTAATATAAAATTCTTTATAACTACCTGAATAAGTTTGTCATTATTATTTTTGTTATTAAATTAAGGTATTTTGCTATATGAATAGCTTTATTATTCCTGTTATTACTATTATTACTTATATAACAGAATAGCGCTTGAAAAATCATGTAGGTATGTTAAAATATGTCTTTTCTTGTTTATTTCAGGAAAAGAAAAGTTTTATATTTTTGTAACTATCTTTGTTATTATAAAAATATTGTGTTGATCTTATTTTAGTTAGTTTAAAGCAAAACAATTCTTGTTCTTAATATGTTTTATGCATCTTATGAATTTAATTTTTTTTTTTTTTTTTTAGAGTATATCATGTATCGATTTTTTTCAGTGTTTCTTTTTAAGATACAAAATCTATGTTAAAAATTCAAGTTATGCATTTGGACATAGCATATCTGTTAGGCATTTTTCACTTCAATCATTGATGATAATATAATTCTTTTAAATTCTCAGTGGCAGAAAGTTTTGAAGCTGTCTGCGACAGGCTTTTAAAATTTCATAATCTGTCTGCAAAATTTGCATGTAATCAGGGGTGAAAATGGCTTACACTCAAAAAGCCTGAAGGCTGTTAGGGGGAGGGGGGGGGGTTAACATCAGTGGTGATCTTGTGCAACAATACACAAATAAATTTTACTACAAAACAATATAGTTATAAACATTGTATTCATTCAATTCATCTCATTCAATTAAATATTTTATAGCAATGTTTGACACAACACAATATAAATAACTATAAATAATATAAAGTATTAGTTTTAGTTTTGATACCGAAATTTTTATAAGTGAATTGTTATTCGAAAGTTGCGGACAAATTTTTTTCTCAGTGCAGACAAAAACTGTCCACAAGCCGTTTTTTTTGTGTCTGCGACTATGTCACCGTGTTTCTGCCACTGGGTTTAAATTAATAATTATTTCTTTTTATTGGTAATTTTCACTTAAGTCACTGGTAATATAATTGTTTTATAATTATATATATATATTTATATTTTAAGTAAAATTTTTTTAGTAAAAAAGAAAAAGATTTTATTCAGCATATGTTGTTTGAATAGTCTTATTAGTCATGATTGCCTATTGAATGGTCTGTGCTAGAAGTAGTTATTTTACATGATGCTTACATTAATAGTTATGTAATTACATGATGCCTACTTGTTGATAACATTCTACTGTATGAGGAATAATCTATCTATATAATTTAAGAAATGCATCTTTTAGATACAGGGTATAGTACTTTCTAGGTAATTTTCATCATAATCACTTATTTTATTTATTTTTAGATTTTATTCTGCATTAGCTAAGCACATTGTTTTTGAACACCTTATTTGTCATGGATGTAATTTGTATAGTCTATGTGAATAATAACTTAATAGTTGAAACTAGAAATTTTAATCATGCATTTGGACATGGGGTACTTTCTTGGTTAATTTTAATTACTAATAATATCTAATTCTTGTTTATTATTTGTTTTTTAGTTAAGATTTTATTCAATGTCAGTTTCAGCTAGATGCATTTTTACTTGCTTCTGTATATTCCAAAGGTGATTGTGTGTAGAATTTTTTTCTGAATTTTATTTATTTATTATTATTATTATTATTATTTTTTTTTTTTTTTAGTTAATTTTTTAGTGAACATTAAGAGAAATCTTGAATAAAAGAAATTAAAAAATATCTTTTGTTCTTTACTGGTATTTTTTCTTTTAGATTTATGATAATTGAAAACTGTATATGTAAGAAATAAGTACAAAATGTTGGATAAACACCATAAAATGCAAGAACTCGCCACAAATGTTGCCGCTTTGTTTGCAGCACTCGTGCCTACTTCGTTCGCCTGACAAAGGGTTGTGTCTTCTTTTGACCCGAAACAATTGTTGCAAGTTCTAACATTTTTTATGATGTTTATTCAGAGTTTTGTACTTAGTACTTTTAAACACCAGTTCTGTGTGCCTTTTTGTAATATATATGTAATATCCTCTCTATGCAAAATCTTTTTAAGTTTTAATTCATGTTTACATATATTTAGGAGAAAACAACAACCTTTAAACTATAGAATAACGATATACTGAGGATAAATTATATATGCACACTATATTTTTTATTTCTCATAAATTTCAAATACATTACATTAATTACAGCACTAAGTTTATTGCTTTTAATCCTGAAGAATTTAATTAAGGAAAAAAAAAAAAACAGATTTTAGGCAATTTTTTAGTAAAAGTTATTGCCATTTAAATGTATGATTCCATGCTATCTGTTCCATAAATCTAATTTTTTTACTTTGTTCTATGTATAAGAAAAATGTATTAGATTTGTAAAAATTTTTGACCTGCAGTTTTTGATGGATTTACATGTTGATTTGTCCTGAATATGATTTGACCATTTTTATAAAATGTTTGTCTCTCTGTGTTATGTGTGTATCATAAATTTTATAGACACAATATCTAAGAAATTAAAGAACCAACTTTAACCAAACCTAGTATTTAATTAGGACCTTGACCAAAACTGGTTCTGATTACATCTTTGAATCAATCTCAACAAATGGTGCTCTCATCCCATTTTTTATCATAATTTTTAATAGGGCAATATAGGACAAAATTTTGTAAATATGTTCATAATGAGTTATTTTTTATGAATTATTGATAACAGTAGTAGTAAACCAGAAAAAAATTGTGTGCATTTAGAGCATTCCCCCCCCCCCCCTCCTTTCCCACTTCTGGGGTGTAAATTTTCAATATGGGTATCTTTTCAGAAGAACTCCTCAATACCTTTAAAATGGATGGTTGAACTATAGATCTGGGATAACTTAAAAAATAAAAAGGCCCTCAGATATTGGCACAAAAATGACTTCCTTTGTAGTATATTTAGTGTTATGTTTCCCTGAGATGAAAATCATTTGCGTTCATCATGGAAAATAATACAAATTTTAATAAATAATTTGTATATTAAAGTGTAGAAGAAATTTCTATGGTGGCCACACCATAATAGTTTATTCCGTGTATACTTAGTATGGTATTTAAAACTTCATTTTACCATTACTTTTAAAGAAATGTGCTTTTTGTAATTTTTATATCATAAGTGCATACAATAGGTTAGGCATTAAGATGTTTTTAAGATTAAAAAAAAAAAATAAAAAATAAAAAATGCAGCATGACAGTGGATGTTGCAGATAAATTTAAATATTAATTTATCAGATTAATTTAATAGTTGGCTTATAAAATTTTCATTGAAACCTCTACCTCTGGTATCCAGTAAAATATTTCATATTAGTTATCACTCCATATAACATTTAATATCAAGTTTAAGTGTTTCTTTGAACCAAGTATATGACTCATTGGAAATTATATTAAAAACTTTTTTTTTTTTTTTAAAGATCTGTTTTATAAAATTAAATCTTGTGAAAAGGTTACTTTTATTAATATTATTATATTATATTATTTTGTGAAGATGCCCATTTTATGCATTTGAATTTTGGGAAGGAGCATCTAAACTAAAAGGTATTGATGCATCTTAATATATTTATCACAAATTTTGAATCTAATTCATTTTCCTAATTTTTATATTACTTTGAGGACCCTATTTAGTTTTATTTTTTATTGAAAACAATCAAAACATTTTTATTGATAATGAATATATATAAATGGGCCTACCTGGATTCTTTATCTGGGACAGATGTACTTCAGTGGTCACATTCCCTTTCAATCATTTATCAGATGGCGGAGCTACATGGAAAATTAAATGAAACAATACTCGTAGAAATAATTCGCAATCTTGGTTGTCTTTTTCTATTTTTGATTAAAATTAAATCACAACACAAATTTATATTTCGGAGTGGACACTATAACAGCCGTCCTCTCCGTCTAAGATCAAAATTTGTTCTACCACTACTTAGTAACAGAAGTATCTACAAAAAATAAAAAAGAAAGTTATTAGTCATCTTAAAGACAAAAGTTCACACAAGTTTATATGAATCAGAGGTCTGGTTAATAACAGAGAGGGGGCATCTGTTCATGACAATATTAATACTGAAAAGTATTGACACATCTTAGCAAAGTAGCTGCACAATGTTTGGTCATTTTGATGATATAAATTATATATACAGTTGAGTACCATTAATTTATGTTCATATAATTCACAATTATCTAAAATCTATACTGTTCCTTTTCATTTGAGGACTGCTAATTTGCATTGCTCCTTCCCTCTAAAAAACCTGTAACTTCATATAGTACATCTAAGGCTGCAGAATTGAGTTGTCTGCATTAAAAGTGTAAATTTCAAATTCTATGACAAAATAAATGATGTCATATTGGAGTGATTGAAATATGATGATAAAAATCCTGTTGTAGAAAAAATATCTGAGAAGGAAAATATTGCAAGTGTTTTAAATAAGGAAAATTTCTGTGAGAGTGAGGATGAAGAAGAAAAAAATAAAATTTGAGCTGAGTTAACTGTGGGAAAGAAATATTTGAGCTTTCTCAAACAGCATTACTGTGTTACTTTCTATGAAATGATGACAATTTATTGATTGCAAAATAATTATACTGAAAATAAAATATTTAAGCAAACTACTGTAACATAAAAGCTATGTTTGAAAAAAAAAAAAAAAAAAAAAAAAAAAATTAAAAAAAATGTTTTCTTTTTTTATTATTAAATTTTTTAGTTTGTCATGCATATTAATTATGCTTTATTAGTTTTAAAGTTAAAAAAAAAAAAAAACTAAAGGTAATAAGTACAAAACTTTGAATAAATACCATAAAATACAAGAACCAACAATGGGGAAGTTGCACATGGAAGGAAAAACAATTTCTTTTAATTGTAATTGATAAAATCAATCTTGGGTATCCGAAAAATCCAATTAAAATCGTAAAATTATTTCAAATTAACTTTTAATTAACGTTTTAAAATCGCTAAAAACCAAAACAAAACCACGTGATCCGAAAACGCTCCGTGAGGGGGTTGACGTCACAGTACACGAAGTGTGAATGTTTACACTCTTTTACCGCTTGCTTTCCTTTTTGTTCACTCTATTCTAATCTGTATTTTATAGTTTATTCTTAAAATTTTTACCTTTTGTAAGAAATAACTTAAACCTTCCATAACTATACTATATCTTATATCTTAATATTTCTATTTTTATTTGTATAATGTCGATTTTGGATTTGTAAAAAAAGCAATCGGATAATGTTCCGAAAATAGATGCTCTTTCCATATTTTCATTTTTGAGAAGAAACCTCGATTTTATTAGCGCATAAATATAAGAGTAGCTAAAGCTAAACGATCTAGATTTGATCTGTATTCATATTTTGAAAATTATAAACGTCTTCATAATAGAATTTTAGCATTGCTTTAATATTAGTAGTATTTTCTTACATTTCTCTAATTTTTTAGATGCTTGTATGTGAGAATATTTCTTTTTTCATAATGTATGCTTAAAGATTTAATTATAATTAAAATATTCATTAAAATTTCATAGTACATA
This sequence comes from Salticus scenicus, assembly GCA_963930645.1. NCBI lineage: Eukaryota > Metazoa > Arthropoda > Arachnida > Araneae > Salticidae > Salticus > Salticus scenicus. The sequence goes on from OZ005649.1 coordinate 35,371,988, forward strand.
AAAATATATTTTACTGATTATTTATTTTATTATTATTATTTTTTTTTTTAACCAGAATTTTTTAATTATGTTATTTTATAAATTATATATGATTATTTTATAGAGCAGTCATTAATTATGTATTTAATATTTACTTCATGTTTTTGCAACGAAAAAAAAATGTTATTTTCAAATTGCATTATTTATTTATTATTTTTATTTTATTTTATAAAAAAAAAAAAAAAAAAAAAAAGTTTACTTTTTATAATTTTTTAAGTAATTTATATATATATATATATACTAGCAGACCCGGCCACGCGTTGCTGTGACTAAGTTATACGTTGAATTATACGGCTGTAAACTATTTAGTACAGTCAAATTATTATTTACGAACAAAGACGAAAACGTTGTAGCCGATGTAAAAACCCACAGGGTTGAGATTTGAAACTTAGGTCAAAATTTTGAAGCGATTGATAAAAATTTTCGTAGTGTTGATATTAAGCACAAATTAATTTTATTGTAGGGTCGTGTAAATTTTAATGGAGAAGTGATATATATTATTTCTAATGCTACTTTGGATAAAATTGCTAAAATGACTAATATATAAATTAAATTCTATTAAAATTCTATTAAAATAAAAGTATAAAAGAAACAGACGATTTTAAAATCAATTTTTATGGAGGAGTGAAATATAATATATGCTATAATGGATAATTTTACTATAAAATGACCTCATTATTTTAAATATTTTAAAGAGGGCAACAGCTGTAGTTATAAAAAGGAAAACAATAAGGCTAAACCAGAAAAATAAGTAAATTTGATAAATATTTTAAAACTTTAAAATTGGAAATCTTATGAAATATTGGACATTTAAAGTAAATACATGTATCATTTTAAATAGAAAAAGATTTTGGAAAAGTTTAGTGTATTTTAACGAAGTGATGAGAAGTTTTTGAGTATGTTAAAATTTTAATAGTAAATTCAAGTTAATAAAGATGGGAAACATTGAGGATTAAGATAAGAATAATAGAATAATTATAAGATAAAAAAAAAAAAAAAAAAAAACTTTTTATATACCATGCTTTTAAATTTTAATATACTAATAATATACTAATTAAAAGGAAAATGATAAATATTCTATCATAGTTTGAAGTAAAATTTGTTTTCAAATGTCTAAATAAAATATCTGATGTAAGATACTAATATTTTGCAGCGGAATAGATTTCATTTCTGTCATCCTTGGCGAAAAAAAAAGAATATCGCCAAATTATCTGGCGAAAATATTTAATTCCTTTCAAAAATCATGGTTATTTTAACAACTTATATTAAAAGAGTAAGGAATAATATGAAACAATATTTCGTACAATACATATTACATGTCATACATACGTACAATGAATAATACTCATACATACGTACAATGAATAATACATATTACATTTCGTACAATGCATACATCTGGCATGTATATTTTCGTGTTACGCTTTTGATCGCCAAATAATAATAATAAAAAAAGCCAAGGGCGACAGAGTTTTGAAATTTAAAATTAAAATTTTGTCAATTTGACAGCAAAATAATTCAATCTAACACCCGCGATAACTAATACATATCTATACCCAAATATAAGGATTAAAATCGGGAAATAAATTTCCTCGATCTTTAATAATTTCTTACAAAAAATCCAGTGGGCAATTAACATAGGAAATCTTTTTCTTGGCTGCACAGACGGTCAGTGAGTCACGTTTTTACGAGAGAGAGACGACGTTTGAGACGACGTTTTTACCAAAATATGGCCCACTTTCCCCGAGTGAATACACACGGGAATACATACTAATATTTTAGCAAATAAAATTTATGAATAATTTATTTGCTAAAGGGGAATGGAAGACTCAAGATACAGTTTCAAATTCATATTTCTTTCTTTCTTTTCTTTTTTTTTTTTCAATACCACTTAATGGCTGTTTCCAAAGCTTTTAGTATTATTTTTTTTTTTCGGCATCAAAAATCTTTGTACGATAACATGGGGATGAGAGATCTATATATATTACTATATCTATGATAGAACTACATTAGCACTTTATCAATGTGTATAAAATCTTTAAATTGATTATGACGTCAATTTTCGTGAGATGCATAATTTAACTTTTTATAATTTTTTAACGTTCACGTTTGATTAAATGTATTTATTTTTATGTCGAAAGAAAATGAACTCGTATTTTTTTTTTTTTTTTTTGGCAACAATTAAATTAATGGAACTCACAGATATTTTGGAGCAACTTTAATAAAGGTCTATAATTGACAAATAATTGCAATAAAACAATATTGTGACAATAAATTGATATAAAAACTATCCTATCTCTCAAGTTGGACCAAACTGCACACAGTGTGCAAAATTTCATTAAAATCGGTTCCTTAGTTTAGGAGTTTACCCCGGACAAACATCGTGACACGTAATTTATATATATATACAGATATTTCAATTTTATCCATTTATTTTTCCATTTAATTTTCTTAAATTTATTTGAATTATATTGTTCTACGTTGTTTACATTAGCAACAGCTGTTACACAACTATTTATTTATTTAATTAATTCATTTCAAAAGGAAAATATAATTAAATGTTTTTATCGAGAAAATGTTAATATCGCATAAAGGATTAGTCTTATTAAAATTTAAATTTAATAAAAACTTATTTATTATTTATTTAATGCCTTTGAAAGGAAAATCTTTTGTTATTTATTTATTTATTGTACTAATCGAAATGAAATGGTAATATAGCAGAAAAAGTTATTGCAATAAAGTACATGGTGCCAAAATTGAAGTATATTTAATAGATGCTGAGATACAGCTATCCTTAAAATCTTAGTTTTTGAATAATAGCAGCTTTCGCCTCCTGATATGTACACAAATTGAAGTGCCCACGAAAGACATTGCTGCGGGCAATAAGAACCCAGATCCAAAAAAGCAGGGTACACTGGAGGGAAAGAAGTTGCCGCAGGCTGCGAATAACGAAAACGATGTTAAGAGCGATTTCAATGAATTTATTTTTTAATTATCTATTTATTTATTTTTTGTTTATAGAATGATATAAAAGAAATGAAAGTTTTTTTTTTTTCTTTTTTGTTAATTTATTAAATTTAGCGACCAGCGAAGCAGGCGAAGACCGTCAGTTATAGTATATGCAAGGGTTGTTCCAGGTTTACTTTTGGGGCTCATTTTTGTGAAAAACAATTTTTTTTTTGTGCGAAAAACAAAATAATTTTGTGAAAATGTATTTCTTTTTGTGATAAAAAGAATTATCACACGAAACAAGTTAACAGCATATTACTGAGCCAAGTATACACACTCATTTAAATAATATTGTTAACATGGAAAACTTTTACAAAATCATCATCTTTTTAAAAATAAATCTTGAGAAAGGCCTGTTGTTATGAATCTGAATTTTGTGAAGAGACCCATTTTATGGATTTGTATTTTTTAAAGGGGCCCATTTTAGATATTTGGATTTTGTGAAGGGGAAGCAAATGGGTCCCAGTTTTTACCTGGATCGACCCCTGATATATTCTAAACATATTTGGATTTTGCATTAAGGCTTCATTGATAAATGAATTTAATATATATATATACACTGGTGGACAATTGCTAAGGACGGATGACAATAGCTTAGTTATTGTCATCCGCCCTTAGCAATTGTCCAGCAGTGTATATATTGCGTTTGATTGCTGAAATTTACTGCAAATTTTTAATTAATTATTTAATACCATTCATATTTATAACTAGATCATGTATAACTTATAAGGTATTATTACATTTAACATATATTTCATGTGTTTATTTTATTTTAAAGTACTTTATATCTTTCATATTGCTAAATGTTGTTATTATTATTACTTTCTATTTCTATTAATCTTTTCTTTCTATTTTTAAATTTTTCCAAATAAAAAAGTAATTACTTTATAAAAATAACTAAACGCGTTTCTATATATATATACGTACATAAATAATATTAATATTTTTGTACGGAGACCTTCTTTTAATTTTATTTATTTATTTAGAATGATAAGCGCATGTAATTTTCTTTAAATACTTTTCAATTTCTCAAACTGCATCACTATAATGTTTTTAATTATTCACAATCTTCAGCTGCTATTTTAATAGAAATATTGTTAAGTTATAATATTGAAATGTATTAAAAAAGTTATATATATAATATATATATATATATATACATATATACTGGCATCTCATAATTATAAAAGTAATCTAATTTAGGTTAATTTAGAATAAACTATTCTAGATTATTTAAGCAATGAAAATATGCATATTATTCAGTCAAATATTATTACTCAATCCCAATATTTTATTTCTGTACTCAGTCTATAATAATAATAAAATAATAATAAATCTATAAAACATAATAAAATGAAACAAAACATGTATTTAAAAGATACATCTTTGGCATAGCATACTAAAAACATTCTTTAAGAAAATTCTATTGATCAACTATTATTTCGATTATAGTTTAATTTGGATTAATAACAGCAGGCGAGTACAAAAAAATATCATTGAAACTTGGTGTCATTTATAGAATGAAGTGATGTTTAATGAGTTCAAATAGTTTTAATATTTTTTTTTTTAAAGAAAGAATACAAAATTTCGCTGAATGCACGATTTTTCTTTACAATACAAGAGGAAGAAATTCAGCCGGCAGTTCATTTCATGGATAGTGACGTCACGATAGGTTTTATCACGTGACGCAGCGTTTTCCCGCCAACATGAGAACTACGTCTTTTAAAGTTAATTTATTAAAGCATCCGGTTTTCAAATATGCATAAAAATGGTATCAAAATGTTTGTATTTTCATGCTCTATCATTTACAAGTCAAAATGAAAAATGTGCAATTTCCTCATTGTTTCAGTTCAAAAGAAGATATGACCCTTTATCAGGCGAACAAAGTAGACACAAGTTCTGCAAACTAAGCAGTTTGTTTGCAGCACTTGTGCGTTGTTGTTTTGTTTTTTCAGTTGTTGCGTCATGTCAATCCATGAAGATTCATACCAACTTCCCTTTACTTTTCTTGAATCCAAAAGATCGCATCATCTGGCATCAATGGAAATAGGATCCAATTGGTTGTAAATATTATCATTTGCCAACACCTCCACCATTTCATGATGTAATGCATATGATTATTGACAAAATTAGACAGTTTTTAAAATATTAAATAAATTAAAAAAATTATTAAATCCACACAACTTTTTATTGAGAGGTAGGTGTACAGATTAGAGGGTTTCTACTGTATTTAAATTCTCTTGTATCACTTGTACTTTCTTTCAGTTTATAGTTTCCTACAATCTATGTTTTATTCTTCTTTTTTCTAGTAAAATTTAAAATTTATGTTCTATTGTATTGTTTTTATTTTGTTAAATCTGATGTAGTTAGATGACATTTAATATATTATCTGTTTATTGTATTATTTTGTAATTAGTATAATAATTTTTGGTGCTATTAAGATATATTCTTTTTTGTACATTTTTGCAGGAATGCATGTTTGCCAACAATTGCCGCAGAAGGACTTGGATCAGTTATAACAATGGGTGTCATAGGAATGATCTGAGCTTGTTATTTCCAAATAATTAATTAGATTTCTAGGTAATTAAATAATTAATTTAAAGTATTTTTACAATTGTTTGAAAAAGTGTAAAATAATAATTGTTTAATATACCGAATCCCTTTAAAAATAAACTTATTAAATTCAGATTAAAAGTTAAAGCATTAAAAATTTACTCAAAAAACACTTTTGGTAAACTACGTGACTATCTTCATTTCATAAGGAAAAAAACTGAAGATGGTCCCATAGTTAATCGAAAACATTTTTCAAGTAAAAATTTTTAGTCTTAATTGTGTAACAATATAAAAATATTTTTGTGATTATATGTTTTAATGCTGATTTAAGTTTTTTTTTTTTTTTTTTTTTTTTTCAAGTGAAAATAACTAACATAAAGTTACCAGTTTTTATTTTAAATGAAATTTTGGAAATTTTGTTCAAGTATTTCAGTTGGAATTATTTAGAGATGTAAAATTCTAGGTCTATTGGAAAATATCCTCAATAATAGTTTTATCAAGGCAAGTGTAATATTCTCCTGAACAATATTTATATTAACCATATCACTAACATATGATATACGAATTAATTTGTTTCAAATTATCATAGATCTGTGGATCTTGGGTGGGGGACGGGGGGGGGGGGGGAGCAATGCTCCTACATGTAATTTTTTTTTTCCTTGTTACAATACTGATATTGTAAACTTTTTTTTATTTTTTTAATTTCACATTGAAAAGTCAACAATTCTCATTATGTACATTTAAACAAAATTTCGTTCTGTGCTGCTAAATTAAAAATTTAGAAAAAGCGGGATGGGGGAAAAAAAAAAAAAAAATTGCTAATTGGTTAAAAAATTACTTGCAGCTAACAACTTTGATAGTGTCAAAATAAGTGTTGATTCATTTATAGCTACAGACTGTATAATTGACCAATGAGTCATTATATATATTTGACACTGGTTTCAACTTTTATTCTGAAACACATTTGGTTTATAAACACCTTAACTCAGTATATGCCAAAACTCTATTCTTTCAATTTTTATAATCAAAATGCATTAATATGAGAACAGAAATTAAATACGAAAGGAAAAAAAAAAAAAAAAAACTGGTTTCAAGTTTTTATTTGCATTAGTATAAAAACTATAGACCATCTTATTTTTTGGGACATTGGATAAATAAGCTATTAAAATCCACAATGTTATTGGTAATGAAACAAACAGTAATAAATATCATAGGAAATAAAATGAGCTTGTGATGTTGTTATATTTCTATGGTGTGTGGAATGAAACAAAGCACTTGACATGGACACCAACATTGCACCTATCACACAGTTTTATTGTTTTTTAATTGCAATATGCATGACTCTTTGTTTTAATTGGCATGATGAAGTGGTTTCCTACATCAAGTTGTACAACTGTGTTAACCCATTATCAAATCAGTTTGTTCCCTTATGGTTCTTCACATTTCAACGTTGATCCTGTCTTTTTATTATTGTTATTATTTTTCTTTTAAGATAGAACAGCATTATTCTCTTTCGGACATCCAAAAATAAGAGCTTCTCATCTGGATTAGGAATTTTGTGTGCAGTGCACGCCATGTGTTTTATTACACGGATATCAATCATGTAGGTGATTATCTGGGTATAATAATAACCACCACGATTTCTTTGACCATATTTATATAAAATGCATGTACATAATGATAATGGATACAGACATAGGAGTAATAATGCAGTATGTCATTGTTCTGTTATTGGGACACATAAAATAATATGATCTTACATTTACCTCAGAAATTCCAGAATTAACTGAATGTTACATATCTGTATATTCGTAACAAACATAGAAATAAAAAAATAACTGCATTCCATTGTTGTAACGATCCTACTAGCAAGCGTACAATGATGCCAAGTGAAAACTTAAAAAATGCATTACTTAATTCATTTCCCACAGCAAGCTAATTAGAGAAAAAAATATTTTTATTGAGTTAGTAACTTTTATAGCCATCACTACAACATTTAGATGCAACAATCAAAACTAAAAGTTCCACAGCTTAGGTAGAGATTTAAAAGAAGAAAAAAGCATCCTGGAAAAAGGCCAGTGGTAAATAATGGGTTAATACAGCTGGAAGTACAAAACACTAACTTTAAATTGTAAAATGCTTTATGATATGAAAGTTGAAAGCTGTCTCTTAAGGAGCAGTCTACATCACTTCAATCTGATACAATCTTTTTAAAGTATGCTGATATTTTGAGTTATTTGCCAAATCAGTTTGTATGCCTTTCAGTAAAACATGTTGTTCAAGGATCATGGTTCACCTGTTATTTTCAACACTAAAAATTATTTCATGTAATGAGCAAAATGCAGAATTTTCCTATACCACTAAACTGACAAAAAAAAAAAAAAAACTTTTTATGTGAAATTAATAACTATTCTCTTTGTTTCTTTGATATTGTGTTATTGTGAAGTTCTATAAGGTTGTTAATAATGCACAAAACACTTACCCAGTACTGAGAAAAAGCAACAAGTGAGAAGGGAAGAAGAAAAAAATCCATCAACTTTCAAATTTATAGTTGCAGATACACATAAACAATGGCAACTAAACAGTCACCCTTCAGTATGGAAATTGATGTGTCTTACATTTGTTAACCAACATACAACATTCACTGCTATGAATTATTAGGAGGGTCTACTTATTTATGTTGAAAAGTATGCATTTAGTTCTCAACAAGACACTACATAGAAATCACTAAGCTAAGCCTGCTGAAAGAGAGAAGTGCATTTATTTTTATACGGGATAAAATAGGAGTTAAGGAAAAACTTTTGAATGTGGTAGGTCTTTGAAACTGAAATGTTTTATAACGCTGCTTTAAAAGCAACATTAGCTTCAAGAATTTGTTTATTCTGTAAATAATACTTTATTTTTTATGTTACATTATACAGTAGAAGCAGATTTTTTAAAGTGTATGTGTATTTGAATTTATTTGTGTGATTATTTAAATCTAAATTCATTTTTTTTTCAGAGGTAATTATAACTATTTTCAAAATTACATCATTAAAATTTTTAAGATTTAAATTATTTTTCTGTGGAAGAAAATACTTATATTGCACTTTTATGCTGTTCATTTTCGATTTTGTATAGGTAATATAGTAAGAATAAATTTCTAGAAGAAAGAATAGACAGCAAATGTGGTAAATTTTCTACTTCCAGTTTTTGATCAATTTACACTTTTTTGTGATGTCATATGATTGCATCATTTTTAGAAAGTGTCTGTCTGCACAAAATTAAAATTTCTCCCATTTCTGGAAGTGCTGTATCTCAACTGCTATTGTATATAATTTTAAAAAAGTTGATGTGTAACAAGGCCATTATGAAACACTTCACCGATTCAGTTTGTGTGCATTGTTGTCCAACAAATAGTGCTGCTATGTTTTCCCTGTGTACAGGAAGGCTATATCTCAACTTCTATAGTATCTATAATAATAAAAGAAGATGCCTGTCTGTCTCTCTGTCTGTCTGAGCATCTATACGTTCAGCCCCTGCTGAACGCAGAAGTATAAAATTTGACATACGGGTGCTCAGAAGCCTTCCCGAGTTGATAGTGAAAACAGAATTTAAAAATTTTAATTAGTTCCGGAGATATTAATTAAAATGTAGACCCATGTCGATCGAAAAATGATCAAAAAAGAAACATTCTATCAGCAGACTATTTTCTAAGCTGTCTCGATCGGAAACAAAACACATGCGAGACAATTGTCTGCGATAAAAAAGGAAATGAATATAACCAATTAAGATATCACATGTTTTGTAGTGGGATAAAAATTGAAATTTTCAAACTTTTTCAAATTTTCATTCACGTTACATTTAAATTAATATTTGGCCTAGACAGTATACTATAAAGCTACTGTTCAATTTTCATGAAAATATATGAATAAATAAAAAAATGACGTATTTATTGGAAAAAGATTAAATTTTCTTTTATACTTTGCAGTATTTTAAATTGAGATATGCCGTTGAAATTTCGTAGTATTTGGTTTTAATGCCCGATAATTCGATTGTGAATATTTTTGAAAGACTACGATTATTAGGAAGGGCTTGAGGAAGGGGGAAAAGGGGCAAAAAAAAAAAAAAAAGTGTTACTGCGTTTGAAATTGGTTGGTATATTTAGGGAATTATGCAAGTTTCGGTGAAAACCAGGGATAAGTTGGATTACTGAGAGAAATTTCGAAGAATAAAAAAAAAAAAAACATTTTAATTTACATTTAATTGCAAATAAAATTTTATTCTAATACGTGTATTTCAAATTCTAATTATGATTAAATTTTTTTTTTAATACGTCATTCGATACACATTTTAAAGTACTTTTACATTATTGAAAATGGAATTCGAGATTTCACCCGATTTACACATTTTGAGGCTTCCTGATTAGGTTTTTCTTTTGTATCTCAGCTACTAATTAAAATAATTTCATAAGTAATACATCATTAGAAAGCTTTTTTGATTTGGAATCGAACAGTAGATTACAGAAATTTCTACCGCCAGATGGCGCTGTAATATTTCAAAATTTCAATATTTCAATTTCTAATTATGATTAAATTATTTTTAATACATCATTCGAAAGATATTTTAAAGTTCTTTTAAATTATCGAAAGTTTTCACCAGATTTACATGTTTTGAGGTGTCCTGAATCAGTTTTCTTTTATATCTCAGTTATTAATTAAAAAAATTTCATAAGTAATACATCATTTGAAAGCTTTGTTGAGTTGATACACATTTTAAAGTACTTTTACTTTATCGAAAATGGAATTAGAGATTTCACCCGATTTACACATTTTGAGGTGTCCTGATTAGGTTTTCTTTTGTATCTCAGCTACTAATTAAAATAATTTCATAAGTAATACATCATTAGAAAGCTTTTTTGATTTGGAATCGAACAGTGGAATACAGAAATTTCTACCGCCAGATGGCGCTGTAATATTTTCAAATTTCATCATTTCAACTATGATTAAATTATTTTTAAAACATCATTCAAAAGATATTTTAAAGTTCTTTTATATTATCGAAAGTTTTCACCAGATTTACACGTTTTGAGGTCTCCTGAATTTGTTTTCTTTTGTATCTCAGCTACTAATTAAAATAATTTCATAAGTAATACATCATTAGAAAGCTTTTTTGATTTGGAATCTAACAGTGGAATACAGAAATTTGTACCGCCAGATGGCACTGTAATATTTTAAAATTTCAATACTTCAATTTCTAATTATGATTAAATTATTTTTAATACATCATTCGAAAGATATTTTAAAGTTCTTTTAAATTATCGAAAGTTTTCACCAGATTTACACGTTTTGAGGTGTCCTGAATCAGTTTTCTTTTGTATCTCAGCTACTAATTAAAATAATTTCATAAGTAATACATCATTAGAAAGCTTTTTTGATTTGGAATCGAACAGTGGAATACAGAAATTTGTACCGCCAGATGGCGCTGTAATATTTTAAAATTTTAATATTTCAATTTCTAATTATGATTAAATTATTTTTAATACATCATTCGAAAGATATTTTAAAGTTTATTTAAATTATCAAAAGTTTTCACCAGATTTACACGTTTTGAGGTCTCCTGAATCAGTTTTTTTTTTTTTTTTTACTTTCCGAACACTATAGTGAGGAAAGTATTGTAATCATGTCAAAAATCCGAATTCGAGATTTTGATGTTTCTATACGTTTTGAGGTCCCCTGAGTCCGTTTTCACTATTTTTACGATGATGTATGTGTGTGTGTGTATGTCTGTGAGTGAACACGCTAGCGTCTAAACGCTTTGTTCAATTAACCTGAAAGTTGGTAGGCATATTGTAAGTCACCATAGTACGAACCCTATAGATTTTGGTGAATCTAGCACTTATAGTTTTTTTACAGGGACACAAAGAAAAATTCTTTATCATTATGGCCTATGGGAGCAAAATCTTAAAAGTGCGATAGCATCTAAACGCCTTATTCAATTGAGCAAAAAATTTATACACATATTATAGGTCACAAATACTCAATCTGTATAGATTTTGGAGAATCTAGCACTTACAGTTTTTTTACAGGGACACAAAGAAAAATTCTGTATCATTATGCCTATGGGGCCAAATTTTTAAAAGTGTGATAGCGCCTAAACGCCTTATTAATCTGAGCAAAAAATTTGTACACATGTTATAGATCACAGTTGAACTAACTGTATAGACTTTGGTGAATAGACTTACAGTTTTTTTACAGGGACACAAAGAAAAATTCTTTATCATTATGGCCTATGGGACTAAATTTTTAAAAGTACGATAGCATCTAAACGCCTTATTGAATTGAGCTGAAAATTTATATGAGTATTATAAATCACTGTTGCACTAACTATAAGCATTTTGGTGAATTTAGCATTTATAGGTTTTTACAGGGACACAATGAAAAATTCTTTATCATTATGATCTATGGGCTCAAAGTTCAGTAGCGTTAAATAAAACATCGTGTAATAGGTGGAGAAAAATACTCAAACACTCTATTATGGGTTTCTCTCTTTTGTTTGTTTAACAACTCCTCTTTCTTTACTTTATCTACAAAACTGTTAATTACTCAATGTTCGGAAAGTCGAGTGGAGTCACTCCAGATTTTTTTTTTTTTTTTTTGTATGTCAGTTATTAATAAAAAAAGTTCATAAGTAATACATCATTTGAAAGCTTATTTTAGTTGATACACATTTTAAAGTACTTTTAAATTATCGAAAATGGAATTCGAGATTTCACCCGATTTACACGTTTTGAGGTGTCCTGATTAGGTTTTCTTTTGTATCTCATCTACTAATTAAAATAATTTCATGAGTAATACATCATTTGAAAGCTTTGTTGATCTGGAATGGAACAATAGATTACAGAAATTTCTACCGACAGATGGTGCTGTAATATTTTTAAATTTTAATATTTCAAATTCTAATTATGATTAAATTATTTCTAATACATCATTCGAAAGATATTTTAAACTTCTTTTATATTATCGAAAGTGGAATTCGAGATTTCAGCTGATTTACAATTTTAAGGTGTCCTGATCAGGTTTTCTTTTGCATCTCAGCTAATTGAGTAAGAGCGTTCAAAATTGGTATATGTAAGTTAATTAGGAGGGGCTGAAAGGGTGGGGAAGGAATAGGCGCGCAGTGCGCATGAGTTTGGGCCCCGGTGCGAGTTTTTATCCGATGATAAAAGATTTTTTTAAATTTTTATTTTCTTAATAATAAAATTTTGAGTTGAGAAGGAATATGCGTGTACAGCGCATGTACATCCTCAAATGTGCACGCGCATGGGTCTGTGCTGCCGAAGGCAGTGGGGTCCCTGTGTGAGTTTTTTTTACCCGATGCTAAATGATATATTTTTTAATTCCTTTTCTTAAGAATGAAAGTTTATGAGTAATAACATGGAATTTTGAGAAGTCATAAGGATGGTGAAGGAATACGTGCGCGCAGCGCACGGGTCTACTCTGCCGAAGGCAGTGGGGACCCGGTGCGACATTTTTCCTGATCAGAATTTTTTTTTCTCTTTTTTATCACATGATAAAAATTAATGCAATTTTGATAATTCATTAATTATTGTGATTCATTTAAAAATAGTGACCAGCGAAGCGGGCGTAGCCTGCTATATTAAATATATCAAAACTGATAGGTGATACGACCATTATAAAAAAGAATGTGAACTTAATTTTGGTGTATATCAGAGACCACAGATAGAGCTGCTATTACCTTTCCTTTTGTGGCTTTCTATATGTTTAACCCCTTATCTGCTGACAAAAAATTATGAAATTTGCTTTCCAGTACTGCCATTTTTCATATAAGCGCATGTAGTAATGCATTTACTGTTCCAGAAGCATTCTCTCTCTGATCCCTCCACTCCCCATCTTCTCTGAAATAAGTAAATCCTTCGAAAACACTGTTGTGGTCATTTATTTGCACTCCAAAGCCGTGAGACTGGTTTCACTGATAACAGTCTAACACAAAGGAACTTCATCACGGGGCATTTAACACATCAGCATAGCAAAACGAATATATACGTCCAAGCAGTTAAGGGGTTAAAATTGTATTTATGTAAAATCTTTGTTGTGAGAAGCTACACTATGTTTAAATATTTGTGCAGTTTAGCCAATAGATGGTGCAGTTATATAGAATGGTATAAAAGAAAGTTTTGTGATGACCACCACAAGCTACTTTAACTTTATGTATATTTAAATGTGTAATTTAATCAGGAGTTAATTCAAAACTTTTATATTTTTTGTTTCCTTTTGATTCATACTATAATAGAATGATTAATTGATACTGAGTGATGTAGTTCAATTTCTTAGTTTTCTCAGGGAAATGTGACTGTGTGTAGTGTGTTAAAATATCTAATTAATGCTTTAACTGCCATGGTGCTTTTCAGGATACTGATTTTTTTAAAAAAGACAGTTTAATTTAATCGTATTGTATTATTAAAAACTTTACTTATAGTACATAGTAATCATTAAAAAAAAAAAAAAAAAAAAAAAAGATGATGATGCAAATTATCTAATAAATTGGCTTGTGTAACAAATATTCTTTTGCTGGTGGATTTTGAATAAACTTTGCTGCAATTATATTTTCTGTTCATTAATCAATAAACTTTTCGTTTATATAAGCTAACCTTGATTTTATTTTCCATCTTCCCTGAATCCATCTTCTATTTATATGATATTTACATTGATCTATCATGAGTTTCCTACGAAATAACTCCTAGTTGGTGTCCTGGGCAAATAAACAAACTACAAGTTATTTAATAGTTGACACGTTGGCTGTCAACATATTAAAAAGAAAAATGCTTTGCTTCATATAGTTAACACCCATGAATCAAAATCCTTGAAAGAAATAAAAGTTTATTATAATAATGATATATATATATATTATAATTAAATAATATAATGTAAACATATTCTTTACTCTTGTTCTAAATTTAAACCTGATTTTTCTTCAGATTTGCAGATTTGTTTGGGTAATTCATTATGGCTACATCAGTACAAGCTTGTTTACCAAATTCTTGTAAAAATCAACATAGTCAGCATCAGATGAAAATTTCTAAAAGTCCAAACATCCTGCGACGGTCTAGCATGAGACAAAATACAGGTATATTATCAATTATGAATTTCTGTGTAATTTGTGTCTGTTATTAGCATATTAGGTTCAATATTATTATTGTCAAGAATGTGAAATATTAAACTACAATAAGTCGCATATTTTTTATATGATTTTTTTTCCATCAGATGCTTGCTGCAATTTTTATGCTATTTTATTCTATTGTGCATTGATTTTTTTTTTTTTTTTTAATTAAAATAGTTTATAATTAGCCATGTGGGATTATCAAACTAATAATTAAATGAAAGGAAATACATTAGAGGACCATAAATTCTTACAACTTGGGATCACATGTGCTGATTTCAAGTCACAAAAGAAATACCATTTATATTTACAGGATTCACACTAAAATATATATATATATATATATATATATATATATTGAGTGGGATTTTCCCACTCTAATAAAAAATTTAAGCAGGAATTTTTCTAATTTAAGTGAGTATTATTCATTTTATTTCATATTTAATTGCAATCATTAGCTTGTAAACATTGTAGATGCTTGTTAACAAAATATATACATCTTTTAACAAATTTTTAGAATTAAGTGCTTTGAAAGAATTGTCCAATTTTACACTTAAAAAAAAAAAAAAAAAAAAATCTGAAGAAATTCTAGAGAAGCTAAAAACACACAGAAAATCATAGGCTTCAAACCTTCAAAGCAATTATTATATTATGCAAAGCAACTAAAAAATAGATGAAATACTTGATGAACAATGTGAAAAAATTGTGGGGAAAAGCCCCCCCCCTCTCCCCCCTGTGAAATATTTTTAGTGGGATTTTTAAAAATATACTGATATTCTCGCTATCCCACCCTCTAATGGGAACCTTGCTTTGAATTAGAAAAGCTGTATGAATCTAGTAAAATGAAGGAAGTATGCAGTACTAGCATTTTACTACTGTAATACAAGTAAGAATGCTATACAGAAATAAAAAACTTATCTAAAACTTTTAAAGATTTTTTTTTTTTTTAATTAATTTTGAGAACATCTCTATGTTTTGTTTAATTCAAAATTGTAGTATGTTCTAGTTTAAAATGAGTTTTACTGAAAATAGCCAAATACACACTACCTTACCATACATGACAGGGCACTTTTGATTTCAGACATTCTTTCAAATATTTAGAAAAACTGTTGATGAATTATAGTATTATAGATATATATATTCCTTGGGTGTGTAAAGAAAACTTTGGGAGTGTAAAGAACATGTTATACCTCATATGTTTCTGCAAAAGTTTTGCCCAGAAAACAAAGAGGGGACCTGTAACAAATTAATTTAAAACTAATGTAGTGTGTTAAGTTTTCTAAATATGGCTTTTCATTGCCTAGTAATCATAAAACATTACAAATGAATGCAGTTAATTAGAAGCCTCTTTATTGCACACTACTGCGAGAAAACATTTCAAGCATTATTTTTTACACGATGATCCCAAACATTCTGTTTCTTCTTTAATTTGTTACTTGTCCCCTTTTTGTCTTTGGGACAAAACTTCTAAAAACATGTTCTTTTCACACCCATAGTTTCAGGATAATTCATCAAGAATTTTTCTAGCTATTTGAAAAAACATCTGAAATAAAAAGCGTCTCGTCATTTATTGCAGGGTAGTGTATATATGATATATGCTTATAGTTATATAACTCTCCTGTTAGATTGAAGGTAGCAATTCTTCACCGTTATCCTTTATTAAACCACATTTTTATATATTTTTATTATTGTGATTTTGCTAAGATTGTCTCAAATGTCAGAAATGCCTTTGTCTGTATTCAAAACACTCAATAATTTTTATATTGATCATTTTATTACATACTGCTCTATCTCTTCTTAAGTTCATTAACCCTTTGAGTACTGAATTATTTTAAGATTTTTATGCCCATGGGATGGATTTAATTTGTCGCTAACACTTTCGCAACCGCATGATTTTGAATTTTTGACAGTAAGGTCTGCCTGTGGGCGTTATTCTTCCATGTTACAATATTTCAGAACAAAATTTCCTGTATTCACATTTATATTACAAATGGATATACATTATAATTTTATTCTTTCTAATCAAAGTATTTGTATCCATAGTATATTTCATTGTAAAATTGTGAATATTGATTATATATTTAAGAAAAAAATAACATACAAATTGGAAAAGAAACGCCCACTGGTGGAGTTACAGATTTTCAAATGATGTGAATCTACGTCAGCAGTCGCGAAAGTGTTAATATGTAAAAGTAATACATTTTATTTGGAATATACTTATATTGATGATATAAGTATGATTGTACGATATCATAAACAAACGTCAGGCAATTGTTTGCGATCAATGCTCACTGGTGGGGGTGCCGCAAACATCAACACCTACTTCTTAAATTCAGATGACGAGTCAGACTCATCCACCATAACTTCGCCCAAATAAGCAGATGACGAGTCTCACTCGTCAAATGTACCCAAAGGGTTAATATCTTGTATTCAAATTACAAAGCTATCTTGTGTTTTTTTTACGAGGCTTGCTACTGTATGTGAAAATATTTTGTGTATTGGTTTCAGTATTATAAGTAGCCTAAAAATTTTTAAAATGTTTTGAAATAATGTGTTTGACTGTAATTTAAGCTGCACATTTATTAAATTTAATTGCGAAATTGAATTTTTGGACTCTTTTAATTCTCAAATACAGGCCTTTAAAGTTAAAAAGAAAAAACTTTTCTTGTTTACACATCTGAGAAATTGTGCAAATTTAGGTCTGCAGATTTCTGTTACTCTACTGTATGCATTTATATTTCTTATATTAAGCATTGAAATTGAAATGCTCTCATCATTTTGTGTCATCCTGTTTATCTGTTGACTTTAATTTAAAATAAAACATAGAATTATCATTCGATATATTTTGTAAAATTTTATGTAATTTATTGTTATGACGCATGAGTCAGAAACTGTTTTGATATTTTTTAAATTAATTTTACGGACAATTTGGATATGTTTCTAAATAAGTTAATGTTCTTGTTGACTTTCATGTTATACCTTAATTTGCATCATAGAATAATGATTGATGCTTTATCAGGATTCATACTCATCAGGGAAAACCTGAAATAATCAAGCAATTTGAATTTTGTAAAAAAAAAAAAAAAAAAAAAAAAATCAGAAAAAACTTAGGGAAAATTAAAAAAAATCAATAAAATTCTGGAAAAATTGGTCATAACACCTGGAAAAATGAATATTTCTTTATCTCATATGTTCTTGTTTAGTTTCACATTGAGATTCAGATGATTAAGTATTGTGAAAATACACTTGTAAACAATGGCTTTTATCATGAATTTCTGTCATGATTGACAATAACATGATGTCATACAGTGGAAGTAGAAGTATTTTTTCCTCTTTAAAGAATTGTTTCATGTAATATGCTACTAATACTTTCTTGAAAATTGCCCAGAAATCTCAGGGAATTTTCCCCCATATTTGAGTATGAACCCTCTTTAGTACCCTGTTTATCCCTTTTAAATTGACTTCAAATTGAAACAAGGCATTGGGTAGGGTTATTTATAGCAATACTTGTTTTGAACAAGTTTAAACTTTTTTAGTTAAATAAATGCTTATAATTACAGGGTGCATAAGGTATTTGAAAACAAATTGACAGTAAAACAAATTTATTCATATTTCTTGCAAAATTTATAATATTTACTTAAAATTTTTACACAGTGTTAATTGACTGTGACTATAAAATTGACTGTGACTATTCAATAAAATCCCCATTAGTGGCAATAACTGACTCAATACGGTGTCGGAAAGGACTGCATGCCCAAATCAAATGCTGTTTGCTCATATTCATCATTGTAGACAATATGGCATCTTTCAACGATGAAATAGTGTTATGGGGATGTTTATTAGTCTCTCGCTCAACTACACCCCATACATAGTAATCCAGGGGATTAAGGTCTGGGGAGCTAGGTGGATATAAATTTGGGGTGATATGGTCGTGGAAATTGACAGCCATCCAATCTTGAGTTGTCATGATTTTGTGTACTGGAGCAGAGTCTTGTTGTAAGATGTAAGGTCTGTCTCCACGTACAGTGTCAGTCCACGGTTTCACTACTTCTTCTAAAACCCTGATATAAGCTGCAGCATTTATCCGACGTCCTTCCTCAAAGAAGTGGCGTGGCATAACGTGTCCTTCATTACTCACAACACCCCAAAACCATGACAGCTGTGGGAAGCATCATGTGCATAACGGAACCTCTATAGGATTGGAGCATAGCCACCTGTCATTTCTTCGATTTATTTTTTGATTTTTATTGAAAGTTTTTTCGTCAGAAAAAGACCATAGCGTGTTTGGAATTTTGGGGTGCTTGAGTTTGTTCAGGAGACATTTTGTTTGAATGAGTCTCTGATCCCAAGTTTGTGCTGACATAAACTGTTCTCTGCACATAACATAAGATTTATAACGGAGGTCTTCGTGCACAACTAGACAGATTAGGCCTTCTGATACATTAAGCTTCCTCGCAATGGCTCTCATGGACGTTGAAGGGTCTTCATCAATAATCTCCGGCACTTGTTGGACAAATTCTGGTGTTCTAATAATGTCCAAACGTTTTTCATGTTTTTTGCATTTTGTAACGCTTCCAACATCAGCTTCTGATGGTTCAAATTCACGTCAGACTTAATGTACGAATGATCGGGCACAGTTGAGAAAGTTCATTACAACCATGTATAGGAGTGTCCTCAAATACCTTATGCACCCTGTATATGATAACAGTGAGCAACATAAGTTTTAATTCATTATATCTTGTACAATTTTGTGTAATTAGCTGTTGAATAATTTTTGTTGCTGCTATATTTGTTTTATTTATTTTGTTGCTAACGTAAGACATGTGGCATATATTAATTTAATGATATATTATATTTTACATTTCAGCTAATAGGAAAAGTGCTGTAGAGCGATTAGAAGAAAGTAAAGCCAATTATGTAAAATCTGAAAGAGTTTTAGACACCAAACAAGAATTTAAAAATAGTTCCCATTTGCGTGTTAGTACTGGACCACAATTAGATTTACTTTTTAAACCACCTTCAAAAAATGCTCCTGATAACATAAAAAATGCCAACACATCAGATGAATTAAAACTGTCTTATTTACGACTACATAGTCAACCAGCACATAATGTTTCAAAATCACCTCCAGTGAGAGCACGAGCTAAATCTTATTCAGAGTTTAGAGACGCCCAAGTGACTCGCAAACATTCTTTTGCAAGCCAGTGCAGTAGGCATAGAATTGAGGTTCTTATTGATATTGAATCTCAATTGAAAAAACTTATTAGCTCTGGTTCACGAGAGAATGTGTCCATAGGACATGAGACTCTAAATTCCATTCATCCGGAGCCTCAGTCCCCTCAATTAAATAAACCAACAGAGATTCCAAAAGTTCGGAGAGGTTACTCTGATCCTGTTAGAAAGAGCTGTTGGATACCAAATGACTTGTCCCCCGATTCAAACATTTGTATACACAAAAGTATGCCCGATCTGTCCCCATCACCATGCAGTGTTCCAATTCCTTGTTCGAGTCTCTCTTCTGGAGACTCTGATGACATTATAATCAGTGAATGTTTGCAGAATGAACAGTACTTTGCGTCTGACTGTGCAGTTCCAGTAAATAATAGCTGTGAGATAAAAATCGAAAAAGATGATACCTTTGACCTATATAAAGAACCAAGAAGATTCTCCAATGGGTCTGGGATGCTGCATCTTACCCCGTATTATCCATCTCAAACTGAGCTGCAAAGAAGACCAGTCAGCCGATCTAAATCTGATGTCTCACATCGATATTCCAAGAGAAGTTCAGATTACTTTCCTCGTAGAAACAACAATTATACCAGTGCCGAAATAGAAAGATTTTTTGATACCATGGGACTTGATACTGATGTGTGGCATCATATTACATCCCCTTCGCTAGTCTCCAGTCCTCCATGTTTTTTCGAGAGCATCAGTTCCATCGATTCTAATGAAGACAGATCAAGTGTATGTAGTGATGATTCTGTGCCTGAACCACCCAGGGAAGGTTTACGGAATCATGATTTACGGATACATGGACCTCTGGAGACTTCCATTGTTGAAAAGAATGCCCGTGTAATTAAATGGTTGTATAATTGTCGCAAGGCTGCGTTGGAAACGTGACTGAGGAGGTTTCTTTCTTTAAGGTGAGTTAAAGTGTTTAGCATTTGTATGTTTTAATAAAATGTTAAACGATTATTTAACTGATTTGTATCTCTGAAATGATGATGTTTCTGTTTATAATCAGAATGTCTACTAATGCATTTTTATTATTGCTGGTTGGAAATGCCATTGAAAGCAATATATACAGTTAAATTTACTAAGAGGGCCACCCATCATGTTACAGCAGTCAGTCCATAAGAAAGGTGGCCATTTATTAGAGATTATTTATAAAACCTTAATTCAAGTAACAGGTTCTATAAATTTAAAGAGTTTTAATTATTCAAACTTACATTTTTTTTTTTTTGTCTCTATAGTTTTTTAATAATTATTAATATTAGTCTCTATGAATTTTTAAAGCTCTTTACCAATAATTTTGTTTTCGAAGAATTATTTATATATATTGGAATAAACTGTTTAGTTCTGCATCATTTCTGATTTATATTAATAATTAGCTTTTAACTTATAATCTGTGCTAGAATTCACACTGTGAAATCTCCGTAGGAGACTACCCACCAAATCATCTAAAAATGAATCCTTATGAACCCTCATCCTTTATCAACTGAATAATAATATGAAACTTTATTCTGTTTATTAATCTTGAATTTCATTTGTAACTATGCGTATTCAGAAATATAAATTGCTATCACTTACTTCTTTTCACTGCATACAGATTTTTATTATTGCACATACAGAGATTAACTTCAGATATATAATGGACAATTTGAAAATGTGACCTTAACAGTCCTCTTCATTTACCGTCGTTGGAGCCCAAGCCAGTGTTATTCTATGGGAAATTTTCTTTATTTATAACTCATTAACTAATACATATTTTTAAATTCCGTTTACATTTTCAGAAAATTCACAACTGTTAAATTGACGAACCTTTTATAAAAATGGATTTTTAAAAAATTTTTGATATTTTATTTTAAAGCTGTAAAATACGAATTTTCAATATATGAATTTTTTTATTTTGCAGTTTCAAAATAAAATATTAAAAATAAAAAAAAAGGTTCGTCAATTTAACAGTTGTGAATTTTCGGAATGTGAAAACAGAATTTAAAAATTATAAGTAAAGAAAATAAGAGTTAATAGTTAAGAGAGTTAATAGTTAAGAGAAAATAGTTAATGAGTTATAAGTAAAGAAAATTTCCCACAGAATAACATTGGCTTGGGCTTCCGACGATGGTAAGTTAAGCAGACTCTTAACCCTTCCAACATTCAGTACTTAATTTATTTTAAAAATTACTAAACTGATTTTAAAAAAGGGCTTTTAGACACATAGCTGATCATAAATATTTAAAAAATAGAAAATTATCATTGTTCCTTTTTGAGAAATTTTTGGTTTGAAACATCTATAAGCTAACCTTATTAAATTCAAATAATATTTAATTTAATAAATAAAACACTTTGTAAGTAAACATTATCGATTACAAAAACTCATAAAAGTTGTTTCATGTGAAAATAATAGTCCAGCTCTTCATTGAATGAAAAAAAAACTAGACATGAGTGCATCATCAAACCAGCAATTCGCACTCGCGCACACTAAGAAACTTCAAGTAACTTATGCATTTAGCTTCCTTTGAAGCATTATTTGTTAAATTTTGGAACAGTGCTGCTATCTATCAAACAGAAAAGGAATAAAAGTTTAAAACCTTATTAAAACAAGGGGGAAATGTTAAAAAACTGCTGCATAAAAATTGTTAAATTATGTGAAATGTTTGGTTTCGCTGCGAAACCAATGAACGTTAAAGGGTTAGGAGAGGTACACAATTATACATTGTCCTGATAGAGGTAAACTAGTGATGTTAAATATAGAAAATAGTTTCTTCCTAAAAAGAACAAATAAAATGAAAATCTCAAAGGAAATGTATTTAATTGATATTGTGTGTAGCAATCTGTGAACTGAAACATTTAGATTACTACTTTCAAGATGCCGAATTTGGTAGCTAATATTGCCAAGTTTGTCACCAATCTACCAATTTTAGGTCTTGGCATTTTCTCAAAAAAAAAATATATACTTATTTTCTTCTTACTTACTGATTAACTCTTTTAGATTCCACTAGATTTGATAGATCAGTTTTAGGTCTTGGCACAGTCTTAAAAAAAGCTGTACTGATTTTCTTCAAACTCATTGTATTAATTCTCTTTTAAATGTCATCTTATATGTATTAGTTGGTTTCCAGTGTATAAATTTACCAAGCTTTGTTGAAAGTCGGAAATGGGACTGGAAGTTATGTAACTGAAAATGGCTCTAATGATTTTCTTAAAATTTGCTATATAAACATCCTTTTAAATGTCTTTATGTGTATATTTTTTTGTTACCATCGAAAAATTATTAAGCATTTTAGTTAAGTGAGTTTTTTATCTTCTGACCACTCTGTTTCTAAAAAAAAAAAAAAGTTTATAATATGTGTAGTATTTGGTTATAAAAGTTTGTTGGTTGTTATACACCAGATTTTTTTTTCTTTGCATTCTTAAAAAAATTTTCCATCGTGTGAAAAGTTGAAACATGCTTTTTAAAATATTGCATTTATTTTACCATGTTCTTAGTTCTATTATGTTTATGCTATTTTCTATTTCAGATTATTTTGGTGCTTAATTTATTCAAAATTTCAAGACGATGTGGCCTCTTATGGAATTGCAAGAACTGTAAAAAACTTTTAAAGTGATGAATATAAGTTCATGGGTAATGTATATTTCAACTCTGCCTGGTGCAGATAGTGTTTTTTGCTCATTCCTTGTGATAACTGTGTTGCTGACACGTACTTAAATGTCTTTTGTAAAGACACCAATTCAGCATAAATAGAAAATTGATTCACTTTATGCCTCATGTATTATGTTAAAAAAAAAAGGTGTACGATGGTTTCTTATTTATCAGGCACTTTTCTTTTTTTTAAATACAGTTTCGAAATAAGATCATATTTTGCCAATTCTAATAATTTGAAAGGATTTTTTTTTTTTTAAATACTTTTTTATGACAAGTTTGGTTTTGTATATTGATTGATTATTTTTTTTACAATATAAAAGAACAAAACCACCTTTTTAAAATATGTAATTTGAATCTAACTTTTTATACATTTTATATTTCTGTATTTTGCCGAAATGCTTTATTATTATTATTTATTTATTTAAAAACAATAAATTAATAAAAATGGAATGAAAGGTATATTAATTATTTTAAATTGATTATAAATTCTGCCACTATATATGACTAGCACATGTGTTATTTCAGTAATATCTCATTCAATTTAGCAAAACCTCATAAAAATCAGTAGAGGGGAGAATCTTTTAATCAAAAAATTATCTTTATTTTTTATTATGTACAAGAGATAATAATCAATGTGTAAAAAAATTGGTATATGAATAAGAAAGGGCAAAAACAGATAGACGAAATATTATAAGCTTAATTATTGTACACAATTCCCTCCCATGCCATAATAATTAGTTTTAAATAGAAAATTTCTGTTTACTTTTTTCCTTTTAGCTTTGTTTTTATTATTTTTACTTATTTTGTTTACTTTTCTTTTTAGACTTTATAAATGTAAAAAATTTACTTTCTGTTTTTTGTTTATTTTTGAAATTTATTTATTTAATGTAATTTCTATGCTTCTGATGTATTTTTATAATTTTAAGTTGTTATAAATAAATATATTGTCTTTCACTATTCCCTCTCCATCCTTAAACTTTAAAATAAGTTTTTCGGGTTTTAATAACTGTATGCAAGTAACCAGTGAAAGACTTGAAGTAAAAATAATTACAGCAATAACTTATGCTCAAAATAAAATGTTGGTTTTAAAGGGAATTAATATATGTCTTCCTTCATTATTTTCTAACAAATTTAACTTTTTAAAGTCTTTTGAAACTAATTATATTAAAGTTATTGCTGCAGTTTTATTCCATTTTCTGAAATCAGTGTTTTAAAATTAAATTATTTTGAAAGAAATTTGTTCAAATTGCTTGTTTAGTGTTATTTGTAATATTTTGATCTATGAGGTTTTGTATTGAATTTGAAGACCGTCTTTGGTTATATTGACATAACTCATGTAAAGTTGTATATATATATATATACATATGTAAGATTGCTAAACATGGGGAATTTTACAAATTTTGGTTAAATTAAAAAATGCTGTGAAGATTCTATCCTTTAAAAAAAGGGGGGTAGGGGAGTTGGTAAGCCAAAATTATAAATAAAAAAATCTTTCATGGACAGAATTTAATTTGGGACCTGAGTCTTGTTTTTGACATAGATTTTTCTTCTTTGCACGTATGTAAACTCTTAGATTCTGTAACAGACTATTTCAAATTATTTCAAATTAAGGTCGTAGCTACCAACCCTGCTGATTTTCTACATTATTCCTATTCCAGTACAAATATGTTTTTACTTTTAATTAGTAACGGAAAATCTGCAATTAAATTAAACAGAGATAATTAATCTAAAAAAAAGTGTTAGGAAAGCTGAAGAATTGCAACTAAGTAAGGTGGTGTGTTTCAAATGGTGACGATATTTTTTACTGTCTGAAAGAAATATAATTTTCGTCCAACCAACCTCCCCTCCCTCCCTAAAAATCCTGAACCTGTGCTTCATCTGCATCTTAATTACATGTTATTTAAGACCAAAGTTCAGCCTAAAACTTAACATATAAAGAATTATTGACTAATTTACTGTGCCACTGAGATAGAGAATATCTGTTTATGATAGAAAAAATTTCTATTTTGAATCCAAGTGACATAATCCTGTTTTTCCATGTAAAATTCTTTTAATTTGATTATAATTTTTTTTTTTTCTTTTTAATTAGATACATTTTATGATTAAAATAATGTTCCAAAACCATCTAATATCATTTCGGTGAAAAAAAAAAAAAAAACAACTATGAAATACACATAAATTAGAAATTGTGTTTTATTAAAAAAAAAAAAAAAAAAAGTTATTGAATTGTTTACTAATATGTATAAAACTGTAAAAACGTATTGATTTATTCATTATTGTTATTGACATAATTTTTATTTAAAAAAAAAAATGCTAGTAGTCAATTTTTTTCTTTCCTTAATGTTTTTATTTCACATTCACACACACACACACACACAAAGAAAAAAAAAAAAAAAAAAAAGCATTATGAGTAATCATAATTACCTTAAGAAGTGAAGAAGAAATAACTATTAAATTCCCCAAGAACAGTTGCATCTTTCTGAAGGCCAACTTTTAACTGTCAGGAAAATAAATGCAAGTTATTTCTGAAACAGTGATGGATTGAATCCATAATCATTGCTATATATATGTATATATATATATATATATAATAAAGATGATCTATTAAGCATAGTAGAAGCCAAGCAACAGATACAAGATCACTGAAACACCAATGACCAATAAGATTTAAAAAAAAAAAAAAAAAAAAAAAAAAAAATCATCAGTGGATGAAATACACTAATGTAAAGAAACCAGATCTTATTAATTAACAGCCTGCAAAACAAACGAATCAATAAAGTAAAACAACAAATCTTAACTTAAAACCATAAACTTATCAAAATTAATGAAAAAACAACCCAAGAAACACATGATAGGAAGAAGGAGGCAGGCGACAAGACTTGTGACTTGCCTGTGGGGTTACACTAGTTTTACGCCGGCAACACTCCCCCAGCCTGCCACAACCAGAACAGGAACCATATGGATTTAAAAATGCAAAATTTCAAAGCAGATGAACAACAATGAAACCACGAAGCCACAATGAAATTCACCGATTGATCACATTGTGTTTAACAGTATAATTAGAACATTAAATATAGTTGACAACTCAAAAAGGAAAAATCTGAAATTTTATTGGAAAATGAAAGTTTGCATAGTAATACAAAGCAAATGCAACAAGCCTTCTACTTTTTTTTTAAAATTTAATTTCACAAACCCACCCAACCATCCAGCCTTACAACACCACCCCACCTCCGTAATCAAACATCTGCCCACCCAACCACCACCTTTTTTATTGTCTTTTATTATTTTATAATTTTTTTGTTGATATACACAAGAGTGTACACAGCTTTTTTTTTTTTTTTGTACTGACAGAGACATGGTTAAGGATATAAAAGAGAAAATACAAAGTTTTTAGGAAAACCCATTTTAGCAGTGGCTGTGATCAGTTTATTAATATTCTTGTTTTTAAACTTTGCAGAGCATAAATTATTAATTCGAAATAAATGGTTAATGATGATGTTTCTAAATACCGAAAGATGCAGACATGAATTAAAATGTGTAAATAAGTTTACATTAAAACAAAAATCTTGCCGTTTGTCATAGATATCTGTGTAAAGTTTATTACCATCTATGATTATTTTGAGATCTAAAAAGTTAATTGATTGATTAGTCAGAGTGTTTTGAGTTAGCTTTACATTAGGTGGATAATTGAAGGAAAAGCCATTTTGTGAGTTCTTGTTGAGATAAAATACAATAATATCATCGATGTAACGATAAAATCGAACATCATCATTGCAAATTTGCTTTTCATAATAATAAAGATAGAGATCTGCCAAAATACTGGAGCTACAACCTCCTTGTGGGATGCCTAATTGTTGCAAATAGATATCGTTGTTGTGGAAGATATAATTATTATGGATAACAAAGTTAAGAAGTGTTTTAAATTTTTCTGCTTTAAAATTGCAAGGAAATATATATATAAAAGATGATCCACCAAGCATAGCAGAAGCCAAGCAACAGATACAAGATCACTGAAACATCAATGACCAATAAAATTTATATATATATATATATATAGAATAATGATGATCTATTAAGCACAGTAGAAGCCAAGCAACAGATACAAGATCACTGAAACACCAATGACCAATAAGATTAAAAATTTTTTTTATCAATGGATGAAATACACCAATTGTTAAATGATCCAGGGTCAGTGACAAAATACACTGTCGCAAAACTTCACAACACTACAAGAATCATAATTTAAATTTTTAATTAGTAAATAACATATTGAATAAATAATATATATATATATATAATTTAAAAGTAAAATTTAAAAATTTTGTATATTATTTTGAAATCCTTTTTTTTTTTTTTTTTTTTTTTTTTAACCTCTTCCTCCTCCATAAAAAAAAAAAGCCATATAAAATTAATTACAGAAATAAAATAAGAACACATCAAAAATTAAAATAATAAGTTGTGAAAATAAATAAATGAACAGATAAACTATGGCATTTCATAACTATGTTTAAAATATGAAAATAATAATCATAAATATTTCCACTTGGATTCAAATTCACATCTTCTATCGTAAACTTTTATATGGATGACACAAAGAAATAGTTAAGCATTTATCATTTAAACTTTTAATTCTTAATCTGAATT
This sequence comes from Salticus scenicus, assembly GCA_963930645.1. Lineage (NCBI taxonomy): Eukaryota > Metazoa > Arthropoda > Arachnida > Araneae > Salticidae > Salticus > Salticus scenicus. Next base: position 35,400,258 of record OZ005649.1, read on the forward strand.
TTGAATTTGAATAGCTCAACATCTATTATCTGTCTAGAATTAGGCCATCCCTTAAATAAGATAGTTGGGAATTCAGGGTCTTTACAACATTATTTATATTTTATTTAAATCTTTGATTTCCTGTGTTTGACAGACTCCTTGTAAGACTGATGTTATTGGAATTTCAATGTAATTTTTAATAGTAAAATAAATCAAAGTTATATTTGTTTGATATTCTAACTTTTTTATATTTTATACATAGTTTTGATTATAATTTATTGCTATTTTTGTATTGTTTTAATTTTTTTAAGGGATTTCTTTTTTCTGTCCATTTTTTAATTGATCTCTTTTTAAGCATTATACTAGTCTGAAGATATTTATATCAGCTGAAATGGAAATTTTAGTGGGAAAAAAAAAAAAAAAAAAAAAAAGACTTATTTTGTAAAATTTATTTTAAATGTATCCCAATTCATCTTTTGTATGTCATTTAAATTATATTCTAAAATAAAAAATGTGTGTTAATAAATTGTTAATTTCTGAAGTGATAAAAAAATATTGAATTTAATTTGTAAAATTAATTTAACAAGACAAACCACTCTGATATTTTGATATTTCTTATTTATTTATCTGTCGTATTTATTTATTTATTTTCATCAGACTCTCTTAATAAAATTTCATGTTATTAAATAACTGCTGAATTCAGTGATTGTTTGAAGAAATAAATATAATATTTCATTTATGTCGTCTAGAAAAGCAGCCAATTCCCTGAAATCAGAAAATGTGTTTTTCAGTTTTTTAAATTCTAAGTAAACTTTTCCACCATCTGGAAACAAGAAACCCTGCCAAAGCCGGCTAAATCTGTGTGTTATATATGTTTAAAAATTACAATGAACTGCAAAACCTGTCACATTCTAAGGCTGGTGGATTTGAAAACTGGCCATCTCCATATCTACTAGAAGAAGTCACTCCTAATTGATCATATAAACACAGGGATTTGACCAGCATTGGCATAGTTTCTTTTTTCTTCTTTTTTCAGATGCTGAAAATGTTTACTTAGAACTTAAAAAACTGAAAAAATTAATTTTCTGATTGCAAGGAGTTGGCCGGTTTTTCTACAAGACACCACATTTCTTGTCTCCTACAGACTGGAAAATATTTTAAAGAAAAAAGCAGCATTTGTTATTTCTATAATAATGTCTTTCATGTTTACATCATCATTATTTATATAAAAAAAAATTTCTTAATCTGATATTAGGTGACAAGAAAAAAAAAAAAAATGTTTGAATTCAAAATTATGGTATGTTTAATAGGAGTAATTTTTTTTGAAAGCTATATAAATGTAATGATTACACCTAGACTGAATTTGGTTGTCTAAATTCTTCATGCATTCCATTGTAATTAGTGTTTTCCAGTTTACAATTACATTGTTCTGTTTATCAATGTATTATATTTAGTTTAAAGTATGTGAAATGACTGTACTGCATACAAATCAAAAAAGTTTTGTAATTTGTTAATTTAATTTAAAACATTGCAGAATTCCTGTTTTATATGTATTTTGTAAATTTTACCTTTGTTTTATTATCCTTATTATTATTGTTTTAAATAATAATGTAGTAAAGAAAACAACTTAATAGTTATATGAGTTTTATGTTTTATCTAATTTGATTATCTAACGTGTCCCCCCCTTTTTTTTCAGAAAAAAAGTATCCTAATTCAAACAAATATTGTTTGACTTAAAGTTAACTATTGCAACCTAACTATTTGCATTTTCAGTACTTACCAGTATCTAATTTAATAAAAAAAAAAAGTCATGGCTCAAGATTTACACTTATTTTTAAATGATAGAGGCTATAAGTTTGATTTTCAGTGATTATAACTTTCTCTATATAACTTAAAAGAAATTAATAATGTATGATTTATATAATATTGTTTTTATGTTTTTTTTTTTAATTTCTCATAAAACATTTTTTTAATCTGTATTCTTTCCTGTGTACTTTCACAATATTTATTTTTTATGGGATTATATAATTTTATAATCTTTTATTGTACATTAATTTACTCATCATCTTATTCTAAGAAATTTTTGAGGCTCGTATTTATTATATGAGGTGATTATGCTCAATTATATCTTTATTCAAATAATAATAATAATTAAAAAAAAATTCTCATTTGACTGAAATATACTTTAATTATTTGCATTTCATATTTTTGCATTCTTTTTGTGGATAAAAATTTGTTTAAAATCCAACAAACAAGCATATCTTTTAAATTATCATTTAGAAATCAAAAGGTATAAAATTTTCACTCACTACTATTTTATTTATTTATGAAATTCCATGAATAAAAAACTAATCGCTTTACTTTTTTTAAATACTATGCATTTTTTAAAATATAAAAATGATGTTAATGCAAAAAATATAAATATTATTCGAACAAATCTAATACAAAATACATTATAATTTTTATTTAAGTATTTACAATTTTTGTTTTCTTTATTATTAGTTGTAAGAATTCTCCTTTCCTTTTTCATGTTTGTTTTGAACATTACATGAGTCACCTGTGCTTTTTATAGTGGTGCATTTCTTCCAAAAAAAAAAAAAAAATGTAATGTCATGCTTTAGTTTTATATACTTATATATACATGGCTGATGGCTAAAATTTCTGATACATTTTAAATTTAAATACAAAATTTCGTAAGTGGCATACAAGAGTGGAGTTTGTACTTCAATGCTTCTTATGGTGAAGAGTTTTGTTTTAAATGAATAAAAACACTAGTTCCAAAGTTTGCTGATAGATGACACTGTATTCAAACAGGAATAAACTACTACGTCAGAAACGCCAAAGAAAAATTATTGAGGTGCATACAGCTGTTTCGGTAGCCTAAAGCGTACCGTCTTCAGTGCAAAAAGAATTCTGAATCTGGAGAAGTGCTTGTATATATAGGAGAGGGACAGGATTAAGTTCAACCAATAGGATTACGGAAGAGGTGGGGAGTGTGGCCAATAGGAATTAAGGAATGTGTAGCTGTGTAAACAGTAGAAAAATTAAGGAAATGTGGACTGAATGTAAAATTTCCAACAATCAGACAAATAGGGAACAGAAAAATCACAATTTACAAGGTTTTTAAAAATTTTATAAATATGAAAAGCTTCAAAGAAATCGAGTTCATGAATGGATTTAGGTCTGCAAATTATTTTAGCTGAATTAAATTTAAAATTATGATTTTCCTCCCAGCAATGTTTAGAAATAGCCGATTTATTGGTTTCTTGTTTGCGGACGTAATTCATATGTTCTTTCTATTATTATTAGATGGCACTGTATCTTGTGTTTTGTTAATTTCCTTGTAGTTTTGGTATAATTACCTCAATCCTCCGATTTAACCTTTTTTGATTTGGACAAGGACATGTGGAGGACAAGGTGTACTCTTTCCCTGTGGTTGACATTAAAGAACTGAAGATGCGAGTAAGTCTTGTAATCCAAATTGTGATTGTAAAAGTGTCACGCACATTGAATTGGATTACTTTTTGTATGCGATTCAAGCTATAATGAACATACATGTTGAATTATTATTGTGTTTTATGATTGTTCTCACTCTTTAAGGTACAGCATCATCTATGAGCAAAATTTGGAATTATTTTATTTGCTTAAACAAAAATTTTTCATTATAAGAAACATTTAGTATCAACCACACTCTCATGCATCAATTACTTGATTTTATTTTAAAATTTCAAATGTGTTAGTGACTTTTAGCACACCCTGTAAATATATATATATTCTTAATTATAAGATTTTTTTTTTTGCAGTTATGTTTTAAAATTTTGTATAATATTCTAAATGATAAATTAGGAATATTACTGTTCATTTACTAAGAATTTCTGAGATATCCAAGAATTATTTTTGCTGTATTTTCTTTACACTAGAAGTTTTGCTAAGAAAAATGTCTTTCAAGAATTAAATGCGCAATGTTTTTTAAAAAATTGCATTTTTATAGATTTCTGAAAAAAGAAAAAAACACCCATGTCCTATCCAAGAAAGTTTTTTTTAATGTATTGGAATTTTTACATATGCTTTTTAATGATTTTGTGCCAAATTCCTTTTCATATATATAAAAATGAGCAGCTTGTTTTTCTATGGTGCATATAAAAACGAATATTTGTTGTTACATTTGAAAAATCTTTTTGTGTGTGTAAATTTGTTGATATTGTAAGATTGTTTATGGAATTAATAGTAATCAATCAGGATTCTATTATATGTATATTTTTTGATGTACATTATTATTTTGTATATTCATGGGTGAAAGTTGTTCATCTTATGCTGGAATTATTTTTCTTTGTGGGAGAGCGAATAAAAATTAGAAAAATTTATTCATTTCTGTCTAAATTTATCGAAGTTGGAGATTGTACAGATCGACCATGTATTATGTGCTAAGGTAAACATCTGAAGTTTAGTTGCAGAAACAGATGAGTCCATTAAGTAATAGGGGGTCCACTCAGATTTATGGAAAGCAGGGACACTCAAAGCTCAGGTATGATTTAAATATGCTTAACAATACGTATATGTACTAATTTCAGAAATATATTTTAAAGTAAAATGCTGTTTACGATGTATTTAATTTTTTTTTTTTTTTTTTGCCTTTTTTATCTCAAAAATAAAATTTTCAAAATTAAATGTTTGGAGGAAAAAAAATGTAACTGTTGTGAATTTTCTGAATATGAAAACAGAATTTAAAAAATACATTAGGTAATAAGTAATTCAATCAACAAATTTTCCTGTAGAATGTGGGGTTTAGCTTCCAGCGATAATAGCTAGAATGTCCCCTTAATGATTTAACCATCTGTTTTTCAGCATATCTGTTTAACAATTCATGAAATTAATATGTTTCACACACTACAAAGCAATTTTGCTTTTGTGAACTTTGTACTACACAGTACAAATATGAAAATTTGATACTGTGTACTATAGATATTTATTAATCTTATTCTCTAGGAGGGAAAAAAAATACTATGTATTTCAAAGTATAGTCACACTAGCTATTTACATTGACTATGCAAAATGGGAAAAATACAGTTGAAACACTTAAAGGATTAATAAAAAACAATCTTAGTTATGAATAATTCAAGTAAATATTAAGCTCATCTGCTTAAATCAAGATCACATCTTAATTTGTTTGTTTTATTTTCAATTGTTAACTGTAGTTGCTCTCCTTGTCTCAAAAAATATTTGTAATTCAGTGGAATACTTTTTTTTTTTTTTTTTTTTTTTTTTTTAGGGGGGGGGGGGGATGTAAATATTTTTCTTCTGCATTTATTCTGGCTGCCTTAGTCTCTTGAATTAGAATTTATAAATTGTTGTTGGAAGAGAGATTAAGAACTGCAAAACCACAGAAAAGTTTAGAAAATGAAATGGTTTATAATTTGCATTCTCTTTTATTTTTTAATTTAAAGTAATTTACCTTTTCTAAGCCTGTACTATAAATTGTAGAAACATGCTGCACGTGTTTTAGATCGAAATAATAAAACATAAACCCAAACAATTGTTGACTGAAAGTGTGCGTAAAATTTTTTCGAAATTGGTCTTAAAAGTAATGGTAAGTTGTGTATATTTGCAAGGCTCAAAAATATTCTATAATTTACAAATTGTCTGAGAATTTATTTTATCCCCAAAAATCATTATACTGTTTTAAACATACTATAAGAACTCTATGTGCTAGCTTAACGTGAGAGTTTTTAGGAGAGGCATTATAGAAGTAAACGAAAAATTTCATTCCTGTAAAAATTTTTAGCTTTCACCCATGTCTATATTTTAAATGTAATTTTCTAATTGCTCTGCAGTTTTTCAAATGGCATTTTGTTACAAATCATACATATAAATATAATTAGAACTTGATTAAAAAAATATATATATAGATGTATCTTTTCAATATTTTAATTATGTACATGTTCCCTTTTTCCTTTCTGTAAAATATTGAAGCAAAAAATATTTACAAAATGATCAAAGCATCTTTCAGTTTTCACTTATTTTGTGTGTATGTGAAAATTAATTTTAAATGTGAGTAAAAATAAACTTCCCTATATTTTTATTTATTTATTTTTTTAATTTTCTAAAACAACCTTTAAAAAAACATCTGCTTTATGTGATAAATAACTGAATTACTGCAGTTAATTCTATAAGTTTACTTTTTATTAGTTTCTTAAGAGATAAAGATATTAATGATTATTTTATGTCTATTTATTTCTATAATAATAACTATTTTTTAAAAATTGTATACTGAGATATTTGTATCTTGATTTCTGAATTTTAAAATAGACAAGTTAATCAATAATTTCATTTTATGTGATTTCTATTGGGGGTTGACCATTGCTGTAATAGTTTAAATTGATTAAAAATTGCTTTGGAGAAAGTGAAGGCTGACTGATTACATAAGTTCTAAAGTCTAAAGCCATTATTACATGAGGCGTTGAAAATTGCAGCAATTCAAGGTGAAAAGGAATTGAGAGCTTCATTGTGTGCTCAGGATGAAGGGTTGCCTGAATGAAGAGGAAGCATGATATTGTAGTGATATCAGCATTCATAGCATTTCATTGATAGGGGAATTACTGCAAAACAATGTTGGTACAGAGGGGAAAATTTGCTCAACTGAAGCAATTTTTATCCTTCTAATATTTTAACACAATATCGCTTTAAATTGTGACTACATTGTCACCTCATGTAATAAGTGCTTAAAGGATGAGAAACAGGTGCAATACTTAAAAGAATTCCCTTTAGGAACTATCATTTTTATAAAGTTCCAGAAAAAAAGTTTTGGTGAGATGTATTTATTAAAGTGACCGTTGAATCATATGACAATCTTGAGGATATTTCCTATAAATAATAAATTGTAAATAAATTAAAAAAAAAAAAAAAAAAAAGTTGCATTAAAACTGTTAACAATTTGGCAAATAAAATTCAGCAGTATGTTCTATTAAAATGATTTTAATTATCAAATGATAATCATAGTAAAGATATTAACCTTTTTGTTAAAAATTACAATTCTACTTTTAACTATTATGTAGACCTATATACAGTTGTCTTGCATTTTTTATTGAATTTCTGCTTTTACCTAAATGATTCCACATTGGAATTTCTATGTTCCACCTTAATTTTCTCCAATTCAGAGCACAAAGTTTAATATCTTATTTAACCCATTAGAAGGTGCACATTGATTGGGGTGACTGAGTCGTCCCATACGAATACTACTAGATTAATATTAATTTTTACATTTCCATCAATTTTTATTTGCTTTTTGAATTTGTCTCCTGTCAAATTTCAGTTATCTGTTTTCACTGGTACTATACCAAAGTTACTATACTTCACTGGTAAAATTTTCAGTTTATATAAAAATTGGAAAATTACATTTTTCATATTGTAGTGACAATAAATAACTAGTCATCTAAGTTTTCCTCTCCTCCAACACCATTCAGTTGCTAATTGTTGGGTTTAAATCTCAGTTCAGGCATGAATGTCAGGAGTTGATCTAGACAAAAATTGGGGGCCCTTTTGCTGCGTCTTCATGAAATATTGATTCATAAAATAGGCCCCTTCACAAAATTCAAATTCAGAGAAACAACCATTTCATAAAACTTTATTTTATAAAAGTGATTCATTTATAAATTTTTTCCATTTTTTTTATAATTATTTCGAATGATTGCCTGTCACTCAGTTCAATGAAACACTATTAATTTGATATTAAGCAATATATAGTGTTACCGCTAAAATGTAATGTTTTGCACAAAAATATTTTGTTTTTCTCAAAAGTTAAAACCTGGATCGACCCTTGGATGTTCATAATGGTTTGGAAACCACTTTAATCTTATAGGCACAATGTTATAAAAAGTATAAATAAATGTATTTTAAGGCTTTATAATTAAAGTTTAAATAAGGAAATATACTATTTATTTATTTTTAATTGCATATTTTATGAGATCACAACAAGATCAAACATTCCCTCTCATCCCCCACCCCCCCTGGAGAACAGTAAAAATTTAATATCTTTATTATATTTTAAACTTTAAACCAATCCAATGTCATTAGATTATGAAAATTATCTAAACTGCAAAATAAAATTTACATCACAAAGTCAATTAGTGCTAAACCGACTCAACCTCTTAACTTTTTCTGTATATAATTTTTTTAAATAAAATTCTTTGGCTTAAATTTCATACTAAAAATTTATTGTAACACCAAAACTAAATTCAAAAACTGGCGCAGAATCAATAGAAAGAAATTAAAACTTCTTCACACACCATAAATTTTAAGTCCGCACAACCGGTTTCGAAAGGATGTAGCCTTTCTTCATCAGGTGCAAACACGTGCTACTGCCTTGGAGGCAAAAGCAAGACAGTCTTGCTTTTGCCTCCAAGGCAGTAGCACGTGTTTGCACCTGATGAAGAAAGGCTACATCCTTTCGAAACCGGTTGTGCGGACTTAAAATTTATGGTGTGTGAAGAAGTTTTAATTTCTTTCTATTGTAACAGGGTTGGTTAATTATCTGAACCAAACAATCATAAACATTTGTCCAAATTTCTAAAATATACTAAAACATTTGCAATTTTAAGTTTGCTTTCTTCTAAAATATTTCTGGTGATGTTACTGGATAAATGTACATTTCATGTTTCAGAAGAAACTACCTAACTTTGAAATGGCATAACAACAACAAAATAATGAGAAACAGAAAAGTGGTTTGTTGGATGGACAGGTTTAGGAATTTGTTACACACCTGTTTGCCGAAATAATTCTAAAATTGGTTAATAGATGGCGCCACAAGCATACAAAGCTTTAAATAGTACTCAGAAGTACAGAAAGTTCATTTTTCAGTCTGTTTCATTGCTGACACATGAAAGGGGGCTGTACGGATTAGTTATTATAGAAAATAAAGAACATTATGTCATATTCTTTCAAACAATATGTTTTTATTGTACTAGATATCACTGATTAGGTCAAAATTTGGTGATGACAAGGCAAAGCTTTCAACAAAAGTTTAATGTTAATAAAGGTCCAGACCAGAAAACAATTAGTAAATTATTGATATAGAAAATTTTAGTCCTGTGACCACTATACCTATTGTTTCATCTTTCTGTCTCTCACTGTTTTAGTTATATCATTTCAAAGTTGAGGAGTTCTTCCTGAAACACCCTGTATGTACATATATGTATTTAACATATTTTATATAAAATGTTTAATAAATATATACAAATTAACATTAATTTCCGCTGCCCATACATTGTGGTGGTTAGCGTCTCTTACTTCCACACATTAGGGCCCAAATTTAAATCTCAAGACGAGGCATGGATGTTTCAACTTGTGTTGCCCATGTTAAGGGTGGTGATGGCCACTCATTGTGTACTCCTTCACAAATGGCCATCAATTCACCTCCTGGGCAAACGTTTATGTCAAAATTGCTGTGCCATTGAGGAGGGGAAATAGTTTTCAGCTAAGTCAATCTTAAATGCTTCAGAGTACAACTTCTTTCCCTCGCCTCACCCTCAAGTGAAAAAATATGTAATTAAATTAAAACTGGATTAAAATTATATATAATAGAGAAACTGTATTCAAAAATTTTCTTTTTGATTTAAAATAGTTCTAATTAATCTCATTTTGACTTTGTATAATTAAAAGTTGCAAGCATTTTTGAGAAAGCATATTATACCTGAGAAATTTAACAGAAAACATGTTAATATTACATACTGAATTTTTTGCTTTTATACACGGAATTAAATGTGATAGAGACATGAATATATGCTATGAAAATTAAACATTCTTATATTCCTTTACATAAATAATATTTAAATAAATTATCCTTTACTCAGCTATATTTTTGGAAGGAGGAGGTAGGAGGGGGGGGGGGGGTTGCTGACAAGTTCAATAAAACGAAGGTCTACCCCTTAATAGTTTTCACTATTTTTACGAAATCATTGTGAAATCTTGCATAAATAATGTAATTTGTAATGTAATTGGATTTATTTAGCTTTTAGCTATACTTCTTTGTTTTATTTCTGTTGGCTTTTTAAGAATAATCAAACTTTGGAAGAAGTTAAATATGCTTTCTTATGCATATTCTTGTGAATAAGATGGATATTTAGTTAGATATTCTTGTATTAGAATAGCTAAGTTGCTACAAGTAAAATTTTGTGCAGTTTATAGAGATATCTTAGTTATGTGTTTTTTAGTTGCAGATAGATAGTTTTGCATTTAAGAAAAAGGATGTATAGTTATCAGAAAATTTTATGAATCTAGTTTTTCGAATTTGTGTCTTCATATATGTTCTATTAAGTGGAAGATTAGCTTGCTGAATTCATTTAGTTTCTATGTAAAAAAATTATTTTATATGAAAGTTTTAGCTGTGAATACATTCCGAATATCTCACACAAATTTTCCAAAATTTAAATCAGAGTGTATTAGTCATTTGTAATGTGTTGTTATGTATACTTGAATATTTATCATTTATTAGAGCTGCTTTACAGTGTTATGATACTTGCAGAATTTTAAAATAAAGATATACAATATGATCAGTTTAAAAGAGCACCCATTTGTTTTTTATATTACCTACATCTCTAATGTTGTATGCAGCAGGATTTTTTGACACCATAACCTAGTTTAATATGACATATTAAATGTACAAGTAATGTTTGTTTCATATTTCAATGTAAAAACTCATTTTTTTTAAACAAAAATTTGTGTTGTTATCATCATTATTCTTAAATCCGATTCTGCAATTTTGAATGTAATAAAACTAAAAATATACACAAAAGTAGAAGATTTACTCAAATCATATGTGCAGGGTTAAAAATTAGTAATGAAATTCATGTGAATTTATGCTTAACATCCCTTGAGTACATTTAACAACTGAGATTTGTCATGCATTTTTTTTGCGTACGTTATGTCATTCAAATTAAGGCAAATTTAAACATGTACTTTGTTGCCTGTGGCAACAGTAATTGGTAGCAGTTGTAAGAGGATGTTATTTCTGGTGCTTTAGTGAACTTTTTTGTGATAGACTGCCCCAAAATGTCAGAAATATTTTGCGAAAGTTTTAATGGAAGTGGAGTTTTTGAGAAATATGATGGTGATGATGATTTTAATGAATTACAAAATAGATTATCAAAATTTCAAAGATGCACCAGACATATTCTTATTAATATACAACTGTAATTATTATGTATAGCATATCGCTCAAATAAACAAATTCTTACAATAAATGCAAAATCTACTATCATTCTGTGCATCAGCAAATTAAATCTGTTCCAAATGCAAAAATTTTTTTAAATAAATCTACACCCAAGGGTTAAATAATTTTTCATAATTAGAAAGTGAAACAAACAATATCTGCACATGAAACATATACATATTAAATAAATTGTGATATTGAAAGTCTTTGTTTTATGTAAATTATAGATGTGTGCAATACAAACACCAAATAGATACTCTTTTAAATTGATCATTTTGTGTAATTTTAATACTGAGAAGAATACCTAAAGATTTTACAGATTTACAAAAGCAAATTTGAATATACTTCAGAAAATTTTACTTTGCATAATAAAAATACTTTGTAAATTTCTGAAATAAAAATGCATAAGACATAAATTTCTTCACATTTCTGCAAATTTCATATTTTATTTTTCTTTTCTCTAACCAAAGAAATCCATGATATTTGGTCATCTTTATGTGCCGTTGAGATAACATACAATATAGGTTGTTTTACAGTATTTTTTGAATTAAACAGTTAAGATGTTTCTAGTTTAAATTTAGTGCAGAGAAAACTCTATTACTTTTAAATAAACTTTTAAGAAACAATGTCTTCCTAGACTTGTAGGTTGAATTCTCATAAAATAAACTTCTGAAAGAAATGGCCTTAAAAGAACATATCGTTAGCCTTTAGTGTTATTCTTTTAGAATTTTTGTCCACTATTATATAGCATTTGTGCTCACTATTTTGTATATTTAGTATGGGTATTTTCTATAGGCATTGTATTTATTTTGTTAGACAGTTGTAGTTAATTAATGGAAAAAAAAATAATAATAATCATAATAAGTTATAAGTTGTTCAGGAAAGTTCATTTATTTTTGCAGTATTACTTTTTTTAAAAAAATTCCTTTTGACTAGGCTAGTTTGTGATTTATATTTTGTTTTATTTCGAATTTATGACAAATAAATTAATATGTTTATAAATCAATTTACATGAACAGCCCCCCCCCCCTCTAGATTTTGGGACATTTCTTCTTCTTTTTCTTTTTTTATGTGTATTTGAGGTTTTTTCATATCGTTTATTCAGTAAAAGAATATAAATGGAAAGAATCATATGAAAGAAAGCACTTTCATTCAGATTTTACAAAATATAATATTTGTATTGAGTTATATTGCATAACTCATGCTATACAATGTAACTCAACAGTTATATATAATAGAGTTACTCTCTATGTATATAGTAGTTATATACATAATACTATATATAGAGAGTTATTTACTCTCTATGTATATTTGAGCTCTATTGTATAACTCATGATCTTATGTTATGAATAAATACTAATAAGTTTTATTATTAATGGAGGTGTGAAACGATTTTAATTAGTGCTGCAGTTTCTGTATTTTTATTTAAAAGTTTATTTTTTTTATATATATATATATAATGTTTTGTATTAAAAAAAAAAAAAAAAAATTACTGTATATCAAGAGACGCAGTAGAGTCTCAAGTGACGCAAGCGGAAATAAATTACTCTTGAAGGTTAGATCTCAAAATAATGAATTCTGAAATTTGGTATCATGTAAAATAATTCTTTTTTTAGTTTGTAATTGTCATTGATTTATTCTAATTATTTTCTTTCAAGATAGCTTTCCTTAGTGACATATTGAGGTTTTTATAACATGGTTCCCACGGGTCAGGGAGAACAGGGAAAACCTGGAAAAGTCAGGGAATTTGAAATTACCGAAAAAAGTCAGGGAAATATCAGGGAAAATTTTAAATATTGCTCAAAAACCTGGAAAATGCTTTTTGAGCATTTATATCGCAAGTCACATTACTATGTTGTCTTTAATGTCGCGAGCTATGTTCTGTCTTATACCGTGAGCAATTTTTTATGTTGCAAACTAAATTTTATGACTGAAATTTTGAAAAAATAGACCTGGAAAAGTCAGGGAATTTTATTTTTGAAATTGAGTGGGAACCCTGTTATAATTCAAAATAAAATAAAAGTGTACTTTTTTTTTTTTTTTCAATAAATGAAATAAGTAAATGAATAAAAACATTATGGTGTAGTTATTATAATCAGTCTAATACAGAAACTGCTAATATTTTTAAGTTGTTACTTTGTAATACAATTTAGTAGAAATTATTGAATTCATCAGTATTATTATTAAATATGATAATGATTTGCCTGTGAGTTATATTTTGTATTTCCTCTTTAATCTAGTGTTTTATATTCATTTTTCATAAAAGTGTATTAATATATAATTTCTGTCCTTATGTTTTTGTATCTGAAAAACTATCTGTTCATGTAAATTTTAACTATCAAAAATATTGAATTAACTGAATTTTAAAAACATACTCCCCCCCCCCCTCCCCCCACATACATTTTCTGAATTTAACCCTTTTTCATTATCATTATTTTTGTTTTATGAATTTTTAGCACATATTTTAAAAACATTTTCAGTTGGTATATTTTTATTCCAAGCACTTTTTGCTGTCATATGCATTTATATGATACACTGTACTGATTGTTTGACTTTTTATAACCTAGTCTATAATATTGTTATAATAATTAAAGATTAAATATATTTTATTGAGGGTTATGGAGCTTGGTTATGTTTGAAGAACTTGTTTGTTAATTCATTTATTAATGTGTGTATATATACTGTGTCTTGCATAGTTTTTGAAAACTTTTCCTTTCCATCCTCTAAAAATTTGATTCTGCAAAATTTAGTAATTTATCATTGAGTGCTTTTTAAATATCTTTATAGTTTGTTTTCAGTTGTACTACGTTAAAAAAAAAAAAAAAGATCTGTGATTTCTTTCACATTTAAATTTATCTGTTGATATTATAAGCTATAATGAACTCAAATTATTCGGATAGAGTTTATGAATTTGAACAACAAGAATTGAGTGTTCCTGTATACTCACTATAAATAAATCCATGAAGGTATTTTGCTTCTTTTTTCATTAAATCTAAGCACTGTAAATTTGAAATATATTTTTATTTTACCAAAGATACGCATAATAATTAAATATATGTGATTTTTGTTAAAATAGAAATTTTTATATTGGGTTCAACAAGTAATTATGTAGGTTCTTAAGATAATGGCAATATTGTTTGTAGCTGTTATGATAGTAAATAGTACAAAAACTTTCATAAACTTAATACAAGGTGACCTCCCCCACTCCAGTCCTTACCCTGAAAAAAATAAAATAAACAACAACAACAACAAAAAAGAAAGACCCTTTTACTTTTCTGCATCTGCATCAAAACAAAATATACATGAAGTTGTAGAATGCTGAACGAAGTCTGGTACAAAAAGATGTATTAACCATTGATAAAGTATATAAAATTTGTATTCTACAGATAAAATAAATTAACAAGTTACAACAACCACTGTAATCTAGAGGCATAATGCAAAATTCTACTGATATTTTAAAGCCTAGCATTTCTTCTTAAGCTATTAAATTAATCTGCAGTCCTTGCTGTCATGCTGCACTGTTTCTGCTATTAGGCCACAGCATAAAACATGGGAGGTTTTATTCGATAATATGGAGTTTTATCAAAAATAATCATATTGTTAATTGCCACACATTAAAATGTTATTTTAACATTAACTGTTTAATGACATTCAAATAATAATCGTATTGTTAATTGCCATACATTAGCACAGAATTATTCAACTCATAGCAGAGATCTTGGTTTACAAACTGCTTTCAATACTAAACATGCTTCTAGCTGCAATAGCTTTTATTTGATTCTGCTGTTCAAATGCTCCCCCCCCCCTTTCCCCCCCCCCTTTTTCTTTTTAGAGGGGAGTATGGGATAAAGGTCACCTTGTATTTAGGCAGAGATAGAAATTCTAATTGTTAAATATTTGTTTAATTATTCTCAGGATTTATTACAAATGTTTTGTATTATTAGATAACATTTTGTGGGCACAGGTAAAAATGGCTCAATAAAAATGATCTCATAGTTCCTGTTTTATGAAAGAGTGTTTTTTTGATCAAAACTTTAGCTAGATTAAATCCATAATTGTCACAGTGCAAGATCAAAAATGTGTACTGTATTTATTTATTTTAACTATTGCACTGAAGTTAGATAGCCCAACAATTTTTAGTGCTATCAAAAATTGTTTCCTAGCTCTCAATTTAACAATATTGTTTCAATGCCCATTTAGCTCAATGGCATCTTTCCTATTTATGCATAAATATCAAAATTTTGGACACAAATTTTGATAGTTCTTTAAGCCAGGTTGGGGATAATTTTTGTTTTTAGGGATTTCCTTTTGAAGAAAATTAGTCATTTCTACTGAAAAAGATATTCTTGTGACAAATATGGTCAGAAACAATTATCATTAGAACTTGGTGACTTATAACTCTTTCTATAGATTTAATGTATTTATCTGTGCCTTGTACACAGGAACAATCAAGCCTCAAACTCATAAATCTATCCCACTAATTCATAATATTAATATTTCATAAAAAATATTGTTATAGGAAATCAGCCAATGACAAGAGAAAAAAAAAAAATTCATTTTTTATTCTGATTAGATATTTTGAATTACTTTTCATTCAATTTAAGTAACAAGAAAATAATGTGTAAAAAGAAAAATATAAATAAGTGCAAAATTTTGTTATGAAATTTGTGAAACAAAGTGAAGTCTTAGTTCATGTATTACAATAAAAAATGTACCGGTGGACTGTCGTTGAAAAGCAATAAATAAGAAACTTTGTATATAAATACTATAAATTGCAAAAAAAAAAAAAAAAAAGGATGTAGTTGTTTCAATTTGAAATAACGGCACAACTTTTGGTGCATTGCTGCAGTCATGCTTATTGTGTTCGCCTGACAAAGAGTCATGATGTTATTTCAACCTGAAACAATTGTTGCAATTGTTTTTTTGCAATTTATGGTGCCTACATACAAAGTTTATTCTTTAATTCATTTATTATTTATACAGTGTACATTTAAAAGAATACTTATCCTTTCTATATATTTTCCCTTTTATGCATTTTTGAATTAACAAACAAGTACCATTTAAATTTATGCTGTAAATAGCACATTCTAGCTTTGAGTGAAGTGTGAATTTCTGTAGTTGGGAGGCTTTGTAAAACAATTGAATGTGTATTTAATGAGTATTGGGAAAATGTTGTCTAAATGTTCTCTATTTTATATTCTGATTTTTATGCACACTTTATGAAAAGAAGAAAAGAGTTAGCCATTGTTTATTACTTATCATACAAACAATGATATGTTAATTTTAATCATGATGTTGAACCTCTACCCTGTGAACCACTTGTGATTTGTAAGAACATATGTACTTACATAGAATAAAACTTTACAAGTCTACATTTATTGGTGCTTCTTTATCTTGCTGTTGTTTTTTACTTTCTTCAATATGCGTAAGATTTTTTTCATTAAAAAAAATTAGAAAATAAATACATTTCTTACTTTTCCAGCAGAACACAACATTGATTTTTTTGGAGTATTTAGTGTTGTAATTCTCCCATATGAAAATCATCTGCATTTATTATGCAAAATAAATTTAATAAATAATTTGTATAGAACTATATAAAGTTTTGTGATGGTCGCAACATACTATTTTTTTTTTTTTTTAATACATTGAATAAAACTTGTAAAGTACAAAAATAAATAAATAAAATGCTTAGTGACATACAACAGTGTACTTTTTTATTATATAATGACAAGTAATTTTAAAAACAATAGTTGTTGTAACACAAGATGTACTTAAAAAAAAGATTTTATTATTTGAATTTTATTTAGAAATAACATTAACCCGTCAGCGTTCAGCATCCTATTTATAGGACAGTTTTATTTTTCTTTCGTAGGTAAACAAATGGCTTTCCAATCATTCTATTTTTAAAAGTATCTTTAAAAACATTTTTTAAAAATGTCTTTAATTCTAGAAATATTAGTGAGCTTGTCGCATTTTTTTTTTTTTTTTTTTTTATAAAATAATCTAAATTTCAATATATATATATATATATATAGGTTATATATATATAACCTTTGTTGAGCTTTAATTTTTGTCAATGTTAAAAATGCTCACCAGGTTACCATTACAGTTCCTTTTGTTTAGGTGGGGGAAAAAATCACATGTTACCAAGCAAATGAATTTATACATTCTACCATTAAGATAGAAAAGCTATTTTTTCTTTCTTTTTTGATTAGTTCTACTTCTGTGTCTAATCTTTAAAGAATCATTAAAAAATAATAATAAATAAATAAATACAATAAACTGCTCATATTTGAATATCTGAAAGTGAAGTGAGTTTTATATGGCCCTTATGCACAGGAAAAGGTTGATTTGACTCATTCATGCTATTATGAGTCATTGCTTGCCAAAAATCTACTGTTGATGCAAGTTATTTTTATTTTTTTCTAAGCATTAGTACAGTCGGGAAAAAAAAAAAAAAAAAAACAGCACTTGACGATATTTCGTTATTAATTGACGCAGAAATTTTTTTAATTAAATGCACTTTCTGAAAATGTCGTCAAATTTTGAATTAGGGGTCATCTACATATTAAAATGAGTGCCAACTTTGACTTTTTCAATAGCAACACCCAATTTTGACTTCATATTCGAATTTCTCAGAGTCTGGCAGTGCGGAAAAGTATACTATTTGTATAGTTTATCTTTAGTATTCATAGAGTTATGATCAAAAATGTGTTAGGGGGTTGTCTCTAAATGTAGAAAAATAAAATTAAGATTCTACAAAAATTAGACAAAATTATACTGTTTCACACCAGAAATATATCAAGAAAAAAAGTGTTATAAAAAGAAATAAAAATATGAACACCTTTGCAGTACCTTAATTATCATGAATTCATTTTTTTTTTTGGATATATATATACTTCAGTACTTTTTTAGATAATTTTAGGTATATTTAAATACATTACACTTACGATTGGTCAGACAATACTCTTTATAAAAGTGCAATATTTTTCAATTAAAAAGTATCTATCATGGATATACTGATCACCAATAAAGCTTAAATTTTCTTTCGTACGTGTCACATAATATACAAACTGAAATAATATAGCTATATATATAAATATACAATAACACATAAACTAAATCTTTTCGGATAAATTATTGTAATGTTTCATAAAGTAAATATTAAACAATTTTAATAGCACTTACCAGTTTTGGGTCAGTTGAACTCTTTGGAACTATACGATTTGTTTTATAATTTCTATGAAAATATAATTTCTTAATTAACGCTTTCGCGACTGCTGACGAAGATTCACATTATTTGAAAATCTAACTATGCCAGTGGGCGTTTCTTTCGTAATTTGTGTGTTACTTATTTCTTAAGTATGTACCCAGTGTTCATATTTTTGCAATAAAATATAGAATGGATAGAAATATATTAATTAGAAAGAATATAATTATAATGTATATCCATCTGAAATATAATTGTGGTACAGAAAATTTGTTCTGAAATATTTTATTTTGAGAGTATTTCAAACAGTAAACCCCGCCTATTTAGTTAATTGTTTTCTTCTAGTGTTCGTTTAAAGGATTTGATAGATGTATTATCATCTCCATAAACTTTTCATTTATTTACTGTCATTTATTTCAGAACTATAAACAAAGTAATATCAACTATAATTAAATTTGACCTTGAACACCGCGAGTGAAAGATTTATAGACTCATAATGACTTTCTCTTCTCTAAATAAACATTTTCAAACCATTATTTATTTTACAGAACTATTAAATTCAAACTTTATGGGAAATCATGTTATTCTAAATTACTGTTTTATTTATTTCAACAATGTAATTTAATGATAGTATAAACAAAATAAGATATTAATTTTTCCTTTCAAATGTCATAATATAATATAATATAACAATTTATGATCCATAATGATATACTTAAAAATTGTAATTTAAAAATTCTTCTTGCAGTCCGTAACATTTCCTCAACTAGTAAGGATGCATAAAAATGCATCCCTTAAACTTTATCCAAATAAAAAGACATTTATAGATCAAATTATTTGCAGTATTATTTTAGCTAATTTGAATGAACATTCTTTTCATTATTAGTCAAACCTCGTTAGAATAATAAGTTACAAATGAAATTAGGATTAATTCACCAGTTTGAAGATGACCCTTTTTTGGACTACAATATTAATTGCCGGAGACAGAAGCTCCTACTGCACTACTAAATACAAGGTAAGTGAAGAACTTATTATTTTTCTTTAAAGTCTTACCTTTGTTGTGATTCAATAATAATTTACTCAACATTGATTATGAAGACCGACTTAAAAATCTCTGGCATACAATAATTAAATTCATATTACATAGGCTATTAGTGGTGGAAGTTATTACTGTAAATTAAATTAAAATTAACAATGGCGTCTTATAAAGACAATGCAATTATTGAGAAGCTCAATGCTTCTAATTATGCTACGTGGTCTTTTAAGCTAGAAATGTTATTGATAAAAGAAGATCTTTTTGACGCCATAACTGAAACTCCACCAGAGCCTATCACTTCAGATTGGTCCAAAAAAGACAAAAAAGCCAAAGCCATGATAAACCTATTTATTAGTGATGATCAGATAGTACATGTAAAGGGTTTGTCCACGTCAAAAGAGACATGGGTCAAACTAAAAAATTTACACGAACGTACAAACCTTTCAAGCAAGTTATACTTACTAAAAAATTTGTATAACTGCAAATTAGCCGAAGGAGGCAACATGATTAAACACATCACAAACATTTTAGAAATCAAAGAGAAACTTACTGCCATCGGCGAAAATATAAATGATTCTCATCTATCAGCACTTTTACTGTGTTCGCTACCTCCGTCATATGATCCTCTTATTACTGCTTTAGAAGCAAAATCTGAAGAGGATCTTATACCTAGTTATATCCAAAGTAAGCTGATGGATGAATATAACAGAAGATCTTGTAATAACAAAGCGTTGCAAGTTGATGATAATGCCGTAGCTTATCAAATTAAAAGACACAAACAAAACTTTCCGAAAAAACAAGTGAATAAATTCTGCACATACTGCAAGATGAAAAATCATAATACCAACGACTGTTGGTACAGAAAAGACAAAAACAAAAAACAAAACTATTCATCAAGTGGCTATAACAATAAAAATAAAAACTTTAATTCATCTTTATGTTTTGAAAATAGTGAACCAAAAATGAAACATGACAGGGATGAATCAAATGCATCCGACGATGAAACTCATACAAGAAATAAATTAAAAAATTTAGCATTCATCGCCTGTAAAGAAAACAAAAACAATTGGATCGTAGATAGCGGCTCCTCCTCGCATATCACAAATAACAAAAATTTATTTAGTGAAATAAAAAATTATGACAATTCAAATGTTGTCATAGCAAACGGAAATATTTTAACATCACAGGGCTCAGGTGATGTAGTTATTACTACCGAAACATCTGAGGGGGAAATAAACAAAATAAAGTTACTCGATGTACTTTTTGTACCAGACCTCGAAACAAATTTAATTTCTGTTAGTAAAGCCACCAAAAATGGCTGCACGTTAATTTTCAAAAATGATAAATGTATACTACAAAAATTCGGAAAAACCTTCCTTGAGGGGGAACTAAAGGGTAACTTATATGAAGTAAAACAACCCCAAAACAGTTCAAATGAACATATTAATTTAACTCACGAATGTAACAATAAGAATTGTATCACGCTTTGGCACAAGCGGCTCGGTCATAGAAATTATGCTGACATAAAACACATTATGGATAAGGAACTAGCAGTGGGAATTAATATAAATTTCTGCAAACATGACAAAACATGCGAAACATGCATTAAAGAAAAACTGACAGATTTACCATATCCACAGCAATCTAAATACAGGACTAATAGAGTACTTGAATTAATACATACAGACATCTGTGGGCCATTTCAAACACCCACCATAGGGGGGAAAACATATTTTTTAACGTTCATCGATGATTACACCAGATTCTGCATGATTTATCTCTTGAAACATAGAAGCGAGGTATTAACCATGCTCAAACAATATATAGCATTAGTCAAAAATAAGTTTGGAAAATTACCTGAAAGAGTCAGATCTGATAACGGGAGAGAATATGTGGGAAGTGAAATAGAAAATTACCTAAATCAAATGGGAATTAAACACGAACTTACAGTTCCTTATTGCCCAGCACAAAACGGAGTGGCTGAAAGGAAAAACAGAACACTGGTAGAAATGGTGAGAAGTATGCTATCAGAAGCAAATCTAGATAAGCAATTTTGGGGGGAAGCTGTCAACACAGCAAACTATATTATTAATAGACTCCCCACAAAAGGAAATAATAAAAGTCCCTACGAATTATGGAATGGAATTAAACCTGATTTATCTCATTTGAGAGTATTCGGGTGTAAAGCTTTTGCGTACATAAATAAACAAATAAGAAGAAAATTAGACAATAAAGCGCAAGAGGGAATCTTCGTAGGTTATGACTATAGATCAAAGGGATACAGGATTTACACGGGAGGAAAAGGTATTATTATCGCAAGAACGGTTAAATTTATAGAAAATCAAAACTCTAAACTCTCATCACAAGAAAAACCAGAAAATGATATTAGTCAAAAGGAAACTGTAAATGTAGAACTTAATGACACACCTGAAAATAACACCGAACAAACACTTGAAATAAACAATGAACCTAGAAGATCCTCGAGATCTAATATCGGTGTACCTCCAGATCGACTAATTTACATGGTAAAACATGATCCAATACATGAACCGCAAAGTTGGGCGGAAGTTCAAAATCTCACAAATCCCGTTGAGAAAAATAATTGGATAAAAGCAGCAGAGGATGAAATATCATCGTTAAAAGAACACAACACGTGGACATTAGTAGATCCACCACAAGGAAAGAAAATTATCGGTTCAAAGTGGACCTTTAAAACAAAATATGATGACTCCGGGAAAATACAAAAATTTAAAGCAAGACTGGTAGCTCAGGGATTTCTCCAAAAATTTGGGGAAGATTATGATGAAACATTTGCACCGGTGGTGTCCTATACTACAATACGTTCTTTCCTAAACTCTGCAGCTTACCACAAATTAAATGTAAGACACATAGACATTAAAACAGCATTCCTACACGGTGACTTAAACGAAGAACTGTATATGCAACAACCCGACGGTTTTATTAATCCAGGGGAAGAAAATAAAGTGTGTAGGTTGAACAAATCAATTTATGGGCTTAAACAAGCTGCTAGAGCTTGGTACTTAAAAATTGGGAGTTTCCTAAAAACCCTAAATTATGTCGAGAGCAAAGCTGATTCATGCCTCTATGTAAACAATACGTCAGACAACATTTCATTTATTATAGTATATGTCGATGACATATTAATTGCCGGAAATAACGGGCAAATTAATGAAATAATAAGGAAATTAAGCAAAGAATTCGAAGTTAAGGATTTAGGAGAGGTTAGTTTCTATTTGGGCATGAAAATAACTAGAAATGATAGAGGGGATTTCGAAATAAATCAAAAACTCAAAATCGAAGAGTTAGTACGTAAATTAAATTTAGAAATCTCTAAACCAACATATACACCAATGGAAACAAATTACTTAAAATTTGATGATAATGATAACCCATTAGAAAACAACACTAAATACCGACAAACAATAGGAAGCTTGCTATATTTGGCTACAGTTAGCCGTCCTGACATATTAGCTGCCGTAAACATATTAAGTAGGAGAAATGAAAGTCCAAGAAAAAAGGACTGGGAAACAGTAAAAAGAGTTGTCAGGTATTTAAATACCACAAAAAATCTAAATTTCGTTATCAGTGCCAATGAAAAACCTAAACTGGTAGTTTACGCAGATGCGGACTGGGGAGGAGACAAGTCCAACAGAAAATCAACATCAGGCAGTGTTTTCATGATAGGAGATAATCCTATTCAATGGATCACAAAACGACAAAATTGTGTCGCTCTTTCGTCGGCTGAGGCCGAATTTATTTCTGCCACGACTGCTGCGAAAGAAATCATGTGGATACTAAAATTATTAAAAGACTTGCACTTGCCTCAAGAGTTACCTATCAAAGTTTTTCAAGACAATATTTCGTGTATAAAACTGATAGACATCGGTTTTACTGGAAAACTGAAACATGTTGACCTGCAATTCAACTACTTAAAGGATTTAAAAGAAAAAGGTGTGATAGAACCCGAATATTGTCCAAGTGACAAAATGACTGGTGATATCTTCACCAAGGCACTTCCAAGACAGATTCACGAAAAACACCGAGAGAAATTGAAACTGATTAGTGGAACTTAAAAGATTTATGGAGCTGAAGGGGGAATTGATAGATGTATTATCATCTCCATAAACTTTTCATTTATTTACTGTCATTTATTTCAGAACTATAAACAAAGTAATATCAACTATAATTAAATTTGACCTTGAACACCGCGAGTGAAAGATTTATAGACTCATAATGACTTTCTCTTCTCTAAATAAACATTTTCAAACCATTATTTATTTTACAGAACTATTAAATTCAAACTTTATGGGAAATCATGTTATTCTAAATTACTGTTTTATTTATTTCAACAATGTAATTTAATGATAGTATAAACAAAATAAGATATTAATTTTTCCTTTCAAATGTCATAATATAATATAATATAACAATTTATGATCCATAATGATATACTTAAAAATTGTAATTTAAAAATTCTTCTTGCAGTCCGTAACATTTCCTCAACTAGTAAGGATGCATAAAAATGCATCCCTTAAACTTTATCCAAATAAAAAGACATTTATAGATCAAATTATTTGCAGTATTATTTTAGCTAATTTGAATGAACATTCTTTTCATTATTAGTCAAACCTCGTTAGAATAATAAGTTACAAATGAAATTAGGATTAATTCACCAGTTTGAAGATGACCCTTTTTTGGACTACAATATTAATTGCCGGAGACAGAAGCTCCTACTGCACTACTAAATACAAGGTAAGTGAAGAACTTATTATTTTTCTTTAAAGTCTTACCTTTGTTGTGATTCAATAATAATTTACTCAACAGGATTCAAAATTTATCACCAGTAATCGATGAAGTAAATACCACTTGTGTATATATTTGTCAACGTAAAATAAGGGGTTTAACACGAATATTCAAAGTCACATTCACTTTTCGTTTCTGTATTGTTTTGAACGATAAAAGGCGGGGCTTTAGAAAACAGGAATTCTTGTTACTAACACTAATGTCTAAAAATCAACATTTTTGTTTCATTTCTATGCATTTGATGTTGTTGTTATATAATTTGACCCGTAAATAAAAAATAAAAGTATTTTGCTCAGTTTTCTCCGTTATTTTTTAAGATTTGCTTCGTTATCTCATTCAAAATTTTTAAGAGACCACTCCAAAAGAAAGATTTATTTATATCTCGAAAACTAATAACTGGAATGAGCTGCAAATTTGCACACCCATATTTTTTAGCATTAGGATTAATTTTATGTAAAAATTAATATAGGTCATAATTCATAATTTTTATGAATATGAATTTATTAATATTTTTCAGAATTAAAAATATTTTTCAGAATCAAAAGTAATGATGGATTATGTTTGGGTTTCTTCACTGTATCTCGTAAAAAAAAAATTATATCGATCAAGTTATTTTCTGTGAAGATATTAATAAAAGTTTGAAATATGAATTTAACATTAGCACCTTCAAACTTTGAACGCTTATAACTCTGTGAAAAAATAAGTAAAATATACAACCAATATACTTTTTCGCGTTGTTGCGATCCCAGGAATTCAAATATGAAATAAAAATGGGGCATTGCCATTGAAAAAATCAAAGTTGGTGCATGTTTTAATATGTAGACGATCCCCAATTCAAAATTTCCGTTCATTTTCTGAACTACTCTCAATTCCTCGTCGAATGATACCTATTACATTTTTGTGCATTGATTAGCAACAGAGTTATAACGAGTGCTGCGTTTTTTTCCCCCGACTGTACATTGTAGAAAATACCTTAATAAATATTATTTTAGTGAATTTTTAAAATTCTTGTTTGCAAACATATAAGTACACATATAGAATATAGATATTTAATATATGTGTAAATTGCAATGTTTTATGATGTCATGGGCCTTTTGCAGTACTTATTTGATAAAACATTACTTTTATTTTCAAAAATAAAGATAAAAAAAAAATTATTTGGCCTTCAGCTTTTTTTTTTTTTTTGGTCTATTTATTCCCTGTGAAAATATTACTATGGAATAAATATGTGACCACAGGCAGGATTCGGAAAGGAGAGGGTTCTATAAAAAATATTTGCTCCCCCCCCCTCCCCCCAAAGAAAATCCTTTTATTTATTTATTTTTTAGTGGGGAGAGGGATCAAAAAACATTGAGCCGAGAATTTAATTTTTTTCTTCTTAAAATATAGTCAAATAAATGAACAAACACACTAAAATAAAATAATTACTGTTTAAACTTGTAAAGAATTACAGTGAAATCCTTTAAAATGTAAATCTATTTATTGGAATTGTAATCATTTTTATCACAATCCTAAATAGCCCTCTATACACCCATGTATACAACTTTCCTTTATGAAAGTTATATACATATTTAACTCATAATGCTTTGCAAACAATTGATTTTACCATTTGATTAAATAAGGATCACACAAAAATTTCAAATTTAATTGTCTAAAAAGACCACCTAGGTCATGATTAAGTGGTCCAAAAATATAAAATGGTAGACAAGCATTAGAGGTGTATATTCTAGGTTAGCTAAGCTATCTGAGATTGTCTGATGAATATAAATTGCATTAAAATAGCAACATTAAACCTGGAAGTTTACTCATTTTTATAATTCTAATTAGAATAATCAACATTTCCACAAAGAGAACTGAAAATGTTTTCTGGATATCTTCTCTCAGTTCCATAAAATCATTTCAGTAGTGTTGCTGTGGCATTCCTGAGCACTTTGGGCAGGGGAATGTGAAGTGTAAACTCATCCACTCTTTGCTGACGAATAATGGTAACCATAAGTAATTTTATGCATTATTCTCTATGGTAATTTTTTCTTTTTATTATTCATTTGTAATTCTTTTTTTTTTTTTTTTTTTGTTTGTTTTAGGCTCATATAAGTAATATTTAAACATTGTTTTAGGGCTATTTTTAATGTGATTAGTAAACAATAAATTAGAAATGTAAAATCCAAACACCTCAGTCTAAAGAAACAAGTTAAAATGAGGGATACTGATATTCTTTATAAACAGCTTAAAAAGGCACCTTTTTTCTTGCTTTAAATTGTTTTTGAATTTAAGAAAAGGTAGACCTCAACCACTTGTTCAATATCTTAAATAAAAATAATTATAAAATAGTCATTTTAGAATTTATTTAGAAAGAAGGAAGTTGAAATTCAAATAAATGCTTTTACTTTTTTTTTTTTAAATATAATTCTTTTTTTTTTTTTTTTTCAATTATTTATTATATAAGTAAGCATTACGTAATAATAAGGTTCATATTTTTCTCTTAATTATTCATCATCTTAGATAGTCCACCTTTAAACTCAGTATAGGCCACTGACAAACATATACAAGTGCATACTTTTTATGCATAATTTTACTTAATAATATCAGTGTTTTTTGTGCAAAAAAAAAAAAAAAAAAAAAAAGTACTATTCTAAATACAAACCTTATATAATTTCTGTTTATTTTCCACAAAAGTAGAAAAATTAATTTCTGTAATTAATTTGACATCTATAAAAATTATACGAGCGAAATTTTTAACAGCCAGCTTGCAGTAAAATGCATCAGAAAATTGGTATTAAATGCTAAAAAACATAAGCAGACACTACAAGTTGCAAAACACACAATTGTTTCAGGTTAAAATATTTAAGCACAATTCCTCCATCTGTTAAAAAAAAAAAAAAAAAAAAAAAAAAAAACACTAACCAGGATTGTAGTGTGAAAGCAACAATATAACTGATTTAAAGCAGCATTGACATAAAACCTTGAAGACTGAAAAATCTTGAATTTGATTATTGAGCTGGTAACCATATTTACCAAGCAATGAAAATTTGAGTTAGTAGACTGATTTAGATATTTAGATTTCTGCTTTTAATTCTTTTTTTTTTGCTTATATTTTGTATCAATATATAGACAAATTTGTCTATGCATGACGATAATTACTGCTATGCTAGTATATATATATATTTGGGATCACTAATAAAAATTGTTTCAACAGTTAAACATCAGTCTTCTAAGGTAATTTTAATTTGATGAAAATTTATTCTTATTGGTCTATGTGGTTTCAGTGATCTTGTATCTATTGCTCGGCTTTCACTATGTTTTAAAATATTATAATATATATATATATAATAATGATGATGATCTATTAAGCATAGTAGAAGCCAAGCAACTGATACAAGATTACTGAAACACCAATGACCAATAAGAACAAAAATTTCTTTATGTAGGAGAAGTTCAGAAAAACGAAAAAAATTCATTAGGGGATGAAATAGACAGATTTATTAATTAACAGGAGAAAGTCGTTGTATAAAGGAAATTTAGTTATATATTTTGTAATTTACTAGTATTTTTCAGATTAATATATATATATATATATATGTGATTGGTTATTGTTTAAAAAAAAAAAGCACTCTTTTTTAAAGAAAAAAAATTATATATATATATATATATATAATTTGACTTTTATAGTAGGGTCACAATCAGCTTTGATTATATGATAATAGGTCAAGAAGGGATGATGAAAATTATGAAAATCAATGGAATTAATAATACCCAGATATTTATGTATGAAGCTATATAATAATTTTAAAATAACATCATTTTACAGTTCCAAACATTATTGAAAAGCTAAATTTATTTTCCTTGGGTTCCAAATTTCTGGAATAACCAGTTACTTAGAAGGCTTCATTTGAATTTGTTTACATCCAATCCTTTTAAATATTTGTATGAATGTTAACCAGTGTATTTGTCACAAAAAAGGTATTCATTTTGAAATCAAGAAATTATTACTTTTATTATAAACTCCCAAATTCAATCATAAGACAAAAATTCAAGTTTTACGATTTTTTTGTAAACCATTCCATAATTCATATATATGTATGTATATATATATATATATATAAATTAAATACCCAGATATGTATTCAGTTACTTGCGAAAAATGTATAGTGAAAAAAATTAGAGATTTAAAATAATTTAGGGTTAGTATGGAGCATTTCAAAATGAGGTGTTATTTTGAAGTATTCCCCCCCCCCCCCACACACACACACAAAAAAAAAAAAAAGGCCTTACCATCTCTAAAATTACTTTTTATGTTTTAAAATATGCTCTTTGAATTAAAAAATGATAGATTTTATGACTATACAATTTATAATGCGATAAAAAATTATTAATGTCCCTTGTCCTCTTAATGCTTTTTAGATCCACAATTTCATAATACATATGTTGCTGAATTAGCTGAATAAAAAATAAAACCCATATAATACAGACTTAATCAACAAAAGATTAGGTGAAACCTCAAGCCATTGGGCTGTTATAATAATAATAAAAGTGAAAAATAATATAAAACAGCATTACCTCCTTCATCCTGTTTCAAAGATTTAAAAAATACTGTAGCAGGCAAGGTCAGTATTGGTTAATCTTTGTAGTAACTAGTAAGTATCTGTGTTTCTTTTGTTAGTTCTTTTTCTTCTTTTTTCTCATTTTGTATAGAAGGAGGAGTACAACTTCAGTGTCTTGAAAGACCTTTGTGTTAATTATTTTTGCATTTAATGCTTTCCACATTCTATTTCTCTTCATTAGTTCTACTTAAAATCCAATCTTTCCTCAAGTTAATTATATTCTAGTATCATCTCTTGCATGAAATTTTACAGTTTGCATTTTTTAAACATGTTAATTTAAAAGCATATAGTTTGCATTCAAAATTAGTACATTGAAACATATTTAATAAGTGAAATATAGTATATAAATATAAATTTCAACTTTTTCAAAATTTTTGGATTTTGAATAATTGAATGGAAGGTGGTGTCTGATTGACTTTGAAATGGATGTATATACTCTTCAAAATGCATTAAATCTAATCGAATAATAACCTTTATCAAATCAATATCATTTAGAAGAAATCCAACTTTCATTCATAGAATTTTCAATATGAGCAAAAGTTCGATGTGAAAAACGAATTTGCAAATTGGCAAAATTGTTTACTGATATAATAATAATAAAAAAAAAGGCTGGAAAAATTAAAAAAAATCTAAATGTATAAAATGACATTCAAGCATCTTCTTCATCTGAAACAAGATATTAAGTCAGTTTTACTCTTTATGCCTTCCCATGCAGCACTATGAGATTTTTCTTCCTTTGTATTTTTAGGATATATCATTCAAAAATGAAGTTCTATGAATTCTGTTTTTCGAATTATATTTTTTGATCACGTCTTTTAGTTTAATGAACAATTTTATAACAATAAATTTAAATATTTTATTTCAAGATTGAAACTTAGAGCATTGAGTTTATTTTATAAAATAATATATTTAAATTTATTGTTGAAAAAAGTTACTTATGAAGGTAAAAAGTGACATATTCAAAGAGTGGAATTCAAAAAACAGAATTTAAAAACTTCATTTTTGAAGAAGATAGCTATCCTTCAATAAAGATTTACATAAGATTATACAGGAAGGGAGAAAGGGGGAATCTGAAATGTGTAGCCATAAGTTACTCTAGCTATTGCTATTAGTTACTTTGTTAAAATCTAAAACAATTGCTAGATGTTTTTAAGAGATTTACGACAGGGGTACTTTTTCGATATTAACAGCCCTCTTCACTTACCGTTGCACAGTGGATCGAACAATGTTAAAATACGAACATAGGCCCAAAAATCAATCTCTAAATAACTGATATTTTGCAATGAAATAATTTAAAAGAGTGTCTAAAAAATACAAATATAGGGTTATTTCTTCAATTACACGAAGTTTTATTATATATAAATAAGTTCAAAACGAAAACTTTCAGAAATAAGATTTTTCGAGGAATTTCAGTGACTTTATTTGAATAGCCATCAAGTAGCACTTAAGATAACTATGAAAACATACGAAATAAAAATACTTTTAATAATGTCCTAATAAAAGTTTAAGGTACTTTTGCCAACATTTTATTGGGTTTTTTATGTTGTGATTCACGCATGAAATGTGAATATAAAATTAACAACAAAAATAAATTTATAAGTTGTGTAACTTTTTTTGTCCAAAATTGTCCAAAATTTCAAACACATTTTACTACTCCCAAAAGTACACATTTTAATCTGTGAAAAGGATTTTTGCCACAAATCGCCACTTTTAGAGAAAAATAATTTTTTATTCTGTTTACCCCCAAATTATCAATCGAGAAATCTATCTGAATAACTGTATTCATTTATGACAGAAAATATATTAAAATTTTTATAGATAAAATATTATCAGTGGTCTGTCCAGAGGAAAATCTGGGTCCGTTAAAGGACCCTTCACAAAATTCTTTATCCTAAAAAAGGACCCTTCACAAAATTGTTTATCCTAAAAAAGGACTCATCACAAAATTGTTTATCTTAAAAAGAGATCCTTCACAAAATTTTTCTCCTTACAAACATACCTTTTGATAAATTTGCTTCATTTTGAAAACTGATTTTCCATAGAACGAATAGGCCGCCTGAAAAATATGATGTACTTTGCTGTATTTCTCTGAAAAGCGGATAGTCAGTTTCTAATTTGTAACAGCTTTCAATGCATATGTGCGAGTTTAGCTTTTCAAAAGTGAACCGTCATTTTTAAAATGAAATCTTAATTATAGTTTTATTTTATAAAATTACATTTTTCAAAATTTCACATAAAGAGGACCCTAGCCAAAAAGCTCGAATGAGTTTGATTTTCACACTAAATTTAGATTCACAAAATTATGAATCGATTTCTCACAAAAATTGGACCCTGTCTGAAAAGTCTGGAAAACCCCCTGATTATAGAAATTAGATGATTAAAATAGTTTTAATAAATCAGAAATTATTTCTTATTTTTTTTAAATATTTAGTAAAAGAATTAATTTTACTTTAAAGGTACTAAAAAGTACCGTTGGACCCCAAAAAGAAGGGAAATGTAAATGGTTGCTGTGATGTGTCATAAAATGTTAAAATTAAATAAATGTTTAATGTTAACTTACTAAATGTTAAAATTAAATATTATAATCCCATATTACGATTTAAAGTAAAAGTTTCTGTGTAATAAAAATAAAGACAAATGTGAATTTTTCATAGAGTTTGTCAGTAAATGCTTGCATGAGTTTTCTATTGAAATACTACATAAAAAAAGAAAGTAAAAAGAAGCAGTAATGTGATGATATATTTAACATTGTGTGCTAAATAATTTCTGTTATAAATATAGATTTTATTGACAAAATGTTTATTTATTTCCTTTTATTCTCTTCTTTTTTGCAGCATTTGCTTCTTTATCAGGTATGTTCCTAAACACCTGTTTGCAGCAGAAAAATATGATACCCTTTAAACCCTTTATAATGCCAATTTTTCCTCAAATGGCACATTAAACTAATTTCACGAATAAAAATTGATGTAAAGAAAAAAAAAACCATTTAGCTTATTAGAAATAATTTATTTTAATTTTGACACATCCTTCTCTTAGTTAATCGCAAACTTCCCACAACCCATTGTATTAGCATAAGCAGAATTGACAGAAATGACTATTTTATTTTTATATTTTTTTGGCACCAATATTATAAAAATAATATTTATACTGATATTTTTCTAGCGAAATGATACCCAGGAATCATTATTATAAAAAAAATGGTGCCACTTGAATAAAATGATAACGACTTTGATGGGGAAAATATTTCTGCGGCCTTGTAAAGGGTTAAAAAAAACATACAATTGCTTTTAGTAACATACATATATGCATATTTAAATTGAAATGTGACAAAAAACATCATACATAGATAATAATAATACCATAACCTTCCTATGTTCGCCACTGCCTATACTTCGATCCACTGTGCGTCGCCGGAAGCTCGAGCCAATGTTATCCTACGGGGAAATTTTCTTTACAAATAACTTATTAACTGATACATATTTTTAAATTCTGTTTTCACATTCAGAAAATTCCCAACTGTTAAATGGACGCCCCTTTTTGAAAAAGTATTTTTTAAATTTTTAATATTTTATTTTGAAATTGCAAAATGAAAAATGAAAAAAATTCACATGTTGAAAATTCACATTTCGCAGCTTCAAAATAAAATATAAAAAATTTAAAAATTACATTTTTGGAAAAGGTCCGTCAATTTGACAGCTGGGATTTTTTAGAATGTGAAAACAAAATTTAAAAATATGTATTAGTTAATAAGTTATTTGTAAAGAAAAATTTCCCATAGGATAACATTAGCTTCGGCTTCCGGCGGCGGTGAGTGAAGCGGGCCCTTAAGTCATTAAAAAATGAGAATAATAATAGCTCTTAATTAGATATAGAACAATTAAGACTCTTCGATTTCTTGGTATAGCAGTTTAACAATCTTTTTCCCCCTTTCTCTTGCTTTTATAATGCTATTGATATTTATGTATCATCCGTTTTGTAACTAATCAATTTGCTAATGAAAATGAGATAAGAATTATTTACCTTTTTTTCTTTCTTTTTTGTTTTGTAACTAATCAATTTGTAACTAATCAATCCGTTTTGTAACTAATCAATTTGCTAATGAAAATGAGATAAGAATTATTTACCTTTTTTTCTTTCTTTCTTTCTTTTTTTTTTTTTTAATTGTCTCTGTTACGATTTTCTAATGATATTTTTATGTTATGCAAAGAAATAGTCAAAGTAGTTTTTTTCTTTTAAATAATTTCTTGGTTGTAGTTTTATATTGTTAAAAAATCTGGAGCGACTCCACTCGACTTTTTGAACATTAAGTAATTAATAGCTATTTAAATAAAGTAAAAGAAGTTGTTAAATAAATAAAAGAGAAAATCATAACAGGAGGCATGAGTATTTTCCTCTAAATAGCATGTTGCTTAATGTAACACTATAGCATTTTAAATAATGTGAGCCTGTAAATCATAATGATAAAGAGTTTTTCGTTGTGTCTCTGTAAAAAATCTGTAAGTGGTAGGTAGACCAAAATTTATATAGTTCGCGTGACAGTGACCTATAACATGTGTATACATTTTTAAGCTTAATCGAATAAGGCATTTAACACTTCAAGTAATTCAAGCCTATGAATGATTAAAAAAAATTATTTGTGTCCCTATTAAAAATAATAATAATAATAATAGAAGTCTATAAGTGCTAGATATGCCAAAATCTTTATAATTCGTGCTACGATGACCAATAACGTACATACCAACTTTCAGCTTTATCGATCAAAACGTTTAAATGTTATCGTGTTCACTCACATATACACATACATCATACATAGATGCATACATCACCTTAAAAATAGGTAAAAGGAACTCAGAAGACCTTAAAACGTATAAATATATCAAAAATCTAAAAAAAATTGCATGATTACAATACTTTTTTATGTTTGCAATTACAAAGTAAGAGTCACCTAAACAAATGAAGCATATTTAACAGTAAGATATTTTCCTACTCATATTTCTAAATGAATAAATAAATAAATCAAGATAAAAGTTAGTATAACATGCATTTGGAATCAATTTTAAAACAAATCTTTAGTTTAACATAGACACACATTTTCTTTTTCAATTTACATATTTTTATTTTTAAACATAAAAGCATTAATTATAATACAAATCACATTGTTGATATGTTTTTAGAATCTAACGTCAAACATAGGTGACAGTTGCATTAAAAAAAAAAAAAAAAAAAAAAAAAAAAACTGAAAAATACCTACAAATTATAATTCCTTTAATAATCATACTTATAAAATCTCATCTCTAAAATTAAATTAAATGTGACATTAATTTTCTAAAAAATTTCATTTCTTACCTTTTACATATATCCTGAAACTTGAAACAAGTTTAATGAATTGCGTATTACATTTTATACTTAAATTGAATTCTGCTTATTAGCATCTTACAATCACTTATAGGAAAATGAAAACTATGCAGTTTTTGAAAATGTTCGCTATATATTTCACCTATCTATCTATATCACATTAAAGAGATGTCTCACCTTCATCCCAAAGATCTCGTCTTTGTTCTAACGCTTCTTGAAGGAGGGAATATATTTCAGGATGCCATTTTCTCACAAAATCATCTTCTGCCAGATCCAGAGCTGTAAGCAAGCATTTTTCACTGTCTGCTTCTAAATATGCATCCAACAGTAGTTCAACGACTTTCGTAAATCCACTTTCAACCGCACTGAGAAGTGCTGTAGATCCACGTATGTTCTGGATATTGACGTCCACTCCTGGATTCGAGAGCAAAATTTTAACCATATCTGTTAATCCTTTACTTGCAGCAATTTGAAGAGCAGTATCACCATTCAGATCTGCAGCATTCACATCACATTGAGCATCTAAGAGCATTATTACCAATCTTAGAAGATTCTTTTGTACACTGTGGTGCAAAGCAGTTTGGAAATGCCTGTCTTTGATGTTGACGCAAGCTCCTTTTTGTACCAGAAGTTCAGCCATCTTATAGTGGCCTTTATCTATAGCGCACATCAGACTTGTCTCTCCGCGATCATTTTGAGCATTCAATTCGAATTTGAAGTCTATCAATATTTGGAGAGGTTCTATCCAGTCAACACTCCCCGAAACCAATCTGTGCATTGCTGTTTCTTTTCTTGCACTAGTTACAGTTACATCAGCTTTCTTGCACAGGAGACAGAGGACTTCTAAAATGTCTTTTCTGACAGCTTTATTGACAGTGGAGGTACAGAATTTCGCTGCTACATGAATTGCAGTGTAACCGTTCAATTTTTCTCTCATATTCACGTCTGCTCCATGATCTAAAAGCAAAGTAATTAGCTCTTTCGAAAACGTTTTAGGATGGAAGGCATTATGCAGTGCTGTCTCACCAAGCATGTTCTGGACATTCGGATTTGCTCCAGCTTGTAGTAGCACTTTTACAGTGTTGATATGTCCATGATAAGCTGCTTCAATTATCGCTGGTCTTCCGTTATTATTCCAGTTAGGCTCATCTGGATTAATTCCTTCTTTTATAAATTGTTGTACTTTATCAGCATCATTTTCCTTAACAGCTTGGTGAAAATCTTTTAATATGCTTTCCATATTAAATTTTTTGTTAAAAATATTATTATTTAAGCAATATCCAAGTAATTCTTAGTTAAAAATAAGATATCTAGCAACCGAAATTAAATCAACTTAGATCGTTCTCCACAACATTCATTTTCTCACCACACGTCTGATTGTTTTGACAACCACGATAAGAATAACAATTTTGTTTCTTCCAGCCGCAAGGAAAACTCTTCCTGTTCTGGCAGAAAATCCCTAAGTGCACTCGCATTTTCCCTATCAGCTATCTTTTCCTTCCAACAACTTGTTTTACTAGTTTTATCTACTGTTTTCTTAGGATTATAAATGAATGACTATTCCGTTGAGTCATTTAGTTTCTTTGTAATCTTAAATTACTGAGTGGACGATAGAAGTTTCACCCGACTGTGTTTAATACTAAGCACTTAAAGCTATCTATGAATATCCGGTGCGCCAGAGCTCAAAAGATTATTTGAAATCATATAGGTCTTTTTTTTTTCTTCTATTCTGGATTGAGTTTTCTAATAAAAATTTGTCATTTAATTTATCCGAATGAACATAGCACATCATCTTTATCGTATTAATAGGGTAGATGTGGCATTTATTTTATCATTATTATTATTATTTTGTATTTTTGCACTGTAAAATGTGTAATGGTGGTTTGGGTGTTAAAGCCAATTGACTTAGGTAAGGACTAAGACTTGGGGAGTGCCTTCCGTGGGGGTCTTTCTAAAGGGTCTTAGCTCGTATTTACGCAAGTTTAGGGGGAAACCACGGATGACTCCAAACGGCTAGGCTGACGAGCGCGATCTGGGATCGAACCCGGCACTTCACGTTCACCAGTTTCGAGAGCTGACCCTTTGGGCCATTGGTGGAGCTTAAAATGTGTAAATTTAAAAATACAGTTTTATTATTACTCCATGCATTACTTGCTCAAAGTAATTTTCTTTTGCATATTAATGTAAAATCATTATGTCTGTGTACTGCAAGATTTATTTTCTTGTATTCGATTTTACCTGTTTATTTAGTGAGAATAGCAGGGATTTAATTGTACTTAATATACTTTATCTGAAGTAGTACTTTTTTAAATCTTAAAGAACTTACGATATTCGTAATATTTACTCAATCTATTAGATGATTATTATTATAGAATAGATTTACAGGAGTTCTTTTTCTGTTTGGGCTCGCAACTCAGGGACCGGTTAAATCCAATTCACTCGAATAAAATGTAATAAGTATTAAATCCAAAATAAATTTTTTATATATCTAGGAGCATCGGTAAATTTCGAGTACGAATATATTTTTTTAAAAAAGCTCGTCAATATTTTTAAGTGGACTTAGCACTATTGAAGGTTTCATATAAAAGTTATATTTCCATTGAATATTTACTTAAAGTTTTGTTCGATAAAATATATATTAAGGAAACAATGCTAATGATTTTTAATGTATTTTTTTTAACAAATTTGAAAATTTTAAATTGCGTTTTATCACTTTGCATTTTTTCATAAATTCGAGATCTTCGAAATGCTTAAACTTCTACAGATATTTGAGGAAATATTATATATACAGTAACCGCGGCTTAATAAATTCACTGGTTAATAACATTAGCCGCTTAATCTGATCAAATTGCCAGGACCGTAATCAAATCAATGCAAACTAATTTTAAAACCGCCGCTTAATAAAATCAGCATCGCCGGTTAATAAACTCAAAAAAATCCCTTCAGCAGCAAAAATGTCATTTAGGCACACTAAACAAATTTTTATTTACACTGTGATTTTTTATTTTTGAAATAAAATATAAAATAAAATACAGCAATCCCACCGTTATCTCTTTTTGTCGAAAATTTTACATTTACAACTTTAAATTTTATATTCTCAGCAATTAAACACTCCCCGTCACTTGTCTTAGCAATAATTTCAAGGAATGTTTTCTGCAAAGCCACAGTAATAAGTTACAAATTTGATTTGATTCGAAAGTGATTTTTTTTTCTTTTTTTTTTTAATGAAGTTTAATTAAAAGACAATTTTTAGTTCTTATTCTGAAATAAGCAAGAAGTTTAAACGGAAAGATTTTAAATTTAAAAGAAAAACGTGAAGTTTTAGCAAAGTATTGATGATT
Organism: Salticus scenicus; assembly: GCA_963930645.1. NCBI lineage: Eukaryota > Metazoa > Arthropoda > Arachnida > Araneae > Salticidae > Salticus > Salticus scenicus. The sequence goes on from OZ005649.1 coordinate 35,437,807, forward strand.
TTCTTCAAAGGACAGCGCATCTGAACTGGGGATGTGTTTAATTCACTTATTTTGAAGGAGCAATCAAATAATTATCCGTCAAAAATTAATTACTATTCTTTATTAGTTCCATTATTTGGTACCTTTTGAAATTTCTTTCCAAATTCAGGTAAATAATACCTTTTTCTTGAGTGCAGGAACGTTCGCCGGATATAAAAATCAGCCGCTTAATAAAATCACTTTTGTTCATAATAAATGTGATTTTAATAAGCGGCGGGTATGGTATATGATATTTAATAGAATTTACTTAAAAGAATTACGGGTGTTTTTTTAAATATATTAATTAGTTTTTCTGAAAAAAAAAAATAAATAAATAAATAAAATGTGCATGCCTATAAAAAAAAAAAAAAAAGCCATTATTTTAATTTTAATTTTTAACGTTTTTTTTTCTTTTAATGATATTGCAAAATCCATCCCTAATTCTTTTAAGTAAATTCTATTAAAGATCCATAGTATAAATATTTTATATATATTGAAAGCCTTTTCAAACACATCCACTTATATATATTGAAAGCCTTTTCAAACACATCCACTTGCATCCATAAGATATCTATAAACACGTATAAATGTTTAAAAATAGTCTACTAAACTTCTATAAATATCTTACAGATATCCATTAGCACAAATGTCACTCTTTTTTACATCCATTAGATGTCTGTTACATATCCGTTAAATCTCCAAATATCCAATAATTGGACTTGTTAGATCTAATAGATATTGTAAATATTTAAATCTTGTTTTGATTTAACATTGTTACATCTATTAGACATCGAAAAAGGCACGTCTCGATTTCGTCTCTATTTAAACATCTAATAGATATCTATAATTAGTACAGGATATCCAGGACTTTTAGTGAAAATTCTTTAGATATTTTGTACCTTTTATGGATCCTTTGGATGTAATCTAGATGTCTAATGGATATCAGTGGCTGTAAGGGATATATATATTGAAAACCTTTTCAAACATTGAAGAATTAGAAAGAACATATGTATTAAGTCTTTTCTTAAATATAAGTGAGAAAATGCTATTTAAAAATTTCAAATCTGTAAAAAATATATTAAAAATCATTCCTTAAAAAAAAAAAAAAAAAAAGTTAAATCATATGTAATAATTTGAATCAAATTATCAAGTACTTTCATTAAAATAATAATAATAATAATAATAAGTGCATTTCTTAAGATATGGTCTGCAACGCAGAGTGCCCTATACTTCATACGGGAGATGTCTAGTGTTATTTTGAAGGAATATCGGCCGATAGATAGCATGGCATTTTTATGAAGCCTTTTTGAAGTTTTACGTAGTTTTCCGACCGATTAAAGAGATTGTCAATCTTGTAAATTATGTTTGTAAATTGTTACTTTTAGAATTATAAAAAATCGCTTACATAGGAATTGAAATATTTTAATATTGTAACATTCATATTTCTCGAAAACTATTTAAATAATAATAATAATAATAATAATAATAAAGAATTTTTTTTTTTTTAGAAAGTTTTAAAATGTGTCCTGTTAATTTTTAAATTTTTACCTCGAGTTTACTTTTTTACAGTTTAACTACATATATTCTAAATATATTGTTCTGTGGATTCGTTGATAAGTTAATTCTCTCCCCCCCCCCCTACATTTTCATAGAAAAAAGTATTGGATTCATAAAAAATTTTGATGGATTTTCACGTTTTGAGACCTATTGAATGTTATTTGACCATTTTTAGAAAATGTTTGTTCGTTTGTCTGTGTGTGAATGAATAAATCGTGGCACTTCTCGATCAGGAACTAATGTACAGAGTTTTATAATTTTTTATTTGGAAGCATCTTAACATGAAGTGATGCCTATCAACTTCTGGTGAACAACAGGTGGCACAGCTATGCCGCAATTTTCTCCGAAGGCTATATCTCATCTTCTATTCTGTGTAATTGTATAAAACTTAGTATGTGAAAGGGCTATTTGTTAAAAACTATGCTAAATTAATTTTGTACTTAAAGAACAGCGAGTGGCATTACTATGCTGCAATTTTCTTCGTGAAGGGAAGGTTCTATAGTGTATAAATGCATTAAACTTGATAAGTCTAATTTACATTAAAAAAAAAAAAAAATCGTTATTTTGAGAAGCTATATCGATTAAATTGTGGTTCATGTTAACTGGTAAGTGGCTCTGTTACATATAGAATGACACAGAAGAAAGTTTTGTGATGCCCATAAGATTAGTTTGAAAATACTAAAAATTTGCATAAAATTTCAGCATTCAATCATAAAAATATCTTAAAAAAATTAACTTATCAATGAATTCACAAAACAATACCTAAATATGATTAAAATATATTGTTAAACTATTATAATGTAAAATCGAGAAGAAAAAATTAAAAATTAGTCAGCTGGGAGCATTTTAAAAACTTAATAATAATAATAATAATAATTTAACTAAATTTTAATTTAAGTAATTTCCGAGAAATTTTGTTTGCTAAATATTGTTATATTTCATTGGATAAAAATGTAAAATTTCCTGTCTCTAAAAGAATAATTTGCAAAAAAAGATTTAAGTCCATCATCCCTTTAATGTACTAGAATGTACAATGACATAGAAAAAAATTTTGTGATGGCAATAAACATACTAGTTTTTCTTAAAGCAAAAATAGAATCAAAATATAGAAAATTCTTCAATTTTTACTAATTTGTTCAATTGTTCAAAACTTATAGATGTTTTTTAGTTTCTCACTCCCTATACTAACATTTGATTTTATGTCAGAATTTTCTAAAAAGTATTTTATACTACTGGTTAGTTCCAGCATGTCCATAATACACAAATCCGTGTTTGTATTATACTCGAAATATGAATAAAGAAGTAATCTGAATATTCCGAATATATACTACAGAAGTTCTAGATATTTATTGCAGGCATTCCATGCACACATGTATCCTTTTCGCATGCGTAGTTAATCATTTTAACAGTAATTATTATTACTCCTCACAAGTGCAAACCAATTTTACTACTTAGTAACTTTTTATCTACGGAAATCCTCTAATACAGACAGGATTAGCTCAGATCATGAAGGGAAATATAATCAGTTGTGCTTTCAGATCTGACGCATATGTGTCTGAATAATAAAAGGGTTTTTGAATTGAAATAAGGGAAAATAGCTATTATTAATAAATTAGATATTAGACTATTAAATCCTATTTGAAATCATATAAAAATTAATATTTGAATCAAGAGTAGTTAAAGGATTTTTCAAAAATGGAATTTAAATAAATACGGAGAACACTGATTTATACATATACAGTATCAACCAAAAAGCAACAAAAAGAAGGAAAAAAAAAAAAAAAAAAAAAAAAAAAATGAAAAGATATATTTATTGAAATTTAGAAAATACCTAAGGAAAGAACTATCCTGAAACATTAACCCCTTAATAGTTGCATTATTATCAAGGAAACTGTCATAAAAGTGCCTAGTTTATCAATCAATAACATCGTATTAGTAACTGCTTGAATGCTATGACGTATAAAAGAAACCAAATATCTTCCATTATAAACTCATTTGACTAGTGTTTCTCATAGGTGGTATTCCAGAGAAAATTGTGTTAATATAAAAATAAATATAATTACTCTATTGTACCACTTAATTACGAGTATATCTTTCTTTTTGTCAACACATCATTATTGTGTCAACGACTTTTCTTACAAAAAACACCATTTTTTCTTTTTGTGTATGTTACTTATTTTAAAAGTTTTGGAAGTGGTTGAATGAATTTCAGAGGTCTGCGTTGAAGTTTTTCTTGAAGGTAATGCGTTTTTCTGATATATTTTTGAATGCTAATTAAGAGGAAAAAAAAAATCCATTATGTATAGTTTTGGCAGAAAAAGTGATTTTGTGACAGAAATGAGCTTAAAACTCTACTTTCTCAACTCAAATCTCAGTCATTTTCCATAAAATCTAGGCGATGTGAGTGAAGAAAAGGAAGAGCGATTTCATCAAGACCTCAAAGAAAAAGAAAGGAGGTTTCAGAGTTGATGGAATGTTAACATGCTATCAGATTATTGTTGGGTGCTGCATAGAGGTTGCCTTCAACTCGTGCACAAGCGAAAAAGCCATAAATTGAGTTTCAGTCTAAAGAAACAGAGACAATTAAAATATAATGTGTGAATAAAAGCCTACTTTAATGTATTTTATACATAAAGAGTTCCGATTCTGTTTTCTCTGTATCAGTTCTTCAGATTTTCATCCTTACTTTGCGAAAAACCCTTGCATGATAGATAAAAAAGATAAGTATTTCTGAATAGCATATCAAAAAACGTAAGAAACACCCAAAGTAGTGAAAATAAATAAATAAAATAAAAAATAAACATACAGCATGATTTTGCAAACCTGTGTTATCAAAGCATTATTTGAATATCCTTACTCTGGAAGTGAAGACAAATTAAGTGTGTTGAGAAATGATAATTCTTACCTACTCGGAAATTTAATAATATTAGTTTCAATGTCATATTTGTGTGATTTAGTATTTTTTTTTATCCTCACTTCAATTAAATGCAAAATGAGTTGAATTTTCAGTGTATTGATGGAAAAATGAGCGTTTACCTATGAAATATTAAACTTAATTATTATAAAGTATTGCTCAAAAATTTGTATAGAGTGTGACTATAATGCACTCCAGACATGGAATCACTGCACTATATATGGCTGGGTCTGGTGCTACTATATGTAAAATAATAATAATAATAAAATTCCAGTTATGGGGCATGGATTGGTTTTAGTATTTTTGGTACATTAGTTTTGTGCTAGCGACAACAGACAACATTTTAGTTTTTCCTAAGACACTCGTCAGAATGTTTCTGTATGTATCATGTAAATGAATGATACGTATAAATGTTTGTTTGCATGTAGCATAAATTGTAAGTTACTAATGACATGAAATGTTTTGCATATCTTTGTGTACGATCTGTGATGTATGCATTATAAAAACATATAATTATGCATAATGTAAAGTACATTATACATATGTGCATTGATTAATTAACGTATTGATTAATTGGTCTAAGAAATAATATATATATATATATGATTACTGTGCGAGTGTAAATAAAATTTGTTTGTAAACAAGTTGGTTTTATTTTATTTTTTAAATTTCTTAACAATACAGACAGGTCTACATAATGAATTTAAACTTAATTATATTTTTACTTCCATTATCCGATTACCGTAGGTAATGGAAGTATTGTATTCGGTTAAATATCAAGTTTTCCTCTGTCTTACATGTTTTAAGGTCTCCTGAATATAAAGTCGAATCATGTTCTTAGTAAGTCTAAGAACATGATTCGACAAGGATCTATTTAACAAAACAGTATTAACTCTACTTTTTTTATATAAAAATTTTTGCTAGTGTTCGGATACTTTTGTTACCGACTGTATATGTGTGGAGAGTATTCTGATTATTATATCTCCAAAAATATTAAAGATAGAACGACAAAACTTCAGAATTAAAACAGGTCTAGTGTATAGATGATTGTCTAAACTTTTGGGAAAATTGGAAAAGCAGAAGTGGAATCGTAGGTCCGTATCTCAAAAACGTCTCTAACGATTTTCTTCAAAGTTGATACATAAACATCCTTTTAAATGTCCTTTCATATACATTAGTTGGTTAATTAAAAGAAATTGATAGATGTTCCGTATAAATACGCCAATTTTAGGTCTCTCAAGTGTTTTTTTTTTTTAAACTGCTTTATACTTATCTTCCAACTCGCCATATTAAACCCATCTTAGATACTATTTCTTTTATAATTGTTACTTTCAGGGAGAACAGAGAATTTGCCAAGTTTTGGTGAAAATAGGAAGTAGGACCGAAAGTCGGTATCTCAAAAATGGCTCTAACGATTTTCTTCAAATTTGCTACACAAGTCCCTTTTTAGATGTACCTTAGCCTGTATTATTTGGTTATTGCAGAAAATTGACAGATGTCCAGATTAAGTAGGTCAGTTATAGGTCTCGAAATGAGCGATTCAAAAAACGGCTCTGATTATATATATATATATATATGTATGTATGTATATATATAATCCTTTTAATAGTAGAAGCAAAGAATGAGAACGAAGAATAGTTAGTCAAACAATTCACCAAAGAGACATATACACGCCAAACAAAGCAACAAGATTTCCCAAATTGATTCAATTACCAAGTTCAATAATAGCACTGACGCCACTCCACTGTACAACAATACCTGTTACAAATTGAAAAAGGACCGTGTAATTAGACTCTGATGAAAAGAAGGTTGACTCTAGGACAATATTTCAAGGTGAAAAAAGAGAATCCTGTAATGAACAATAATGACCCATTAAGCGCAGTAGAAGCAAGCAACAGACACAAGATCACCGAAATCACAAAGACCAATTAGAATGAACAATTTCTCTATGTAGGAAAAGCTAATAAAGGTGGGGGGGGGGGGGAAATCATCAGGGGATGAAATACACATATTTAAAGAAACTAAATTTAAATATATATAACTCGCTATGTAAATTCTTTTTCATATATCTTCACGACGTACTATCTAATTTGTAAACCAATTTTATGTCTTCTGACCACATTATTTCCAAAAAAGTATGTATATGTAGTAGTAGTGAATAATGGAGCTGTATGGTTCTTACTCACCAAATTTTTTAAGACATTTAATGTTAAATGTCACAAAAGAAATAAACATATATTTGTTTACGTAACAGACTGATAAAAGTGAGGGGGATGCATTTGACGGTCCACTGCATGGGAACTAATGCATTTTTAACTGGGTCTGTGTGGGCACCAACCCTTCTGATTAAAAAAATACCGTTGACCTAAGAAAAATGCTGCAGTATTCTTATCGTCCAGAAAATGACCCCCCTATATCTAGAGCGTAATCTTCTAGATTATTCTATTTGGATGATAATTGAGGACAAAGCTTAACCTTAAATAAACAAGAATTCGCGCTCTCTTAAAGGGTCTTAAGATTAATTAAATCAATACTTGAAGGGATTACTTTGAATTAACTGCGAGCTGTTGTTAATGTGCTGTTAAAATGATTGAATGGTTCTGTAAAAGATAAAATTTGTTATTTCAATTTTCTATTAATATTACCTTCGCCTGGCTCGCGGCCGGTATTTACAAATTAATACATTTCTAAATTTATTATTCCTTGACTATCTCTCATACCAGTTTATTACATTTAACTAGTTATTCTAGTGTAATGGCATTTAACATTATATGATATTTTAAAGATAATGGCAACATCTTTTGCATCATAACATTTTAGAAATCCAAAAGATTAAAAAAATAATAAATAAATAAATGAAAAATAAAAACTTTATTATCTCTTAAGAGACCTCTCCACTTATCGTTCCCAGAAGCCAGAGACAATGTTATTCTATGGAGAATTTCGCCCCATTATAACTTATTAACTAAAATATATTTTTAAATTTTATTTCCACATTTAGAAACTTCACAACTATTAAACAATTTATCGCTTTCTAAAAATTATTTTTTAAATTTTTTAATATTTTATTTTGAGGTTGTAAACTGCGAATTTTTTAATGTGAAATTTTTCATTTTTGAGCATAATAATAAAATCTTAAAAATAAAAAAAATCGATTTTTAGAAAGCGATAAATTGTTTAATAGTTGTGAATTTTCGGAAAGTGAAAACGGAATATAAAAATATGTATTAGTTAATGAATTACAATGGGACAAAATTTCCCATAGAATAGCATTGGCTTCGGCTTGCGGATCAGTTAAATAAATTTTGAGGTTGCTATTGCAATTTATTCAACGAATTGCACCCATTAAATACAAAAGAAAGTATTAAAATGCCATCAGAATTAATTTCCGTTAATAAGTTAAGTCTGATTTTTTCTCCCTTGTTTCAAATGATGTTTTCTAAGCTCTAGATAAGAAAAATAATATATTTACGAAAAAATCTTTTTTTCAGCTTTTGAATAATATTTTCTTTGTATTGTAGTCGTTTTAAACTACGGATATAATTTTTTATTCTGTTAAATTACCCCACCCCCGCCTTCTTTTAAATTATTTTTTGCGTTCCGAACCATAAATAAGCTTTTTTTTTTTTTTTTAATCGCGATGTATTGTTGTAGCTAAAATGCCAAAGTCTCAAGCAGAGGGGTTCAAACAGGTATTGTAGTCACCATAAATTTGTGATTACACACACACACACACACACACACAAAGGCTTAGGATTATTATTTATTTAATTATTTGTATATAGTTTTTGTATATTTAGACCAATTAAAAAAAGGTTTTCCTTTTTTCCCCCTATCATATCAAGTTAAACAAATACTTAAAATAATATTGAGAAAAATCGCACTAAAGAAATGGAACAGCTCTAGAATAGGACCACCACCTTGGTGAAATTTTAAAATTGACACCGAAATAGCTTGGACGTTTCTCATGTTTCTCGCCAAGAATTTTACTTGAGTAATTGCGACAGCTATTTTAATTCATCGCCAGAATGACAACAAAAATTTCAAAAGCGCCTAGGGGTTCCTACACTAAATCTGCATTAAAGAAATTTTAAGAAATGAATGTGGTAACCATTTCTAAAGTACAAAACACAATTACCGCATGTCTTTATATGGAAGAATAGATTTTTTTAAAAAAGTCCTGTCGTACTAAATTCAATTCTGTTTTTTCCAAAATTTTATACCTATTACTTAGAAAACAAAAATAGGATTCTTCTTGTCGCTGATAACTTTAAAACTAAATTAGAGTAATTTAATTTAAAATGGTCGATTTGGATTCCTTGGATTAATTCGTATATTTTGGCACCGTCCGTTCGTGAAGAGATAGTGGGATTTCAATAATACAATAATGATGTTAAAGGCAAATTTTGAGTTTTATTAAATATAGTATGGTAAATCAATACGTGTTTTTGAAACAATAAGGAGCCAATGAATGACTCGACAGGGCCGTTAATGTGTAAATTTAAACTTGGTCATCAAAAGGTTAAGCTATTATAAGTTTTAGTTCACGAAACGCAATTTAAAATATAATTTTCTTGTAGTTTCTTTTCAATTTACACCTTTCTTACTTAAGTGCTTTGATGTTCTTCACAAAATAGAAAGAATTAGCCTACTTACGTCGATCATTTGCTACACAGCTATAAATCATTCTCTAATAATAGTTATAACGCCAATGACCGACATCATAAACCTTTTAATTCTTGGAAGGTCCGAGGTTGTGCTATATCTCCGAGCAGTTTCACCTTGACCCTGGCAGTCAAATTCAGTAAAGATGACCCATTTCCGTCGCGACATCTCCCTTGCACCGTCTCGCAGAGAGAAACTTTCCGTAAATGGGACGTTCCGGTTTTCTCCCGATTTTCCTTCGCTTAATAGCTCGAGGTTAAGCATACAAATGGGTGCATGACAAAACACAATTTTGTTTGGTTTGCATAAGGATGATAGATTTTGCCTTCAAGCATTTATTCTGATAGGATAATTAGGGTGCATCCTATCAAATTACTACAGTTTTTGAATGTAATGCTCCAAAAAAATCAGTCATCAAAACATTTTTATCGAAGTTTTTATCGTGAAATAATTTTAAACGCATATTATTTATTCTCTTTTTTTTTTTTTTTTTTGTATTATTATTTTATACAAAAAAGAGAAAGGGGTATTTTGTTTCATCCTAAAATCACTATTATTATGTGCGAGTTTCAAAATACACGTGCATTAAATTGGATGTCAAGGGTTGTTGCATGTATCTTTAAAAGGAAAACGATTTACAATAATTTGGACTTCTCTCTACATATTTTTTATATACGCACGCGCTTGTACTTATTTATAAATACTGCTGCATGCCATACCTTAGTAAAATAAAAAAAAAATGTCGTAAACATATTATTTTCATTATTATTTTACTTTTGCTATGTACGAGGGAAAGTCATTAAGTAAGTCACAAAAGATAATAAAAAAAATAATTTACCATGATAATCGCTTGAAAACAATTTTTATTTTCCCACATAATCTCCAGAAACGTTGATGCACTTATCCCATCGTTTTATCAGAGCCCTAATTCCAGCTGCATAAAATTCTTTGGGTTGCTGTCTCATCCACAGTAGGACTTCATGTTGAACATCGTCGTAATCTGCAAATTGTTTGCCTCCAAGATGTTGTTTCAGTTGACCAAACAGATGAAAATCGCTTGGGGCCAAGTCTGGGCTGTAAGGTGGGAGCTGTAGCACTTCCCATTTCTTTATGAATATTTTTTTTTATTCAAGTCCTCTCGCCCACAAAAATTGGACCATGGCACGCTGCTCTTCTATTGCACAATCATTCAGCACCATCGCTACTTTTGAAACTGCATTACACATGCGTGCGAATGCTACCTACTCAATATGAATTGAATATCATAAAGCTGTATTGTTCTGCCATCTATCACCATTCTTTGGAACTATCTGTTACTACTTTAAACCATGCCACATCCATTTGTGACTTACTTAATGACTTACCCTCGTAGTATGCTGTGGCCTTCATGAGACTTTCTTTTGTATCGTTCAATATAACAGCGCATTTACCAGTTAACATGCACAAAAATGTAATAAACATAGGATTTTACTAATACGTTTGGTGTAATTTTATTCAATAGATGTTGAGAGATAGCCATCAGAAATATCGCAGAAAAGGAGTAAAGCAATGGCACTTGTCGGCTGGCATACATCCATATTAAATCAGCATAATTTTTCATAAAGTCCATGTCATATATCAAGTTTGATGCACTTGTATGCTATAGAATCTGAGATATAGCCTTCTCATAGATGAAAAAAAATTGCAGCATAGCAGAGTTTCTACCTGCATAATGGTGTTTTCTATGTAAACATTTTGAATCGTAATGAATGAGGGAATGATTTGAAATAAGAGATAATTTGAAATACGAGTTGCAAACTATTTTGCCAAATAAAAATTAACTACGAAAACAAAACAGAACAAAAAATAAAGTAAATAATAATAATAATAATAATAATTTCATGAAAAAAAAAGAACCTTATATGTTCATTTTAAAAGACAAAAGTCAGGAAAGCAAAGTATATTTCAAAAAGAAAGTGTAAGTATTTCAGAAAGAAAGAATGAATTTTCTATTCGTAGCTCATAATGCTTGCATCCGAGGGCATCATATTCCATAACTTAAATGCTTCAAATATAAAAGCTAATATAATGAAATTATGTTTAATTTGCACTATATACTAAATATATAATTTGTTAACTTTTCTGTTTAAAAAATTAAAATATCTTTGAGTTCCATCATTACGGCCTATTTGCGGAAAAAGATCCTGATATATTTTAAATGTTATACATACAAGGTGTTCCAAAAGTCCCACACTCCCCCTCCTGACTCGAAAATGAGTCAGAATATTGAAAAATGGCGAAACATGTATTTAAAGAAATCGAGAGGGATCTCTTTTGATGAAAAAAGTTTGGGCCTGGAGGGGTGTCTAGGTGGGGGGGGGGGGAGGCGCTAGGGAGGGCAACTTTAAAATATGAAATAGGAAGGTATGTCTTGTGATACATCCCTGGAAACGTATCTTCAAGACAACGAATTTGATATAAATAGTTTCGCCCTACGATGATTATTAAAAGAGATACATGAATTTTTAGACTTTTGAAATGTGGATTTTATACTTATGTATCCCCTTTAATAAACACTGCAGGACAAAACCATTTATACCTAATTCATTGTCTTGAAGAGACGTTTCCTGGTATGTATCACAAGACATACCTTCCTATTTGAAATTTAAAAGTTGGGTGGCCCCCTTATAGCCCCCCCGGGCCCAAACTGTTCTCACCAAAAGAGGTCCCTCTCAAATTTATTAAATACATGTTTCGCCATTTTTCAAAATTTCGACTTATTTTCGAGTTAGGAGGGGGTTGTGGGACTTTTGGAACACCCTGTATATTTACTTTATGTTTGAAACAAATGAAAGTTTAAATTTAGCAATCAGAAGTGTATTGTTTTTTTGTCTTACGCATATGCACGGAAATGTAGTCTGAATTAAAAAAAAAAAAAAAAAAAAAAAAAACTTTTCGTGAACAATAATTTGATACTTTCTGTTCGATATTACGAGATTTTATTCTTTTTTCTTCAAATATAAAACTTTTTTTAAATCCAGTTCTTTCCAATAAATCAGATCAACGACCGGTAGCTGAGCTGTTAATTTCACCCGCATCACGCCTACCTCGATAAGCAAAGCTTTTCTTCTCTTTCACGCTGCAGAGGGAAAAATGGCCATAATTTTTCCCTACTAGATTTAATCGTCTGCTTGCTCAAGAAAATCAACGAAGATGATGTTATGGAGTTCACAGACTGCAATTTTTCGCGCGATATGACGCAGCAGTGAAAAAAAAAAAAAAAAACATAATAATATTCTTTGTCATGATTCACTGCTTTTATTATTCCGGCTTCCCCCGGGTATTTTGCTAAATCGTGCGAAATAGGTAGATCGCTCATATTTGGTCACGTAATCTCTTACCCGCATAAAAAATTATCTTTCATAAATTAATTACTTGAAGTAAAATAACTGCCTAGTGGCTGAAATAAGAGAGAGTGAGAGAGCTTTAGTATAAATATACAGGAAACAAATAATCTGCAAAAAGCATCAGATCTTAATCTCGTTATAAGATCGTGAATACACTGTACTCTATACTCAGTACTGATATTCCCCGCTACAGAGGATCAAAATTGTGATGGCATGTCTTCGGATCACCCCTAGGGGTGAGTCCCGTGCCGTCGCTAATCGTCCAATGCGTAGCGATAGTGTCACGTTAAAAACTACTCAATTCAGTACAGATGTAATAAACATTTTAATGTAATTTTATTAATTTTATGGGATGATATTAAATTCTCTTAGTCTATTATTTATTTATTTGTTTATTTTGGTTGAAACATTCATCATTTGAAAAACTTAATTTAAAGACTGAAAAGTTGACTTTGAGATTTTCACATAGCATAAAGATTTATGATTTTTAATCAAATATTAAAGTAGATAAACATGAATATTGTATACTGTACCTAAACTACCACCGAAATTTATAAAATTCAAATTAAATGTATTATAAATTAACCAAGGCTGCCAGGTGAAAAGCACTTTTGTACACCACTTTTTATACATAATTATTTTTCTTAAAAAAAAAAAAAAAAAAAAAAAAAAGTAGTATTCACCTCGCAACCTTGAAAATAACACACGATTTGAATTTCTTAAACGTAATCTGTTGTAGTACTCACACTACATCACTAAATTCTGTTATCCTATTTATTATAGAAATATTATTGCAGTTTAATTTGTATTTTAAACAGAAATTCAAAACAATTTTAGAAACAATTTATTTGCCATAAATTTCGCTGTGAGGGGGATTATCAGATTCAGAATATCTCAAAATATGTAAATATTGCAAAAATCTCAATTTCAAAAATTTGATATTTCAGGAAAATAGTATAAAATGTAGGTAAATAAATAAACCTTTTTCTATTATTTTATTTTATTTATTTTGTGGTATAAAGTTCTGAAATTATAATAATTAATTTTGAAACTACGCCAAACATTTCTAAATGCACTTATAAAATATGAGAAATTTCAATAATAAACGCATTCTTCCAGTTTTGAAATACGGCTTGCAGGCTGAACGTAAAGGCTTTGCAGGCCAAATATTTTCCACCCCTGGTGTACTGTAAAGCAATTTTCAATGTTTCAGAAGGATATGTATCACAATCATAATTTTTTGTATTCCTTTATTGAAATATGCAAAAATCCATTCACTGATAGTGCCTTAAAACAAGTTTTTCAGCAGTGAATGGTTGTTTGTGGGAAAACAAGTCGGTATTTCAGAACAATTCCCTTTTCTTTTTTTTTTCTTTTCTTTTTTTTTTTTCCCTCTATCAATTTTTTTTCTCTTTTTTTTTTTTTTTAAATGTGTCGAATTCTGTTTAAATAACAATGCCTGGGAGAAAAAAAAAAAAAAAAACTGTAAAATTTTAATTATCCAAACTTCAATTATCAAAAACACTAAACTATATCAGAAAGTTTTTTTTTTTTTTTTTAAATAATGATAAATTACCTTTATAATATGAGAATTGTCGTGCGTAAAAATATATTTTGAATTCTTTTAAAGAAACACTAAGAATGACATGTAACTGGAAAATTTATAAAAACTATAGCTGATGTTTTAAGATTACTGTAATTTTCTGTTACCTTAATACAAATGAATCACTTATATCCTTAATATAAATTTGTTTGCGTGAATATCATTGTATCCACATGATGTTTTATATACTTTATTATTATTATTATTATTAATTTGTACTAACTATTAAACACAGAAATTTAAATTAATGATTTATGATATTTAATTTCATGTAAATATTTTAATGCAATTTAAAATGAATACATTTTTGCAATCACAAAACTTTTTTTTTTTTTTTTTTTTTTTTTTTTGTATCTTCCTGTACAAATTCACGTAATTTGGATCAAAAGAGTCTCTACTGCCTTCTATATTGTAAAAACGGGGGAAAAAAAGTTTTTTTTTTCTCTTTCTTTCTTTTTCTTTTCTTTTCTTTTTTTTTTTATTTGAGAAAGAACTAGAGAACTTAAAAAAGAGGGGGGGGGGGAACCCCTCTATAGCTTTGTTTTAAATTATCAAAAATACACGATTCAACTATTTATTTTCTTCTTCTTTCTGTTTTTGTAATACTCAAATTGAAAATTTACAGCCACGAGGGGATCCTCTTACATATACAAAAATTTTATTCTGGTTGATTATTTCATTGTACACATTTACATCAAATTTAGTCCCATACTGCCATATTAAAAATTATTAATAAAAATATATAAAATGGGATAGAAGCGCCACCTGTTGAATGATGTGCACCAGAATTTTAAAGACTCCAAGTTATGTCAATGTGCAACTAAATATAACTCGATACATACCTCAGTTCTTGATTTAGAATAACTACAAAATTTCTGCTACAGAGAGATATTTTATAAAAAAATATCAAATTATGTTCAAGAAATCTCAAATGATCTCTCATTTCCTTCAATTGAATATAGAATGAAGTAAAAAATAAAGGGGGGGGGGGTGGATTTAGAACTTTTATTATTGGAGTTCATTATACTTCTTCTGCGTATTACGAATTTTTTCAGCATTAAAAATAAATTAAAAAAAAAAAAAAATGGATTTTACTTTGTGGTAACTTGAGATTCTAGACTAGATTCAGAGCCTGGGCATTATTGTACTAATTAAATCTAAAAAAAATGGTGTGTAACAACCACACGACTTCCATTATCCACTGTTACAAGTGTTATATGCACTTTTTGGAGAGAATAGTGGTCAGAAGATTTAAAATTGACTGAAAAATGTTACACTTTTAACAATTTTTCTCCAAAGGAAAACTAATACACGTGTAAAAACATATAAAACAGAATTCAATCAAGTTAAAAAAAAAAAAAAAAAAAAAAAGTCAGTAGAATTTTTTTTTATTATTATTTATTATCATTAATTTTTTTTTTTTAAACACACATTTAAGAGATTTAAAATTGACCTACCTAATCAGGATAGGTAATATTAGCTATCTTCCTGTAATAATCACGTAATACATGCGAAAGGATATCTGAAAAAGGATTTAGGTAGTAATTTTCAAGAAGATCGTTAGAGCCGTTTTTGAGAAACCGACTTTTACCAAAATTTGCCGAACTTTATTATTGACCGGAAGACAACAATTATATACGAAAGAATATCTAAAAGAGAGTTAGTTAATATGGTGAGTTTGAAAAAAAAAAAAAAAAAAACGTACAGCCGTTTTTAAAAGAACGCGCTTGCGAGACTTCAAATTGGCCTATTTATACAGAACGCCTATCAATTTTCACGAACTAACCAATTATTACATACGAGAAGACATCTAATAGAGTGTTTATATAGCAACTTTGAAGAAAATCGTTGGAACCGTTTTTTGAGATATGGACTTGCGGTCCCACTTCCGGTTTTCCAATTTTCACCAAAAGTTAAAAATACCATCTGTACACCAGACCTAACTCAGTTCTAAAGTTTTGTCGTTCAATCTTGATTTTCCACACACATACGCATATACTGACCAATTGCCAGAAACCAATTTTTCAGACTCAGGAGACCTTAAAACATGTAAATCAGGTGAAAACTCGATATCAAATTTTTGGACCGAATGCAATACTTCCATTACCTACAGTAGTAGGGTTTGCCTATATTATCTAGGTCAGACTTATTTAAAAGTCTTTGCAAATAAACGTGAGCACAAGAGGCGAGTTTTAGCAACTATAATCTTGACGTATGACCCAAGCGAGAATTTATCGTAATACAAAGGATTCAGAATATTTAGAATATTGTTTCACCATCTTGAAATCTATAGACTAGAAATTCTCGATCATTCGTCTATTAAGTTTATTGACGTGCCTTATACGCATAGATAGGAAATCTATATTTCTAGTTTAGGGATTTAGAAAATGACCACTTATTTGTTCTAGATGAAGGTGGTACATATTTTTTTTCTCAGTGTAATATACTCAATAATAAGTACATAGTAATTGTTTCGGAGCTATTTTGAGTATGTGACATATTCAAATTTGACACAGTTTTACTCCTTTTTGAGAATTTTTACTCCTTTATTTTTTTCAGTGCATCGCTTAGATTTTTTCAATTTTGCTTTTTTAGTTCTGTTTTTTTTTTTTTTTTTTAATGAAATGTAATAGCCTGAACATTTTTAAGGTTTTGTTATAGTATTAAAAAGTTTTAGATGTGAAGTACTAATTAAAGGCGTACGGAAAAGTTCACAGCTCTACAACTAGTTGAAATAGTTTAAATTTTTAAAATGTGCCACATTCTTAAAAGTTTTCACGATCTGAAAAACTTGACTTACATATATATCTTAATGTATCGTATATGAATATAGTAGGTTGACTTTACACTTGCCCTAAACCATAGGGCAAATAGTATCACAAAAAATAAAATTTTGCTATCTTTCTTTCTTTCTTTCTTTTTTTAAAATAACTTTAAGTGACACATTGTTAAATTATAAACTGCTCACATTTTGTCAAAGCCATTTAGTTGTAGTTTATGCCTAAATATTTTCAAAATTGTAAGTATAATAGCAACTGGGCCAATTGAGACCAAAGTTAAAATATGCCAAAACATTCTTACCGTTACCACACGTTACCTTATGTGTATTATAATTAAAGGGGGAAAAAAAAGAGTAACATAAACGTGTGAGAAAAGCTTAAGAAATATTCCATAATTTAAATTCGTGTTGCCTTTTCTTTTTTTTTTCTCAAGCGATGTCTTTTTACACATTTTTACAATATTAATTAGTTTCCTGTCCTTTGTTTTCCAGAAGTCAGTTTCAGATATCAAATTCACACGGGTTCCGGTTACGCTATTGTGCGTAGTAATCATTACACAATTGTTTGCATAATACCCAATGAATATTGTAGTTTTCAAAGAAACTGACGATTAACATTAATCTAAATGATTAACATTAGATTAATTTTTTGTGGCAGAATTCTCACGATTAAAATTCACACAATTCCTTTTTAAAATTCTTGAGTATATTATAAATACAGGCAAGAACTTGCTATATAATGCAATAGCAATCGTGTGCAATTATAAGTACAGTCGATAACAAAAGTGTCCGAACACTAGCAAAAATTTCTATGTAGAAAAAGTACACTTCATACGGTTTTGTTAAATAAATCCTTATCAAATCATGTTCTTACACTGACTAAGAACACGATTCGACAAGGATTTATTTAACAAAACTGTGTTAAGTGTACTTTTTTTACATAGGAATTTTTGCTAGTGTTCGGACACTTTTGTTACCGACTGTACCGTAGTAACGTTTTGTGATTTGAGTTTAAAGTCTTTATTAAACTAAAAAAGTTTTCAGTTTGAATCACAATAAGGTATTTATTGAACGAATTAAAATGAGATAGCTTTGGTTTGAAAATTCTGCATGTTATAAGAAAAAAGCATACGAATGTTAGCGTCTTAGTTGTTAAAGAAACCTTTATATTTCTATGAATATGGTTCTATTTACTTACAGATAATAATAATAATAATAATAAAGCATAATCACATTCTACAGCTTTGACGCATCCTAAAGATTATATTTTACAAGTTGATCCGAAGCATTTTCTTTCTTTTTTCTTTGTTTAATTTGTTACTGGTCCCCCTTTTGCCTTCGAGAATAAATCTCTTTGCCTAGATATATCTCACCCCAGCAAGGAAAATGACACAACACAAGAATGCAACATTTGAGAAAAATCAACTTAAAGAATACAATAAAGCATTAACTAGCTTACAATAAAACTGACTCAACTGCCTCTCTGGTGGATGGGCCGCGGCAGCCCAGTCGGTAGAGCGCCGGCCTCGTAATTGGAAGATTGCGGGTTCGGTACTCGAGCTGGCCAAAGACCGTCGTGTACACTAATGGTGGCTGGTGCACGTAAAATCTGTCGTGGCCGCAATGGCCTCCATGTTCCCATCAAAATTATACCTCCGGGAGTCACCGAAGAGGGAGAGCCACCCCTTCCGTGGAGGATCAAAATTGTGGTGGCATGTCTCCGGACCACCTCTAGGGGTGTGTCCCAGACCGTCGCCAATTGCCCATCTGCACAGCACTAATGCGACGTAAAAAACACAACCATCCTCTCTGGTGGATAAATTGAGACCTATGACGTTTTTCGTGCACGGTGGAGCACTTCATATACATTTTTCGATGATTTAAATTCGAATTTACCATTTTTTTTTATTTATGTCACTTCTCTTGCCGGGGTCGTAAAAGCATATTCAGTATATCCCTGAAGTTCCAAGAGAATCCATTTTACAGATATTCGACCAACGTCTAAATTCGAAAGTGTTTACATAATTTTGTCATCACTCTATATATATACCATTTCATGATCCAATTGATAAATGAATTATGAAAACGTATGCCCGTGATCCTAAAATAATCTTTTATTTTTGAAAAATATGTGAATATTTTTTATTATTTCGCATAGTAAGACATAAGGAGACATTTAATATTTTAGAAAACGAAATATAATCGAAACTACAAAATCGAAGTACAAAATTACAACTTTAAGTTTTGTACATAATCATTTTCATGCTATATTCGTGCCTACTTTTTTCGAATAATGAAAGACCATGCTATTATTTCAGCACAATACAACTGTTGCGAGTTTTTGCGGTTGCAAAATATATGCTTACAAAGTTTTAATTCTTAGTACCTAGAAATAGAGGTCTGCACGAGCCGAATTTTTCAATTTGTTCTCGGGCCGGGCCGGACTCGGGCTTAATTTTTTTTGCAAGCTCGGGCCGGGCCGGGCTGAGGTTCAGATTTTTTGTATATACTCGGGCCGGGCCGGGCCGGTTCCGGGCCGTGTCGGCCCGAATCTTTTTCTGGTTTCATCGTTAATCAACGAAAAAGGAAAATGATAAAATATTTCTTCAGTCATTTATTTCACAAAATTTTACAGGCTGGTATATCACATAAAATATTATTTTGTTAAAAAATGTCTATAACTTCAATTTAATTGCTTATCAGGCTGTCTGTTCGCGATCTGATTTTCCGCAAATATTTTTAGCATGTCTCGAAGTTTACATATTTTATTCCAAGTGATATTAAATGGTTTTCTATTGAAAATAGTATGCATGTCACTACTAGCTTGCGCACATGTTCAAACAAAAGAAATTAGACACGTTACTGTGCATAAGGCTTTGTGTCCTATGGTCTGTAGAGTTTAGATGGTATGAAGGCTATAAAAAACCTGCCGCTGTAACGTTTTCTCTAAACTCCTTTATCTTTTCTCCAGTGCACTGAATGAAAGTAGCATCATTTTTAGTATGTACAAAAGCCTCTTTTCTGTAGAATATGGTTGGATTACCATTAAAATTTTGTTTACCGGATCACATGAAAGATTCGTAGGCATTACGGTACATAAGAGGAAATGGTTGAACGTGCATTTTTAATATTAATAACCATTTTAAATACCGTTCTATATTGTTTGATGAGTGCTAATATTTTCGATTTGACTTTTTGTCTATCTTTGTGCCTTCTGTACGTCTGTATGATTATATATAATTATCTTGTAAAAGTTCAGCAGTTTTGTTAAAGAAGATTCTATTGCTTCGCTATATAAAACCTCTGCAAAACACATACTAAAAATATTTGTCATAGAAAGGCATGCATTTTTTTTCATATTTTTGAATCGGGCCGGGCCGGGTCGGGCTTGATTTTATCGTTTTTTATCCGGACCGGGCAGGGTTGTACACTGGTAAAAAATTAACGGACCGGGGCCGGGCCCGGGCCTCAAAATTTCGGCCCATGCAGACCTCTACCTCGAAACACAAGTGTAATTGGTGCACTTTAACGCTAATTAGAAACTTGTGTTTTATTTTTTCTTCATTTGCCAAAAGTTTGCATAACTTTTTGAATGGATAATTACATTTCCTAAAAAATCAAAAATTATTTATATTTATATTTCTGCCGATAAATAATGGATAAAATGTTTAGGAGACAGATGACTGCATTTCCCAAAGGCTTTTCATTACTTTCAACGCTGTTAAAAATGGTTTCTCAAAAATGAGCAAAATTGTCTCAAAATAACTCCGAAACAATATATACTTAAAATCGAAAAGCCTATGTACTCGAGTATATTGACATGCTCAAAAATGAGGTTGACCACTAAGAATCTCAATATACCTTATTTTGAACATGTCAATATACTCAAAAATGAGTACATGGGTTTTTAAATTTAAGTATGTATTGTTTCGGAGCTATTTTGAGACAATTTTGCTCATTTTTGAGAAACAATTTTTAACAGTGAAGGCATTTTTCTCAAATATGAAAACTGATTGAAAGATTCTATTTATTATACAGGGTGATCCAAAATACCTCCCACATTTGGAAGGATAATAAAACAAAAAGGATTGAAGATAGAAACTTGTTTATGGTATGATAACACTTTTAATATCTATGTTTTGAAAATGACTCTTGGTGTGTTGACAAACTACAGCCACTACACTATAGCCGATAAGAACGTGGGAAATTTTATTAGATAATAGCATTGTTTATTGTTAACATATATATCAGATTTATATGCTTGATTTAACTCATAATACTTAGTTTGCAAACAGATTTCAATATCATTTTATATATTTTATTAAACAAGTTTCTATCAGCAATACTTTTGGTTTTAGTCAGCTTTCAAATGTGGGAGGCCTTTTTGAGTGGGAGGCCTTTTTGAGTTCCCAGTAGTTATTAATTTTTCAATTTATTTTCTGTAAATTGATGTCGCCATTTGCCCATAGCGTAGCACTATTTTAATGCAAAACCCGCTCAACCGACCAACCGTAAAATGTTAAAAAGAATCTCTACACTGTAAAGAGAATTTCTTGCAAGAAATTCTCTGTGATTGGATCCGCGATTGTAATGAAATGCTCGCCCTCTGGTGGGCTAAGGTGAAATTATCATACCACTGATAGCTTTCACGCTGAAACAATGATAGAACAACAAGAAAGCATAATAATAAATACACGTGGCAATTATTACACGTGGCAATATTTACAAACAACTGCAGTTGAGAAAGCGTCATCTATCGATCATTACAAACGGGGATCCGCGATTGTAATGAAATGCTCGCCCTCTGGTGGGCTAAGGTGAAATTATCATACCACTGCATATCATCATATTATGCAATCGATTTCCCATGATGTAATGGCGGAGAAAGAACAATAATAAATACACGTGGCTATTATATTTACTAACAACTGCAGTTCAGAAAGCGCCGTCTATCGATCATTACAAACGCGGATTGCTATTTATTCATGCTTCGAGTCTAACGAGATATATAAATTAGAGTGCTGATTCAATGGATGAAGGATTAACTTTCCGCGGTTCAAGATGAATCACGTGATATGCTCGAATAGGTTGCTGTGTTTGGCCCTTTATCGCTATTTTGGCATTTAAAATATCAGTTCGACAAATTATCATTATTATTAGGTAACATGACAGTCCTATGACCGAAATAAATTGCTTTTAAAATAATTTTACACATATTTCACATTTTAATAAATAATAAAATACCTTTATTTTCATCGTTTCTCAACAAACTTTAAAAGTGTTTATTGTTTATAAAACAAAATTTAAACTTTTAAAGAGCTAAATTTAACAACAAATAATAACTTTTCAACTATTTTTAAGCATTTTGTCGGTTAAAGTTCAACTACACGAAATAAAAAAGAAGTAAAATCAAAATCAAAATGGTTTAGAACAAAAGAATATTAAACTACGTAAAGTAAACAAAAACATTGAAACCGTTGCCATAGAAATGTACTGAAAATGAGCTGTTACCCAGGAAACCACCGAATACGCACGTGCAAGGAAAGCATGTCACATGACTCATCTTGGACCTTCTCAAGGGTTACCATTTATCACTCTACTTTATATATCTCGTTGTTCGAATCAGATGAACGGGCGATTCATTGAGTGCTTATTTTATGAAATATTTATTTCTAAAATTTTATATCTCTTACTGGATTGCTTACTTTATTTATTTATTTATTAATATAATATAGTTGGTGGCAACATCCGTTCACTTGTTTATATCAGAAATCAGAATTATTAAATGTTCCGAACACTAAAGCATAAGTAACATTTTAACTTTCGAAATGAAATTGTAATTAAAAATATATGTAAAATTTTGTTGTGAAAGACTACATTTTTAACTTTTATTTGACAGCAGCAATATGATTATGCTATTTATGTTATGATTTTGGGACTTTTCTGTTTTCCCTTTTATAAGTTCGTAAGTATTGTTCGATTTTTTTTTTTTTTTTTTTTTTTTTTTTTTTATAAAGATTTATTGATTGATTTGAAGTATTGTATTAAATGATTTAACCATCTTGATTTAATTGTTTATTCTATGTAACTACTAAATCATGAAATTAATATATAACACGAAACATGCAACAAGTAATTGAAACGATTTTGTGGCAGTTTTTTTTTTTTTTTTTTTAAATATTAATGGTTTTAGAACGCGGATTGTTACAAAAGTTTAAATATTATTGTTATGGTGAATTCTGGAGTATTTAATTTACACAAAACACAACATATAAATCAGTCCTTCCACGTAAAGGTGGATATAGAGGTTATATTTCAAATTTATTGCAAAACTAATTGTCATGCATTAAATTAAAGCTAATTCTACGAAGAATTTAGTTTTTCTTCTTTTTTTTTGTTACAATAACACGATTGTAGAAATTTGACCTCATTAAAGCAATTTTGGAGAAAAAAAAAAAACCTTTCCCTAAAAGGAAATTACTACTTCAAATACATTAAAATACATGTATGTAAATATCTTTTATAGGTATTCACCCGAAAATAATGATATATCATGTGAAAAATCAATCTATAGTCATTGGAAAAGTTCCATCCTGAACACTTGTAATTTATAGGATACTATAAATTTTAACCCTCTCGCGACTGGCACAAATGTGTGACAGCCGAGGGTGAACGAGAAAATGCTTTGGCACGCCGGCGTGCGTTTCTTGTGCATGAGTGCATTTATTGCTGGCATGAGAGCGTTTCTTGCTGGCACGTTTGCGTGACAGCCGGCGCGAAAGGGTTAAACTTTTGATTGTTTTTGGAAAGTTACAAATAAAGTATATTGGATAATGTATCACGAACAAACTTTCATTTGAATAAGGAGTCTTGTCATTCCACGAAGTATATAAGGCATTTCACCCTAAACCAAATTAAATATTTGGTTCACAAATTTATTTGCAAAGAAAATTTTGTAACTGTACATTTTAGCATATTTACCTTTAGTATCTCTCCCTTTCTCTTTAGTATTTAAAACGTACAACTTATCAAATTAAGCTCGTCAAAACAGAAGGACTTTAGTAAGCGACTAAGGGGGGAAAAATGTATTGACAAATGTTTAATTTGGATTTTTTTTTTTTTTTTTTTTTTTTTTTTTTCAAAGTTTATTTTTTACAAAGTTTAAACATTAAAAAAAAAAAAAAAAAAAAAAAATTGCTATCCCTCTTTTTTAAAGGAAATGAATAATAATAGTTGGCATAAGCTTTTGTATTAAATTATTGAAATTAACATTAACTTCTTACTAATACAAAATTCTAATAATGCTGATAGTTCGAATCATCAGATTTTACAGCTCATCCGAAATTTTGAAAAACAAGGAAACTAAAAATCTCGATGTTAAAAGGCAGTTAAAAAACCTATATTGTGCTTATATTTCTCAAAATATAAATTTAACAGACACTAGCAATTCTAAAAAAAATTAATAGCTTAATTATGATAATATAAAATATTTTATGAAGGAAATAGTTTTATTTTGATTTTATGCTCCGGAAATGTGTCATATTTACTGTTGGAGAAATAGTAATCAAATTGCTTCTCTAACGATATGATGATAGAGAGGCGAAGCTTGATGATATCGTATTCCTGTGTAATTTAAATCATTCGATATAAGATTTGAAATAAATGATGCGTTGCAGTGCTTTATGTTTTAATGTTTTCAGTAATGCTTATTATGCCGAGCAACTTGGGAATAAAGCACTGAGACGTTCGACCGTTTTTCTTGGGGTTAAATTAAGTTGAAGCTTTTGTATTTTTGAGGGTTTAAATTTTTCTTTAACGATGGGAAAGTTGTTCAGTTCTAGCAAAAAGAAAATGTGTAACCGAGCGATTAGAACAAACATGTTTTAGACATTTACAAATTACTTTCACACCAATTCATCATTATTCAACACTAGAATGTAAATTAGGGTTTACAAGCTAAGACAAATATAGGTATTTCATAGGTGCCAAGTATCTCGTTCTTCAAGGAAGACTTCATGCTGGAAAGTTTTTATAAATGTTTTCAGTTTATTTAAACGTAAAAAATATACATATGTGACAAATTCTTTTTTAAATAGTAGTGATAGATCTAATTTTAAAATTAAAAAGGTTCGTTGCTACGGTATTTTATTGTTCATTTTACATGACTTTATAATGCAGCTCCTTTTCAGTACAGATTCGAATGAGGTTTATTTGGTATTTAAATAGAATCTATAATGTTTGTTTGTTGTCTTTTCAAAATAAGAGATAAACCATTCAGTTTTCATTACCATTGTTTTGTTTCTCCCTTTTCTTCTTTTTATAACACTTCAACATTATTGAAAATTATTTTGTGATTTATGTTTCCCTTGTCTGACTGAACTGGTGTAAGTATATCTCTTAACGATTGACGTTGTCATTCCGTTTTTTCAAAATTTTTAACATGGCAGTAAACAAAATTTCATATAAATGTACACAGTGAGGATTTTTTTCCCTTTAAACCATTGTGAAATTAATACATAAATATTTATAATAGTCAATCAGGATAATTTTTTTTTTTTTTTTTTTTTTTTTTTGCATATATGTAAGGAAATCACTTTTATCCCTTGTGTGTGTGTATAAAGTTTGAATATGAGTATATATATATTTATTTTTTTTTTCCAAAAGAATTCACCACTACCTTTAAAACGAATAAACATTATCTCTAAAAAAGAGTTAATTAAACAACAAATTAAACAATTCCGAAGCATTATCCCCTGATGATGCTTTGGAATTTCAAAGCCAAAAGCTTCGGATAATACTTTAAAAATTTTAAAATAAAAATTAATTTTACGTGTTTTTAAGGTGTTTTTAATATAAATTTAAAACGAATAGTTGAGAACCATAGATCTAATGAAAATTTAAAACAAAATTATCTTTTCCCCCCTTCCCATTTTTAATAATAATACATTTCCTATACCCTATATTGGGCACAAAATTTACTTTGTTTCCCCATTTTGTATTATACTTTTCTCTTTCTGAGATGAAAATCGTCTGCATATACCATGGAAAATAATTTTGATAAATAATTTTAATAAATATTTTGCACTGCAGGAATTTGTTTAAGAAAATACATAAGAAAATTTTGTGATGGGCTCAGAATATACTAGTTTATTTTGTAGAAATATTGTTTTGTTTTCCTTATTTAAATTTTGCTGAAATATTTAAGTACAGTTTATTTTTATTTTTATCCGAAAATATAAATTTTAATAGACTTACTTAGAAATGCATACAGTTCTGTAATTCATTTCATCTATATTGTGCAAAATAACAGTAATGCGTTAATTATTAATTTTTCTATTGGCTATCATTTAATAATTTAGAGTTTTTTCTGAATTCTTATTCGTTCACTTTAGGTCTCTTTAAATGAGCGTATGGCAGCATTTTCATTTATTTTCTTCTATTGATATTTTTCTTTCATCCCCTGTTATTCTTGGAACAAACATATTTTGTGGTTTACGTATAAAATGTCGGAGGAAGTGTTTGGAAAAATTTACATGAGCATCATAGAAGAAATCTAGTGTTTCTGAAATCAATTACTATGTCTTTATCAGTTTCCTTAGATTTTCCGCCTTGCCGGCGACCACACACACGGTTACCAATTTACCAATTATACACAGTTTTCGCAGTATAGTGTCAGTTTACTGGTGCAATAATTTTTATCGACTGGAAATACTTTCGTGCTTTGATCTTTTCCAAGTATATGGTTTTTCTGATACTGATCATTGTGTAACTTATCTAAATTGCCTTCTTTGTAGGTATTGATTGGTAATTATAAACATCTGAAGTAATTTAAAATGAACATGTTGTAATGTAATCAACTAAAATTATTTACTCTAGTATTTAAATATCTTATGGATTTTTTACTCTCGAGATCTAATTCGTATGTTAAGTCTTTGAACTTATCCAAGTATATATATTTTTTATGCATGGTTGTTTAAACTAATTCTTAAGGAATATGAACGTTATAAACTGGTTTTGTAAACCATTGTCTTAGAGTTATGTTAATTTACCTACACATACAAAGGATATAACAATATTACATGTATTAAAATTTCTAAGAAATTAATTAGAATTACAAAAAAAAAAAAAAAAAAAAAAAATCAAATTTTTAAAATATTATTTTACTAAATTCCTTAATGTGTTTTATTTATTCCACCTTGATTTTATATTATTGGAGATGAACAATGTACTCTAACCACATTTGGATATTACTTTGTGAATTTATTAATAATTTTTTTTTAAACATATTTTAATTTAAATGATGAATTGGAACGCAGAATTTTAGCGTTCAAACGCACACACACACACATATATAATTAACTTATCAACAGGTCCACAAAGTAATGCCGAGATATGCTTATAGTATATTTTTCAACTGTAACAATGTAATACGGAGGGGGAAATTTAAAGATAATAAGCAGGGAGCCTTTTAAAAATTTTCAAAAAAATTAAAAATTTTGAATTTCATTTTATTAAATTTAAATTGTTTCAAAGAAATTTTAATATACTTAATATTGTTATATTTCAATCCATATGTATATAATAATAATAATAATAAAAATAAGACAGTAATTTACATAGAAGTTTTATGCTTACCCCCACGCTTTACAGTAGTGAAATTATCTCTTTTGGAAAAGTAATAGTGGCGGTGTTAACATCTTGGTCACATTCCTGCAAAATGATTAAGGAAATCCGCTCAAAAAATGTCTGACATTTTTTAATATTTCACTTTCAGTTATTTTAATTTATTTTTTACTTTATTTATTTTTATCGAATAGTAGATTTATCTTTTAAGAAATAAACTAGAATAATTATACTAAAGTTGTTGCAATTTAAAGCGTATAATATCCATCTTCTCCGTCAGCCAAAGCTAAGGCGACCAAATTTTTTAAAATGGCATTCAAAATATGAAATTGGGATATAAAATACATCGAAAGTGAAATGGTGCGACAGAAAAATTTATATATGTAGAACTGTATGACTTTATGTTTCTTGTTTATAATCTTTTTTTTTTTTTTTTTTATTGTGCGCATTTACGAAAGATAACACTTTCTAATTTTAGAATTTTATAGTGAATAACGTAGTCATGTAATAAGGGTTTTTCATAGGTTATTCATGTAAATGATACCAATACAGTTGAATTAATATCATAGATTTGTATTAAATATTGCATAAAGTAACATTGTAATGTTTTTAAAAAACACAGTTTTCAGAATTCTGAATTAAAAAGATCGCATAAAAATTATTTTTATTGTATTTAAAAAAAAAAAAAAAAAAAAAAAAAAAACGTAAATAAATAAAAAGATTACTTATTTATTCGATTCACAGAATTTTTTCATGATCAAATGTAAATCGATCTTGAAAATGATCTTATATATATATATATATATATAAGAACAATTAAGAAGATAATTCATAAATATATTTTTAATGAAAAGCACAGGAATTTCTTCAATAGTTTGAGATAATTTTATAAAAAGTCGTTTAAATATACAATTTTGAAAAGTAAAATCAACGAGGAACAAATTTTATAAAATGAGGCCCCCAATGGAGATTTATGTATTTGGAGACAAACTGCTGAAAGTGGGAACTGTCCCCAAGAAATGGGGACGTTTGTTCACCTTAACTAAATCCCACATGTTATTCTATGTGGGAATTTGTTTATAGAATAATTACTCATTTTTTGATTAGAGATTTTTTGGTTTATGAAATTACCCATTTTGAAATATTTAGACTTTAAGAAAAAAAAAAAAAAAAATTACCTATGGGAAAATATAATTCCAAATAATCCTCATTATATTATTTTTTTTACATAATACATACTTTTTAATTCCGTTTCACATTCAGAAAATTTACTACTGTTAAAATAACTTCTTGTTTTCCGATAATTGATTTTTTAAACTTTTAATATTTTATTTTAATGCTGGTAAAATGTAAAATTTTAATAAGAGAATTTTTTAATTTTACAGCATCAAAATAAAATTTTTCATGAGAAAACTATTCAAATGTAATTAGGTCCTTGCTGCTAAATGTTTTAAAAATTTTGTTAGACAATTATTGGGAAAGGAAAATGTTATCAATATAAAAGTCCACAAACAATAGTTTTCTTATCAAATGGCTATTACATGACAGCATTTCCTTTCATGCAGTCGCATAAATATCCGGCATGTCAATCAAATAGCAGTAATTAGAAAAGATTTCAAACAAAAGTCTCGGAAAAGAAATATTTATTTACTTTTTCTTTCTGAAATATTTTCTAGCACGTATTATAATTGTAGCATACATGAATCTACTATTTTGAAAATGTATTTTACTTTAATCTCAC
This sequence comes from Salticus scenicus, assembly GCA_963930645.1. Classification (NCBI taxonomy): domain Eukaryota; kingdom Metazoa; phylum Arthropoda; class Arachnida; order Araneae; family Salticidae; genus Salticus; species Salticus scenicus. The sequence goes on from OZ005649.1 coordinate 35,467,093, forward strand.
TCTATGGCACTAGGCGCTACATGAAGGGTTAAAAAAAAAGTTTTGATGCTGTTTTAGATTGCCTCTTTTTTACGTTCTTTCCCTGAGCTGTAATTAATTTATATTTTACATGAAGAATCTAGAATCAATTTCAAAATAAAATTAATAAGTGGTTAAACATAAATACCCCCTCTTTATCACCCACCCTTCCAGTTCCTGATTTTTTTTCGACCTTCATATAATAATAACACACTAAAATACCATCTTTTTAATTGCGATGATGATGTGTCATGCACAATTTCACCATGTTTTTATTAACTTCGATTCTTGTTTGTTTGTTTGTTTGTTTGTATGTTTGTCTGTCCAGTACAAATCTTGCAATCGATTTTTAACTAACTTCCCGACTAGCTAGACATTTGAAACTTTCAGGATAGCTCAGAACACGGTGACAATACATTTGTTTAATACTTTTAGTCAACTGTTTCAGGTCCCTACTGCCTTCGGCAGCATTTATATGATTCAACAGAAAACTTATTTAACTAACTTCCCGACTGCTGAACATTTGAAACTTTCAGAACAGTTCAGAACACGGTGAAAATGCATTTTTTAAATACTTTTAGTTAGCTGTTTCGGGTTCCTGCTGCCTACGGCAGCGTTACCAGTACAAAGCTTGCAATCGATTTTTCACTAACTTCCTGACTAGCTAGGCATTTGAAACTTTCAGGATAGCTCAGAACACGGTGACAATACATTTTTTAAAATACTTTTAGTCAACTGTTTCAGGTTCCTACTGCCTTCAGCTGCGTTTATATGATTCAACAGAGAATTTAACTAATTTCCTGACTAGCTAGACACTTAGTACTTTCAGAATAGTTCAGAACACGGTAAAAATGCGTTTTTTAAGTACGTTTAACCAACTGTTTTGGGTCCCTGCTACCTTCGGCAGCGTTACCAGTACAAAGCTTGCAATCGAGTTTTAACTAACTTCCCGACTAGCTAGCCATTTGAAACTTTTAAAATAGCTCAAAACACGATAACAGTGAGTTTTTTAAATACTTTTAGCCAATTGTTCCTGGTTCCCGCTGCTTTTGGTAGCGTTTATATGATTCAACAGAAAATTTAAAAACATGGTGGTATATAAAAAGTTCTTTTTATCTTGAAATTATTTATTGTTTATATCTTTAAAAATTCATCACATCTCAAGATGAATTTTTATTTTAAAAATTATACTTGAGTAAAAAAATTATACTTCAAATACTGTTTTTTTTTTTTTTTCCCCTCAATGTGGTAAATAAAGAGTCAAAATTAATTTAAAATATTCTTACTATTAAAAATTCTCTTATGTAGAGTAAAATATGAAAATAAATAAATAATAATAATAATAAAAAAATAATAATGTAATATACACAAACATATAATTGTTTCGGGTCGAAATAATTACGAACATTCATTCGGCGAAAAATAACGACGTATGAAGACAGCATGCGTTGCTGCTTTCACGCTGTACTTTTTTCGCCTATTAAAGAATTGAGCTTGATTATTTCGACCTGAAAACATTTTTGTATATTTTTATAATTAATGGTGTTCGCTAATAAAATTCTTATTCTTCATTACTGATTTATTTAGAAGTCGGCTTATTGCAATCCTTTATCTATCTATCTATCGGATGAAAAATTCGTCTTCACGATAATTTCTTGATGCTGAATTAATTTGAACCAAAATTAGACAGTGGACATATCTTAGAAATATCTTGTATGTGTTCGTTGGTGCTTTTTATATGCTATCTTGTTTCAAATAGCAGCCATTTGAAAATTTCAAATTCTTATAGAAAATTATTTATGAACCTATTTGCTTTAAACTGGATATACACATAGCCCATTTCAAGGTCTTAAGTAAGTTTATTAATCATCTCGATCGCCATCTTGTTTCAAAATGGCAACCACTTGAAAATTTCAAAATCAGATAAAGAATATATTTATGAACGGATTTCAATTCACGTAAAAAGTATTTATGAACTGATATGTATGAAAACTGCATATGGCCCAATATCACAAGATCTCGAACAAATTCGTTAATCACATGTGAAACAACCGTGTTCATAATGGCGCACTCTTGGGGGGAAAAAAAAATCAACCTTTTCTTCCGACTAAATCTGAAGGACTAAATTAATAATAAAAAAGACCCTTTTTAATTTTTTGTGAATTTAGTACAAGCACAGAAATCTACCAAAAATAATGATTTTGCAATATTTTTGATATTTTCCCCCTTCAAATCGCCTTTGTCTTTCTTAGCAAAAAAAAAAAGAAAAAGAAAAAACTAATTTAAGAGATAAAATGTTTGCTGAGAGTTTTCTGGTTTTGTTGTTTTGTACTTGGAATAGATTCGCTGTTTGTTACTGTTTATTATTCAAATATTCTTTTTTCTGATCGGTAATCACAAAGTTATAGGGTCAGCAACCTAATAACATCTTCGGAACAGCAAAAGTTTGTGTTTCTGATGTTTCCTTAATACACGATTTGCAGAAAAAGCTCGTTGCTTGAATTTAAGATGTTGATATTTTTGGGAAAGAATTTGTTTTCACGCTTTTTACTACACAAGTTTTAAGGAAATGATTTAAAATTGAATAAGGAAAGTTATCGGAGAATGGTCTGATGGTCTGAATCAAAAAGTGATGAAAATATAAATCCAATATAATGCATTCCATAAAATGCAATCCAGAATGTTTTTGTTAATCTTTTTAAATATTGAGAATATTCAGATTTGTGAAAATTATTAAAATTAATGTGAATTTTCGAATTTTTTTGTTTTGTTATTTTTTAATACATTTAGTAAATCATGAATTATAATTTCACTTCTTGATGTAATTTATATTTTATTTATTATTATTATTATTATTATTTTTAAAGAATAGTTTACATTTTTTTTAACGATTTTCATTAAAATTTAGATGTTTATGATTTTAATTCGTCTGTCTGCGTTTTTACTGTAATAAATATTTTTAGAATTCCTTAAAATTGATGTATGCTATACATATTTTTGAGTATACAATGTTTCATTTTAAAAATGATACACATAGTAACATTGGATTATATAGAACTCCAAAAATTATTCGGACACATTACGGACTAAGACTTTTTGCTTATAAGCACTCTACAACGTATTTATACTGTGCTCAACATGCGGAATCAACATACATTTTTAAAATAAAATTAATGATGTTTCCTATAAAAAAATGGTGCGGTTAACATTAATTAATTTATAGGGCCACACAAAAGTATTCGGATTCATTGCGGGAAATTTCTGAAGGTACATTTTCAGTTGTGTTATGTCTTTTTCTACACTTTCCAGTGATGTTGGAAAGCATTTATGACTTATACTATTTATGATTTGACGGGTAAATACAATTAAAAAGTATTCCTTGGAATTCTAAAAATCTGGAGTCACTCCACTGGACTTTCCGAACGTTAAGTCATTAACGGTTGTTTAAGTAAATTAAAGTATGAGATGTTGCTAAATAAACAAATAAAAAAATTATTATAGGGTTTTGCTTAATTTAACACTATTGCACTTCCAATAATTTGAGCCCATACGTCATAATGATAAAGAAATTTTCTTTGTGTCCTTGTAAAAATCTATAAGTGCTGGATTCACCAAATTCTATACAGTTCATGCGACGGTGATCTATAATATGTATATAAGTTTTCAGTTCATTCGAATAGGGTGTTTAGACGCTATCGCACCAATAATTTGAGCAAATAGGCCATAGTGATAAAGAATTTTATATATATATATACCAGTTAAAAAACTATAAATGTTAGATACCCCCAAATCAATAGGATTCGTACTACGGTGACCTATAACCTACGTACCAACTTTTCTCTCAAACGAACAAAGCGTTTATGAAATTATCTTGCTCACTCACATACACGCGCACACGCACATCACCTTAAAAACAACTAAAATGAACTCAGGAGACCCCAAAACGTATAAATACACCAAAATCTCGAAATCGAATTTTTTCATAATTACAATACTTTCCATACATAATGTATGTTCGGAAAGTAGAAAATATTTATGAAAATGTGGAAAGTCAAGCAAATGAACGGAATTCGTAAAAAATGTTACTGTTAAAAATATATTTTCCAAACTATTCTCAGTGAATTAAAAATAAATTACATTAGCAAGTAAAATTATTTTTATTGAACTATTGCACGCATTAAAAAAATTACAAAATAAAATAAAAAATCTACGTTTATTCTAATAATCTTCATACGTATGTATTTTTCATTTATTCAAAATCAATGGTATTGTAACGTTTAACATTATGTGTTTAATGCAATGTTAACATTAACACAACGTCTGTGTTTTGGAGAAACAATGTTATCAATATTCAGCGAATATCATGAAATAAAATATTTGAATTAAGTTGTAAATATTTTGTCATATGTTCCCATTTCTCCAGTATCGGTACTGCTGTTGTAAGTATTTTTATTGTGATAAAATATTTCTGCAGCATTAGTATCACATTTTCATATCATAATTTTTAATATAAAACAAAGAAATAAATGAAATGGATACATTCATTAAAGTAATATAAATAGACGTTACTAAGTTGGAGAATAAAACCTACAGAAAAGAAAAGAAAAAAAATGAAACTCGACAACTGCAGTGGTAGGAGTAATTAATTAGCGGCTGTCTTTTTAAGGATAAAGTAGAACACACACGCATGCATAAAAAAGAATACTAATTATTTTTCTTTTTAATAAACTAATTTACACAATTTGTAACCTACAGTCGAACGAGAAAAAAAAATCTTTTAATCTTTTTTTCATTTTCATTATATTAAAAAACTAGCAGGCTACGCCCGCTTCGCTGGTCACTATATTTAAATGAATTTTCGAAAGAATTGAATTAATATTTATTTTTTTACACCACATTAACTAAAAAAAAAAAAAAAAAAAAACTAAAAGAAAAGAAAATATACTGAAATTGTTCCAAACCTCGCTTCGGGTACCCGCGGTCTACGGCAGCTCTTTTCCCGCCCGCACTGTATCAGGTCTAGGTTTCCCATGCCTGCAGAAAGATTTTTCTGGGCACTTCAATCTGGATATTTATCGACGACAGGGGGGATCTGCTACGATTTAAGAACTACGATTTTAAAGATGACTGTATCTCAGCATCTATTAAATATTTTAGTTTTGAACCATGTATTTTATAGCCCATGCTATTTACACTTTATTACGATTTGATTCCGACCAATGTAACAATAATTAAAAAATAAATAAATAAATAAATAAATAAAATGTGATTAAAAAATAAATATAATATAAAGGAATTAATTACAAAATGAAAAATAAGAAGTTGTTCTACTATAAAAAATCTGGTGTGAAACAACCACACGACTTCCATTATCCGCTATTACATGAATTATATGCATTTTTGAGAGATAATGTGATCAGAAAACACAAAAGTGACCTAAAGAGAAAATCGTTAGAGCCGTTTTTGAGATACCAACTTTTACAAAAATCAATTACTAACCGGAAAAAAAATAATTACATACAAAAGCATATTTAAACGTGAGTTAAAATGGCGAGTTTGAAAAAAATCCGTACAACCGTTTTTAAAGGAACGCCTTGCGAAGCCTGAACTTGAACTATTTATACAGGACGCCTATCAATTTTCCTGAACTAACCAACTATATCATTCGAAAGGACATCTAATAGAGTGTTTATATAGCAAGTTTGAAGAAAATCGTTAGAGCCGTTTTTGAGATACGGACTTACGGTCCCACTTCCGGTTTCCGATGTCCTACTTCCGGTTAAACTCAATTACTAACAGGAAAACAATAATTACATACAAAAGCATATTTAAAAGTGAGTTAAAATGGCGAGTTTGAAAAAAATCCGTACAACCGTTTTTAAAGGAACGCCTTTGCGAGGCCTGAAATTGAGCTATTTATACAGGCCGCCTATCAATTTTCCTGAACTAACCAACTATGTCATTCGAAAGGACATCTAATAGAGTGTTTATACAGCAAGTTTGAAGAAAATCGTTAGAGCCGTTTTTGAGATACGGACTTACGGTCCCACTTCCGGTTTCCGATGTCCCACTTCCGGTTTTTCAATTTTCACCAAAATTTGGAAATTTCATCTGTACACCAGACGTATTTCAATTCTAAAGTTTCGTAGATCTATCTTTATTAGTTTCTGAGCTATAATAGCCAGAAGATTCTCCACATACATACATACATACATACATACATACATACACACATACATACACACTGACCAATTGCCAAAAACCACTTTTTTGGACTCAGGGGACCTTAAAACGTGTAAATCAGGTGAAAACCCGATATCGAATTTTCAGACCGAATACAATACTTCCATTACCTACGGTAGTAGGGTAATGGAAGTAAAAATTAAACATAACTGTTATAAATACGTTTTTAAATTTAAAACTAATAATACTGAATTTTTTCTGCTGCATTACGATTTTATTTTCAATAAATATAACAAAAAAAAAAAAAAAAAAAAAAAAAAAAAATCGCCTTTAAATGAATGTATTAAATAAAAATAAGTTGCGTAATAGCCGTTGCTAAGATACGCAGGCGATTGAAGCAAAACAATAAATCCGTGAAAAATGAAGCATTAAAACCAATATTTAAAATCGAAAAAACGTTAATTTAAAAAATTCAAATTCGAAATTCGAAAAAATCTCGATGAGGTGCACACCTTCAGGGTCCCAGGTACCTATATGCCAAATTTGGAAGCTCTGCGATCAGTAGTGTGATCACCAGAGCGCAGATACACACACAGACACACAGATACACAGACACACACACACAGACACTTCTCTTTATTTATATAGATAATTTCTTTGCACCTTCCAAATTAGTTTAAATTAGCAATTTATTTACTATGAGTTTCGTGTATGAATATGAACATACCCATGTATCTCAACTATAGTAATAAAAAGAAATCTGTCAGAGACGGAATTTTAGTACGACAGTACTATTTTGTATATATTTTTTTTTCCTATCTATTCTTTCATATAAAAGCATGTAATAACTGTACACACGCCTATAAACACTCGTTCGCATACTTTTATTGGAAAAAAATTGTGTCTATTGTCGTATGGCCTCTTGTCGCTGTCGTATAGTGTTTTGAATTAATAATTAGTAAATCAAGGTCCACAATTTTTAATCTTTCGATCAGTTTTTTCCCACTTTCTGCATTAGAATCTACATTAAAACCCTCCACTATAAATAGACCAAATTAAATAAATTCAATTTTTTTTATTTATTTATTTTTGTTTATTTAACTGTAAGAACGTGTGAAAACTATTTTACTCCATGATTTTGAATCCGATTACCTACAAAAAGTTGTCAATCCAATAGTTAACAATCGATTTTTAAATGGGTAAAAGTTCTTTACAATTACATACAATAATTGTCTTCTCCCACATTTTTTTTTTTTTTTTTTTTTTTTTTTTAAGAAAGAAAGAAAGAAAATTGTTAAATGTTTATTAGTCGCAGGCAAATAAATTTATTTTCTTTTTATAACGGGGAAAAAAAAAAAGGAATGCGTATTTTTCCTTTTTTTTTTTTTTTTTTTTTTTTTTTTTTTTTTGCATCAACTTGTTTTTCCTATTTTAATAATTTTAAAATGGTTTCTATTTAATACATTTTGAACCAGTTATTCGATTGAATTAAGGTATACGGAGTTAGCTAGGTTTTGTCCTGATTAATAAGTGCACCAATTTTCGTGTCGATCGGCTGGAGAGTGTACCTTTGTATAACGGAAGACCTGACATATTCAAGGTGACAAGGAACCAATTTCACAAAATGATGACGAGGTGCAATGTCTGACTGAAAGTAAGAGTTCTGTCGCAATAAAAATGACCAAAATTAATTTTTCAGTTCGATAAACCTCGTAGAACTTTCACAATCGAATAGTTTATAACAGTGTACGTATTTTTACAGGTTAAACACAATTTGTATATGATTTTGCCTAAAATTATTAAAAAGGAAGAATTAAAATCGAAGTTTTATCCTAAACAAAATTTATTTTTGGGCAAGAGGACTATTTTCATTTTTTAACTGAATGTTGCCGTACATCCCGCTTTATTCAAAGGGATCTACAACAAGGTGTGTGAAAGAAATAATCTTCTTGTCCTAAAAACACCAAATTTTAGCCAATTAGGAAAAAGAAATGCACCTAAATACTATTGTAATAAAATTAAGATGAATGAAAACTTTGTAAGCTAAGACTTAACTGCAAAAAATTTGCAATAATTGTTTCTGATCGAAATATTTAAACATTGCCTTTCATGAGGCGTAAAAAAAAAAAATAATATGAAGCAGCAAAATACGAAACCAATGCAAACGACTAGATAAAATAAATTGATTAAAAATACGGATGTATTTGAAATAGTATACAAAATTTAAATGAAAATTAAGGCATTATTAAATTAACATTATGTTGTGGCCATAACATACATTTTCGTTGTATCATTCTATAAAACAGCACCACTGACTGGTTAACACCTCAAAAATTTAGCGATTTTTAGAGATGATTCGGCGAAAAAAAAAAAAAAAAAATTCCGAAAAATTCTAGAAACTCGGCTTCTATTGAAGATAGAGCTTCCAGATTTTAGTAACTCTAAACTAACTCACCAGATTTTGTCTCGGAATCTCAAAATCTGTAGCCAAGGTCGATCACTGTAGGACCACTGTGGAGCGCTATTCTTTCGCTTGAGCCTGTAAAACTATCTTTTCAGCAACAGCGATTTAAATGCTGGAAAAAGGTTTTATTCCTTTACATCATTATGAATGGCAAAATAATTTGTTACATGCGATTTATAAATGCTTTCTTCCTTATGCGTTACTAAGTACTTTTCTTTTTTCTTTTTGAATATTATAATTTGTGCTCCTAAAATATTGTAACAGAATTTCATTGATGAAGAAATTTTACTTTCGCATGAGAATATCGGTTTCCAATTTTAAGAGAATCGCTATGACGGATTGTTGATTAAGTAGTAAGACTAATTATAGAAACATGTATTTTAATGCCAAATTGGGGTATAGATTTTGTTCATGATATCAAATTAGGAATTTATATTGAAAAAATATAAAATTTTTCAAAAAGCAACACAAAAATATTCAGATATTAAGGCGATATAATCGGAAATCGATATAAGTGCATTATCTGTTGTATTCTGTATCTGAATTTTTAACACTAAAGTTTAAAATGATTATAATTTTGATTAGTCTGTCTATTCATAAGTCATTCGCGCTCTGAATTCCGTATTTTTTTTTTTTTTTTTATAATGCTTGAAACTGGTATGTGTTATTAAAGCTCACTAAAACACATTCCCTCAATTAAACTGGTATAAATAGAGTAAATAACTTGTGTTACAGGGATTCTCAAAGTATTACAGATGCATTATGATCAATGATAGATGTATTTTTTAAGGCATATTTTAGTTTCTTTATACTGCTTAATTTTTTACCGCAAGATTTTTTTAAAGCTTATTCTAGTTATTATTAAGCTGAATTTTCTGTTATAATGTCATTTTTAACGTAATGCAGCGCTTTACATTAGTTGTTGTAGTAAAGTTAGAACGAATGCGTATTTGTTTTAAGTAAAGTTAGCCTCATTAAATAAATAATATGATCTCAATAATTAAATAATATGCTACTCACACAACTTTCTCTTGCCCAACATTTGAATAACATAAATTGACAGATTAGAGATAAGTTTAGTGTAGCATCTCTATATGATATAGATTTAGATTATAGAATTTGGTCTTTCTGCTAATATTTGTTCTTGAGATTTTCTGATAGGGCTCGCACACAGACCAACTGCTAAAAACCTGATTTTCGGATTGAAGTGACCTCAAAACGTATAAATATATAAAAAATTCAATTTCGAAAATTTGACAGGGAAAAAAAAAAAAAAAAAAACTTTCTTAGTAAATTAAAATACTACTGCTAATAATAACAAATCTGGAGTGGCTCCACCCAACTTTTTTTTTTAACATATTAAGTAATTAAAGTAAAGTAAGAGAACTCTTTGAATAAAATCGAAAGAGAAAATTATAATAAGGTGTTTGAGTACTTTTTTCCATATCGTATGTTGGTTAATTTAATACTAATCACACCTCAAATATTTCGAGCTTATAGGCCATAATGATAGAGAATTTTTCTTTGTGTTCCTGTGAAAAACTATAAGTGCTAGATTCGACAAAATCTATACAGATTGTGGTAACGTGTACATAAATTTTCAGCTGAATCGAAAAAAGCATTTAGACGTCATCGCACTTCAAATAATTTTAGCCCATAAGCCATAATGATAAAGAATTTTTCTTTATGACCTTGTAAAAAATTATAAGTGCTAGATTAAAAAAAAAAAAAAAAAAAAAAATCAACAGATTTCATTTTGTGGGAACCTATAACATATGTATCAACTTTCAGCTCATTCGAACAAAGCTTTTAGACGCTATCGTGTTTGCATCATTGTAAAAAAAGCAAAAATGAACTCAAGGGATCTCGAAACGTATAGATACACCAAAATCTCAAAGTCAAATTTTTATTATGAATACAATGCTTTCCTTACTTATGTGTTTTCGGAAAGTAAAAATGGCGCATTAAATATTCTCAATATTTTAATTGAAATTGGAATTTCTATCATGGTGCCACACAACGTTTCCGACCATACGATAATACTCGTCAACATTTCTAATTTTGAAATTGGGTTTCATGGCAGTATTTTTTTAATAGAAATATTTCAGTTTAATTTTCCAGAATTAATTATTATCAGCGAAATTTTTTAAAGAAACTTTCTGATAATTAAGTCTCCCGCCTAATCGAAGATTTGGCAACTATGAGTACGATAATTATTATATGGTTATAAATGCAGAATAGTGGGGCGCTTTTACATTAATTATTGTAGTTTTATTGTAAATGGTGGTTTATCTTTTAAAGTACGCCTACCTAGTAAATAGATGATCGCAAATTAAAGTTTAGCTGATTCTCTAAATTTTGTAATTTTAATTAAAATTTTATATAATATATACACCGTGACCAATAAGTTCTCATACACTTTCAAATTTTTATTACAGTAACACAAAATAAATCATACAAAAACTTTTTGCATCAAATGAAAGTAGCATTCATTGAGCATCTTTACAATAAATGCTTTGGAATAATTTCACCTTTTAGTTTCTTAACGAGCGTAAGTCTCTTTTCAAATCCATCACATGTGGCACGCACGGCTTCTATTGACATTTTCTGCCATATCTTTTGAATTACATTTTTGAATTTGCTTAAATCGGTGTTTTTGCAGTCATTCAGTTGAGAGAGCATATATGACCACACAAAATAATCAAGCGGATTGAGATTGGGGGAGTTGGAAGGCCATTTTATCTTTGTCAAAAAGTCAGCTAAATTTTGACTACACCACTCCTGAACCGCATGTGCGGTATGAGAAGGGGCACCATCTTGTTGGAAGCAAAAATATTCCACCCTATACATTCTCTGGATATTTGGGAGTAAAACGTTTTCCAAAATCTCAGTTTTATAATATTGGGCATTGATTTTTTTCCCCTTATCAATGAAGACTAACGGGAGTTTTCCTCTTTTTGAAATAGCGGCCCAAACCGTCAGAGACGAAGCATTTTGACAACGCGGAACGTAATGCTGGCTCTCAGGGATGTTATCAATAGAAACTGACCATACTCTGTCATTTTGGGGGTTGAGACTTAGCTGTAAAATGAATAGTTTCTCGTCTGAAAAGGCAAATTCATCCCCAGCGTGCCAAGCAAGAATTGCCTCCACCCTTTGCTTCCTTTTCATCTTAGCAGACTCCGAAACTCCGTGAATTTTACGTTTTATATAAGCCTTGCATCCAAGGTCTATTTTTAGGAGGTTTAACATTGATTCCTTCGATATTTCGAGCTCTCGTGCTAGTTTTCTAGCAGATCTTTGTCCGTTTCATCGTATCATTTCCCTGACCCTTTTCACAGCCTCTTTTGTCCGGATGGACCTCGGTCTGCAAGATCTTTTTCTGTCATCGACAGAGGACGTCTCATTATACCTTCTGATAGTTCTGTAAATGAAATCTCTCTTCAGCCCCAGGGCTTTCAAGTCTCTGAAAACTTCACCGGCTGCTCTCCTTTGAAGAATTTATTTATCACAATTTCTCTCAATTTCTTCATTCTACCTAGGCTTAGAAAAATTATAATTAGTACAGCATTTACACTTGCAATAGCTTTATACATTACTCTAAATTGCCTGCAAAATAATTGGGACTACAGTAACACATATGTAGAACTTTTTAACGTGCTTCAAAAGTTGTATGAGAACTTATTGGTCACGGTGTAGATATATATTTATACATAATGGTAACTAAAACACTAAACTTTTAAAAGCATTATGGGTTGTTCAATTGACAACTTTGGAACAATTTTAAATATATCTACTCTTAAACAAAAGAAAATAAAGCAATCTTCTTCCTGTATTAGAATCAAATGCTTTTAAAATTTTGGAGATACATTTCTTTAGAGAGTCTCAATGTCTTTTAACTACGATTTAAATATGTAAGTGCTACTTCGATTTTTTTTTTTCGATACTATCCGTTTCAAAACGTTTATCCGATAAGCACCTAAATTGAAGTCCACGGATGCTTATCGTTTTCGCAGGCATTAGAGACACGGACCCGAGAATTTGTGGATGAGGGAGACGTAGCCGAAGGCAGCGTGGACCAGAAGCGAAGTTTTGAGCAATTTCAGTGTGTTTTCTTTTGAGTTTTTATTTGTAAAGCGGTATGAAAAAGAAAAATAAAAAATAAAAAGGATATATATTTATTTAATTAATTTTTTTAAATATAATGACAACAAAGCGGGCAAAATCTGCTAGTAAGTTGTCAATAACCGAATAAAAATTTAAAAATACTCAAAGAAAGGAAGACTAAATCAAAAACAGGACTCTGGTACTACATGAAATATTGTTGACGAGTTTTTTTTTTTTATTTTATTTATTTTTTTTTTTTCCAATTACCTTTTGTTTAAAAAAAAAAAAAAAAAATGAAATATTGACAATTTTAAAGAACATGAAATCTTTGAAGAAGGGAATATATGTATAGTATAAATGATGTTGCCTAGCAAATTTCATCGTAATCTGAAACTCCTATTGTTACTTCTTTTACATGAAAGAGAAATAGTTTGAGTTTTATTTGGTTTATTTTATTTTTTACTTATATTTCTTATTTGTTACTTATTAACCATGTTTTTCAAATTTAATGCAAAATAAAATCAAAGTACGTAGTTTCATTTTCTTGTCCAATGGGAAGCAAAAGGAGTCATGAGGATGGTATCTCCTTTAATATAAATTTACGACTTTTAATCATTGTGTCAAGGGATATCCTTTCTAGCTCTAAAGGAAACATGTTATATTTCACTTTACTAATGTTTCGTCAGTGAACGCCCACGACGGACGGATCTGTTTTATTCACTGTGCATTACAGGATTCGTAGGTCATAAGCCTAGCGTTAGCAGTGAAATTAAAGTAAAAAAAAAAAAAAAATACTTCTTTGCAGGTTTTTCTGGTCAGAAATCTTTACCACTATGAAATCTTAAACTCTTGCTCTTCCTGCCTTTTGGTCTGGATTTTCTTTTTTTTTTTTTCTCTGCTAGTATTAATGGTATGGCTGAACTTTTAAAGATTGATAGATTTCTTTTATGGGCGTAGTTAGGTGAGATCCTAAGAACCAAGCCCATGCAAGAAATTTATTTAATCTCTCTAAGACATGAAATAATGGCTTTAATGGCAAAGTTTAAAATAAGCTATTTAGAAGAGCAATTATTTTATAACTCGGCTTGTCAGGCAAATCGCAGATGCAAGCGTCACAAAAACAGAAATAAGAATTTTTTCTTGGCGGCGGCTTTTAATAATTTTTTTTGTCACGCCACACGTTGTGACACTTTCAATCTGTTTTTCTAAGGATAATTTTCGAAATTGTTTGCATTTACTTTATAAAGCGTACATAAACTTTTTAAGTCAAAATTTATAAAACTGGAAAAAAAAAAAAAGTAGCATCGCTTATGCTCGCATAACACTTCCCTATAGTTTCAACATAAGAAATTATTCCTGCGGTAGATATTACTGCTATAAAATTCAAAAATTCAAACTATATAACAAAATGCAACCAACATCATTGTTTTCTTTATTCTATTCTATTTCTTAAAACAATTTTTATAGATGCCACACGCACCACATAAACTTTAAATTTACATCTACTTTTTAAGATAGCACGCGATCATGTTTTATAGAAAAATTAAATCATTAAATTCATTTTTTTACTTATTTTTATTTCATTTTGCGCGCGCACTTTTTATTTTCTAAATTCAAAATTATAAAAAAAAACTTTTTCGGTAGTGTTTGTTTCGATACTGATTATTATTAATTTTCTTTTCTTTTTCTTTCAAAAAAAAAAAAAAAAAAAAAAATTGATTTTGATGAAATTCTGGTAAAAGCAGAATTTAGTTTAGGACAGAGGACTATTATGATTATTATTATTATTTTCAAATTATAACATTGCTTTCAAATTATTCAATTTCTTTTTCGATAAATTTTAAATTTTGATAAATGTCCAACTATCGAAAAATGACACCGCAAAAATCCCAGATTGAGACTAATAGTCCTCAGACCTTAAAAGAAAAAAAAGAAAGAAAGAAAGAAAAGAATGGGAAATTGAACCTAAAATAATTTACTTAAATATTCAAAACTATTGTTATCTGTATTAATAAAATCAGACTTTTGTCTGTAAATTTCTTAGATTAAAAAAATTTGCTAAGGAACGCAAATGCATGCCTTTATATAGACTTAAAAAAAAAAAAAAAAAAAAAAACCACCTGTCATATTAAATTAAATTCTGTTTTGTACATAATTTTATATCTATCACTTAGAAAGCAATATATTTGCATTGTACACATACTTTTTCTTATTATCTTTATTTTAAAATAATTTAATATTTATTTTCACAATCTGTGGTAAAAAATGGCGGTTAAAGTTATATTGGTTTTATAACTGCCATTATGGATATAAATTGATAATAAGTGCCTGGAAGTATCGTCATTGCAACACATCTCTTTACTTAGAAAGTGGCTTGAATGGTTTTTGCCATTTTTCCCTCGTGGTTTTTTGACAAAGACTTTTTTTTTTCTGGTGTAGAGATAAATGTATTGCCTGGGGTTATGAGTTTAGCTTGTTATTATTTTTTTTTCTTTCTGTTTATGCGTTGAGAAAGTTTTTATTTGGCGCATCTAAATACATTTTTGAGAACATTCCGTAAAACCATGCGCTTCCTGCCGTAAAGATGCAAGTTCGATGATCGAATATTTTCCACTTGAAGACATTTAAATGGATTTCGCTTTTACTTATTTACATTGGGATTCGCTTATTATAAATGGAGAAAAATTTACATTTTATTCTCTTAAATAAAATATCTTTATATTTTCTTTTTTCTTTGTAATAGTTTAAGAAGAACTGATATTTAAAAAAAAAAAAATCTATTTTAATTATTAACACCAGACAGGAACAATATAGAATATATATATCTATTTCTATATATATACATATATTTCAAGAGTAGTTGGAGTAATTTTGCAATTTTAGTTGTATATATTGCCCTGTTTCTTTTTTTCTTTTTTTTTTTTTTTTTTTTTTTTTTTTTTTTTAATAATAAATTATGGTTAGTTAGATTACTTTATTTAACTATTAAGATATTTTGTATTCTAATAATTTTAAATTTTAGAAGACTATATTGTTATTTTTAAAAAGTATACTGTAGTCATCACAAAACTGTCTTCTATCCCCACCAAAAATAATCCGAAGATATTCTTGAGAAAATAGTATTTTCTTAAGACTTTCTTCAAATATTTTAAAATATTTTGAAGATTCATCTTTTTCTATAAAATATCCTTAAAAACTTTCAAGACATTATAAAGAAATTTTGCAAATTTTCTTAAGAATGGGTCAAATAACTTAAGATATTCTGCAGATTTTCTCTAAAAATATCTGCAAAATATCTTGAGATTATTTTTAGTGGAGATATTTTTCTTATTCACGTAATTTAGAACAAAATAGCCACCCCTGCATTTACGTTGTAAAAACTAGAAAAAACTAGTATGTTGTGGCCACCACAAGACTTTCTTCTATATTTTCCTATACATATTCAATCAGTAACAATATTTAAAAAAAAAAAAAATTTTTTTTTTTTTGGTTAAAAGTAAAAAAAATCGATAACTTTGTTTTAAATTATCACAGATTTATAGTTCAACCATTCGTTTTAAAGGTATTGACGAGATCTTTCGAATGATATCCATCTTCAAAATTTACCCCCCACGGGGGGGGGGGGGTACTTCCCCCCAGGGGGGGAAGCGATGCCCCCCCATGCACAAAATTTTTTTCCTAGTTACGTACTACTATTATCAATAATTCATATTAATTTTACAATCACAAGTGTAAAATAACTCTTATTATGCACATTTATACGATTTTTGTCCTATTCTGCCATGTTAAAAATTTAGATAAAATGCTGTCACAGCGCCTCCTGTTGAGCTATTCATCCCCAAATATAATCAGCACCAGTTTATGTCGGGGACCAACTAAATACCAAGTTTGGTAAAATTTCGTTTAAAAAAAAAAAAAAAAAAAAAAAAAAAATTTTTTTTTTTTTTTGTTAAAAGTAAAAAAATTCGATAACTTTGTTTTAAATTATCACAGATTTATGGTTCAACCATTCGTTTTAAAGGTATTGACGAGATCTTTCGAATGATACCCATCTTCAAAATTTAACCCTCCCGGGGGGGTACTTACCCCCCCAGGGGGGGAACCGATGCCCCCCCATGCACAATTTTTTTTTCCTAGTTAACTACTACTATTATCAATAATTCATATTAATTTTACAATCACAAGTTTAAAATAACGCTCATTATGTACATTTATACGAAATTTTGTCCTATTCTGCCATGTTAAAAGTTTACATAAAATGCGATCACAGCGCCATCTGCTGGGCGATTGATCCCCGAATCTAATCAGACACTTTCCATGTCAGGGTCCAACTATACACCAAGTTTGGTTCAATTTCATTCATCGGTTCGTGAGATACGGTGAAAAATACGAAATTTTGCGATTACAGCGCCACCTGACGGACGATTGATCCCCAAATCTAATCAGCACCTTGCCCCGTCAGGTTCCAACTATATACCAAGTTTGGTTGAATTTCATTCATTGGTTCGTGAGATACGGTGAAAAATACGAAAATTTGTCCTATACTGCCATGTTAAAAATTTACATAAAATGCGATCACAGCGCCACCTGATGAGCTATTATTCCCAAAATCTAATCAGCACAATGCCCCGCCAGGGTCCAACTATGTACCAAGTTTGGTTGAATTTCATTCATTGGTTCGTGAGATACGGTGAAAACACTAAACCACAGACAGACAGACAGACAGACATTTTCTAAAAACTATCAATTCGTGTTCAGGACATCCCAAAACGTGTAGATCCGTCAAAAAACGGAGGTCGAAAATTTTCGCGAATCCAATACTTTCTCTATATTACATATAGAAGAAAGTAATAAAAGGGAAAAATAACTTTTTTTTTTTTTTTTTTTTTTTTTTGGGGGGGGGGGGGGGTGAAAATGAAATAAATCGATAACTTTCTTTCAAAACTGGTGGTTAACCATGTATCGTTTTAAAGGTATCGACAAGTTTTTTAGAAAAATATTCTTATAGAAAACTTATCAACTCGAGGATAAGTGGGGAGAGGTGAAGTGATTCGCCTATACGTACAAAAATTTTATCCTGTTTCACTGTTGCGTATCATATATGTTATTTATTTATTTTATTCATATTTTTTTATTTCACAATGATCGGTTAAAAATAATCGTGGTTGTGTACATTTATACGAAATTTTGTTCTATACTGCCATGCTAAAATTTATAGGGAAAAAAAAAAAAAACAGATGACGGCTCTACCTGTTGAGCAATTTGCACCAATTTATGTCTCGGTGCAGCTAAATAGAACTTTTCATTAAAATCTATGTATTACTTCTATATCTAGTGCTGTCACAAAATGATTATCGCACACGCACACACAGACAGATGTCTCCTAAAACAGTCAAATCGTTTTCTGGCACTCCTCAAAATGTGTAATTCCATCGAAAACCCGAAGTCAAAATTTTTTAGAAATCCAATATTTTCTTAAGCTGAAAATAGAAGAAAGTAAAAACATAAGCAAATAAAATATTGTAAAATTAAATTTATGATTATAAAGAAAAATATAAACGGATCTAAACGAAATATAACAAATTCTAAACAAAAATTTATTTTTGCATTCTTATCGCTATTGTCACAAATTAGAATTTATTATATATAGGAAGCTGTAATACGGGTCCCAGTAATTGTCATATTAATAAATTCTGAGATGATAATTACTGTGATCGCTCTGCGTTTAAATCTATTCCATTTATATTTTTGCTGTTGTGAAATATGTCTAAAAATCTACCTCTGTTAAAAAGGCTAGTTTTTTTCCGTTCCAAATATTTCCCCATAGACTTCAGGACACTAATTTATCGCCATTAAAGGTCCTTGCACAATTGTGTCAAATTTTACGAAAATAAATGATTTTATTTTCTTTTGATCTGAACTGACCACCCCCACACAACTAAGGTTTTTTTTTTCTTCTTTTGTGGTGAATAAAAATCTGAGTCTCAAGAAGAAAAGCAAGTGATAGCAAGACTTCATATTTCTGAATGCGCAAATTTCGAGAGGAAGTTCAAGCTTGGAAAAGGGAATTTCGTGGCGGCAAATTAATTTTAAATCTTAACTACGTATAAATTTTTTGAAGTCTGAAATTAGTATTAATAATAATCTCTTTTCTACTCCGAAATTTTGCAAAGATGAACAATTCGTTCCAGTGTATGAAAAGTTCTTTGAAAAATAAATTACTGTGAAAGACTTAAATTTTAAACAAACCTATATTAAGGAATATTGGAAAACTATGTTGACAATTAATGTAACTTTGAATAATTAAAACCCTCTAGTATATAGAATTTATTGCCTGAATTACGAACTTCTATTGATAGGCCACCGTTTTGAAAAGGCCATTTTTTTTTGGCACGGTAGGATTTCCTTTCAGGTAGGTTTTTATTGTGTTTGCTATGACATAAAATAAAATCAACTATAATTGTTGTCTTAAACCAATTAAACTTGTTACTTTTTAGTTATTTATTTTGAATATACGCTGAATTTTTTTATTTTCTTAGAAATAATGCCCCAATATATTTCGATACATACGGAAATTGCTAGAATTGTAGTTCATTTTGTGCTAGATATTTTTCAAACAAGATTAAATTTAAGTACACAATATTGTGAATAGGCAATATACAGGACTATCCAAAATTGAGCTAAACGTTCTTTTTCATTGAATGTAATTGTTGGAAGTGCTTTGCTATATTTTACTGTATCGACGAACACTGCTTAAAAATATTCTATCTTTAGAGTAAGATAGTTGCAATCTATCTTTAGAGTATTGAAATGAAGGGTAAGAGAAAGTCGTGTGAGTGACACACCAGATTATTGTTGTAACATTTTTCCTTTAATCAAACTTGAATTGATATTTCTTTTATGCAGTTTTATTATTGTTACAGATGCATAAATTTTTAATATTGCATGTAAAAAAATATTTTAATTGAGAAGTCTATTTTAATTTGTTACGCTATTTCTTTAAAAATTTCGCCCTGCAATGACTGTAAAGTACTATCTTTAACGTGAATTACTTTTAATATGAACTGTTTCCATTCCACAATCCCGTCAAAATGAAGATTAGTTTAGTTCTATGAAGATTAGTTACTGATAACATGAACAAATTTGTTATCCCCCTTGAGATTCACATTAATGAGGTTCGACTATGTATATAAATCAGTGTTTGGAAACTACATATTTTAACAATAGAAAAAAAAAGTTACATAGTTAACTTTAAGATATATAACTTATATATTTAACCGTATTTATTTAATTTGATACGTTTATTTATGTACGTGGCTCAAAGCTATGAATTGGATTCTTACCCATTTTCTATCAACCGACTGAGCTGAAAATGCGCATACATGTATAATTCTGATGGTTATACATGATCATGTAGTAACAGAATTTTTGGACCTTCAACTCCAGTTCAAAATTTATTTTCGAATTTTAACTCAGTTCATATCACACTTTTGAACTGAATTTTACTTGCATGTATAATTGTGACGACAATACGTGTTCAATCAGAATCGGGCTCAGAAGGTAGGAGGACCCCAAAAATATCCGCTTAAAATCTACTTTCGGTTTTTAACTCACTTCCTGTTATCTGTTAGAGCTGAAACTTTGCATTTACGTAAATTATCCATATTTGCTGAATAAGAATTTTCAGTTTTTTAATTTTTTAAAATTTATCTCTTGTTATATAATGCTGTAATTTTAATTTCTTTAGCTGTACGTGTTGTGGGATGTGTCTGTATGAATTCTGTGAGTCAGCGAAGTTATGGCGAAGACAAAAGAGGTCGTGACAGCTAAAGGTATGTGAATTATTACTCTTTGATATTTCTCATTGAGAAATTAATTACCACAGTAAAAAAAATACACTTTTGTAAGTATTTCCTTTTAGAAAAAATAGAACTATGACTAAAGTTTTAGTTTTGAATACTTTTGTTTATATTTTAATGAAAGTTTATTTTACATAAAATGCTCCTTGTTTCCACCTTGAAATTGTTAATTTATTTTATTTTTCGAAAAAAAAAAAAAAAAAAAAAAAAAAAATGTATAAAATAAGTTCAAATACCATTTTTAAATAAATGACTATATCGATACATATAATAACATGAAAGTTCATTGTTGTAGTGAAACATTTTCTGAGAAACTTATGAAATCGTTTAATTAATAAATTGATATTTGGAAGGAAATATAAAACATTCTGTATTATAACAATCTCTTTTGTTTTGCTCTCCATATTGTGTGTTAAATTTTGCGTATACGATACCGCCGGAATGCTTATCTTGAATAGCTTCTGGTTGAAAAAAAGTTGAACAGTCCTTACAATAAGCTACTACTTTAACCTAAATAAATTAACTTATCTCTTGTGAATGAAAAATGTTATATGTTTTGGAAATTTATTAATTTTATCAAATGAAATTTTAATACAATCTTTCCATCATTTCTATTTATATAATTTGTCGGAGAACATAGTATCCAGATTCTTTCATTGTTCACCCTCATATAAAATCAGTGGTGTCAACTATTCTCACTTTTAGCTACCACTGCTTTTGAATAGTAAAACATTTAGAATCTTTTGTAGCGATTTTCTTAGATTTTACTTAAATGGCAATTTAAATTCTAAAATAATGGTAAACAGAATATAGATCTAAAAATACAGTGCCTTGCAAAATAATACTGTAAAATTCAATCCCTTTTTACTTAAATTTGATTATAAATATCTAAAGGGTGGACAGGTTGGCAACAATACAAAGAAGGATAAGAAGAATTTCCCTACAGACTGCTAAAATAGAAAAGGCGAAAGCCATTCTCATATGGAATTATTGTTCAATTTTCTTGTCTTCTGAAGCTATTATATTTCCAAACAAGAAAGAAAAATCATGCAGTACGCATTGATTAGTAACACTTTCCAACTGTACGCAATTGTATCGAATAACGTTTAATACTCTTTACCTACTTTATCACACAACAGACAGAACAACTGAAAAACATGCAGATAGACTAATTGATTTTAAAATTACTCTTAGGCATTTTGGAAAGTGTTAAAAAGGCTTAACGCAAAAGAAAACGCAGCCATCAGATTATAATTACAGCTTTCAATCTCTCTGAATATTTTACTGTAGCCCTGTAAATCTGAAAGTTAATCATATCATGTTCTATACTCAACATCATTTTAAAATATTAATAATGCATGTCAATGTTTCTATAAATTTTTATAGCAGAAAGATTTTTAAATATAACTTTTAAAAAATTCTGTCCTAAAACGTAATACATTTTTTTTATTGTTGTTGTTGTTGTCCCTGTAAACAAACTAGTTGTACAGGACCAATTAATGGCATTTTAAATAGGGAACATTCCATAGGGAACTTGGGTGTATCATTTTTTAAAAATTCTCAAAATATTCACGATGATAGGAGCCGGAGACAAACAGATAGAAATGTAGACAATCGGACAGACAGATGCACAAATTGAAATCATATTCCCACTAAAATTATAAGAAAGTTTTAAAACGCTTATGTAAACAAAAGTGCAATTCCAGCAAGTTTTTATTTATAACTCTTAATGTAACTGATTATTTTTGTGTGGCCCTGTAAATCTAATGCTAACCATACTATATTACATAGAAGGCACTCTTTTGTGCATACGAATAATATATTTCAATTGCATTAAGCTTTGTGGAGAATAAAATTATTAAAATTTGGTTTATAAAAATAACTCTCATACAACACAATGCTTTGGAATACTTGCAAGTGCCCCTGTACACAAACCAGTTAGAAATGTACTCTACTTTACATAGGAAACATCCGATAGGGAATTGAAAAACATGTTAAAATTTCATTGAAGTTTCTATACATTAAAGGTATTAAAATATGGTTTATAGAAACTCCTCCCATAGAACACAATGCTTTCGAATACTTTTGGGTGTCCCTGTACACAAAGCAGAATAATATCCGATAGTCAACTTGAATAAAATATATCGGTTTAAAGAAATTCCATGAATATTTACGGGAATTAGAGCGCAGTAAAACAGACAGAGAGACAGACAGACGGAAAGAAGAACAGTCAGATACAGAGATTGAAATTATATTCACACTAAAAAAATGATAGAAAGTTTCAAAAACGCGTAAAGTAAACGAGAGTACAATTCTAGCAATTTTTTATTAATAGCTTTTAATATAACTGAATATTTTTGTGTCACCCTGTAAAGCTAATGAAAACCATGCTATATTCTATGCAAAGCATTCATTTGTGCATATAAATGACATATTTCAATTTCCTAAAACTTCGTAGAAAGTAAAGATATTAAAATTTGATTTATAGAAATAACTCTCATAGAACGCAATGCTTTGGAAAACTTTTAAGTGTCCCTGTACATAAATCATTAGTTGTATTTCCTCCATTTTATACAGAAAACATCCAATAGGGAATCTGAATAACATATTTCAATTTATTTGAGATATGTCTACAGTAAAGGTAAGAAAATATGGTTTATCGAAATACCTCTCATAGGACATAATGCTTTGAAATACTTTCGGGTGTACCTGTACACAAACCAGTAGATGTACAAACTCCATTTTCAATAGGGAACATCAGATCGTAAACTTGAATAACATATATCAGTTTCAAGAAATTCCATAAATATTTACGGGAGATAGAGCTCGGACAGACAGACTGGCAGACAGACAGACGGACAGGCAGATACACAAAACTGAAATCATATTCACACTTAAAAAATGTTAGAAAGTGTTAAAAACGCTTAACGTAAGCGAAAGTACAATTCTAGCAATTGTTTATTAATAGCTCTTAATGTAACTGGATATTTTTGTGCCACCCTGTAAATCTAATGCTAATCATGCTATATTCTGTGCAAAGCATTCTTTTGTGCATATAAATAACATACTTCAATTTCCAAAAACTTCGTGGAAAGTAATTAAAATTTGGTTTATAGAAATATCTCTCATAGAACGCAATGCTTTGGAATAATTTTGAGTATCCCTGTACATAAACTGATGGCGGTAATTCCTCCATTTTAAACAGGAAACATTCAATAGTGAACTTGAATAACATATTTCAATTTCATTCAGATATGTCTATACTAAAGGTATGAAAATATGGTTTATAGAAATACCTCTCATAGAACACAATGCTTTGAAATACTTTCGGGTGTCCTTGTACACAAACTATTAGAGGCATAAACTCCATTTTTAATAGGGAACGTCCGACAGTGAACTTGAATAACATATATAAGTTTCAAGAAATTCCATAAATATTTACGGAGTTAGAGCGCGGACAGGCAGACGGACAGACAGACAAACCGAAGTCATAAGTACTTTTCAACCTTGTTGGAAAGTGTTAAAAATATTAGAAAGTGTTAAAAACGCTTAAGGTAAACGAAAGTACATATCTAGCAATTTTTTTATTAATAGCTCTTAATTTATCTGGATATTTTTGTGCCACCCTGTAAATATAATGCTAAACATGCTATATTGTATGCAAAGCATTCTTTTGTGCATATAAATAACATATTTCAATTCCTTAAAATTTGTGGAAACTAAAGTTATTAAAATTTGATTTATAGAAATATCTCTCATAGAACGCAATGCTTTGGAATACTTTTGAGTGTCCCTGTGTATAACCCGATGCTGGTATTCCCCCCATTTTATACAGGAAACATCCAATAATGAACTTGAATAACATATTTCAATTTCATTAAGATATGTCTACAGTGAAGGTATTAAAATATGATTTATAGAAATATCTCTCATAGAACACAATGCTTTGAAATACTTTCGGGTGTCCCTGTACACAAACCAGTAGAGGTATAAACTCCATTTTCAATAGGAAACGTCCGATAGTAGTGAACTTGAATAACATATTTCAATTTCACTAAGATAGGTCTAGAGTAAAGGTATGAAAATATGGTTTATAGAAATACCTCTCATAGAACACAATACTTTGAAATATTTTCGGGTGTCCCTGTACATAAACCAGTAGAGGTATAAACTCCATTTTCAATAGGGACCGCCCGATAGGGAACTTGAATAACATATATCAGTTTCAAGAAATTCCATAAATATTTACGGGAGTTAGAGCGCGGACAGACAGACAGACAGACATACAGACAGACAGACGTACAGACAGACAGACAGACAGACAAACCGAAGTCATAAACACTTTTCAACCTTGTTGGAAAGTGTTAATAACAGAAATAATTTAATTATTATTATTATTTTATATTTGTTTTAATAATTACACACGTAAATAGCAACATACAAATTAAATGTTGTATGTATTATTAATTTCAGTGGGAAAATTGTATTATGTATTTAAAAGAAAGGTTAATGGTTTGATATATATGATGTTGCATTTTTTTTATTACAAATTTAACTTCCCTTCCCTAACTTTTATCTATGTTTTAATTATACTATGGTTTTTCAACACAGCTACGTATAAATAGACACTTATTAGATTGAACCCAGTAATTAAAGAATGATATTCTCGCTTCAAAAAATTTGAACGATAATTATTAAACTTGTGATAAAAATCTAAAAAAGAATAATTATCTATGCCTCATCATTTTCCAATGACGCTTCACTTGCTGTGCCTAATTCTGTTGTTTTAGTTTGCGATGAATATTTAACGTTAATTTTCTTGTGTTTAAAATGAGATTATGTTCCTTAAAGAGAAACTAAAAGCAGCTGATTAAAGGATTTAGCATTAACGAATTCCACGACGAAAAATTCCATTCCAGTCACTGCGTATTCTTAAATATTGTGGAATATATATATATATATATGTGTGTGTGTGTGTAATGCAAATTAAAATTCGATGTAAATTAAATGTAAATTAAAATTCAATGTTTTAAACAAAGATAGATAAATCTAAAAATTTACTCTTTAAGGTATATTGTGAGTCACAGGCATGTACAATCGGCAGCAAAATTATTTGAGCGCTAGCAAAAATTCCTATATAAAAAAAAGTACACTTAATACCGTTTTGTTAGATAAACCCTTGCCGAATTATGTTCTTAGACTGACTAAGAACATGACTCGACAAGGATTTATTTAACAAAACAGTATCAAGTGTACTTTTTCTATATGGAATTTTTGTTAGCGCTCGAATAATTTTGCTGCCGATTGCATAATTTCTATTAATAATACTTTCTATTGTGCATGAAAAAAGGTATTTTTTGTTTAAGCAAATAATATACAATGGTTATGTATGACATAAGTAGATAATTAAATGTTTAAGAATCGCTATTTTTAAAACTGGCAGTTATTCAGTGGGAATAAAAATACATGTTAGCATCTTACAAAGCATCATATTATATTACATTTTCTTTCATCTTAAATGTACAATTTTTTGTCAGATATGTATTATTATTTTTGTCAGTTATGTTCAAAATGTTTAGTTCTATTAAAAGCAGTTTAAAGCTGTGTATCACAGAAAGAGAAAGAGGGAGAGATTGACTGAAAAAAATAATGATTAATTAATTAAAATTTCTTTTACTATTCTTATTTTCTGGTAGTTGAGATTTTTATGTAGATAGGATTCCCCGAGTCAAGAGTCAGTAACAAATTCATTTTAAATATTACCCCTAATTTTCAAATTTTATTTATTTTCTATTCTTTTGGTAACAGAGTAGCGTGCAGTATTGTCTATTTAAAGGAAAAAGACAGGAAGACAGGCTACACACAAATTCTAAATATTTATGTTAACCCTCTTTTCTTTCTTTCTTTTTTTAAACTTTCTCTTACTCATATATATGGTACAGAAAGTATTGTTTTTCAACCAACTTTTCGAATGAATTTTCGTTGTATGTACACGTTCTGAGGTCCTCTGAATCCGAAAATGCTTTTAGTTGTGTGTGTGAAAGAGGGAGAGAGAATAAGTGAGAGTTATCCATATCTTAAGAACACATAATGGCAGAAAGTCCAAACTCAGCATTCCTAATGTGTATCATATAGGAATGTTACACTAAATTTTAGTTCCCCATCATACTATAGGTATGGGGAACTTAAGTAATCGTGAAAATTTTCGACCTCGGTTTTTTGACTTTTTTACACGTTTTCAGGTGTGGAATCCGAAAATGGCAAAATTTGTATGGTGTCTGTTAGTTTGTTAGTTAGTCCATTAGTTTGTTAGTCTGTTTACACGATATCTCACGAACAAATGATCGCAGAGAGGTCAGACCAGTTTTAAAATATTACTTTCGATACTGGCAAGAACCCTATTCATTTACAACATTCGAATTAAAAAACTTCGTAAGTTATTAGAAATATACGATTTTCTTAACATGGGAGAATAGGACAAAATTTCACTTAAACGTGCATTAAATGGAAACTTTTTACTGTAAAAATGTCAGACCAGTTTTAAAATATCAATTTTGATGCCGTAATGAACATCATTAACTATAAATATACTACTTTGAAAATTTCGCAAGATATTGGAAATTATGAATTTCTTAACATGGCAGTATAGGGCAAAATTTCACATAAACGTCAATTTTTAGAGATATTTTCATTGTAAAGATGTCAGACTACTTTTGAAATATTATTTAGGATACTAGCATGAATATCACTGACTATGAATTTTCCAATATAAAAATTTCGTAAGTTATTAGAAATTTACGAATTTTTTAACATGGCAGAATAGGGCAAAATTTCACACAAGCGTCAATCTTGAGGGATATTTTCATCGTAAAGATGTCAGACCACTTTTGAAGTATTATTTAGGATACTGACATGAATACGATATAGTATGAATTTTCTAATTTAAGAAATTCGTAAGTTATTTGGAATTTACGATCCTCTTAAAATGGCAGAAGAATACAAAATTGAGCATAAACGGCCATTTTCATAATATATCAAACAACTTCAAAATAACATTTATGATACTTGTAGGAACATGACTGATTACAAATATTCTAATAGGAAAATTTCGTAAGATATTCTTTATTTAAGATTTTATCAACATAACAAAATTGGAAATTTTCCATATAAATATGCATTTTGAGGGTTGTTGCATTGGAAATAGTAGCATGAAAACTAAACAACGGAATTGGCCCTGATAAAATAAATCAATAGATTAGAATAAGATAAATATATCGAAGTGAACGGTGGATAGCCTATTAGGCGGGGATCTCATTCTGTCACTCTGTCAAGCGTTTTTAAAAATTCATTTCTCTTAACATAACCATGTTAAAAGAATGTCCTGTTCTAGAAATTTATGAATATATATATATATATATATATATATACATATATATATGATGGGGAACTGAGCAGAGTCCGCCTATGCCAACTAGTTTCATTGAGATCACGTAAAGGGTTCGTGTACTGGGACATAGAAGAGAATTCAAATACATTATGTCTGTGGGAAAGTTTCTGGTAAATGTGGTGTAGCATGTATAGGCTGACTTAAACAAAACGGAATAAACAAATATTCTTTATATACATAAAAGCATGTTTTATGTAGATTGTGGTATGGAACCAAAGTATTTGGATATATTGGGGCTATACTTGGAAAAAGCTGGAATTGTAATTTCTTTTGAATTAAATGTTTTTCATGTAAGACTAAATTTTGATACACAATATTGTTTATAGTGCATATTATTTATAAAAAATATACAGGGCTAACTAAAATTGAGGTAAAAAGTTCTTTTCTATTGCATGTAACTGATGGAACTGCTTTGCTACATTTTTCGTATTACGCCGACGAACACTGCTCTGGAAGGAAAATTAATGTTTCACATCCATATTGTAAACAAAGTATTTTTTTGAAGTTCTATTTTCAATTCTGGTAATTTGTATAACATCACGTTTTGAAGTAACCTGTTTACGAAAGTCCGATTTTTAGCGGTTGATCTATATGTATATCTGTTATCAGCATAGCTTAAAAACAAATAACTGCAGGAAATTCAAATTTGGTATTTTGAAGTTCATATTAGGTTGCCACTGAAAATTTTGATCAAGATAGGCAAGTTTGAAGGCAAATTAATAACAGCCTTGATTATTTTTTTAAATAAATGTAGACACTATACATGAACGGGGAAAGCCCTCCATCACAGAGAATTACATGTCAAATAAAGCTGTTTCTTAACCTATTTTAGATTATTTTTGAAGTGCATTGAACTTTATTATCTTATCTCATGGATTTTAAGGCTAATATGCAATCTATTTTTATAGTATTGAAATGCTAGGTAAGAGAAAGTCGTGTGGGTGACACACCAGATTATCTATGTATGTGTTTGTGTATTCACAAAAAAATTGGAAGATGATGGAAGACTAAAAATTTCATGTTGCTCTCATGACCACGTGAAGTTATATACACTCCGATTAAAAATCAATATTTATCTTCTTAATGATAAAAGCCCAAATTTTACAAAACTAACGCTCGAAACTGACATCATTGCTACAAAAATGTATTGAAAGAAAAATAATTAATTTTTTATCCTTGGTTAGGAGGAATGAATAAAATAACGAAAGAAGAATGATTTAGCAGGGAAAAAAATGACATAATTGCAACAATTTATTGATTTTTTTTTTTTTAAATTGGTGTTTTGAAAGAAATAAAATAAGTCTAAATGATAATTTAAAAGAATAGACGTAATGCTATGTAAGGACCACTACTTGGCGGTTTTCTTTCTGCGCCCTCATTAAAACCTGCCAAATTATAGTTAAAACATTAAGCTAAGCTAAATTAGAGGGGGGAAAACTCTTAAATACAGTTAAAATGATTATAATAAATAATAATAATAATAAATGAATAATATTTGGAAATATCGTCTGCTAGCAGGCGAGGGCGAACTAGTTATTTAAGAAATAAGTGAGAACTATACAAGGGTGAGGGATAATGCATTTGTTTTCTTAGAATGGATTTTTAAATGCTGAGAATTCATCCTGTTATTCCAAGAGTTACATTTTTAACTTTTCTTATTATATCTTAAGAAAATGTGAAAATTGTTTTAAATCAGACTTGTGTATCTATTAGATATTTAAGACACATTTTGTTTTTATGTGAGCAATTCACTTAAAACAATAATTTTATGATTATTATTTTTTTTTTAGTAGATTATTCATTCTTTTTGCCATATTACCCATTTATCATTCAGGACTGTTCATAAACCTATTTATCGTAGGTGTAAGAATCAACGGAAATTTTAAGTGAACTTCCTCTATTACGTTATATGTGATTCAGAGAAATATTAAAAATCTTTCACAAGACTAGGTTAATATATAATTAGTCACGTTATAATGAAAGAATTCTTTATAAAATTAAGTATTGCAACATTTTCTCTTTCCTCCCTTGTCTAATAAAGCATTTTCTTTGTAAAGAGGATACTTGACCTTACAGATTTTCTTGACCTTGCCTCGAGTATTTGGTAAAGTTAATTATCCATGAATCAATTAACTTTTTATGTTTTTATGTTTTTTTGTGATTCAGTGATAAGGAAAAATTCAGGGTCCTAAAAGTATTAGTTCAACCTTCCATCCACTGTGAATTAACTTAATATAGAATCTTGTATGTGCGTGTAATATTTAAATACACATCAAAGTGTTCTTTAAATAGCTACCTCTGATAAATCCTATTCTATTCATAACTCATAATACACAATGTATTCATAATCCTAAATATTTATCTTTATGTATAACTTTGTAAGACAACAAATAGCAGGAATTTGAGGAAAATACTGCATAATCTTGAAAAGATGAATTTGAGATATAGTTGTAATCATTAAAATGTCCTTTAGACAAATACAACCCATACACATTAAAAAATTCTAATTCTTTTGTGTTTCCCTAAAAATTAGCCAATGCTACGAGCTACTGTTTTATAGAAAATAAGGGAAAAAAGTAATCTTCCTCAGCTACTGTATTCAAACAAATAAAATAACATGCGATAGCCACCATGAAACTTTCTTTTATATTTTCTTACACAGATACACGCAGTACATATTAATTATTAAAATTATTACTATCTTCTATATTCAATAGAAGAAAGTATTGGATTCGTAAAAATTTTCGACT
Source organism: Salticus scenicus (assembly GCA_963930645.1). Lineage (NCBI taxonomy): Eukaryota > Metazoa > Arthropoda > Arachnida > Araneae > Salticidae > Salticus > Salticus scenicus. The sequence goes on from OZ005649.1 coordinate 35,497,921, forward strand.
CCCGGTTTTCGACGGACTTATACGTTTTGAGAGATCTGGAGCATGATTTGACCATTTTTAGAAAATGTCTGTCTGTGTGTGCCAAACATTTTGTGGCGACTGTATATCTCCGTGAACTATACTGCTTATAATTGTATATAAATTTATACGTAGATGCATCTCGACCTAAATTAGTGCCTATCAACTTTTGGTATGAACCGCTCAACAGGTGACACTGCTATACAGTGATTTCTTCAATTTAAGGGGTGGCTATATCTCAGGTTCTATTGCGTATAATCAAACAAAACTTGATATGTGAGAAGGTCATTATGAGACATTATGCTGATTCAATTTGAATGCTTATCGACCAACAAGTGGCGCTTCTATACAGCAATTTCCACAATTTAGGGGAAGGCTACAACTCAAACTACTTCACAGAATTGCATGTAAATTTATACGTAGATGCACATTGACATAAATTGGAGACTGTCATTTTTTGGTGTCAACTGCTCAACAGGTAACGAAGTACAGAGATTTCCATAATTTAAAGGAAGGCTATATTTCAGGTTTTATTGCGTATCATCAAACAAAACTTGATATATGAGAAGGCCATTGTGACACATTATGCTGAAGCAGATTCAATATGGATGCTTATAGGCCAGTAGGTGGCTATACTGCAAATTTCCTCGATAACGGGAAGGCAATATCTAAAACTTCTGTAGCATATAACTGCACTAAACTTGATATGTGAGACAACCATTATAAAAACGCATATTTTAGGATGTTATTTATCTATATATATAAAAATGAATGTTTGTCTGTATGTTATTTATAAAATCGTAAACGGATTGACCGATTTCGATCATTCTTTTTTTGTTTTTTTCCTTATAGGTCAGGGATGGTTTAGGAAAAAAAAAAATTGAAAAAATCTTTAAAATTAATTAAAATATGAAAATAATAAACTTATTGACTTATATTGACTTAATATAAGCCATTTAAATTTTTAATTGTTGCCAAAAAAAGTTTACGAGATACATTTATTTATTGTTTTCAGCATAAATGAAATATGCTTTCATGCGAAAAATAAGAAATTACTAAATGTTAAATTGGTCGATGAGAAAATGACACATTATAATTTTAAAATAAAATAGTAATATTACAAATGTAACATATTTCTTCTGAATTTTATTTCACAGCATTTTTTTTATATACAGATTTACTGTATATAAATATATACTTCAGATATCTATAGATACTTCAGATTTTTTTTTTTTTTTTTTTTTTTTTTAGTATGGCGGATGAAACACGCTTGGCATAAAAGTTAATTCAGCATTATGGTAAAGGTATTTTCTTATTGATAATTCTTGACAATTTTTTATAATTTTGATGCTGAAGTAGATCGGACATTTTTCGCCAAGAAAAAGATAGAAAGAAATACGCAAGCGAAGTGATGACGTCACTGGCCGTTCGTGGATGCAAGAAAAATATTTCCTATGTTAAACGCCCATTGGATTTTTTGTAAAAAATTATTAAAAATCGAGGAAAAATATTTCCCGATTTTAATCCGCATATTTAGGTATAGATATGTATTAGTTATCATGTCCATGCATTAGATTAAGTTATTTTTGTTGTAAAATTGACAAAATTTGAATTTTTAATTTCAAAACTCTAGAAAAAAAAATGGCAAACTTCCATATTCGATTGAAAACACAAACATTTAATTTCAAAGGATGATATTAACACAATAAATATCCAACTAATATACTGATTAAAAGGGAAATGATAAATATTCTATCATAATTTGAAGTCAAATTTGTTTTAAAATGTCTAAATAAAGTATCTGATATAAGATACTAATATGTTGTAGCGGAATAGATTTGATATCGGTCATCCTTGGTAGAAAAATAAAATATCGCCAAATTATTTGGCGAACATAATTTAATTCCTTTCAAAAATCATGGTTATTTTAACAACTTATTTTAAGACAGTAATGAATAATATGAAACAATATTTCGTACAATGCATATTACGAAAATATACATCTGGCATGTATATTTTCGTATTACGTTTTTGATCACCAAATACAATAAGCGCCAAGAACGACAGAGTTTTGAAATTTAAAATTAAAATTTTGTCAATTTGACAGCAAAATAACTCAATCTAACACATGCACATGATAACTAATACATATGTGTACCCAAATATGGGGATTAAAATCGGGAAATAATTTTCTTCGATTTTTAATCATTTTTTACAAAAAATCCAATCGGCGATTCACATAGGAATTCATTTTCTTGCATCCACGGACAGTCATTGACGTCACACTTCGCTTGCGTATAGGAACAATAATCGCATAAATTATATTTTGGTCTAAAACGGCAACAAAAATTTAAAAGTCGCCAAGGGCATTAAGGCTGTACCATGATCAAGTTTACATACTAATTTATTTATTTTTCTATATACCAACTACTATTAACTAAGCATGAAGTATATATAACCACAAAATAATAATTGTCTCATGCGAGAGAAGTTGCCGATCATAGCATATTGTAATATTATATGTGGCTTTAAATTGCTGTCATTCTATGGTTTATTCATTAAATCAAATAAATATAGGAAATAACTTGAGAGCAAATGTTATGTACATCACATATAATGTTGTTCATATGTAACTGGGATTCAGATATAAAAGAGCTACTTCAAATTTTTCGATACTGTCCGTATCGAAACTGTTATGTATGATAAGCAACCAAATGGAAGCCCACGGGTAAGCCATTGTCGCAGGCAATAGGGACAGGCACCGGAGATTGCAAGGACGAACAAGGCGCTGCCTAAGGCAGCGGGAACCCAAAGCAAGCTTTTGACCGATTTCAGTTTTTTTTTTTTTTTTTTTTTTTTTTCATAAAGCATATAGAAAAGAGTTTGCCAGCGAAGCGGGCAAAGCCGTCCAAAATTGTTTAAGAACTAAAATATTATTCAACAATTCGCCAGGAAATGAAAAAAAAAAAAAATCATTTATTTGTAAAAAAAAAAAAAATTTGAAACTCATAAATATTATATGAATTTCACCACATAGTTAAAATTTTAATTAACCAGTCACCAAATTATTATTAGAAACAGATTAATATTGTGCAATAGTGAACTAAAATCATACAAAGAAAGGTTTCGAAATAAAATTCATAATTGACGACCCAGTTTTTATACTTCCACAACGCAGTACTGTTTTAGTACAGAATCCCTATGGACGAATTTTAATTTTTTATCGCCATGTTGGCGATAACTATTTATTTGTTTATTTTGGCATTTTATTTTGGCTTTCAATGAGTTACAAATTTTTTTGAGTGTACTTTATCAGACTCTGTTTTGCACAGCACCACAATGATAAGGTTTCATTTCATTACATATTATGATCAAACCGTCAGTTCCCACACATACACATCAAAATTTCCACGTGAACGAAGTCGCGGGTAACAGCTAGTACAGAATAAAACTGCCTTTCTTTGGATATTTAGCGTTAGTTTTCTCTAAGATAAAAATCATTTGTATTCATCAAGTTAGATAATTTTAGTAAGTAATTGTTTTAATAAATTATTTGCACTTAGTGAATTTATATAGGAAAATATAAAAGAAAGTCTTGTAGTAGCCACAGCATACTAATCTTTTTTTATTATTTTCATGATGAATGCTGACTGTTTTCATAACAGAAAAGTATAAAACTAAAAGTATAAAAATAAACAAATCAATAAATCAAATCAATAAATTTGTTTCAAATTATCACAGATTTAATCATTCGTTTTATAGGTAATGACGAGTCGTTTTGAAAAATACATAGGGTAGGAGGTGCTCCAGTGATTGGCAGGCTCCAGTAATTGACATCTATTCCGAAATAATTAATAAATAAGAAAAATAATAAAATCCTATATTTTACATATAAGAATTTTAACATTTTATGTCAGACACTGGAGCATAGGGTGCTAATAACTGGTACAATGAATAACTAGCAGTGTCAAACACTGGAACATAATGTGCCAATTACTAATAAAAGGAAAAACTGGCAGTGTGAATTACTGGAACATTGAGTGGGTGTGAAATAAAAATACATAAAAAAAAAATAATTGTTATAAAATGTATATATTTTAACATATATGTGGTTTTGAATGTCTTTCATGCCATATGTATTAACTTAAGATTTCAAAAAATATTTTCTGATGACTAGAACATTAAAAACACCGGAGATTGCTCGAAAAGTTTCCATCACTGGTGCACTTATCCTATATTGAATTAAATAAATAAATATATTTATTTATTTAATTTAACATTGAAAAGTTGAAATATTTCTCATTTATCGACATTTATACGAAATTTCGTCCTATTCTGCCATATTAAAAGCTATGAAATAATCTAGTGTGTTACTCGTAGGACTTTCTTTTACCCTGCCCTTCAATACTATAAAGATATTCTACATAAGTCTCGAGATCAATAACGTAAGATGATGTAGTTTAATGTAGTTTAAAAATAATCTAAATTGGTTTAGGAATGGTTTTATTTGATATATAATTGTATGTGAGAGGAGGGGGGACCCCACTGATGTTTAACTTCCCGTTCAACAACAGTGCCTACAATTATAAAAAAAAAAAAAAAAAGGTTGTTATTAATTTGACTTCAAATTTACCAATCTTGATAAAGTTTTTATGTGGAAACCTAATACGAACATCAAAATATCAAATTCGAATTTATTGCAATTACTTCTTTTTAAGTTACGATGATAACGGATATACATTCAGATTAACCGTTAAAATTTGGATTTTCATAATCAGAGCATCTCAAAACGCGATGTTATAAAAAAAAACAAAGTTGAAAACTCAATTTCAAAAAATACTTTCTTTATAGTATGGGTATGAAAAATTAATTTTCTTTCCTGAGCAATGTTCGTTGACACAATAAAATACAGCAAAGCACTTCCATCAAATACATTCAATGAAAACAACGTTTAACTCTATTTTGGATAACCCTGTATATTGTCTATAAACAATATGCACTATAAACAATATTGTGTATTTAAATTTAGTCTTACTTGAAAAACAATTAACACAAAATGATTCGCAATTCCAGCAATATCCATGTGTAGGTCCAAAATATTCAAATATTTTGGGTAGCCCTGTAAAATAATGAATTGCATACAATACATTATACACAAAACAGGCTTTTATGCATATATATAAAAAAAATTGTTTATTCTGTTTTAAGTCAGTCTATAAATGTTATACTGTACTTACTCGAAATTTTAACATAACATTTTTGACATAATGTATTTGAATTCTATTGGATGTCCCTGCATTGAATCATTTGCTTGATCTCAATGAAAAGTTTAGTGTAGCATCCCTATATGATACAGATTTAGAATACTGAGTTTGGACTTTCTGCTATTATTTGTGCTTGAGAGATATGCTGAAAACAGACAGATCAACCGCTAAAAACATGTTTGTCTGATTCAGGGGACCTCAAAACATGTAAATATAACAAAAACTCAATTTCGGAAATCTGACCCAAAAACAATGCTTTCTCTACCATAGAGAAAGCATTGCATGAGGAGCAAACATTCAAACCGTGATTTCTCCTTCGGATGCAATTTTGCAGACAGCAGAAAAACTAACAAATTAAAAAATAACTAAACTTAAAACAAATTATCATTTGTTTAGATGTATTACTAGATACTAGGAAAATATGTAGACATGTCTAGGAGCATATGTAGAAATAATATTTTTAAGTTAAGTGCAAAGAAAAATCACTAACTCATTTTATTTTTTATTTTTGGAGAAAACACGTTTGAATGTTTGCTCCTCAATTATACGGGTAAGAGAAAGCGAATAATCTGGTGTGTCACTCACACAATCTTCTCTTACCCTGCATTTCAATACTATAATGATAGATTGCATATTAAGCCTTAAGATCAATAGCATAAGATAATAAAGTTCAATGTACATTTAAAATAATCTAAAATAGGTTTAGGAGCAGTTTTATTTGACATGTAATTCTATGTGAGAGGGGCTATTGCTCCCTTCAAACCCCGTTTAATTATGGTGCATACAATTATTTTAAAATAATAATAATAATAAATAAATAAATAAATAAATAAAAATCAAGGCTGTTATTAATCTACTTTCAAACTTGCTATTCTTGATTAAATTTTTAGGTGGCAACCTAACACGAACTTCAAAATAATTGCACAAATTTCAAATTTGGTATTTGTTTATACATATAGATAAAGAGATAAAAATTGGATTTTCGTAATCAGGGCACTTCAAAACGTGATATTATAGAAAAAACTAGTGAGGAAAATAGAGCTTCAAAAATACTTTATGAAAAATTAATTTTTCTTCCGCGGCAGTGTTCGTCGTCATAGTAAAATGTGCTAAAACACTTCCATCAATTATATACAACATAAAAGAACGTTTATATTAATTTCGGGTAGTCCTGTATAGTGTCTATAATCGATATGCATTATAAACAATATCGTGTACTTAAATTTAGTCTTACTGGAAAAACATCTAACATAAAACGAATTACAATTCCAGCAATTTCCACGTATAGTCCTAATAAATCCAAATATTTTGGTTAGCCCTGTAAACGAATGATGAATAATTTCCATACCACAATCCACACAAATATGCTTTTATTCATATACAGTGGAGCACCGTTTATACGTTTTTCATGGGACCGTTCCTAAAAAACGTATAACTGAAAAAAGCGTACAACTGAAAAAAGCGTACAACTGAAAATTCGTTTTAACATTAATATACAATAAAGTATCATATTAATAATAAAAGTCTAATCAATTTTCATGATTTCCTTTACATTTATTCAAATAAGCTATATTTTTAGTTATATTTAAAATATTTTTAAAAGGCTGAATAAAAATTAAATGATAATTAAAAATATAGAAGTTCAGAAAATTTTTTCAAGATTTCGATTTTAACCTTTAAAGACAAAGACTTTTGTTTTCTAAACGAAGATGACATTTTTGCAAACGATTAAAAGGAAGGAAGGAAAGAAAAATATTTTCTCCAACCATAATGTCAAATATCTTCCAAGTCGCCCAATGGAAGTGAATAATAAATCTTCAAGTTTACAAAATGCTTATAAAGTTGTGGGCTTTTTTCCTTTCATACCCCATTCCTGGAATCAACTAAAAGAGAAAGTGGGAGGTCTTCAAGTGGTCACTGGCTACTTGTATACCTACCATTCAACCCAGTCGCCAGTTGCGTATCTCTGGAAATTTCTCTAACCCCCCCTTCCCCCAGGCTATCGATGCAAGTCGCACTTTGTTCTATAGCCGTACTTTGTTGGGGCCTGGTCGTTTCCCCTGATTTAAAGGGGGTGAGAGAAATTTGGTTTTTCCCTTACAGGTCGATTGCGCCGGTGAGTTCCTCCACATATCTTTCCCCATCTCTTCCCCTCCACTTCTTTTTAAAGACATGCTTCTCAAAAGGATTAGAGCTATTTATCTATAAGAAACACGTGACACTTTGTATAGAAAATTGAATGGAGTTAACAGTTTTAAAATCTTGTTAGCTTGATTTCATTCCTATAAGCGTTTATATTTTATTGTGTTCATGCTGCTAGATTGTAAATTATGCTGTTATGGAATTAATTTACAGCAAACGTAGTAAACCACTAATTTTGTTTTGTAATTTCAAATTTTATAAAGACTCTGTAACAAATGACAGTATTAAATGGCGATGTGTAAACAAAAAGTACATTGCAAAATAATAAAAAGAAAATAATTTTTTATACCCCACCCTGCACCCCCATCAATAAAAAATGTATGACTATTTATGATGCAATACAACTGCAGAATGCAAGAGAAACAAATGAACAGTTGCCAAAATTATCTATAAATTTAAAAATATATATTTAGGATCCAAATGAAATATGAATTAATCCATAGTACTCATACTTTAGTCATTAAACAATTATACATGGAAATGAAACTTTATATAAAGCAATATATATTGAAAAGTTAATGAGCTTTATAAGGAGCCTGATACATAAGATCATACATAACAAATATGAAACAAGTATAACAGAAATAAATAAATGGTAAGTAGAAGAAGAAGCAGGGGCCCCTACGGCTATATTATATATATATAAAGAAAGAAAAACAAATACTGTACTTCAATTATTTCTTTATTTTTGATTCTGTGCATTTCATACTGCAAAGTTATTTCGATTGAAGTATATTGTAACAACTACTATATAACATTTAAGGATTTAAATAACCATTTTAGCTTTAATATGAGGGTTATAACTGTAATTAATACATAACAAGTTTAAATTATCATCACAATAATTGTATTTTTTTTTTTTTTTTTTTTTTTTTTTTTTTTTAAGTAAAGTTATTGATGAAGGTGCTTAAGATAATAGTTAAATTATTAATCAAATTAAAATTCATTTTAACGAGTGTCTTTCAATAACATCATATTAAATGTTATCTAACACAATTGTTGATATCCTATAATTGTCTCTAATCTCATTTAAACAAAAAAAAAAAAAAAAAACTTTTCTACATTACGATCATAAAATTACTATGTTAATTAATTACATTTTTCAAAGATATCTCGTTAAGTTTTAATTTTCACTTGCTTATTATTATTATTTTTTAAATTTACAGTAATTATTATCTTCATTTTAACTACAATAAGGTCTCCACTTGTCTGTGGTGGATTCTGCTCCTTATTCTTCTTCTAGTAATTATTATTTTTTTTTTTTTCTGTTTGTTTATATTTGTTACGCATAACTCATCAGTAAATATAGCAGATACAACTCATTAACTTTTTCAATATCTTCTGCCGTGTAAAAGGCTATATTTCTATAAGTAACTGTTTATTGATTAATTCAAGCCTTCTTTTCTTATGTTTGATCGCAGTAATATAAATTATATATATACATATATTTATTCAAACTTTCTCCCTTCTTTCACCACTAGTTGGTTATAAATAATTATTTATAGTGATAATTGAAAAACAAAAAGAAAGAAAGTAACACATTTGAAAGATTTTTTTTCTCTTGAACCCAGTTTTCAAATTTTTATCGCAAATTATTACAAACAAAAATTTTATTTTAAAACTTAAAAATAAGAAAATCAAATATTCCCATTGTATTCCTTACAAAATCTTTACAAAATATCTTATTAATATTGTTAATACAAAAATAACAAATTTATATTCTAATATCATGACCTGATAAATCAGTACTTGAATTTTTGGTAAAATGAAAATAGATAAATAAAAATAAAAGTACAGCACATACACGTATAAATAATTAATTACACATTCTTTTATTTATTTTTTCTTTTTGCACGCGTGTGTGTGAGAGTGTGTACTATTTATGTCACCTGCAAGGGAATGAAGGACACATCCCCCCCCCCATGCTTATCAGTACATGTCAGTTATAAACATGGACAATGGACACAGGAAAGGGGGGTGCAGGGCAAACGACCTGTGCCTGCGAGAAAAGGGTGAGGGGAAACGACCCATTTTTTCTGTCAAGATATCATACGTCAGGGGAATCGACCTCCACCCACTTTGTTACCATAGTTCTAAGAAAAAAAATAATCGAAAAAAAAAAAATCATAAGAATAAAACATAAAGAGCATTCATGTTTTTTTTTTTTTTTTTTAAATCCTGGAATGAAACTCAAACTTGGGTTTCTAGAAGGAGGGGAAAAAAACGTATAAGTGAAATTAAGAATTTACTTGTGTCATATAAACGAAATATTTTAACATTAGAATTCAATGGAATGATTTGGGACCGAAGACGAAAAACGTATCAATGAGAAAAACGTATAAATGAGAAACGTATAAAAGGTGCTCCACTGTATTAGATTTCGTTCATTCCGTTTAAGTCTGTCTATAGATGTTACACCGTACATACCATAAATTTCCCCATAGACATAATATATTTGAATTCTTTTGGGTATCCCTGCACACGAACTATTTGCTTGATCTCATCAAAAAGTTTAGTGTAGCATCTCTATATGATACACATTTAGAATGCCGAGTTTGGACTTTCTGCTTTAATTTGTTCTTGAGATACACTGATAATAGACAGACACACACGCAGACCAACCGCTAAAAACTTTTTTTTTCTGATTCAAGGAACCTCAAAACGTGTAAATATTAACAAAAACTCAATTTCAAAAATTTTACCAAAAAACAATACTTTCTCTTCCATATTTTTACTGGGTAAGAGAAAGTAAAAAAGAAAGTAACTATTTAAAACTTATTTCTTTATTTACTTTTCGTTTCCTTTTGATTTATTTTATTTTAATTTTTTCCTCTCTATTAGTTCTCCATCATACTATAGGTATGGGGAACTTAGGTAATCGTGAAAATTTTAGTTCCCCATCATACTATATGTATGGGGAACTTGGGTAATCGTGAAAATTTTAGTTCTCTATCATACTATAGGTATGGGGAACTTAGGTAATCGTGAAAATTTTCGACCTCGGTTTTTTGACTTTTTTACACGTTTTCAGATGTGCGGAATCCGAAAATGACAAAATTTGTATGATGTCTGTCTGTAGGGTGTTTGTTAGTGTTAGTGGGTTAGTGTATTAGTCCGTTAGTCTGTGTACACGATATCTCAAGAACAAATTGTCGCAGAGAGGTCAGATCAGTTTTAAAATATTAATTTTGACACTAGCAAGAACCCTATTCATTTGCATCATTCGAATTTAAAAGCTTCGTAAGTTATTAGAAATTTACGATTTTCTTAACATGGGAGAATAGGACAAAAATTCACTTAAACGTGCATTAAATGGAAACTTTTTACTGTAAAAATGTCAGGCCAGTTTTAAAATATCAGTTTTGATGCCGGAATGAATATCAGTAACTTGAAAATTTCGCAAGTTATTGGAAATTTACGAATTCCTTAACATGGCAGTATAGGGCAAAATTTCACATAAACGTCAATTTTGAGAGATATTTTCATCGTAAAGATGTCAGACTACTTTTGAAATATTATTTAGGACACTGGTATGACTATTAATGACTATGAATTTTCCAATATAAAAATTTCGTAAGTTATTGGAAATTTACGAATTTCTTAACATGGCAGAATAGAGCAAAATTTCACATAAACGTCAATCTTGAGGAATATTTTCATCGTAAAGATGTGAAACCACTTTCGAAATATTATTTAGGATACTGGCATGAATATCATAGACTATGATTTTTCCAATTTAAAAAATTCGTAAGTTATTTGGAATTTACGATTTACTTAACATGTCAGAATAAGGCAAAATTGAGCATAAACTTCCATTTTGAGGATCAAAATACATTAGACAACTTCAAAATTACATTTATGATATTGGTTTGAACATGATTGAATACAAATATTCTAATAGGAAAATTTCGTAAATTATTCTTAATTTACGATTTTATCAACATAGTGAAATTGTAAATTATTCATATAAATATCAATTTTGAGGATTATTGCATTGGAAATAGTAGCATGAAAACTAAACAACGGAATTGACCATGATAAAATAAATTAATAGATTAGAATAAGATAAATATATCGAAGTAAACGGTGGATAGCCTATTAGGCGGGGATTTCATTCTGTCACTGTATCAAGCTTTGGTCAAATTCATTATTTTTAACATGATTATAATATGTCTCGCATTAAAAATTTATGAGAACAGAAATATGATGGGGAACTAAACAGTGTCCACCTATGCCAACTAGTTTTTTATAATTTTTGTCACATTATTATTGACTTGAGATTTTATTCATTTTGGCTAATCACTCAAATCGGTTTCATGTGCTGCCGTTTTGTTTGCAGAACCCGTGCCTACTTTGTTCTACTAACGAAGGCCTGTGTTTTAATTCAGCCCGACACGATTGTTGCGAGGTTTTTAAGGTTATTTATTTATTTTTTTTCTTTTCCATCTTACGGTATTTATTCAAAGTTGTTAACTTATTATTAGGGTTATTATGAAAAAATTCGTAATTTAATTCATTTTTTATTTATGATTTTATTAGTTTTATAGAGTCGGGAGAAGCTTTCTTCTTTCATTATTTGATAAATATTTACTGTGGGAAAATGTAGCATCATTACGAAAAGAATATAAAATTCGGTTAACACATTGAGCGCCACACAAATTCTTAAAATTCATTAAAATTGAATAATGATTCCTCCTGTAATAAATAAAAATTAAGCAAATTTTTAATAAATTTAATATTTTTAGTTTTATATCTTATTTTATATCCGCCACCGATGGCTGACGTGGCTTTATATCATATTTGACACTGTCAGCCACCGATGGCTGACAGGGCGCTCAACGTTTTAATTTTTTATTGGTACTGCTTTTACCTTCGGGGTAAAACTTTCACTGAAATGTTTGAAGTATAACACGTTCTGTACACTCCTAAAGTTTCAAGATGATTCCTTCAGTACTTAGAGATATATGACAAAATGTCTAGAATCTAGAATGGCTGACATGGCACACAACGTGTAAAAAAAAAAAAAAAAAAAGAGAGAGAGAGAGAGAGAGACATAATAATCAAAAAACGTAAACTACAAAAATAATAAACATCAGTTTTGGATCGAAATAATTGATCACGCCCCTTCATCAAGCGAAACATATCAGTCATATAAACAATCCACTCACCAAAATGTTTGACCGCAGTTCCTATAGATTTTCCTAATAAATTTAGCGCTAAAAGGGTGATATCGAATTTGACCCCTCGTAACTGCCCCCCCCCTCCCCCCTTAAAATCAAAAGCACAAAAACACAAAAATGGGTCTTTGGAAATATCACACAGAAGATGCATGTTTCCAATATCTTTGTACCATTTTTGGTTGCGTTCTACTCAAAGATCTACCAGGTGTATAAACTTAAATCCGCTGTTTGCGTATAGATGGCGCTAGTGAGTGTATTAACAGCGGACATTTAAATGTCTTATTGTTTTTGTATTAGTTTGACGTCTGTTCACATAAATCAGTGCAAATCGTTAGTGATTTCATATAAAAACATTAATTTTTCTTCGTGTAAACATGTCTCGTTTTGTACCAAAAAAAGAGCATATGCGGGAAGCTCTGCTTTTCTGCTTCAATTTGAAGAAATCAGCTGCTGAATCGCATAGAATGCTTGTGGAAGCTTATGGTGACAGTGCTTTGTCAGAAACAACTTGCAGAGACTGGTTTCGTCGTTTCAAAAATGGCTATTTTGACTTAAATGACAAAGAGCGTGAAAATCGGCCCCGAAAGTTTGACGACCATGTATTACAGGCTCTTTTGGACGAAGATGATACCCAATCGCAAAAAATGCTTGCCGAGAAGTTAGGTGTCACTCAACCAGCCATTTCTATCCGTCTACATGCCATGGGAAAGGCCTTTTTATCAACAAAGACATGACAAACTGATTTTTCTTCATGATAACGCGCCAGCACACACGTCAAAATTGGTCCAAAATTCTCTCAAAACACTTAACTGGGAGGTGTTACCCCCATCCCGCTTAATTCACCAGACCTGGCTCCTTCTGATTATCACCTGTTTTCATCAATGGGCCATGCACTCGCCGAACAGCACTTCGTTTCTTACGAAGACGTTCGAAAATGGCTGGACGAGTGGTTTGCCTCCTAAGATAAGGAATTCTTTTGGCGTGGAATTCACCAATTGCCCGAAAGATGGGAAAAATGTATAGTTAGCGAGGGAAACTATTTTGAATAAAATTTTGTTTTGCTTTATATAAAAAATAAATGTGTTTTTATTACTAAAAAACAGCGGATTTAAGCTTATACACCTGGTAGAATGTGTGAAATCTCCCTCCAAAAATTGATTTTCACCTCCTCCCCCCCCCCCCCCACCGTAAAAATCAAAAATTTCAAAATTACAGAAGATGGTTTTTTTACTCTCAAGTTTAGTCTCTTCATGTGAAATTTCTTCACCATGAATTTGGAGCCGAGTTATACTTACAAACGTGCTTTTGCCTCCTGCCTCTCAAGGGGGAACGGGGGGGGGGGATTTTTAAAAAGTTGATACATATAATTTAAGCTGAGTAAAGACCTAAATTTCTGCAAAATGTCGGTGAATTCCGTTCAGTTGATACCCGGACAAAAATGGCGTTACAGACATACAGACAGAAAGACACACATACGCACATACAGAAAATTTTCTGAAGTCATTTTCGACGTCCATGGTGTATGAAACGTGAAGATATCGCATTTTTTTTTCTTTTTTTTTTTTTTTTTTTTTTTCTGATAAATTCACAGACAAAAGTCTGATTTTATTAATATAGACTTTTAGGACGGAGGACTATTAGTTTCAATCTGAAGTTTTTGTAGACCAGTTTTGTGTAACACCAAAATAAATTAGAAATATTAGTCACATCGTTACAAATTTGCTACCAAATGAAAGGGGCGATTTTTCTGAATCCAGAAGTGTAAATATTTTTTTAACATAATTAGATTTTTTAAAATTAACTAAAGTATGAAAATTAGGTGACAATATTTCATTTTAATTCATTTCAGTTACTTTAGAAAGTACGTGGCACAGTTTTACGGTCAAAAAATGAGATAAAAAATAAATTAAAAATTAAAATTTCAACTTAAAAAATAAAAAAAATTCAGACTGAAATAAATAGGCCTTCTTACTAAACTAAATTCTGTCTTTGAGAGAATTTTTAATGGCTTTTATTATTATTATTATTATTATTATTACTTTTTTCTTCAAGCTGATCACAATTTTGGGGCACTTCTATAAAAACAATCTTTATTATTATTATTTTTTAACCCTTCTTTTATTTTTAGTTTTTTTAGTTATGTAACTTTGGTTGCATAACTAAGAAGCTAACTTAGTTATATAACTTTGGGATTATTTAGCAAATTCTGGAACTCTCTAGAAAATTTTGAAATTTTTCTGGAAGCCAAATTTTTTCAGAAGGTTCCATGAAGTTTCTAGATGGTTCCATGAAATTTCTAGAAGGTTCCACGATGTTCTTAGAAAGTTCTATGAATAATTCAGAAGATTCCACGAAGTTTCTAGAAGTTTCCAGGAAGTTTCCAAACGTTTCCATGAAGTTTTTAAAAGATTTCATGAAATTTCTAGATGTTTCTCGAAGATTATATGAAGTTTCTTCACTAAATTCATTTTAAAGAAAATGATGACAGATAAACAAACAGACAGACAAACCTATTTAATATAAGAGCATTCTAAAAACGGAAAAGCCTAAAAATTACATAGTACTTTGGTGTTTTATCGTGATAAATTAATAATTATTTCTAAACATTTAATAACAAATACTAATAAAAATAATGTAAATTTATAATTGAAGCAATGTGAAGAAAAACATAGCCATTCTCTTTTGTAATTATTTATTTGTAAATGCGTAAATACATAATATTGAGCTACTATTGAAGAAACTGAGCTGAACTTTGATGGAGGAGATGGCATTAAGTGAAGAAGAAGGTTAAGGCAAGGGAAGAAGATGCTCAAGATGGAAGACGAGGAAAGAGATGACAAATATCCAGCGTGGAATAGGAAGCCCAAGACATATCAACAGATGTTAAATGGAAATAAATAAAAGTCACATTTCAGGTAAATATAAAGTCAAGTCTGAGTAAACAAATGTCAAGTCCGGGTAAATAAATGTCAAGTCCGGGTAAAAAGTCAAAAATATCAGGAATTGGATGCTGATGATGTTAAAGCGCATCTTGAAGTCTGCATTCAGGAAAACGATCAGAAAACAGCGGCGTTATTTTTTCTTTTTGAAGACAGTTTTCTTCAGTCTTTGAAAGAATGACAACCTAAAAAACAATAAAATATAATATTAATATGATAATTATTTCTTCACACTATACCATATTGAAGAATACTAATTAAAATTTATTAAATAAGGAATGAAGAAAATTTAATCAGTTGCACATTCTAACTAAATTTTTGCCAATTATATAAGATGTATTTTTAACGGTCTGAAAAGAATTTTATATAAATGATCTTTGAAAGCTTCTGTTTTCTTAAAACATATATTTTTCTTAGAAGTCTTTCAGCAAACTCGGATATATATATATATATATATATATATATATATATATTAGTAATTTTATATGATATCATATATAACTGTCTCCCAAACAACTAATTATTTATTACCTTGCTGCCATAATTGCCTTTCATAAAGATATAGCAATTTTCGAGGGGAAATTTTATTATTTAAAAAAAAAAAAAAAAAAAAAAAAAAACATTTTTTGACTTTTTTTTAATATCTTTTGCTTTGTATAACGCTTCCTTTCCATATGTAATTGTTTATTAATACTTCATTAATCCATGTCTTCCTTCTTGGTGTTTGATCATTATAATGATGAGTGGTGATTATTTACAGCTGTGTATCTTTATTTAGCCCTAAATTTTCTGTGTTTAATCCTGTAATTTCATTTTAACGGGTTGTTTTTCTTCAAGTTTTTACAGATTACCATTTCATATATGACAATTTTATATGATAGGTAGATCATATTCATGTGATATATTTTTCAGTCATTAAACATAGTATACCAAACTACATCGAGACATGGGCCTCATATGAGTTTCGTAAAATACTATACACATTTTGTTATTAGTTTTATGAAAGCTTTTTTATTTGAGTTTTTACATAATATACAGTATTACGATTTCAAAATATAGAAGCAATATATTTCGGAAAAAAGCTTTTGAATTTTATTACATAATAATAAGAATTAATATAAATTTTTTCTAATTAAACTCTTTATAAATATCGCTATATTACGCATTTTGACGTGTTCGGGGACAAAGGGTAGACTTGCTGAAACACAGCGTAATGTCACTTCCAAGTTCGAAACAAACTAAAGCACAACGCGGAAACTAAAACGCCATACATTTTGTACACAAAAAGCTGTTCAATTAGCTTAAATGTACCACCAAATAGCATAAAATATTGCTTACTGTCGCAATAGTTAACTCTGTTTAAATATTAGAAGCATCTTAGGGTAACTGTGACGGAATAACATGTCTTGTCGCAGCAAGTATAGAGCGCCATATACCGCTTTGTTCGTGAACGTTTTAATATGTAATTTATAAAGTATTACAGGGACTTTTAGAGTTGTTAAGACTTTTTATTTATCTCCGAACTTTTATGTGGTATTAATTTTAACTAATTGTTGAAGTTCTTTATTATTACTGTATTGTCAACTGGATCCACAAGTTACCCCGTTACACTTACTTTCATCGCCGAAACCGTTTTTAGTCATCATTAGATAAATATTTACTATGTAGGCAAATATAAAATATAGATATATGTATATATAGATATATATAGTTACATTTATACTTACATTTTGTGTCTGAGAATAAACATTTCCAAGATGGTGAAATTGGCTCTTCGCAGCCATTCAAACACATAATCTTTAGCACGGCTGTCAAGAGTTTGCCAAACAGAATCAGTTTCGTTGACTTTAATCAAATATGGCATGGCATTAGAAAGATCAATTTTTTTCTCAGTCATGAGTTTTTTCCATGTTTTATCCCTTTCATTTTTCAGTTGGTTTTTAAACCATGCAACAGCATTTTGGCAAATTGTAGACGATCTTTTCATTCTCAGCAAAGCCGCTTCCACTTCATTATCATAGAATGCGCTGTCAAACATGAAGCTGAAAAATTTTTTGATTTTTTAAAAGAAAACCCATCACAAAATTAAAGAAAAGAACTTAAAGTTACATATCCTAATACAAAAATCTAAAAAAGAGTTGTTTTGAGACAGACAAAACAAACATTTTGAAACTAAATTAAATTTTCTCAGTGTTATATATGTACAATACAAAGATATTGTAAATAATTAGATTATAATTAAATTATATAATAAATAAACATAATACAAATAAGTATTTCTGTAATTTTGATTTTTTAAAAATGATGCGAGAAATTACTATTGATCTGCATTGATTTACATAATTATTGTCTAGATTTCAAAATATTTTAAGAGGCACAAAAGAGAAATAAAATAGGACTGTAAGCCTCCTTCAATATAGAACCTAATTTAGAAGAAAATTTGCACTGTGAATTATGAAAGTATTTGGAGATATCTTAGACACTTACCTATCTACTGCTAACTCTCTTCTCAAAATTTTCAAACTTTTCTCGTACTTCTTTATATCCTGATCGTAATCGAAATCCTTACGAGAAGGAATTCTGGAAAAAAATATATTTATTTACTTATTTTTGTATACATTTCTTGATTAAAACAACTAAATGTTTTGGCACAGCTTTAGTATGGGCTCCCTTTGGCAAAATTTGAAATTTATCATCAAGCTCGGACATTTTCACACCAAAGTCTTTATTTACGCAACTGAGATAGCCCTTTCATCGCCCAAAAAGTAAAATATATTTAAAGTCGCCAAAGAAGTCCCATACTAAAACTGTGCATGGTGGTATATACAACATAATTTGAAATAATAAATCGGTTTAAATAAAAAGCTATTAAAATATACAATACATATATACATTCAAACCTCGTTAACGTGAATCTCAAAGAAAATTAAAAAAAAAATGTTCGTGGTATCAGTAGTTCATGCTATCAGTAACTCAGAAACTAATCTTTATTTTGAAGCGGATTGTGGAAACAGTTCATGTTAAAAGTAATTCGCGTTAGCATTTGGAATCATAATATAAATGCATATATTTCACTAAATATATTTGTTATTTTATCTTTAGAGTTTGTTATTGCATTTATTTTGCATACAATATTGATTGTATTCATTCTCTTTATAAAACAAAACTTTTTTATCTTCCATTAATGTATTAGGTGCAGTGATAAGTACATTAGGCTTAGTGACACATATTGAAAAAAAAAAAAAAAAAAAAAAAAAAAACTGAGTCACAAAAATGATATACTTACGCAAACTTCTGAAAGAAACTTTTAAAAGTCATTTTTCTCAATATAATATAGTAGAAAAGTCACAGATTAATAAATATCAGCCTTTTTAAAAGACAAAATATCAAATCTTTAGTTCTTAGCAAACGTCAAGCAATAAGACTTTTACCAGAACAAAACTTTTTCGAAAGCATTTGTCATTCTTACAACAATGCGAGTCTATAATAGATCACTAACAATAGTTTACAACAATATATTTAAAATGTTTTAAGTTAATCAACATTCCTCATTTTCATTGTTACAAATTTTATTACTTCGGTTGTTATTATTATTATTTTTTCTATCAACATTGCCTTTTTTAGGTTTTAAATAGCCTTTATCAAAAACAGTATTTATTTTATTTCATACATTCAATAATTTGTTGTTCATTTGTTTGCATTTTCATTTTTATTTTTATTTTTAACGTGTTTATCAGTACATAACTTTAAATCAACTGAAAAATTTCTTTTTCCTCTTAAGGATATGCATTATGGTGCATTAATAGTGGAAAATACTTAATTTCGTCGACGGTCAAGACCAATGTTATTTAATGAGAAAATTTATTTTTACAATTATTCATTACCTAACATATTTTTTTCAAATTCTGTTTTCACATTCCTAAAATTCATAACTATTAAATTAGTACTCGTTTTCTATTTATTTTTTTATTTATTTATTTACGTATTTATTTTATTTTTCAGCTAAAAAAAAAAAAATAAGTAAGTGCAAACTTTCAAATACCTGTTAAAATCCTTTTTAACTACTAGCTATTAATTTCGGACACTCCGTGTCCATCTTCCGAGCTAAGTAATTTTATCTACTCCGTTCTTCAGGAGGAAACCTCGTTGTTTCCTCCTGAAGAACGGCATAGAGAAAATTACTTAGCTCTGAAGATGGACACGGAGTGTCCGAAATTAATAGCTAGTAAATAAAACGGATTTTATAAGGTATTTGAAAGTTTGTTATAGTCAATTATCCTTTTCTTTAAAATAAGTTTAAATAAGTAAGTGCATTTTTCGCCTTTTCTAGCAAGAAAATAAAATATTAAAAATGTGAATAATCAATTTTTCGAAAACGAGTACTAAGTTTAACGATTGTGAATTTTCTTATTGTGAAAAGAGCGTTAAAAAAATACATTGGGTAATGAAGATAATGAGTAATTGTGGAAGTAAATTTCCCTATAAAATAACATGGGCTTTGGTTGTCAACGAGATAAGGTATTGTCCACTTTTTAGAAAATGCTTCACCTAACATGGCCGGCAGTCTGACCCAATGTCTTTAGCAAATTAATCATTATTTAATGGTTTCCTATTTATATATATATATAAAACTCACGATCATTGAATAGTTTCTAGTGTTCAAAAAATTAATATTTTAAATTTTTAATAGTCTTTTAAAGCTCTAAAATGCGAATAACTAATTAAAATGGATTTTTTTTTTTTTTTTTTTTTTTTTGCATATCATAACTTTAAAATTAAAAAAAAAAAAAAAAAAAAAAAAAAAAAATGGGAAAGTGAGGATTAACGATCGGAAATTTTCCAAATATGAAAACAGAATTTAAAAATATATATTAGGTAATGAGTCATTTGGAAAATTAATTTCCCCGTAGAAATCGGGAGATTAGGCTGCCGGCTACGTTAAGTAAAATGTAATGAGATTCCATGATAACCTATAATAAAATATATCATAAGTAATATCCATTATTATTCATTACATAATAAATATTTTTAAAATTTGTTTTCATATTCAGACAATTCCTAATCATTAAATAAATCCCTGTTTATTTTATTTTATTTTTTTTGCCTTCAAAATTTATTTTGCTGTTGTTGTAAAATGCAAAATTCCGATTTGTAAAATTTTCATTTTACAGCCGTAAAATAAAAATATTTAAAATAAAAATAAATAAATAAATAAATCATCAATTTTGGAAAAACAAAGACTGATTCAACAGAAAAAAAAAAAAGAATTGGAAACGAAATTTAAAAATTCGTATTATGTAATGAGTAATATGATGGAGATTATTTAGGATTAATTTCTCTTCGTTTAATATGGGGTTTGATTAATCTTGATATGCTATGATGCACTCACTTAAATGAAATAGTGACGTAATTTTAGCAGAATTGAAGCCATATTTTAAGAAAACTTGATAAAAAAAAAAATTAAACAACAATACACAAAATATTGTACAAACATATCTGAATATAACACTTTGCATACGTAGAATTATATACATTTATTTCTTTAATCAATTCGTTTTAAAAACTACATTTTATGGTTATTATTATTATTATTATTTGTTATTGTTTCGTTTACAGTATTTTATTCTATTTTAATAAATGATATTAAAAGGGAATAACTAACATCCAATAAGTGTTCCCGCCAAGGAAATAATTTAATTAAACTGATTGTTAATAAAACTTTCAAGGAAGTTACATATTCGTAACATCCAACAAATCGTCATATAAACTAGTTGAACCCTTTTCACCCTCTTTTGGGGGACACCAACTTTTTCAGTAAACGTAAACTTCAATAAAGTATTTTCATACATGACATCAAGATTTTAGCTCAAAAGGACTTTAAATTGCTGAGCATCCTTCCTTTTCTCTTTTGCAAGGAGGTGGGGAGTGTCTTTTTTATATCGCAGTAATTTTTCCCAGGTGGTAAGGAATATATGTGCCAATTTTCCTTCAAATGTTTCAAAAGGCATGGATCTGTATAACTAAAAAAAATAAATAAATAAATAAATAAATAAAAAAATTAAAAAAAAAAAAAATAAATAAATAAAAGTTAAAATGAAAAACAGACTTTTACATCAATATATATGTTCTACTCTCTTTATAATTAAACGTTATAAAAACTGAAAAAAGTCATGTAAATCTGTTTGTATACTATGTTATTTTTTTCCAAAAAAAAAAAGTGCAATTAATTTATACAAAAGATTTAATGAAGTTCAAAACTAACCTGCCAGTTCACGGGTTGTGAAAAGACACAATTTTCTTTCAATATTTGAATGGCACACACATTCAGGCTCTGTATAGAAATAGCTATATAATTTTTTATGTTTATATTTTTTATGGATTGTGTACAGGGACACGTCAAATTCCTTATTACAGCATATGGGGTGAATTTCGTTTAAACGCATTTTGACATCATTACTTTACCATCAACAAAATGAAATTAGCATATATTACTGAAATGCTTAAACTTATGTTTTCTGTAGAAAATATGTGCTTTTCGGCTTCCTAATTAGAGGACCATACAAAAGTGTTCTGACAATGTAACGTAATCAGCCAAATTATGTCAAATTTCGAACAATTATTCATGAAAAACGCAGAATAAGCTGAATAATTTTTACTGGTGTATACAATGTTTTTATGGTTCATTTACGGAGACACACAAAGGAATTTCGTGACATTAGAGCCAATGAAGAAATTTTTATTTAAGCGCACTTTAATGCGTTTATGCTGCATTCAACATAATGGAATTGACATACATTATAAAGATGTCTAAAAGTATGTTTTCTCTAGAAAATGATATGTATAGAATAAATAATTTGTTTACGAGGTTCCACAAAAGAATTCCGATGACGTACTGTAATCATCCAAATGATGTCAAATTAGGTTGAAATATTTATAAGTTATTAATTATATAAGTGTATTCTTTTTAGGGTAAATAATTACTGTGGCTCCTTTTCTGGGATACATGAAAGAATTTTGTACTGTTACGGTCTATAGTCGGTATTTCTTAAAAGTGTATTTTAACATGCTTACACCTTGTTAAATATAATGAAATTTTATTAAAATTTTAAAAGAATGTTTTGCAGAGGAGAAGTGTGTGCATAGAATTGATAATTCATTTACAGGGTAATACAAAATAATTCCGATATGTTATGTAATCATTTTACATGAAATTTGGTACAAGTATTTATGAATTACAGGGAATTAATACGAGATTACCGTCACTGGGAATTAATACGAGATTGCCGCCCACCTTTACGGTTTAGAGCGTGACTCGCCGGAGTCCCAGGGCAAGCCCAGGTGACAGGGCCCACAGGAAAAAGAAAAAACATACCACTTCCAGCAGATCCGCAGACAGGGGCACGGGCCCAAAAAAATCAGCGGAGGGAGAGGACAATTAATACGAGACAATCAGTTATTAGGAATACACACATACATATATCCTATATATATGTATATACAGATAGTTATAAAAAGAGAAATATATCGGGGGTTGAGGGGGGTTGCCGCCCCCTTTAGAAACGTTTCTGTTTATGTAGCAAATCAATCGAATCAATATATATATTATATAATAAGGAATAAAAAACAAGTGATTTGTTGAATAATGCATGGTACAAATAGGCCATTGAGGCTCCTGATCTGCAGATCCACTAGTTTATTTTACTGAGAAAATATATGTATCTGCTTAAATATTAATAAACAATTTGTGATTAATAAATAACTAAAAATTAGAAAAGAAGTATTTTTCCCTACCACCACGACTTAAGAAAAAAAAAAAAAAAGAAAAAAAAATATTTTTACGTTTTTCTATATTCATAAGAAGAAAGCAGTGTGAATAATATAAGACTTCTGATTTTTGACGGTTATGCACGTTTCAAGAGTTCGTGGACCCATTCTGAACATTTTTAAAATGATGTCCGTATGTATGTGTGCGTCAAAAATTTTGTGCCAACTCTAGATGAAAAACTAATGCACAAAGTTTTATGAAATTTTATATTTAGTTGTGCTTTTATGCCCATCAACGTTTAGTTCATATAGGGCAGAAAGGGGCGTAGGAGTTTATTTATTTTCCAATATTTTTAATATGGCAGCATGTGAAAAAATTTCGCATAAATATATACAATGAGGATTATTTTTAGCCAATCATTGTGCAATTTAAAATTTTTGTTTTAATAGTAATAGCCAATCAGTATTATTTTATTTTATTTATTTATTTTTTGGTACATGTTGGAGAAACGGGCTCCCTCCACCCCCCACCCCCTTTAGGGATGTAAATTTCCAATGTGAGTGTATATATATATATATATATATATATATATGTAAAATCTTTAATACAATACTCATTCCTCTAAAGCGTTTGATTGAATCATGTACCTGTGATAATATGAAACATTTATTATTTCATTTAAAAAAATAGTAATAATTATTTAAATAAATTTAATTAATCTGAAAAAGAAAATATAAATAGATAAAAATACATTTCATACAGTATCTACAGCCCACCAGCGGCCGAGCGGTTCTGCGCTCAAAGCTAGTAGATAGGAAGTGCTGTGTTCGATCCCAGGTCGCGCTCATCGAGCAAGCCGTTCGGAGTTTTCTGTGGTTTTCTTCGAAACTCGCGTAAATATTGGCTAAGATCCCTTAGTACCCCCCCCCCACACACACACACACAGAGAGAGGGCATTCCACCCATAGGCCTAGAACCCTAGCGTAGTCAATCGGCCTTAAAAATCTTACAACATACACTATCTACCAATAAGTATTTGGACACTTTCGAATTTAGATGTTTTGTCAAATATCTAGAAAAATTCTGTAAGAATTTTTTGAAACTTTGGGAGTAGAAAGAACGTATTATACCTCATATATTTCAGCAAAAATTAAGAAGAAAAGAGGACCATTAAAAATTAAACAAAAGTCGAAATGTTTTGGGTGACCCTGTAAAAATGAATGCTTGAAATGCGTTTTGGCTGTAGCATGTGATTATGAGGATACTTTTACTTATCTGTATAAATTTTTATACGGCTATCACATAGATTTATGGAAATATGGCGATTTCTTTAAAAAATTGAAAAAAAAAAAAAAAAAACTTTTTTAATTTATAACACATAGTGTATCAAAGCCAGTGTAAAGTCATTTTTACGAAACTTGGTATACTACATTAGACACATAATACTGCTATCAGAATGCAAAACTGTTAAATATCTTAAGAAATATGAGCACTTTTACTAAATAATTTTAACTACGCATGCGTAAACTTTTAAAAATTTCGCTTGCATAATTTAAAAACCTAAAGTATTTAGCTATATACTTATATGAAAGCCTGAAACAAATATCGTGTAAATTCAAAAAGTTATGAGCGATAGAATGAACAGAATTTCTATTCCGCTCAAAATGAAAGTTAAACTATACGGGATTTCTCTTAAATTTTTATTTTGAGTCTGTCAATGCCCTATGGCAATACAGTATTCACTGATTGCAAATAAATACTGATATAACCCCTATCAGCTTCCTTTTTTTTTTCTTCTCCAGAGGAACGGTTCATTCTGAACGGAAATTATTTAGTAAAAGTGCTTAATATATTTAACATTTTTGCATTCTAATCGTAGTATGCTGTGTCTAATGTAGTACGTGAAGTTTCTCGAAAATGGCTTTGCACTAGGTCAAATACCGTATGTGTTATAATTTAAAAAGTAGTATTATTTTTTGGAATTTTTTTTCTTTTGAAACACTATATTTCAATGAATACATGTGGTAGCCTTATAAAAATGTATACAGATTATGAGAAAAATTCTCATAATCACATGCTACAGTCAAACCCTATTTAACGCATTACTTTTTATAGGGTGACCCAAAACATTTTGATTTTTTGCTTAATTTTTTACTGGTTCCCTTTTCCTTTTCAAGGAAAAACTTTTGCTAAAATATATGAGGTATAACATGTTCTTTATACTCTCAAACTGTCAAGATAATTCCTAAAGAACTTTTCTTGATATTTGACAAAACGTCTGAATTCGAAAGTGTCCAAATGCTTATTACTGGTAGATGTGTATAAGACGTGGTCAGCAAGACACATTTAAAGTTACACGTTTCTAAAATGAAAGTTGTCTGCATTTACTATAGAAAATTATTTTGAGATATGTCATTTACAAATTTACTTTAAAATTCTGCTCGAGTAGAATCTACCTATAACAACTAGTTCGATTATTACGGATCTTTATATTAAACTTATTGGTAATAAATATACAGTGCGTTGTACACTGAACAGGACATAACTGAAAATCTACCGTATCTAAGTTTTTGTAAATGTTTTGAAAAATATGTTTTATAATGAAGATGTGTCATAAAAATATGCATGTGGAAAAAATATGGTTTCACTAAGTTTTAGAAAAACGCATTTTTATTTTCAAACAAAATTCTTTTTTGGCTTAGTTGCAAAATTATAGGACATATCAAATAATTTAAAACAGACAGCATAAAATATATCCGCACATAAATAAATTTAATAAACAGTACGTCCCTCAGAAGATTTATCACTTGAAAAAGACGATTTATCATACTTTCACATAAATTTGACAAGACATTAGCAGTAATAAAGTTCCAAGATGCAGTAATAGCATTTTTCAACTTCTCTACCTCATCGTATTGTTTATTTCCTGCATAAATGTCTTGAACTGTCATCCCCGATAGGTTCTCTGTTGGGTTTAGACCAGGAGAGCAAGGTAGCCAATCAAAAGTTGCTATCTTTTGAAAACTTATACACATGCTAAAGGTTATCGTCTCACGAATTGCATAGATTTTGGTGAATCTAGCCCTTATATATACAGGGACACATCGAAAAGTTCTTTATCATTATTATCTATTATATCAAATTATTTGAAGTGCAATAGCTTAAAATTTAGAAAAAGATATTCAAACACCCTATTATAATTTTTGTTTATTGAACGACTTTTCTTACTTTTAATTTATTTATACATCCGTTACTTAATGTTCGGAAAATCAAGTGCAGTCACTCCAGATTTTTTACATTAACTGTACACCATGGCAGTAAATAAAGATTTACCCTTTTCTGAAACGATAACCATTAAAACAATGAATAGAAAAAAAAAAAAGCCAAATATTAAAAAAAAAAAAAAAAAAAAAAAAAAAGGAATTTTAGTTTATACCATTTTGTTTTAGCCATTTTCACGTGTGCTATATCACCATGGCATAAAAAAAATTTTTACTTCTTTTTTTTTATTTTTTTTTATTTTTAATTGTTAGCATTGAAACCGTGGATAGAAAGAAACGACCGATTTTTATTTGTTTATTTATTTATTTATTTATTTTAAGAAAGAAATATTAGGCCTTAAGGGCCCGCTTCACTCACCGCCGCCGGAAGCCGAAGCTAATGTTATTCTATAGGAATTTTTTCTTTACAAACAACTTATTAACTAATACATATTTTTAAATTCTGTTTTCACATTCTGAAATTCCCAGCTGTTAAATTGACGGACCTTTTTTAAAAAATTGTTTTATTGTTTTATATTTTATTTTGAAGCTGCAAAATACGAATTTTCAATGTGTGAAATTTTTTCATTTTGCAATTTCAAAATAAAATATTAAAAATTGAAAAAATATGTTTTTAAAAAAAGTCCGTCAATTTAACAGTTCGGAATTTTCTGAATGTGAAAACAGAATTTAAAAATATTTATTAGTTAATAAGTTATTTGTAAAGAAAATTTCCCCATAGAATAACATTGGCTCGGGCTACCGGCGACGGTAAGTGAAGAGGGCCGTTACTGTAAAATAAACGATATTAGTATAAATGTAATAATACTTTTTACGAAATAAGAATTTTTATGTAAATAAACACTGAAAAAAAATTCTGTAACTGACATCTAGAATCTAAATTGTGTCTCTAGAAAAGTTAGTTCCATGTCATCCTTATAAATTCTAGTCCCCTTTGAAAACGAGTTCCAGAAACCTCTATTAGAATTCTAGAGAGTTTGCCTATATTATCGAGGTCAAACTTATTTGAAAATATCTCCAAATAAATGCGAGCACAAGAGGCGGGTTTCAGCAACTATAATCTTGGTTTATGACCCAATTCTAGATAATCAAGCAAGAATTTCTCGCCATACGAAAGATTCAGAATACTGTTTCATCATCTAGAAAAGTGTAGACTAGAAATTCTCTATCATTTCGTCTATTCCGTTTATTGGCGTGCCATATGCACATAGCTCGGAAATCTGTATTTCTAGTTAAGGGATTTAGAAAATGGCCACTTAATCATTCTAGATGAAGGTGGTATATTTTTTTTTCTCAGTGAACCTGCTCACTGTTCATATTTCATCTGCTTCTGCTTCACTTATTCGAAGCTAAAAAGCATATGAAATCATTGAAAAGCATATAACACAAGAATTTTGTAAGCAAATAGCATAAATTACAAAGGCACTAAATTGTTTCAGATCGAAGTAAATAAAATTAGGAAGATTAGACGAAAAAAAAAAGACAGAAAAAGAAAAGAAAAGCAGATGAAAGTTCAGTGGTAATGGATAAAATCTGTAATGGATAAAATCTGTAAAGGTGGTTACGTTAATACAGAAAAATATTTATTTCATTTTTTTTTTTTTTTTTTTTTTTTTAATCTTATTTTATAGTTTAACCTTTATCTACCGATGGCACTTGAAAGTACCATTAGTTTAAAAAAAGTGTAAAATCGAATTTATGGAAGTCATGTCAAAGGTAATTAATAGAACGCATATACTACCTCCCTTTAATCTCACTCTGTGGCACTAGACGCTGCATGTAGCCTTTTTTTTTTTTTTTTTTTTTTTGGTTCCAGAAAGGATTTTATAGCGTGCTCTCGCTGATTTTGCTTGAAATTTTTAATGATCTTTACGTATGTTATAATTAATTCCTATATTCCTATATTACCTAATAAATCTCCCACCAATCTTAGAAAAAGTATAAAGAACACAAAAAGTAAATACGTATTTACATGTTTTTAAGGTCCAAATACTTTAATTGACCTTTATGTAGGGGAGACCTGGGTATAATGGACACCATGTGGTAAAATGGATCACTTCTAATTATTTATTTTATTTATTTATTTTTGTAATTCGTATTTTGATACATAGATAACAGCACTACAGTGGTGAAACTTATATAGCAACTTCATGCTTCACTTACAATTTAGTCATTTTATTAGAGAAATTTAGTTCGAGGTGGTCAGAAGTAAATATTTTTAGCTAAACATTTTTTTCTTTTCATCATTCAAGAATTATGACCTGGAAGAGGTTATTCAGCCCAATAAAGAGTTAATGACATCTATTATTGTTTTTAATCTAACTAAAATATTTATATAAAAAAAAGATTTGTTATTATTTATTTTTTTATTTTTACTTTCTTCTATATGTAATATTAGTCCAAGCGGCGGCTGCAAAAAATTGACTTGAGAAGGTACGAAGCTATTCCTATAGATAGAATTCATTGTTACAATGAAAATCTGATAGGGTTGCCTGGTTAAAGCCGTCAAGTTTAAGAGAAACAAACTCACTTCCGGTCACAATTTAAACGATTTTCGAACCCCAAAAGGTATGAAGATGGAACCGGTGCTAAAATGTAGAGATTAATATGCTCTTTAAAATGGCATAGGGTTGCCTGGTCAAAACCGTCAAGTTTCAGAGGTTGCCTCGATAATAGGGGTCAAATTTAAACGATTTTCGAACCCCAAAAGGTATGAAGATGAAACCGGTGCTAAAATGTAGAGATTAATATGCTCTTTAAAATGGCATAGGGTTGCCTGGTCAAAACCGTCAAGTTTCAGAGGTTGCCTCGATAATAGGGGTCAAATTTAAACGATTTTCGAACCCCAAAAGGTATGAAGATGAAACCGGTGCTAAAATGTAGAGATTAATATGCTCTTTAAAATGGCATAGGGTTGTCTGGTCAAAGCCGTCAAGGAACAGAGGTTGCCACGAAAATAGGGGACGTATTTTCCGATTTATTCACCCAAGTAAAAAGTGATTTACCCAAGTGTAAAGATGAAACCGGTGCTAAAATGTAGAGATTAATATGCTCTTTAAAATGGCATAAGATTGCCTAGTCAAAACCGTCAAGACCCGGAGGTTGCCTCGAAAATAGGGGTCAAATTTAAATGTTTTTCGAACCTCACAAGTGTAAAGATGTAACTGGTGCTAAAATGTAGAGATTAATATGCTCTTTAGAATGGCATAGGGTTGCCTGGTCAAAACCATGAAGTATCAGAGGTTGCCTAGATAATAGGGGTCAAATTTAAACGATTTTCGAACCCCACAAGTGTAAAGATGAAATCGGTGCTAAAATGTAGGTATTAATATGCTCTTTAAAATGGCATAGGGTTGAATGGTCAAAGCCGTCAAGAAACAGAGGTTGCCACGTAAATAGGGGAAGTATTTTACGATTTATTTACCCAAGTAAAAAATGAGTTACCAACTGTGAAGATGAAACCGATGCTAAAATATAGATATTAATATGCTCTTTAAAATGGCATAAGGTTGCCTGGTCAAAACCGTCAAGACTCGGAGGTTGCCTCGAAAATAGGTCAAATCTGTCAAGTAAAGCAGTCAACCACAAAAACATAGGCGAGTTTTGAAGATTTCTTAAAGAAGTGTAAAAAAATACGAATAGCATTAACAAAGAAAATGAATAAGGATGAAATCATATGAATATTTGAAAGGTGTAGCTGGTTCCAGAATGTACAGCGTAGGAGTTATTTTAAAATGGCATATGTTTGCCTGGTAAAATTCGTAAAGAAATAGCGGTTAGTCTCCAAAAAGCTAACAAATATTAAAGATGTTTAACACAAAGTGAAACACACATGAAGACTATTTTTAAAAGGTTAAACACGAAATGATTAATATTTAAAAGATGAAATTTCTAGCTAAATGTAGAACATACAACACTTTTCAATTTGCTTACGATTGTGCTTCAAACCTGTCAAGGTATAGCGGTCAGCTTAGAAAAAGAAGCGAATTTCAATATTCGTTTATTTTATTTGTTTAATGATATAAGAGATTTTAAAGCATAAAGTAAATTAAATTATTATGCGTGACCATTCTTTTTCTAATCTGTATAAAACTAATTTC
Organism: Salticus scenicus; assembly: GCA_963930645.1. Classification (NCBI taxonomy): domain Eukaryota; kingdom Metazoa; phylum Arthropoda; class Arachnida; order Araneae; family Salticidae; genus Salticus; species Salticus scenicus. The sequence goes on from OZ005649.1 coordinate 35,528,670, forward strand.
AGCTCACGAGCTCGTTTTTTCCCCATTTTTCAATACTTAAAATATTCAAATTGTGTCAAAGTATTGAGAAGATAATTCCCTGAAGAAATGTACAGTCGGCAACAAAAGTGTCCGAACACTAGCAAAAATTCCTATGTAAAAAGAGTACACTTTATTCGGTTTTGTTAAATAAATCCTTATCGAATCCTGTTCTTAGTCAGTGTAAGAACATGATTCGATAAGGATTTATTTAACAAAACCGTATGAAGTGTACTTTTTTTACATAGGAATTTTTGCTAGTGTTCGGACACTTTTGTTACCGACTGTATGCGGCTGCTTTGTAGAATTTTATACGAAAATATTGAGTTGTGCCGATTTTGTTATATTAAAAATTTGTCAATTTTAGAAAATTTTCTCAATTAATTTTTTTTATATCTAATTAAAATAATCAATAATACCTTCTGCAAATTAATTATGGGTACAAATAAAGCGAAAAACATTTTTAAAAAATTGATAAATTTTTCTCGTTTCTTAATCACAATGAATTAATTTATGAAATTGAAATTTGTAAATCTTGCTGCAAATCTGAAATAAGAGGTTTTATTTTTTCATTTTATTTAATTATTTATTTTATATACTAACAGAATTTTTTATTATGAGTTTCTTGGGCATTATTATCTTCATTTCTGTTAACTTTTGCAGTCGTATTTTCTTATCTGTATCCGCATGCTACATTTTTAATTTTTACTATTAATTCGTTGTTTTTATGGGAAATTTTAGAACAGTTTCATTACAGTTTATGTATTTTTTCTTTTTTAAATACTTTTTATATTTTTTCTTCACATTGTATAAAAAACCCTTCAAAATTAGCTTTTTTTTTTTTTTTTTTTTTTTTTTTTTCGAGGCAACCACTATTTTTCGAGATTTTCACCTGGCAAACCTATGATACTCTAAAGAGAATATTATTCTCAATATTTTATAAACGGTTTCATTTTTAAATATGTTAGGGTAAGAAAACCGCGAAAATTCGCCCCTCCCCCACCCACACGCATACACTTTCCGTGGCAACCTCTTTTCTTGGCGGTTTTGACCAGGCAACCCTATGCCATTTTAAAAAGTATATTATTCTCAACATTTTAGCACCGGTTTCCTCTTTACACTTGTGGGGTTCAAAAAGCGTTTAATTTTGACCCCTATTTTCGAGGCAACCTCCGGGTCTTGACGGTTTTGACCAGGCAACCTTATGCCATTTTAAAGAGCATATTAATCTCTACATTTTAGCACCGGTTTCATCTTCATACCTTTTGGGGTTCGAAAATCGTTTAAATTTGACCCCTATTATCGAGGCAACCTCTGAAACTTGACGGTTTTGACCAGGCAACCCTATGCCATTTTAAAGAGCATATTAATCTCTACATTTTAGCACCGGTTCCATCTTCATACCTTTTAGGGTTCGAAAATCGTTTAAATTTGACACCTATTATCGAGGCAACCTCTGAAACTTGACGGTTTTGACCAGGCAACCCTATGCCATTTTAAAGAGCATATTAATCTCTACATTTTAGCACCGGTTTCATCTTCATACCTTTTGGGGTTCGAAAATCGTTTAAATTTGACCCCTATTATCGAGGCAACCTCTGAAACTTGACGGTTTTGACCAGGCAACCCTATGCCATTTTAAAGAGCATATTAATCTCTACATTTTAGCTCCGGTTCCATCTTAATACCTTTTGGGGTTCGAAAATCGTTTAAATTGTGACCGGAAGTGAGGTTGTTTCTCTTAAACTTGACGGCTTTGACCAGGCAACTCTATCAGATTTTCATTGTAACAATGAATTCTATCTATAGGAAAAAAATCAGCTTCGTACCTTCTCAAGTCAATTGTTTGCAGCCGCCGCTTGGACTATATAGAGAAAGTATTGGATTCGCGAAAATTTTCGACCTCCGTTTTTTGACGGATCTACACGTTTTGGGATGTCCTGAACACGAATTGATAGTTTTTAGAAAATGTCTGTCTGTCTGTGGTTTATTGTTTTCACCGTATCTCACGAACCAATGAATGAAATTCAACCAAACTTGGTATATAGTTGGACCCTGGCGGGGCATTGTGCTGATTAGATTTGGGGATCAATAGCCCAGCAGGTGGCGCTGTGATCGCATTTTATGTAAATTTTTAACATGGCAGTATAGGACAAATTTTCGTATTTTTCACCGTATCTCACGAACCAATGAATGAAATTAAACCAAACTTGGTATATAGTTGGAACCTGATGGGGCAAGGTGCTGATTAGATTTGGGGATCAATCGTCCGGCAGGTGGCGCTGTAATCACAAAATTTTGTATTTTTCACCGTATCTCACGAACCGATGAATGAAATTAAACCAAACTTGGTGTATGGTTGGACCCTGACATGGAAAGTGTCTGATTAGATTTTGGGATTAATCGCCCAGCAGATGGCGCTGTGATCGCATTTTATGTAAACTTTTAACATGGCAGCATAGGACAAAATTTCGTATAAATGTACATAATGAGCGTTATTTTAAACTTGTGATTGTAAAATTAGTATGAATTATTGATAATAGTAGTATGTAACTAGGAAAAAAATTTTGTTCATGGGGGGGGGGCATCGCTTCCCCCCCGTAGGGGGGAAATAACCCCCCCAGGGGGTGTAAATTTTCACAATGGGTATCTTTCGAAAGATCAGGTTGATAATAGTAGTAGTTAACTAGGAAAAAATTTTTATGCATGTGGGGGCATCGGTCCCCCCCCGGAGAAGTACCCACCCGGGGGGGGCAAAGTTTCAAGATGGGTATCTTTCGAAAGGTCTCGTCAATACCTTTAAAACGAATGGTTGAACCATAAATCTGTGATAATTTAAAACAAAGTTATCGATTTTTTTTTTACTTTTAACAAAACTTTAAAAGCTCTAATCAAGTGGTAGTAGCCCTGATCAAGTGGTTGAATAACAGTGGTGGTGCTAGGGGAACGAAATACTAGTTTTCTGTGTTGCAACGTCAAATCTGTGGGATGTACACAGCAGTTATCCAAAAACAGAACGACATTTTCAGTCAGCATTTTGTCCCATTATACCAGAAAAACTATGAAGATTGCAGATGTCATCGATGATTTTTTACTATTGCGGTAATCAAAAAAGGAATTTTTATCGACTTTAATGTAGCGAGTTTTCTTTATTCTTCCAATAATTAAAGATGTTTTTCTTGACAGTTCCTGCCATATTACACGTCAAAAGAACAAGTTGCATGTTGTTTAATTTCCTTGGATCCTTTACTGAATTTAGTTTTGAACACATGAGAGTGCTTTCGTATGATCCGATAAAATAGTGCAGTTTCATCAATGTTAAAAATATAAAATGGATTCTAATCTTTCAGCAAATCTGGCAAAACATTTGTTTTCCAATAATCAGCAGCGTCAAAATCTGCATCTTGCTTTTTCTCCGTGCAGTTTACGATAAACAATATTATTTCACTCCTTCCACCTTTCCGACTAGCCATCTACAGGAGTGAAGTTTTTAACATTCATCATTTGCACAAATTTTGCAGCTTTTTTGCACAAAATTACACGAGAGATGGAATTTGGTTCAAAAATGTCAGATTGAAAAAAATTTAAAAGCGCTGTTTCGACGTTTTCAGCTTTCGCTATTCGTTTCCGCTTATCTTTTTTGTTATGCTGTCTTTTAACAGCGATAATTTGGTAAGATGCTGTGTTTTATTTTCCTTTTCCTTAAAAAAAAAAAAAAAATCTGTCAGAATGGAAATTTATTTATTTTGAACATAAAGCATATTTTTGCATCTGGAGGTTTTTTTTTTTTTTTTTGAGTTTATTAACCGGCGATGTTTGTATCGATTTGATTCCGGTCCTGGAAGTTTGATCTAATTATGAGAAATTTCCATTATATTTTCGTTTAACTATACGTTTTGAGGTATTGTGAATTTATTTTTGCTAGTTTTACGTTGATATATATATGTGTGTGTGTGTGTGTGTGGACACGATAGCGTCCAAACGCTTTTATTTGGTTGTCCGAACGCTTTATTCGACATAATACTGAAGTCTATTTAACATACTACAAATTTTACCATCGCGCGAACGGTAGGAATTTTCATTAGAGTGGGATTTATAGTACTTTTACTGGGAAACTTTTTTTTTCTTTATTTGTCTGTAAATTCAAATTAGTCGAAGTGCGATTAGCATCTAATATTTTTATTTGATTAATCTCAAATTGTTTAAGCACATTATAGTAGGTATTTAAAAGTTCAAGAACTATATAGATTTTCATGAATGTAAGGAATTGTAGTCTTCTTACAAGAATACAAAATAAAATTCTTATACATTACGGTGGTCTCATATTATTAAAATTTGTTTCAGCAATGTTAAATTGTTTAAAACAGAAAAACTATCGTGCGCATGTATGTTGCATTGCTTTGATAAAATATTATGGAAAATAATGTGCATGTTATTGGTTTTACAGGGAAGCATAAAAGAAACTACAGTTATTACGTAATTAAATACAAAACTTTGAATAAATACCTTAAAATGCAAGAATTCACAACAATTGTTTCGGAGCAAAAGGAAATACGACCCTTTGTCAAACGAACAAAGTAGGCACGAGTGCTGCAAACAAAGCGACATCCGAATCAATTGTTGCGAGTTTTTGCATTTTATGGTGTTTATTCAAAGTTTTGTACTTATTATTTTTAAACACCAGTTCTGTGGTGCTTTTTTATAATTACAATTATTACACCGCTCGGCATGAAAATTGCTTTTGACACCATTTCAGTATATTCTTATGTAAAATGACCTCCTGAATCCGAATATGATGCCTAGTTTGCCCTATGACCCACCTTTTTTTAGGAACGGCCCCCTATTTTTATCATTTTTCGATGATTTTATGGTTATAAATTTGATTTTTAGGAGGGGGAGGATTATTTTTATTACATATCTTATATTTTTTTAATCTGTTATTAATGTTATTTTTTAAACTTTATATATTTTTGTTTTTAGGTATTAAATTAATTCTTTTTCATTCTTCAAATGAAATTCATGATCATAAAATTATCGAACAGGGAAAAAAATTGGGGGAAGGGGTGGTGTTTATAGAACACGGTGGGTGATTGGGCAAAACGGGAATCATATTCGGATTCAGGAGGTCATTTTACATAAGAATCAGCAAGAATGGTATCAGAATTCGAAAAAAAAAATATTTGGGGTGAGCAGTGTTATCTGAAGTGCCTCAAATTAACTTAAAAAAAAAAAAAAAAAAAAAAATGTTTAATGTTTAAAAAAAATGTTTCAAAAAATTAAACTGTTATTTAATTAGAATTTTACTACAGCATGCTTAGTAACCATCATTTCCAAGGACGCACAATATAATTTCTCCGCATTGCGGTCCATTGTCAAACATACAATCTTAGGGAGAAATATTTACTCAGTAATGATTTTCCTTTTCTTTATTTATTGAATTATTCTTGGATTTAGGTTTGTTAAATGTTATCGAAATCATTGACGACGAGTCAGGGAATTAAAATTTCAAGGCATTTATTTGGTTGATTTATAATATTTACATATAAATTAAAAATCATTATTCCAGAAAACTTGGAATAATGTTTTTATATAAATATTAAAATGTATAATAATATAAAAATATAATGCCAACAATAACAGCAATACAGAAAAACGCTGAATTGTACAATATAATGACACACACATGGAAAAACTACAAATCTTATTTACTTTGCTAATGGTGAAATATTTTTAAGTTATAAAGGTAAGAACGACAGTTTGGGATACGAATAATTTTCACTTTAAGTTTTTGAAATAAGCTATTTTCTAGGATATTTCAGATTAAAAGAAAGGTTTACTTAAACAACTATGCACCGATTATAATTTTTAAAGTTTAAATTTCACAAATATTTTAATTTTATGGAAAATGAGTTTTTATTAGAAGTACTGTAATTAAAGGTCTTGTAGAATTTAAAATATGCTTGCTTATGATGTCTATCATTTTTTATATGATGTCTATCAATTTTTATCCATAGAGTACATTTTAAAGCACAAAAAGGAATTTTAGAGAGGAAAAAGGTCTCTTTTATGGAGTAAGTGATACAAAATACTCTATGCGAATTCTAAATTATATTTTAATCTCCCTTTCTTCTTCCCATTTTTTTTTTTTTTTTTTTAACTATGCGTTTTTTGTATGTAACCGAGCACATCTGGTTGTTTATTATTATCATTATATTATTTTTTATTTCTCAAATACAAAATCAGTTTAAAAAAAAAAAATGCGAGTAAAATTTGAATATTTCATGAATTTTTGACGTGATTGAATTTGAAATTTCGTAATAAAGGTAATAATGTCTTGATTTCAAAACAAATACCCCGTTTTGTGATAAATACATTGGTTAATATTCATACATTTTTTTAGAAGGACTGCATCAAAACAAGTCAAGCATTTTAAATAAGTGGTGGTTCTCGGAATTTGAAACACCCCTCTTCCAAAATAATAATAATAATAGTAATAAGATTTTGTAAAAAGCTTTCAATAATGTTTGAGGAATAATAGAGTGATATTATTTTACAAATGTATTACATAGCTTCATAAATTTTACAAAATAACTATCTGCATATTTTTAATTGCATCGATTTTTGATCATTTTCACCGTCCTGTGTCCCCTTAAATCAACGTAGACTTAAAATTTGACAATCTCCTTTTAATAAAAAAATTTTCAAAGTATGTTTTAAGTTCTTGTTCATGCTTTTTAAATACCCGTTGCCATTTTGTGCTAAACAGGAACTAATTAAGCAACTTAAATGTTATGTCGCCTTTCGATGACACAATAATTATGGTCGTGTGAAATTTCCCTGCTTGTCATAGATCTACTGGTTTCTCAAATATATCGAAAGTAGTCATTTCCATTTTTTGTCCATATGACTTTACTCATTGGTTTCTTCTACGATGGAAGACAAAATAATCCTGAAACCACTTGGAGTTTGAGAACGTCATTTGATGATCATTGAGCAAAAGGAATTATTCTTTCTGAAGTACCAGTATCGACAGTGCGCACACACTTAGAATGGAAATATCACAATGTCAACTTCTTAACGTGGAATGTATTTACACATGGGAATTAAAAACAGTATTCTGAGTAACACGTTTTATAATACTGCAATTCACTTCTTGTATTTGAAGAACACGCTTGAAATTATTATCACAGGTATAATCCATGCAAGTGCCACTAAATATCCATTCCATATACCGTGATCTGTTAAACTCCATCCACGTGATAGGACGCACCTCATGGTGTTGGCAAGCAGAGTGAGGGGCAGGCAGTAGCTTACATGTCTTATGTAGTAAGGCATAGCTTCTACGGGCCATATAATGCCTGAAAGAGAAAAAGTATATGTATATTATTTATATATACAAAAATTTTAAATGTACAAGGAGGCAAAGGTTATATCTTAAATACAATTTAAATGTGACATATATGAAGAAACTGAATTCATTTTACAAAAGTAATAAATGACTACAAAACCAGGGATTCTGTATAGGCTTTTGGTATAATCTACCAATGCTTTTCTAACATAGCTTACCCAGTCAATATCTAACCAGCGTTACGTGTTTATTTTACAAGATGAAAATAGTCATTTATTTTCTGGAATAACGACCCAGACTTATGGATGAATTTGTTACTGCACACATAATACATTTCAACAGAATACAATGTGAAAATGGGGAAATAATTCATTACTCTCATATAAATATAAATGAACACCATATTTAAAAAGGACTAACCATACACTGAAAGAAGAAAGTTTAAAGCAAGAAATAAATTTCAATAAAAGCAATTCAGCAGTTTTATAATTCTCAAGACAAAAGCTCTTTCAGATTCCCAGTGACGAGTTAGTCTGGTTCGGGCATGATTGTAATTCTAAATTTACTTTAAGCCGTAGATCCCAGTCTAAGGAACCTTAATGAGTAAAAGAAGTAACAATCCAATCCAAACCAAATTTGGAACATTTTCAAGGAATGCTTTCATTTGTAGAGAAAGAAAAAAGGTATCGTGTTTTTAAAAGAATGTATGACCGACTGTTTAAAATACATCGTTCACATCATATTTTAAAAACTCGATTTATCTAGATGACAATATTCAGAATTTACAACTTCAACCAAATGAAAATAAGGTATATTCGACGAAAAGGCAAATTTAATAAGAGGATCACGTCAGAGGGTTCAGTAAACATGGGTACTTGATATAGCACACCAATGTTCTTTTTATTCTTGTTAACATTAATTCGTCCTTCCCATCCAATATATGTTTCTTGCCTTTGGTCGAAGTCATTAATCCTAAACAACAATTTAAAGGACTTCTTCGCAATAAAGTCTTTATGTAAGGTATCCAATATAACAAAGAATAGTCCTTTTAAGAAGATACTGTTAATTTTTTTTTCACTTTCTTACGTTAAGAAATTAGTTCGTAAAAAAAAAGTCAGGTTCTAGTCGATGAATGCATTTTATTTAACATATATTATCGAAACAATCCAACAAAATTGTCAATTCAATGAATATTCTCGAAGCAGTTCAACAAAAGTCTTAATTCAACGAATATGTTGGATTCAACTTGTACCACGGAATTAACAAACGACGTTAAATACGCCTCAATCAAGGAATGTCACCTATGCCGGAACAATGATAAACCGCTTGAAATTGTCTTTAATAAACTATCCCTTAGAACAGCTCTTTGAATACAACTAATTAGACTACCAGAAGTTAATCTGTTTCTATTTATACTCTTCGCGTCCAAAATTTAGCACAGATTCTGGATGATCCCATGCTAGAATCCATTGAAAATTTCCAGAACTTGGTTTCTACTGAAGATAGAGCTTTGAAACTTCGTCAATCCTAAACTATTATTACTCATCAAATGTGGTTACCAAGTCGCCCAGTTTGTCGCCAAGGCCGACCATAAACAGCACATCTGATGTCTAATCCATTGCAACAATATTTTATAAAATAGTTTACAATATTTCGTGAATTTTCAAATAATCAAAGCATTATCATAAATGAAGCTAATCATTTCAATACTAATGCTCTGAAATTTCCCGCATTTACGTCTAAAGATGATTAGGTAAGGGCACTGGGAAGTTTTATAAACATTTATATTTATTTGAATTTTATATTTGTCAGAAATTTAATAAAAATTTTAAACTTAAAAATAAATAAAATGAGAGCAATTTCATATAATTAATTCATAAAATATGTCTTGAAGTTCATAACTTACCGCTCATCAGTAGGTTTGGATAAAACGATCCCATTGCTATCATCACGGCGATATTTTCATCATTTACAATGGAAGATATAAAAAGACCTGTAAAAGAGAGAAAGAAAAAATAACTTGCAACAAAGCGGTTTTATATGAATTTATGAGTTCATATTATTTTTGATTGTTTGGAAACTAAACGAATAATATTTTCTTCCCATTTTGTATTTAAGATTTGTATAATGTTCATTTATTTTAATGATAATTACATTTCAAATACCTAATTACTTATATCTTAAATACATACATATAAAAAAATTGTTGTTTAAAAAAACAATTGCAAGGAAATAAATCGAACAAGATTTGAATACCTTTTTATAACAACAGTTCATATTTCATTAGTTTACAGTTTATCAATATATTCTACACACATTTGGGTATTACTTATTGAATTGATTGATAAATGAATATTTTATAAATACTTTTATGTTTAAATGTTATAAATTTGCAGTAAGCATTTAAACATAAGAGAGAGAGAGAAACTTACCCATTAATCTCTAAAATTATATCCAAATACGTTTAGAATATAATGTTAGACTATAGTTATATAAAATCGAGGAAAAAATTAAAAATTGATTAGCAGGAAGCATTTTAATTTTTTTTTTACAAAATTTAAAATTTTTAATTATTTTTTGTTGATTTATATATTTTTTAAAAATATTAATAGACTTAATACCATTACCTTAAAATTTTAATTATTTTTGTGTAGATAAATTTTATCAATGTTAGTTTTATCGGATAGGATAGAAATTTTCTCCAGTGGGGATTTCGTCTGTATTCCTTTTTTGAATACCTGTTTAAAACGAAATCTGCCAATTTCTAAACTTTTTTATTCTTGATTGAAATTTTCACTTTCAGTCTCTATTTTATGTTTATAGGTTGGAATTTAATTTGGTGATAAAGCATGATAAATTGAACAATTTAATACATTGTTTTAAATCGCGATTAAATGGTCTTTTTGCCTAAACAGAACACTCTGTTTTACATATTGTTCATTTAATGGCTGTTGCTTATGTTGATTTTTAGTTTCACGATTATATCTAGATAGATGTACAGATCTCGTTTCTATAGTTGATATTTTATGATTTTATGCACACAATGTGCTTAGCATTATAAGCTTTATTTGTTATTTAAGCATATTGTTGGCGGTAAAGGGAAATTACAGTCTTATGGGGGGGGGGGAGAAGGCTCGCATTTAGACTTTTTTGTAAAACGATACATTATTTAAAGAAAATATTTTGAATACTCACACAGTCGACATGGTATATTAGGGGAATTTACCCCATCGATCGTTTCCGATAGCTGAGAATAAAATTTAAATACTTTCTCAGGAAGCACAAAAATATTGACCAATGTCCTACCAATATTGACTGATATTTTCAATGTCACTGAATGTCATAAGTCAAACGATATTTATTGATATTGGCAGACAATTTAAAAGAATTATTTTCATTACTAAAAACTATTATTATCCGAAAATAATATTTTGAAAAATAAATTTTTATGAAGTTTTTTTTTTTTTTTTTTTTTTTTTTTTTAAGAAATATTTTTTTAGAGCTTATTATTCAATGTAGGGGAATACCCCCAACAAAAATGTGTTAATTTGGACATTTAGGGTACCTTTCTCAGTGTTGCATTTACTTCTTTATTATACTTTTTACTCTTCTTTGGCGCAGCATGTCCCTATACAGGACTTTAAGCCATAAAATCTTATAACACAATAAAATAACCTTTTCCGGATATCCTATACAATGAAGCTTACCATAAGCCATGCCTTCGAGTCCTGCGAGTAGAACACAAATGACTACCCACACCCACGAACCGAGACACGATATGTTGAAAGCGAGAAAAGTGCAGATCAAGACTAACGCCACTTGAAACACCATGACTACAAACAGCGTAAACAGAATAGAGAATACAACTTCCCAAGCTCGGACACCTGAAAGAGAGAAAGCAAAAATAGAAATAATTCAAGAAGTTAACGTTCGTTTTAACATTTGAAAGTGATTTTTAATTTCCTTGCCTTCATACATCACCTCTATTATTGTAGTTGCCCAAATCATTCGTAATTTGTTGATGTAATTAAATTATTGACTGAAAAGAAAACTTTTTCAAGCGTTCATTTCTGACTGGCTTGAGAATAAAAAAAAAAAAAAAAAGAAAAAAAAGAAATTAGTTTACATTGTATTTAATCTATTGGCAGTTTTTAGCTGCTAAATCGGATTGGGGAAAAAAAAAATACTTTTATGCTTTGAACTCGTAATACGAAAAAATTATAGGAAATGATATTCACCATTAATGCCAAGGAACTTCCAGCATATTTAATTCTTAAAATGTTACGTCTTGTCTTGATATTACATTTAAAATTTTCATTTATTTTATGCAACTTCAATCTATATTGCGAAGAATTAAAATAATGTACGATAAATTTCAGATTTACTTTTAACATTACATTTACATTATGATACATTTACTCGCCATACATATTTATATTAGTTTGCAGACGATAATAAAGTGAAATGACCATTAGAATATTTTATTCATTAAAAATTCTTATTCGATTTACCGTATTTTAGTGAAGATAAGCCGCGGGCTACTTTAAAGGGAAAAAACAACAACATTGATTTTTGGGGATTGCGGCCCCGAAAACGGAAGTTTACTATTCAAGTTTCTCGAGCACTGATTCACGTTTATAATCTCTTATTTTCACGCTTATAATATCTTATTTATTAACAAATAACCTCTTATTTTGATTAATTTGCATATACGTCTGGATTTCGCCATCTTGTTCCCTTGTTTTTGTTTTTTACCATCGTATTTGTATACGGGCTTTGTTTTAATTTTTTCTTTATACATTGCTTTTTTAAAATAATTCATTATTTTTACTTATAATCGATTATTTTTATGACTTTGTATATATGCCCGGATTCCACCATCCTATTCCCTTGTTTCTGATATCTGTAGCATTACATCTGCATACTGGTACTGTTTGATTTTATTTTCTTTACACCAAATTATTTTTTAAATTATTTATTATTTTCATTTATAATTAAAAATTTATATTAACTTGCGTAGATTTCAGAAGACTGATATCTTTTTTCCTTATTTATCTGTCACGTCATCGTAACAATGCTTGCATAAACCGCGGCTTACTTTCCGGTGCGGTTTACCTAAGAGCATTGTTTTTTTTCCGCAACATTTTAATAAGCTGTGGCTTATCTACCAGTGCTGCTTTATATACACAAAATTACGGTATGAAGATGCATCGTTTGGACACCGATCATGTTCTTGGACTTTGAGAACCGCTAGCTATCTTTTATTAACTATATAAAGTATGCCACCAATATTTCTTTGGGGGAGGGATGGTATACAATACCCAACTAAAGCCTTTAAATGAAGTATGCATCATGTCTTTTTAATATTTTCCCTTAATTTAAACGGCCATCAGCATATAAACACTTTAGTTTCTTTTTCGAAGTTTGATGTTTGTACTGATGAGAGGCTGAAATTGAGTTCGAAACGTGTGCTTTATTGTTTGAGCTTTACAATAATGCAAAGCTCTTAATTTTAAATAATTTGGTTTAAATTTGATCTTAAGTATTTTTTATATTTTTATTTATTTATTTATAAGTTAGGAAACTGGGAAGACGTTTCCTTTTGTGATTGAAAATAAAAGAAGGAAAGTTGCTTAAATTAAAAATTAAGTTTAAAAGTAAAAGGTTACAAAAGAATTTTACTTTCTCTTGGTTCACGTTCAAGAAATCTTGTAATGAATGCAAATAGTATTAAAATATTAACAAAAACAAATATACTTATCCTATATATATATATATATATATATATATATATATATATTTATTTATTATTATTATTATTATTATTATCATTTTAAATATATTATTGTGACTTGCCATGGGAAAGATTTACAAAATTTATTACATTAATGAAGAGAAATTGAACATGAAGATAAATTTTAATCACTAATGTAACATTTGTTAAAAAAAAAGGGAAAAAAATTGCATTCTGATTGCATAAAATTAAAAGTACTTTTAAAGCCATATTATTTAGGATGGATTAAAATTTAAAACTCCAACCTTCAAGATATGTAGTTTGAAACTTTAGTCCTTGATTGAAAAAAATCTTTAACACTAATTAATAAAGTTAATTTTTAGATTTAACGAGATAGACAATATTTCTAATAATTCCATTTATCCAATAAAAGCTGTTTAACTTCTGTTGTATCTATTAATCCTATTCCCCCGATTTCTAAAATACACTTTAAACTAGTGAGAACGCTACGCTAAGCGGTATATTAAGTTCATAGCTGCCAACCTAATCGAGAGGATTGTTAGTACCCGCCCCTTTTTCCACACCACTTAATATTCAGAGTAATTCTCTTCAAATGTATTTACGATGAAATAAGAATAAAAGTACTCTAAAAAGAGACTGGCGTGAAGAAAGAGAAAAAAAAAAGGCTGTTACTAATAATATTCTGGCTTATTAATTAGGATGTTCACAGTTACGGTAATTTATACTGTTAATTCAAATAGAAGGCAGATAAACATTTAAAAAATATTAAACAGATATAAACATTTTTACCAGCAATCCATGACCTGTCTAGCAAACCTTCCTTCTTTTCTAAAATGATAGACATGGCACTCAAACCCACAGCCATAATGTAAGTTATCCTGTAAAGAAAATAAAACACAACGAAGATTTAAAATCAGTGTGAGGGAGAAACAGAAATTACAAGTTTACTGGAATGCTGTTTACGTTGTCATTACAGAGAAATCAGTACTCATACGGTTATTGAGAATATATATATATATATATATATATATATATATATATATATATATATATATATATACATATATATATATATATATATACATATAATTTGTTTGATTAAAAAGAAAAGAATGAGAACGTAGAACAGACAGTCAAATAAATCACCACAGAAACACACATTATATAATATACACACCCATATATAAAAGAATTACATACCCCAGAATCATACCCGGTGCCATAAATTCTGTAAAATCTGGTTTTTCATGACCATATATAGGCCGTCCTATCTAAAATAAAAAGCTATAATCAATACAAAAATATTAAAATCTACTAAAAGTAAAATTTAAGGTTTAAAAGATAAAAATGTAAACTGTTTTGATAAATAAAGTATGATTAACTTCATTAAGGATTTTTGACATGCAAATTTAATCTTCTCTTTTATTTTTCCTTTTTTATGATTATTCATTTGGCATATACGCTTTGCTAAGTATGGCATTTTTTTTTCCTTTCCTTTTCTTTCTTAATAATAATAATAATGAGTCGTTTTCGAACTGGGGTATTATTTGAAATATCCTGTGTACCAATAAAAGCGTAACGTTATACTAAATATGTCTATTGTTCAATTGACTTGTATGATCCGCCCACCAACGGCTCTTTTTTGGTTCTTTCTACTGCAGTGTAGAAATTTTAATATGCACATTTACACACACACCCATACACATTTATTCATCTGGCATAGATAATAGCTACCAATTACTTCCATTTTTTAATATCACTTTTTCTGAGAGTAAAAATTATTAAATCACAGAAAACTGCTACAACATTTTTAAAAAGATTTATATGGTGTCAAAAAATCATAGAAGTCGGTAGCTATGCTAAGGGTCTTATTCGCCATTAACTTCTACTCCCAGTTCAACGGAAAAACTTGAAAAGCATCTAAAGGCAGAGTAAAGCTTTCCAAGAATATTTGGCACACTGCTTCTTCCATCTAGTGTCAAAGTTTTCATATAATTTTTGATTGGTTATTTTCAGCTAAAAAAATTTGAAAATAACAATTCCACTAGATGGCCGATGCAATGCTTCAAATTTTTCTAAAAAGTTGCACCCTGACTTTATACGATTTTCAAGTTTTCGTGTTCAACCGTGAGTTTAAATTATTGATAAATACAGCCGATAGACGCTTTGCCAAATGTCAGCTCAATTGGATAATATTTAAGTACAATGAATATTTTGTTAATTTCAATCTATTTAGCTGTATGAACTATTTTTGATTATTTCAATGTGAATAGGTTTCTTGTTAATGAAAAGATATTTTCTGCCAATTAAATTTTGTTATTAGCGTTCCATTGTGGTATAAACGGGCTATTTTTGTCATGAAAGAGTGTACACTGTTAAAAATTTTGTTCTAGGTTGAACCGAAACTTGGTACTACAGTAACTGCAAACATGACATGGGGAAACCTTTTACCATGATCTGGTACTTAGTTCTACCAAAATTTGGTACTATAGTTGGGGATAACCATAAGATGGGGTGATCCTTTTACCATAATTTGGTGCTTTTCTTTCAACAAGAAGTACTAAATAATGGTAGAAGGTTTCACCCTCGCATAGTTGCAGCTGTACAGCAGGAAACATTAAATTTATTTAGCAAATAAAAAGGGATCTTTTTTACACTGTAAAAAAAAAAAAAAAAGAAAAAGAAAAAGAAAAATTCTGTAAATTTACAAAAATGTCTAGCCAAAGTTTTTGTAAATTTTCAACAATTTTCAGATAAAAATAGAGATTTCCTATATTTATTTTATATTTTTAATTATTTTGTTTTATATCTAAATAAGAATTTAAAAATGAATATTTTTACTTCAGAATAAATAATATTAAAATTAAAACCATTAAAATATATTTATATAAATAATAGATTTTTTAACATCCCCGTTTCTTTTTCGATGTAATTTTATATCTACATATTTCTAATCGAGTTAAAGGCAGGAATATATATTTTGGTTGCAATTCCTCTCTCCCACTGAATTATGAATTCATACAATTCATTCAATGCAATATATTTACACAATACACACCTTTAATGGAAGTTCAGCAAGTAAAGGATTCTGGTGAAATTGTTCAAGAATATGCTGAGCAAAGAGTTGAAAGCCTTCCATCACTTTAGTATGCAAAGTCATCAATATTTGCTGATCTAAATAAGAAATTCAATTTTTAATTGTGAATGGGGGGGGGGGGGAATAAAAATAAAATATAAAATTATTTTTATTTAATAAGCAAAATATCTAAAAGATCCTTTCAATAATCATATAATCAAATACATTTTATATTATAATCAGAATAAATAAGAATATTTCTAGTTTGTACGGGATTATCTGTCAATAGAATCAATGCTACAATAAATCTACTCGCAATAAAAGAGAAAACTAGTTGGCATAGGTGGACTCTGCTCAGTTCCCCATCATATTTATGCTCTCATAAATTTCTAGTACGAGACATATTATAATCATGTTAAAAGAAATGAATTTGACCAAAGCTTGATACAGTGACAGAATGAAATCTCCGCCTAATAGGCTATCCACCGTTCACTTCGATATATTTATCTTATTCTAATCTATTAATTTATTCTATCAGGGTCGATGCCGTTGTTTAGTTTTCATGCTACTATTTCCAATGCAATAATCCTCAAAATTCATATTTATATGAAAAATTTACAATTTCGCTATGTTGGTAAAATCGTAAATTACGAATAATTTACGAAATTTTCCTATTAGAATATTTGTATTCAATCATGTTCAAACAAATATCATAAATGTACTTTTGAAGTTGTCTAATATATTTATGATCCTCAAAATGGAAGTTTATGCTCAATTTTGCCTTATTCTGACATGTTAAGTAAATAGTAAATTCCAAATAACTTACGAATTGTTTTAATTGGAAAATCATAGTCTATGATATTCATGCCAGTATCCTAAATAATATTTTGAAAGTGGTTTGACATCTTTACGATGAAAATATCCCTCAAGATTGACGTTTATGTGAAAATTTGCTCTGTCTGCCATGTTAAGAAATTCGTAAATTTCCAATAACTTACGAAATTTTCTTATTGGAAAATTTATAGTAATTAATATTCCTGCCAGTGTCCTAAATAATATTTCAAAAGTAGTCTGACATCTTTACGATGAAAATATCTTGCAAACTTGACGTTTATGTGAAATTTTGCTCTATACTGCCATGTTAAGAAATTCGTAAATTTCCAATAACTTGCGAAAATTTCAAAGTATCATATTTATAGTTACTGATGTTCATTCCGGCATCAAAACTGATATTTTATAACTGGTCTGACATTTTTACAGTAAAATGTTTCCTTTTAATGCACGTTTAAGTGAATTTTTGTCCTATTCTTCCATGTTAAGAAAATCTTAAATTTCGAATAACTTCTGAAGTTTTTAATTCAAATGTTGCAAATGAATAGGGTTCTTGCCAGTATCGAAAGTAATATTTTAAAACTGATCTGACCTCTCTGCGATCATTTGTTCGTGAGATATCGTGTAAACAGACTAACAAACTAACGGACTAACACACTAACAGACACCCTGCAGACAGACACTATACAAATTTTGTCATTTTCGGATTCCTCACACCTGAAAACGTATAAAAAGGTCAAAAAACCGGGGTCGAAATTTTTCACGATTACGTAAGTTCCCCATACCTATTGTATGATGGGGAACTAAAAAATTAGCGTATCACAATTACTAACAACTGTGTCAATTAGTTATTGTTGCTAAGCGCAAATAATAATGGAAAAATATAGAATGAAAATCTTCGTATACATTCTTCCGAATATAGGGTTTGTGTATTTTAAAAGTAGACTGAATCTGAGACTGACTTTATCTTAAGAGGACACAATATTTGCTTAATAAAAATTTCAGAAGATGAGCTAAAAATCTTTATTCCGATGTGTTGGTGTGTGGGTTAAGGCCAATTGTTTTCACGGGAGACCCAAGCTGGGTAGAATTTTCTCCATGAAAGTCTTTCTGAGGGCTATTAAGGTAGTATTCACGGAAGTTTCCGAGGAAAAAAAAAAACACGAAAGACTCTGAAAGGTTAAGCCAACGTGCGCAATTTGAAGTGAGCCTGACATCTCCCGGACATAACATTTTGGCCATTAGTGAGGCTGAGGCAACTTTACAGTTTAATGCAAAACATAATTCATAGGTAAAATCTCCCAAACATAAATCCAAAATGTGTCAGGCGGTTCAGCTAAAATGTTCTCCACAAAACTAAACACTTCTTTAACAATAAATGTGGAATTTCCTGTTATATAAATCATTCGGCAACATTGCATTAAAGAAGTGTGCCCATATTCTGGAGATTTCCCAGTCAAATCCTAAAATTATAGTCCAAAACTTCAAAAATGAAATTTTTGGAAATGAGTCCTTTATTTCCAAGATTACTAACAATAAATAAATAAATAAATAAATAAATAAATAAATAAATAAATAAATAAATCGCAAAGATTCATTTATTTATTTATCAAAGATTTTCGATAAGTTTGTTACGAAGACTCTTTAGTGGATTCGATATTGATGCCTTATTTCAGGACAGACAAAAACGCTGTCTGTTAAAATTGTTTAATGGTATAGAAAATCATGAGTACAAAGATGAAATGTTATTAAACCTGTCTTATCATAGGGAAAATGATAATTGTTAATAAATTAATAACATCAATTTGTCATTTCGAAAAGTAAAAATCCCATTCTAATATAAAATCCGTAAATATTTTTCGTCGGTTGATTTGAGATCGCATAACTTACATAAAAAATAAATAAAGCAAGCAATTTTTTTTTTTTTTTTCGAATAATAAGTAGCACAATATTATGTAATAGTTCTTATTACTTACTTGTCATGTCTAAATACATTGTGATTGTACTTTCTTCGATGGTTTCGTTGCTAACATGTATTCCTTCAAGATACCTGAAATATGGAAAAAAAAAAAAAAAGATTTCATTTCAACTGTTACACATACATGAAATTCACAAAATTCCTATTATTTTATATGAAATATAAAAATAAATAAAAATATAAAGTAAGGATTTTTGTGCCTTTTCAATTATTCACCTGTTAATCAAACTACCTGTGAAAGCTGGTCCTATGTATAGAACACCCCAGTTTTCGCCGCTTTTTACTGATTCGATAGCTGGTGTTAAGTTTGAAAATGGTATCTATAGAAAGAGGGGAAAAAAAAAAAAAAAACTTTATTCTTGTTATGTTGTTATCCTTTAATAGTTATCTAAAACATACGTAAGAGTTTAGAAAGATATTTAAATAAAAATATAGGATTTTATAAAATTGGTAAAATTTTCCACTGTATTCACTGTCAAGAATAACAAAATTTTAATTTATATACAGGGTGGGCGGAAACCTACCAGGGTGGCGGTACCTACTTTTAATATTTCTTCCATCCTAAAATACTGTAGGTACAAACTCAATTTTTTCCACACATGTAGTTTATATATGATTATATTGTTGCATTATTTGTTATTTTATATTGTTATTAACCATTATCCTTCTAAAAGTTACAACCGAATGTGTACTTCAGTATATTCTAGACACTGTCTTAAACGAACAGGTACGTTTGCAACGACTTTCCTCAAGAACTCAGTAGGAGTACCACTTATGACCTCTTGGATCTTATTCTCAAGTTCGACAAGAGTTTCTAGTTTGTTGCGCTACGCTTTATGCTGCGAACCGTAAGCAGGTAGGTGGTGTGTAGATTCCTGCGCGGGTCGAGAAAACTTGACCCACACCACACCCGACCCGCAGTAAGACTTTCGACCGCAACCCGATCCACGACTCGCAAAAAAAGAAAAATATTATTCAACTTACGTTATATAAGAAACTGAATTAAAATTCTATTTCAGGAAATACAATTATATTATTGAACATATCTTTCAGAGAATTAATTTCTACATAAATATTCCAAGTATATAATTATATTAAAACTAGTGCATAATTAAAGTGATATTAAAATAACTAGAGTCTAATTATTACAAAAACTATAGAATCTAAACAAAACTTCAGTGTATAATGTTACAAAATTTGTTTTGTACTACATTTACTTTTAAAAAAATCCACTGTTTTAATAAATAATCATGATGTATAAAAAAAAAAAAAAAAAGAAAAATAAGGAAGCAAATATGCATTGAAAGGCAAATATTTTTTTCATATAACATTTTAAACGCCCAAGTATTAATATTTATGCATTTCTTTTTTATGAATTAAACTAGAGGAAGGTCGAGAAGTTCACCTTCCTCAACTGTTTTGATGTTAATTTTAACAAAAGAGTTAAAATTAACAATATTGAGGGCCACGTGTTGAGTTGTCACCACTATTCTACATAAAAATAAATAATTCGATATTAGAATATATAACAAGTACCTGTCGAATAATTTTAGGATTGAGATGCTCTAAGAAATAATCCGATTTTCCTAAAGGGTCTTCTTCCATGTTGACGACGGCGAGAGGAAGGTCGAACGGTTCACCACCAACGCATAAGCAGAATACGATGACTTGGAAAGTTGGAACGAACAGCTGAAAGAAAACTAACCTGTGAGAAAGAGGAAAAAAAATATTGCTTCAAAAGCTAATCACTGAAAATGCTTTATAAACATTAAATCATCATGATTTTTGGAAGTTTGTTCGTTTAAACATTAATTGAACTTTGTGCTAGTATAATACTGAGATCGAGATCGAATGGACTTATTAGAATGAAAGGTCTATTTCTTTCCGACAGAAAAAAAGTAAAAGAAACAAATAATAATAATAATAATAAAAATAATAATAATGAAAAATAATGGTGAAAAATATTTATGACTTAATATGTTGAAAAATATTTAGTGTTCATGATTTGATGGGAAAACGTGTTTAGAAAGTGATTTAGAGAATACCAAAACTATTTACTAAAATAAAAATATGAATAGTTAGACGGACTGAAATAATTAATTTTTTAAGAATTTGTTGGAAAGTATTAAAAATAACTAAACTATCCTCTAGACAAACGGTAGTCTAGTCAACTAGGTCCCTATCGCCTGCAAATGGCATTTCAGCTTTTGTGGTGGTCTGGTCTGTAGGGGTTTTGTCCGATATTGAAGCAATTTCATTTTTTAAAATTTCATTAACTTTTTAAAACTTTGAAATGGAAAAATACATTATTATAATATGTATTAATTTGCCATAACTCTGTTTTGTAAATTGTATAAAGTAAATTCCATACTTTATAAATCATCGCTTTTGTGTAACCGGGGGGCGGTTAGAAAATTTTATTACTAACAGAAATATAAAAGTGAGAGGTAGATATATAAAGTTGATTATCTTAAATCCTGAAAGATAAGTTATATCGACAAGTAAAATTATTATTATTATTATTATTATTATTATTATTATTATTTGATTATTGCATGCATTAAAATATAAAAATAAATAAATCTAAAATTTCGCAATTATTTTATAATTTTTACACATGTATACATCTGATACAACCGTATGTATAGTGTATTTATTTAGTCTGTGAAACATTTAACATTTTTTCCTGTATTTATAAAAATGAAAATTTTTCTTACAAGCTACAAATTTCAAATAATAAAAATCCTGATATATTAATAGATTACACGAGAAAAGATATTAAGTAAGATAGTTTACTCACGGTATATTTCTTTTGAGACGAACGAAACTTTTCGTGATTAAAGCTCTCATCCTCAAAGAGGATCTCTTGATTATAGAAGAGAGATTCATTTCTGGATTCAGTATAAATTCAGGATCAGCTGGATCACTCAGTAATGAACTTCTGTGCCCGGAACCATTCTTGATAATGGGTGGGAGATAATGCTGTTTTTCAGACTAAAGAGTAAACACGAATTACCTTTTAAAAGTAATTTGAAAAAGCAAAAATATCATCCTATAGTTTAAAGAATAAACTATTTTTAGAATTAAGATTATAATATATTTTATAATTTTTATGTCAAAAACCGATTGGTTTTTAAAAACAATATTAGGATGAAAAAAAAGAATAGAAAGATAGCATCGTTTTTATACAAATCTAATTTTTAATATATAAAAAAAAAGATAGTATCCCTATCATAGAAAATTAATAATAATAAATAAAGAAATAATAAAAATAAAATAAGTAATAAAATAGTAATTGTTTTACTTTTTACTATTTAACTCTGAAACGCTTTCAAATTTGATTAATAGATGGCAGCACAAAAATTAAACTTAAAACTTTTTCTTTCGATTAAATGTCGAATTACATATTCCTAAGATAAATTTTCTGAAATCGACTGACTACTACAAATTACTATGAATATAATAAAACTTTCTTTATGATATATATTTTCTAAACAAAAATATTTTAATGTTTATTAATGTAGCTTTCAGGAGTAATTAATTTTAAGGATGTCATTTAAAAATAAGTTATTTTTATAATTAACTTATTAACATACATTTTTGTAATTTTTAGACAGAAATTTTTAAAGCAATACATGTTAGTTGTAACAGATATTAAAAGCTAGAAAAAGAATACTTATTTCTATTTGATTAAAATACAGTTAAAGAATTTTATATTTTCCTAGCAGATGGCAGCACCAAACTGTCGTTTTTATCGTTTCAGGACGGTACCGTTTTCATTGATGCAAGCATGGCTCCCTGCGATTCACTATTGAATCGCAGGGAGCCATGATATAAGTCATCATTACAAAAATCAAAATTTTATGTATTGTGAATTCATTTGAGCTTTTGAGCATTAGCATTCAGTGAATTTTTATATTTTATATTATTGGAATATGTTTAAAATAAATTTATTTTAATACACAAACATTTGAAGAAAATTTAGCCCATAATATTTTATTTATATTTATCTTTTGATTGTTTGATTTGTGTCTATTTATAGACAAGTATTCAGAAGACTTGAAGAGAGCTAAAGAATTTTAAGATTTATAAGATAAAATAATTTTCATTGTAATTTATTGTTTAGAATTTTAACGCATAGATAATAATTGTAAGAAAACATCATGGTCTATTTCAGTCTAAGGTTTAAGTAAATTATTAGCTTTATTAGGTAAAACGTAAGCCAATATGCTTCTCACTTCGTCCTGGCCTTTGCCCGAAACTTGCATAAATACGAACTACGAAATCTTGAAAAGACCCCCGCCCGTCCCACGGCAAGCTTGCCAACCATTCAAATAGAAATCAACTACAATCAATCGGTTCGCCCTCGATTTATTTGCTTTTATATTAGACAAAAGCCCCGCTCTTATTTAAAAAAAAAAAAAAAAAACGCAGGAAAAAAACATTTTTGTCTTTTGGGGTATAGTTTATGGGTAAGGTAAAGATAAAAAACAGGAAAATCTCTATTCTTGATGGGGGATTAGTCAGATTGAAAAATCCGAATGTGACTTCATGTGCGGATAATTCTGCACATGATTAATTCTCAATTGTAATTCTAAGGGTCTTCTGCTTAAAAATTGAGTTTTAACCTCTATTTTGGAGCTTGTATAAACATAGAACGTTTGCTGTTGCTACTTATACAACTCGGAAATTCCGAGCTCCGGTAGTAAAACTACCTGGATTTAAGGCGCCAAAGATGTGTCTTCCTTGCCTTTAGCACCGAATATTTAGTGATGTTGATTCAATGAAGAAATAAAAATTGAGCCGGGGAGCCATACTTTCTCCTTTCTCTGGAATGTTAAAATCCTCCCACAGAAATATTTGATCATCTGGCATTGTAAAGAGATTGAAGGTGATTATATATATACAAAATGTTCCAAAAAGACTGAAATGCGCTGTTTATCTAAAAATTTATAGAAATTTTTAGATAAAAATTATCTTATGTATAAAAATAAATAAATAATAATGCCCCCCCCCCCAAAAAAAAAAAAAAAAAAAAAAAAACCTAAAAGCATATACAGATGAAAGTTCTAAATGTGTATAATCCGAAAAGTTTTTTTTTTTTTTTTTTTTTTTTTTCCCTGTGTTCTTAATTTTTTTTCTGTTAGATATGAGTAGAGAATGTAAATTAAAAAATGTTAAATACGGTATGAAAGAAGCCTACATTAACGGCCCTCTTCACTTACCGTCGCCGGAAGCCCGAGCCAATGTTATTCTATGGGGAAATTTTCTTTACAAATAACTTATTAACTAATACATATTTTTTAATTCTGTTTTCACATTTTGAAAATTGCCAGCTGTTCAATTGACGGACCATTTTTAAAAATGTGTTTTTTAAATATTTTATTTTGAAATTGCAAAATGAAAAAAACTCACATATTGAAAATTCGTATATTGCATCGTCAAAATAAAATATTAAAAATTAAAAAAACACATATTTAAAAAAGGTCCGTCAATTGAACAGCTGGGAATTTTCAGAATGTGAAAACAGAATTAAAAAATATGTATTAGTTAATAAGTTATTTGTAAAGAAAAATTTCCCATAGAATAACATTAGCTTCGGCTTTCGGCGGCGGTGAGTGAAGAGGGCCCTTAAGGAAAACGTCCGCCTGTGTTACACTTTTCAACTTTTCATACGACTCTTCTAGACATATTTTGCCAAATTAAAAGTTTTCACTTTCCGTTGAACAAAACCATTTAAAAAAACCGTGTGACTATTTCCTTCAAGACAAATTGAATTTTGATATAGTGGAAAAAGTGACTTATGACTTTATATATATATATATTCATACCACATAAAAAGCTATTTCTTCCGTAGAAATAGGAATCGTATACAAATTGATAATTGGAATTTATAGATAAAAAATATCTTATGTGTGTTAAAAAAAAAAAAGCCTCTATTAAAAGCATATACAGTTGAAAGTTCTATAATGTGTATAATCAAAAGTAACTTTTTTGTTTCTGTGCTGCAGAAGATAAAAAACGTCCTTCAGAACTAACAGAAAATATCAGTTTATCGGGTCATTCGTAATAGAGCAGAGATTGATTTAAAATAACTTCGTTCGATGATCTCTTTGGTGATTTTAAAATGAGTCGAAAACGCTCTGCACTGCATCATATCAATAGAATAGTAAGCAAACAGTAAACAATTCATATCTTATCAGTTGCAATTTCGTATTTTTTTTTTTTTTTTTTTTTAATGATTATTTGAGTGTTTCCATTTGCTCTGAGTTACATAACATGTTTG
Source organism: Salticus scenicus (assembly GCA_963930645.1). NCBI lineage: Eukaryota > Metazoa > Arthropoda > Arachnida > Araneae > Salticidae > Salticus > Salticus scenicus. The sequence continues at coordinate 35,553,962 of OZ005649.1, forward strand.
TAATTGCTTACAATTGAATTATAAATGTAAAACTGTTAACTTGACAATATATATGAGAAGTTAAAACTATAGTCTAATAAAATTATTCATTTCAAAACACAACTGAGCTGATATATATATATATATATAAAGAGAAATACTATATAAAATACAGTACCCGCCGCTTATTAAAATCGCATTCGTTCTGAGCAAAAGTGATTTTATTAAGCGGCTGATTTTTATATCCGGCGAACGTTCCTGCACTCAAGAAAAGGTATTATTTACATGAATTTGGAAAGAAATTTCAAAAGGTACAAAATAATGGAACTAATAAACAACAGTAATTCATTTTTAAAGGATAATTATTTGATTGTTCCTTCAAAATAAGTTAATTAAATACATCCCACAAGTTCTGATGCGCTCTCCTTTGAGGAAAATCATCAATACTTTACTAAAAGTTCACGCTTTTCTTTTAAATTTAAAATCTTTCCGTTTAAGCTTCTTGCTTCTTAGTTATTTCAGAATAAGAACTAAAAATTGTCTTTTAATTAAACATTATAAAATAAAATCACTTGCGAATCAAATCAAATTTGTAACTTATTATCGTGGCTTTGAAGAAAGCATTCCTTGAAATTATTTTTAAGGCGAGTGATGGGGCGTGTTTAATTGCTGTAATTGTAAAATTTAATATTGTAAATGTAAAATTTTCGCCAAAGAGAGATAACGGTGGGATTGTTGTATTTTATTTTCTATTTTATTTCATAAATAAAAAATCACCGTGTAAATAAATTTTTTTTAGCGTGCCTAAATGACATTTTTGCTGCTAAAGAGATTTTTTTTGAGTTTATTAACCGGCAATGCTAATTTTATTAAGCGGCGGTTTTAAAATTAGTTCGCATTGATTTGATTCCGGTCCTGGCAATTTGATTAGATTAAGCGGCTGATTTTATTGACCAGTGATTTTATTAAGCGGCGGTTACTGTACTCTCTAAATTACTATGTTTTTGAATCAGATAATTTATCAAAAAATAGTAAAAATTTCAAATACTTATTCTTAAAAAAAAAAAAAAAAGTTTCGTTAAGAAATGTGAACCGTTTTCAGAAAGTATCCCTTTATTAATTCAGATTATTACATTTAATTTTCTCTGGTTCTTTGGCCGATCACCATGGATGTCTCATAAATGGAATCGCATTCTCTTTATCAATGAGATTCGTTTCAGTCTGACAAACAATTCTCGCCGGCAATTGAAGGAGTGAGGTAAAGACATGTTTACATCGCATGCATGCACTTGATAAAAATAATGTGTCACTCATAGACTGTGAAATATTTTCTTTAATTTCTCGGGAAGAATTGTGAGCGAAACTGTTAAAATCTGTAGAAGACATACAGGGTGATTATAATTAAAGTTACGATTTCAAAACGTTATAATTTTAAAACTATCCATCCGAGCGATTTGATTTTTACCAGGGCAATCGTGAGGCAATAAAATTTTGTTTTGGGGAGGAAAAAAGTAGTTCCATCATGTTCCTATAGATGGCGCTGTCAGGGTAACGCCAGGGGAAACGCCTAAATGGACTCATTAAACACAGGAATGTTGTTAGCAACGCAATGGAATAGCAGGAAAGAATAGACTTCAAGGGTTTACTACAATTTTTTTTTAGCAAAAAGACAAGAATACGTGTATACAACGGAAACAGTCATAGTGAAAAGAGAAAAAGAGGAGCTTCACGAAACAAATACTTTACGAATAATTAACGGCAGATTTTGAAACTTTTTTTTTTTCTTTTACAAAACAAAATTTCATTGCCTCACGATTGCTCTGGTAAAATATCAAATCGCTCGGATGGGTAGTTTTAAAATTACAGCGTTTTGAAATCGTAACTTTAATTATAATCACCCTGTATTTCGATTTTTGTTTTGAATCAATTTAAGTTTTTAAATTTATTTTTTAAAGCATTTCTTAAGGAGCAAATTCAAGTGATGTCCTCAAATCTGGTAGAATGGAAGGTCGGATTCGAACCCAGATCGCGCTCGTTGGCCTACCCAGTCGGCATTTTTTGTAGTTTTCTTCGAAACTCACTTGAATACGGGTTAGGATACCTTTATCTCATTGAATACTTTGCAGTAGTTTAGTTCAAATTCGTGTAAATCCCTGGTTATAGCTTTTTAGATATTATCATTCAATAGCTGTAATTTATTTATTTTTGTATCAGTTGCCGATAGAAAAAAAAAAAAAAAAAATCAGTAATAAATTACCTGCTGTTTGAGCCACACATTTTCAAAAATTTCAGAACTTGGATCATTTTCTTGCTCTTCATCTTCAGAAAACTGAGCATCTTCATTTGCTTCAGCCGCTTGCATGTCTTTGACACACAACTTCAAAAATACATCTTCCAGTGTGACTGCGTTGTGCTGGGTGAGAAGCTGCTCGGGATTGGCTTCGGCCAGCAAGCGGCCGTCGCGCATCAAACCTACCTATATACATATCCAAATCAATTCCTTTTGTTAAATTTTAAGAAAAATAGATAATAATAAAATAAGAACATACAAAATACGCTTAAAAAACTAATTTCAATTTTGAATCAATGTAAATAAGCGTGAATTTTTAGTATAACTAAAGCCCTGAAATTTTATGCATTTAATTACATTTTTTTTTTTTTTTCTTTCACATTGATTCTCGTTCATCCCATTTTGTTTATTATTTTAAATTTAAATAACCATACATTGTGGATTGTATTTATTCGATTGTTTATGTTTTATATGTTATGGCTTGTGTTTAATAAAGAGTGTTAGTACAGGAAAAATATAAAGACTGTGTTTATTCATTATAATGAAACTTCTCATATTTTAACAAGCACCAAATAACATCATTAACACTAGAAAGACGGAGACTTAGTGTATACCTATATTGCTCCAAAGCAGTCAAAATTACTGCATTGTGAAAGAATAACTAATGTGTAAAGAAATTTGTTTAAAATTAATTTTAAATATTTCTTATACTAATTACAGTCATATAGCAAGTTATTAGTAAGTATTAACAATAAAAAAAAAATTACTTCATTTGGAACAAAAAATAATTTATTCATTATTAACATTTTAAGCAAATTTAAGTTGAAATTTTTTTATGTGTACATCTTCCGCAAACATACTTTTGACATTTTTCACATATATTATTTGTTTCGTTTTTGTTGCAAAGTGGTACTTGACAAAATTTTCCTTTGTTAGAATACGTTGTATTTGATGTTTGTGGGTCCACATTTTCTGATGACTTTTTCTGTCTTGCAGCACTGTAATCAGTGGAAAACTGTTCTGCTAATTGGAACAAGAACTGTTTTTGTTGTATTTGTATTCCTGTCGCCTCTTTGTAAAGGAACCAAGCATTTATAGCAGCCAAATCTAAAATATTGAAAAATACTTGGTGGGGCCATCTACGAGAACTCGATTTTACGGTATATTTTCTTGCCATTTGATCTGTCATATCAACTCCAAATTTTGTTTTGTTATAAAATTGAATAGTGTCCGGTAACATTTTTTTTATTACTTCTATCAATTTTCACAAATTTATGCCTGGAACTTAGAAAAGCTACTCTTTTATTCGGTTTGCTTTTATATATTGTAAGGACAGAATTTTTCGATTTATATAGGAGAGTGGAAAACGAGGCATGTTATCCTTTGTTTGTTTGGCTACTTTTGGCAGTTCTCTTTTATCTCCTATAATAGTTCCAACTAGTGTCGTTTTTTTGGCCAATAATTTCGTCGCGAATGACATGCTAGTGAAGAAGTTATCGGTCGTGATATTCTTTCCAAAGTTTGTGTATGGCTCGACCAGTTTCAGAACAACGTGTTCACTGAGAAGCATTGACGATGGTCGTTGTTCGTCTTTCCCCAAGTAAGGAAAACCATTCAAAATGTACTTGCTTCTAACATCTGATGCAAGCCAGAATTTGATGCCAAATCTGTTGGGTTTATTCGGCATATACTGTATAAACTTGCACCTGGCTTTTGTTGGAAATAATTGCTCGTCAACTGTTATATTTTGCCCTGGTTGATAGCAAGCTTGACTATTTTCAATAAACTTGTCCCATATTTCCGAAACCAAGGCAAATTTATTTGTTTGGAGGCGTCTTTCGATTCTTTTGTCAAAAGGAATAAATCGTAGGATTTGCTTGAACTTATCTTTGGGCATAGTTATTCTAAAAAATTCGGGACCCCATTTTGCTGACCATAAATAGCTCGGTTTTAAATTTTTTGCCTTGTAGGCCCCACGAGCATATAAAATTCCAATAAATGCACGTATTTCCGGTAATGTTGTTGTCCAATCGTACCCCAAAATTCGGCGGCCTTCTTCTTCTGTGCACTTTTTTATATGTTTGATAATATAGTCATTTATTATCAACGAGAATGCACTGACAAGATTATCTGCCATAATGTTCCTTTTTGCGTAGCCTGTTGGCCCTTTCACACCCTTGAAAACACAAGCAGATGCTGCCCTTCCAGGAATACCACGTTCAGCAAATTTTATCCAAATAGTACCATCGGCAGCTGTTTCGGTCTCCTGAAAGATGTTTTCAGTTTCTTTATCAGAGTCGGAACTACTTAGCACCCTACACCTTTTCCTGTTAAAATTTTCCAAGTACAGTCAAAATGACTGCTTTTAGGCAATACAGGTATAACACATATATATACCGGAAATGAAAGAGTGGGGGAGGCAACTACAATGATTAATAAACGCATTTATATGTTGTACAAAAAGTCACAAAATTCTAAGAAGCTGTGTCATTATATATACAATTGTTTTTCTAACTGAAATTGAAAAGCAGTCAAAATGACTGCCTTAGGCAATCTAGTGTTAAGCTCCTGGGAATTTTAGAATGTTATTTAGTTACTATTACTATTTAGATTTCATTCTTTTTAATTATTATTCCAGGGATTTTTTGCTGCTGTTCGTTTGTTCCAAAACATTTTCATTAAAGCCACGATGAATCTTTTCTCGGCAGTTTTCAACGTTGTAAATATTTTTATCAAAATCATATTCTTATTAAAATCGTAAAATCATATTTTTATTAATATTTTTATTAAAATCATAAAAATCATATCCCTTACCTTATTAAATATTACCTTATTATTAACTTATCATATATATATATATATATATATATATATTATCCCTTATCAATTGATAAATATCTTTCAATATTTATCGATTATATTTAGGAAGGAAAATATTCCATGATTATTCATACGTATTTATACTTAAACATAAATTTGTTTCTAAAATCATAAGCAACTTCTGCATTGACGATTGACGAACATTGATGACGAAGAACAACGTGATCAAGAGTTTAGCTTTTAATTTGTAAACTATCTGAGATGGGAATTTAAAGTAAAATATTGAATCTAAATTCTTTAAATAAATTTAATCTGTAACAGAAATCATTGGAATTGAAATCATCAGTATATCACAGGGACTTAATTATAGGACATCACATAGTGTTACGTTACAGGGACATTACACATGTTATGAAGCTTAAAATTCATATTTAAATAATCATATCGTTTATCTAGAAAGATGAAAATCACAAAAGAAACAGAATATCCGAGGGACTTAATTTTCACTAAAAAATTAACTGAGACATCTTTTTAAAATACGTTATAAAAATTTTAGATTCTGTTTGGCACAAATTTTTATTCTAATGAACAAAATTGAAATACATGTTAGATGTAATTTTCATATTAGTTGCATAAGTATTATTACATAAAATAAACTAGTTGACATAGGTGGACTGTGCTCAGTTCCCCATCATATTTATGTTCTCATTAATTTCTAGTGGGAGACATATTATAATCATGTTAAAAGAAATATGTGACCAAAGCTTGATACAGTGTGAGAATGAAATCCCCGCCTAATAGGCTATCCACCGTTCACTTCGATATATTTATCTTATTCTAATCTATTAATTTATTTTATCAGGGTCAATTCTATTGTTTAGTTTTCATGCTACTATTTCCAATGCAGTAATCCTCAAAATTCATATTTATATGAAAAATTTACAAATTCGCTATGTTGATAAAATCGTAAATTACAAATAATTTACGAAATTTTCCTATTAGAATATTTGTATTCAATCATGTTCAAACAAATATCCTAAATGTAATTTTGAAGTTCTCTAATGTATTTAGGATCCTCAAAATGGAAGTTTATGCTCAATTTTGCCTTATTCTGCCATTTTAAGTAAATCGTAAATTCCAAATAACTTACGAATTTTTTAAAATTGAAAAATCATAGTCTATGATATTCATGCCAGTATCCAAAATAATATTTAAAAAGTGGTTTGACATCTTTACGATGAAAATTGACGTTTATGTGAAATTTTGCCCGATACTGTCATGTTAAGAAATTCGTAAATTTCCAATAACTTGCGAAATTTTCAAAGTAGCATATTTATAGTTACTGATGTTCATTCCGACATCAAAACTGATATTTTAAAACTGGTCCGACATTTTTACAGTAAAAAGTTTCCATTTAATGCACGTTTAAGTGAAATTTTGTCCTATTCTCCCATGTTAAGAAAATCGTAAATTTCTCATAACTTACGAAGTTTTTTAATTCGAATGTTGCAACTGAATAGGGTTCTTGCCAGTATCGAAAGTAATATTTTAAAACTGATCTGACCTTTCTGCGATCATTTGTTCGTGAGATATTGTGTTAACAGACTAACAAACTAACGGACTAACACACTAACAGACACCCTACAGACAGACACCATACAAATTTTGTCATTTCGGATTCCTCACACCTGAAAACGTATAAAAAAAGTAAAAAAACCGAGGTCGAAATTTTTCACGATTACCTATGTTCCCCATACCTATAGTATGATGGGGAACTAATAAATAACTTTTTTTTTAAGTTAAGTTTTGTATAGCTTATGCATTAATTCAATCTTCACAATAAAATATTATGGCTATTTAAAAGATAACCCAAAAACTACTTTCAGGAAAAAATTAAAATTTGTGTTTGCATATAGGTGATGCTAACAAATCGAAGTGAAAAATCTTAAGTTATGATTCATATTATTTTCTAATATTAATTTAAGATTTCATATTTCAGTAATAATAATATCCTATTGCCATCTATAAAAACATAAAATTTACTTTTGGGTGTTTTAAATTGTAAACCCATTTAAAATATCAGCATGCTTTGATTATTTATTTTGAGAAATGTTGAATAAAATACGTAAAAATTTTTCAACTTTAGTGAGGCAAATATTTCAACTAAGTTTAACTCTCAAAATATTTCAACTAATTTTAACGCTCAAAAATTTTCCCCATGTGATCTGCAATGGGATTTGAGGGCTTTATTTTATTCATAAGTTAAAAATATTTTTTGAAAAATAGTTATTTCCGGTTGCAAATTTTAAAGTTTAACAAATATCAATCTAAAACATTATTTTTAAAGTAATTTATGAACATCATTTAATAATACAGTAAAATACGCGTTAAATAATGACGTATTATGGTAATGTGTGTTGCTGCCAGTACGTTGTAGTATTTTCTTAACTATACTGTTGAGATACCTTACGAAAAATCTTTTGATAAAATTCTGAATTCTCATTTTCTTTTACGAAGAACCCTGAAAGCTGAATAGAACCGTGAGCTATTTACATTCTACGGATTCTAGTCCACGAACTTCAGCATAAAATGGACCCCGAATGTGAACGGGAGGTTCAGCTCTCAAAACTGGTAGACAGGAAGTGCCGGGTTCAAACACAAGTCGCGTTCATTGGTCTAGTCCAGTGGTCGGCAACCTCATTTTTGAACAGAGTCAAATGTCAACAATACAACGATTAAAATATCTTTTGGGAGCCAAAATTTTTTAACCTAGTTTATATTGGCTCATTCATTCTTATTAACATAATTAGAGTATTCCTAAGTCGACATTTGCTAAAATCTCAAGGGGCGAAAAATCTGCGTGTGGCTCGCGAGCCGCAGGTTGCCGACCACTGGTCTAGTCGCTTGGTGTTTTCCATGGGTTAGGATCCCTTAGAAAGACCCACACAGGGAGCACTCCACAGAGTCCTAGGACCCTCGTGTAATCGGCCTTAATGACTACAACAGCATCAGCGCAAAGTGTAGTTTTTACATTTGTGGCTAGCTCACCAAGGTTGCTTAAATAATTGTTGTTAATATGAATACATCCTTAGATGTTAAAAATGGAAAGAAAAGAAATTAATTAAAAAATGAGGAAAAAAACAATGAACTTACGGCATGCGCTTGCCTTGCTTCTTCTACGTAATGTGTTGTTATGATGATAGTGAGGAAATCTACAGAGGCTAGTTTGTGAAGATAATTCCAGATGCTGTTTGAGGAGGGAAAAAGATTTCTTAAAAACTTGTAAGAAAGAAAAACAATAGATAATTAATTGGAGAAAATTTTATGACATCTTAAAATAAAAAATAATTTTCAAAGTTTAAGGCGGTATATCAGTCAGATTCCCCCTTTCTTCTTTCCCATGTTAACCTATGAAATTTTTGTTGCTTCTTTTTACAAGGATATCTCATTCAGAAATGGAAGTTTTTCGAATTCTGCTTTTTTTTTTTTTTTTCTTTGAATATATTGCCGCCTTTTAGATTAGTGGGCAATTTTTTTTTTAAAAACTTCAAAAAATTTTTCACTAAGTTAAAAGGAAACAAATTCAAAGAGTAATTAAAAAAAAAAAAAAAAAAAAAAAAAGAATTAAAAAAAACTTTATTTTTGAATGAGATATTCTTATATATCGAAGCAACGAAAATTCCAATGGATAACATGGGAGGAACGAAGAGATAATCTGATGGACGTAAGCCTTATGAGTTCATATTTTTGTCTAAGCTTTGCTTCAGTTTAAGCCTTGCGTCTCAATTACATTAAAATTATGTATTTTTATTAACAAAATATAAACTTTTTTTGTTGTTGTAAAAATATCCCACCAATAACTTTTTTAAACGATAATTTTATAAGCAATGCAAGTGCTTCATGCAGTAATTAGAGTACAAATGTTGATGGTTTTTAACATTTCAGTATCCACGTGAAAACTCTATTTTAAATTCATTTTCCTATGGGTGCTAGAGGAAAATGAATTTAAAATAGATTTAATTATTTTGAGTACGTAATAAAAGATAAGAGATTTGTTTTATACTGTAAGGTAGATTTAGGATCTATACATGACGGTAGAAAGAGATTGTACAACCATGGATATACATTATAATATTATTTAGAGGTTGGATTTTTTTTTTTTTTTAATACAATATATAAGGCACAATAAAAGGGCTGGAATTAAAAATAATATATATATATATATATTAGATTAGAAAATGTATGCGAAGTAAACGTAGCTTAACTTCTTTATTACTATTATTATTATTTCATAATTAAAATTGATAAAGCGCACAACAATGTCACCGCATTTAAGTAATGTGCATTTTAAAGCGATTTATATTTCGATGTAATAGTTGTTCCTATAAAATTGGATATAACATCAAAATAAATAAAATATGCTGAAAAAAAATATAATAATAAACTTTTAAGTATTTTAGAAATTTTTTAATTCAGTGCCTCAGCATTTTTATTTAATTATTTTTCTGCTTAATCACATTGTTTCTCAAGGGGAAAATCTTAAAAATCCACATTTCTGTATTCAGTTACTATAGAAACACAAACTTTATTTCAGTATTATGTAATTTAGATATTATCGAAATAATTATCAAACAATTGTAAAACTTCTGTAAAAATATTATAATTAACTCTTTATTTTATATTTAATTTATGTTTCATTTATTTCGTTTTTTCTTCCCTATAAACTGTTTAGTTTTAACTGCACGCTAAAGAAGAAAAAATATATTCCATGTGACCTGTAAACTTAAGAGACAACGCGAAATTTCGCATCGAGCGGTGTAGTCTATGGCAGCAATTAAAGCACTTTGAAAGTACATTTTAGCACAACGTTTTCGTTCGTTGGTTAAAAACAACGAGATATATAAAGTAGAGTGATAAATGGTAACCCTTGAGAAGGTCCAAGATGAGTCATATGACGTGCTCTCCTTGCACCTGCGTATTCGATGGTTCCCTTGGTAACAGCTTATTTTCAGTAAATTTCTATGGCAACGGTTTGGAAATTGTTCTTTGCATAAGTCATAAACGCCAATGTTTTTGTTTACTTACGTAGTTTAATATTCTTTTGTTCTAAATCATTTTGATTTTGATTTTACTTCTCTTTTATTTCGTGTAGTTGAACTTTAACCGACAAAATGCTTAAAAATAGTTGAAAATTATTATTTTTTGTTAAATTTAGCTCTTTAAAAGTTTAAATTTTCTTTTATAAACACTTTTAAACTTTGTTGGGAAACGATGAAAAAAAAAGGTATTTTATTATTTATTAAAACGTGAAATATGTGTAAAATTATTTTAAAAACAATTTATTTCGGTCATAGGACTGTCATGTTACCTAATAATAATGATAATTTGTCGAACTGATATTTTAAATGCCAAAATAGCGATAAAGGGCCAAACACAGCAACCTATTCGAGCATGTCACGTGATTCATCTTGAACCACGGAAAGTTAATCCTTCATCCATTGAATTAGCACTCTAATTTATATATCTCGTTGGTTAAAAACAACCAAATTTAATCAAAAGAAGAAAAAAAAAATTAAAATCAAAATAATTCTTTGTATTATTTAAGATAAAATAAATAAATAAAAATTTCAAATCAAGTTAATTGCAAAAAGGAAAGTGCTTGTGAGAGTTGCGATTAATTTCCTAAAGGACGTTTAAAATACGTAGCTCCACACTAATTTTATAATTTATACATCACATAATTTTCATGATTGTTACATGCTTTTTTCCAAAATATTAAAATAGCAACATCGTCTTCATAATTTTTACCTTTTCCTGAGTAATGGATCCACACCGACAGTCGGTTCGTCCAGAATGACAAGAGGAGGTTTGTGGATGATGGCTGATGCGAAAGATACACGACGTTGTTGGCCGCCACTAAAAACAGGGGGGAAAGATTTCGTATTAACTTATTACGTATTGAAGATGTTTCAAGAATACAAGAAACGTTTTAAGATATTGTAGAAAAGAATAAATATTTTCCTACAATGAATAATACAAGCTTTTTAACATCTAACTGTTGCCTAACCCATGATTTATTTATTTCATAGGTGCCAACTTGTACATTTTTTTGCTACCAGAAATTATTAATTGAAATTTTTAATAAGTTTTTTAGCAGGATCTTCGGATACTGTTGGATGGAAGCACTTGTGACAAAAGCCACGCATATTCCTCTGCCTAAGGATGGAACTAACGAGGCGTGTTTTCTGTGATTAAACATGATAAAAAAATTTCCAAAGAAAGACCAGTGTTAGAAAATCGTACAAGTTGGCACCTGTGTTATTTATTTATTTATTTTGGGGTGGGGGGAGGAGGGGTTGGGGGTTGGCGTGTGATCCACGGGCGGAATGCAACAACGTTCGCAGTTGTGGCTGCATATATCAGTGGTCATTGAATGCTGTTTTATATGGGAGTATAAATTTATTGAGTCGGAATACGTGGAAATATAAATTTCGTTGAAACTATCCTCGATGTGGAGTGGATGAATGTTGAAGAAATTTTTTCCTAAAATTTTGATGCTGATATCCGGATCTTTTTTATTTTCTTTAAAAAATAACTAGAATCGTTTAGTTTTTATCCCACAGGGTATTAATTTGCTGTAAAAGTGTCGTCACTATTTCACTGTATGAAGTCATAGAAAGTGAAAAAGAAGAATCTAATTAATCTATATTCACACGTGCATGAGAAAAATCATTAAAATAGTAAACAATCAAGCATCATTCATAAATTATGAATAGAATTTCCCATATTACGAGATGTAGCTACAGTGAAAGTGAGTCTGAGAATGTCTGAGTGAATGTGGATGTTTTTGTTAAAGAAGGAAATAAAATAATGTATCACTGATAATTTATGAAACATTTTCCCGTAATACGGGTTGCAGTGAAATTGAAAATGAACTAATGAATGTTAAAATTAATTCTATTTTTAAAAATGTAAATTATGAAACACTTTTCCCTATTTATACGGAAAGAAACATAGGTATTGTAGACGAAACTAATTACAATTTGTAAAAGACAGATTTCGGTTTTATATATACACAAATATATATATATTTAATATTAATTTAGTCAAATTTTATCAACTTGAAAGATTTTTTTCCCCTTTACCTCAGTTCTCGTATCAGTTTCTTTTTATCCGGTATGTCCAGAAATTCCGCCAGAAAAGAAATTCTGTCTTTGATGTTTCTGTCAGACATCTGATAGATTCGACCGAAGTAGAAGAGGGTTTCTTCCATCGTTATTTCAGGATACAGAGCCAGTTCCTGGAAAAGGAATTAAAAAAGATTTATAATTTTAATAGTTATTCGAAATAACATGAAATACTGGATGTCAATGGTAACAATAAACGGTAATGTCTTGTTATTATTTTTAATATTATTTTCACATTATATTAAACTTACTAAAACACACACACACATAAAAAGATAAATAAATAAATAAACAAGTAATATAAAAGAAAAATTTTAAAGTCAATTCCTACTTGCAAACACAATCGAAAAAGTTTTTTTTTTTTTTTTTTTTTTTTTTTTTTTTAAATAATTTTGAATTAAGAAATAAAAAGCGCAAAATGAAAAAAAAATAATTATAAGATTAAAAAAAAAAACTTTTTCTATACCATGTTTTAAATTTTCTGATGAATCATAGAGCTCTTATCAATGTGCATAAAATTTTTAAAATGATAATGACGCCAATTTTTGTGAGATGAATAATTTCTTTTTATAATTTTTTAATGTTCACGTTTAGCTAAATGTATTTATTTTTATGTCGAAAAAAAATGAACTCGTATTTTTTTATTTATTTATTTATTTTTTTTTTTTGGCAACAATTAAATTATAGCTAATATTTTAATGGCTAGTTTAACGCTAATAGGATGCTATTATTTTCATATTTTAATTAATTATAAGAAAACTAATAAAAAAATTCGAAAATCGGACTTCGAAGTATTGTGTTGTCAACGTGTTCTGAGCAATCCTGAAAGTTTCAAATTTCTAACTAGTCGGGAAGTTAGTTAAAAATCGATTGCAAGATTTGTACAAGATATATATATATATAGGGAGAGTGTGAACTAATAGTAGGAATTGAAAAGTGACATGAAAAGGAAAACATTATTTATTCCTAACAACATTACAAGTTCTTTTTTGCAGCAATTTTTATAGTGTATGCTCAAAACTGCGACAACAGTACCTGCTTCCAAGAGTAATATATGATTGACAACGTCGAAGGAGTGATTGGTCGACAGTTTCAAGGATGCCAGGCATTTCGCGTTTGCTTGCCGCCGCAATATATTGTCAAGTAACGAGGTGTTCGAATTGAGTCAACTAGACTCTCGCAAATGGTGGTCTTCTGCCTCTGTTATAAGAAGTAATTGATGTTAGATAAATCTGGCGATTGGGGTGACCATCGAACTGGTCCACCATCCACAATCCATCGCCCTGCAAAACTGGCATCTCGGTAACTGCGGGCAACCATTTAAAAAAGGCAGACGTACCATTCATGTTAAAACCACGCACTTGCTTACGAACGATGATTAGAACATCTTGCAGCAATTCTGGTAAAATCTCTTCCAGAAAATCGTAATAACATGAATTATTGAATGTTGTTGATAGAAGTTCGGTTCTATGAAAAATTTTGTCACAAAACCGACTGAAACGATTCACACGGAAGCTTTTCTGTTACCCACATATGAGCTGAAACAACACCGCTGCCGTCGAATTTACTTTGCGATATTTTTTAACATTGTGTGAATAAACTTACTCTGGAAAACTTTGGAATTCTCATTTAATTTTGTATGTTTAATAATAAACAAAAATAATTTTCTGTAAGAGAAACAACTTTTTTTTCTTCTTTTTCTTTCTTTCTTTCTTTTTCTTTCTTTCTTTCTTTCCTTTTTTTTTTCTTTTTTTCGTTAGAATTCAAAAAGAAAATTGTTAATCTAAACAAAATTATGGAACAACTGAGATACTGGTCCAAAACTAAGTTTTGGCCATTTTTTATTTATTTATTTGAATTTTTTTGCGAGCACGGCGAAATGACGTTTTCGGGAGTAGTTGCCATGGATACCAAATGTAAACAAGGCGAAAATGCTCTTTTCAAAATAGCGTCTGTATGAAAAGCACAGAAATAAATTAAACCTTTCTGATTTTTTTTCCCTCTCTTACCCATATATATGGTAGAGAAAGTATTGTTTTTGGGTCAAATTTTCGAAATTGAGTTTTTGTTATATTTATACATTCTGAGGTCCCTGAATCCAAAAATCATGTTTTTAGCGGTTGGTTTGTGTGTCTGTCCGTTATCAGCATATCTCAAGAATAAGAGCAGATAGTACAAACTTGGTATTGTAAATGAGTATCACAAAGTGATGCCTACAATAAACTGAATGGGGAAGAGGGGGGTTGAAGGGGGACAGAACTACACGTCAAATAAAACTGTTTCTAAATCTATTTATGATTACTTTAAAAGTACATTGAAATTTATTACCTTACGCCATTGATCTTAAAACTTAATATGCAGTCTATCTTTAGAGTGTTGAAATGCAGGGTAATGGAAAGTCGTGTGAGTGACACATCAGATTATTTATTTTAAGATTAATAAAACAAACATTTAAAATTAAACTATTTCACATTGCGTGAAAGGAAAACTGCATGAAATTTTTTACTGCAGCTGTCAGTAATATGCATGTATACGCTCCGCATACGAGAAAACCGAAAAGAAAAACATCACTGGATTCGACTAACTAGTCGCGCATGAATTTTGAAATACATGAAATTCTGTACTGCAGCGGTCAGTAATACGCATGTATAGTCGATAACAAAAGTCTCCGAACACTAGCAAAAATTCCTATATAAAAAAAAGTACACTTAATACAGTTTTGTTAAATAAATCCTTGTCGAATCCTGTTTTTAGACTAAGAACAGGATTCGACAAGGATTTATTTAACAAAACTGTATTAAGTGCACTTTTTTTAAATAGGAATTTTTGCTAGTGTTCGGAGACTTTTGTTACCGACTGTATGTACGCTTCGCTTACATGGGGGGGGGGGGGGGGAGATCCCTGGATGCTGTTAACTCGTCGCACATGAATCAGAAAATGCATGAAATTCTATACAGCAGAAATTGCAGAATATAATGCTTTGTTTTCTTCCAAATATAAGCTTATTCGTCACAACCATGAACTATTTTCACAAAAATACCAATACAATAGTTAAAACATTTTGTGGTTCGGCATACATCTGTTTATAAAACGTTCATGATGTTCTTCAACCACATTTCTTCCGACCATGAGAGCTTCTACGCATATTCTGACTCGACGAGTCCAGTGTTAAAATAGCGCCAATAAACTTTGTGTTTGCGCGAAAATAAGTGATAAGGGAACGCCGAATAGCTGGATGTTTAAGAAATCTCAAGCTGTGGGTCAATTTGGCACTCTTTCAAGACTTCAGAATCGTCCTCAATGCTAGGCGCGGGAAACGTCGTTGCATCATAAAGCCAAAGCATTGATCTGCTGGTCCTCTCAGCAATACCATACGTTAGATTCATATCTATCTCCACACTATTCGTAAAATCTACCATCTGGGCTAAAAACACGGTCGCAAATGACGTTTTCCCATAGATGCAACAGATCATGGATGGCCTGGCCGACTGCCTGCTCTTTATCCAGAGTAATGCCACCCACACAGCCACTTACACCCATAAGACATCTATAAGTAGGTATAAAAGCTAAAAAAATGATCCATTGAACTCCCATAAATATCCTACAGATTATCTATTAGCACGACAAATGTTACTCTTTTTTACATCCATTAGATGTCTGTCACATATCCGATAAATCTCCAAATCTCCAAGAATTGGACTTGTTAGATCTAATAGACATTGAAAATATCTAAATCTTGTTTTGATCTACCACGTTACATCTATTAGACATCGAAAAAGGCACGTCTAAATTTCGTCTCTATTTAAACATCTAATAGATATCTATATACTGGATATCCAGGACTTTTAACGGACATTCTTTAGATATTTTGTACCTTTTATGGATCATTGGATGTAATTTAGATGTCTAATGGATATCAATGGCTGTGTGGGCAGCCAATATTGCTGCAAAGAAGCATTTTGCAAAAATGTAAATAAACAATGATAAACAACGTATTTTTTTTTAAATGTCTTTTTTACTTTTTCTTATCCATATATAGGTACAGTAGAAAGAGTATTGTTTTGGGGTCAAATTTTTGAAATTGTATTTTCCTTATATTTACACGTTTTGAGGTACTTTGAATCTGAAAATCATGTTTTAGTGGTTGGTCTGTGTGTGTGTTTGTTATCAGCATATCTCAAGAACAAATAGTAGCAGGAGGTTCAAAATTACCTACATAGATAATACAAAATCAGTCAAATTTATCCGCGGAATCCCCCTAAAAAGTCTACAAAGAAATAAAATACTTTCAAATATTTGGTGCAAAAAGTGCACGAAATTTGGCGAGCAAGATTCTTTCCCTCCAAATGCAAGTAATTTTAATACATTTAAGAATTTTTTGCAAAACAAATCTCTTTGAATAGCGTTGTAGTAAATATAGTTTGAAAATAATCGGGGAAATTATCTGTGAATAATTCTCTGTAGCTTTCTAAAATGCACTTATTAGTTCGGGTCTAATAAAAACTAGTATGTTGTGGCCACTACAAGACTTTCTACTATATTTTCCTATGCAAATCACTCAGTACAAATAATTTATTAAAACTATTATTTTTTAAAATTATCTACCACGCTGAATGCAGATGACTTTCATCTTTATGAAAACTAAGTCTAAATATCCGAAGAAAAACAGTTTTATTCTCTACAAATAACATCTTAAAAAATGAGTTCTCATAATGATTACCTCATATACCAAATTTCGTGCAGTTATATGCCATGGAAATTGAGATATAGACTTCCCGCTCTTGGAAAAATATTTCAGTATAGCACGCCATCTATTAGTCGATATGCCTTCAAGTTGAATCGACATGATATCTCATAATGACTTTTGAAAACTCCAGTTTTGTTTAATTATACGCAATAGAATCTGAGATATAGCTTTCCCTTAAATTGTGGAAATCGCTGTATGGCAGCACTACTTGTTAAACGATTGACCCCAAAAGTTGATAGGCACTAATTTAGGTCAAGGTGCATCTACATATAAATTTATATGTAATTCTCTGCAGTAGTTCCTGAGATACAGTCGCTACAAAGTTTTTCTCTCTCACACACACACAGACAGACATTTTCTAAAAATGTAGTTAAATTTTGTTCTGGACCTCTCAAAACGTGTAAATCCATTGAAAACCGGAAATCGAAAATTTTTATTTTTACGAAATGAATACTTTCTTCTATTGAATATAGAAGAAAGTAAAAATGTAGCAATCTAAATGAGTGATCAAAGGTGAAAAAGATAGATTATTAAGTTTTGAAGATAATAATTTGAATTACATCAGTAGTTTCGAAACTTTTTGTTTTAATCGCAACAAAAATACATTTATCTTATCCGTAAATAAATTTATCTTTTGCTTTTTCAGACTTATTTTTCACTCGTTACTTTCTTTTTATTTTTGATGAATTTGAAACTTTATTTTTAGAAGTTAGTTTAACTTAACTGATCATGTATATTTCCATATATGTATGCATATAATCACTTACAACAAGCAGTTTTCTCTCTCTCTGTGTGTATATATATATATATAATATCAATCATCATTATAATTATTAGACACCAGGAAGGGATACTTGAGTTAATCAATAAACTATTATATATTGAAGGGAAGCTTTATAGAGATCAAAAGATGTTGAAAAAATTCATAAATGTAGAAAAATAACTTTGAAATTTTCCAAAAAACTGCTATATCTTATCAAAGACAATTATAAAATCAGAGTGATTATTATTCTGAAACAGTGATATATGAGATATAAAATCACTATCATTGCCCAACAAATCAAAGATTTCAACAGTGAGTTAAGACATTTAAGATATGGAAAAAAAAAAATAATAAATAAATAAATAATAAGAAGAAGAAATCAAACAAAATTACTAACCATCATCCATTTGTATATTAATTTACATGAAGCAAGAATAATTTGAGAGTATTGAACACGATACAACAGTAATGTAAGAGACAATAAGATTAAATATTTTAAACCAGTTATCATAGTGATAAATTACAAATCAAACATAATACACATGTACAGAATGATTTTTAATCGACATTATTTAGAGCAGGCCTCACAGCGTTCCTAAAATTTTATACTCATTTTATTATATTGTCACCACTAAGAAAAAACAGAATTTTTTCACATAATGTTAAGCCGTATTTTAGCAATAAAACATTCCAGAAAAATTTCTTTGTATCGATAAGCTACCTGTCTAACAACCGAAATAGCACAAAACTTGGTATGGAGACTAATGATGACATGGGAAGTAGAATTCTGTGTGTGGGAGGGGGGGGGGGGGGAGAAAAGAAAATAACCGGCAGGGATATTTATATAGCACTGTTGTAGTTTATTAAACCAAGAATTAGCATAAAACAGGAGGATCAAAGCAAAATTCAAATTTAGTCTTTAATAGTCCGAAAAATATTTTCAGAGGATATGTTATTATTTCTTAGCAACACTTTTTGCATTCTACAGTGCCATAAATACCCCTATCGGCGAATTTTGGATATATTTTTATGTTTGTTTGTTTTCAGTGGAATCCTACTTCCTATGTCATAATTAGTTTCCATACCAACTTTGGTACCATTTCGGTTGTTAGACTGAGCAAATTAGCAGGATCGTAGAAAGGCTTTTTCTCCTGTGGGAACTAAAATCCCTATAACCACTGCCACATGGTTTTGAGACCCACAGTGAGAGTCCAATGTCCCATTGTTAGATCGAGCAACAGGTGGCTCTTAATCGTGCCAGTTAAAAAAAAAAAAATGAATCATCCTGTGTGTATGTATGTATATACATGTTAAATCTATCTATTTTTAGGCTAGATTTTATGGTTATTCTAAATTTCTAGTAAATTCAATAATCTTATTTCTAATTTCTTCTAATCCTTGATTTGGAGTTTGCTTATTACACACACTCACACACACACGCACAAAAAGAAAAAAAAAAGTTATTGCTTTATAGATTCTAAATTTAAATTTTAACAGTTAAATCTAATCAAATTTTAACATCTAAACTAATTTTAACATCAATAGTTTTTAATACTTCATTTTTAACTATCAAATTAGATAATTTTTAAAATTCGTAATAATTATCAAAAACTTTATCTTATACTATTAAGTGAGCAATATTTGTATATATATTTCACTGTTCTCGAAAACGGTAGCTCGGACAGTCACGAGATTTAACACAAAGAGATACCAACACATAAGATACCAAATGAAAGGGAAATTTTTTGTGAATCCGATGCATTAAACAGCTTATCAATCGGACAATTAGATTTTTTTAAATTGACTAAAGTATGAATTTTAGGTGGCAACAGCAGAAGATTGTATGGAAACCGTTAGGAGAAAAAACAAATAAATAAAAAATCTGATTCACATTAAGTCACATGTTTATGAAGTGGGATTAAAAGTTGCAGTTTTCAAATTCTTTTAAATTTTCTCTCACGAACACAAAAATATAATATACAGCCTGTGCCCCCACAAGACCAACTTGCATTTCAAATTTCATAAATTTTTTTGGTTAATAAACAAAAAAGGTTACTTTTTTTTTTTTTCAAATTAAGTTTTATTTTAACTTCGAAAAGATTTAATCGTGCAAAAATTTTTGATGCAGAAAAAAAAAAAAGCTTTGGAATCAGTCATTAAGTGGTATTGGCAAAAAAAAAAAAAAAATGAATTTGAAACTATATCTGGAGTTTTTCATTCACCTTTAGTAAATAAATTATTCATGAATTTTATTTGCTAAAATATTCGTGTGTATTCACTCGGGGAAAGACTGCCATATTTTGGCAAAATCGCCGTCTTTTCCCGAGGGAAAAGGAATCCCTCCCCAATGATCAATCTCTATATTAGTACTATATCTATGTATGTGATACGATACATTAAGAATTTGGCTTTTAAAAGTTTTTTTAAATAGATTATTTAAACTCTATGAACCATATTTTTTATTTTATCAGTTTCATTAATAGATCCTGCTGGGCGATTTTTTAAATTTTGGTGTTGAAGTACACCAAACGTTTTTCGACAAGAAGTTTAATATAGCAACAGCCATTTTAATCTAAGTAGCGCATCAAATATATAAAAACATAAATGATTTATTTTTACACAAAATTTACAGAAAAAATGCAGTTTTAAAGATAGGAAATTTATTTCAACAAGCACTATTTTAAACCTAAAAACAATTAAAAATATAAGCAGAATTTGAAGGATTCTTATGTATTATCAAAAAAGAATCTGATAAAATTATTAGCAAAATAGTCTTCCCCTTGTCATTAAAAAAAAAAAAAAATCCATCGCTAATATGGCGACAAAAATTCAAAAGCCGCCAATGGAGCGACATAATAAAGTTGTGTAACACGATAATGTTTACCTATTTATTTATTTTTATATATAATAATCACTATGCTAATTTATCATACAAACAAATGAGCCTCTGTGTGTTACTGCACTTGCACGCTGTCGAACAGAAATATTTGAATAATTCATATTAATATTTAAATAAATGAATAAAAATAAAAATATGCTTAATGGGAAATAAATATAAAAGTAAAAAGATTAATTGTCTAAAATACGGCAGAAATAGCGCTCATAGCATATTGTTACAAGGGATTAAGTCTTATTGTTACAATGAATTAAGTCTAAAATGGTGACAAAAATTCAAAAGTCGCCAAAGAGAACTATATTAAGGCTGTACTATCAGGTTTGCAAACCATGAATTATATATAAACACAAAAAATTGTCTCATGTGACAGACATAGCCGGTCACAGCATATTGTAATATTTGGAGTGAAATTGCTGTCATTTTATGGTTGATTGGATAAACAAAATAAACATAGGAAATAACATAAAAGCAAATATTATGTGCACCACAAATAGTGTTGTTCACATGTAACTGGGATTCAAATATAAATGGGAAACTCCAAGTTTTTCGATACTATCTATTTCGAAACTGTTATATAATAAGCACATAAATGGAAGCTCATTGGTAAACCATTGTCGCAGGTAATAGGGACAAGCGCCCAAGTTACAGTGGATGACCAAATCGCTGCCGAAGGCAGCAGCGACCTGAAAACAGCTTTTGAACAATTTCAGTAATTTATTTTATTTTATTTTTATAAAGCTATATAGAAAAGAGTTTCCTTTAAATTTAGTGACCAGCGAAGCGGGCAAAGCCTGCTAGTATACATAAATACTTTTAGTATGGTGAATTTCATTAGTCCGGCTTTCTTAAGAAATTTTCTCAGCTTTTGAGTTTTAATTAATAATTTTCATTTAATAACTTTTAATTACATACTGCATGGTGTTTTTCATTAAGTGTCTGATTCTCTAATGGGATAATTAAAAAGCTACCATTTATTTAGATTCTGTTAAACAATATTTAAAAAAAAAAAAAAAAAAAGTGGGTCATTACCTTCTTTTTTTATTTCACTCTAATAGAAGACACTATCATTCCTCCCTGTCTTGTTCTTTTGCCTCTATAAAAAAAAAAAAAAAAAAAAAAAAAAAAAAAAGCTTCTACCTTCGCATGTTACTTATGAATTCCAGATTTACGTATCTCAAATTACTGTGTAAGTTATAAATTTAATCAAATAAATATTTTAATTTTAAAGTTTATTAGTTATTAAAATTAGCAGAAACAATTTAAACTAAATTTTATTTACTTACAAGCAAACATTCATTTTGGGAGGATGGATTTGCAGGATGGGGGTGGGTTCATTCGAAAGAAGAACAAAAGGTGATTATCTTGTATAAATCTTAGCTGCAATGGGCCATCAGGTCAAAAGTTAGAAGGCTCCAAATAGTTAGGTTAGGTTAGGTTAATATGGAGCAGGGAGACAAAATTCGGAAAATATTAGTAGAAATTCTTAAAAAAAAGTGGAGAAAATCCATGAAAAATGAGATAATGAGAGAAATGAAGACAATACTTTGAATAAAAAGGTTTTATTTAAGTTATACTAAGCAGAAGTACAATCGAGATGAATCTCATTAACAAATGCATGCAGTGCACAAAGGCTCTTTTCACAATGTGCGCACTTAACAAAACTCATCTCATTACATTTCAAGCATTTGTCAAACATATTTGCATCGAAACAAAAGTCCATGGGTGAAATCCAGGGTTCAGGTTCTTCATTCAAGGGGACTATGTCGTTTGGGCTCCTCGGTACTTGGGGTATGTTTCATTCCCTCCCCCCTCTTAGAGATAAGTCTCCTTAATCCTTTAATCTTCTTATGTTTTCTTAAAACTGCAATTTGCAACCCTATTTGGCGAGATTCTTTTAGCTAAAAGAGAAAGTTGAATTTGATCCTTACTTGTAAATAAGGAAATACAATTGTATTTTCAATATTGTATACAAAGAAATTAAATAGCAGTTTTTATCTTTAGATTTTTACCATTCAGAAAATTTTATTATGGAAATTTCTTTTAAAAAATTCCATATTTTACTATGAAAATTTAAATAAATTTCTTTAATATTTTTAATTACGATAATTTACAAATACAAATAATAATTTTATTATATTTTTAATTTCTTATACATACTATTAATTAATACTAAAATTTTTATTATGAAAATTTTATTCAGAAAATTGCATAATATTGTGGACCTATTACAATAGGTGAAAATTTCATGCACATAAAAATGAAGCTGGTTTTGCTATTATATTAGAAATACTATTGGTATGAAAAGAAAATGCGTAAGATTGGATTATAATTTTAGATAATCAAATATAATAAATGAAATACCTTTGATATCCATTCGAAATCTAGGCATGAAATTAAAATAGTTGTAGATAATCATAAATGTTTTTTTAAAAAGTTTCAATTTTATTTTATATTTATTTATTTCTTCTTTTATTTCGGACTTTCTTTTTTTTTTTTTTTTTTTAAGGCATTTTAATTAAAAAATGGCATTTCAATTATAAATGCATGGTTTTTGCTTTCTCTCTGTCTCTCTATTATATATAGATAGATAGATTAGGATGACTTTTAAAGGAGGGAGGATTTTTTTTTTTTTTTTTTTTTTTTTTTAATTTGATACGCATACCCTGTATTTATTTATTTATTTATTTTTTACTCTGAACACATTTTAGTAAAATATCAGCTCACTGGGATAATGTTAACACGTACCGAATAAATAATTACAAACTTTAAATAAACACCATAAAATGCAATAAACTCGAATTTCGGGTCTAAAGATCATACGATCCTTCGTCAGGCGAACAAAGTAGGCACGAGTACTGCAGTCAAAGCGACAACTCGAAACAATTGTTGCGAGTTTATTGCATTTTATGGTGTTTACTCAAAGTTTTGTTATTATTACTTTAAAAACCCAGTTCTGTGGTGCTTTATTATTATTATTATTATTATTATTATTATTATTTTGCTTCTTTGACATGTCGAATTGACCGGAAAATCCTAATATCTATATTAGGATTTTCCAGTCAATTCGGTACATGTTAACATAACATGTTAACATTAAGTGATCCAAACTATTATTTATTACCAGTTAAAGAAATAAAATTGTCTACATTATAAAACTTTACACTGTTTAAATTGAAATTGATTTTTTTTTTTTTTTTTTACTGAATTTTGAGTATTTTGGAATGTAATCATCAGATACCGAAGATCACTTCGGTAAAAATCTCATAATTATTAATTAAATATGTTATTAAACTTTTATAGATATAATTAAAGTTACTTAAAGTTGTTTATAAGAAAAATGCATCCATTCTATCTTTCAAATCTGCAATTTATAGGATAAATTTTTAAGAAAAACAGTTTCTTCCATTTCTTCCACTTGAAAGAAACCTATTTCTTCCGGCCGGTTTTTTCCATGTTTTTTTCCGCCTTGGAAGAAACTTGCCAACCCTGCTTTTGAATGATACCACTTTCAACCTTCTACTCCCATAATTAAAATGTTAGAAGTGTACGACAAATTTCATGTTTGCCTATTAATATAAATAGATAATTGAATTTTTTATGAATTTAAGAAAATATTAAATTTTACTAATGAAATATTGAAAGTTGTATATTGATATCTTATACTATTTAGAGCGCTGCCAACCTAATCCGGAAAATTGTTAGTACTGCCCTTTTTGCTACACCAATAAATTTTTAGAGTATTTTTTTTTTTTTTTCTTAATTCATCGTAAATGCATTTGAGGAGAATTACTCTAAAAGTTAAGTGGTGTGGAAAAAGGGGCGGTACTAACAATTTGCCGGATTAGGTTGGCAGCTCTCATCATCTTATATTTCAATTTAAAGATTGTTCGATTCATTTTTTTTTTTTTTTTTTTTTTTTTTTTTTAAGAAAATAATAAGCGTGATGCTTATTTATGCGAAAATTCTCCCTATTCTGTGATGCTAAGAAAATCTTACGTTTCGAATAACTTACAAAGTTTCAAATTATAACGCTGAAATTGAATAAGGTTTTAGACAGTTTCAACATAATATATTTAAACACTGATCCGACATTTTTATGATCATTTATTCTTGAGATAAACACTGATTAACAAACAATAGTTTGTTAATCAGTAATAAACTGACTAACCTACAGACGTATTTTGTGATTTTCTGATTTCTTACGCATCAAAGGGTGTAAAAATGTTTAAAAAAAGCTGACATTAAAAACTTTTACAAATACCAAAGTTTCCCATTTTTTATGTTAAGGCAACTGAAAGGTCTGTTATGCTTTTTCGTTATTTTATAAAAATTACTTTTCTATTAATTATTATTCTATTAATATATATAATATTAATATCGTTATACATATTTAGTATATTTTAATCAACGTGATTTTATTTTATTCATTCATTCACTTAGTTATCTTTTTATTTATAAAAACCGCTACAATTAAACAAAATTTTCCTTTCAAATTTCAATTCAACTTGCAAAATAGCAACAATAATAACAATAATGGGACTAATATAAATAATATGGTGTGACAATCATACAACTTTTTCTTCGGCATTTAAATACTTATAAAAATAGATCCCAAATTAAATGAAAAGAAAACTATTACAGCATATGAGCTTTAGAAATTAATTGGAGACAAATTATTTAATTATAGTTTAAGCGATGATAATGTAAGAAAAGTTATTCTAACTTCCTTTAAAGATGCAATGGATTGCGTTAAAAAAAACTTCGAATTTATTTTGTTTATCAAAACACAAGTGAAAAACATTCCTAAAACTGAATTCATTTCACAAGCAGTTCTCTCATAGAATGTCACGCGAGTGTTAAATATTTTAAAATGTAATTAAATAACTACTTGTATCGACAAAAATCTTACTATATAGTTATTATTAAACATACGCAATATATATATATATATATATAGTTAATACTATTTTATTTTATTTTAATTATTATATTCAAATACAAATTATACTGTAGTGTAATATACGACGATAGTTACTATATTACTTAAAAGAAAAGAAAAAAAACTTTATTAATTAGTATTTCACATAAATTTTACTTCAGTGCCATTAAATTTGTAGTAATCAAAGTTTTATTCTTTTAATTTCGAATATACTTCTTTTCATTTATACGTTTTTTTTACCTACATTCAAAGACGTATAAACGGTGCTTTACTGTATTTAAATAAATAATAAATAAATAATAATGCATTAAACAATTCTATGTAGCATAACTATTTTAAAGAACTTTAAAACTATTAGTTTTATATAAAGTTTACAATTGCAGAAGTGTGGGGATGTCGATCTTTTACCCCCCACCCCCACCCCGATTGAATTAGCGTTTATTTAAAATTTATTTTTTACTTACAATAAATACAAAATAAATAATAATGCATTAAATAATAAAATGAAACAATAAAAACAATTTGAAAGAACTCTAAAACTATTAGTTTTATGTAAAGATTAAAAATGTATTTGTATAAAAATAAATTTGTAAGAATCAAAATTCTTTATTATAAGTTCGTTTATATGTCGTTTTATGACAGACCCTTGAAAGAGATAGATATAATTTACTTATCTGTTTATAAAATAAGTTTAAAAAAAAATATTCATATTTACAGCGTTATAGTTCGTAAAATATGAATGTTAAATTTCTAAACATTACATTATTAAACAAATAACAAATAAATAAAATCACGCCAACTTTAGTGATAAAAATCTCCAAAAGGCAACTATATTATTTTCCCTGACCAGGAAAATTCTCACCTCTCTCCCTCTCCCCTTTTTACTACTTGAGGAGGGGGATGAAATTATCTAATGGTTGGGGTCAGGAGCCCAAACGTCATGCTCTCTCATTCAAGTATCCACTTTTGTAGAATGCATACTTAATCCTGCTCCTGAATCTCGGGGCGCTGAATTGATAAATAGCAAATCCTTGCATTTGTAGAAAATTCTTTCTTTGCCACAGTTGTATCGCGGAATAAGAGTATCAGTGATATATCTAATGAATGCTTTATATGGTCTGAAAAAGTAAACATCCAGTGGTTGTATTAATCCTGTACATCCGCCAGGGATAAGCTGCTTTATTAAATGTCTACCAGTAGGACATGTTCCACTTGAAAGAGAATCATCGCGATTTGCACGCCACGAGTCCAGGAGCAACAAGATTTTGTCACGATCAGAGGGAATACTTTTCCAGAAGGCTTCATTGTAAAATCGCTTGAGATCCTCCTTGTTCATGTTTGCTGTTCGACCAGCAAATGAAACAATGTTTGCAGGATCATGTTCTTTAGAATTTGGAAATTTCCCGTTTGGTTCAGCAACAAGAACATACATCGGTCTCATGATCTCTCCATCCATTGAAATTACGGGCATAATCATGTAAGAATGAGTTGTTGCGCTCTGCGACCCAACAACAGTTTGAACTCTTTTTGTTCCTACTTGTCTTAATGTCCGATAAGAATGTAATTCCTTCTCAAATCGACTTTGATCAGTGTTAAAGATATTTTTCGCATCTAATCCTTCATGCTGAATAAGTGACTTCAAAGAGATTACGAAATCATTGGCTAGCTGATGTGTTTCTCGTTCGTTTTCCTTCCAGTTCTTTCTCACCTTGAGTGTGATCGCTCGACTAACAATATTGTTTTTCTTTTTAAATCGAAGAACCCATGAGGCAGATGCTTTGAAGTTATTAAGATGTAGATGTTGAGGATCCATATTTTCTTTAATCTGCAAGGCCCAAAGACGAAGGTTGCGATCATTAATGACAGCACATTCTTGAACTTTTTCTCTAAATATGTTGAGTACTGCATCATTGACCTTCTTCATCGTTGGCTTGTCTCTAGACTTTCCATACTTATAAAGAATGTTCATGTTTTTAATTTTTCGGAACCGATTCATAACCGTACTGGCCTTTCTGTTAACGTTGCGTAGAGTGCCATCATCGTTTTCAGTAAGGAATTTCCAAGCAGCCTCCTTGTAATCATCATTCAAAATATTTCTTTTTTTTTTAACAGGAGATCCTTCATAATCTGAATCTGATGTTGATGCTTGTGATGAATGAAGCACTTCTGGTGTAGTTGCAACCAGTCCTTCCTCTTCCTCCTCTTCTTCGATCTCCGTATCCGAATCGTCTTCATCGCCAAAGTTCATTTCCATGTCACTCCCATCATCACCACCAAAGCCAAGCATTTTTACCTCTTCGATTATTTCTAATCGATTCTCAATGATACCAACGATATGATAAAACAATGCGTTCTCTTCAACATTCATGTCCTTCTCTGCTGAACCATACTTCAGTTTTAGGGCATGAACGACGCTGCGAGCATCCATAACTGCCAGGGGTCGAAGTGTCCTATGTTTTTAATTCACTATCCGTCACCATTCGTAAGCTAACACATTCCTTATATTTTTGTTCCCCAGATTTTCAAGAAAGTTATCAAGTTTATATCTTAAGAATAGTGGTGGGAGAGTGATTTTAAATATCGGGCACTTTGACCTCTGTGACTACAGGAAAAAGAAAAATAATTTGTTTTGAAGAGGTCCTGTTCCTCTCCCAGTGGGCCATAGCAGGTAAAATTTATACAGTATACTCTTCTCAACATCCTCTTTCAAATGACTCCTCTCCTGACCTGCAACTCCATCCTCCCCAAATGAATGTTTGCTTGTTAGTAGTTCTGTAGATAAATCCGACTATTTAATTAACTGTAAATTTAACTATATTCAGCCTCACGGCTTTGGTGGTGCGTTTGAGCTGTTTTCGGCATTTTTTGCAGTTGTAGAATAAGTAATAGTTTTGGTTTTATTAATTTATCTATGGAATAAATTTGTTTAATCAGTAACTGGTGATTGTTGATATAAAAGTGTGTTTCTCACTTGGCCTTTTCTTCTTTCTCTTTGAGTTTCAATTATTTTCATGTCTTATGGGTGATATAGGGCATAGAGTGTTGTAAATCTTTATTTTAGCAAATTGCATACAACACTACAGAAATATCACCTCATTTGCATGCAACATTCATTCTATGCCCTTGAAAACGTAATAATGTTGTATGTTTTAATATCAGATTACTCAACTTTTAGTCATCTTTATTCATGTTTTTTTCTAGTTCTTCATGTGATACTTGCTTACATCTGCTGCAATGTTTGAAAAGGTTTTCAATATATATATATATATATATATAAATGATATAGTTACATTGATTGCATAATGCAAGAAAAGACATGATGAAACGTTATCATTATCCGCAAGAATAAAAATATAGCTATATCCAGTAATAAGTTTTATTAAAAATATTTAGAAAAAAAGAAAGAAAAAAGTTCATAATACTCACTTGATTATTATTCATAAAATCCCGTGTAACAAAAAGTAAAAGCTCGTTTAAAATAGATAAATTACAAATTGAAAATAAATAATAATGTCAGTACACATCAGAGTTTAGCAGAAAGGAATAATAATAAACTTATTAAAGTTTTTAAGAAGTTGATAAATGTCCCAAAGCTAAAGTTTTGTCGCACAACTCTCCAGAGAGTATAAAAAATGCAAGACTTCAAACTACAGTGACCATTTTAAGACAAATACTATAGAATACGATAGATTTTACAAGAAAAAATACAAAATAAATAAATAAATAAATAAATAAAAGATGAAATGAACAAAGGAAAGATTACCAAAATAAATGGGAAATTACCAAAGATATAGCAATGCAAAAAACACACATGCAAGTTTGCGTTCAATTTTCAGGAAGTTACGAAGTTTAGTTGATCAGTAAAAATATCTAAGAAAAGGACTCAATTTACTTTAACTATAATACGAACCTAAACTGAATTGCAATACATTAATTTAAATATATCATTAATTTATATGAATTATATATGTTTCTTTTACACCAGTTTATAATCATTATTGCCATTTTATTCTTCTGTCATTCAAGCAGAAATGTTCTTCGTATACTCAATTTTAAGTAAAAAAAATAAGTTCATCTCAATTTTAGCACTTAAACCTTAAAAATGTTTCTGAAACTAACTTGTAAGGTGGATTCACAAAGTAATACCACAAATAAAACCAGAATATACATATATTTGAACAATAATGATGTGAAATTGAAGGAATATATATATAACTAGCTGACCCGACAAACGTTGTTTTGTCATATAAATTATTTCTAGAGAATATTTTGCTAGAAAAAAATAACTAACTTATTGTAATTGTGTAAGGATGTGGTATATAAGTGGAAGATGTATGGAGCGCTGTGAACGGTGAAAGAATATAAAAATAACAAAACACCAATCATTTATTTTTTTTATTTATTAAAATTGATTCTTTAAAATTATATACATATCGCTACTTATAACAATATTACTAAAAAACAATATCATTCCCTTAATGCAACAGAGTGTACAATATTTTTTGTTATCCCATCTTTCGCCAATACAAACAAACTGGATGGTTTGCCCACTCGAGAGCCACGTATAATTGTCCGTGTGAAAAACACGATGTGCTCAAATCTAAGCCACAGACAGACATCGTTTGGCCCTGAGACTTATTGATAGTCATTGCAAATGCCAATCTAATTGGGAATTGAGGGCGTTTAAATGGAATTGGCACATCTGTGGGTATAATAGGAATTCGCAGTAGTAATATATTTTCACCTCGGAATTTGTCATTTAAAATGATGGCTTCGATAACATTTTTCATTAATTTTTTTATGACTAATCACGTGCCGTTGCACAACCGTGGTGGGTTCAAATTACGAAGCAAAATAACCGGAGATCCAACCTTCAGTTGTAAAATATGCGGTGGCATGCTTGGTAAATCCAATGAGTTTAAAAACTTTGTTGGATAATTTACAGCTTCGGTGGCATCGCAAACTGTATCATTAGATTTGTATGACACCAAGTCTCCTGGTAACAAATGTTGTATCTTGAGATTCAATTCGTTGACGTCCACATTTTTTGCTGCTAAAATTGCTCTTTCTGCCAGCCACTCATGATTTGTGTATCGTCTGTGTACATCGGGAAATATCTGGTCAATAAGATCATCTTGAGAATCAATGACTGTGCAGAAATCGGTCGGTAATTTTATGCATCGAGTTTCATCTGTAGTAACTTTTCCATCGCCGATATCTAACAATTGTTTTGAGAATGTTTCAGCGGATGGATCTTGAAGCTTTTGAACGCACAAATTTACTCTCAGTTGTACTTTTTCAACATTACGCCACAATGACGATGATTTTAAGCAGGCGTTGATCTCATCAGCGTATGTTGAACGCGGAATAATGGGAAGTGCTTGTCTGAAATCACATGAAAAGAGTAACAGAGTGCCGCCAAATAGTTTGTCGTTGTTTTTTATATCTTTCAATGTCCTGTTCGACGCCTCAATCGAATGTTTGTGTGCCATAGTGCATTCATCCCAGATAAGAATTTTACACTATTTCAGCACTGTGGCCATGGACGATTGTTTTTTTATGTTGCACACTGCGTCTGGGTTATTTTGAATATTTAGTGGCAGTTTAAATAGTGAATGAGCTGTTCTGCCTCCATCCAATAAAGTTGCCGCAATGCCAGATGATGCAACAGCCAATGCGATGCCATTATTTGATCGTATTTTGGCGAGAATTAATGAAATAAGGAATGTTTTGCCAGTTCCACCTGGTGCACCCCAAAAAAAAAAAAAAAGAAAGAAAAAGAATCCACCTTGTCCTGCCAAAACTGCGAGCATGATGCGGTCGTAAATGGTTCTTTGTTCTTCATTCATTAGTGGGACATTGCGAGCAACAATCGCTGCCATTTCTACAGTATTGTATTGTAGTTCACGATTCAATTCAGTGCTTAATAAATCAGATGAATTTCGATTTTGTTGAATGCATACCGAAATGACTGAGTGGTAAGTTGGCAATGATAATGCAAAGATCTTCAATAGCAATCAATGCTTCATTGTACATAGCGTCACTGAATACTATCGTTAGATCGTTGCACCGTGAACGATGTTGATGCAATAAATCATCAGTCATTGAATCTTTGTGATTATCCCATAATGTCTCTGCTCGGGCCGGGAAACATGTAGTCAACACTATAGCCAATAGTAGACGAATTTGTTTTGCTGTACAGTTCAGTCCTACTTCAGCAAGCATACACTCCAACTGGTGGTCGTCTTCCAGCAAGCCGAGTGCAAGACATGCATCTTTATACGTTGGATACTGTTGTCCATTCACTTTACGTAAATCTTGAAATGACAAAGGGCCGATGACATTAACCAATAACAGTCGAAGATAAAAGCACTCAGTCTGCCTTAGATTGACTGTAAATACTCGTCCCAAGGTGTTTGATTTGAATAAACCGGGACATGCATCAATCGGCGTGCCTTGCTTGCGGGGCATCCATTTTTTTGTTGGAGCCCATGTGAAATAGCGTGGTACTTCTGAATAGAGTAATGTCCGTGCAAAAGCACCAAAAGCATCCGCACGATTACACAATTCAAAAAATTCGGTGAGTGTAGTTTTTGGTGGATTTATAGCACGATCAATCGCTGTCTCGCTCATGAAATATACGCGCTGGCCATTTTCAAGATGGACGGCTAAATGAAGAACTGCTGGATCCCGTTCATGAATTGGGAAACCAAAGATACGCCAAACAGCTTCATTGGAGCTGACGTACCGGCCAATTTGGTAAAGTGTTATTTCGTCGTTGTTATTTACCGGAGGAGCATTCACATTGGTATTTTCTACTCGAAATACAGCCATATCACTGCCTTTATTCACATACTTGCAAATGTATTTGATGCTCTTCACTGAACTGCAGAACTGAACATTAATATGAGCACCAAAAGTAAATTAAAAAAACTGGCGTACAGACAATAGCAAGAAATTCAAACTTCTTCACACACCATAAATTTTATAAATTCCAATTCCCTTCAACCAAATCCCCTGTTCCTGAGCTTCAAAAATGGGGTATCTATAATGTATCTTGTAATAACTGTGATTTATCTTATATTGGTCAAACTAAAAGAAATCTTGAATGTCGTTTACGTGAACATTCTCGGTATGTTGTTAATCAAGAAATTTCTAAATCTTCTATTGCGAAGCACAGTTGGGAATTTGATCATAGTTTTAATTTTAAGAGTGCCAAAATTATCTTTCATGCCAAACACGTTTCCGAACTGGATTTTTTAGAAAATTTAGCTATTTACCTTAATCGTGATAAAATTGTCAATGAAAAATCTGATTCCACTTTGCTGTCTACAGCCTGGAAAAATTTGTTTAATTCAATTAAATAATTTCCTTCATTATGTTTATAACATCATATTAGTTATAATAAAATAATTCTAATTAAAATAAAATTAATAATAATTAATGGATAAATTTTATTAAATTTACTTATTAGTTTAATATTATTGAAAAAAAATAAATAATAATTGTTTACTCCTTTCCTCCCTCCTCATTTTGTGGTGTGTGTGTACGTGTGTTCCTCTCTGATTGGCCCTGTCCTGCATGTTGCTTCCTATTGGTTGTTTGTGTTGCTCCTCCCCCTCTGGTTTTTGCCCTGCTTTCAGTCTTGCTTTTGCCTCCAAGGCAGTTGCACGTGTTTGCACCTGATGAAGAAAGGCTACGTCCTTTCGCACCCGGTTGTGCTGATTTAAAATTTATGGTGTGTGAAGAAGTTTGAATTTCTTGCTATTAATATGAGCATTGAATGTTTTGCTCAGCAGAGGCGAATATGGGACCACCCAACGGTTATCAATGTCAATATCTATGTTGTTGACATAGATGACTGCCATAGATGATAAGATTGTCCGCCGTTATCGGGATTTCTTCGACGATATATTGGATATCCGTGAACATTTGTGATCGTGAAATTTTTCGGAAAACTTTTAGCACATTTTCCATCTGCACAAATGATAATGGCCTAAAAATTCATTTTGCATTTTAACATAAAATAACTCCGTCGGATATTGACGAATTTTTTAAAAGAATATACCATTTTAATTAATTTTAACATTTTAACAATATTAACGTTGAAAAAATATTTTAAACACTTACGGTTAAAAAATCATTTTTCATTTCAACATTAAATAAATTCTGACGTCGTGTTTACGATTCTAAAATATTAACTTTGAAAAAATATTTTAAATACTTCGTAAGATACGGTTAAAAATTCATTTTTCATTTCAACATTAAATAAATTCTGACATCGTGTTTACGACAACTCACGCCATCTAGGTGGAAAAGTTGTTGAAAGAGTTGGTTAAAAATTAATTAAAAAAGAACTAATTAAGTTACAACTTTCATTTGTAAATCTAAACCATTGTCGAATCCACCTGAAGACACACAAAAAATTTCATTAAACTCAGTCCAGCCATTTAGGAGGAGTTCAGTGACATACACACGCACAAAAGAAATATATATATAAAGATATATATATATATATGTTACAACTTTAAATAATAATAATAATAATTTTGAAATTTATTATTTTTTAAAATAATTTTGAAGAAATATTAATATATTTGATATTGTGATACTTATATGCATATGTATGCAAAATTTTTTAATTTTAAGACGGTAATTTACAGAAGAGGGGGAAATGTAACAACCAGACATGTTCAGAATATATATTTGAAAAATGATCAAGCAAAATTAAGAGGAAAAATAAATAAATAAAAAACGAGGCTGAAGCTTTGAAAAAAATAGTAATTTTATTTTTAATTTTACTTTTTTAATTTAAATAGTAAAAAAAAAAAAAAAAAAAAAAAAAACGCATGCAATTTTATGACGGTAATTTACAAAAGATGGGAAAAGTAACACTAAATGTTTTCAAAATATATTTTTGAACAATAAGAATGTAAAATTTGGGGAGGAAATTAAAAATTAGCAAGGCTGGAACATTAAAAAAAATTATCTTTTTTTTTTTTTTTTACTTTCATAATTTAACTACTAGTTTTGAAGAAGTTTTTATTTACTGGTTACATTTCAATGCACAGAGGTATATGCAACATTTTTTAATTTTAAGACAGTAATTTGCAATAGTTTTGACTGATATTCCCATAATTTTTCCGCTGGACGCAAATAACAATTCTTCTTGTATTAAGAAAAACGTTTGCTGAATTGTATAATGATTCTTCATTTCATAGTAAACGGTGTTTGTGTAACTGTTCTACTCAGTGATGCCAGATGGTCGAAAATTATTTCCCCAAACAGGTCTTCAAGTTTCCCCAAATCAGGGGTTTTTTTCGAAAAAATTCCCAACTTGATTTCCACTAAAAAGGGAAAATTAAAATTAAAAAAAAAAAAAAAAAAAAAAAAAAAATATCAAGCAGATTTCAGTGGATTTAAGCTCAGATTTTTCCCCAAATGAAGGCAATTTTTGAAAAAAATCCCCAAATAACAATATAGCTATTGAAAATCCCTGGTCGTAGGGATAAATCATTACGTTGCCAACATTGACAGAAAATTGAAGAACTCCCCAGATTTGTCCCCAAAAATTTTAGAATTCCCCCAAAAAGTCCCCACAAACATTTGGCTTCCAAAATTGTCCCCAGAAGCCTCAAAAATCCCCCAAAATGGGGACAAAATCCCCAATCTGGCATCACTGGTTCTACTCGTGATTTTAAATTCAGACAAAGCTAAAATAATTAATAGCATTTAAGTGATACTTACGGAAAATATTTTTCCTGTGACTGAATTACGATGTTTTGATAGCAATATGCAATTGACCTTCAATTTTACTGTTGTTAGATTTTTCCTGAAAAGGTTCAGAAACTAGCGAAGCAAGAATGAAACCGCGTAACTAAAATAATCAGCTTTTATTTTATTGTTCTTAAGTATTTCTCTTTATGTTTAAAGTTTTGTCTATGATTGTAAACTTTGTAAGCAGTCAGAAGTCCTAATTTGTGCAAGCCGTCGTGACGACCCATGAAAAATGCGGATTACACTGCGCTGAAAAAAAAAAAAAAAAAAAAAAAAAAAAATCGACCCCTGATACTATTTTTCAGATTCTTATGTAAAATGATCTCCTAAATCCGAATAGGACTACCATTTTGCCCAGTCACCGTTTTCTCCGGACACCACTCCCTTCCCCAATTTTTTATCACTGTTCGGTAATTTTATGGCCATGAATTTGATTTGGAGAATGAAAAAGAATTAATTTAACACTTAATAAATAACATTAATAATAGATTAAAAAAATATAAGAAATGTAATACATAATTTCAGTGGCAAATCCCCCCTAAATTTTCCCCTTACCGCAAATGTTGATGTTTTAGAATTTTCGAACTCTGTAGCCGCTCAGAAAATATTTAACACTTAAAATAATCCTTCCTCCCCCTAAAAATCAAATTTATAGCCATAAAATTCAGTGATGCCAGATGGTCGAAAATTATTTCCCCAAACAGGTCATCAAATTTCCCCAAATCAGGTTTTTTTTTTTTTTTTTTTTTTTTTGTCGAAAAAATCTCCAACTTTATTTCTACAAAAAAGGAAATATAAAAATGTCTTCAAAAAGAAAATATCAAGCAGATTTAAGCTCAGATTTTTCCCCAAATGAAGACAATTTTTGAAAAAAATCCCCAAATACAAAAATGTATTATAATCCCATCCAATCATAAATCGAAAATTGTGAACCGAATACAACTTATTATTATTACTAAGAACAGAAAAATTAATAAATTAATATAAAAAAAACCTATAATATATTATATACACTGCATAAAATAAGTAGACGGACACTTACTTGTAATACTTTAAAGCCGCGTTTATTTCTTTAATTACAGATATGAGGTTCATTTCTCTAATATAATTATATTCTTGAGACATCATATATTATTATTTTTTGGATATAGATTCAATCCTTTTAATTATGTAGTGGAAAAATTCAGGAAACAAAAATGGTGCATATTTGCACTGTAATTTTTCTTAAAAAAAGTAGACGGACACATCTTGTATCGCTAAAATAAAACGTTTTTAGTAAGGATTTCGTCTCCCATTTGCTTTAATAAGTTCGTATACTCTGTTAGGCATCGAATCAATGAGATTCTGAATCTTTTTTTGACAGAAAATTTCCCAAATGTTTGTAAGAGCTTCTTTCAGCTGGTGAATTGATTCATACTGGTATCCACCCTCATAAATTTTATGAACAAGTATAGCCCAAATGTTTTCTACAGGATTCATATCCGGACTCTTGGCTGGCCAGGGTAAAACAATGAAGTTGTTCTCATGAAACCATTTTTTAACGTTGTTAGCGGTGTGTATTGGCGCTCCATCTTGTTGGAAAATCCAGTTTTCTCCTCCAAGATCACACGCAAATGGCAAAAGCTCACTGCTTAGTGTTTCAATATAATCTTTGTGAGTCTGCTTCTTACTTAGGAGCACTAAATTTGTCCTTCCACCATAGCCAACAGCTAGCCGCACCATCACGCCACCACCAACAACTTGCCGAGTAGAGTACACTTCTTCTTCTTTCTCCAAACTGTGACAATAATATTGATATCCATCTGGGCCGTCTAAATTAAATTTTTTCTCATATGAAAAAAACTACAGATATCCATTTTGTAGTCCAAGACATATGTTTTTGAGCCCACTGTAGGCGTTCTGTCACGTGGTGATCCTTCCAGCATGGATGATGTTTTCTTTTCTTATATTGGAAGAGCTCTGAGTGCTTAATGCAGTTATAAATTCTCTGAGAAGTTACGTTAGTAATTCCTGTGCTTATTCGAACTCTGGGAATTGATGCTCCAGTTTTTTTCAGCTCAGTAAAAATTTTTCTTTGGTCTCGAAGCGAAAGTTTCTTTCGCCGGCCACTCTTTTTTTTTTTTACGCCATGGGCTTCAGGAGCACGTAGAAAATCGCTCATGCTACTTTTGCTTATTAGAAGTAACCTACTAATTTCTCTGACTCCTTTTATTGACATTTTTCAGCGCTATAATCTGTCCTTTCTGGTAATCAGCTAGAGGAATTCCTCGTGGCATGGCGCATTCATCTCCAAGAAATTTAACTACGTAAAACCATCTTGTCAAGCACATTAGCAATTGGCAAAATGCCAAATGTACATGTCCATGCAAAACTGGTATTCCACAAGAAACACCCACATAGATAATTGCAGTTTTTGACCAATGTCCGTCTACTTTTTTAAAAAAAGTATAGTGTGCAAATGTATATCTTTTCTCTTTTCTGCATTTCCCTACATTAAAATTATAAATAATTGAATATTTTTTTTTGTCTGTCAAAAATATGAAGATTGATAAGTATAAACATGTTAAGGAATTTTAATTGACATTTCCTATTAAACAAAGACGAGGTTTCAAAAAATTGTAAAGAAGTGTCCGTCTACTTTTTTTTATGCAGTGTATGTGTAAAATTATAGAGAAATTGTAATATGTAATTTTATTATAATTTTTAATAAAACTCAAATTTTGCGATGTGCCACTCAAAACTCGAAATGTCCCTATACTGACGATAAAAGTCCCTACTTTAGTGAATAATCATGAAAAAATTAGAAACAACATAATCCATGGGTAATTCCTTGAAATTTCTTACAAAAATACCAAAAAGTCCCTATGAATTTAAGCTATTGAAAGTTCCTAGTCATAGGGATAAATCATTACGTTGCTAACATTGACAGGAAGTTGAACTTCCCAGATTTGTCCCCAAAAATTATAGAATTCCCCAAAAAAAGTCTCCACAAACATTTGGTCCCCAAAATTGTCCTCAGAAGCCTCAAAATCCCCCAAAATGGGGACAAAATTCCCAATCTGGCATCACTGATAAAATTACCGACAAGTTATAAAAACGGTGGGCGATAGGACAAAATGGACGTCCTATTCGGATTCAGGAGGTCAGATCATTTTACATAATTTGTCAAAATGGTGTTGGGGGAAATTTTCATGCCGAGTAGTGTTATTAGTACGACAGGACTAATGCTTTCAATCAGACATTTTCGTTGTCATTATAATCGGTGTTTCAGCTTGAATATGTCAGGATATATGCCAACATCCAGTTTCACCATTTTCTTTCTTTACATATCTAATAATATGACTAAATCGTAAAAACTTTTACGTATTTGAAAATTGGCTGTTAACTATTGCATTAAAGTAATTAAAGAAAAATCTCTTGTTTCTGAGAAAAAAATTCAAACCGTTCAAAAATTATATATAACATATATAAAACAATAAAACGTTTGAATTAGCTATTTTTCTTACACGCATCATTATTTTCAACTTGTTTGGAAAATGTTAAAAGATATAAGATAATCAAATACCATAACCACTAGTATGTTACGTAAGTAAATTTGGCCATGTGTGTATATGAATCTACTCGTTATGACCTTTAAGCATATAGAAAAAAAAATCAAAATGACCTAAGATCTACCAAAATTTGTACGCGTGTGTATTTTGACAAGATCTGATCCGTGTACGAAACCCGATTTTGTTTATGAATTATTTTATATTTTCCAAAATGCAAAATCTATTCAACATGAGAGGTAATACATATTTACACGTGAAAGAAGAACGGGTAACAACATTTTGTAAAATGGACAAGACCAGTTTTTTTTTTTTTTTTTTTTTTTTTGTGTGTGTGTGTGTGCGTGTGTGTATTCGAGGCTGAATTCTCTACCAGATTGGATTTCTGATTCAACATTTCCCAGTGAATTTCCTCATACGATAAAAACTGTGGAATACGAGCATTTCCCTATAGAAGACAAATATAAGCATTTTAATATTGCATTCCCCCCCCCCCCCTCCCTGCAGTGGTCAGATGTGAAGCGTTTTATGACATAACATGGATAAAGTCCATTGGCGTGATATGTGAGGGAATTTATTTTTTTACATTTATTTTTAAACGATATATTGAATCAAAACTTTAAGGATAATAAACAATTTATTTTTATCACTAATAACTTTTCTTTCAAATGGTAAGTGAGGTAGCAAATGAGCTTGGTATTCGATGCAACATATCGAGTTGAGGGTGCCAGCAAGCAGGAATTTTCACCATTTTTCACTTGATGCGAACAGGCTGGTGTCTGACGGAAGACAAAAGACGTCGAAGGCATTTATCAGATCAGGAATTTGTCACAGTGAGGATTAACAAGATGTGAACATCTTGGTAGTGTTTGTCATGGTCAGAATTGCTAAGGATATTGCATGTTCTACTGAGTAAGAGTTTGCTGCGTTCAGAATAATTTTCAGGGGTTGCGAAACGGTCGAATTAGCTGATCGGTGAAGGCGAACAGTTTTTATTAACAAAGCTTTAAATGTGTATTTTCTGTTGAATAATTCTTTTATTTTTGAGACTTCCTAACAAAGATAAAAAGTGTTTGACTTCTGAACATTTTTATGTCAGTCTTCTTTCCAAGGTTCCCATTTGGATATATTATGTATATTTGTTTAGAATACTTTGAATCTTATCTATCTTAAGGGAAAATATTAACTATTTTAAAGGAAACAATTTTACATTTTCTCTTAAAAGTAATGTTATAAAGATTTTTTTTTGTCAGATTACTTCCTGCATAATTAAAAACAAAATATATTTTGAGATTTTATCATGGTGGTAAAATTCCTTGAAGGTTAAATGTTGTAACAGTTAACGGCCCTCTTCACTTACCGTCGCCGGAAGCCCGAGCCAATGTTATTCTATGGGGAAATTTTCTTTACAAATAACTTATTAACTAATACATATTTTTAAATTCTGTTTTGACATTCAGAAAATTCCCAACTGTTAAACTGACGGACCTTTTCTAAAAATGTATTTTTTTTTTTTAATTTTTAATATTTTATTTTGAAATTGCAAAATGAAAAAAATATCGCATATTGAAAATTCGTATTTTGAAGCTTCAAAATAAAATATAAAAAATTAAAAAAATATTTTTTTTTTAAAGAGGTCCGTCAATTTAACAGCTGGGAATTTTCAGAATGTGAAAACAGAATTTAAAAATATGTATTAGTTAATAAGTTATTTGCAAAGAAAAATTTCCCATAGAATAACATTAGCTTCGGCTTCTGCCGGCGGTGAGTGAAGAGGGCCCTTAAGTACAGTTGCTAAGTGTTCCATAAACTATGCGATCTCCATGATTTGTATTTCTTATTTAATCATAAAAATAAATAAATAAATAAAAAGAAGATTCTATTACTAGAAAAAATTTCCCTCATGGATTTATTTTATAGTCCTGCATCGGGTCGGGTGCAGGTCAGATTTACTTTAATTTTTGTCCCACGGGTAAACCTGCGGTTCTATCCGCAGAGAAATGTTTTCTTTGAAGATTTTTTTACGCTATTTTTTTTTTTTTTTTATGACTCTAACCTTTTGAATGCTGAGATTGGAATATCACTCTTTTCTTCCATAGTTATTTAAAGGAACTTGACGCATAACAGAAGTTTAATTGCAATTACGTAAATATTTTGCTATTTTATTCTCTAAAGTTTTGCACATAATTAGACATATATATATATATATATATATATATATATATATATATATGTGTGTGTGTGTGTGTGTGTGTGTGTGTGTATGTATGTATGTATGTATATACTTATAAATTTTTGTGTAAAATTTAATTTTCTGAAAAATCTGTTAAATAATATAACTATATTTTCTGTAATAGAATTCCAATTCATTGTCTTATAATATAAATTTAACATTATTTTATTATGGGTCGTGGGTCTGGTTACGGGTCAGAAGCTGCGGGTTCGGGTCGGTTTGCTGGTCGAATGTGATTTTGCGGGTAAGGGTGCGGATCAAGTTCACTCGCAGGACTCTAATTTATTTTCATAATAAATTTTCCGCATTAAAGAAGGAAAAGTATTCATTGAATCTCACAGTGGTTTCTTTTTGCATTTTTCTTATTTTGTTATAGAGAAAATTATTTCTTTCATCATTTTCATGAAACAAAAATGAGGAAAAACATTGTGTTTTCCTTGAGCATTATTCAATGTCACAAAATAATACACTCGTAATAGCGTTACGGTTAAAGTTCATTTTATTTTAAAAGAAGGAAAATTTTGTAGTGTGGCTTTTCCTCATTCTGCGACAGCTTTCTTGGGAAACTCTGTTTCCTGTAGACTTATTCTTTATTTTGGATATGTTTTGTTTTTTACGATGTCTGTGTGATAAATATTTGAACAATAACAGCCAAAAGAAAAAATTGGTTTTTATTGATATAAAAGTTTTAAGCATTAAAAAAATGGGTATCCCTAATAATTCAACACTCATAATCATTAACAAACTACAATATCCACTGCATAGCTGCCTAACATTACTAATTTTTAAATTAGATTTGTCACCAGTATTTTTAAAAAGGAATCTATCATATATATTTTTTCGAAGCATAAATATAGCTGAAAACATTTATAAAAACTTTCCACCTGCAAACCAACCCGAAGCCCACAAATAAAGTAATTTTAAACTTATGCTATATAAGAAACTGAATTAAAATTCTATTACGCAAAATACAATTATATTAATGTTCAGATTTTCCAGTGAACTAGATGCTAAACTTTAGTCATAAATTTCATGTCGAGAACTTACTTTTTATACTTTACCTGCCGTATTTCCTGTAATTTACCTTTTATTAGTTACAAATGTTTTTGCTAAAGTTTAGCTGCGAGGTTTCGAAATTTTTACATTGTATGAGTTTTTTAATTATTTATTTATTTTGAGGAGGGGGAGATATTGATACAAGTATGAATCTAACTTGTGCATGTTCGAAATTGATAAAGACACAATGTGGCTCTTTACTAGCCAATACGTCTGCACATTAGAGATGAGACGGGCTCAGCCCGAGCCCGTAAGCCCGAGTCCGAGCCCGGGCCCGAGCCCGATCGGGCTCAAATCTTACGCAAGTCTTCGGGCTCCGGGCGGGCTCGGATTCAAGCTAAAAGTTCCGTTTATTTTATTCTTCACTAACTGGAAAATGTAAAAAAAAAAAAAAAAAAAAAGAAAAGAAAAGAAAGAAAGAAAAAAAGAAAAAGAAATTTTATTCATTTTGAGAGCACCTTTAGTAATGCCATAATAGTGATGATAGGTTATAAATCACAAAATAATCTTGCAAACCTTAGTAGCTTTGACTTTCCTTTTCCTAAATAGAACTTTTTTTTTTCAATGGGATGCATATTATGTCCTAGTGTTATACAGTAATCCTTCCTCCTTCGTTATAATGGGCCTCATTATATCACTCATTCGGATAAATTTTTTTCCCCCCGATAGGCG
The DNA here is from genome assembly GCA_963930645.1 of Salticus scenicus. Lineage (NCBI taxonomy): Eukaryota > Metazoa > Arthropoda > Arachnida > Araneae > Salticidae > Salticus > Salticus scenicus. The sequence goes on from OZ005649.1 coordinate 35,596,869, forward strand.
CGTTATAAACAATGGGCTGCACTATAAATATATATTATATAAATATATACATGTATACAGAGACACAGACATTATAAATTGTTATAATAACATTTATAGTTATTTAACTTGAGAATTGGTAATAAGAAAATTAATTTGAAAATGAAAACGGTATTTAATTTTACTATTGTATATGCGTTGCATAGCGTACCACTTTCAATGGGCTCGGACGGGCTCGGGCTCTGATCACACAAAATTTTTGCGGGCTCGGGCGAGCTCAGTTCAAAAATGTTTCGGGCCCGGGCGGGCTCGGATTGCCAAAATAGAGCCCGAACTCACCTCTAATGCACATACACCTTAATGTAAAGGCTGCCTAGAACACATGTATGTTTACTTATTATATATATATATATATATATATTTACGACTTGTGCAAAGTAAAATCATTAAAATTTGGTGCTTAGAAATACCTTCCATAGAACGCAATGCTTTTAAATACTTTCGGATGTCCCTGTATACAAACCAGTGATGTTATTTACTTCAATTTACATGGGGAATATCCGGCAGTGGACTTAAGTGATATATTTCAATTTCATTAAAATTTGTTTAAAGTAAACGTATTAAAATACGGTTTATAGAAATATCTATCATGGAACACAGTGCTTTGGAAAATTTTGGGTGTCCCTGTAGACAAATCAGAAGAGGAATTCCCTCCATTTTCAATAGGGAACATCCGATAGTAAACTTGAATACGATATATCAGCTTCAAGAAATTCCATGAAAATTTACAGGAGTTCGACTGCGGACAGACAGACAAACCGAAGTCATTGACACTTTTCAACCTTGCTGGAAAGTGTTAAAAAAAAGAACGAAAAATCATGCAGTACGCACTGGTTATTAATACACTCCAATTGTACGTGCTTGTTGTATCGTATAACTTTCAATATTCTTTGCCTGCATTATCAAACAAAGGAGATAAGCACAGAAAAATATACAGATTGACTAATTCAATTTAAAACCGCTCTCAGACATCGTTGAAGAACGTTAAAAAGGCTTAATGCAAAAGAAAATCCAGCCGTCAGATTATAATTGAAGAGCTTGTTTCCAAAAGGCGTTAAGTCAAAATTTTTAAAAATTGACTTTTCGATGCAAACGATTCCAGCACATGCCTAACAATGTATTTTCAATAAGTAGAAGTTCCAAACAGTGTTTGGTCGTATTGAAAATAGAGGGTGAAATTCGTGTTTTTTTCCAAAAAGAATTAAGTCACAAGTAAGTTTCGTGCCAAAAGGGATTAAGTCAAGTTTAACCAATTGCAGCGTGCCTTGAGATCACGTGGTTCGTCTGGCCTTCGGCGAAAAGTCAAAAATACGGAAAAAAATATTGTAGGTTGTCACATTTAGATAGATTTTTTTTTTTTTTCTAATAAGGTTAAGTTGGAAAGAATATAATGAGTGATTCGAATGAAGCTGTGGTATTATCTGCGCACCCGAGAAAGCGTAAACGTGATTTAAGTCTATGGAAAAATAAATAAATAAATAAATAAAATAAAATTCAGTCATCGTCCGGTAGGCATGGAATAGTCTCCTGCAGTTATATTGGCAGTGTGTTTTGTAAGGCAAATATCCTCACAATGAATGTTATCGAAGGAGCATTTAATACCAAGTAAACAGCGATACTGTTAAACAGTGACAAAAGATAATTTTTTGTGTTCTTATATGAAAATTATACCTAAGATAGCATATCGTCCACGGAAAAATGAATTAAAAATAAGACAGATAAGTATAAAGTTCTTTATTCCTAATGATGATACAGATGTTCCCGTATGTGCTATCACATTTCGAATAATCTTCTGTGAGGGAGCAAAAAGAGTTGGAAACATTGCAAATTATTTCTTCAAGAATAAAAGTGGGAGACCGGAAATGTAGAGGTGCAAACGCATCAGATTTAATATTGAAGACAATATTGATTTAATATTGATTCATAAGCACCGAAGCCAAAAAAAAAAAAAAAAATATATATATATATATATATTCACTTTTAGGAGAAAAGCTTATAGGAGAAGATGAAATTACAACGTGTTTTGACTTGATGCAAAATCAGAAATTACCACGAACACCTATTTCCGAAGCCTATTATTCACGTCAGCAATGGCAATACTCTTTTTGTGTAATTATCCATCGGGGTAAAAGCAGTGCGCAAGCAAAAGAGGATATATTTTTTTACACTTGGGGTGAACATGAGGCAGGACATGCTCCCAATGAAATTGCGAGTGCATTATATGATTTTTCGATGAAGCGTATACCTCCAGAAATGAAAAGTGTTCGATCGTTCAGTGACTCGTTCGGAGGACAAAATAAAAATCATGCCATGTTAGGAATGCTTTCAGCATTGGCTGCTCAAAAGGACCTTACCTTCACAAACTACTCCCCAATGCGTAGTCACTCATACTTACCAGCATATAGCGCAATCGGCTGAGTAGAGACTAGTTTAAAGAAAGTGGATACAATTTTACTACCTAATGAATATTTTGAACATTTCTCTAAGGTTGTAAACCTTTTCAATTATATGAAGCAGTGGAATATTTTAGATTGGAAAAAATTTGCGCATAGTCGTCTGAAAAACAAACAAGGTTTCTTGATTTCAGAGGTAAAAGTAATGGAAATTACGAAGCGAGATGTGGGAATCAAGGCAACGTACTGTGGTTCGTTTTGCCGTCACAAGATCCTGAGACGTGGAAAAAAAAATTCTCCCGTGAGCCCCTTCTGAAATAAAACCTAAAAACAATATGAAATAAGTGAAAAAATTAGATGGTTTGAAATTACTTGAAGCTTTGGGAATTAGCAAATTGCATGAATGTTTTTATTTTTATGAACTATCTTGCAACGATACCCCTAAAGCTAATATAAGTGAAAATAATTATAGCGATGAAGAAATAGAATTTGTAAACGAAGATTTGTGGTAACTAACTTCCAAAATTATGTATGTAAAATTTCTGCTGTATTTACATGACAAAAAAAAAAAAAATACTTGGATTAATTTCAAATGGAAGTAAGTCATTTCATTTCGTTATTTGTTTGTGCCAAAAGAGCGTAAGTCATAGTTTTGTTCCAAAAGGGGTTAAGTCATTTTTTTCTTTTTTTATTTCTAAATAACTATACTGTCAGGATTTTTTTAACCATATAATTTAGTGTTATTATCATCGATAGATTACTGGGAAAAATTATCTTTTCCTTAAATTCAATAATAAATCTTAGATAACAAAATCGCGTTTTTTCAAGAATGGAAAAAATTGACTTAACGCCATTTGGAAACAAGCTCTTCAATTGATCCCTTAATGTATTTGAATATTTTAGTGTAGTCCTGTAAATCTGAAAGTTGATCATATCATATTCTATACAAAACATTATTTTAGAATATTAAAATATATTTCAATTTATTTATAATTTTTACAGTAGAAAGTTATTTAGATGTGATTTATAAAAATGTCTGTCCTAAAACGCAAAGCATTGGAAGTTCCCTGTACACAAACACGTTGTGTAGGACATATTAATGGCATTTTAAATAGGAAACATTCCATAGTGAACTTTAATAACATATATCAATTTTTCAAAATTCTGAAAATATTTAAGAACTCTTGGGACGAGAGCCAGATAGAAAGACAGACAATCGGACAGAAAGATAACCAAATTAAAATCATATTCGCGCTTAAAAATTGTTAGAAAGTGTTAAAAATGCTTATTGTAAAGGAAAATGCAATTACAGCAAATTTTTATTAATAGCTCATAATGTAACTTAATATTTTTATGTGGCCCTGTAAGATTAATACTAATCATACTGTATTTATAAAAAGCATTCATTTTTGCATATGAATAACATTTTTCAATTTCATTAAGATTCGTGCAAAGTAAATTTATTAAAATTTGGTTTGCAGAAATACCTCTCATACAACGCAATACTTGTAAGTCTCCCTGTACACAAAACAGTGGTAATATTCTCTCCATTTCACATAGGAAACATCCGATAGCGAACTTGAATAACATATTTCAATTTCGTTAAGATTTGTGTAAAGTAACGGTATTAAAATAGGGTTTATAGAAATGCCTCTCATAGAAAAAAAAATAGTTTGCAGTACTTTCCGATGCCCCTGTACACAAACCAGTAGAGGTATTCACTCCATTTTTAATAGGGGACACCCGATAGTGAACTTGAAAAATATATATTAGTTTCAAGATATTCCATAAATATTTACCGGAGTTAGAGCGCCGAAAGACAGAGAGATGGGCAGACAAACAGATACACAGATACACAAATTGAAATTATATTCACACTTAAAAATTGTTAGAAAATGTTAAAAACGCTTAATGTAAACGAAAGTGCAATTCCAGCAAACTTTTCTTAATAGCTCTTTATGTATCTGAATATTTTTTTGTTGCTCTGTAAAACTAATACTAAACATACTATATTCTATAGAAAGCAGTCTTTTGTGCATATGAATAACACATTTCAGTTTCATTAAGCTTTGTGGAAAGCAAAGTTATCAAAATTTTGTTTATAGAAATACTTCTCATATAACGCAATGCTTTGGTATGCTTTCAAGTGTCTCTGTGCCCAAACCAGTGGTGGTATTTACTCCATTTAATATATAAAACATCCGATAGTGAACTTGAATGACATTTCTCAATTTCATTAAGGTTTGTGTACAGTAAAGGTATTAAAATATGGTTTATAGAAATATCTCTCATAGAACACAATACTTGTAAGTCTCCCTGTACACAAAACAGTGGTAATATTCTCTCCATTTCACATAGGAAACATCCGATAGCGAACTTGAATAACATATTTCAATTTCGTTAAGATTTGTGTAAAGTAACGGTATTAAAATAGGGTTTATAGAAATGCCTAGAATACTATAGAATAAAATAGAATTACTTTGTAAAAGGTTTGGGTGCCTCTGTACACAAACCAGTAGAGATATTAACTCCTTTTTCAATAGGGAACATCCGATAGTGAACTTAAATAACATACACTAAGCGACAAAAAAAAAAAAAGCCGCACTGCAGAAAAAAAGACTTATATCTTTTTTATTTGTAATAACTTTAAAATTAATGTTTGAAACAAATAAAACTGTCTTGTTTGCATAATACCAAAGGTATGAAATGATACCTATGTATATTTTCGATTTAATAATTCGCTTTATTGCACTTTACGAAGTACTTTTTAAAAATCTGCATAAAACTTTCTTTTTGAACATAATGCAATAACTATACACTTTGCATTCTATTATGATTTATTATATGAAATAAACAACTTATATTTTAATATCTATAATAATAAATGGAAAGGTCTGTCTGTCTGTCTGTCTATCTGTCTGTCTGTTCTTTTATACGTTCAGCCCCTATTGAACGCAGAAGTAAAAGAATTGACATTCGGATGCTCTGGAGCCTTTCCGATGTTTTCCTCGAAACAGAATTTAAAAATTTTAATTAGTTTCGGAGATATTAATTAAAATGCTGACCCATATCGATCGCGAAAATGACCAAAAATTCTTATTGCTTAAAAAGAGGCATTCTATCAGCATTCAGCAGACGATTTTAACGGCTGTCTCTAACGAAAAAAAAACATGTGCAAGTCATTAATGTCACATGATCTTTAACTGGGGTTAAAAATTGCAAATTTCAAAGTGCTTCAAATTTTCTTTTTTTGTACACAACACTTAATATACAACCTATTCAGCACAAAACCAACCTGCAGTTAAAATTTCATCAAATTTCATTAATAAACAAAGCAGTTACATTTTAATTGCTAATTAAATTTTATTCTAACACGTAATCTATCTTTCAATAGACGATAGGAGTTTCCATAGCAACAAAATACATTTGAAGGAACTAAAAAATACTTTTTCTTTTTACTTCCATTACCCGACTACCGTGGTATATATATATAGGTTTTGGCGAAATAAAAAATATTTATTTTTCTTTTTACTTCCATTAATAAAACTACCGTAGATAATGGAATTAGAGATTTCACGTGATTTACATGTTTTAGAATGTCCTGATTAGGTTTTCTTTTGTATCACAGCTGCTAATTAAAATAATTTCATAAGTAACACATTATTTCAAAGCTTTGTTTATTTGGAATTGAACAGTAGATTACAGAAATTTCTACCGCCAGATATTTTAAAATTTCGATATTTCAAATTCCAATTAAATTATTTTTGATACATCATTCGAAAGATATTTTAAAGTTCTTTTAAATTATCGAAAGTTTTCACCAGATTTACACGCTTTGAGGTCTCCTGAATTAGTTTTCTTTTGTATCTCAGCTACTAATTAAAATAATTTCATGAGTAATGCATCATTAGAAAGCTTTTTATATTTGGAATCGAACAGTGGAATACAGAAATTTGTACCGCCAGATGGCGCTGTAATATTTTCAAATTTCAAAATTTCAATTTCTAATTATGATTAAATTATTTTTAATGCATCATTCGAAAGATATTTTAAAGTTCTTTTAAATTATCGAAAGTTTTCACCAGATTTACACGTTTTGAAATGTCCTGAATCAGTTTTCTTTTATATCTCAGTTATTAATTTAAAAAATTTCATAAGTAATACATCATTTGAAAGCTTTGTTGACTTGATACACATTTTAAAGTACTTTTACATTATCGAAAATGGAATTCGAGATTTCACCCGATTTACACGTTTTGAGGTGTCCTGATTAGGTTTTCTTTTGTATCTCAGCTACTAATTTAAATAATTTTATAAGTAATACATCATTAGAAAGCTTTTTTGATTTGGAATCGAACAGTGGATTACAGAAATTTGTACCGCCAGATGGCGCTGTAATATTTTCAAATTTCAATATTTCAATTTCTAATTATGATTAAATTATTTTTAATGCATCATTCGAAAGATATTTTAAAGTTCTTTTATATTATCGACAGTTTTCACCAGATTTACACGTTTTGAGGTCTCCTGAATTAGTTTTCTTTTGTATCTCAGCTACTAATTAAAATAATTTCATAAGTAATACATCATTAGAAAGCTTTTTTGATTTGGAATCGAACAGTGGAATACAGAAATTTGTACCGCCAGATGGCGCTGTAATATTTTAAAATTTCAATATTTCAATTTCTAATTATGATTAAATTATTTGTAATACATCATTCGAAAGATATTTTAAAGTTCTTTTAAATTATCGAAAGTTTTCACCAGATTTACACGTTTTGAGGTCTCCTGAATCAGTTTTCTTTTGTATCTCAGCTACTAATTAAAAGAATTTCATAAGTAATACATAGTTAGAAAGCTTTTTTGATTTGGAATCGAACAGTGGAATACAGAAATTTGTACCGCCAGATGGCGCTGTAATATTTTAAAATTTCAATATTTCAATTTCTAATTATGATTAAATTATTTGTAATACATCATTCGAAAGATATTTTTAAGTTCTTTTAAATTATCGAAAGTTTTCACCAGATTTACACGTTTTGAGGTGTCCTGAACCAGTTTTTTTTTTTTGTATCTCAGTTATTAATTAAAAAAAAATTCATAAGTAATACATCATTTGAAAGCTTATTTTAGTTGATACACATTTTAAAGTACTTTTACATTATCGAAAAATGGAATTCGAGATTTCATCCGATTTACACGTTTTGAGGTGTCCTGATTAGGTTTTCTTTTGTATCTCATCTACTAAATAAAATAATTTCATGAGTAATACATCATTTGAAAGCTTTGTTAATCTGGAATGGAACAATAGATTACAGAAATTTCTACCGCCAGATGGCGCTGTAATATTTTTAAATTTCAATATTTCATATTCTAATTATGATTAAATTATTTCTAATACATCATTCGAAAGATATTTTTATGTTCTTTTACATTATCGAAAGTGGAATTCGAGATTTCGCCTGATTTTCAATTTAAAGTGTCCTGATCAGGTTTTCTTTTGCCTCTCAGCTAATTGAGTAAGACCGTTCAAAATTAGTATATGCAAGTTAATTAGGAGGGGCTGAAACGGTGGGGAAGGAATAGGCGCGCAGCGCGGCATGGGTTTGGGACCCGGTGCGAGCTTTTACCCGATGATAAAAGATTTTTTTTTATTTTATTTTCTTAATAATAAAAGTTTGAGTTGAGAAGGAATATGCGTGTACAGCGCACGTATATCCTCAAGCGTGCGCGCGCAGCGCACATGGGTCTGCGTTGCCGAAGGCAGTGGCGTCCCGGTGTGAGTTTTTACCCGATGCTAAATGATATATTTTTTAATTCCGTTTCCTGGGGATGAAAGTTTATGAGTAATAACATTGAATTTTGAGAAGTCATAAGGATAATGAAGGAATATGTGCGCGCAGCGCACGGGTCTACGCTGCCGAAGGCAGTGGGGACCCGGTGCGACATTTTTCCCGATCAGAATTTTTTTTTCTCTTTTTTTATCACATGATACAAATTAATGCAATTTTGAGAATTCATTATTTATTGTGATTCATTTAAAAATAGTGACCAGCGAAGCGGGCGTAGCCTGCTAGTATGAAATAAAACTATTTATTTGTTAGATCTATGCAATTTTTTGTTAAAAATATGTATTCTGCATTGGGTTAATTCCACCTTTATATGGAATTACTGCATTAATGCGCAATGGCATAGTTTTATACAGTGTTTTAATATAAATCTCAGAAATTTCAATGTGCCAAATATCACAAATAAATTTTTCTAGTTCTGGCAGAGTTATAGGCTGCAAATTTCGAACCCTCTCCCCTCTCTCCGCCTTTTTATAGACGAAACATTTTCGAGCGGATCGCGATTTTGACCATTTCCATGTCTGGTAAAGAATAAATTCTACTATATCCTTTGTGGTATTTAACTTAAAGTGAAAAAAGTATGATTACTTACAGAATTACAGGTTCTCATGGGAATGTATAAGAAATTTTGACAATTTGAAGTGAATAAACTTACCACAGACGCCGTGTAGTAAGGTGCCTTATTATCTTCAAATGCTGTTTACGGAAATGTCTAAGATACCTCCAAAATAGTCGGTCAGGCACCACTTTTATACAGATTGTGTTTTATTTCGAGTTAATTGATCCCTTGAGCATAAAAATTTCCCCGAGTGTTTTAAAAGTTATGCACCTCCGTACCATAATGTACGGAGAACGTGTCACTGTTTTAAAAGTGCGATTTTCATTAAGTCGGTCACATTTTCGTCTTCATTCTAGCTTTTTTCAACAGCACGAAATAAAGAAAACTTGATTCATCAGAGAAAACCAGTTCAGCCTAATAATTAACTGATAATGTTTTTAAATTTTGGTCAACTAAAGTATTGTTTTTTCTAATTCTTTTCCTTAATAATGGCATTTTTCGCAGATCTTCTGTTCTTTAACCCGCTTTGTTTAATTGTTCCCGCATTGTTTTTGAAGAAAGAAATTTACTATACACTTTTTTAAAATCTTTTTTAAGTTCTGAACATGATACAAATCGATTTTTTAAACATTCGCATTTTAACTTGCGGTTATTTTGCTTGGATGAACAACATGACCGCCTAAAGCCAAATTCCCAGTTTAAACGGCCAAAAAAATTTATATTTTGCTAAAATTCATTTTACCAATATTTCGTTAGCATTTAATTATTTTGCCATCTCACGTAATAAAATATTTTTTGATTTTCATTTAAAAATTAATACTTTTTGTGCCATCGTTAACTGCCTTATTCTTACCATTTTTGAAATAAATTCTAAAATTACAATTTTCCTGGCAATTGCATTTTGTTTTTAACACTAGACTCAAAGCTAAAGTGTATGTGGAGGACAACATAGTAAAATTTGTTCGAAAATTTGCTTTTTAAACGATAAAATTGGCGGTTGTAGAAGGCGAAAAGGAAAACATCCAAGTGCGGCTTTTTTTTTTTTTTTGTCGCTTAGTGTATATCAGTTTCAAGAAATTACATAAATATTTACTGGAGCTAGAGCGCGGACAGACGAACAGACAGATACTTAAATTGAAATTATATTCACAGATGAAAATTGTTAGACAATGTTAAAAACGCTTAATGTAAACGAAATTGAAATTATAGCAAATTTTTATGAACAGCTCTTAATGTAACTGAATATTTTTGTGTGGCCCTGTAAATCTAATGCTAATCATGCTATATTCTATGCAAAGCATTCTTTTGTGCATATGAATAACATATTTCAATTTCATTAAATTTTGTGGAAAGTAAAGTTATTAAAATTTGGTTTATAGAAATACCTCTCATAGAACGCAATGCTTTGGAGTACTTTCGAGTGTCCCTGTGTACAAACTAGTGGTGGTATTTATTCCATTTTATATATGAAACATCCGATAGTGAACTTGAATAACATGATTCAATTTCACTAAGATTTGTATACAGTTAAGGTATTATATATGGTTTACAGCAATACCTCTCATAGAATACAGTGCTTTGGAATACTTTCGGGTGTCCCTACAGGAATTAGAGCGCGGACAGATAGACAGACAGACGGACAGAGGGACAGACAAGTCTAAGTCACTTTTAAACCTTGTTGGAAAGTGTTAAAAAGGAAAAAATGCTTAAACTTCCTTTAATATATCAACTGTAAAATTCGCCGCATTTAATGGATAAAATTTGTCGCATTTACGAAAATGGTGTAAACAGACCCTTAAATGCGATAAAAATTTTAAACCCCTCTTTTTAAAAAAATGTAGTATTTTTTTTTATTTTCTTCTGGTAGGTATGAAGGGTATTCAAGCACATGGCGTAACAGTGGTTATTTGATCTTGAAAGATGAAAGGATAAAATTACAGTTACTATTTGAAAATATTTTATCGCAATTAGGAAAAGACGTCGGAAAGCCATAATGGACAATGTTTACTGCAAAAGAAAATTCTACTAGAAAAAACCTTTAAAATTTAATGAAAAGTTTCGCGAACCGTTCTTGAAATGTGTATGTTCCATTATGATTTATAAGTTTGTGATTTAAGCATTTAGATTTTCAGTAGAACTTTGTCGCATTTATGGGTTATCGCATTTAGGCGCAATGACCTTATATTGGTAAAAGAAAGTGAAAAGGTATACTAAATGTTGCTATAAATTATTTCGTGTTTACTAGAAAGGAAAAAATAAATTCAGTATTCATACCTGTGGCATAAATCCAACACCTGGACCCGGGACGCAGAATCCTCTTTGCCCAGGCTGTTTCCCGTAGATTTTGATGGAACCGCTGCTTGGTTTGTGCCTGCCCACAATGCATCGTAGGAGTGTCGTTTTCCCGCAACCACTGGGTCCCAAAAGTCCATATCTGCAGAAGTATCAACATCTTATAAGCAAATCATTGGGTTAAAATGATATAAATTAGACAAAATGCTCTATTTACATATTTTGTTCTAAAAAGCCCAATCAAATACCGTTAAAATTCAAAATTTTATATGCGATAGAATGATTTTAATTAATTTCAGTCGCTGTTAAAAAGAAGCAAATCTAAATATTTATTTTGTATCAACATACAATATGTTACTATTAACGGATTCAAAATACAAATGTGAATAAAACCACTTAAGAATTTGTGTTTTTTTTTTTCTTTTTTTTTTTTTTTTTTTTTTTTTTTGTGGTTGGGGGGGCGGGGGGCAGCTGAAATTTGATTCATTCTGTCTTATACTTCATCATTCTTGATTAGGTTTTCTACAAGAGTACATTTAGCTAATAAATTATGCAGAAGAAATTTTGTTTTCACTTATGCATGCACAATTAAACAATATATGTACAAATGATCATATTTCCTCAAATAGTTAGTTTTTTACATTTTGATCGTAGTATGTTCGCTCTACTGTAGCATGTTAGTAGTGTAAAAAGGAGAGTTCACCGACACGGTGGTGGGACGGTGGGACGATGAGGGACGCGCGGAGCTACGGAGCTGCCACTCCGCGCCTCCACCCTAGCCCTCATCATCCCTCCACGCCACCACCCCGTCGGTGAACGCCTCCTTTTTTGCACTACTTAACCATCATCTTAGACGATGGTTCTCTTGCCATTCAAAGATTGTAAAGTATTTAAATTTTTTGTGTTTGAAAATGAATTTCGGGACTTTACTTTTCGCGATGGAAAATATATTTCAGGGAATTTAATTAAATAAACAAAGGTAGATGAGTATTATATAATGAAAAACATTTAATGAATGGTATAGACTTTAAAATTTAGGTGTTGCCATTGGGAGAATAGAAACTTTTAGACCGCTGACATTAAAGATTATAAATAATTTCCGGTGGGACATAGTATGTTGGATTAAATGAAACAATGGATGACTGAAGTTAATAAACATCAGAGAGAGAGAGTAAGTAACAATTTATGAATATTTTAAGGAATTTAGCATTGTTTAGAGGTGGAAAGTATATTTCGTTACGATAATAAATAATGAATTTAAATAATGGTTTAGACATTAAAATTTTAGTATTGCCATTTGAAGATTGTAAAGTTTTACAGAATGTATAGAAACACGGAGTTAGATGATTCTAATTGTAGGGTAGATGTGGCGTTTCGAAAGACTATCCCCCTTCATCAGGATTTTAAGGAATTTTATTATAACTAATTAAATTACGACATTCATGCTGTCTTCTGATTGGATGACTCTGGATAAAATACTGTAATCTGACTGGTTAATGAATTCACATTTATAGGCTTTCATATGACATTCAAGTAACCCTTTAAAATTGTGTGATAAATGCAGAAATATTGTAACCTTTAATAAAAATTTGGCGAGATTTTATAAACAATTTAGCGATATTTAGGATTTATTTGGCGATATTTACGATGTATCTGGCGATAAAAATACGTTTGGCGACAAACTTTCAATATAAATTGCGAGCGACGGAAAAATTTCATCAGTTGCTATCTTATTTTCGTGGAGTGCGGACGTTTAATTTGGTTGCTGCGTAATACTCAGACTGTTGGAGCAAGAGAGGGATCGACTTGAAGAAATGCCTGTTCAACAAACTTCTTCATCTACTTCTGACGATATGAAGTTGACGTGTCCGAATTGTAATGCTACTTCCTCTAAGAAATCTAACTTGAGTAGACATATGAAGATTCACAGCGGTCGAAAACCACATCTTTGTGTTATATGTAAGAAAGCATTTGCTAGGATAGATGATTTAAAGAGACATTCGAAAATTCATGAAAAGAACCCCATAGAATTTGAATGTAAGCAATGCAGTGAAACTTTTAGATGGAAATACGAGTTACTGGAACATGATAGAAAGAACCACCGAAAACCTTCACCTCAACATTCATGCGATGTATGTGCTGAATCCTTTGCATGGAAATACAAGTTATTAGAACATATCAGACAAAATCATCCAAAGTCTCCACCCCAACATTTATGCATGTATGCTGTGAAAAATTCAACCGCAAGCAAGATTTATTAAAGCATGAAAGACTGAATCATCGAAAGACTTCACCTCGACATTTATGTGATAAATGCAGTGAAAAATTCAACCGCAAGCAAGATTTATTGAAGCATAAGAGAATGAACCATCAAAATCCATTAGTACCTATAATGAATTTCGACCAAGCTCTACTGAAGGAAAAAACTATGCATTTTAAAAGGCGAAACACACTTAATGTTTTCACAACCACCACCTTTGACAATGAAAATGGTGATATGGACTTGTTTTCGTTGTTTAATAATTTAAGAAGTGACCTTTTAAATGAACTGAACTATCAATTAAGTGAGAAAAAAGCGATGAAATGGTATATAGTTGTAAACGTTACCCTTAGTCGTTCTACTATAGATGGAGAAGAATTTATTTCCCCTCACTTTCGATCAAATATGGAGATGGCACTTTTAGCAAGTGATATGGATCATGATCTGCAAATAGCTTTCAACAAGATAATGAACAGTTTCGATAATTTTAATGAACGAGGATCAGGATGGAATTTAGTAACAATCAATATATTAGAGTTACGTATGGCCAAATTTAACCCATTTTAGATGCAACACCTATTTTTGTAATTGAAATGTTTAAATAAAAGTATGTCTATGAAAAACTCTGTCTTATTTCCAATTTAAATTATCATTTAAGTTTTTTATATTGTTATTATTATACAAATTTTATTCATGCATTTAGAATTTTTTCCCGTAAAAACCATTTTGTTTATGCGCAGCAATATTAATCACATTCATTTATACTACAAAAATATTTTTACGTTGAAATTAAAACTTTACACGTCGTTAAGTAACAAAACATTATAATTATTTTTTTGAAATTGCAAAATGTTTATATACAGTAAAGTTATATAAACTAAACGTTATATTATCACTATGTATTAAATAAGTTTCGAATTTAAGCTCTAACTTAGAAATACTATTATTACATTCTTTAAAAATTGAACGAACATACACTTTAAAAAATTACTATCATATAAATGAAACTAAATATAATAAAAAATATATTCTCACTAAATACGTTTCACATTTATTTAAACTCTAACTTACATTCGTTAAAAATTGAGCACATGCACTTTAAAAAATTACTATCATATAATTAAAAAAAAAAATTACTATCATATAATAATATTAATCTAAAAAATTGCTTACGAAGACATGCAGTAAAATTATAAATAAAGAAAAAAGAAAATTACTATCATATAATAATATTAATTTAAAAAATGGATACAAAGATATACACTAAAGTTATAAATTAAAAAAAATTACTATCATATAATAATATTAATTTAAAAAATGCATAAAAAGATATACAGTAAAGTTATAAATTTAAAAAAATGACTATCATATAATAATATTAATTTAAAAAATACATACAATGTTTAAAATCAACAATTAAATTTTATATATATTATAATTAACTAAACTTTATGCTGTTACTATTCAATTTATCCTAACACGAAAACTTTACATAAATTTTCTACACATTAAAGTTACATAAACTAAATAAAATTATATAAATTAAACTTTATATTCTCACTAAATAAGTTTAACATTTATTCGAGTTTAACACAGTAATATAATTCATACTATCTTCAATGAAACAGGTGAATACTTTTATTGATGGAGAAGAATTTATTTACCCTCACTTTCGATCAAATATGGAGATGGCACTTTTAGCAAGTGATATGGATCATGATCTGCAAATAGCTTTCAACAAGATAATGAACAGTTTCGATAATTTTAATGAACGAGGATCAGGATGGAATTTAGTAACAATCAATATATTAGAGTTACGTATGGCCAAATTTAACCCATTTTAGATGCAACACCTATTTTTGTAATTGAAATGTTTAAATAAAAGTATGTCTATGAAAAACTCTGTCTTATTTCCAATTTAAATTATCATTTAAGTTTTTTATATTGTTATTATTATACAAATTTTATTCATGCATTTAGAATTTTTTCCCGTAAAAACCATTTTGTTTATGCGCAGCAATATTAATCACATTCATTTATACTACAAAAATATTTTTACGTTGAAATTAAAACTTTACACGTCGTTAAGTAACAAAACATTATAATTATTTTTTTGAAATTGCAAAATGTTTATATACAGTAAAGTTATATAAACTAAACGTTATATTATCACTATGTATTAAATAAGTTTCGAATTTAAGCTCTAACTTAGAAATACTATTATTACATTCTTTAAAAATTGAACGAACATACACTTTAAAAAATTACTATCATATAAATGAAACTAAATATAATAAAAAATATATTCTCACTAAATACGTTTCACATTTATTTAAACTCTAACTTACATTCGTTAAAAATTGAGCACATGCACTTTAAAAAATTACTATCATATAATTAAAAAAAAAAATTACTATCATATAATAATATTAATCTAAAAAATTGCTTACGAAGACATGCAGTAAAATTATAAATAAAGAAAAAAGAAAATTACTATCATATAATAATATTAATTTAAAAAATGGATACAAAGATATACACTAAAGTTATAAATTAAAAAAAATTACTATCATATAATAATATTAATTTAAAAAATGCATAAAAAGATATACAGTAAAGTTATAAATTTAAAAAAATGACTATCATATAATAATATTAATTTAAAAAATACATACAATGTTTAAAATCAACAATTAAATTTTATATATATTATAATTAACTAAACTTTATGCTGTTACTATTCAATTTATCCTAACACGAAAACTTTACATAAATTTTCTACACATTAAAGTTACATAAACTAAATAAAATTATATAAATTAAACTTTATATTCTCACTAAATAAGTTTAACATTTATTCGAGTTTAACACAGTAATATAATTCATACTATCTTCAATGAAACAGGTGAATACTTTTAGATTTTAAGTAATATAAAAAAATTAAGTTGATTATAAAATTATTTTAAAATTTTATATTTACATAAAAATGATATAAAACATTAGTTAAAAAAGAATTAGTTACATTTAAAAACTATTGGTTACTAAAAATAAAATAAAAACAAATATTTTATACTAAACATTTCTATTTAAAATTTCGAAATATTAAATTACATAAAAAGTTCAAAGTGTCAAACTATTTTAAATGAAGATAAACAGTTTCTTTAAGATAGATGTTACGCGTGTATTCTATGAATCATGTGTAATCAACACTAACGGATATAAAGATTGAGTTAAAATAATTAATAAAAACAACGCATAACTAGGAAAATTCAATAATTTTTATATTTGAAAAGAACTACCCCACATGATTTTTTCACAAAGCATACCGTACAATGAGTTTAAATGCTTATTACCTACCTATCAGTTAAACTATATTTTAAAAAAATTAACTGAATAGTGGATGACAAACCACGCTAATATAGTGTAAAATGAATCAACACATTTTGTTTATGTTTTACAATATCATATATTATTTAAACATTGCCTATGAATAATTAACTAAAATACTTTGAATAATTTAAAACGAAAATACTTTTAGAAAAAATAGTAATAAAAAATTATAAAATTTACTTTGAAATTATTGAAGATTCCACGTGAAAATGCAACCTTCAGTCTTGTACACAAATGCGAGAAACTGTTTTATCGCTAGACGATGACTCATACAGATAAGAATGTTGAATCATACCTATTTGGCAGAAGACTCTTGGTGTTTGAGATCATTTATTTAAATAATGCATTGAGAGTTGAACTTTACAATTAAAATACTGAAGTGTGGTTTCAAAATTATGCTAAGAAAATAATGTTCGTTTAAGTCGCGCTTTTTATATTTAATAAACAAAGATTTAATAAAATGTAACTGTAATATTTAATGAAAGGTTTTAAAATCACTTAATAGGATAAAATTAAAAACAGAAATCTTATTGTTTTAGTAATTATTTTCTCTAGTTATAAAACTAAGTAATAAACTATCTATAAATAATCGGATAGCAAGTGGGATTTTTGTATAATAATTATATATTATTTTAATATATGCATTACATCGCAAGGTAAAATTTTTAACTTATTTATACGGATTGAACTATAAGTAATAAAAATTACTAATTTACATAACTGCTAAATTTTATAAGTTGGATATATGATTTCAAATACTAAACAATAATCCTTATGAGAGAATTGGAGTGACACTTTCACAGAAAGAAATTATCCTTTACAATAAGATTTGCTTAGAATGTCTAAGTGAAAATAACTTACCGTGAGGTCAGTGAGTCATGCAGTTGTATTGAAATTCCCTGTTTTTAGTTAATGGGTGATTAAACTTCTAATGAGACAATTATTATTATTTTTTTTTTTTCACTAGCATATAAATGTACATTTTTATATTATTCCTGTATAGATAAAATTTTAAATAATTCATTAAGTGTTAAACTTTGCATTTAATCGATTAAATAAATAAAGTTTTAGTAAAATATAAGTGTAATTTTTTAATGAAAAGGTTTGAAATCACTTTAACTTTATAAGGGAAAAAATAAATAAATAAAAAGAGGTTTTAAAATCACTTAATAGGATAAAATTAAAAAATCTTATTGTTTTTAGTAATTATTTTTATCAAGTTATAATTCTAAGTAATAAACTATCTATAAATAATCGGAAATCAAGAGAGATTTTTGTATAATAACTATATATTATTTTAATATATGCATTACAATAAGATTTGCTCAGAATGTCTAAGAGAAAATAACTTATCGTGAATCATACTAGAATCAAACAGTTGTATTCGAATTCATTGTTTTTAGTTAATGAAATTTCTAATGAGACAATTATTCTTACTACCACATAAATGTAAATTTTTATATTATTCCTGTATAGATAAAATTTTAAATAATTCATTAAATGTTAAACTTTGCATTTAATTGATTAAATAAATAAAGTTTTAGTAAAATATAAGTGTAATTTTTTAATGAAAAGGTTTGAAATCACTTTAACTTTATAAGGAAAAAACTAAAAAGAGGTTTTAAAATCACTTAATAGGATAAAATTAGAAATTAAAAATCTTATTGTTTTTAGCAATTATTTTATCTAGTTATAAACTAAGTAATAATTTTTTTAAACTATTTATAAATGATCGGATAGTAAGAGATTTTTATACAATAACTATATATTATTTTAATATACACCTTATAATTAAGTCAGTTTTAGAGAAAACCAAGAAATACTCCAGTCGACTAGGTTGATGAGTTGGAATACTCTATTATACTTAAGAATGCAGGTACGGAAAAACCGAAATACAATACGCGGAAAAACAGGCGGGATTTTCGGCTAAAACTCCAAAGCAGTGGACGGTAAACATAACACACCGTAAAACAACCTACTCACACGACTGCCAAACTAAGAATGAAGGGAAACGTTGAGTTGTAACACCTTATCTACTAGAGATAAGGGGGAATTCCCGGAAAAGCTGAGTCACCCTCATTCGTTCATGTACAACATCTTCCGAGAAAGTTCGTGAAGGATGACTCATCGGTGACGAATTTGAATCATTTGCATAACCGCTAAATTGTATAAGTGTGAATCTTTTAATGTGAGTAGTATAGTAATGATAAATTTATTTCATAATCGATAACTCATTTATACATAATCAGGATCACACCTTATATAAAACAATACTATATTTAAAAGTTTTTACTATACA
This sequence comes from Salticus scenicus, assembly GCA_963930645.1. Taxonomy (NCBI): domain Eukaryota; kingdom Metazoa; phylum Arthropoda; class Arachnida; order Araneae; family Salticidae; genus Salticus; species Salticus scenicus. Next base: position 35,615,950 of record OZ005649.1, read on the forward strand.
ATAAACATTCACATATGGATATTCATAAGGTTTAAGACCGATTAATAAAACGAGGATCCTATAAGCGAAATGCATGAGAGACTTTCTAAGGAATCCTATTGCATATTTAAGCAGGTTTTAGAGAAAACCAAGAAAAATACCCATTCGATTAAGTCGATCAGTTGGACTCGAACCCAACACCTTTTACCATAGAATCGTTCACTAATCGCAAGTTTAATGTGTCATGCAGTTGTATTGAAACTTATTGGTTACAAGTATAAACTTATACCATTAAATATTTAACTGTTGGTTCTATAAATGGATTGCTCTGTGTGGGAGTCTTTCTATATTTAAGTGAGTTTTGAAGACATCCTCGGAAAACTCCAAACAGATAGGTTGTTAAGCTGAATTCGAACCTGGTATTAAACACAGAATCGTTTGATCTTCCAAAATCCTTGTAACAACATGTTTATGAACTTTATAAGAAAATGCTTAATAGGGTTTGCATGCGTTAGCTATATTAATCACTTAATTTTTAACATACATTAAGGTTAGTGGATGAGTGTCAGGTAATTCATTTAAAACAAAAATATAATAAGGGTCGATTGAAACAAACGGTTTGTAGGATATAATTATTGGATAAAACGTTATGTGTTTCGAAAACCCTTCATCAAGATTGGAACAACCGTTTCGAATGATACTCTCCCTTCATCAGATAGACTTAAACTTTTATTTTCTCAGAATGAAAGAAAACGATGGACGATTTACACTTATTGAAAACCCAACTTATAAATAATTCAACTTTCATTAAAAAACCAAGTCGCATATATACTTTGAAACAATCAATAAATTTTATATTATCACTATGCATTAAATAAGTTTCCCATTTAACATTCAAGATGAATTTATTTTTACATTAATTAAAAATTGAACACGTATTAATTTTTAAAATGTCTATTTTTTAAAAAGTTTTAAAACAGCTAATAAATTTTATAAGCTTTTACAATTAAATAAATTTACCATATTATGAAAGTTTTACATCACTCGATAAAATTTTTTATATAGGCAATAAAAGAAATTATAAATATAAAAATATTAAATTAAACACATTATAAATATAAACTCACAAAATAAATATCACACTTAACATTTAAACTCTAACCAATCAATCTTAAAGTAATTTTTTATCTTTTGTACATAATCATAAACCTTTCGTTTCTATTGTAAAGTGAAGTATGACTCATGCTTTAATTAAAATCTCTAATCAAAATTATAAGAAAGTAAAGTTTAGGAAACACCTATGTATTATATGCAAATTAATAAAGTATAAATATTCATGTTTTTAAGTTAAGTAAAAAAGTTATATAATTAGTTTTACAGAGTACTTAAAAAAATAATGTATAATTAAGTTTAAGATTTTTTTTTTTTTTCTATAGTATGTATATATAAATTTTTAGTTAGAAAGTTTTTATTAAAATACAATAATCAAAGTTTTGTACGATGTTAATTTACATTGCATCTAAAACTTTAAATATATAGAAACAATTGTACATTTGGTTTTGTCTGAAGCATATATAAATAATAAAACCTTATTCAGTTTAGTTTTTAAAACACCCTAAAGATTTCAGACACACATATTTTTATGTTGTTTAAATAAAATTTTTAAAATGAAACAATATTAATGTTATAAAATAATACACTCAGCATGACTCACGGAGTGTGCTATTCCATCAAATTATTTCGCATACGTGTAATAACATGTCTGACTTAACTATATACTGAATTACCATTATTTCAGAAAAAGTTGGGACTTACCTTAAAACACATCCTACACCCTTGGCAGACTTGAAGAAAATGAATGATACGAGACATTCTTATCAGAGACGCCAGGTCACGAGGTTAGTGACGTCACGAATGATGTGATTGGCTACGCTCAGTCACGTGATCATGACGTCATCCTCTCATCAATGACGTCACCAACTGCTTATCTGCTACCACAACGCGCGGAAAAGTCCAGTACGCAGTGAAAAATATTCAAAGTCTACGGGACATTACTCGAAACGATTCCATTGTCTTATACGGTAAATTAAACAGATTACGGTCATTAAACAGATTATACTTATTAAATTTATTTATGTTGTATAAAAGATAGGTTTATTAAATCTTTAACTAGGAGGGAATATGATAAACATGAAAGATTTACATAAAATTTACATAATTTTAATTAGAAAACATAATTAAGAGATATTTGAAAGACTTACATATAATTTGCATAATTTTAATTAAGAAATTTAATTAAGAGATAGGTGAGGGAAAACCTATGACTTCTCCATTCTGCTTAAGTGTGGGGGAAAACCCATTCATCAAAACCATCTAATCAACACGGGAGATTTATAGACCTTGTCATATTGTTTGAATTCAGTTGGATTTTGACTCTCATCCTGGTAGCATCTACTTAGCTGTGCGGCTTAGTTTCATCGGGCAGTATGCATAGTTTCTCCGGTATATGTCGATCTTTTTTCCGCGTGTTATATTTCAATTTACCGTATAAGACAATGGAATCGTTTCGAGTAATGTCCCGTAGACTTTGAATATTTTTCACTGCGTACTGGACTTTTCCGCGCGTTGTGGTAGCAGATAAGCAGTTGGTGACGTCATTGATGAGAGGATGACGTCATGATCACGTGACTGAGCGTAGCCAATCACATCATTCGTGACGTCACTAACCTCGTGACCTGGCGTCTCTGATAAGAATGTCTCGTATCATTCATTTTCTTCAAGTCTGCCAAGGGTGTAGGATGTGTTTTAAGGTAAGTCCCAACTTTTTCTGAAATAATGGTAATTCAGTATATAGTTAAGTCAGACATGTTATTACACGTATGCGAAATAATTTGATGGAATAGCACACTCCGTGAGTCATGCTGAGTGTATTATTTTATAACATTAATATTGTTTCATTTTAAAAATTTTATTTAAACAACATAAAAATATGTGTGTCTGAAATCTTTAGGGTGTTTTAAAAACTAAACTGAATAAGGTTTTATTATTTATATATGCTTCAGACAAAACCAAATGTACAATTGTTTCTATATATTTAAAGTTTTAGATGCAATGTAAATTAACATCGTACAAAACTTTGATTATTGTATTTTAATAAAAACTTTCTAACTAAAAATTTATATATACATACTATAGAAAAAAAAAAAAATCTTAAACTTAATTATACATTATTTTTTTAAGTACTCTGTAAAACTAATTATATAACTTTTTTACTTAACTTAAAAACATGAATATTTATACTTTATTAATTTGCATATAATACATAGGTGTTTCCTAAACTTTACTTTCTTATAATTTTGATTAGAGATTTTAATTAAAGCATGAGTCATACTTCACTTTACAATAGAAACGAAAGGTTTATGATTATGTACAAAAGATAAAAAATTACTTTAAGATTGATTGGTTAGAGTTTAAATGTTAAGTGTGATATTTATTTTGTGAGTTTATATTTATAATGTGTTTAATTTAATATTTTTATATTTATAATTTCTTTTATTGCCTATATAAAAAATTTTATCGAGTGATGTAAAACTTTCATAATATGGTAAATTTATTTAATTGTAAAAGCTTATAAAATTTATTAGCTGTTTTAAAACTTTTTAAAAAATAGACATTTTAAAAATTAATACGTGTTCAATTTTTAATTAATGTAAAAATAAATTCATCTTGAATGTTAAATGGGAAACTTATTTAATGCATAGTGATAATATAAAATTTATTGATTGTTTCAAAGTATATATGCGACTTGGTTTTTTAATGAAAGTTGAATTATTTATAAGTTGGGTTTTCAATAAGTGTAAATCGTCCATCGTTTTCTTTCATTCTGAGAAAATAAAAGTTTAAGTCTATCTGATGAAGGGAGAGTATCATTCGAAACGGTTGTTCCAATCTTGATGAAGGGTTTTCGAAACACATAACGTTTTATCCAATAATTATATCCTACAAACCGTTTGTTTCAATCGACCCTTATTATATTTTTGTTTTAAATGAATTACCTGACACTCATCCACTAACCTTAATGTATGTTAAAAATTAAGTGATTAATATAGCTAACGCATGCAAACCCTATTAAGCATTTTCTTATAAAGTTCATAAACATGTTGTTACAAGGATTTTGGAAGATCAAACGATTCTGTGTTTAATACCAGGTTCGAATTCAGCTTAACAACCTATCTGTTTGGAGTTTTCCGAGGATGTCTTCAAAACTCACTTAAATATAGAAAGACTCCCACACAGAGCAATCCATTTATAGAACCAACAGTTAAATATTTAATGGTATAAGTTTATACTTGTAACCAATAAGTTTCAATACAACTGCATGACACATTAAACTTGCGATTAGTGAACGATTCTATGGTAAAAGGTGTTGGGTTCGAGTCCAACTGATCGACTTAATCGAATGGGTATTTTTCTTGGTTTTCTCTAAAACCTGCTTAAATATGCAATAGGATTCCTTAGAAAGTCTCTCATGCATTTCGCTTATAGGATCCTCGTTTTATTAATCGGTCTTAAACCTTATGAATATCCATATGTGAATGTTTATTGTATAGTAAAAACTTTTAAATATAGTATTGTTTTATATAAGGTGTGATCCTGATTATGTATAAATGAGTTATCGATTATGAAATAAATTTATCATTACTATACTACTCACATTAAAAGATTCACACTTATACAATTTAGCGGTTATGCAAATGATTCAAATTCGTCACCGATGAGTCATCCTTCACGAACTTTCTCGGAAGATGTTGTACATGAACGAATGAGGGTGACTCAGCTTTTCCGGGAATTCCCCCTTATCTCTAGTAGATAAGGTGTTACAACTCAACGTTTCCCTTCATTCTTAGTTTGGCAGTCGTGTGAGTAGGTTGTTTTACGGTGTGTTATGTTTACCGTCCACTGCTTTGGAGTTTTAGCCGAAAATCCCGCCTGTTTTTCCGCGTATTGTATTTCGGTTTTTCCGTACCTGCATTCTTAAGTATAATAGAGTATTCCAACTCATCAACCTAGTCGACTGGAGTATTTCTTGGTTTTCTCTAAAACTGACTTAATTATAAGGTGTATATTAAAATAATATATAGTTATTGTATAAAAATCTCTTACTATCCGATCATTTATAAATAGTTTAAAAAAATTATTACTTAGTTTATAACTAGATAAAATAATTGCTAAAAACAATAAGATTTTTAATTTCTAATTTTATCCTATTAAGTGATTTTAAAACCTCTTTTTAGTTTTTTCCTTATAAAGTTAAAGTGATTTCAAACCTTTTCATTAAAAAATTACACTTATATTTTACTAAAACTTTATTTATTTAATCAATTAAATGCAAAGTTTAACATTTAATGAATTATTTAAAATTTTATCTATACAGGAATAATATAAAAATTTACATTTATGTGGTAGTAAGAATAATTGTCTCATTAGAAATTTCATTAACTAAAAACAATGAATTCGAATACAACTGTTTGATTCTAGTATGATTCACGATAAGTTATTTTCTCTTAGACATTCTGAGCAAATCTTATTGTAATGCATATATTAAAATAATATATAGTTATTATACAAAAATCTCTCTTGATTTCCGATTATTTATAGATAGTTTATTACTTAGAATTATAACTTGATAAAAATAATTACTAAAAACAATAAGATTTTTTAATTTTATCCTATTAAGTGATTTTAAAACCTCTTTTTATTTATTTATTTTTTCCCTTATAAAGTTAAAGTGATTTCAAACCTTTTCATTAAAAAATTACACTTATATTTTACTAAAACTTTATTTATTTAATCGATTAAATGCAAAGTTTAACACTTAATGAATTATTTAAAATTTTATCTATACAGGAATAATATAAAAATGTACATTTATATGCTAGTGAAAAAAAAAATAATAATAATTGTCTCATTAGAAGTTTAATCACCCATTAACTAAAAACAGGGAATTTCAATACAACTGCATGACTCACTGACCTCACGGTAAGTTATTTTCACTTAGACATTCTAAGCAAATCTTATTGTAAAGGATAATTTCTTTCTGTGAAAGTGTCACTCCAATTCTCTCATAAGGATTATTGTTTAGTATTTGAAATCATATATCCAACTTATAAAATTTAGCAGTTATGTAAATTAGTAATTTTTATTACTTATAGTTCAATCCGTATAAATAAGTTAAAAATTTTACCTTGCGATGTAATGCATATATTAAAATAATATATAATTATTATACAAAAATCCCACTTGCTATCCGATTATTTATAGATAGTTTATTACTTAGTTTTATAACTAGAGAAAATAATTACTAAAACAATAAGATTTCTGTTTTTAATTTTATCCTATTAAGTGATTTTAAAACCTTTCATTAAATATTACAGTTACATTTTATTAAATCTTTGTTTATTAAATATAAAAAGCGCGACTTAAACGAACATTATTTTCTTAGCATAATTTTGAAACCACACTTCAGTATTTTAATTGTAAAGTTCAACTCTCAATGCATTATTTAAATAAATGATCTCAAACACCAAGAGTCTTCTGCCAAATAGGTATGATTCAACATTCTTATCTGTATGAGTCATCGTCTAGCGATAAAACAGTTTCTCGCATTTGTGTACAAGACTGAAGGTTGCATTTTCACGTGGAATCTTCAATAATTTCAAAGTAAATTTTATAATTTTTTATTACTATTTTTTCTAAAAGTATTTTCGTTTTAAATTATTCAAAGTATTTTAGTTAATTATTCATAGGCAATGTTTAAATAATATATGATATTGTAAAACATAAACAAAATGTGTTGATTCATTTTACACTATATTAGCGTGGTTTGTCATCCACTATTCAGTTAATTTTTTTAAAATATAGTTTAACTGATAGGTAGGTAATAAGCATTTAAACTCATTGTACGGTATGCTTTGTGAAAAAATCATGTGGGGTAGTTCTTTTCAAATATAAAAATTATTGAATTTTCCTAGTTATGCGTTGTTTTTATTAATTATTTTAACTCAATCTTTATATCCGTTAGTGTTGATTACACATGATTCATAGAATACACGCGTAACATCTATCTTAAAGAAACTGTTTATCTTCATTTAAAATAGTTTGACACTTTGAACTTTTTATGTAATTTAATATTTCGAAATTTTAAATAGAAATGTTTAGTATAAAATATTTGTTTTTATTTTATTTTTAGTAACCAATAGTTTTTAAATGTAACTAATTCTTTTTTAACTAATGTTTTATATCATTTTTATGTAAATATAAAATTTTAAAATAATTTTATAATCAACTTAATTTTTTTATATTACTTAAAATCTAAAAGTATTCACCTGTTTCATTGAAGATAGTATGAATTATATTACTGTGTTAAACTCGAATAAATGTTAAACTTATTTAGTGAGAATATAAAGTTTAATTTATATAATTTTATTTAGTTTATGTAACTTTAATGTGTAGAAAATTTATGTAAAGTTTTCGTGTTAGGATAAATTGAATAGTAACAGCATAAAGTTTAGTTAATTATAATATATATAAAATTTAATTGTTGATTTTAAACATTGTATGTATTTTTTAAATTAATATTATTATATGATAGTCATTTTTTTAAATTTATAACTTTACTGTATATCTTTTTATGCATTTTTTAAATTAATATTATTATATGATAGTAATTTTTTTTAATTTATAACTTTAGTGTATATCTTTGTATCCATTTTTTAAATTAATATTATTATATGATAGTAATTTTCTTTTTTCTTTATTTATAATTTTACTGCATGTCTTCGTAAGCAATTTTTTAGATTAATATTATTATATGATAGTAATTTTTTTTTTTAATTATATGATAGTAATTTTTTAAAGTGCATGTGCTCAATTTTTAACGAATGTAAGTTAGAGTTTAAATAAATGTGAAACGTATTTAGTGAGAATATATTTTTTATTATATTTAGTTTCATTTATATGATAGTAATTTTTTAAAGTGTATGTTCGTTCAATTTTTAAAGAATGTAATAATAGTATTTCTAAGTTAGAGCTTAAATTCGAAACTTATTTAATACATAGTGATAATATAACGTTTAGTTTATATAACTTTACTGTATATAAACATTTTGCAATTTCAAAAAAATAATTATAATGTTTTGTTACTTAACGACGTGTAAAGTTTTAATTTCAACGTAAAAATATTTTTGTAGTATAAATGAATGTGATTAATATTGCTGCGCATAAACAAAATGGTTTTTACGGGAAAAAATTCTAAATGCATGAATAAAATTTGTATAATAATAACAATATAAAAAACTTAAATGATAATTTAAATTGGAAATAAGACAGAGTTTTTCATAGACATACTTTTATTTAAACATTTCAATTACAAAAATAGGTGTTGCATCTAAAATGGGTTAAATTTGGCCATACGTAACTCTAATATATTGATTGTTACTAAATTCCATCCTGATCCTCGTTCATTAAAATTATCGAAACTGTTCATTATCTTGTTGAAAGCTATTTGCAGATCATGATCCATATCACTTGCTAAAAGTGCCATCTCCATATTTGATCGAAAGTGAGGGGAAATAAATTCTTCTCCATCTATAGTAGAACGACTAAGGGTAACGTTTACAACTATATACCATTTCATCGCTTTTTTCTCACTTAATTGATAGTTCAGTTCATTTAAAAGGTCACTTCTTAAATTATTAAACAACGAAAACAAGTCCATATCACCATTTTCATTGTCAAAGGTGGTGGTTGTGAAAACATTAAGTGTGTTTCGCCTTTTAAAATGCATAGTTTTTTCCTTCAGTAGAGCTTGGTCGAAATTCATTATAGGTACTAATGGATTTTGATGGTTCATTCTCTTATGCTTCAATAAATCTTGCTTGCGGTTGAATTTTTCACTGCATTTATCACATAAATGTCGAGGTGAAGTCTTTCGATGATTCAATCTTTCATGCTTTAATAAATCTTGCTTGCGGTTGAATTTTTCACAGCATACATGGCATAAATGTTGGGGTGGAGACTTTGGATGATTTTGTCTGATATGTTCTAATAACTTGTATTTCCATGCAAAGGATTCAGCACATACATCGCATGAATGTTGAGGTGAAGGTTTTCGGTGGTTCTTTCTATCATGTTCCAGTAACTCGTATTTCCATCTAAAAGTTTCACTGCATTGCTTACATTCAAATTCTATGGGGTTCTTTTCATGAATTTTCGAATGTCTCTTTAAATCATCTATCCTAGCAAATGCTTTCTTACATATAACACAAAGATGTGGTTTTCGACCGCTGTGAATCTTCATATGTCTACTCAAGTTAGATTTCTTAGAGGAAGTAGCATTACAATTCGGACACGTCAACTTCATATCGTCAGAAGTAGATGAAGAAGTTTGTTGAACAGGCATTTCTTCAAGTCGATCCCTCTCTTGCTCCAACAGTCTGAGTATTACGCAGCAACCAAATTAAACGTCCGCACTCCACGAAAATAAGATAGCAACTGATGAAATTTTTCCGTCGCTCGCAATTTATATTGAAAGTTTGTCGCCAAACGTATTTTTATCGCCAGATACATCGTAAATATCGCCAAATAAATCCTAAATATCGCTAAATTGTTTATAAAATCTCGCCAAATTTTTATTAAAGGTTACAATATTTCTGCATTTATCACACAATTTTAAAGGGTTACTTGAATGTCATATGAAAGCCTATAAATGTGAATTCATTAACCAGTCAGATTACAGTATTTTATCCAGAGTCATCCAATCAGAAGACAGCATGAATGTCGTAATTTAATTAGTTATAATAAAATTCCTTAAAATCCTGATGAAGGGGGATAGTCTTTCGAAACGCCACAACTACCCTACAATTAGAATCATCTAACTCCGTGTTTCTATACATTCTGTAAAACTTTACAATCTTCAAATGGCAATACTAAAATTTTAATGTCTAAACCATTATTTAAATTCATTATTTATTATCGTAACGAAATATACTTTCCACCTCTAAACAATGCTAAATTCCTTAAAATATTCATAAATTGTTACTTACTCTCTCTCTCTGATGTTTATTAACTTCAGTCATCCATTGTTTCATTTAATCCAACATACTATGTCCCACCGGAAATTATTTATAATCTTTAATGTCAGCGGTCTAAAAGTTTCTATTCTCCCAATGGCAACACCTAAATTTTAAAGTCTATACCATTCATTAAATGTTTTTCATTATATAATACTCATCTACCTTTTATTATTTAATTAAATTCCCTGAAATATATTTTCCATCGCGAAAAGTAAAGTCCCGAAATTCATTTTCAAACACAAAAGATTTAAATACTTTACAATCTTTGAATGGCAAGAGAACCATCGTCCAAGATGATGGTTAAGTAGTGCAAAAAAGGAGGCGTTCACCGACGGGGTGGTGGCGTGGAGGGATGATGAGGGCTAGAGTGGAGGCGCGGAGTGGCAGCTCCGTGGCTCCGCGCGTCCCTCATCGTCCCTCCGTCCCTCCACCCTGGCGGTGAACTCTCCTTTTTACACTACTCATGTTAATTTTTCTAGAAAGAACATTGCGCTGCTTTGAAAACCCTGTATGTTATAAACAAGAATATGAGAAAAAATTTCAATTTGTTAAAGAAACCTTTTATATCCCCATCGATGTATATTTGCTGTCTGATACAAATGAATACAGATAACAAAACAAGCATCGCAATCATATGCTACAGCAACAACGCATTTCTAGCAGTTCTTAAATTTTTGTTTGTTTGTTTTTATTGTCCTCTCCTTTTGCCTTAGGAACAAAATCTTCATTGAAAAAAAATATATAGTTGACAATTTTTACGATAATGCATCAAGTATTTTCCGAAATAATCAAACAAAACGCGTTAAGTTGAAAGTTTGAATGAAGGCTTTAGAAGAAAATTTAAATTTAAATTTTTGGTACAGATGTATGCAAAAACAGTAGAATTTTCGGTACATTTTACCCTTCGTATAGCGATAGCCCTGTAAAATTAGTTGTAATCGGGAAAAAAAAAAAAAAAAAAAATCCTTCGTTTAAGCACTAGTCAATTCTATTTTGTAGAAGTGTGCGAAATTTCAATGAGATCCCCGGTACATTATTTTTTTGAGAAATTATGTCCACCACTTTTCTGAAGTGTCTCCGGAAACCAAGACCTATTGGCTGAATTTCCCAAATTTTGTAATGAAAATTTTATAAAATATTGTTTAAGTGTTGCTCTTTTATAGGCTCAGAATTTTGAATAAAAATTTTATTTACACACACACACACATATATATATATATTGTTGCGTACTTGGGGGTTCGTAAGTTGTCCGAGAATGAAAGGTGAAACTTGCAGAAGCTCAGAAGTTTATTTACAGAAAATTCCAGAAGAATCCAGGTCTATAAACCAGGTATCAACTTCAGTTTCACCAGTAAACACAGCTTAAATAACAGCTGTCAACAGCAAATTCACAGTACAAACTGTATCATAGCATTAACATATAGCAATTGACTGCAATCAAAGAGGCTCGGAGCTCTTTAAGCATTCATCAGTGTTTTGGCAAAACTCAACTGAGACTGACTCAGCGCGATGCAACTCTTTAAACACCTGCGTAGAAAAACCTGGAAATTTCGAGTATCTCGTTAGCCAGTCATATTACAGCTTCCATCTTTGGTATCGATAATAAGGATTTTCTCGCCAAGGTCGCCAAAAAAATCACCAAGGAACGAAAAGTTGACAAATTTGGCGCCAAATCCATTATCTGCCGTATTGGAGCTTTTTAATGCATTTTTTTTTTTTTTTAAATAGCTATTTTAACGCGAAAAAGAGCTGGCAATGCAGAAAATGAACGACTAGAACGAGGCGGAGTTCCCCTTTGTTTGTGGGGAAAAGCTGCGCTATGATTGGCTATTGCCCTTTATTTGTGGGCTAAATTAAGACTCCTATAGGTTAAATTTCATCATGACGTCGAATGACGATAGAAAGTCAAGTCGTCCATTCACATTTTATCCCCTGACTAAGCCTCTTTGAATGAATTTAAATAAAAATAACTGCGAATTATTTACAAATTCGTAACAATACATATAATGTTTTTTTTTTTTTAAACCTTCGAAACCTATGTAACCCCTCAATAAATATTCGATCAAGTTAATACATACGTATGAAAAATTTTCTGCATATATTTAAACAATTATAGAATGTTACGTAATCAGTATGCAATATACAAAACTTTCAGTTATTATTCACATAACTTCTGTTTTGGCAATTTCATTCTTTTATTTTCACAAATATTCTCGATTTATATGTAAATTTTATGTTTCGTGGTATCTTGTAATCGAAAGGCTTAAACTTTTTCTGTCATATGTTCCTCATTATTCCTTTATGCGATTAACTTATATTTTCATTCAGTTGGGTTCGTATTATATTAAAAACATATTGTTGTTAACACTTTTCAACAAGGTTGAAAAGTGTTAATGACTTCGGTTTGTCTGTTTGCCTGTCTGTCCGTCTGTCCGCGCTCTAACTCCCGTAAATATTTATGGAATTTCTTGAAACTTATATATTTTCATACCTTTGCTATACACAAATCTTAATGAAATTAAAACATGTTTTTCAAGTTTACTATTGGATGTTCCCTATTGAAAATGGAGTTTATATCTCTAATGGTTTGTGTACAGGGACACCTGAAAGTATTTCAAAGCATTGCGTTCTATGAGAGATATTTCTATAAACCATATTTTCATACCTTTACTGTACACAAATCTTAATGAAATTGAAATATGCTATTCGACTTCACTATCGGATGTGTACTGTATAAAATGGAGTAAATACCATCACTGATTTGTATACAGGGACACTCAAAAGTATTCCAAAGCATTGCGTTCTTTGAGAGATATTTCTATAAATCAAATTTTAATAACTTTACTTTCCACGAAGTTTTGGGAAATTGAAATATGTTATTTATATGCACAGAAGAATGCTTTGCATAAAATATAGCATGATTAGCATTAGATTTACAGGGTGGCACAAAAATATCCAGTTATATTAATAGGTATTAATAAAAAATTGTTAGAATTGTACTTTCGTTTACGTTAAGCGTTTTTAACACTTTCTAGCATTTTTTAAGTGTGAATATGATTTCAGTTTTTTGTATCTGCCTGTCCGTCCGTCTGTCTGTCTGCCTGTCTGATCTCTAACTCCCGTAAATATTCATGTAATTTCTTGAAACTGATATATGTTATTCAAGTTCACTATCGGATGTTCCCTATTGAAAATGGAGTTTATACCTCTACAGGTTTGTGTACAGGGACACCCGAAAGTATTTAAAAAGCATTGTGTTCTATGAGAGGTATTTTTACAAACCATATTTTCTTACCTTTACTGTAGACATATCTTAATGAAATTGCAATATGTTATTAAAGTTTATTATAGGATGTTTTCTGTATAAAATGGAGGAAATATCACCATCGGTTTATGTACAGGGACACTCAAAAGTATTCCAAAGCATTGCGTTCTAGAACAGATATTTCTATATAAAAGTATTCTAAAACATTGCGTTCTATGAGGGATATTTCTATAAACCAAATTTTAATAACTTTACTTTGCACGAAGTTTTATGAAATTGAAATATGTTATTTATTTGCACAAAAGAATGCTTTGCATAGAATATAGCATGATTAGCATTTGATTTACAGGGTGACACAAAAATATTCAGTTATATTAAGAGCTATTAATAAAAATTTGCTAGAATTTTACTTTCGTTTAAATTAAGCGTTTTTAACACTTTCTAAAAATTTTCAAGTGTGAATATGATTTCAATTTGTGTATCTGTCTGACTGTTCTTTTGTCCGTCTCTCTGTCTGTTTTTCTGCGCTCTAACTCCCGTAAATATTCATGGAATTTCTTAAACTGATATATTTTATTGAAGTTCACTATCGAATGTTCCCTATTGAAAATGGAGTGAATACCTCTTATGGTTTCTGTACAAGGACACCGAAAAGTATTCGAAAGCATGTGTTCTATGAAAGGCTTTTCTATAAACGATATTTTAATACATTTACTGTACAGAAACTTTAATGAAATTTTAATATGTTATTCAAGTTCCCTATCGGATGTTTCCTATGTAAAATAGAGTACATTTCTAACTTGTTTATGTACAGGGACACTTGAAAGTATTCCAAAGCATTGCGTTCTATGAGAGTTATTTTTATAAACCAAATTTTAATAATTTTACTTTGCACAAAGCTTAATGCTAATTGAAATATATTATTCGTATGCACAAAAGAATGCCTTCTATATCATATAGTATGATTAGCATTAGATTTACAGGGCCACACAAAAATATTCAGTTACATTAAGAACTATTAATAAAAATTTACTGGAATTGCACTTTCTTTTACATTAAGCTTTTTAACACTTTCTTATAATTTTAGTGGGAATATGATTTTAATTTGTGTATCTGTCTGTCCGATTGTTTACCTTTCCATCTGTTTGTCTCTGGCTCCTAGCGTCCGTAAATATTTTGAGAATAAAAAAAAAATGATACAATCAAGTTCACTATGGAATGTTCCCAATTGAAAATGACATTAATAGGTCCTGTACAACTTATTTATATACAGGATCAAGGAAAAAAATGTCAATGCATTACGTTTTAGGAAAGACATTTTAAAAAGTTATATTTAAAAAACTTTCTACTAAATCATAAAATCATTGACAAGTATTGTTAATATTCTAAAATAATGTTTTGTATAAAATATGATATGATTAACTTTCAGATTTACAGGGCTGCACTAAAATATTCAGATAGATTAAAAGCTGTAATTATAATCTAACGGCTGCATTTTCTTTTGCGTTAAGCCTTTTTAACACTTTCCAAAATGCCTAAGAATGATTTTAAAATCAACTAGACTGTTTATTTTTCAGTCCTTCTGTCTGTTGTGCGATAACGTAGGCAAAGAATATTAAATGTTATACGATACAAGATTTACGTACAGTTGGAAAGTGTTACTAATCAATGCGTAGTGTATGATTTTTCTTTCTTGTTTTTCCTTTGGTATAATTAAAAACGTATATAATACTCATGATTCTAAACATAGTAACACTGAGTGAACAAAAGCAGAAAAAAAAAAAAAAACTTTATAAAACCAGTTTGAAAACTGGTTTCGGTAGGTTCTACAATTAAAGAAAGTAAAGGGGAAATTATTTTAAAATAAATGAATAAATACTAGACAAAGAGATGCCAGAGAAACCTGTTTTCAAACGGTTTTTAATCGCTAGTCCTTTGAAGAAGAAAACACCGAAAGCGAAATTAGGTTATTGAACTACCAGTTAAAAAGAATCTAGTGTTAGTTCCCCATCATACTATAGGTAAGAAGAACATAGGTAATTGTGTGAAATTTTCAACCTTGATTCTTTCAAACTTTTTTACAAGTTTTGAGGCTTAAGGAATCTAAAAAGTCACAAAATGGACATGATGTTCTCTGTAGGTTTGTAGGTCTAACAAGGAGAGGTCACGACATGGAAAATTCAGATCGGGACGAAATTGCGCAGGATTGTAGTATACTATGAGGGTAACAACATATTCAAGCAGTAGGACCCACTATTCACAAAATTTCGAGAAAAAAGCATTTAAAGTTTTAGTAATCTTTAAATACAAGTTATTTCGCAAATGAGTAAGCGCCTTAGTGGCGTGATCCTAGAGCGCGACTCTCCCACCCAGATGACTTGGGTTCGAGGCTACCTGCGGGACTACTTTTTTTTTTTTTTTTTTTTTTTTTTTTTTTTTTTTCTTTAACTTTTTATATAATCTTAATTTTTTATTTATTTTACTGTATTTTACAATTCAATTCAAAATTTGAAAATTTTAATAAAAAATTATTTAATTTTCTTGTGTATAAAATAACTTTTTCTATTTTTAATATTTATAACTTAAAAATGCAATAAATTTCTATAACTTAAAAAATATAGTTTAGTTTTACAAAACCCTAAATAAGAAACATAAAGAAAAACAGACAAATTTAAATGATTAAAAAATAAGCAAGCTGTAAATAAAGTGTAAAATAGTTAGCAGGTGTACTTAAATCTTGGTTTGAGCTTCCTGATTTGGTTTGAATGTGTATAAATTACGTAAACACTTCTAGCTTGTTAATAATAAAGGGCAGGTGGGATTTTATTTTGTGCACAGAAGGATTTAAAAAAAAAAAAAAAAAAAAAAAAAAAAGAAAGGAAGTTGTTATCGAAAAAGAAACAATGTTCATTAACATTTAAAATCTACATTTAAAGATAACATTTCTTTACCTGTAATAATTTAATAGCATCGCAATCCTATACTATAATTTTTAAGAAACTATTTATTGGAGAAGTAATTATTTTATTGGGATAGTAATTATATATGCAATTAAAGTCATCATTTCTCTGTTTTTTTTTTTTTTTTTTTTTTTTTTTTTTTTTATTTAAAAAATAAAATTAAATGTACCTAAAATGAAATAAAATATTTAGATAAATAATTAAAAACAGTTTCTTTAGTTTTATCTTATTTTAAAGTTAAAATAAAACTAAAATTTATTTTTTAAGTTATATAAATTTATTGTATTTTTAAGTTATAAATATTAAAAATAGAAAAAGTTATTTTATACTCAAGAAAATAAAATAATTTTTTATTAAAATTTTCAAATTTTGAATTGAATTGTAAAATAAAGTAAAATAAATAAAAAGTTAAGATTACATAAAAAGTTAAAGAAAAAAAAAGTAGTCCAGCAGGTAGCCTCGAACCCAAGTCATCTGGGTGGGAGAGTCGCGCTTTAGGATCACGCCAACCAGGCGCTTACTCGCTTGTGAAATAACTTGTATTTAAAGATTACTGAAACTTTAAATGCTTTTTTCTCGAAATTTTGTGGATAGTGGGTCCTACTGCTTTAATATGTTGTTACCCTCATAGTATACTACAATCCTGCGCAATTTCGTCCCGATCTGAATTTTCCATGTCGTGACCTCTCCTTGTAAGTGGCAGTGGGTTAGTTTTTTAGTCTGTGTACGCGACATCTCAAGAACAAATGGTCGTAAAAAGGTCGGACCACTTTTAAAATATCAGTTATGATGCTAGCATGAACGTTTGACTATAAATTTCATAATTTAAAAAATTCTTTAAGTCTTTCGAACATATGTGTTAAACCAAAATTTCGCCTAAACGTCTAATTTGAGGAATATTTTCATCGTAAACATGTCAGTCTACTTTTAAAACATTATTTATAATATTAGTTTGAACATCATAAGCTATGAATATTATAATTTGAAAATTTTGTAAGTTATTCAAATTTTAAGACTTCCTTAACATAGCAGAATAGAACAATATTTCACATATACTTGCATTATGAGGGTTAGCACGAGAACAATAATATTAACAAATTAGGATAGGCAAATGCATCGAATTGAAAGGCGGATAGCTTATTGTTATTAATAAGGGTATTTCAGTCTGACACCGTGTCAAGCGAATTTATATCTCTTAACATGAATATTATACAGTATGCCCTCTCCTCTCCCCGAGTAGAAATTTATAGAACATATATATGATTGGGGAGGGGGGGATTAATCAGAGCTCACCTATGCCAATTAGCTTATTGATGTTTGTATGAGATGTAAAATATGTGGGAACAAAAAAAATAAATACCTTTTTTTTATATATATATATATAAATCATTGCCTTAGAGTTATGAAAATTTACATACATATGCATTGAAATCTCCTTATATTATTAAAATCTGTGCGCATCTGTCTTTCTGTCTTTCTGTCTGTCTGTCTGTCTGTCTGTGAGAAATGCCTTGTGACCGCTAAAGCTCCGGCGCTAATGGTCGCATCGCCTCGAAACCGGTGTCGACAGACGCAGAATTTCTTCATCTCGACATCGCGATAATTCGCTAAGCGATGCGACCCTAATTAGCGAGATATTAATTAAAATATCCACCCATGTCTACCGAAAAATGACCCGGAATTCATGATTAAATGCTTAAAAAGCGACATTTTTACGGAAAAAGTGGAAAATAAATTAGAAATATCAGTCGTATTGTTACAAACAAGATACCATTGGAAAGGGCTTTTTTTTTCTCAATCCGATGGTTTAAACGGCTTATCGATCGGACAATTAGATTTTTTTAAATTAACTAAACTAAAAAAAACGGTGTGATTTTTTACCCGATGAGAAATGATTTTTTTTAGGGGGCACGAAGTGTCAGGGAAGGAATGCGGGCGTGCAGCGCGTGTATTCTTTAACTTGTGCGCGGGACTGCGCTGCCGAAGGCAGTGGGGACCCGTGCCGACTTTGTACCCCATGAGAAATGATTTTTTTTTTCTTTTCTTTTCTTAAAAATAAAAATTTGATTTGAGAAGGAATATTTGCGCGCAGCGCGCATGGGTCTGCGCTGCCGAAAGCAGTGGGGACCCGGTGTGAGTTTTTACCCGATCAGAAATGATTTTTTTTTGGGGGGGTGGGGGGGCACGAAGGGTCAGGGAAGGAATACGCGCGCGCAGCGCGTGTATCCCTTAACTTGTGCACGCGCAGCGCGCACGGGACTGCACTGCCGAAGGCATAGTGGGGACCCGGGACGACATTTTACCCGATCAGAAATGATTTTTTTTTAAATTTCTTTTCTTAGGGCTAAAAGTTACTGTTAGTGATTCATTAATTATAGTGATTCATTTGAAAATACTGACCCGCTAGCGGGCGAAGCTCGCTAGTATAACAATATTAAGTAGATTAAAATTTCTCGAAAACTTAAAAAAAAAAAAATGAAAATTTAAATTTTTTTTGTGAAATTTTAAATTGCTTTCTGCTAACTAATTTTTACTCTCCCCCCCCCCCCCTCGATTTTACATTATTATAGTTTAACAATATGTTCTAAACATATTTGGGTATTACTTTGTGGATTGATTTATAAGTTAATTTTTAAGAAATATTTATGTATTTGAATGCTGAGATTTGATGCAAGTTGTTTGCAATTGCGTCTGTCTCTATGCCCACGTTCTAACTTTTGTAAATGTTTTTAGATGCCATGAAAATTATGTATGTTATTCAGATCGATTGTAGCATATTCCTTTTTTAAAAATAGTATGAATAGCTGTAGTCGTTTGTATGTAGGGATTCTCTAAATATTTCCGAGATATTACAGCGTATGTCTTTTAAATGTATTTTAATGTCTGTATACAGAACACAACAGAACGAAATTAATATGCACGATTCAGATGCAGAAAAGCATTTTTCTACAGGGTGATTATAATTAAAGTTACGATTTCAAAACGCTATAATTTTAAAACTACCCATCAGAGCGATTTGATATTTTACCAGAGCAATCGTGAGGCAATGAAATTTTGTTTGGCAAAAGAAAGAAAAAATAGTTCCAAAATGTGCCGTTAATTATCCGTAAAGTATTTGTTTCATGAAGCTCCTCTTTTTCTCTTTTCAGTATGACTGTTTCCGCTGTAAACACGTATTCTTGTCTTTTTGGTAAAAAAATTGTGGTAAACTTTTGAAGTCTATTGTTTCCTGCTATTCTATTGTGTTGCTAACAACATTCCTGTATTTAATGAGTCCATTTAGGCGTTTTCCCTGACATTACCCTGACAGCGCCATCTATAACAACATGTCGAAACCGCTTTTTTCCGTCCCCAAACAAAATTTCATTGCCTCACGATTGCTCTGGTAAAATATCAAATCGCTCTGATGGGTAGTTTTAAAATTATAGCGCTTTGAAATCGTAACTTTAATTATAATCACCCTGTATATCATTTGGCCTGATTAGCATTAATGATTGATTTACAGGGCCACTCAAAAATTTTCAGATACATTAAGGGATGGAAGCGGAAATTGCTGGAAGTGAACTTTTAGTTTTATTATCTAATTTTTTAAGTGTTTATGAATTCGGTCTTCAATCTCTGTCTATCTGCGTTCTTCTTGTGTAAATAATTTTAGAATTTCTTAAAACTGATATGTGCTATTTTATGTCTCTGCATAATATCTCCATACAGATTGCAAAACTAGTTTGTGTAAAAGAACTCAATTCACAAAATAATTCGGATACATCATGGTCTACGAGAAGTATTTTTAAAAACATATTTCAACACTTTTCGCACTGTGCTGAAATTAACGAAATAAACACACGTTTTCTAGATGTAGTAAAGGACATTTTCTATAGAAATAGCATATGAAGCATTAAAGATTCCTTTACAGGATCACAAGAAAATATTCAGATTTATTACTAGAAATTTTAGATCGCGTTTTTCGTTTTCAATACTTTTAAAAAGAATTTAAATGTATATTTGTAATTCCAATTTGTCTGTCTGTCTGTGTATGAGCGTTGTAATTTGTAATCTTCATAAATAATCCATCCTTGAAATTTATTTATGTGATTCATGTTCACTACTGCCTGTTTCTTATTGAACATAAATATGCATAGCACTTTTAGTTTGCATAGAAGGACCGACAAAAGAAAATGTATCAGAAGAATTTCTTTTAAGCGTATTTTAATATCATCATACTTACTAAAAGATAACGAAATTAAATATATTATTTAGATTTACAAAATTATATGTCCTATAGAATATGGTATAGTCAGTGTTAATGAGTGGTTTACAACGCAATGCAAAAATATACAAACACATTAAATGATATAAATAGGAATTACGCAGAGTGCATATTCAGTTGTTTTATAAGGTGTTTTGCTTTTTCACTATAATATACTACAATATGGGGAACAACCAGTTATTAGACAATTTATACAAATGCACAACGCTAAAAAGGTAATTTTCAGAAAATTTCTTCCTGCATAATTTAAAGTAATACCGATTTTAATAACGTCGTCACGTGACAAAATATGTAAAAGTTAAAAGATGTAACTATTAAGTACATGTGAATTACATACATAGTTTATGCGGTACGCACGGTTTTATATTCTTGTTTTATTTTTGTTTTCTGTGAATATACAAGATCTTAGAGAAAAAAATGATATTCATAATTATTTAGAATAGATAATTTATTTTAAATAATACTCTGTTTCACAAAAAGTTTAAAAATAATTACTGAACATGTTTACTAAAAATCGTTATAGTAAATATATATATATATATATATATATATATATATATATTTTAATTGATACTATAAAAAATAAACTGTATTTATTTATCATATAGAAAATTTAAATTGTTGCATTTGCAAATATTTACAAATAAAATTACTTTATATCTGTACTGATAAGTATGAAGGATTTAAGTCCAAAAATGTCGATTTTGAGTTAAGTACATAGTCAGACTCAGAAAAAAATTCTCTAACGATTGGTATAAAGGATTTAAATCCATGTCATTTAGTCTTTGAGAAAATCCATTGGTAAAAAAAGATTCAAGTCAGAAATTTAGCATTTATCTTTGGTATAAATATTTAATTCAATTTTTCCCTTTATTAAATGCAGATGACAATCACTGAATGGTATAAAGCGTATAAACCAACATAATCCCTTTTTCCTAATCGATTCTTCTGATTAGTTTTTAGTTAGTTTAACTTTATTTTTCGTCTCCTGAAAAATCAAGAATATGGACTTAAATCCTTTATACTTATCAATACAGATAGGGCAATTTATTTACTTTAAATATTACCATATTTAACAAAAAGCTTTAAAGTAATATGTAACATTTATTATGTTCGATTATTATTATTACTGTAAGTCTGTAAGTTTACACGCTTTTCCTCACATTTGCTTTAAAAAAGAAAAAAAAATATTCCTTCTCTTAAAATAAAAATGTATATATATTAAATGATAATAATAAACTATAATATTACAAAATAAGAATGATAATGTCCGCTTTATAGAAAAATTATGTATTCAAAAAGTTTTGCTTTATAGTCTTATTGCTTTATAGCGTCTTGGTTTATAGCTCTTATAGTCTTATAATACATTTATAGTATACTTATAATATAGCATGCTTATAAGATTCTTCGAATGGAAAGAAAAATTTCTAGATTCAAATAGCAGTTCAATTTGTTTTCATGCAAATTTGAAATGTAAACAAACTAATTAATAAATTTTCAGCGTCTAATGTGTTCGATGTACATGTATGAATGAAAATCGTATTCTTGTAAAGTTTTGAACCTGTGTGTTAGTTATGTTGAGGTTATAGGGTACTTGAAAATAATTGGATCAGTATTTATTTTTTTACATCTCATTATAAATTAATAATAATAATAATAAAAATTGAAATTGCTCCAAACTCGCTTCGTGTACCCGCTGCCTACGGTAGCTCTTTTTCCGCCCGCATTGCATCCGGTCCAGGTTCCCACTGCCTGAAGAATGGTCTTTTGCGGATACTTCAATTTGGGTATTTTATTTATCGACGACAGGTGGATCTGCTATTATTTAAGAACTACGATTTTAAAGTTGACTGTATCTCACCACCTATTAAATATTTTACATTTTAAACCATATACAGGGTGTCCCATAAGCCTGTAGACATTTTAAAAATTCATAACAATTGAATGAATTGATAGAATTGAACGCGGTTTGCGAAAAACTCATTCTCGTAAAGGGGGATATATATATATGTATATATATATATATATATTTGTAAAGAAAAAATATAGTTAATTTTTTTGTCGACGATAGTTAGACAAACAGTTAAATTTTTCGCTCGGATGTGAAAGGAAAATATGCAAATGAAAGTCCTATAAACTGCACAATTTTGCGATTAGAACAGTTTATTTCTTACTTGGCTCCTACTTATGCATACATGAAGTTTTAAATGCGATGCTGACTTGGTGGATAAAGCGTTATTGGTGAAGGCGTTTTCCCTCCCTAAACAGCCAGTTTCATCCATTAAGACAAATGTCACTCTTTTTTACATCCATTAGATGTCTGTTACATATCCAATACATCTTCAAATATCCAATAATTGGACTTTTAGATATTTTCAATATCTATTAGATCTAAAATCTTGCTTTGATCTACTATGTTACATCTATTAGACATCAAATAAGGCACGTCTATATTTAAACATCTAAAAGATATCTATAACTAGTACTGGATATCCAGGACTTTTAATGGACATTCTTTAGACATTTTGTACCTTCTATGGATCATTGGATGTAATTTAGATGTCTAATAGACGTCAGTGGCAGTATGGGTCAGGTAAGAACCGCTGACTGAAGCTGCAGTTAGTAGTGTTATAACTCCTTTGTAAACTGTAATTTGTGGTGACGACGGACACACAGAATAGGATTTATATGCCTGTAAACATTTGCATGCGAATAAGTACAATTTTTCATGAAAGTGTGTGGTCTGGTCGCGCACAGCGCCCTCTATCGGCAAATAATTTAATTATTAATCTTTCTTTACAAAAAAAAAAAAAAAAAAAAAAAAAAAACTCTTCAAAAGAATGATTTTTTTTCAAACTGCGTTCAGTTCTATCAATGGACCATATTCCCACTTTGGGTTCAAGGCTACAAGGATATCAGCTGGGTAAGGAAACAATCCTCAACTCTACCATAACAAAGCATTGTGGCTTGCAAATTTTTATCTTGCAATATTATTTATAAGAGATACAGATTATATGAAATTGAAGTAAGAGTGATATATTTATACCTTTGTTTTGTTTTTAATCCAGTTTTAGTAATATACTTTAATGTTAATGAACATATGTAATATTAAAAGTTGCCATGTGAACTGTGGCGATGTTAACAAATTTAAATGGATGTTCCATTTAATAAATTCCTTTATTAAAGTCATTGAAATTCTAATTATTTAAGCTTTGATTTCTATATATATATGTGTGTGTGTGTATAAAATGTTCATATTAATCTTTTATTCATTATATACATATGTGTGTGTGTGTGTGTGTGCATACATAAAATGTTCTGCAATTTTACGATATGGAATAGTGTTAACTTTATCATTCGATTCAGTTGTTTACATTTCTCTTTTGTTCTTGTTTGAACATTATTATTAAGTTTCACTGCAGAAATATTTAGGAAAATGTTATGCGTAACAATAAAATGGCATCTTTAATCTAATTTGTTTACAAAATATCGGCCACGTGTTCGGCGATTTTACCTACGGTGACGTCACAGGAATATTGTCCATTTATTCAATTCATTCATTCAATACATTCAGTTCTATCAATTCTAACAAGTATTTTTTATACAGAAAACAAGAGTTGTTGTCCACTTACTCAACAATAAATACAATGTGCTTTACTACTTTTTTTTTTAAATCCAGAATTTAAAGAATTTTGAAGATATTATAATCTTATTTTGAAGATTTACCTTGTTTTGTGCTAAATGTAATAAATTTCGATGAAATACTGGAAATATACAGTTCATTTGGTCAGCAATGCTGCCTGTATTGTCTGGTAATTCAGAATTCACCTAGTTCAGCATTGTTTGGAAGCAACATTCTTTGCCATATCTCTTACTTCAAGTTATGGTATTGCTGCATTTTACGCAAATCAACGTAAGTCTATTAAATATCATAACAATATATTCATTAGAATTAAAATTTAAATGAAGAATCCTTTCTGTTCGGCTTAAAAAGTAACATCCTGTCGATTGCAATCCAAGTTTGCTAATAATGAGAAAAAAATGTTCGCTATAATGTGCATTAAATATTTGTTCAATTACTTATGAAACTCCTGTATATCATATAATTGTGTAATCCTGTTTTGTTTTAACAGGATTAGTAATAAGATAATATAGCAAAATAAATAAATAAATAAAATAATAACTGCACAAATAAATCACAACGCTACAGATGAATTATAACATTATTCATTGTATCCACGCATGCTTGATAGCCATTAATCTGATTTTTTTAAATGAGCTGTAATAATAATATGATAAGTATAGTTTGAAAGCACCAAGGTATATGCTATTTAATTAATTAGTGTTTTTTTAAAATATGATTGCACTTAAATTTTCAGTAGATACACCAATTTCGAAGCTTGCCTCTTTCTATCTTTTCCCTTTATTTTTCTCTTATTCACAAATTTTATTTTGATATAAAGATATCATGTCATTTCTTTAATTATTATTTTACTTCTGTTTCAAACTTGTAAAAGCACTCCAACTTAATGTAAACTTAGCCTTTTCACAAGGAAGCACATAAAATTCAGATTCATTTTCATCTACTTTCTGCGTAAAAAAAGGTTTATTTTTATTTATTTTATTTTATTTTATTTTTCTCAAAAGCTTTATATCTTATTATTGTAAGAATCATGATGTTTATAACGTTAAAAATGTTCATTCGATTACACAATTTTTTATATGATAAGAAAGAACGTAAATCTAAATAGAATGCCCAATAGTTTTAAGATGCCATCAGTACATTGTAATTGCCAAATATTCAATAATTTACATCCTAGAATAACATAATGATAATCTATGCCGGGTTCAAATATTGGCACAGTGAATTAAAAAAAAAAAAAAAAAGAAAGAAAGAAACATAAAACTAGTTATTATATTATTAAAATCCTCTGTTTAATACTTTCTTTTACATATAGTATATAAAGAAAGTATTGGATTCATGAAAGTTTTAGACCTCCAGTTTTCGATGAATTTACATGTTTTTAGATGTCTTGTACCCGATTTGAACACTTTAAAAATGTGTTTGTATGTATCAAAAATTTTGTAAACACTGTATCTCAAGGTCTGATGAATGAAAATTCAGCCGCACTTTATATTCGGTTGGACCTTCACTTAAATCGGTGCTGATTACATATAGATATCAATATCTCAACAGGTGGCACTGCTATCCCATTTTGTCGTAAATTTTATTTTAACAGTATCGAACAAAATTTTGTATAAATGTGCATAATGAGAATTATTTTTAAATTTATCATGTGAAGTTTTAAAACGTATATTTATGATAGACAATAGTCAACCAGATTTTTTTTTTTTTTTTTTTTTTTCGTTTACAGGGGCATCGCTTCCCTCTCTCGGGGGTGGAGGTACCCTCCAGAAGTGGTAAATTTTCAATATAGGTATCTTACAAAATAAATAATAAATAAATAAATAAATAAATAAAAACCCGCTAATAGCCTTAAAACGAATGGTTGAACCATAGATCTCAATTATTTATTTAAAAAAATTATATATATATATATTTTCTGTTTAAAAAAAAACTTTTAGAATACCTCAGAACACGATGACAACGCAATACCTCGATTTTCGAATTTTTGATTAGCTGTCTTTTAATTAACTAAAATATGAAAATAATAACCTCCTAATAGCTTTAAAATTACCCATTTAAATATTAGCTATAATTTAATCGTTGCCAAAAAAAAAAGTTAATTTTCTTTTGACATAAAAAAAAATACATTTAATTAAACGTGAACATTAAAAAATTATAAAAAGTTAAATTAAGCATCTCACAAAAATTGACGTCATTTTAACTTAAAAAATTTTCTACACATTGATAAAGTGCTATTGTAGTTCATGATGCTAATATATGTTGTTCTAAAAGTATTAATATTTTATTTTTAAAACCAACGTTTCTTATATTGCTTTCAACTCGCTTTCTTGTTAATACATAGAATTGTCAAGTTTATATGATTCAACAGAAAATTTAAAAACACTGTACATAAAAAGTTTTTTTTTTTTTTTAATCTTATAATTATTTCCATTTCCTTTTCTTTACAACAATTTACCCGAAAATTGTGAGAAAAAAAAAAAAAAAAAGCTTTTGTGTGTCGATAAAGTATTAATTTCTTGTACCGATCATTTCCTTTGTGCGATGGCAATGGAAAATTTATAGAACATTTTTGTGTTGATAAAGTACTAATGTTTTGTACCAGTAATTTTTTATAGAGGAAAAAAGTGCCAATGAAAGCAAATGTCTACAGCAGGACAGTCTTGGCCAGTCAGGCCGCATTGGAACTTTATTTTATTCAGGTGAGCCGCACTGTATGTACGTACGTATATGTTTATAAATGTTTTCAGTGTATGAATCATTCATGCATGTAAATTTTTCGGGAGATGAGAAAATGAAGATTTAGAACAAAATACATTGATATTAAATTTTCATTTATAAATTAACAATAGAACTGTCAAAAATATTATATTAATAACCATAATAAAAAAGAATGAATAATAGATTTAATAATATTTTTTTTTACAAAAGTGTGTTGTTTCTTTATTTAGCGACTGTTTAAAGGTATTTTTACTTCAAAAATTCAGAAAAAATTTCTTAATTTAAGCAAAATTTTCAAACTATAAATATTGTTAATTTACTCACAGGCCGCAAAGTACAACACGGTGGGCCGCGGGTTGGCCACCCCTAGTCTACAGCATTATAAATTCCCGATTCTCCCCTAAAATCATCCACTGTAAATGGTGTTTATTACGCGATGTTTATTTTAAAAACACAATGAAATGTCCATTAAATTAAAATAACCAACTCAGAGTTAAAATGTTGAACGAAACATGCATATTTATTGTTGTAAACGTTTAATATTAAGCGTACCTGGTACCAGACACATTTTGTTAAAAATTTTGTCCTTGAAACTAATCAGTTTCCCTTTCACAAGTTAGATTAGACATAACATTGTATTTGACTTCACGGTTTATTATTACCTGCTTGGGATGAATGCAAAATGAGATGCTACATGCATCAATGCCTTTAAAAAAGATAAATTTTGTCTGGATAGTGTTTTATTGCAATCTATACAGCGATCTATTGAAAAATTCAATTTCATGATTGTAATCTATAGTAGACAATTATTCGGTAATTGGCCTAATTGACTTATCATCAAACATTCCATTATAATCTAGTGTAAAATAAAAATATTTAATTAAAGCCGATTAATAAATTGGTATATGAAACTGTTAAAATAGTACATTTTATATGAGTAAATACTAATTAACACAAATAAAAGCCAGAAATATCCTTATGCTATGCCATAAAATTCTTATTTAAAATTATTAAGTTAGTCAAATTTTTTATTTAAATTATTCTTTAGCATAAAAATTATACACTTTATTTAACTTAAAAAAAGTCCTTTTACTGAAACTTAAAAATTAATTAATTTAAAAACAATAATAAACTCATAAAGATTGTATGTACACCCTTTAATTGTAATTATTTCTTTATTTAATTAAATATAATTTATAAATTATTTTTAAAACATGTATCAATATTTTTTTTCTAAATATTACTAAAACTGGCATGTTGATGCCACTACAAGACTTTCCTCTACATTTTCTTATAGAAAATTACGCAGTACAAATTATTTATTAACATTTTCTTTGATGAATGATGACAATTTTCATCTGAAAGAAACATAACACTAAATGTACAAAGAAAACCTATTCTGTGCTGTCGTCGTCTGAGAAAATTCTCGCGTAAAATGAAAAAAATCGATAATTTTGTTTTAAATTATCACACATTAATGAAGGATATCGACGAGTTCTTTCGAAAGATACCCACATTGAGGATTTACATCCCTCGGGGGGGGGGGGAAATGTACGCAATTTTCTTTCCTAGTTTGCTACTACTATTATAAATACTTCATCTTAATTTTATAATAATTTGTTAAAAATAACTCTCATTGCGCCTATTTATACGAATTTTTGTCTTATACTGCCATATTAAAATTATGTAAAAAGGGAATGATAGGGCCACCTGCTGAGCGATTGCTCCCAAAATGCAATCAGTGCCAGTTTAGGTCAAAGTGCAACTAAATACTAAGTTTGGTTAAATTTCGTTCATTGGTTCGTCAGATACAGCGTCTATAAAATGCATGATACGCACACACTAACCCACAGAGACAGACTAACAGACATTTTCAAAAAATGATCAAATCGTGTTCAGGTTATCTTAAAACGTGTAAATCCATCAGAAACTTGAAGTCGAAAAATTTCCCGGGGCCAATACTTTCTTCTTGTGTGTAAATATGCAAGGAAGTGTAATAATAGTAATAATAATATTTGGATTCCTGAAAATTTTTAATTTCAGGTTCTGGATAGATTTGCGCATTTTCGGATATTCTGATTCCAGTTTGATTATCTTTGGGAAATATCTGTGTCTGGCACAAATTTTGTAGGCGTTTTAATTTTGGCTATTTTTATGTAGGCTATTTTGAATAAAATCTATTTATTTTAATTGGTTAGATCCCCCACTTTTTTTTTTTTTTTTATCACAATTTCGCAGAATCTCGAGTTTCCCCCAGAAATTCGGGAAACAGTTTATTTTATTCCATGTAATTCATTGTAATAATCTTACAACATGTAGTCCACATATATTTACAGAAAAATATTAATAACAATATAATAATAATAGACCCTACTTATACGGCTTATGTACGCAAGACAAGAAAGTGTAGATTTAACATAGTATAATAGGAAAAAAAAAAAAAGAATTAGGCTTTGCTTTTATGTAAGTACTTTAGTTTGGGGGTCTTAGTTTAAATCTCCATAATTAAACAGTTAATAATAATAGAGGGTAGGTGCTCCAGGTGATTGGCATGCTCCAGTAATTCACACCTATCCCGAAATAATTAATAAATAAGAAAAATAATAAAATCATATATTTTACATATAAGAATTTTAACATTTTATGTCAAACACTGGAGCATAGGGTGCTAATAACTGGTAAAATGAATAACTAGCAGTGTCAAACACTGGAACATAGTGTGCCAATTACTAATAAAAGGAAAAACTGGCCTGCAACATTGAGTGGGTGTCAAATAAAAATTCATAAAAAAAATAATAATAATAATAGTTATCAAATGTATATATTTTAACATATATATGTGGTTCTGAATGTCTTTCATACCATATGTACTAACTTAAGATTTCTAAAAATATTTTCTGATGACTAGAATATTAAAAACATCAGAGATTGCTCTAAAAGTGTCAATCACTGGTGCACTTACCCTATAATAAAATTATTGGTTTACATATGATAATTTTCATGAATTTCGCATAAAAATCACTCCTAGTTGGTCTAGTGTTATGTTCTTAATGTTAACATTAGCGTGAGTAATTTAAAATGAATTTATCTATTTATTGGTATTGTAAATGAATCATAAAAAATATGTGCTAGAGTTTTAATTGAATTACAATCACTTTTATGTGTGTGTTGTTGGTATTATCATGTATCTATTGAATGCTAAATTTTATAGCATTATTAAATTCTTCATTTTATGTATATATGTATATACTCTGTTCAAACATTTCACAGGAAGAAAAATGAAATATTACATGAAGAAATGGAAGATGTAATTAAAAAATATATTCATAATCCAAGAGTAAAATCATGTATAAAACAATACTACTTCAAAAGAAGTGATTGATTATTATATACAAATAATAAATGAATTTATGTATATCTGTAAGCCTATAGTAAAAAAAAAAAAATTCATCTATCACTCGCCAATTCACCCAAACCAAAAGGTAACCAATGAAACATGAAAACAAGATAAATTTAATACAGAAATTAAATGGAAGGTAGAAAAAAACTGGAAAAATATATATTGATGCTACACATGTAGTTTCTTAAAGAGTGCTTTGTTTAAAAATGGCGTTTTTTATAGGGGGGGGGGGGGAGGATAAATTTGAAAAGGATGTTTCATTCCAATGAAGTGATATAACGGAAAGCTGCTATAGATAAATTTAAAAAAAAAAAATGGATGATTTCTCAGATTCTACAAGGACATGAAAGCGACCGACGCCGTTTAAAAAGAATAATATTATTTATATTGATCACATTAACGTGCATAAAAGATCTAATAAAGATGGACTTACATTATGCCTTTCTCCACTGCTATATCCAAACTGTCAAGGATAATTTGCTTTCCATATTTGAAGGACACATTTTCTCCTTCTACTGCTAAGCAAGAATTTTGGGGTCGTTCAACATCCCTCATGTCCACGCGAGGCAAAATGATGCAAGTTTGTAGCCGGCCAGTGATCAAATGAGCCTGTGGAGAGAGCTCGCTCTTTCACTTTTTCTTTTCTTTTTTCCTCGTGGCTGGTTAAATCACCCAGTCACGGAAAAAAAAGGAAGCTTTTCATAATTGTCCTGTAATCCTTTCTAAATGATGTCGCAGCTCAAAGTAAATCAACGAGACCGAAAATGGTTGTAATTCAATATTTGTTAAATTGGAGGTTCCATGATATGTATAAAGGAAGATTTAAACTCAGATCACGATTATAAAAGAGACCCTGCCTGCGCCTAGCAATGCAAATATTTTAATTGTCCGGTTCGGTGTAAAAGCTAAAAAATCAGAACAGGTTTTCTGGATATCACACCCATCCAGCCTGACTCGAAAAAAAAAAAAAAAAAAAAAAAAAAAGAAGATGAAGAAAAAAAGAAGTCCTAGCTCGAGAAGGCACATACGCACCTTCCCTTCAAAAGCATTAATTTTTTTAATTATATTTCTAGTATAATACACTAAAGTTTTTCGTTACACAAGCTTATACTTTATCGGTATTTTCGGGGTTAAATCGTTAAACTAGAGCGCTATAAAGTGTAAAGTAATAACATACATTTTATCTACAGTTCTGTCAGTGTCATAATGAAGGTCCTAGTCAATTTATTACCTGCCGCCGAATACTGAGAATTCAAAGACCGCGTAAGATAACCAGGTGTATATATTTTTAAAGCTATGAAATTAATACAGGATTGTTATTTTGTCCACTTTTTTCTCAAAAGTCCGGGACACTGGACAAAACTGGGAAAAAAACTGGACAAAACTGGAAAAAAAACACATGAAACTGGACAAAATAAAATCCATTCAACTGTACATGTTAGCTGCATAAAATTATTCTGTTAAAGCAATAAATTGTACTTTTAACTTCGAATTAGCAATTTTAGCAATAGAAATATTTTATTAGAAATTAGTAATTTGATTAATGAAAAGTGTAATTTCGTTTTAATCATGATCAATTTAAAAAAAAAAAAAAATTATAAAGAAGATGATAATTATACTAGTTATGTATAGTTTGCAAATGTAACAAAGTAAATCTGTTGTGGACTATTATAACATTATCATATTGGATATTAAGTGTGAAAAAAGAGTTATGCTATATCCGAATCTTTAAAAACAAAAGAAATAGACAAGGCCGTAGCCAGAAAAAAATTTCATACATAATGTTGACAGTTAAAAATAAAGAATAATTTAAACCCCCCAACACTGAACACTCCTACCCTCTCTAAAGAGACTATTTCAATATTAAATATTTTCAGGATCAACATGATTGATTAATACATATATGATTATAATCTTAAAAATATTTCAAGTTGTTTCTTTGTCATTTTGAACTCAACATGGAAATATCTTATTTATTTAACAATACTAGATTTAAAAAAAAAAAAAAAAAATTCATAAATGTAGATTTAATGTTTTTATCAACTTATGTCAGCAAGTCCTTTCATAGCAAATCTTTCAATTCTGTATAACATTTTATTTGCAATGCCAACATGTCATTTTCTTACCCAAGAATTTAAAAATTCAAATTTACATAATCATTTGATAATTCTATATTCTTATTTTAACTTTGTAAAAAGAAATCATTAATTGGTAATAGAAATTTCAGATAAAAAATTTGGGTCAGGTGGGGTAAAAATAGGTCAGTTAAAAAAAAAAAAAAAAAAAAAAAAAAAAAAAAAAAACTTAAAAAAAAACAACATCCAAACATTTTTTAAATTCCAATTTTGCTGGTTTTATATATTATTTATATTAGTCTTCATTTTGTATGCAAAATTAACTGTAACTGATAGTTTTTAGTTACAGCCAGTAATTATTTGTGTGTTTCGTATTAGTAACTCGAATGTTTTGCTAAGAAAAACTTTGGTTTTTAACTAATTCAAAAGCAAATTTTACAGTATTTTCTTATCATATTCCAAAAAGCACATTCTTAAGATGAATTTCCTAAACTTTTGTGAAAATAATAATAATAATAATAATAATAATAATAATATTTTGGAGTAAAAAAACACATGTGGGGTAAAATAGGTCAGGTGTTGAATCATGTTAGGCTTAGCAAACATTACGTAACTAATTACTTTTTTTTTTGTGTTTTATATAACTCCATATGTATTCTTTTAATGTATTAGTTTAAAATTAAGCTAATATTGTTCTGAAGCTATTTCCTACACATAGACATAGATATAAAATAATTTAATGTTAAGAAAAAAAAAAAAAACAATACATATTAAAACTGAATCAAAACATTCAGTTTGTAGGTGAAATTCAAAAAGTTGTTTAATTCGAGCTCATTTAAGAAGGGTGCCAATTTTTCATACAAAGGGCAGGCAGGACACAACATTCTCCTGAAACTGTCTGAGTGAAACTCTGCAGTTTAGCATCACCTTCAAATGCAAGAGTGGATGAATCTAGATCATCAATCACCAATTTGACAAATTAATTTTAGTGCGACTTCAACAGTCAAAAGAAACTTTGAAAAATGCTCACAGAAAAAGAACCCATACGCAACAGTAAACAGGAGTAATTTTAACAACCATTTTATTTTTCAATCTATTGTATGACAAAAAAGTCAACAGAGATGCTAAAATCACAGAAACATCAACTGTAAAAGAAACAAAAAAACAAGTCTTTCTCAAGAAGAAAATTTGGACAGCATTAATACTAATCAATTCGTAAAGTTGGAAAATGTATTAAAGTAGAATTTCCTAGGAAAAGATCAAAGAAAATATTTCATGGCATCATTTTTTCACACAATCATGAATATTCTGAAAATTTTGAAGGGAAAAAAAAAGTTTAAATGGAAGCTCCTATTGGATTTTCCAGAGAAAGTTATTTCTGATGTAGATGCATCATACATTCCAAATGTTCTTCCCGAACTAATGGTGGACCATAGAGACATTTTTTTCCTCGAGAGAACACAAAATCAAGTTTTTATCAAAAAAAGAAATGTGTATTTGTAATTTTATTTGCATGAAGTAAATTGTATTAAAATTTAAAACAGTTTTAAAGGATGACTTATTTTACCCCAACCCATGGGGTAAAATAAGTCAAAAACAGCATATTTTAAAATTTATTTTTCAGTACAAATTGTTTGTTTTTTCAGAGATATTTCTCTTAAAATGTCATGAGGAATATTCATTTGCATATTTTGTGCACTTTTTTAACAAATGGAACCAATACGAACTCGACCGAGATTTTTACTGTCCTGACAACATATCCCGAGCTGGTGAAATTTAAATAAAAATTACTCCAGCTATAGTGTTCACAACTTAACATGGGAAAAAGCGTTATATATATACACTTTTGAACGGAGAGTGGTTTTGGGTTCTATAGGTCATGATCGGTGAAGATATGAAGAAATTTTCGAGAAGTCGTGTCAAGAGGACCATTGTACAATAGGTAGATTTCCTATAAGAAATCTATACCTAAAATGGCTCGATGTATTTCAAGTTATGTTATAATCTCTTTTTAAATTTATGTACACTGTTTAGTGCATATATAATTTACAGATAATCTACAGGGTTGCTCAAAATTTAGTTGAATAAGGTTAAAGCCTTGTGTGTGTGTGACAATTCTCAGTGTAATTTCAAATATTTTTTTAAAATTTAATAACAGCCTTCAATTTTATTATTAATATATTATATTATATATAATATTATATATAATATATTAATATAATATAATAATATTATATTATATATAACATGTTTATATATTCAAAACCCTCACACTGAAATATATGTCAAGTAAAACTGTTTCTAAGACTATTTTCAACTGTTTTCTAAATACATCGGACATGTTAAAAAAAAGTCTCTTAAACTGTTATAGTATGTCTTTATAATAAAGCAAGGGAAGTGAAAGTAGTGTGATTGTCACACCAAATTACTTTTATCTTTTAACTATCATACTTAATTTTAAATGTTAAAAATTATTTTTTGAGAGCATAATTAACTTTATAAAAGGTAACAAACCACTTTAAAACGCGTAGATAAAATATTTTTATTAATAACTACACAAAGCTTTTCGCCATTATAACAATAGCATCATCAGAAGTTCAAACGGTTTAAAGTTACGGTTACAATAAAAAATTTTTTTAACTTTAAACCGTTTGAACTTCTTTATTTATATATTGCTGTTTCTTATGTAACGCAATTGCAGCGGCTGTTCGCACATTTTTTAGACGATTTTGATGGAGTGTACTGAAGCAATTTCACTCATATTTCGAGTTTTATTTGTTCAGTTTGATAACCCTTGTTCTAACATTCTACATCATAATTTCTATGATAATAATGCTTTTTATAATATCGGAAGAGGTATATTTTTCTATTCCTCTTGAACGGCTTTCCAGAGTTCACAAAGCGTTGTAGGTCGGTGTTTGGATAATGTTGATTTTAAGAGTCGAAAAACACAAAAATCCAACAGTGATATATCAGGAGATTTAGCAGGAATGTCAGTAAAGGGTATAGCTTTAATTCCCGTTTTTTGTTCCATTTTTTTCTAGAAAAGCAATTGCGGATTGTGATGTGTGGCTGCTTGTTTTGTCTTGATACAGTTCAACGGATTGATAGCATTGTGGATAAAGATCTGGATTTTCATTTTTAAAAATTGGAATTAAAATATGTTCTTGAGAGTATCTAGAGTTCATTTTGACATTTTTGTCACATTTTTTTGCTTTTATCTTGCGCTTGTATGAAAAACCAGTCGCAATCATAAATCCTTTAGAATAACTTTCTTTTGATGCTTTGAGCCATGTAGCAAAATTTTTTTTCTCCACTTTTGTGATAGTAAATTGACCTTTTTTTATTGCAACCACTTAAATAGACCCAAGATTCATCTGTTGTTGCAAAATTTTTCCATTTTTCTCCTGATAAATGCTTTTCATAAGGATTTCACTAAAAACTATCTTTGGAAAGAGCGGAAACCTATCCTTCCATCCACTGCCATTTTAAAAGCGCATTTTTGCATCTAAACAAAAATTCTAAATATCAGAAGATAAATAAAACTTCCAAAAATATAACTGTTGTGAAAATAAAATTCTCCATGCAAACAATTTTTTCTTACTGCGAAATAAAATCGTCTAAAAAATGTGCGAACAGCCTCTGTACACCTGATGATGCTATTGTTATAATGGCGAAAAGCTTTGGGTAGTTATTAATAAAAATATTTTATCTACGTGTTTTAAAGTGGTTTGTTACCTTTTATATAGTATTTATACACGTTAAATGTTTTAGAATTTTAAACTTTTAATAGTTTTTAATCTTAATTATAATTAACTTTGTTCTCTTGATTACTCCTCACGATAAGTTTGGCATCCGCTGACATTACATAATATTCAAAGAGCACAAAGCTGTTATTATTATTTTTTTTTTTTAGCTTTAGCTTTTATTCATTTCAAATTTTTGGTGCTATCTAACCACTACGCAAAGATCTTTCTTTGAATACGGTTGCACCATTTTATTTAATATCTCTGTTCTCTATTTGTTCACCTGAATAATTAAATCTTTTCTTTCATAGCTTTTAATATCATATCTTGGATTATATTTTTCCTTATATAGAGGAAATATACACCTTATAGAAAACAATGGTAGTAGATTTCGTAAAACGCTGTCGGGCTGCTGCTGCAAAATCTAGTGGTTTGGATTCTGCTCAGTTTCCGATCACAAATACTCATAAATTTCAACTGTAGGGCACACTATATTTATGATAACAACATGGAAGTTGGTTGATGGCCCAAGCCTGATCAGAGACTGAACTGCGCCACCTGATTGGACTAGGCTACCTTTTAACATTTCGACACGTTTATATTATCCTCGTTTTTTTTTTTTTTTTTGTGATAGTTTCATACTTTATGTTTTCATGTTATTCCCCATCCTATATTCTCCATAATGTAATGTAGATTAATGTTAGTTAACACCTTAACGATCTCGTAATTTTCAAGAAAACAGTAAAAATAAGTGACTATTTTTTACTTTCTCTTATCCATAAGGTAGAGAAACTATTTTTTTTGGGGGTCAAATTTTCGAACGCGAGTTTTTGTTATATTTACACGTTCTGAGGTCCCCTGAATACGAAAATCATGTTTTTAGCATATGGTCTGTCTACGTGTGTGTCTGTCTGTTATCAGCATATCTCAAAAACAAATTATGGCAGAAAGTTCAAACTTGGTATTCTAA
Source organism: Salticus scenicus (assembly GCA_963930645.1). Classification (NCBI taxonomy): domain Eukaryota; kingdom Metazoa; phylum Arthropoda; class Arachnida; order Araneae; family Salticidae; genus Salticus; species Salticus scenicus. The sequence continues at coordinate 35,653,112 of OZ005649.1, forward strand.
ATGTGTATCATATAAGGATGCTACACTGAACTTTTCGTTAAGATCAAGCAAATGGTTCGTGTAAAGGGACACTCAAAAGTATTCAAATACAGTACGTCTATGGGGGAAATTGCAGGTAAGTAGAGTTTGATTTCTATAGACTGCACTAAACCAAATGAAACGAATATATATATTTTGTAATAGAGATAGTCAACAGGGAAAAAAAATTGTGTATGAAGGAGCCTCGCCTCCCCCCTCGACGGGAGAAAATTTTCATGATGGGTATCTTTCAAAAGAGCTCGCCAATACCTTTAAAACGAATGGTTGAACCATCGATCTGCGATAATTTAAAACAAAGTTATCGATTTTTTTTTTTTTTTACTTTTAACGAAAAAAAAACTTAGATTTTTTTTTTTTTAATATTGAGAATAAAATGGACTCTTTTTGGATATTTAGTGTTATACTACTTCTCTAATATGAAAATCGTCTGCATTATCATAAAATATAATTTTTTTTAAATGATAATTTTAATAAATTATTTTTTTTTAAACAGAATTACGTTTTAATAACCGAATTAAATTGTATATAAATGTAGGTGCATTAATGAAACGGGGGGTTGAGGGGAGCGGTACCCCCCCCCCCTCACACACAACTAATTATCATATAAAACTCTCCCGAAGCTTTATTTGAATTGTTTAACAGAGGTTTACATAACATCGTTATCTTACCTATTAATCTCCAACCTGTATTTATAGTATTATATTTCAGGGTAAGAGAAAGTCGTGTGAGTAACACACAAGATTATTTTATTCCTGAAAGTTGTATAAAATAAAGTGTAAGAACAATATATGTATTCATTTTTAATTTTTGGATATATTTTTTTTTTTTTTTTTTTAAAAAGCTTAAAATCAAGAAAATTTAATTTTGCAGAAAAACTGACAATCAGGGTTATTATGACTGTATATTGGTTTTCCAGTAAGTAGAAAAAAATAAAAGATGTGTGCTTTAAACATTACAAAAGAATTTTATAAAAAGAATTTTAAGTATAATACATTTCTATACATATAATACACTGTTCTCAGATTCGCTCTCTGGACTTTCATATGTATCACTTATTTCCGAATCGCAGATGAATTTAAACGAAAATTAGAATCCGAGTCATTTTGGGATTTTTACTCCATAATGTATACAATATTAAACAAGAAAGAAAAATCATGCAGTACGCATTGATTAGTAACACTTTCCAACTGTACGCAATTGTTGTATCGAATAACTTTTAATATTATTTGCCTACGTTATCGCACAACGGACAGAAGGACTGAAAAACATACAGATAAACTAATTGATTTTAAAATTACTCTTAGGCATTTTGGAAAGTGTTAAAAAAACTTAACACAAAAGAAAATGCAGCCGTTAGATTATAATTACAGCTTTTAAAATCTCTGAATATTTTACTGTAGCCCTGTAAATCTGAAAATTAATCATTCTATACAAAACAATATTTTAGAATATTAATAATACATGTCAATGTTTTTATGATTATTATAGTAGAAAGTTTTTTAAATATAACTTTTAAAAAATTCTGTCCTAAAACGTGTAATACATTGGCTTTTTTTTAATTGTTGTTGTTGTTCTCCCTGTAAACAAACTAGTTGTACAAGACCTATTAATGACATTTTAAATAGGGAACATTCCATAGGACACTTGAGTGTATCATTTTTTACACATTCTCAAAATATTCACGGATGATAGGAGCCGGAGACAAACAGATAGAAAGGTAGACAATCGGACAGACAGATGCACAAATTGAAATCATATTCCCACTAAAATTATAAGAAAGTGTTAAAATGCTCATGTAAACGAAAGTGCAATTCCAGCAATTTTTTATTAATAGCTCTTAATGTAACTGATTATTTTTGTGTGGCCCTGTAAATCTAATGCTAACCATACTATATTACATAGAAGGCACTCTTTTATGCATACGAATAATATATTTCAATTGCATTAAGCTTCGTGGAAAATAAAATTATTAAAATTTGGTTTATAAAAATAACTCTCATACAACACAATGCTTTGGAATACTTTCAAGTGCTCCTGTACACAAACCAGTTACAAATGTACTCTATTTTACATAGGAAACATCCGATAAAGAATTGAATAACATATTAAAATTTCATTAAAGTTTCTATACATTAAAGGTATTAAAATATGGTTTATAAAAACTCCTCTCATAGAACACAATGCTTTCGAATACTTTTGGGTGCCCTTGTACACAAACCAGAAGAGGTATTCATTCCATTTTCAGTAGGGAGCATCCGATAGTGAACTTGAATATATCGGTTTAAAGAAATTCCATAAATATTTACGGGATTTAGAGCGCAGAAAAGCAGACAGAGAGACAGACAGACGGACAGAAGAAAAGTCAGACAGATACACAAATTGAAATTATATTCACACTAAAAAATGATAGAAAGTGTCAAAAATGCTTAATGTAAACGAAAGTACAATTCTAGAAATTTTTTATTAATAGCTCTTAATATAAATGAATATTTTTGTGTCACCCTATAAATATAATGGTAACAATGCTATATTCTATGCAAAGCATTCTTTTGTGCATATAAATAACATATTTCAATTTCCTAAAACTTCGTGGAATGTAAAGTTATTAAAATTTGATTTATAGATATATCTCAAAAAGAACGCAATGCTTTGGAGTACTTTTGAGTGTCCCTGTGCATAAACTAGTTGTGGTGTGTAGACTATTTTCATAGAAAACATTCAATAGTGAACTTGAATAACGTATTTCAATTTCATTCAGATATGTCTACAGTAAAGGTATGAAAATATGATTTATAGAAATACCTCTTATAGAACTGGTTTTATGGAACTCCATTTTATACAGGAAACATCCAGTAGGGAACTTGAATAACATATTTCAATTTCATTAAGATTTGTGTATAGTAAGGGTATGAAAATATGGTTTGTAGAAATGCCTCTCATAGAACACAATTCTTTGAAATACCTTCGGGTGTCCCTGTATACAAACCAGTAAAGGTATAAACTCAATTTTCAATAGGGAACATCCGGTAGTGAAATTGAATAACATATTTCAATTTCAAGAAATTCTACAAATATTTACGAGAGTTGGAGCGCGGACAGACCGACAAACCGAAGTCATTAACACTTTGCAACCTTGTTGGTAGTGTTAAAAATGTTAGAAAATGTTAAAAACGCTTAATGTAAACGAAAGTACAATTTTAGCAAAAATTTGTTAATAGCTCTTTTTAACTGAATATTTTTGTGTCACCCTGTAAATCTAATGCTAATCATGTTATATTCTATGCAAATCATTTTCTTTTGTGCTTATAAATAACACATTTCAATTTCATAAATCTTCGTGCAGAGTAAAGTTATTAAAATTTAGTTTATAGAAATATCTCTCATAAAACGCAATGATTTGGAATACTTTTGTGTGTCCCTGTACACAAATCAGTGGTGGTATTACTCCATTTTATACAGGAAACATCCAGTAGTGAACTTGAATAACATATTTCAATTTCATTAAGATTTGTGTATAGTAAAGGTATGAAAATATGGTTTGTAGAAATGCCTCTCGTAGAACACAATTCCTTGAAATATTTTACGGGGTCCCTGTACACAAACCAGTAGAGGTATAAACTCCATTTTCAACAGGGAACATCCGATAGTGAACTTGTATAACATATTTCAATTTCGTTAAGATTTTTGTACATTAAGTATATGAAAATATGGTTTATATAAATGCCTGTTATAGAACACAATGCTTTGTAATATTTTCGGGGGTCCCTGTACACAAACCAGTAGAGGTATAAACTCGATTTTCAAGAGGAAACATCCGATAGTGAACGTGTGCAACATATTTCAATTTCATTAAAATTTTTGTACAGTAAGGGTATGAAAATATGGTTTATAGAAATGCCTCTCATAGAACACAATGCTTTGAAATATTTTCGGGTGTCCCTGTACACAAACCAGTAGCGGTATAACTCCATTTTCAATAGGGAACATCTGATAGTGAACTTGAATAGCATATATCAGTTTCAAGGAATTCCATAAATATTTACAGGAGTTAGAGCGCGGACGGACAGACAGACAGACAGACAAACCGAAGTCATAAACACATTTCAACCTTGTTGGAAAGTTTTAAAAATATATTTTACCGCAGAGCACAAAACCCACGTGCATTCAAAAGCCTATCTGAGCTAAGATAACAAAATAAGTATTACAAATATTTAAAATTGGAAAGTGCTGACAGTTTAAAATAAACCTACTATCTCCAATTACCTTTTAAATAGTCAGTTACTTCCATCTAGAGTGTAAAAAAAGAAATATAAAAAATCTGGACTGACTCCACTCGACTTTCCGAACATTGAGTAATTAACAGTTTTGTAGATAATGTAAAGAAAGAGGAGTTGTTAAACAAACAAGAGAGAAATCCGTAATAGAGTGTTTGAGTATTTTTCTCCATATATTACACGATGTTTTTTTTAACGCCACTGAACTTTGAGCCCATAAGATCATAATGATAAAGAATTTTTCGTTGTGTCCTTGTAAAAACCTATAAATTCACCAAAATGCTTATAGTTAGTAAAACAGTGATTTATAATATTCATATAAATTTTCAGCTCAATTGCATAAAGCGTTTAGATGCTATCGCACTTTTAAAAATTTGGTCCCATAGGCCATAATGATAAAGAATTTTTCTTTGTGTCCCTGTAAAAAAACTGTAAGTGCTAAATTCACCAAAATCTATACAGTTCGTGCGACTGTGACCTATAACATGTGTACAAATTTTGTGCTCAGATTAATAAAGTGTTTAGACGCTATCGCACTTTTAAAAATTTGGTTCCATAGGGCATAATGATAAAGAATTTTTCCTGGTGTCCCTGTAAAAAACTATAAGTGCTAGATTTACCAAAATCAATAGGGTTCGTACTATGGTGATTTACAATATACGTACCAACTTTCAGCTTATTCGAACAAAGTGTTTAGACGCTAGCGTGTTCACTCACAGACATACATACACACATCATCGTAAAAATAGTGGACACGGATTCAGGGGACCTCGAAACGTATAGAAACGTCAATCTCAAATTCAGATTTTTGACATGATTACAATACTTTCCTCACGATAGTGTTCGGAACGTAAAAATTCCGGACATCAGAAATGGTTTGTTTTTAAATCTTTTTAATGCGTTAGTTTTGAACACTCCAGCCCGTAAATATCACGGGCACGAGAAATAGAGAGTGAAACTTCACCCCGTGAATTTCACGGGAGCGAGAATGAAGGGGTTAATGTGAACTATTGCCCTATAGTCCCGTATTGTGAACATTTATAATTTCGAATAACTTAAGAAATTTCTAAATGCCAGTGTTCATGCTAGTATCCTAAGTGGTGTTCTGAAAGCGGCCCGACATTTTTACAATGAAAATAGCCATCGTAATGCTCGTTTACGCAGAATTTTCTCCTATTCTACCATGCAACGGAAAATCTTAAATTTCGAATAATTTACAAAGTTTTTCAAAGTAGAAAGATGAATGAAATTCAATGTAGGGTTTTATGCAATATCAAAAATGATATATTAAAACTATTTCGACTTCTGTATGATTATTCATTCTTGAGGTATCATTGTCAACACTAACTAACAAACTAACTCATCTAAAGACAGACACTGTATCAATTTTGTAATATGTATCTTTTAAATTAAAATTTAATCAAATTTAATTTTAATTTTTATGGTTTAGTTATTATTATTATTATTATTATTATTAGCATAAATTTTATTTTTAAGTTTTATTTTTACTTAATAGTATAGAAGTTGATTCTTCATCTCGCTGTGAATATAACTCTATTTAGCCTCGTGGCTATTCTGGTATGTTTGGGGCGTTATCGACGTTTTTTGCAATTATTTAGTAAGAGTAAGTAATAATTCTTTTAAAATTAATTATTCTTAGGATTAATTTTATAATTTAAGTAATATTGGTGATTGCAGAATTTAAAAGTGTGTTTGTCTTTTGTTTTTACTTTCCGAACACTATAGTGAGGAAAGTATTGTAATCATGTCAAAAATCCGAATATCAGATTTTGATGTTTCTATACGTTTCGAGGTCCCCTGAGTCCGTTTCCACTATTTTTGAGATGATGTATGTATGTGTGTGTGTATGTGTGTGTGTGTGTATGTATGTGTGTATGTCTGTGAGTGAACACGCTAGCGTCTAAACGCTTTGTTCAAATAAGCTGAAAGTTGGTACGTATATTGTAAGTCACCATAGTACGAACCCTATAGATTTTGGTGAATCTAGCACTTATAGTTTTTTTACAGGGACACAAAGAAAAATTCTTTATCATTATGGCCTATGGGACCAAAATCTTAAAAGTGCGATAGAATCTAAATGCCTTATTCAATTGAGCAAAAACTTCATACCCATATTATAGGTCACAGATACTCAATCTGTATAGATTTTGGTGAATCTAGCACTTATAGTTTTTTTACAGGGACACAAAGAAAAAGTCTTTATCATTAAGGCCTATGGGGCCAAATTTTTAAAAGTGTGATAGCGTCTAAACGCCTTATTAATTTGAGCAAAAAAATTGTACACATGTTATAGGTCGCATTTGAACCAACTGTTTAGATTTTGGTGAATCTAGCACTTACAGTTTTTTTACAGGGACACAAAGAAAAATTCTTTATCATTATGGCCTATGAGACCAAATTTTTAAAAATGCGATAGCATCTAAACGCCTTATTCAATTGAGCTGAAAATTTGTATGAATATTATAAATCACTGTTGCACTAACTATAAGCATTTTGGTGAATCTAGCATTTATAGATTTTTACAGGGACACAACGAAAAATTCTTTATCATTATGATCTAAGAGCTCAAAGTTCAGTAGCGTTAAATAAAACCTCGTGTGATATATGGAGAAAAAAACACTCTATTATGGTTTTCTCTCTTTTGTTTGTTTAGCAATTCCTCTTTCTTTATTTTATCTACAAAACTGTTAGTTACTCAATGTTCGGAAAGTCGAGTGGAGTCACTCCAGATTTTTTTCCTTTTTTCTCATTGAGTTTAACTTTTTTCACACGTCCTTTGAGAGTTATTGGGAATAGATTATTGTGAATGTTTAGCTAATTATATACAGTAAGACAGAAATAATGCCTATTTTGCATGCAACATTCAGCCTATGCCCTTGAAAAAGTATTGATGTTGTATGTTTTAATTAAAGATGCTTAATTTTTTCAGAAATTTTTATTCATGTTCATCATGTGATACTTCGTTTCACTTTCTGCAATGTTTAAAAAGGTTTTCAATATATATATATACACATATATACACTGCATAGAAAAAGTTGACGGACACTTACTTGTAATAATTTAAAGCCGTTTATTTCTTTAATTAGAGATATGAGGTTCATTTCTCTAATATAATTATATTCTTGAGACATCATATATTATTATTTTTTGGATATAGACTCAATCCTTTTGAATTATGTAGTGGAAAAATTCAGGAAACAAAAATGGTGCATATTTGCACTGTAATTTTTCTTTAAAAAAGTAGACGGACACATCTTGTATCTCTAAAATAAAACATTTTTAGTAAGGGGTTCGTCTCCCATTTGCTTTAATAAGTTCGTATACTCTGTTAGGCATCGAATCAATGAGATTCTGAAACTTTTTTTGACAGAAAATTTCCCAAATGTTTGCAAGAGCTTCTTTGAGCTGGTGAATTGATTCATACTGGCGTCCACCCTCATAAATTTTATGAACAAGTATAGCCCAAATGTTTTCTACAGGATTCATATCCTTTTCGTTAGTGTTACATTCTGCATGTCATTTCTAGTAGTCAAATTCCTATCACATTATTGAACTTTCTTCAATTAAATATAGAAAAAAAAAAAAAAAAAGTATTGGCTTCGTAAGGATTTACTACAGTGTCTTGTCTGAGTGCGTGTGATGAAATTTATGGCAGCTTTATCAAGAACTAATGTTCTGTGTTCCACATAAATTTATAAATGACTTAAATTAATGTCTATCAACTTTTGGTAAAATCCCTTAACAGGTGGTGTTGGCGTCCCGTTTTTCATAATTTTTAATATGACAGTGTAAGACAAAATTTCGTACAAATGTACTACAAAATAACAATTTTTAACCTATCAGTGTGATATTAAATATATATATATATATATATATGATAGGTAACGTAATAAAATTTAATCTTAAAATTTAGCAATTAATAGAACTAAAACGATAACAACACACAAAAATATAGAACTGAATTTAACATAGAGGAAAGACTGACACAAAAAGTTGCGATATAGATTAAGAACCAATGAGTTACAATAATAACTTAAAATACTTACGCCGACATGAATGATAATAAAAAAGGACCATTAAACTAATGACAGAGAAAACAAATAATTAACTACAGAATTAATTGGATATAAATGCGTATAATTAGAAGTATACTCATCAGGGGGCGAGTACTTCATAAAGCTGTGGATTTCGTAAAACAATATAGCTAATCATAGCAATTTATATCATTTCACGCCCCGATCGAAGCAGCAGAACCTTATAGAATGAGAAATTAAGTGAAATATTAAATTAAAACAAAGATTAAATAAAATCTTCATGGAAACCAAAGAGAAAACGAGAAAGAAGCGTTGTAACCACATGTAAAACAGTTAACACAAACTGGAGAAAAGGATGATGCCAAAACAAAAATTGAAATAAAAAGTAAAAGCTTTACAGAAATCGATTAATCGAATGAACTTCAGAGCGTTTTCATTAAAAATAAAATACACAGAGTAAATGTTAAATGAGAATGTTAAAATATATTTTAAAGTTAATTAAATTTTAAACTAGTAAAGTTAAAATAAATCGTACATAAAACATTAATCCCTAAATCGTTTAAGGAAAGGACTAAAGAATGAATGCATAAGACAGGAGTGAGCAAGCGCAATCTAGCTGTATAAACAATAAGTCAGTTAAATTATTTCAGGAGAAAAATCCAATGCAATAAGGAGTGTAATTAAGAAGTATTTACTGCAAGATTAAGAGAATTTTTAGCACCAATCAAATAATAAGAGTTATGAATATTGGAACATGTTAAAGTTAAACCTAAAATAATTAAGCTAAGAATTGAACTTATTAGTATTAACCCAAAATTAATTAAACTTGAAGTCAAAGTATTAAGAAGAATTAAACTCAAAGTATTAAGAAGAATTAAACTCAAAGTATTAAGAAGAATTAAATGTTAAGTTGTAAAAAGACTCAATCACAAGCAATAATGCCAAAGAGCACACATATAAGGATAAGCTATATAAGGCAGTCATCAATAATTAAAATTATAATTTTAAATATGATTTTTTTTTTTTTTTTTTTTTTTTTTTTTTTTTAATATGGATTGATTGTTCAAACTTAACAAGGGAAGCCTCTAGTAGCCAGATGTATACAATTAAATTTAACGATAAAAGAGTTCAAATTTCATAGTATCAACCAGAAAAAATAAGAAGAATGTAACTTGCAGTAATCCCCCCATTTTTTTTAAATATAATTTTATTCAACAGCATACCGTCCCAACCAACCAGCCAAACAACACCACCCATCCTCCTTTATCAAACATCTGCCCACCCATCCACCATACTTTTTTTTTTTTAAATTCAACCTTAGAAGTTTTTTTTTTTTTGTGTGTGTGTGTGTGTGTTAGACAGAGATTCTTAATGATAAACAATTGAATAAATAAATTTTTTGGGATAACCCATTTTTGTAGCAACATTAATTATGTGAGAGATATTTTTGTTTTTAAACCTATATGAACAAATATGTATACGAAAGAGGTGATTGAGAATGATATTTCTGTAAACAGAGATATGAAGACAAGAAGTAAAATGTGTAAATAAATTTACTTTGAAACTAAAATCTTGTCTTTTGTCATACAGATCAGTATAAATTTTACTACCATCAAGTTTAAGTTTTAAATCTAAGAAATTAATACAGTTATTGTTGAGAAGATTATGAGTTAAAATAAGGTGAGAAGGATATTCAAATTTGAATAAATTAGGGGAAAATTATTGACATAAAAAATTATGTCATCAATGTATCGTTAAAAATAGACATTTTCAATACATAATCCCTGTTCATAATGGTAAAGGTATAACTCAGCTAACATACTCGAGCTACATCCTCCTTGTGGAATACCGACCTTTTGAATATAGATCTTATTACAGTGTAGAATGTAATTGTTATGAATAATAAAATTTAAAAGTGTCTTAAATGATGTTGCCGAAAAGCATTTTGGTAAAGAGATTTGACTTTTAAATTTTTCAAAAAGGTTAAAGATGATATGATGAAGATCAGTTAAATTAATATTATTAAACAGGTCAGCAAAATCATAAGTCATGATATCAGTCACATTGTTCATAGATAAGACATTAGCTTTAAGTTGATAACTATTTTTAAGGCAAAAGAAATTTTTTGATTTACTAATTAAGTCATAGATTTGTTTGAGAATATCAAGGAGAATTTTGTTAGCGTTATTGTTGTAAGTATTACACCCTACTGTGACTGTTCTAAATTTAATAGGATTTTTGTGAAATTTAGGGATAAGTACAATATAAGGACATTTGAAATTATTAAATGGAAGCTTTAGCAATTTATAAAAGCAGTGAATTTTGCGGTTATTGATTTTAAGATCATTATTGGTAAGATGAAAGTTAGGACTCGTAGATATGGATGAACTGAGTAAAGAAAGATAATAATGTTTACAGATTATAGCATAATTATTAGGAGATTTATCTACATAAGTAATAACAAAGTTTTGTTGCAATTCTTTGATAGATTTAAAGAGATTTGATTTATTATAATGTGTGAGATTTGATCGATGTTGAATTAATTCATCTTTAAATTTTGAAATCACTAAAAATTTTCATTGATTGAAATATTTAATAGGTTTATTATAAGAGATGGAGAGTTTATAAATAAACAAATCAATATCATATGAAAACTGTTGTAGAATCTGTGAAATATTAGTTTTTGAAGGGAGTCAATATTTAATACCATAATCCATAAATTTCTTTAAATTAGAGTCATTAATAATATTAAGATCACCAGTGATAATATGTGCATGGTCCCTGTCAACATATTTTACATAAGAGGGATGAGCACAACTACAAGTCACATGAGTAGATAAACCTAAATCTTTTAACTAGGTTCTATTAAACATAAAGAAAGTTATTAAATCTGTTATTAATTATCACTAGAAGTTTAATCCTTTTGAAGATCATGAAAAAAATGCAAACAGATGAAACGCAGTTTAAATATTTCAAATCTGTAAAAAAAAATAAACGAAAAACCATAAGAATTGTTGCCTGAATATATATTTTATTGAACAAACGTAATGTAGTTCAATTTATAAATATTAAATAGAAATATAAGCTTTTGTATGAAACCTACTTCAGTGCTGCCGGCAATGGTGCCAAGATCCCTTAATACCTTTAAAATGAATGATTCAACCATGTATCTGTGATAATTTAAAACAAGTTTATCGATTTCTTTCATTTACAAAAAATAAATAAATCATAAGACATTATTTGTTGGGCAACAAATTGTCTTTCTTTCGAGTTTCGACATTTTACTGTTATGCTTCTCTCATGTAAAAATCGCCTGCGTTCATCACGAAAAGTAATTTTAATAAATAGTTTGCACTGCGTGAATTTGCATAGGAAAACATAGAAGAAGGTTTTGTAATCGCCACTATATACAAGTTTTCTTATTTAATAAAGTTTTTTTAAATCAATGTTTTCTATTAAAGTTAATCATAATCAAGTTGTCAAGAATTCTAGTAATAAAATTAATCCACCCAATCTATACATATAAAAGAGTACTTCCACTCAGTCACTCACTCATCAACGCATAGCAAAATCTACTGGAGCCACTGACTCGAAATTGGGTCAGATTATCGAACATATAGTGTAAGCACCCTTTAAGAAGCTATTTTGAGAAATTCGCCCCCCAAGGGGGTGTAGGGGGCAAAATGTGATTTCACAAAATCCTTCATATCTCAAAGAAAAAAACAGATATCCGTAAAATTTTTGCTTTAAAATATAGCTAATTTAATTATCTAAAAACTAATTTCTGGAATTTTAGAAGTTCGGTTCCCAAGGGGGAAAGGGGGCAAGACGTTATTTCATATGCGCAAAACGTGGTTTCACATACTCAAACAGAAAAACAGATATATGTGAAATTTTTGCTCTAATATATATAGCTAATACAAATACCTAAAAACTAATTTCTGGAATTTTTGAAATTCAGCCCCTCAAGAGGGAAGGAGAGGGGCAAAACGGGATTTGAAATAATCCTTTATTATGCAAACAGAAAAAAATATATGTGTAAGGTATTTTTGCTCTAAAATATAGTTTCCATAAATGCATAAAAACTAATTTCTTTAATTTTAGAAATTCGTCCCAGGTGGGGCGGAAAAGGGGGGCTATGGGGTAAAAAAATAGAAATATAGTTAGACCGTTCAAAATTGGTACAGATCGGTTTTAGAGATCTGCAAGTCAAATGAGGATATTTTTGAAAGTGTAAAGTTATTAGGAGGGTCAGAAAGGTGTGTGGGGGGGGAGGGGGGGGAGGGGCAAAAAAATAAAAATAGAGTTAGGCCGTTCAAAATTGGTACATAAGTTTTTTATATCTACAAATCGATTGCGGATATTTCCGAATTTGTAAAGTTATTAGGAGGGGCGGGAGGAGGGGACGTAGGGGCAAAAAATAATTGCGTATATTTTCGAATTTGTAAAATTATTGGGATAGACGGGAAGGGGAGGTGAAAGGGCAAAAATATATAAATAAGAGATAGAGCGCTGAAAATTAGTGTTATTAGGTTTTGAGGCCCGATAAATCGATTGCGGATATTTTCGAAAGTACAAAATTATTACGAAGGGCGGGAAGAGATCGGGCGCAGGGGTAAAAATAAAGAAATTCAGATAAAATGTTGGAAATTAGTATTATTAGGTTTAAAAGCCCGAGAGAACGACTGCGAGTATTTTTTAAAGTCTAAAATAGTTAGGAGGGGCGGAAACGGTAGGTGAAGGAGCATGCGAGCCTTGCGCGCCTGTATGCACTGCCGCTGGCAGTGGTGGCCCGAACCGATTATTCCACTAATGAGATTTTTTTCCCCCTTACGATAATATAGTGATTCATTAAAAGTGTTGAACATAAATGCGCGCGCAGAGCACAATTGCCTGCGCTGCCAAGGGCAGTAGAGACCCGTTGCGATATTTTTTCCAATAATTTTTTTTTCTCTTTTTTTTTTTTTTTTTTTTTTCGCATGATAAAAATTGATGCAATTTTGAGAATTCATTAACTATAGTGATTCATTTAAAAATAGTGACCAGCGAAGCGGGCGTAGCCTGCTAGTATAGTCAATAAAACAGAATAACATCAATAAAGTAAGGTTATCTTTATTGTATAAGGCAAGGTTTGTCTGTGTGTGGACAGCATAGCGCAAAGACGGTAGCTCAGACAGTTACGTGTTTCGACATGAAGGTGCCCTCCAAGGGGTCCTTGTGCACCTCGAAGCCCGATTTTCGAATTTTTGATTTGTTTTCTTTTAATTAATGAAAATATGAACTTCATAATAGCTGTAAAAATAGCCATTAAAATTTCATCCTTAATTTAATTGTTGCTAGAAAAACTAGTATGTTGTGGCCACCACAAAACTTTCTTCTGTATTTTTCTATACAAATTCACTCAGTAATAATATTACAAAAAAAAAAAAAGATTTTTTTTTTCGAAGTTATTTTTGGTAAAAGTAAAAAAAAATCGATAACTTTGTTTTAAATTATCACATATTTATAGTTCAAACATTCGTTTCAAAGGTATTGACGAGACCTTTCGAAAGATACCCATCTGTAAAATTTATCCCCCCCTCGGGGGGTGCCCCCCAGGAAGTTGAAGCGATGCCCCACATGCACAAATTTTTTTTACTAATTAACTACTACTATTATCAATAATTCATATTAATTTTACAATCACAGGCTAAGCATAACTCTCAATATGTACATTTATACGAAATTTTGTCCTATATTGCCATGTTAAAAATTTTGAAAAAATACGATCACAGCGCCACCTGTTGAGTGATTGATCCCCAAATCTAATCAGCACCAGTTTATGTCAGGGGCCAACTAAATACCAAGTTTGGTTAAATTTCGTTAAAAAAAAATACATAAATAAAAAAAAAAATACGATTTTTTTTTTCAAGTTTTTTTTTTTTTCGTTAAAAGTAAAAAAAAATCGATAACTTTGTTTTAAATCATCACAGATTTATAGTTCAACAATTCGTTTTAAAGGTATTGACGAAACCTTTCGAAAGATACCCATCTTGAAAATTTACTCCCCTCGAGGGGGACTTCCCCCCCAGGGGGTGGGGTGGCGAGGCTCCTACATATACAAAAAAAATTTCCCAGTTGACTATCTCTATTATAAATAATTCTTGTTAATTTCATAATATTTACTAAAAATCAATTATCTTTATGCACATTTATACAAAATTTTGTCCTATATCACCATGTTAAAAATTTAGAAAAAGCGGGATGGCAACGCAACCTGTAAGGCAATTTTTACCAAAAATTGATAGGCACTTTGTCAAGGTGCAACCACATACCAATTTGTATGAAATTCTGTGCAGTAGTTCCTGAGATACAGTTGCCACAAAATTTTGTCACACACATACACACAGACAGACAAACGGACAGACAGACAGACATTTTCTAAAAATGGTCAAATCTTGTTCTACAGCTCTCAAAACGTGTAAATCCATCAAAAACCCGAGGTCGAAAATTTTTACGAATCCAATACTTTCTTCTATTGAATATAGAAGAAAGTAAAAGTTTACGAGTTCATTTTTACTTTCTTCTATATCCAATAGAAGAAAGTATTGGATTCGTAAACATTTTCGACCTCGGGTTTTTGATGGATTTACACGTTTTGAGAGCTTTATTAAAGATAATTAAAAGATTTAATAAAGCTATTTTTACAGAGTGAATTTGTATAGGAAAATATAGAAGAAAGTCATGTGGTGGCCACAACATACTAGTTTTTTTTTTTTTTTTTTTTTTTTTCTTTTCGAAAGGAAAATAAATACGTTTACTTAAACGTGAACAAAAAAAAAAAAATAAATAAATAAATGAAAAAATAAATAAATTATGCATGTAGATTTTTACTGTCAAGTTATACGCAAGGGAAGTGGTGGGGTCACTGGCCGTTCGTGGATGCAAGAAAAATATTTCCTATGTTAAACGCCCATTGGATTTTTTGTAAAAAATTATTAAAAATCGAGGAAAATTATTTCCCGATTTTAATCCCCCTATTTAGGTGTAGATATGTATTAGTTATCATGTGTATGCTTTAGATTAAGTTGTTTTTGTTGTAAAATTGGTAAAATTTGAATTTAAATTTCAAAACTCCAGAAAACAAAAATGACAAACTTCTATATTCGATTGAAAACATAAACATTTCATTTTAAAGGATGATATTTACACAATAAATATCTAACTAATATACTAATTAAAAGGAAAATGATAAATAATGTATTCACTACGAATCAGAGTTATTCAGAGACCGATTCTGAGTGATTGTACTTTAAGGATTGAGCTCTAAGCGAATGAACATTTTTCTTGAGCTTGCGAAGATTTATGCTCCAGAGTATTTTTAGGTTATCTGCTTTACTCCTGTGGAACAAGTGACTGTTTTTCAGAATGTTCCAGAACATTCATCTAATAGTTACTTTTGCTATATGAGTAATAGTTTCAACTGTTTCCAAAAAAGTCGAAGAATAAGCTTTACTATTGGATTGTTTTCGAGAATATTCGTTTTAATAATAGTTTTGTTGTATAGATTCGAGAAGCTAAAAAAGAATATTTAATATCACTGAGGAGATCCCATACTAAAGCTGTGGCGAAAATAGTCGCCAATCGAAATACATTTGTTTAAACGTTTCAATTATTCAATTAGAAAGAAATAATTTTAATGTAGTGACTAGCGAAGCGGGCAAAGCCTGCTAGTTTATCATAAAAGAGCTGTTTTTTAAAATAATGGACGCCATTCACAGAAACCGGTTTTATTCAGGAACTAATTTTAAACGTTATATAATTTCAAAAAAAGAAAAAAAAAAGTAATCCAGATATTTCTTTTTTTCTTTTATTTCTTTTATGTATTTATTTTTTTCCATGAGATAAACTTTTTAGATAAACCCCAAATCGCTAGTTCTTCTTTTTAAAAATGGACCATACTATCTAATCATACCAATCAACGGTTTTCAATAAAGCATAGTGTCTGAATCATGTTTTGCTGACAATAAATTTACACAATGTTTCATATCTACTTCAAGGTAATCATATATAGAAATATGTCATAATGTACTAAGTTTCAAAGTACATATTATAAGATAGCATATTCAGATCAAAGTTTTCACTGGTTTCTAAAAAAAAAAGACAAGTTTATAATTCGACTACTTATTTAATTTAATCATTTTTACTTTCTCTTAGCGTAGGTGCTCCAGTGATTGGCATGCTCCAGTAATTAACATTTATCTCGAAATAATTAATAAATAAGAAAAATAATAAAATCATATTTTACATATAAGAATTTTAAAATTTTATGTCAAACACTGGAGCATAGGATGCTAATAACTGGTAAAACGAATAACTAGCAGTGTCAAACACTGGTACATACATAGGGTGCCAATTACTGAAAAAATGAAACATTGGCTGTGTCAATTACTGGAACATTGAATGGATGTCAAATAAAAATTCATAAAAAAAAAATAATAATCATTGTTATCAAATGTATATATTTTAACATATATGTGGTTCCGAATGTCTTTCATACCCTATGTACTAACTTAAGATTTCTAAAAATATTTTCTGATGACTAGAACATTAAAAACATCAGAGATTGCTCTAAAAGTGTCAATCACTGGTGCACTTACCCTATATGGTAGAGAAATATTGTTTTGGGGTCAAATTTTTGAAAATGAGTTTTTGTTTTAAAATACGTTTTAAAATCTTCTAAATCTGAAAAACACGTTTTTGACTGTTGGTTAGTGTGCCTCTGTGTGTGTCTGTATGTTTGTCTGTTTGTCAGCATAACAAACAACAGCAGGAAATTCAAACTGGGCATCCTAAATTTGTATCATATAGGGATGCTACACTAAGTTTTTAGTTGAGATAAAGCAAATGTTTCGTGTACAGGGATACCAAAGATAATTCAAATACTTTACATTTACGGGCGAAATTACTGGGAAGTGGGCTTTAATATCTAAAGGTTGCGCTAAACCAAATGAAATTAAATATATATTTTTTATATGCGTAAAAGCATGTTTCATGTAGACTACAGTATAAAAATTATCCACCGTTCGTTTACAGGGCCACACAAAAAACTGTAATATAGTGGGACAATAGTTGAAAATTTATGGAAGTGCATTTCAGGTTGTGCTGTGTGTTATTAATATAGGATATTTATGTGTACAATGTGCTATGTACATAATTTTTAGAAAATATACAGGGCTACTAATAATTAAGGGAAAACATTCTTTTTTATTGAATTTAATTAGTGGAATTGTTTTACTATAATATTTTACAATGTCCAGAAAACTGCTCAGGAAGTAAAAATAATTCCTCATACCCATGCGGTCAATAAAGTATTTTTTAAGCTAAATATTTATCGCTTGTTTTTTTTTTTTTTTTTTTTTTTTTTTTTTTGTACATTTACACGTTTTGTGGTTTCCTGAATACTGGAGTCATATTTTTAACGTTTGATCTTTGTCTCTACATGTTTTCAGAGAGTAACTTAAAAACAAATAATTTCACCCAATTCAAATTGTATTTTGAAACTAATATAATTTCGTTACTGAAAAGTATGATCAAGATTGACAAATTTCAAGGAATGGTGCGGGTGGAAGTTTACTGAATAAATTTATATGAACTTTTAATAACGGATTTCAGTTCTATATTGATATAGGTACAATATTCAAACGGGGGTTGGGGGGATGAAAAGTGCAGTAGCCTTCCTCACACAGAGTTATTTGTCAAATAAAACTGTTCCGCAGCTTACTTTGAATTATTTTTAACATAGATTTAAAAAACAGTATTCGTTTCCGTTGTCTTACCCTTTAACCTCCAATTTGTATTTATAGTACTGAAGTCATAGGGTAAGAGAAAGTCATGCGAGTGCAACACCAGAATAATTTTTTAAATATTTGTATCTTTATTTTTCGAATAGACGCTTCGATTTTGGTAATTATTAATTTTATTTCATACATTTGATTGTTGTTTTGTTTAAAGAGGTACTACATTTCCATACCCTTTCGAAAACTTTGTTAGATTATATCAGTGGTCAGTTTGCTTAATTTTTGGCAAAAAAAAAAAAAAAAAAAAGAAAAGAAAAGGAAAGGAAATAATTCTATTGGTATGCTTGTTCAGTGAAACGTCTATAGTGTTTAACAGAACCATTTCATTTCTCATTCATTCAGAATTCATTTATCCGTAAAACGTAGCTTAGAATTTACGAAAAATTTTAGAAGCGAAGAAATAAATGGTGTTTTCCCTCTAAGTTACAAAAGTAAAATTTTATTTAGAAAGAAAAAAAAAAAAAAAAATCCGGAGTGAGTTTTTGCAGTTGAGAATTAAAATTAGCATCCCTGAAAGGGTTAAATAACACAAAACAATTTCTGTTTTTAAAATAAATTCTTTTTGTTGGTATGAGGAATTTTAATACGTTAGGGAAAAATAATGATACTAAATTAAATATGTAGAATTGAATTACGTCACGAAAAATCTAAATGAATATAAATGAATAGATAGATACATAGTTAAAAATTTTGAATAGAAGGATTAGGATGTCATTTTTAATTTCTTGTAGCCATTTGAGCTTTAAAATATTACGATGTAAATAGTTGTAATTAAAATTACAAATTTAGATATATATATAGATACATAAATGATTTTTCATTTAAGCATATAGCTATTTATGTATAAATATTTTTTGTGGTAGAATAATGGAAAGTAATTATTAATCTGTATGTAAATATTTTGATAAAAAAAGTTGTTTGCTTTGAAATAAGAATAAGATAAATTTATAAGTGCTGCTTGTAAAATTGAAGGAGAAGGGGAAAAAATGAGATAGGGATCTCTTAGACTAGCTGGCTGCCCAGTGACATTATAGAACAAAGATGGAAAGAGGAAAGTTTATAGGACTCATAAAACTTGAATGGAGCATCGCAAAAACAACTCCAGGCTAGGGAATTATAGGCCACCCGCACGTCACACACACACACTCTCCCTTCAGCCCTCGACTTAAGAAGAGCATTTTTTATAGAAGTGCGAGGACGGCTTCGGGGTCAACTTTTCAGCGAGACAGTGATGGAATCTCCCGGTGGTTCTCCAGATATCCTGCTTCCTCCCTCATCAACTGCCCTTGAATTTTAATCTCAAAATATGAAAAATATGAGCAACCCGAAGAGACCTAAACACCTATGATTCATCTTTGAAAAGAATCTATCGAATGGAGCATCCAAGTGCATTCCTATTCCAGAATCTCGAAGCGCCCTAGAATTGTTAAATAGAAGTCCTCTATGATTTGCTTGAGAGTTAATATAAAGAGGAAAGATGTAGAAATATCCCACTGCCGTTTACGATGGAATAACCTCCATAATGCTCATCTGGGTGAGTCAAAACTTTATAGTCTAAAAAATATATATATATTTAATGGTATCTATCCCCATTTATTCTATTATTTAGTCATGTCTGAGTACTACCTAAAGTAATGTTGAATAAAATTAAACTTGAATTGAATAAAATATTAGTTTTGTATAAGAGACCAAAATATTTAATAAAATGCACTATTAATGAAATTCTTTGTATATCTATTAATTAAGGAATTATTTATTTTGGAAAATTTATTTTAATTTGAAGTTATCTCCTTAATAAATAGATAAGTTTTATGACCCATTAAAAATATTTAAAGAACTTGGGTGTAACTTTAATGTAGTGAACGCAATGTACGATACAGTTTGGACAATGTCTTAAATTAACAATTTCTCTCCAACATAAATGATGAGGCCAATTGTTTGTTTTAAATATCAATCTAAACCAATGTTTAGTAATTTGAACTGCAAGGAGGAAAGAATTTGGAAATACATGCGTAAAAATCGAGCGCTATGCATGCGGGTGCAGGCAGAGCAACTAGCTGGTGCAGAGCAATAATAATAATAATAAACTATAGCGCTGTGGTAAAATTATTTCTTTTATATTTTCCAAAATAAAAATTTCAATATTGTGTCTGTTTTTTTTTTTTTTTAAATGTATTAACAATCTGGAGTGACTCCGCTTAATTTTTATAACATTTAGTAGTTAGCAGGAGGTTTAAACAGATTTGAATCACCAAATCATTTAGTAAAAATCAAAAATGAAAAGTACAGTAGCATGTTCGATTGTCTCTTTTCAAGTTCGAATATTCGTACAATGAAGGTAAATGTATACGAGTTTTTTTTTTTTTTTCTTGTGCGTTCCTGTAAAAGAGTATAAATTTTAATGGCCCGCTTCACTCACCATTGCCGGAAGCCGAAGCTAATGTTATTCTATGGGAAATTTTATTTACTTATAAATCATTAACTTTTACATATTTTTAAAGTCTGTTTTCACATTCAGAAAATTCCCAACTGTTAAACTGACAGACTTTTTTTAAAAACTAATTTTTTTAATCTTTAATATTTTATTTTGAAGCTGTAAAATACGAATTTTCAATATGTGAGGTTTTTCATTTTGCAATTTCAAAATAAAATATTAAAAAAAAAAAAAAAAGAAAAAAAAAAAGAAAAAGAAAAGAAAACAATACATTTTTAAAAAAGGTCCGTTAATTTAACAGTTGGGAATTTTCTAAATGGGAAAACAGAATTTAAAAATATGTATTAGCTAATTGGTTATAAGTAAAGAAGATGTCCCATAGAATAACATTGGCTCGGGCTTCTGGCGACGGTAAGTGAAGAGGTACCGTTAAGCAAACAATTTCCATTACGATCATTCTGTAGCAAATTTCTAAAACATACATCAGTTTCAGTCCCTTTTAATTAGTATAATCACTCCAGAATTAATTTTTGCTAATTTTATACCACAAGTTGTACTTAATCAATAGCAGAGGCTCAGCCAAGGAACAATTTCACATCAAGTGGCTTGGCGTGAAGCTAGCCCGCTGACTGTTTTTGAAAAGGGCAGAATTGTGATTATGTTTTCAATGCACAATTTTGGAAATGTATCAAATTAATGCTTGTTTCAACATGAAATGTATCCATGTATGAGTGGATGAACACGATTGCGTCGAAACGCTTTGCTGGGTTTACTCAATAGAATTAAAAGTCGATAAATATATTATAGGTTACCATTAAGTGTAATGAGTGAAGGATTTCTTTCACAGGGACACAGAAAAGAATTATTTATCATTACGGTCTATGGACTCAAATTATTTGAAGTGCGTTAGCGTCTAAACTCTACATTAGATTAACATAAAATTAGGTAGGCATGTTATAGGCCATTGTTTAAAAGTACCACACATTTTTTTTTTTTTTTTTTTTTTTTTTAATGGTTGTCAGATTTTTTTTTATATATATAAAAATAAATGTTATTTGCTTTTTAGATGAAATATTATTACTTTCCGAACGTACATTATGTAAGAAAAGTCATATAATCGTGAAAAAATTCGCCTTTGCAATTTTGGTGTATCTTTACATTTTGAGGTCTCCTGGGTTCAGTTTTACTATATTTATAGTGATATATGTGAGTGAACACTATGATGTCTAAACACAATCGATTGAACTGAAAGTTAACAGGTATGTTATAGATCACCATTGCACGAAATGTATAGATTTTTATGAGTCCAAGACTTATATTTCTTTTACAGGGACACATAAAGCTAGTATGTTGTAACTACCACAAGACTTTTTTCTATATTTTCTTATACAAATTTACTCAGTACAAACAATTTATTAAAACTATTATTTAACACTATCTACCATGATGAATGCAGACAATTTTCCTCTTAGAGAAAACTAACACTAAATATCCAAAGACAGTCAGTTTTATTCTCTGTAATTATTATTTAAAAAAATGCATTTTCATAATGATTATCTCCATTTCAAATGTCGTACAGTTATACGCCATAGAAGTTGATATATTATCTTCCCGTTCTCGGAAAATATTGCAGTATAGCAGCGCCACCTATTGGTCGATATGCATCTAAATTGAATTAGCATAATGTCTCACAATGGCCTTTTAACATATCAAGTTTTGTACGACGTTCAAAAGCAAAGTTAAATTTTTTATAGCTAGAGTTGACTGTAGCTCTTGTGTATTTTTTTTTTTTTAATATATTTTCTGCAGAACTAGTATTTCCGTTATATCTGTGTGCGATAAACTTTATTCTTGCAAAATTTTCAACGAATTTGCAGTGAAATTTTATGAGAATGGTTTTCTTAAGTATCTATATTTTGAAATAAAAGCTGAGATCTACATGTAAATTTAATTCTTTTATATCGGTATTTTTATATTATTATTATTATTATTATTATTTGTGTGTGTGTGTGGGGAAGTGTGTGTGGGGAAGTCTGTGTTTTTCTACAAAATCTGCTATATTTCAGTGATCTTTTGTAAGTATCATAAAATCTTTAGTTCATAACGCAGGCAAAGGTAATAATATAGAGCAGTATAAAGGAAAATAAATTTTATTAACTTAAATTTACTTTAGTTGAAAAGGTCTATCGTATCTCATGTAAAAAAATCAGCCAAACATTTTTAAAGATTTATGCAGGAAAACTGCAGGTATTTCGCGCTTTTAAAAGGTTGCATATAGGTATTTCAAGTAAATCTGTAAAAAACCTTTAAAAAAAACTGAATATTTTCTGTAGGAAACCTACTATCTTCAAATTACACTGCAAAATATAGGAAGTCCGAAATACCTGCAGTTTTTATGCGCTTTTTTTTTCCCTTAAAAAACAGATTTTTTTTTCCCCTTAAAAGACAGATTTTTTTTTTTTCCCCCTCCAAAAACAGTTTTTTTTTTTTTTTTTTTTTTTTTTTTTTTTGGGGGGGGGGGCTAAAAATTATCTATTTTTTAATTTTACAAAAAAAAAAAAAAAAAAAAAAAAAAAAAACTAATGTTTAATTTTTATAGTTTTATATCACGCATTCAAATCAAAAACTTGTACGTTTAATCAGTTTTCTATATTTGCAGAGTGGAGATTCTTAGAATCGCAGTCAGATACCATTAATCTTAAATTATAACAAAATAAGTACATTTTACATATAAATTAATTTTAAAATATGAAAAATTAGTTTATGCACATTTTTTTTTTTTTTTTTTTTTTTAATAAAATGTTCTAAGAATACATCCCAAATACTCTATAAATTACTTCAATAATAAGAAGTCGATAATTACTCAGAGTTAAATTTAAAGTAATTAAATACACTTACATGATTCCTCGTTTCACGGAAATATTACAGTCTTTCAACACAGCCAAACTTTTAAAACTAAAGTTTAACAAGCTGCACTCTACAGCTAGACACTCCTGTTTTTCAGGGTCTATAAACGTTTTGAGATTCTCTAGTTCGCAGGCTTCCGCGGTATCCTCCAATTCGACCATTGCTCAGTTATTTTTTGCGTACAACTTTTTCGCAGTCAGCGGCACGAAAATTTGCGCCTCAAGATAATAATTGTTGTAAGCGCGACATATCATACTCGAAAAAAGAAAAAAAATCTTTGGATTTCTGCTTCCCTATTCGATCCTTATCGATTTCAAGCTCAGAGGTCATGATAAGAATGTAATACTTGTGTTCAGCATTTTTTAACCATTGTAATAAATCCATACTGTTACAATCAAGCTTAATTCTAATCGAGCTCCGCGCTTTTTATGGTGATTACTTCATATATGTTCTCTCTTTCCGTATATTTTTTTCTTAAATGATTTATTTTTTCCTCCTTTTAAAAATAACTGGAAATGAAGTCATCGATAGCGTATATGATAAGAGGTGTAATTTAGTATGGTGATATACTATAAGGAAGAAATTTAAAATCATATATCAGTAATAATAAATTTCTTGAATTCCAATGAAGAGAAATGAGTAATAGGTCAGATTTGTAACTCTCGAATTTTCCATTTCTACAGCTGGTTTTCGATTTTCACAAGCGCAAATATAAATCCAATCGAGCCGATATATATATATATATATATATATATATATATATATATATATATATTATGTGATAAGATAACAATAATATTTCAAAAATTTACTTTTAAGATTTTTCTTTCGTTCTTTATTTTACCGGAATTAGCCCCCCCCCCCCCAAAAAAAAAAAAAAAAAAAAAAAAAAAACGATATTAAAAAATATTTATTTAAACCGAAAATCGTAAGTTCTGTAAATGTGCATTTCTGAAGTATATTGTTCGATAAATTTTAAATAAATTTTTTAAAAGATATTTTTATGAAGACAAGAAATGTTTTGTGTATTATTAAATAGATACATCATTATTTTAAATTTAAAAAAATTCTGTCGTGAGAAAAATAAAGCATAGTTAAGAAAAGCCACACTTTGAGAAAAGAAAATGAATGCATCTTGAGGTTTCAGAGTTCTAAAAAAGGTTCAAAAATATTATGAAAGAACAAGTTCATCCCTTTTTTTCCCTCGCCATTTCTTTCCCCTCCCCTGAACTAACACACTTTCTTCTGTAATCAACAGAAGAAAATATTGGTTTTGTAAAAAATTTTGACGTCCGATTTTCGATGGATTTACATGTTTTAAGAGGTCCAGAATACAATTACCATTAATCCAGCATATTTTCAACCATTACTATAAAATATCAGTCTATGCGAGAGAAAAACTTTGTGGCAAATCTACTAGCTTAAGAACTATTGCATAGAATTTGATGGAAATTTCTATGTTGTTGCACATTGACAAATTATTCCTTATGAACATTCGGTACAAATCAATCAACAGGTGGCCCAGTCATCCCATTTTTTTCATAATTTTTATTATCACAGTGTAAAACAAAATTCGTGTATAATTGTACACAATTATTTTTAACTAATCATTGTTAAATTAAAAAGATAGATAATATAATATAATATAATATAATATAATATAATATAATATAATATAATATAATATAATATAATAGTCAACAAGGAAAAAAAAATGTCGATATTAGCTCTGACATGTCTTTATTTTCTGCTGTAATTATCACTTCTCCCAACAAATAATTTTTTATGCAAATGCTTCAAATATCTCTATTTATGAATAACAGACTTTATCGTCAGATTTAGGAGAACAATTTACTTGGACTTTTCTTATTGCTAATGAATGTTAGCACACTAATTCTACGAGCAGATTTTCTTCTTTATTTTGAACTTATACGACATCTGTTTAAAAATATCTGAGAGATTTAAAACAAAATTTTTATCGGTTGGTTGTGTTGTAAAGAATGCAAATTTATATGCTGTTAAAATTATTTCTACAAATACTATTTATCATAAAATTTCAAAGCAATTTTCTTCTATTATTAATCCGTAATGCGCTGTGTCCTCGCCTCGAGGACGCAGAAGGAGTCCCGACTGCAAAAACATATCCCGGAATTTTTTTTAACAATTTTTTTGTTTTATAACATAGCAGAAAAAGTCATTTATTTCTTGTAGCTTAATTTTGCTTGTAAAGTCTGGTGGCAATCAAATTTAAAGGCGGGTAATTATCTTGTGCGTCAAAGGGTTAAGCCAGAAGATGTCTGTAACGCAACAATATGCACACACTTCGGTTTACTCAGAAATAAAGCATACATATTGGCTAGTGCAATGAATTAGCTATTTTCCAGTAATTCATGGATTAAGTTATTCATAATTTAACAAATCTACATAATTTTTTCGATAACTTAGGTGCCAAGTCTCTATAATTTTCAACGCAGACTTCATACCGGAAAGCTTTTATAAATGTTTACAGTTTGTTAAATTTTATTTATTCGTCAAAAATATGTGACAGATTCCTTTTAAAAAGTACTGGAGTATAAATCTGATTTAAAAATTAGCAATGTTGGCAGCTATGCGATAATATATTCATCAGCTCTAAGGATCCCCATGAGCATGACCACTGCAAGCGCATAAAAGCTTCGTTTTCGAAATTAGAAGAATATGGTTTATGAACTGTTGTTCCAGAATGCACCTTTGGTGTGTCTGAGAAAGAATTTTTAGGCTTTTATTCGTGTATAGCAAGAATTAAACCTCTTCCAGATATAGAAAAACGTATACTTGATTTTCTGAAATTATTCACTTTAACTCAATTTCGCCTATTTCTCGACATCCTTAATTTGCAGGAATATTTTGTGCAGGTACCCTTGCTCCTTTAATAGAATTATTAGAAGGACCCACAAACGAAAAGAAATCTCTCTCTAGCGTTCGTCCTGGGCAATTAAAATGAAATGAGGATTCAGAAAACGCTTTCATTGATGCTAAATATGCCATTGATACTAATTTTTAGTTTAAAGTAAGGGAGTGACCAGGTAATCGGACCACCAAGTTTAAATATGCCATTGCTGATCCGGAAGCTCTTTTGAGACACTTTGTACCAGGGGTTCCGTTAAGTATATGGGAAGATGTTAACCGGTTGCGTTTTTTTTTTTTTTTATGAATTAAAGTAGAATGAATAAATTGACATATTGCAAGCAAGGAGCTATATTCCATTTATTTTTCGAAAAAAATAAAATAAAGCATATGTGTATGTTAGAAGGTAGAATTTTTTTTATTTATTCTGATCAACTAATATATTACTAGCAGGCTTTGCCCGCTTCGCTGACCACTAAATTTAAAGGAAACTCGTTTCGATATAGCTTTATAAAATTAAAATAAAATAAATTACTGAAATTGTTCAAAAGCTTGCTCCAGGTCCCTGCTGCATTTAGCAGCGATTTGGTCGTCAACTGCAACTCGGGCGCTTGTCCCTATTACCTGCGACAATAGTTTACCAATGAGCTTCCATTTAGGTGCTTATTATATAACAGTTTCGAAATAGATAGTATCGAAAAAATTGGAGTTTCCCTTTTATATTTGAACCCCAGTTACATGTGAACAACACGTATAGTGTTGTTCACATGTAACTCGGACTGGACTCAAACGTAACTGGGTTTAGACAACATAATATTTGCTTTTACGTTATTTCATATGTTTTTTTTTTTTTTTTTTTTTTAATCCAATCAACCATTAAATGACAGCAATTTCACGCCAAATATTACAATATGCTGTGACCGGCTACGTCTGTCGCATGAGACAATTAATTTTTTGTGTTTATATATAATTCATGGGTTGTAAACCTGATAGTACAGCCTTAATATAGTTCTCTTTGGCGGCTTTTGAATTTTTGTCACCATTTTAGACTTAATCCATTGTAACAATAAGACTTAATCCCTTGTAACAATATGCTATGAGCGCTATTTCTGCCGTATTTTAGACAACTAATCTTTTTATGGTTATATATATTTCCCATTAAACATATTTTTATTTATTTATTTAAATATTAATTTGAATTTTTCAAATATTTCTGTTCGACAGCGTGAGAGTGCAGTAACACACAGAGGTTCATTTGTTTGTATGATAAATTAGCATAGTGATTATTATATAAAAAAATAAATAAATAGGTAAACATTATCGTGTTACACAACTTTATTATGTCGCTCCATTGGCGGCTTTTGAATTTTTGTCGCCATATTAGCGATGGATTTTTT
This sequence comes from Salticus scenicus, assembly GCA_963930645.1. Classification (NCBI taxonomy): domain Eukaryota; kingdom Metazoa; phylum Arthropoda; class Arachnida; order Araneae; family Salticidae; genus Salticus; species Salticus scenicus. The sequence goes on from OZ005649.1 coordinate 35,680,943, forward strand.
TTTTTTTTTTTTTTTTTTTTTTTTTGTATGAAAAGGGGAAGACTATTTTGCTAATAATTTTATCATACTCTTTTTTGTTTATAAATAAGAATCCTTTATATTCTGCTTATATTTTTAATGCTTTTTAGATTAAAAATAGTGCTTGTTGAAATAAATTTCCTATCTTTAAAACTGCATTTGTTCTGTAAATTTTGTGTAAAAATAAATCATTTATGTTTTTATATATTTGATGCGCTACTTAGATTAAAATGGCTGTTGCTATATTAAACTTCTTGTCGAAAAACGTTCGGTGTACTTCAACACCAAAATTTAAAAAAATCGCCCAGCAGGATCTGTTAATGAAGCTGATAAAATAAAAATATGGTTCATAGAGTTTAAATAATCTATTTAAAAAAAATTTTTAAAACCCAAATTATTAATCTATCGTATCACATACATAGATATAGTAATAATATATAGATTGATCATTGGGGACAAAAAAGTGATTCCTTTTCACTCGGGAAAAGACGGCGATTTTACCAAAATATGGCAGTCTTTCCCCGAGTGAATACACACGGGAATATGCACAAATGTTTTAGCAAATAAAATTCATGAATAATTTATTTACTAAAGGTGAATGAAAAGCCCCAGATATAGTTTCAAATTCATTCTTCTTTTTTTTTATTTTTTCTTCAATACCACTTAATCGCTGATTCCAAAGCTTTTTTTTCGGCATCAAAAATCTTTGCACGATAATATGGGGATGATAGATCTATATATATTATTATATCTATGATCACATAAATCTTTTCGAAAATAGAATAAAACTTAATTTGAAAAAAAAATAATAACTTTTGTTTATTAAAAAAAATAATTGATGAAATTTGAAATGCAAGTTGGTCTAGTGGGGTACATGCTGTATATTATATTTTTGTGTTGTGACGTATCGTAGGCTTGAAATCATCAATAGAAGATTGCTTTTCTTTAGAGAAATATTTTTTTATTTCTCATTTACAAACACTATACGACACAAACACACATACATAAAAGGTAAACGAAAACACGTTAGCACATATTGCATAAAATGATCGCTAATCTTTGGACCAAAAATAATAATCATGAACGGCACTCAAGCCAGGCACCCGCTATTCTCGGCGTTGCCTCATTCCCTTCTCAAAACAAACTATATACTAAAGTCTCTCTTCAATTCGAAAGTCTTTTCACCGTGCTTAGAAATCCTTAAGGATTTCTACCGTGCTGAACAAACAGCGCCCTCTCGTGAGTCTTAAAGTCATTAGTCTGAAGTCATTACAGACCTTCTCCCTTCAGGGGAGAAACTTTTCACTATTGTAGAGGGAAAAGTTTGGTTAAATGATACTTCATTAGGATAAGTCTATATTCAAAATCGATAGTCACAATGTTCAACATATTGGTCCATTTTCTAGATATCGTAATCAATTTAAAACAAGTGATAAAAAAAAAAAAAAAAATACGAGCAAGCACCAATTCTATGCAGAAACAGTACCTGGTTATATTTAAATGCACCAGACTTATCCCTATTTTAGATTAAATACACTATTTAACTTATTTTAAAATATACAATAAAACATATACCAAATAGAAAATTAAATATTATTACACATACACGAACTTTTTTTTTTTTTAACTAAGGGATAAGAGTTAATCTATCAGCATTCTGAGATTGTAATTCTATACACTCAACAACCTCATAATTAAATAATCTGCATAGAGTTCCCAAAGTAAAAGTCTGGGATTTGGTCTTTTTTTTTTTTTTTTTCTCAGGAACATGAATAGCTTTATACAATTAGGACTAAGTAAAATAGGATTTTGAGATAAATTCTCCTTTAGTTCTTCAAATGACCTTTGGCAAGAGCTGTTCCAGTCAGTGGATTTTAGAGTCCAATCCTTTAGTAAGTCTGACAAAGTTGCATTTTCAGAAAATTCAGGAATGCATTTTCGATAGTATTCAGCTAATTCCAAAAAGGCTCTTACATGAGTCTTGATAGTAGAAAACGAAGAATCTCTTTTGTCTCGAACATTTATTTTACTTGAAATCCTCAATCCTTGGCCTACTAAATGTCCAGAATTCTTCACATGAGCTCGAGTAGGTTGACATTTAGAAGGTTTGATGTGCAACTTAGTAGCACTTATTTTGTAGGAAATGTCTTTTACATGTTTTTTCCTTGCTTTAGGAAAATTGACGACTTTCTCACTATATGGCACTGGACACTTTTCACGGTCTTTCAATAAATTTGCCATTAGTTCACTAGAATCTTTTGGTACATTGTTCTTGGGCTTGAATGTATTCAATGTAGTTGCAGAAAGCTTTTCTTTCAAATAATTTTGTTCCTTCAATTGTTTCTCATAAGTTAAGCATTTTTCAGATAATTGCATAAGATCTAATTTATTTTTTTTTGCAATTCAGCTGTCAACTGATAAAATTTAGCATTAGAAATTTTTTCTTTCTCTTCAAGAATACTAAACAGGTAATCTAATTTGGAATTAATTATAGTAATTTCATTTCTTTCTTCAACAAGCTTTTCATTTTTAAGACAAATTTCTTTTTCTTTACCTTTCATTCTTAAGAGTTCTTCTTTCATTATGTTAATTTCATTAGACAGCTTAAGATTTTCAATTTTCGTATTTTCCAGTTCTTGTTTGTAATTATTCTTTTCAACATTCAGAATTTCTAACTGATTTAGAAAATTCTTCTTTTCACTTTGTGAATCAAGGCGAAGAGTTTTTAACTGATTTTCAAACTTTTCTTTCTCTCGAATTTCTTCATTTATCTGCTTTTGATATTCTAAGCATTTTTTATTCAGATAAGCCTCTATTTCTGCTTTTAGTTCTTCCATCACAAAATTAGTCTTCATTTTTCTGTTTAAGGTCTTTTAAGGCATTATTTAGTTCTGAATAATTTTTGGTAGTATGTTCCAACCTTTCAGTAAGTTTTTTATTTTCAAGAGACAGTTCTTGTTCTTTAATTTTCTTTTCTTCCATCTCCCCTTTCAAACATATTATTTCATTTAACAATCTGAAATTTTCAGATTTGAGATGGTCAGAATTTATTTTCTCTTTAAGTACAACTTCATTTTCTATTTTATTTTGATTTTCTTTGATATCCTGCATTGCTTTAGCAAACACTTTTGGAGAGGTTTTATTAAGTTCTGGCCATGAAAATTCTGGAAGGATTTCTTCTACCTCCTCAGTTTTCTTTTCATCTTCAGATTTGCTCTCAATCAACTTTTGGTCAAAATGAGCAACATCTTTATTTTGAATATTTTTCTTCACCTTTAAAAATTTCTTAGAATTTCTTGTTTGTACAGAATTTAACTTAGACACTTGTACATTTTCTTTTGATTTGCAATTTTTGAACATTGCAGCAGTTTTATTTCCTAACAAATACTTGTCACCATAAAAGGAATTTTGTAGGACAGCTGCTTTAGTTTTTAAGTGTCCATTTTACAATCCAATTCAATTTCTGCAAGTGGTAAACAGATAGGATCCACTTCTAATGGATTTCTAATATACACTTTCTCATTTGTGTACATATGTGGTTTCACGTACTTGCTTCTGATCAAATCACATGAAGCACCCGTGTCTCGAATTATTTTCATCTCAACACCATTCACTTTACCTATACTAGTATAAGGTGTCATTGATTTATCAGAACCTGCCTCAGTTATAATATGTGAGATAAATTCTTCATTTTTCTTTAATTTATCACACTGAGTTCTGAGATGATTAGCAGATCCACAAGCAACGAGCAATTTTTCTTTTATCAAATTCTTTATTTCTCTGATGTTCCTGGGATGTTTCTTGTTTTGCATGGAATTTCGGCTTAACATCTTTGTTATTATCGTTAGACTTACCATCACATAAGTTTTCACTTTGGTTTCGAAAGCTGAAAAAGTTCTTTTTGGGCAAATCCCTCTTTTTGAAGCTTTCTCTAATACCCTCAAATTCATCTAGTTTTTCAGCTAAGTCCATAGGTGTCATGAATGTAAGCCAGTTTTCTAAAAAATGATCTCTTACATCAGCAGGCACTCGAAACTTCAACTGCTCAGTCACTATTAGGTCTTTCAGCTGTTGGAAATTCTCTATCTTTAATTCTGTGAGCCATTCCGTAAAATAACTAGATGATAGGCATAATTTCTCCAAGATTTTTCGGACGATTTGTGGTGCTTATAAAAACATTGTTTCAGTTTTTCACTATTTAATTTATATCTTTTCATAATGATATTTTTAACAAAATCATAATTTGTCGCATCGGTTAGCGACTCTCTGGCCAACATTTTGGAAAGTTCTGGCAGTAAAACTGCTAACAGGTAGGCCACCCAATCCTTTTTTGGAACTCGTGCCATCTCCGCTCTTCTTTCAAAATTTATTAAATATAAACCCATTTCATCATGTTTTTCATCAAATCTTGGGGTAATTTGGGTTAACTGTATTCTTGGGACCGATTCAATCACCCTTTCTGGTTCTAATAATCTTTCAGGATTTTCTTTTGAAATTTCCAATTTCTTTAATTCAAGTTCATATTGTTGAGTTTCTCGGGTCCTTCTTTCCTCTTGTCTTAGTCTCTCTTCTTCTTGTAGTTTTTTATCTTCAAGAAGCCTTTCGAATATTAATTTTACTTCTTCCTCATTATAGGACTTGCTAGATAAAATTAATTTCTTGATGTCAATGACTCTACTGGAAGTATCTACTTCGACACCGATTTCCTCACAAATCTGAATCAATTCATGTTTTCGAGCTTTAGCTAAAAATGACATGTTTCAAAACCCCAAACAAAACCAGAATGCTCTCAAAACGATAATAAGATAGTTTAATATATATATTTTCTCTACAAATAACAATTTCAAATAATCTTTTTATCAAATAGATAGGGACAAGTGAGGTACCTCTGTGATATACTTAATTCTCTATTAAATACATAATGCGAATTTAAGTACTTTTAAAAAAATATTTTCTCACGTCCTAATACAAAGACTGAGGTATTTATTATATTATTTTTAAATCAAGGCACTGTTTCATACATAAAAGGCACTTACCCCTTCAGTAGCGCATCTTTGTAGCGTCGGACGTATGCCATTAGCTGCCACCATACCACTAGTCTGTGACGTATCGTAGGCTTGAAATCATCAATAGAAGATTGCTTTTCTTTAGAGAAATATTTTTTTATTTCTCATTTACAAACACTATACGACACAAACACACATACATAAAAGGTAAACGAAAACACGTTAGCACATATTGCATAAAATGATCGCTAATCTTTGGACCAAAAATAATAATCATGAACGGCACTCAAGCCAGGCACCCGCTATTCTCGGCGTTGCCTCATTCCCTTCTCAAAAAAAAAAAACTATATACTAAAGTCTCTCTTCAATTCGAAAGTCTTTTCACCGTGCTGAACAAACAGCGCCCTCTCGTGAGTCTTAAAGTCATTAGTCTGAAGTCATTACAGTGTTCGTGAGAGAAAATTTAAAAGAATTTGAAAACTGCAATTTTTAATCCCTTTTAAAAATCATGTGACTTAATGTGAAGCAGATTTTTCATTTTTTTTTTCTCCTAACGGTTTCCATACAATCTTCTGCTGTTGCCACCTAAAATTCATACTTCAGTTAATATTAAAAAATCTAATTGTCCGATTGATAAGCTGTTTAATGCATCGGATTAAAAAAAATTTTCCCTTTCATTTGCTACCTTATTTGTAACGATGCGACTGATATTTCTAATTTATTTTCTAATCTTTCTGATTTATTTTCCTCATTTTAAATAAGTGTAAGATTTTTTTTTTTTTTTAATTATTATTATTTTGTCGAAAAAAAAATGGCAACAATTAAATTATGGATAAAATTTTAAAATTTAAATGACTTATTTATCAGAAATTAGAAGGTTGTCTTTTACTCCGTGGTTTTTATTTTCACATTTTAATTAAGAAAAAACTAATCATCCGATTGATAAGCTGTTTAATGCATCGGATTTACAAAAATTTTCCCTTTCATTTGGTGTCTTATTTGTAACGATGCGAGTGATATTTCTATTTTATTTTCTAATCTTTCTGATTTATGTTCCTCATTTTAAATAAATGTACGTTTTTTTTTTTAAATTATTATTATTATTTTGTCGAAAAAAAAATTGGCAACAATTAAATTATGGATAAAATGTTAAAATTTAAATGGCTTTTTTTTATCAGAAATTAGAAGGTTATGATTTTCACATTTTAATTAACCCTTTCATTCCCAACTTTTTATTTTTCATTCTAAAAATCTGAAATCTGTAAAATAGACTCACTTAGCATCCAGAATGAAAAGATAGAAAGGAAAATTTTTCTTTTTAATTTTTTAATTAAAATTTAAAATGATTCCATATGGCATCATTGGGAATTAAAGTAGTTATCAAGTCAAGATGTGGCTGATACCATTTGGAATCATTGGGAGTTCATGAAAGTAATTTGAATATTATTTTATTTTATTTTTTAATATTAATACAATTTTTAAGAAATTATGTGTTTAATTAAAATAATCTGGTGTGTCACTCACACGACTTTCTCTTACCCTGAAATTTAATACTATAAATACAGGTTGCAGATTAATAGGTAAGATAACGAGTACTGTTATGTAAACCTATGTTAAACAATTCATATTAGGCTTCTGCAGAGTTTTTTATGATAATTAGTTCTGTGTGAGGGGGGCTACCGCCCCCCTCAACCCCCCGTTTCATTAATGCACCTACATTTATATAGAATTTAATTCGGTTATTAAAAAATATTTCTCTATTTAAAAAATAATTTATTAAAATTATTATTTAAAAAAATTATCTTTTATGATAAGGCAGACGATTTCCATATTAGAGAAGTAGTTTAACACCAAATATCCAAAAAAAGTCCATTTTATTCTCAATATTAAAAAAAAAAAAAAAAAAAAGTACGATTTTTTTTTCAAAGTTTTTTTTTCGTTAAAAGTAAAAAAAAATCGATAACTTTGTTTTAAATTATCGCATATCGATGGTTCAACCATTCGTTTTAAAGGTATTAGCGAGCTCTTTTGAAAGATACCCATCGTGAAAATTTACACCCCTCGAGGGGGGACTTCCCCCCCAGGGGGGGGGGAGGCGAGGCTCCTACATACACAAAAAATTTTTCCCAGTTAACTGTCTCTATTTCAAAAAATATATATTTGTTTCATTTGGTTTAGTGCAGTCTGTAGACGTTAAACTGTATTTTCCTGCAATTTCCCCCATAGACGTAATGTATTAGAATTCTCTTGATTGTCCCTGTACACGAACCATTTGCTTGATCTTAACGAAAAGCTTACTGTAGCATCCCTATATGATACACATTTAGAATACCAAGTTTGAACTTTCTGCCATAATTTGTTTTTGAGATATGCTGATAACAGACAGACACACACACAGACACACAGACCATTTGCTAAAAACATGATTTTCGTATTCAGGGGACCTCAAAACGTGTAAATATAACAAAATCTCGCATTCGAAAATTTGAGCCAAAAACAATACTTTCTCTACCTTATGGGTAAGAGAAAGTAAAAATTAAATAGCAATATTTATATTTATTGACACTGTTGTTAGTACAAAACAATATATTTGTTCAAAAGTTACTTCAGTATCTGAGAAAACTGCAATGTTAATTATTTGGTATGAACAGATTTGAAACAGTTTTTTGTGTTGTTTAGACACAAATTAACATTACATTTTTTATACATTAGTCTAGAATATAACTTAATACATAATTTGCCTCTTTGTTTTCTGTCTGTGTGCTGAGGCCAGTGAGCTATGTTGTCATATCTGACATCAGGAATTGTTTTCATGGATTGTGGTCTTCTGATTTCTGTTGGTGAATAATCAGAATTTTTTGGTGGCCGTCCCTTAAGGTACTGGCACTTGTTGATCATCAAAAGGGCTTTTGTGATGGATGACTTAAATTCAGATAGTGGCATATACTTTTCCTTCAAACCTGACAACTGTTGCAATTCTCTTCGATAAAGAAGCCATGTATTCACAATGCATATATCTAACAAATGGAAAATTATTCTGAAGTAATATCTTTTTCCCCGTATACCAACACGATAAAGTACTACGACATTATCCATTAAGTCCACGCCCCCTATTCTTCTATTATAAATATCAATAATGTGCGGTTGTTTCAGATCAATATACTTTTTTTGATGAAACAGACCACCTCTGCACATCTTTTACAGGTTTCACTCCACAAAATCTAGAAATCACAGTAACACATTTATTGTCAAGCCCTTTTACAACTGTTATATTTTTATCATCGGTAGCATAATCATAACTTCCACGTCCAGATGCTTTTAAACCATTTTCATTTTTGGTGAATGGACCTTTCTTTTGAGATATTTTGGGAATACGATTTTCGCGTATAGTTTCTGCCATCAATAAATTACAGGCTTGAAGTTGAACAGCTAAGTGATAAGTAGAAAACCAATTATCTATTTAAATATTGTGATTTTTATCTTTTGGGACAGTTTCCACCAAGCGTACTACAACGTCTCCAGTGATTCCAAGTTTAGTTTTGACCTGTACTGTGTGTTTTCCAGTATAGATTTCAAAGTCATATAACATGCCACTTGCACCACACCGTGCAAAAACTTTTATGCCCCACTTATGCGGCTTGTTTTGGACGTATTACTTTAGTTTACTTCTGCTCTTGAATGGGATTATAAACTCATCAATACTGATATGTTCTTCTTTTTATAGCATTTTCAAGTTTTTACGTAGTGCATCTATCAGCGGCCTAATTTTATAAAGCTTGTCATGGCCAGGTTGACCGTAGGGTATATTTTTGTTATTCTCATTGACATGAAGATATTTTCTTAAAGTGTGAAAGCGATTCCGAGTCATGCTATTTGCAGTCAAGGGAAATCATGTTGAGTCGCTCGAGTAATAATTGTATGCTGGCATAGATACAAGGCCCATCAGGAAATGAATTCCTAGGAATACCTCCATTTCAGCTTTATTTGTGTTTATTGATTTTGCTGTTACTTCGCATGAAAATAAATTAGTTTGATTCACTAAATTTTCAATTATACTGTCATCACAGAAAAGTTTAAAATATTCATATGGTGTAAATAATTCAGGCAGTGGATCTGAAAATTGTCCTTGAAATGTACAATCAAAGTTCTCATGACCTTTTTATACAAGAGACAGTTTCGAACAGGTTCTTTTTCGAATTAAGTTTACTTTTAATATTTTTCAAATTCATTTTCTTTCTTTTTTTATTACCTTGAATCTCACAGCCTGCCTGAGGATTTTCAAAATTATCTACATCAATAATGCTCAGTTCATTATCTTCCAACTCATTTTCAAATTCCGTATCTTCTATCACAGTCTCTTGTTCACCTTCTATTTTGATATCAAATTTACCCACAAGAGATTGGGCTATATGAATTGAGTTATTTTTAACTCCATTTTGCATTTCACCATCCTTAGATATATTGCCTATGCTATTTTCAATAACTTCTTTGGAGTCTTCTAATTCAACATCTGAAAACTCTCCATTCATCAGTAAATAAACTGCTTTGTCAACTGACAGAATTTCTCGTTTTCGCTTTGACATTTTGAAAAATTAGAACATAAAAGCATAAATCCTATATTTAATAAAATAGATATATCAAAAGTTTCAAAATAATATGAGAAAACACTAGTAATAGTATTAGTACGAATCAAAAAAAGATAGCCATGTGAATGAATGAAAACAACACAGCTATCAAGAGGTGTCTGTTGAATTGTATTCAACTCCCACAGATGCCATTTGGAATCGTAACTTTTCAGTAAATAAAAATATTAAAATTTCAAAGAAATATTTGCTTAAAAATGGTTAAAATACTATTTATGACCCTTTTAACAAATAATAAAGTAGTTGTAAGGACTGTTATTTCACTTAAATTGTGCCAAAAATGAAATTTATTTCAGCATATTTCACGGACTTGAGAAAAGCTTATACAAGCATCATTTCATTCACCAACAGGCATGGTAGTGCAATTTATCGATAAAAACAAAAAATACATATAAGGAGGGAAAGGTATCTAGTTTATAATAATATTTACTTGGAATCTGTGGGAGTTCTAGGTGAGGAGAAAAAAAATCGTAAACATTATGATTCCAATTGGCATCGCTGGGAATGAAAGGGTTAATTAAGAAAAAACTAATCAAAAATTCGAAAATCTGACTTCGATGTGCACAACGACCCTTCGGGATGCACCTTTGTGTTAAATCTCGTGACTGTCCGAGCTACCGTTTCCGAGATCAGGGAAATATACATACAAATATTGCTCACTTAATAGTATAAGATACGACATATCTTCAAAAAGTATCGAACTTTTAGTTTACACAAATACATTTATTGATTTAGAAATCCAAAATACTTATCCCTTTTAACCCTTTCAGTCGCAGTGTTCCCGCTGATGAAACACCTAGTTTTAATTCTCAAGTGCAAAAACTCATCCCGGAATTTTTTTAGCAAAAATTTACACTTATAACATAGCAGAAAAGGCCTTTTTTTTTAACCTGAAAATTTAAAATTTCTTTTATTTTGATTTTGTTCTTAAATTCCGGTGGCAGTGTAACTTAAATGATCCGAATTACCCTGCGCCGCAAAGGGTTAAAGCAGTCTCCTTGCATACACTTCTCAAAGCATTCCCGCTACTGTTGGCAGTGATGCCAGATGGTCGAAAATTATTTCCCCAAACAGGTCTTCAAATTTCTCCAAATCAGGGATTTTTGTTTTCGGAAAAATCCCCAACTTGATTTCTACTAATAAGGGATAATAAATTTTTTTTCAAAAAGAAAATATCAAGCAGATTTAAGCTCAGATTTTTCCCCAAATGAAGGCAATTTTTGAAAAAAAAAATCCCCAAATACAAAAATGTATTATAATCCCCTTTAATCAGTTGGTGCTGTTGGAGAGGCAAGTGTAGAAGTTAATAATCGAACATTGTGAACCGAATACAACTTATTGCGATGTTCCATTAAAAACTCGAAATGCCCCTACACTGACGATAAAAGTCCCTACTTTAGTGAATAATCATGAAAAAATTAGAAACAACAACATAACCCATGCGTAATTCCTTGAAATTTCCTACAAAATTACCAAAAAGTCTCAATGAATTTAGGCTGGGATTGCGGTGCCTCGCTCAACACTATCTTACACACAAACTCTGTCTTAAGATTTAAACAAAACGCAAGTCGTATTGCAGTGTCTCACTATCTTACGACGACTTCAGAGATATCTTAAGTCGAATCGTAACTGGATGCGCGCGCAATCACAAGGTAGGTCGCTCGGCGTCTCCAATTGGATAATTCGTTTCTCCCGCCGGGGACTTACGCTTGAGGCACCGCAATACCAAGTTAAGATCGTTCTTAAACTCGCCCATTCTACGAAAGTTCGTAAGATTTAAGATCAGACTTAAGAATGAGGCACCGCAATCCCAGCCTTGAACTTTGTCTCTACACCATGAATAAAGCTACTGAAAGTCCCTAGTCTTAGGGATAAATCATTATGTTGCCAACATTGACGGAATGTTGAACTCCCCAGATTTGTCCCCAAAAATTTTAGAATTCTCCAGAAAAGTCCCCACAAACATTTGGTCCCCAATATTGTCCCCAGAAGCCTCAAAAATTCCCAAAATGGGGACAAAATCTCCAATCTGGAAACACTATTGGAAACACTATTGGAAACACTTCGGGAACGCAGTTTTTGGATTGGTGAACAACCGTGTCGTCGCATTACGCATGTTTTTTTCTCTCGGCTCAAATCCGCTCCCTTTCAGCTGCATTTTCAGCTTTGGAGAAAGCCAAAAGTCACATGGTATTTATATCGGGTAAATAGGAAGCCTAACAAACCACAGGAACGTTATGTTTGGCGACGAAAATCTGAATTAAATACGCAGAATGTGCAGGCACGTTATCATGATGGAGCTTCCAAGTTTTCGCTGCTGACAAATTCGATCGTTTGCGCCTCATAGCATCACGAAGGCGACAAAAGACCTCCTACTACAGTCCGCACTTGCTAAAGGCCTACCTGCATGTGTTTTACTATTTACTGATGTGTGGCCATCTTTCAAGCGGTTGTACCACTCCTTTATGCATAAAGTGATTATATGACATCGTCCCTGAATGCCTGTTGAATCTTATGAATGGTTTTCGCTTGGGTATCGCCAAGGTTTTGCCAAAAATTTGATGTGATATGGCTACTTAAGTTTTTCTGTCATTTTGCAAAAACTAAAATTCGATGACCACTCACTACACGTCTTCACTCGTTGGCTGACTATCAGTGACTGGCGCTTTCTGCGGGCGAAAAAATATTCACGATAGTCTCATGAGTCTCTCCTCTACATCTGCACTGAATAAAGTCTCCTACATTTGATTGGTTTACGCGGGAAAAAAATAAGGTTCTACATTCTTTGAACACCCCTCGTATGCTTTACAAAACCTCATCAAAATTCACCCCGTCAATTACGCTATTTAGATTTCATTTCGTGGTATTCCTAGGACAACAGGCATATGCAAGTTTTTTTAAATGTTGTTGTGGACACGTTTTTCAGGATTCCAATCGATTCTATTATAAAATTTTATAGTTTTAATTTTCAAAAGTTAGCTGGTACGAAAATATTATATAGATGCACAAAACTTTCTCCGAAATAAAGCATCACCATCCATCAAATTGAAACTTAAACTAATTGTAAGATTCTGTTCTCACTCAGTGTTGGTAAACGTTAGACGCTGGGCCTGGGTTGTGCTCGTCGACCTAGTTGTTCGGCGTTTACTGGGTTTTCCTCGAAACTTGCGTAAATACGGGTTAGGTCCCAGAACCTGATTATGCTTGTTGAGAATTCGGGACACTGATGCTATTATTTGCCATTTAGAGACCCATCCTCTAATCTACAGATCTCATTAAAATGACATAGTCTGAAAAAAAAAAAAAAAAAAAAAAAAAAAAAAAAAAATCTAAATATTTTCATCCATTTGAAGCAATTTATGTTATACAGTGCAGTTTTTACATTTTTTCTTCCTTTTTATCGATCTGTTTCTTCTATTTCATAAGTTTTTATCAACCTATAACAAAATCATTAGTTTTATGTCAAGACAACCGAAAAACTAAAACGCATTGGTTAGTCAATATAGTTAACTTATTTTAAGATATTATTGAAAAAAAGATAACAATTGTTTACTCTCTTTAAGGTAATACAGAAAGAGAGTGTTTTTAATCAGTTTTTTATTTTAATAGATATATATCATGGGAAAAAATGTACTATTATTTTGAAGCTTTTGGAGGTGAGACGCCCTAAATTTTAAAGTTCTAGGACAGTACTCCATGTGCCTGTGCCATAATATGGCCTTGCTAGGCCCTCAAAAAGACCCCCCAAAGGAGGATACTCCACTCAGGCTTCAGTGTACCTATATGAAACACCTAGTTTTAATTCTCAAGTGCAAAAACTCATCCCGGAATTTTTTTAGCAAAAATTTACACTTATAACATAGCAGAAAAGGCCTTTTTTTTTAACCTGAAAATTTAAAATTTCTTTTATTTTGATTTTGTTCTTAAATTCCGGTGGCAGTGTAACTTAAATGATCCGAATTACCCTGCGCCGCAAAGGGTTAAAGCAGTCTCCTTGCATACACTTCTCAAAGCATTCCCGCTACTGTTGGCAGTGATGCCAGATGGTCGAAAATTATTTCCCCAAACAGGTCTTCAAATTTCTCCAAATCAGGGATTTTTGTTTTCGGAAAAATCCCCAACTTGATTTCTACTAATAAGGGATAATAAATTTTTTTTCAAAAAGAAAATATCAAGCAGATTTAAGCTCAGATTTTTCCCCAAATGAAGGCAATTTTTGAAAAAAAAAATCCCCAAATACAAAAATGTATTATAATCCCCTTTAATCAGTTGGTGCTGTTGGAGAGGCAAGTGTAGAAGTTAATAATCGAACATTGTGAACCGAATACAACTTATTGCGATGTTCCATTAAAAACTCGAAATGCCCCTACACTGACGATAAAAGTCCCTACTTTAGTGAATAATCATGAAAAAATTAGAAACAACAACATAACCCATGCGTAATTCCTTGAAATTTCCTACAAAATTACCAAAAAGTCTCAATGAATTTAGGCTGGGATTGCGGTGCCTCGCTCAACACTATCTTACACACAAACTCTGTCTTAAGATTTAAACAAAACGCAAGTCGTATTGCAGTGTCTCACTATCTTACGACGACTTCAGAGATATCTTAAGTCGAATCGTAACTGGATGCGCGCGCAATCACAAGGTAGGTCGCTCGGCGTCTCCAATTGGATAATTCGTTTCTCCCGCCGGGGACTTACGCTTGAGGCACCGCAATACCAAGTTAAGATCGTTCTTAAACTCGCCCATTCTACGAAAGTTCGTAAGATTTAAGATCAGACTTAAGAATGAGGCACCGCAATCCCAGCCTTGAACTTTGTCTCTACACCATGAATAAAGCTACTGAAAGTCCCTAGTCTTAGGGATAAATCATTATGTTGCCAACATTGACGGAATGTTGAACTCCCCAGATTTGTCCCCAAAAATTTTAGAATTCTCCAGAAAAGTCCCCACAAACATTTGGTCCCCAATATTGTCCCCAGAAGCCTCAAAAATTCCCAAAATGGGGACAAAATCTCCAATCTGGAAACACTATTGGAAACACTATTGGAAACACTTCGGGAACGCAGTTTTTGGATTGGTGAACAACCGTGTCGTCGCATTACGCATGTTTTTTTCTCTCGGCTCAAATCCGCTCCCTTTCAGCTGCATTTTCAGCTTTGGAGAAAGCCAAAAGTCACATGGTATTTATATCGGGTAAATAGGAAGCCTAACAAACCACAGGAACGTTATGTTTGGCGACGAAAATCTGAATTAAATACGCAGAATGTGCAGGCACGTTATCATGATGGAGCTTCCAAGTTTTCGCTGCTGACAAATTCGATCGTTTGCGCCTCATAGCATCACGAAGGCGACAAAAGACCTCCTACTACAGTCCGCACTTGCTAAAGGCCTACCTGCATGTGTTTTACTATTTACTGATGTGTGGCCATCTTTCAAGCGGTTGTACCACTCCTTTATGCATAAAGTGATTATATGACATCGTCCCTGAATGCCTGTTGAATCTTATGAATGGTTTTCGCTTGGGTATCGCCAAGGTTTTGCCAAAAATTTGAT
Organism: Salticus scenicus; assembly: GCA_963930645.1. Taxonomy (NCBI): domain Eukaryota; kingdom Metazoa; phylum Arthropoda; class Arachnida; order Araneae; family Salticidae; genus Salticus; species Salticus scenicus. The sequence continues at coordinate 35,696,169 of OZ005649.1, forward strand.
GTGATATGGCTACTTAAGTTTTTCTGTCATTTTGCAAAAACTAAAATTCGATGACCACTCACTACACGTCTTCACTCGTTGGCTGACTATCAGTGACTGGCGCTTTCTGCGGGCGAAAAAATATTCACGATAGTCTCATGAGTCTCTCCTCTACATCTGCACTGAATAAAGTCTCCTACATTTGATTGGTTTACGCGGGAAAAAAATAAGGTTCTACATTCTTTGAACACCCCTCGTATGCTTTACAAAACCTCATCAAAATTCACCCCGTCAATTACGCTATTTAGATTTCATTTCGTGGTATTCCTAGGACAACAGGCATATGCAAGTTTTTTTAAATGTTGTTGTGGACACGTTTTTCAGGATTCCAATCGATTCTATTATAAAATTTTATAGTTTTAATTTTCAAAAGTTAGCTGGTACGAAAATATTATATAGATGCACAAAACTTTCTCCGAAATAAAGCATCACCATCCATCAAATTGAAACTTAAACTAATTGTAAGATTCTGTTCTCACTCAGTGTTGGTAAACGTTAGACGCTGGGCCTGGGTTGTGCTCGTCGACCTAGTTGTTCGGCGTTTACTGGGTTTTCCTCGAAACTTGCGTAAATACGGGTTAGGTCCCAGAACCTGATTATGCTTGTTGAGAATTCGGGACACTGATGCTATTATTTGCCATTTAGAGACCCATCCTCTAATCTACAGATCTCATTAAAATGACATAGTCTGAAAAAAAAAAAAAAAAAAAAATCTAAATATTTTCATCCATTTGAAGCAATTTATGTTATACAGTGCAGTTTTTACATTTTTTCTTCCTTTTTATCGATCTGTTTCTTCTATTTCATAAGTTTTTATCAACCTATAACAAAATCATTAGTTTTATGTCAAGACAACCGAAAAACTAAAACGCATTGGTTAGTCAATATAGTTAACTTATTTTAAGATATTATTGAAAAAAAGATAACAATTGTTTACTCTCTTTAAGGTAATACAGAAAGAGAGTGTTTTTAATCAGTTTTTTATTTTAATAGATATATATCATGGGAAAAAATGTACTATTATTTTGAAGCTTTTGGAGGTGAGACGCCCTAAATTTTAAAGTTCTAGGACAGTACTCCATGTGCCTGTGCCATAATATGGCCTTGCTAGGCCCTCAAAAAGACCCCCCAAAGGAGGATACTCCACTCAGGCTTCAGTGTACCTATATACTGTCGAGGTCGCGTGTGTTTAATGTCGCAATGACTCACTATATTCCATTTCAGGCAATGTACTAAAGCTGAAAGAGGAGAGGTTAGATTTTCTAACCTTTTTGACTAAAGCTATGCATGACAGTCTGATTTGTCAGTCATTTTGAAGCTTAATCCGGAGAAAGGTCGGCATAGAATATAGCATTGAGAGTTAAAAAGAGAAATGCTCAATGATTTTTAATAGATATTTTTAACCTATAACATGTTTTACGTTATTAATAAATATTAGGTCCTTGCAAAAGTTCGTGCGGACGCGGATCATTTTATTGCCTCCAAAGACGAGAGCTTCTATCCCCGTGGTATACATTTGTTACCCGAAAAATGGGCAAAGGTTGTAGAAAGTAATGGAGAGTAGAGATGCAAAAAACCCTGGAATTTAAAACCAAGGGAAAAAACCCGGGAGTTTTGGGGAAAAAACTGGGAAATTTGGGAATTTTGCAGGGAAAAAACAAATTAGAAATCTCTGAAGCATATAATAAGTTGTTTATTTAATATAAATGGCAATTTTAAGGACTTGGATATACTGATAAGATAACAAATTTTTATCATTTTATTTTCAATTTATCAGAACTGTAGCCAAATCAAAATTTGTAAAGAAACTGAAGCTTTCTTTATTAAATTCGCAGTTAAGATGTTAGATATACAATGTTAGATACAATTTCCATATTATACAAGCTGAAGAATTAAGGAAAGCAATGTACATAATCCTGTAATAGTTTGAGAAGAGAAATAATTAAGATTTGAAAAGTTCTTTAAAAATTTCTATTTTATAAAACTAAAGAATTATTTAAAATGATGAAGTGGTTTTTAGAAAGAAGAATTTTATGCAATTACTACAGTGGTATAGTTTCTTTTACAAGTTATTTTCAGAAATATTTCTTATTAGCGTTTGTAAAAAATTGATATTAAATTTCCTACAATGAAAATTTTTTGATAAAAATTTATATACATATTTTTTCCTGATTTATATATATACCGGGTGATTCAAAATAGATGTTACAGCGATTATCTCGTAAACTAAGAAAGATAGAAACAAACTTCCAATTACAAAATTAGAGCAAATTAAGAGTAGATTTCAGATATGGAATTTATTTTGTACATGGGGCTGTATACATATTAAATACGAAATTTAATTTTTATACGGCCCCTCCTATCATGTGACTTATATTTAGAAAAATATTCTCCTCGCTGTAACAATCAAAATAAAAAAAAAAATCATCTCTCTAAGTCAAAATCTCGCTGAGTTATTGCAATTTGAAAATGATGACTTACACCACTTTTTTTTCAATTTTGGCATCTATTTTTCAACGCCAACGAGCTCACTTTAGGGGGTTATCTATGAGATGAGAAAAAATTAAAAAAGATCCCTTCTTTTAAAACAGCAACTAAAATCGTTCAAACGCGTGAAATCAACAGTTTTAAGAACTTAATGCAAATTTACATTATTTCGTATTGTTAAAAAATTTAATACTTAAATTTCTTAGGGGGGTCACCTGCAAATTAAAACACGTTAAGAGAGGGAAAAAATTAAAAGACTAGCAAAACCGTGTAAAATTTTCGTGCTTTATTTTTACCACTTTCCATCATGGTTGAAAAATTTAATGACTTCGGCTCTTCAACAATTCCAGCAAGATTGGAAAGTGTTAATGACTTCGATTTGTCTGTCTGTCCATCCGTCTTTCTGTGTGTCCGCGCTCTAACTCCCGTGAATATTCATAGAATTCCCTGAAACTGATATATGTTATTTGAGTTCACGATCGGATGTTCCTTATAGAAAATGGAGTGAGTACCTCTGCTATCTTGTGCACAGGGACACCCGAAAATATCCCAAGGCATTGTGTTCTATGAGAGGTATTTTTATAAACCATATTTTAATACCTTTAATTTATGCATACATTAATAAAATTGAAATACGTTATTATAGTTTTCTATCGGATATTTTCTATAGAAAATGGAGTAAACACCATCACTGGTTTGTATACAGGGACACCCGAAAGTATTCCAAAGCATTGCGCTCTATGTGAAGATATTTCTATAAACCAAAATTTAATTACTTTGCATAAATCTTAATGAAGTTGAAGTATGTTATTCATATGCACAAAAGAATGCTTTCTATACTGTACAGTACGATTAGCATTAGATTTACAGGGCACGCAAAAATATTCAGTTACGTTAAGGGTTATTATTGAACATTTGCTGGAATTGCATTTTCGTTTACATTAAACATTTTCTAACAATTTTTAACTGTGAAAAATTTCAATTTACATTTTTTTTTTTGTCTGACTGTCCATCTGTCGTCTGCCCGTCCCCAGCGTCTATAAATATTTTGAGAAATGACATATGTTATTCAAGTTTACTATATGATATTCCCTATTTAAAATGGCATTAATTAATTCTCTACAATTGGTTTATGTACAGGAACGCACAAAAAATGCGTTTTGGGACAGATATTCTTATAAGTTACATTTAAATAACTTTATACTGTAAAAATCATAAGGAAATCCATATTTATTGTTAATATTCTAAAATAATGTTTTGTATAGAATATGATATGTATAGATGTATAATTCTATGTCAAGGGGGTTACCGCCCTTCTCAACCCCTGTTTAATTATAGTACCTATACTTATCAAAACATAAATCAAGTCTGTTATCAATTTCCTTAAAACTTGCAAACCTTGATCAACTTTTCAAGTGGCAACTAGATATGGAATCCAAAGTATCAAATTCGCATTTCCTGTAGTTATTACTTTCTCATACCCATAAGATAGAGAAAGTATTGTCTTTGGGCCAAATTTTCGAAAGCGTGTTTTTGTTATATTTACACGTTTTGAGGTCCCCTGAATATGAAAATCGTGTTTTTAGCGGTTGGTCTGTGTGTGTGTCTGTCTGTTATCAGCATATCTCAAGAACAAATAGCAGCAGATATTCCAAATTTGGTATTTTAAATATGTATCATATAGGGATGCTACACTAAGCTTTTCATTGAGATGAAGCAAATGGTTCGTGTATAGGGACACTCGAGATTATTCAAATACATTATGTCTATGGGGGAAATTGCAGATAAGTAGAATTTAACATCTATAGACTGTACTAAACCAAATGAAATGAATATATATTTTTTATATGCATAAAAACATGCCTCATGTAGAACATGGCAGAAAAATTATTCTCAGTTCATTTACAGGGCTACACAAAACAATTAGATTATAATGCGACAATAGCTGAAAATTGATGGAAGTGCATTTTAGGTTGTTCCGTATATTATTACTATAGGTTTATATTTAGGTGCACTATGTGGTTTGTACATATTCTTCAAAAGATACACAGGGTTGCAAATATTTAAGCTATAATATTCTTTTTTATTGCTAAGTGAAAGTGCTTTAATATAATATTTTACCATGTCCAGGAAAGCTGCTCAGGAATGGAAATGAATTCCTCATAGACATATGATAAATAATGTATGTTTTTAAGCTAAATATGCAACGCTTGTGCTTTGTGTATTTACACGTTTTGAGGCTTCCTTATTACCAAAGTCAAGTTTTTTAAAGTTTGATTATTGCCTGCGTCGAATAATTTCAGGAGATTCCCCCCTCACACAGAACTAATTATCATATAAAAATCTTCCGAAGCCTAATTTGAATTACTTTAACATAGGTTTACATAATAGTACTCTTTATGTTACCTCTTAATTTCCAACCTGTATTTAAGGTATTAAATTTCAGGGTAAGAGAAAGTCATGTGAGTGGCACACCAGATTATTTGTTGTTAAATTAGGCTGATAATTCATATATATACAGATCAACGAATAAAAATTTACAGCAGACACTTACACCAATTACATTTAATAATAATAAAAAAAAATTTACCTTAATTTTAGGTAGCCCTGTATATTGTCTATAAACTATATACACATGACTTTGTATACGTAAATTTAGTGTTATATGTAAAATGGGTTACACAAAATGAAATACACTTCCAGCAATTCCCAAGTATAGCTCCAATATATCGAAATACTCTGGGTAACCCTGTAAATGAATTATGAATGGTTGCTATACCACAATCTACATAAAACATGCTTTTATGCGTATAAAAAGTTTGTTCTTTTCATTTTGTTTAGGGCAGTCTATACATGTCACACTGTACATATGAGAAATTTCGCACACAGACGTATTATATTTGAATTCTTTTGGATGACCCTGTAAACAAACAATTGTCTGATCGTAACGTATACTTTAGTGTAGCACCGTAATATGATACGGATTTAGAATATCGAATTTAGATTTTCTGCTACTATTTGTTCTTGAGATATTCTAATATTACACAGACACACTTACACAAGGAGAGAGAGAGAGAGAGACCAACCGCTAAAAACATGATTTTTGAATTCAGAGGACCTGAAAACGTGCTAATATAACAAAAACTAATTTTCGGAAATTTGACTCAAAAACATTTCTTTCTCTACACCTTGTATATGAGTAAGAGAATGTATATAGAAAAAAAATGAATTTGAAAATTCCCTTTTAGTACATAAATTATTCATAAATTTTATTTGTTAAATTATCTGTGAGTATTCTCTTGTGTATTCACTAGGAGAAAGAGAGACATTACAGGTTAAAATAGCCGTCTTTCCCTGAATGATTTCTTCCCCCCCCCCCCCGAAACGCTGATCAACGTGTGTCATATTACAAAAGCGATAGTAATTACAATTTCTCACTTTTGATACAACCCCTTAAGACTTGGCGAAAAATGCTAGAATTTTCAAATTGCAATAACTCAGCGAGAATTTGACTTAGAGAGATGATTTTTTTTTTATTTTGATTGTTAGAGCGAGGAGAATATTTTTCTAAATATAAGTCATATGATAGGAGGGGCGATATAAAAATTAAATTTCGTATTTAATATGTATACAGCCCCTTGTACAAATGAATGCCATATCTGAAATCTCCTCTTAATTTGCTCTAATTTTGTAATTGGAAGTTTGTTTCTATTGTTCTTAGTTTACGAGATAATCGCTGTAACATCTATTTTGAATCACCCGGTATATATTTTTCTGTATATAAAAGTTTCTGCATTTCTAACACAAGTGGGGAAATTTTTCGAATTACTTATATATTTCCCTAAAACATATTAAATTTAAGAATTCTTCTTCTTTTTTTTTTTTTTTTTTTTCTTTTTCTTTGTTGTAATAAAAAAAAAAAAAAAAAAAAAAAAAGAACAATTTAAAAATTATTAGGTAACAAACTAATTTCTTAAATACTTCACTTAAGTTTACCTAAAATCTTAAGTCCAGTTCTCTAATTGTACATTCATAAGCCAATTATGAATAAAAAATTTAAATGTTATTAATTCTCATTTAAGAATGAAAAGGATATCTCAAGAACGTAACAAAATAATACTAATGAATAATGACAGAAACTTACTGTTAGTGTTAGCACCGCATTAATTATAATTATTTTCTTCGTTTTCGGAATAAACATTGAAGATGCTCGAATTAGCTGGAAAGGGAAAGGAAAAGGAAATCTATGCAGGAATTAAAGTTGAAGTTAATTTAAAGATCGGAGGCTAAATAATTAACAAAAGTTATAAAAATATTCATAATTTCAAAATTCCCAGTTTTGGGGAAATTTCAAAATTCCCAATTTTGTCTTAAATTCCCAGGGGAAAAAACCGGGTGTTTTGAAAGCCTTGCATCTCTAATGGAGAGTATTTTGATTAAAAATTGTCATTTGATTTGATGTATTTTTATGAAATGAAGCAATAAAAAACCGCACGAATTTATGGAAAGACCTAATATATTTACACCAGGATCACGGATTACAATATTATTAATGCATTAATCTGTGCCATAGATATAGAAGTTTCGTAAAATGTATAATGCTTTCTTTCTATTAGACCTTCTAATTTTAAATTCAAATCGACTACCTAATATTGAAATAATTATCTGAAGTTCGAAATTTCTTAAAAAATGCTTAAAAGTGTGAAATTATTTTCTTTAAAACGTTCTCTAGTTAGGTTGACCAGATCAGAGTACCTTTATAATAGAGAAATATTAAAAATTGCTACATTGCTGATATATTTTTTCATTCCTAATAAATAAGGACTAAAAGTAAAATATTGATTAATAATTTACTTTCTACAGTTTTTTAAAACTTAGAAAAATTCCTTCAAAATAAAGATTGTCTCCAGAAAAGGGGGACATTTGGTCCTCTATACTCGGGGAAAGGATAACTTGACAGTGTGTATTAGCCTGTAGAAATTACACATCCGCGAAAGAAAATAGTTCTTTAATATATTTAAGTGTAATAAACTTTTTCTCGATTTTTTTTAATTCTGGTAAACTGAAAAAAGATTAACTATTTAAACTAAACATATTTATGTTAACACATGGAATTTTTTTGTAATAGATAAGCATAAAACTTATATCAATGTATTGTTTCGCGAAGAAAGTCTGTTGGCGAAATATTGGCGGAAGCGGGAATACCGGAAGCAACCTTTTAACCCCTATTGTGAGTGCGAAACAGTTTGGTGGGGCTAATAGATTACTTTATTTTCGAAAATTTGAAGATAATTAATGCACAGTCCGCTTCTTTAATTTCACAACTGTTAAAAATAGAGTAAAAATTTTGACGGATTTGAACTTTTGGGAAATTTTCACACCAGATTCACTCCAAATATGTCAATGAAATATTCAAGCTAACAGGAATAAGGAAAAATATTTTTCGACAAATGCTTTTTCTTTTTCGTTATTATTATTACATTGATAATATAATTTGAATTCGTTTACGCATTGTTATATAAAATATTTTTATTTCCAATACAAACAACTAATAGTGTTTACATTAATTTATACTATGCACTATATACTAAAGATTTTACTTTTTTTTTTTTTTTTTTTTCTGGAACAGAACAATAAAAGAAAAACATAATTATCTTTAATAATAATAATAATAATAATAATTATCATATATATATATATATATATATCAGACTTATACATGTAAAATTTATATATAAATGGGAGACAGATCAATTATTTAAAGCCGAAATTACATAATTAGCAAGCATTACATTGTAAAACAAATTTTATTTTAATGGATATTTACTTAAAGAAAATTAATTGGGAAATAAATACTGTTTGAGACTTTATAACAAATTGATCGGTACCTTGGAGAGGAATTACAAAATTTTAAAGATATGTAGAGCAATTATGTAGGATTTTCTATATTGCAGTTTAAAATATTTACTTTTAAAGATATCGTTATAAAAAATTTTGATTAGAAAAAGCTTACATTGAATAGAATTATTACTTATAATTCTGTAGATTTAGTTGGTAAAATAATTTCATCAAGTGAATAAAAACTATATTATTTAACAAAAATAATAAATTAAATTAATTTAAATTAAATTAAAAATAAATAAATAAATAAAGGCTGATAGTGGTCAAGTGAATTGAAATGAAATTTAAATTCTGTCCTACACATTGTATAATTTTGTGAAAGTGGCCTATTTATTTATTGTGTATGCATGAAAATGTACTCCTGACACTGCCTGCTTTAATCAAGGTAGTCTACCGCAAAATTTTAACGACACAATTATTATTATTATTGGCTCTTTGAAAGAAATAGTTCTCTCGTCCTTAGAAATCTATCTTTTGAGATTTGAATTTAGAGCCAAGAGCCTCCTAAATTCATAAAAATGCCTCGAAGTTCTTCCAAAAGCTACACAAAAGTCAAAAACTTATTTTCAGATATCTAAAATAATTCCAAATTGCTACAAAATTGGTATTCATTCAATTGCTAAGTTTTTCAGTATCAAGTATGACGGAATTTTGACTCATTTTCTGCAATTGCTCTACATAATTTACTACAATAGTTATTTTTCGATTTAAATATACAAATATCCTTAAAAAAATGGGAGGGGGTTCTTAACTTTGTTTATAAATTGTAGCCCTTTGAAACGGTTACTATATAAATTTCTGAAAATTTCTCTCGAACATTATCTCTCAATTTTACCTTTAATATTTTTTTAACTGTGCCAAAAGGAAAACAAAATCACAAAATAAAAAGATAAATCGTTTTTATTTAGTCTATGCTGTCGGAAAGAAATAGTCCTCAATAAAAGTGTGGAAACATTGTTTCTGAAAATTTTAAGATTGCTTTTAAATTTAATATCACACATTAATATCAAAGCATGCTTATCCATTCAATATATCAAAATAAATTGAAAAATGCGTGACATGACATGCTTTCATTCCTATTCCAAAGAATCGAATAACGTAACATTTCCCTCTTTCTCATCTATAAAAATCTCATTCCAACCTCCTAAAAATGCTATGAAAATAAATGTTTCAACTCAGTTTTTAAAAATAGCAGTCGTAAAGGTGTGTGTTTATCAGTATTAAATAAATACATCAAGACAAATCATATTTACAAGTAAATTAAAATTCGCTTCGGCTTCCCTTTCATATAAATTGTGTGTTTCTTAATTTTATTCAGAAATAAATATATAAAAATTCTCATATTCACATTTAGCATAAAAAATCGGGATACAGACAAAATGAATGTATAAACAAATTGTAAACAGAGATTGCCTCTGCATATGAAAATTCACTATATTTATTTATTTATTTTAAATTTATATTTTTTAAATATTTTCATAAAAGCTTTGAACTATTTCCACTTTCTCATTTTTTTACTGCTTTTAATATTTACTGATTAACCGGTAAATAATAATGCAAATTGAAAATCTATTACGTTTTGTTCATTTAGAACTTTTTGTTCATTTTCTACACAGAAGATACTGCCATTTAAAAATCACAGTTTAAATCTTATGATAAAATAATTTTTCTGCCAAAATATATTCGAAATATTTTAAAAGGATATTTTTAAATTATAAATATATATATAATCGGTTTCTCTTTAAAGAAAACAAAGGCAAAAAAATGTACATACAGATAATATTTTATTTAATTTTTTCCTTTTTCAAAATATTTAAGTATTAACCTTTTTGTTTTTGTTTTTCTCTCAAGGTAAAATGTAGTATATTACATAATTTGCAGTAATATGGATTTACAATAAATTGTAAGTAATGAATTTAGTGTAAATTCATTTCTAAAGAAACTAAAAAATATACTCTGAAAAAATATTTTTACTTTAATCGAAAAAAAGAAAAAGAAAAAACTTTCCGAAATCATCGCTAAATCGCCCGATATCGCAACCCAATTACCGCCAAGTGCGTAAACAGGTCTCTGTAGCCTTTGCAATGCTAACAAGTTATGCGTTCCCCGAGTATAGTGTGGTAAGACGATGAAGATAGAGAGGGCTTCTCTAGCTTCATGAGTGCGATGTTAAGTTAAACTCAAAACGTACGTACTTGTTCGTCGTTGTCAATGGTTATATTTTTGTTTTTATTTTGCAAACTTAAATGGCAACGAAATAATTTGTTTTGATTTGTGGTTTGTTGTTGTTGTTATCGCGTGAAGCGCGTGAACTTCATGTGTCGTGTCCTTTGGTTGCATCATTCGTTATTTTTACCGAAAAGATCTATTAATATTTACAGTATGCGTAAACTTTTGAAAATTTTGTCATTTAGAAATGTAATGTCAAACTATCCGAAACAAAACTACTGTGTTTATCGCCATATACGAAGCAATATCGTTCTTGATTCAAATTTGCCGAACACTCATAAAGTGCTTTTAAATTTAAGTACTTTATCTTCACCCAAGACCGTTAAGGAGAATTGTAAATACTTTTCCTAACTTTAATTTGTTTTGATTTAAAATTTATAAATGTTGAATATCTGCTCCCATAATTATATTATTTATATGTGTGTCACTCTATATATACATATATAATATATTGGAAATTATGGGGTTTTAAATGCCGGTTTTACAATAAATAGAGAAAAATTAAAAATACAACTTTAACAAAAAACATATATAGACATCTTTTCGTAGAAACGTAATTAAAAATATTTCTATAGATAGATATATATATAGTAAGATTTAATCTGACATTTATTTAAATAAAAGTAAGAATTTACCTATGAGAAAGTCTGGATACATTCAGACTTAACAGAAAGCTAATAGTGCGGAATTTAGTGTGAAGATACTCCAAAGAAAAACTAAGAAATGATTTCCCCCCTCCCCCTCTGTTAAAACATATATATATAATTTTTATTTATTTATTTATTTCATTTTTTTATTTTTATTTATTTTTATTTTATTTTTTATTATTATTATTATTATTATTATTATTTTTTTTTTTTTTTTTTGAGGGGGGGGGGTATTTTAAAGTGAAAACTTCATCTAATATCAGTAAATGTACTTCGTTTTATAAAAAAAATTTCTGAATTAAAAAATAAATAATATAATATGTATTTACATTCATCTCTGTTCTAAGTTGTAATAACAGGAAAAATGACATTAACAATTGGGCACTCAACGGATTAGCAAAGGGGGAGGGATGATATAGGAGCTTGAATCCCCTCCCACCCTTAATGTTTCTAAATTAATCAAATCTTCATTTTTGACCACTGAAACAAACTAGGACAAACAAATCTGTTTCAGTCCACCGTAAGCCACTTTTATCCCGCTCAGTATAATGTCTGTTTGCACCTATGAGTGCACTAGTTATTAAAAATGGGAATTACCCAAGTAAAAAGTTAAAAAACAAGCATATCTACCATACTAGCCTCAAATATAAAACTATTTGACCTAAGGGAATCCTGAATAAATTTCTTTCATTTTTAGTCTAGCCATTCAAGTGATAGGAAAAACTTTATTACTTGATTAATTTTTATTTTTAAATTTCTCAGTTATATGCAAAAATTTGCTGTTCTTCATGGAGTTGTTTTTTGACATAAAAAGAAATTAGCGCTGGTTTAAACTGTTGAAAACCTCTACTGTCACAGTATGTATAGAGCAGGAATTTACTAAGGAAAAGAAACTGACAGTTACAGTATATGAGTTGAAATATAATTATGCTGTTGGTAAATTAGATGGTTTTAGTATATTTTTTAGATGACAATAATATTTAGATAAATTAACAGTTTTCATACCTGAGAAATACATAATATACAGCATATATGTACAGAGTGATCACTAAGTCCTGTTATCTCCTATCATTTGTCCACCCATACATTCATAGATAGTCACATTGTATTAATGTGGGATTATCACAGAGGACAACTTTGATGTAGTGTGACTATTCTTTACTGTTTATTCTAGAGCGTCTGTGTGTTTACCATACCATCATATTCATAACATAATATGATTCTCCTCCATGTACAACATGAAATTCTCCTTAACATTGCTAGCATGTTGGCTATAAATGCTCATTGCACAGCATCCTTAAGTTTGTCAACTGTCTTGTAACGTGTGGCAGCAACCTTTGCTTTTTTTTCTATTTACTGGGCACAAATGATTTGTTGGCGAATCTTTAGTTAACAAACCACTCATAAATAGACACATTTAATAGCAACACTTTTACTTTTAATAGTAAAATAAGCAGACACAGGCACACACATAAAAAAAAAAAAAAAAACTTTAGTTACTTTATTATGAAGAGTTTCGAATTAAAATTTGATATATAAGCTTATTACTTTATTGGTAATAAAATCAGATTTTTATCCAATTCATCGTCATCAGTATCAGAATTCATTTTGGCAAGTGAAAAATTAAGGAAATTCTGTTTTCTTCAACTTGAACATAGACTTTTGAGGTAGGAAGGGTTTTCATATTAATGAAGTTGCCATAACCCAAACTAACAAGGGACACTCATAAACTGTGACATGCTGATTGTTACTAAACTTTACTTACAGGTAGTTAACCATCTGACCGCTGCTGACAGATATATCCAGTCACTAAGCTGTTCCTTTTCTCCCAATGCATATATAATTTAAAATTATATAATTATGTGTTTTTGATTAGTTTTGCAAGTTTAAAGATCATACATAATAGCCCATAGTTATTATAATTATATTCACAGTCACATTTTTACTCCAAAGTTGAAATAAGCACTACTTTTAGTATATAAAAGTAACTGTGCAGTGAAAACAACATTACAGTTTTGTCCTTTTGAAAGGCGATCAGAGGGTTAAAGGGGGTGAAGATATACACTCCTACCAATTTATATCGTCAAACGTTACTTCAGAACAGATATATTTGCGTTTGAAATTAGAACTATTTTTTTTTTTTTTTTTTTGTGATGTCATTCAATATATCTATCTGGCTTTTCTATTTCTTTTTTCCATCAAACATGCACTGTTGATTTATTTATTTAAACTGTATTTTCTAATCGTCGGCACGTGCATGTTTTTCTTACTCTAGAATTCATTTTATTTAAAAGATTTGAAAAATATGTTTTTATATAAGAGAGAGTTTGGTTAGAATTTTTAATAGTTTATTTAATTCGTATTTTATTGTTTAACATGGTAACATGGAGCATATCAAGCAATTAAGCAGCTAATACCAATATTGATAGAATGATTATCATTGCATTGCTGGTATTTCAAAATCGCCTGCTTTCTTTATGGTAAATACTTTTAATAAATATTAATAAATAATTTATCAATGAACTGACATAGGAAAATATAGTAGAAAATTTTGTGGTGGCCACAAAATACTGGTCTTTAATAGTCACGTTGCAAATGGATATTTTCAGGTCTGTTTTGGTAGAATTTTACAAACATTTACATCTACATTCTTTCTTTCAAGCTATCTGAAATGCAATTTAAATAAATAAATGAACAGCACATGTTTGGTTAGGGGAATAAATCAAAGAAATCAAATAGATTGAATGACGTCACAGTAATGAAAAGAAAATTTCTAATTTCAAACGCAAATATCTCTGTTCTGAAGTAACGTTTGCCGATACAAATTGGTAGGAGTGTATATCTTCATACCCTTTAACTACCTGTAAAGTTTATGATCGATGTGTCATAGTTCAAGAGTGTCCCTTATAAGTTGAGCAATACTAAATTACAGAACCAGTGTACAATCAATATTTAAATTTATAAAACTTATTCACACACTATAAAATTAATGAAAGCACTACCACTTTTGAAAGGAAGTGACCTTTCTTCTTCAGGGGCAAAACACGTGTTACTACCTTGGAGGCAAAAGCAAGAGTCCTGCTTTTGCCTTCAAGGTAGTAGCACGTGTTTTGCACCTGAAAAAGAAAGGCCACTTCTTTTTGAAAACAGTAGGGCTTTAATTAATTTTATAGTGTATGAAGTTTTTTAAATTTAAATAAGATGGGAGCAATAAAACATGATTATTAAATCACACAGATGTGCAATAAATTTGATTGACAATTGTGCATTAAATTTTGAAATGTAGTATGATCTAGAAATTCTTATGTAAACAGAATAATATTCCAATTGAGAATAAAAATAGCAAATGTATTGAATGTTCCAAGAAGTTTTGATTCAGAAAACAATCTTGTAATTTGAAATGTAAAGAATTAAAATATTTTTGCCTGTTATTTTATTTTATAGGAAATTAGATTGTCTATCATTAGATGATAATTATGTTTTGAAAATGTGAGGAGAAATATATGAATTCACGATAATATAATACTTAAAATATATATATATATATATATTTATATATATATATGTAATTTTCATTTATGTTTAAACTTTTTATTATCAATTCATTGTTTTTTATTTCCAAATTATTTATGAAAAGTATTACTATGATAATGTTTTATCAGAAACTATATATATATATATATCTAAGATATTAGTTAATTTTGTTTTTCTTTTAACCTTATGTAGGTGTTGAGGAACTACAAAAAGAATTTCACAATCCTAAAAGTATTCTGTTTCAAGTTCTTAATGAAGCTTTTTTAAAAGATCAAAATTTAGATATTAAACCTTCTATTACTGCTGAACAGATTCAAGATGGTAAATAAGAATACATATATTGTGAAGATTTATAATACATAAATGAGTGGACATATTTTTCAGTAATTTTATATTTATTATTATTAGATTCTAATAAAGCATTAATGTGGAGGGCTAATTTAAAAATGAAATGGCCTGAAGAATTTGAAGTTGAAAATATAGCTAGAAGAAAAACAGATGCTATTAATGTCTGCTTTTTGCATGCTTGCCATAAGCTTAAAGTATGTATGGTTTATTTATTTTTACATTTGAATAATCATTATTTCTTTTTGTTAAATTATTAAAGTATTTCCTTAAAGGAATTCATGATTATAATCTTGCGCTTATAAATTTAATATGTTTTCAAACTTGCCATTTAAAAATTTATCGTGTCTTTTTCACTTTCTTGCCTTATACAGTAAAAGCTGTTTCACATAAAAGCATAGAGTTTGGCAGTTTTGTACAGAAATGTGTAATAAACATGCTGAAATAAATCATTTATATGTCAAAGAATTATTTTAGGTGATCTTTAATGTTGAAAAAATCCAAAATATTTCAGTTATAACAGCTTTATAGAAACAAAAACTATATATTGGCAACTTTATATCTTGTTAATACATATATCAGCTGACTAAGTTTATTTTGACAAATTATTATTATTTTTTTAACGTACATAGTTTGTGTTGATTACTGTTTTTAAATTCATAGTTCTCGAAAAGTATGTAAAATAAGTCTCTGAAGCGTTTTTAGAACACAAATAAAGATATTTTACTTAATTTAAGACACATTTTATCAAAATATTCCAGTTAGGTGATTATATATTATTATTATTATTTACTTAATTACTTTTTGAATGAAAAGAAAATTTTTTCTTCATCCACCTATCTAACTGAATGGGGAAGACATGTAGGCAGTCTTCTAGCTGTCAAAGGTCAAAGTAGAAATTTATGATATCCATAAAGAATTTGGATTGTTACACTTGTACTTCAGTTTGATTCAAGAATCAACTTTCATTTTGTGACATTTTATTTTGCTTAAATTTTTAGTTTGATGACTGTAATTTTACTCCTAATTGACATTTTATCTATCTTTTCATAAATTTCACTTTGACAACCGTAATAGGTAAAGCATTTTGGCAACTAGAAAAAAAAAAGTTGCCAATGACGCCTAGCTTTTATCTCCTAATTTCTAACCCTCTTATTATAGCATGAATGTAATTGCTATTAAATATGGAAGGGGAAAAGAAATTTGATCAAATTTAATATATTTTACAAAACTGTATATGCCGTACACAGACAGTAACACTTAAGTCATTAAAAATAATTATAGCCAAATAGAAATTGTAGTTGTGATATGTAATAACAATTATAAAATTTTTGGTAAGTTTTTACATAGATATTTTTATTTATGGATATCTAGAGTAAAGAGATGAAGCCCCCCCAAGAGTTTGGTTACCAGAATGAGTCAGGGCAAAACCTCCTAATAATTAAAAAAAAAAAAAAAACTTGTATTAATTTATCTTTTCTGATTTATTCTTCATCTTAATAACCAAGTTGATTTTATCTCTCTCTGCTATATTTCATAAACTTTGTCTCTTCTTGATATAGAAAAAATTAATTTACATCAAAGTATTGTTCATATGTCTCATTTATATGTTTTTTTATGCTTATATATTTAATATAAACCTTCATATTAATTCCTATTCAATTTAAACTTTAACACTAAAATCCTTCATTTTTATGATGCAAATATTGGTTGTATGTTACACCTTTTTGAAATCCACAAACTATTTTTCACAGTTCTTATTTCTGTGTTCTTCCATTATTTTCTTAATCTCCATTATAAATTTCATTTTTTTTATGTCAGTCCAATGAAAAGTATCTAGTAAATTGAATTGGATTTATTATAATACTGTATCATACTTGCCAACTTTTCCGGTTTTCCCGGAAGACTTCCGGTTTTTTAATGTATCTTCCGGTCATCCGGACAGATGATGAAATCTTCCGTTTTTAAAAAGTCGCGGATATCGTTCGTTTTAAAAAGAAAACCCAAATGTTCTACGAAATTTCCTGATCCCCAATCTTTCTCCATCCATAACATAAATGTCAACATTAATTTCAAACTTGTTTTATGAGATTCTAGAACATGTAAAGAAATAGAATTATTAAATATTTCTTATTGATGTAATTATTTTTTGCCCTCCTCCCCCCTTTCATTTATCTCCAACTAGTGATCAGCAATCAAATGTTCTGCAGAAGTCTTTTGTTTCCTAATTTTATCCATCAGCAACATAAATGATAATATTAATTTTAAACTTCTTTCATTAGATTCTAGAAGTAGAGTTGAAAGAGTTTAATATTTCTTACTCTGTAATTATTTTTATATCCCCCCCCCCCCCTTTCCCGGATTGTGATCAATGATCAATTCTAGAAACAATAAAGCAATTGAAGTGCTCAATATTTCTCACATACATAATTATTTTTAGATCTTTATTGCTGATTTTAATGAATCTGTTTATTTTTCCTCAATTAAATTAAATATTTGTATGTCATATTTATGCCAAATGTGTAAACATGGGAAAAAAATGAAGAATAATTTTTTCAGGTAGGAAAATTTTTTCCAAATCAATTTAAGAAAATTAATACTCAGTTGGTTTTATGCACGTTTGAAACTGATAATTAGCTACTGCTACTTTTTTTTATATGTATGATTAATGTACATACACAAAAATCATATTCTATTTATTTAAAAAATTAGTTATACTTTAACTTAACTAAGTTTTATGTCTATTGTTAAATAAATTTCTTACAGATTCTGTTTTGTAGATATTTATATGTTGAAGAGGAATAACTTCATTTAAAACTTTTATATATTTAGTATAATCAATCTATAGTAAAACATTTTTATAGATAGCTTCTAAATATTAAAATTGTAAAACTGTATTGTTTATTACGTCAAAGAGAAAAAAAAAAATCTTTCCTTTTTTTATGAAATCTTCTGGTTTTTCAACAAAAATCTTCCCGTTTTTTATTAAAATTGGTTGGCAAGTATGCTGTATTAAATTTAACAGAAAATCAGCACTTCAGATTATTAAAGATATTTTATAATTTATTCCCTTATCTGTATGAATATGAATTGTTTGATAATTAGTATTTTACATGGTGTATAATAATATTACTCAAGATTATATATATATATATTTGCACTTAAGCTATGCAATCATAATTGATACTTGAGATATGCAGTCAGTATTTTAATTTTCTGATAAATGTTTTATTTAAAAATTCATTTGTTATTTTCAATAACTAATAAATAATTCATTAAATGTTATGAAATAACAAATTAACACTATCTAAAAATTGTTTTAAAACTATTACATAAAATCCTGTTTGCATAGAATAAAATTAATGAGAATTGAAGTTGTTTTTTAAAACTTCGATTATTTGTCAGTCACTTGAAGGATGTATAAACGGTGTGTTACTGCATTTAGGTACAAATGGTGGACAGAATAATTAAAACAATCTTGATTTTACATCATTTGTCAGACATCAAGAGAAATACTTGACTAATTATCCTGAAACTTGAGGGTATAAAGAACATGTTATTAACAAATAAAAGAAAAAAATGTGAGGGATCACTCTGTGCAAAATAATGCTTTATGTGTGTTGTAACTGTAGTATATAATTATGATGTGTCTTTTTAATTATCTATTTTCATTAGTAATAGAATTATATGTATATTCTTCATGGAGGTATTATAATGGTTACTTTAACTAGGGATGCACCGAATGCCGAAAATTTGGCCAACCGATTGCTAACTATTCGGTCGAGTACCGAATATCCTTGAAACCGAATAGTAACTATTCGACCAAATACCGAATATTCAGCTGGCTGATTTACTCTTATATTCAGGTGTCAATCACCTAAGTTTTTGCAAACTTTTTCAGTAATACCATTTACATTTAGTAATATTTTATTTTTTTTAATTATACAAAAAATATTATAAAAAACTACTATTCAGAAACTGTGGTTTATATAAATGTAGAAAAAATATTAAGAAATATTACTACACATAAATAGTGGTGCAATGCTGAATTCACAGTCAAAGAAAATTATTAACTGTTAGGCTTCTTAAACTTTCTTAAATAACCATTTCTTGTCACATCCACTCAAAAAGAAAAAAGCAACCCAGAAATGTAGCATTTGAGAAAAATCAATTTAAAAGTAACAACATATTGGCTAACCTATATCTATATTAAAACTGATGCAAATGCCTCTTACACTCATCTGGATATATTGTGAGATAGAGATGTGATTTTTTTGTGCATGTCGAGACACTTCATATGCTTTTTCCAATGACAAGTTCAAAACTGCTATTTTATGACTTGTGACATTTTTCTTGCCAGATTTCAATGTGATCTTTGTTGTATCTCTTGAAGCTTCCTAGATAGCAACATCATGTGAATTATGTATGCTCTTTCTTAACTGAACTGTAGAAACGTATATCGTTATACTGTTATTGATAAAGACAACTTTTGTTAGATATTATTAAATGTTATGATTAATGTAACTAATAATTTTCTTTCATGTTACTTGAAACTAGATAAAACAATTGTTTTCATTTAAATATAATCTATTTCTTAATTACCCTGAAAAATCTTAATTTAATGAAAATTAAAAATAGCAGAATTTTTTCAAATGATTAAAAATTTTTAAAAATTGAATTTTTATAGATTCCAACTAGCTGAATAATTTGATATTCGGCCAAACTGAATATTCGGCTAGCTGAATAGTTTGAGATTCGCCCAAACCGAATATTCGGTAGTAAGGCCGAATACTGAATAGATGCCGAATATTTGGTGCATCCCTAACTTTAATAACAACAAAAGTTATTTGTTAGTTTTATAACATGCATTGTTTTAAACTAATGTCATTGTTTTTTATAAAACTTGACATACTACATTAGACACAACCTATTACAATTAGACTATAAAAATATTAAATATCTCATGAAATATGAACATTTGTACTAAAGAATATTCAACTCAGCGTTGCCAGAGACTGTATTTTTTCCTGACTCTTCCACCAGAATTTTTTATGTAATCTTCAATAATGTTTCCTCAGTAAATTAAGACGAAAATTATTGTATGTGTGTTCTTGTGGAAGAGTCAGGGAAAAAAAGGCAGGTCTATGACAACCCTATTAACTGTACATGATGTACAAGAGTACCTGCTGATGTACAAGAGTAGTTTTTTTTTTTTTCCCTGCATAATTTATTAGTCATGTGTACAAAGTTCTATCTTATAAAGAAATAGAGAAAATACTGTGAAAATTCAGAAAGATATTGGTAGAACAAGTTGATTTTCTGTTGCTCTCAAAAAGAAACAAATCAATATGGGGTTTTATAAAAAAAATTGTATTAAAAATCAATGTGTGGCAATATGGTATACATTGTTGATTAAAAAAATGTATTTGTATTATTTTGTCTACTGCCTGTATATGTGTATCAGATTTTTTTTTCCCCCTTAAATATGTAACTTGAGAAAATTGAGTACAAATTTTATTTTCAGTATTTAAATGTGCTTTTAAAAAATAAATAAATAAATTTACTTTGTTTTTTGTGATTGAATCCATGTAATGAATTATTGATAAATATTAATGTTACACGATGATGTCCTTTGTGTTCTTTTGCATTACTTCGCTGAACATGTAGTTTTTTTTTTTTTTCTTTTTTACTACTACAGTTTGATTTTTTTTTCTTCCTCTTTAGCAAATGGGTGTTTTAGATAATGCTAATAAACCATGTTTACAAAAACATAAGCTTAGTGAAAAAGAACTGAAATCAGCTAAGGCAGACTTGATAAATCTATACCATCAAATATGGCATCGCTTTGGCAATAAGGAATGTTTACCAAAATTCAATTCTGAGCTTATTCAAGGTAATGTAACTTTTAATGATAATTTATTTTCTATTTTATGTTTATTTTATTTTGTTTAGAACTTGCCAATATTAAATTTTCTTATTTAAAAGACTTTTTTTTTTTTTTTTAAACCCTTTTAAAAGGAAGAAAGAAATTCTGTTAAACATTTAACCATATGTTAGCTATAAACAATAAACTTTTTCTGTATCTAATATTTTTCTTTACATTGAGGAAAATGGATAGAAGTACTTTATTTATTTCAGATTTAAATACCTCTCATTTTAATCTTTTTTATTAGCAGCATAAAATATATTTCAGTGTGCGTTCGTAGCTGAAATATATTTTATGCTGCTGAAGTGTTAAAATATATTTAATCGTTTTTATTAGCAGCATAAGATATATTTCAGCCACAAACATACACCAAAGCATATGTTATGCAGCGCTGCTTATAAAAAGGAGGTATTTAAATTCAAAATAATTATTAAATCCTTTACCATTGCTGAATGTATTTTATTTTCTAAGATTATATGCATATTTAAAAGTATGTGTACAAAATTTCAGAATGCAGGTTCACTTGAATGAAATACTAATTTAGCTTTTTTTAAATACTAAAACTAAATAAATATTTTTTTTTTTTTTCAGTTATTTTAAAAGGTTCATGTATAACATAATGCTTAGTTTTTTTCCTAAAAATATGAACCTTTGCTATAATAATCGATATGTTATTAATAATTATTTGTAAATTGAATGTTTTTTAATTGTTTCTCTTTAAGCTTATATATATATATATGTGTGTGTGTGTGTGCGTGCACATTTCTAAGGAAAATTCAGATGGTTTTGTGCATAAAAATTTTATTATTTTGAAAATTAACAAATGTAAGCTGGGCATGCAGAGCAATTGCCCCAGTCCGCTACTACACCATAGGAGTCCCCAAATCAAATGTGAAATTTACTCTTTCTTTGGTTGTGATTAAGTAAAGAAATGTAAAAAGGTCTCTAATCAAATACTTGCCCGAGGTACCAGTTAGGCTAAATTATTTGTCAAAACTATTAAAGATTTAACTCAAATTTTTAGTTTGATTCAAACAATGATAATATAGTTTTTAAATATGTAAAATGCTTCATGAATATCCAAATGGGAGGAACAGACAGGAGATGAAATTATGTTAGTTTTGGAAAAATCAAAACGATGACCTTGAGACCAGCAGTGGGAAGCAATAGAAGATTTGGTAATCTCTTCATTACGAACATTCCGTCGGTGCTCATTTATTCTGTATTTCTGTTGCCGCTTTGACTGCAGCACTCGTGCTTACTTTGTTTGCCTGATGAAGGGTCGTGTGTTTTTTCGACCCGAAACAATTGTTGCGAGTTTATTGCATTTTATGGTGTTTATTCAAAGTTTGTAAGTAATAATGATAGTATAGTGTTCATTGATTGTAAATAAAAGTAGATTTTATTGAAAAAGAAAAATCCACCCCTTTATTCTTTTTCTTCTCCTTTTTTTTTGGGGGGGGGGGAGGGGGTCTGGCAAAATCAAGCAACCTTGTTTTTCATATAAGTAGCCTATTACATCTGGCTAATAAATCATTCAAGTGAAATTTTGTTAAACTTTGCACATGCACCATTAAAAAGTATTTAGTAGTAAAGCTCATGTTTCATCAGATATTTAATATTTTTATAATCTGATTGCAGTATGTTGTGTTTATTTTAGCATGTCCAGTTTCCTAAATAGAAGATTTTGAATTATTGAGTTTAAAACCCCAGATGTTTTTAAGAGTAATTATTTAAAGAAACTTTTATATTTCCATGAATATATGTGCTAATCTGATACAAATTAATACAATTAATTCGAAGGAGCCTCATAATCACATGCTACAACCAGAATGCATTTTAAGTATTATGTTTTACTGGGTGATTCTAAACATTTTGTTTTTTCTGTAATTTTGTACTGGTCCCTTTTTTCGCTTTTGATGCAAAATTTGTGCTGTTGTGGGATGCGAGGAAAAAATGTTCTTTATGCTCCTGAAATTTCAAGATATTTTGTCAAGTTCTTTTCTGAGATACTTGACAAAATGTCTGGCATATTATGTGGATAGGTAGTGTATGATTTTGGTTGAATGATTTTATACTATAGTACTTATTTAAATTATCTAATAAAATTTAAACACTTTTTAAAGTTATTTATTTTTTTAGTTTATGAAATTTCACTATGTATTGGCAGGGCTTTATGGAAGCTATTGGCAGTCTGAATTATACATTTCATATCCTGAAGAAATGACTTTTAAAGCCATTGGCCTAAGATCTACAACAGCTGAAAGTATTGCTGCATTAGAAGCTTTGTCATGGTTGATTAGTAAGGGCATTATTAATAACAGGAGACAGTTACTTGACTATTCTAAAAAGGATGAAATTAAATTAAAAGAAAATCATCAAGCTCCTTATTCCATCTGTATACCCACAGCTGTTCAAGAGAAAATGGAAAATGTGTTAACAGATATTGAAGTAAGTAATTTGAATCCCTAGTTCTTGGCTATGGCTTTGAATTTTCTCACACCACTAGAGCGATAGATACCACATATTTATTTTTATTGGTTAATTACTTTATGATTGACTAGCAAAGCCCCTGTTTGGGAACAAACTGAATTCCGAATGCGGGAAAAATTTCATAATCAAACTCGAAATGTACAAAACTCGGCCTGATGCTGCCTGCAGGCCAGTAGATCAAAGTTTGTTAATGAAACCATTTTTTAATTCATTAAATCAACGAAGGCTTTTCTCGCTTTGCTGGTCACTATATTTGAAGGAAACTCTTCTATATCGCATTACAAACAAAAATAAAATTTAAAGAAATCATGAAATTGCTTTAAAGCCCGCTTTGGTTTCCCGTTGGTTTATGCTATTATTATTTTTTTGTTTTTGTTTGTTTATTTTTTTTTCATTTTCCTTTCCTTTCCATATTTACTGAATTCGATTTATGTTTTTCAATATCACGTGATTGAGCAGACGGCTATTTTATTTATTTAACGTTCATTTATATTTCCATTAATTTTTGGAAGTCTCGTCCAACTTTAACTAAATTGTTTTTTTTATTCCATTTTCAATTTTGATTTTTTCCTGTGCATGAGTAAAATATTTTATAATTTTTTATTTTTTGCGTGAAAGCATATTTCATTTTATATTTGAAAAAAAAAAAAAAAAAAAAAAAGTAATTTTTTTTTTTATAAATATTTAAATAATTAATAGGACGAATTAACTTTAATAAACCTTAAGTACCTTTAACGATCCTTCTACTTTAGCAGCTTTTAAAGATATATTTCGACGTGCTATCGCAGTCATCTTCAGATGTTGTTTATGCTGCATTACTGAAAGGTGTCTTCATCTTCCTCCACATCAGTCTCCTTCTCGCTTACGTCATTGTTTCGTCGGTGATTTCTTAGTACTTGTTGCCAATCCTTAGTTATTATGCTGTGCTCTCTCTCATTTACTGCCATGTTAGATGTTAGAATTTCTAAAGCTTCGCGTTTCAGAGCGTAGTTATGTGAGTTGTATGGGGCTATTTTGACGGTTTTTAGGGTATTAGTTATTATTGGGTTAGTTTTATGTGTACGTGATAAGGCGGTGGAGCTTCTATTGTATTTTAGATCGTTAATATGTTCTATTTCTCTGTCCTTTATTTTTCGCTTTGTCATTCCGATGTAGGTTGCAGGTTTATTGTTATTTTCAAGATCGAAAGTAATCTTGTAAATCCCCGAGGTTTCTTTAGGGTCAATGTCAATAATATCTTTTTCATTTCGGATTCTTTGAATAATGTTCTTGTTGGGTTTAATGGGTATGTGTATATTGTATTTGGAACCTTCGTTTTTAATTTTGTTTGCTATGCCGTTGCAGAAAGGTATGGAGGTGGTGAACTTGGGTTTTATTTTTTGGGCGTCATTAATTTTGTTATATGTTTTTAAGCACTTTTTGTAGAGTTTTTGAATCAGGGAATGGCTGTATCCTGCATCTTTAGCAATGTTCTTTATAAATTTTCGCGCCATCTTAATCTGCTCAAATAAACAACTTCTTAACGCTGAAATAAAATTTATAAAGAACATTGCTAAAGATGCAGGATACAGCCATTCCCTGATTCAAAAACTCTACAAAAAGCGCTTAAAAACATATAACAAAATTAATGACGCCCAAAAAATAAAACCCAAGTTCACCACCTCTATACCTTTCTGCAACGGCATAGCAAACAAAATTAAAAGCGAAGGTTCCAAATACAAATATACACATACCCATTAAACCCAACAAGAACATTATTCAAAGAATCCGAAATGAAAAAGATATTATTGACCCTAAAGAAACCTCGGGGATTTACAAGATTACTTTCGATCTTGAAAATAACAATAAACCTGCAACCTACATCGGAATGACAAAGCGAAAAATAAAGGACAGAGAAATAGAACATATTAACGATCTAAAATACAATAGAAGCTCCACCGCCTTATCACGTACACATAAAACTAACCCAATAATAACTAATACCCTAAAAACCGTCAAAATAGCCCCATACAACTCACATAACTACGCTCTGAAACGCGAAGCTTTAGAAATTCTAACATCTAACATGGCAGTAAATGAGAGAGAGCACAGCATAATAACTAAGGATTGGCAACAAGTACTAAGAAATCACCGACGAAACAATGACGTAAGCGAGAAGGAGACTGATGTGGAGGAAGATGAAGACACCTTTCAGTAATGCAGCATAAACAACATCTGAAGATGACTGCGATAGCACGTCGAAATATATCTTTAAAAGCTGCTAAAGTAGAAGGATCGTTAAAGGTACTTAAGGTTTATTAAAGGTAATTTTTTTTTT
This sequence comes from Salticus scenicus, assembly GCA_963930645.1. Classification (NCBI taxonomy): domain Eukaryota; kingdom Metazoa; phylum Arthropoda; class Arachnida; order Araneae; family Salticidae; genus Salticus; species Salticus scenicus. The sequence continues at coordinate 35,722,087 of OZ005649.1, forward strand.
TTTTTTTTTTTTTTTAGCAACAATTAAAATTTAAATGTCCATATTTAAAGCTTTTACCAGGTATTATTTTCCCATTTTAATTAATTTTAAAAAAATCTAATCAAAATTTCGTTACAAATAAGGTACCAAATGAAAGGGACATTTTTTCTGATTCTGTCGGTTTAATTAACTTATCGATTGGACAATTAGTTTTTTTTTAATTAACTAAAGTATGAAAAGCTGGTGGCAACAACACACACACAAACAGAAGAAAATCTCTCTTAGCCAATCAACTTGTGTCCAGCTACGGACTTATAGGCAAAAACTCTCTTAGCCATTTATATATAGAGAGATGTTTGGGCTTGTTGAGAATTTCCTGGGCTTTAATTTTTATGTGTCTCTTAATCATGGACAGTAAGTAGTGTGTTGTGCCTGAGACAAACAAAATTACTTTTAAAATGTTTCCTTTTTAAGACCATTTGTATTGTAAAGGGATTTACAAAATTTAGGTTACAGGGATTTAAGAATTATTTTTGGATTAAAAATTTTTAAAGGTTTTTTATTTAATATATTTATTTTTTTCTTATATATATATATATATGTATATATGCACGATAAACATATAAATTAAAGAAAGATGGACACGTTGATGTCCGAAATTAATATGCTAAGATTTATAAAAAGGATTTTATAAGGTATTTAAAGCATGTTATAGTAAGTTTATTAATTTTAAGACTGTTACATTAAACAGTATTATTAACTATGATTTATTGACTGGATTTAATTTATTGAGTCATTTGTTAATTCTTTAACAATAATTTCACCAAAATAAATTTCTATTAAATGTTGAAATGTTGATTAACTGTTGAATTAAATTTGTTAAACCCTTTAATAATGTGTATACAATAAAGTTCTTTAATTTTTATCAGTTTGTATTGGAAATATTCATTATATAAACTTTACTCTTTGCAACTTAACATAAAATTCTTGTCTGAATTTCAACTCTTCTTCTGTCAATTTTAATTTTTTTCTTTATATTCTTATTATTTTAGAAGCAAAGATCAACCATATCATTTGAAGAGTCTAATGATTATATAAATTTTATGGAAGAAGAATTGAAAGATGATACTGTAAGGGATATCATAACTGAAAATCCTTACTACAGACTGACAGATCAACAACTCTATGACAGAAGTCGATATTTATATGAAAAAAATAAACACATGGAAAAAAAGCACTTGCAATCCTTAGGAAACATTAGAAAACAAAAAATGTCTCTTCCAATTTTTCAAAAAAGGTATTTTTCTTTTGCTTAACATTCTTCATTTAATATTAATATTTTATAAATATATTGGTTCATCTGGAAAGTTTTGTAGTTTTTTCCAGTTATTTTACTATTGTTGGTAGGGGGTGACTTTAAATGATGTAGATATGAACATTCTGATGTTTCTGCTTGCTCTACATAAATATCGCTCATGCTGTGCCATAATTTTTGTTACAGTTCAGTGCTAAGAATGGAAAATAAAAAAATTCTTTTTCATCATATTATGCTGTATTTCAAAAATGCTTGTTAGATTGTGATTGATTGTAAAATTTTTGCAGTATATGGATAAAGTCCTATTTCAGATGACACAGTTTGATGTTATCTGAGAAGTTTAAGCATGGACATTCCAGTCTTGAAGATGATTCTCATTCTATACAACATTGTAAAAAATATGTCCTATTTGTTGCCAGACATTCTCTGTAATTTGAGAAAATACGCATAATTTACAAAAAAATTATGTTGTCAGAACGTATTTTCTCAAATTACAGAGAATTTCTGGCTGGAAATAGGACGTATTTTTTACAGTGAACCATCATCTGAAAAGGAGGACATCTTTAAAAAAGCTATCGCTGAAAGTCCATATTATACAGTGTAGGAGCTGCCACAAACATTAAATATTAATTCCGAAAAGTATAGTGCATAATTATTTGAAGAATGTGGTGTATGTAATTCTTTATGATGTGTCAGTACCCATTATTTTAATGTGACAATGTGATTGCTCTGATTCAGCATATGATTCTTTGTTGAAACAAAAGGAAGAAACTTCTTTCTTCAAATGACTTATTACTGATATTGAGAAGTAAATATAGTGCATTATTATTACATAGAAAAAAATCATGGGGTAAGCCAAATAAACCTCACCAAGTAACATTGAGAGGGGGATTGCATCCTAAAAAAAAATGCATATGTTGGGACTATAATGGAATTGTTTATTATGATCTTTTGCCACCGAATCAAAATATAAATTCAGGAAAATACTGTTCCAAATAAGTTTTGAAAACAAAAATAAAAAAAGCAGCCAGAACTGACTAGTGGTCAAGGTATTAGCTTCCAACATGATAATGTTTGGTCTTTCATTGTAATGAATGCTAGGCAATAACTTATTAAACATGATTCAGATGTTTTGTATCATCCACCATATTCACCAGAACTGACCCTTTCACATTTTTCATCTCTTCGAGTCACTTTAAAATTCTTTGAAAGCACCTTTATAACTTTTCCATTAATAAACCTGCTGACTTTTATTAAAAAAAAAAAAAAAAAATCCAGCTGTTAGAATAATGTCAAAAAGGTCATGTTTATGTTATTCAATAGAACTTTAGTATGTCTTTGTACTGCTTTATCATCTTATTTATCATCGAAAAACTGCAGAACTTTCCAAATGACCCTGCACTTAATTTAAAAAAATAATTTCTTTCAACCCCCCCCCCCCCCTTTTTTTTTTTTTGTACAATACTTTTTAGAAATTATATGCAAAGCCAGCATATAATGCATGCCTTAATGTAATAACATGATGTTAAGGAAATTTTTCCTTGAGGAGAAAATAATTTTAATATGGCACTTTCTTATGTATGGATAACCTTAAATTATCCATAAAAATAATGAAAAGGGAATTTGAATGTATAAATAAAAAATTATTTTTGCAAATCAAGTTCATGAGCCTATAAATCTAATTTTTGTGAGATACTTGTTTGTCTATGTATGACACTGAAAATGTTTTCATTTTTTTAATCTATACAATATCATAAATTTTTCTTCATTGTCATATCATTTGCTTCTTTTTACAATAAAATGTGCACAAAGAAGGAAATTTGGACATGTTTGGATCAATGAGAAAGAATGACTAGCTGTGATATATTCTTATTCTACAGCTTACAAATTGGAAATTCAATCTAATGTGTGACCAGAATTTTTTTTTTTGGGTCACAATTATTAAAAGGATTACAAAATGATTGTGGACTGCAGTCACAAAACATTCTCCAATTTTATAGTTCAAATAATGAAGGATGAGAGCATCATAAGTAAAACATCGCTAACTGCAAAACATACAATTGTTTTTGATCAAAATAATTATAGGGGAATGTGGTGTACCTCAGACCTATTTTGACTTTTCCAATTTTAATTTTATAATTATTCACCAAAACTAAATAAAAATAGCTTTTTTAAATACTGTATAGTGTTATATACAACATACATTTATTCCAAAATTTTATTAAAATTATATTAGTTATATTTAAAAAAAAAAAAAAAAAAGTGCAGTTAGGTCCAAGGTACACCACTGGTAGTGTACCTTGGACCATTTATTAAAAGATACAGAAAAACTCAAATTTAAGTAATAAAATCTGTTTATTAGTGAATTGCACACATATGAATAAAAAAAAAATATATATATATAGCAGTATTGTGCCCGGTACAAGGATATTTATAGGGATATCCTTGGATCGACATCCAGTTACCTATCATCTCCTCCTCCTTTACTTCAATTTAGAACATGCGGTTCTAATAGATGTAAAACTCGCCCTATGGCCTCTCACACACAATTGAATAATAATCACTCTTTGGTTCCATTTTGTCGGGCATACAATGTTATTTATAAAATCAGTTGTGGTCATTGTAAACTTAGTTATATTGGTGAAACTTCAACTCCTCTACATCTACGCATTAATCAGCATCGATCAGATTCTAAAAACCTTTCAGCTGCACCTTCTAAATCAACTATAGAATTACAACACTTTAAATCACATAATTTTAATTCATGTACCATAGAGATTGTAAAAATTCAGAAAAATAAAAGTGAGCGTCTATTTCTTGAATAAAAATTTATGCAATATTATAATACAATTTATCCATATGGCCTAAATTCCGAATACTTTAGTAAAACTATTAAAGCATATTCTAACATCAACCCTCTACATGCTTATTCGACTATTTATGCACAACTCAATCACAAAATTAACAATAAAACTTCTAGAACTAAACGAGGTAGTAAAAAAACAGATTTAATCTTTTCTAAAAGTGCCATTATTAAACTCATTTCAGATCTACAGACTAATTACTTATCTAACTATAACTGGTTCATTATTCGAAAATTTATTTTTGCAATTAAAAAGAAATACTTAGTAAACTTTCTGAATGTCTTTCAAAGCCAATCCTATAATAAACATTTTTCAGACATTTATTATGATATTATAATGTACAAAATCAAACAATTTAATTTAAAAATTAATAAAAAGCCCAACAAATTTAAAACAAATACTCAATTAATTGTGAATTTTACAAATCAAATATTGAACAGTATTAACATTACGTCTATCATTAATGACAAAGAATGTATGTTTCCAATTAAAGATTTAAATCTATCTCGTACCTTCAAATATCCTCTTCCTCTTGGAAGAAAGATATTCAATTATAATTCTGTATCTAAGTCTACCTCTTTTACTAACACTGTAACCTGTAAATGCAATGATCCTTCTTTCTCAAAATTTATTGACAGAGACCATGGACACATTATCACGGGTAATCTCAATATTATTGACAATTATCAATTAAAAAAATTCATGAAATTTGGCACCAAATTTAGACTTCCAGTTAAAACTAGCATTCCACAAATCTTTCAACAGTTTTCTTATGACCTAGATTTATTTATTTATAAAATATCTATTACTCATAATAAACCTATTGCCTACTTCACACAATGGAAAGTTTTAGTGTTACAAAAAAATCAAAAATGCATTATTTATCAATTCTTCAAATCTGGTGTTATTCAAAAAATCTGTACTTCTTAACTCAATCAAATCACTACAGGATGACTTTGTGATGACTTATGTTGACAAATCACCTAATAATTATGCCATTATTTGTAAATCCTACTATCTCTCTATTTTAAACTCTTCAATCAATAATAGTAACATCTTCAGTTTAACTAATAATAACCTTATTATTAATAACCGAAAAATACATAATTACTATAAACTACTTCAACTTCCCTTCAGTAACTTTAATTATCCTTATATAGTTCTCATACCTAAGTTTCACAAATCTCCAATTAAATTTCGCACTGTCACTGTTGGGTGTAACACTTATAACAACAATGCTAATAAAGCTCTACTGGATATTCTAAAACAAATTTACATATGTACTTGCAAAGTTGATAATTTACACTGTCTTAAAAATAGCTTTCAATTAATTCAATACATCAAATCGCTCGATTCAATAGACAATATTATGACTTTTGACTTTCAAGATCTTTTCAATAATATTGAGTTATCAGATCTTAGTAATATCATTTACAGTCTTTTTCAAGAATATAAAGCTCAAATTAATCTTCCTTACAATTTTAAAGCAGAAAAATTTAAAACACTGCTTAACTTTGTTATCCATAATAATTATATCTTCCACAACAACGATATCTATTTGCAACAATTAGGCATCCCACAAGGAGGTTGTAGCTCCAGTATTTTGGCAGATCTCTATCTTTATTATTATGAAAAGCAAATTTGCAATGATGATGTTCGATTTTATCGTTACATCGATGATATTATTGTATTTTATCTCAACAAGAACTCACAAAATGGCTTTTCCTTCAATTATCCACCTAATTTAAAGCTAACTCAAAATACTCTGACTAATCAATCTATTAACTTTTTAGATCTCAAAATAATCATCGATGGTAATAAACTTTACACAGATATCTATGACAAACGGCAAGATTTTTGTTTTAATGTAAACTTATTTACACATTTTAATTCATGTCTGCATCTTTCGGTGTTTAGAAACCTCATCATTAACCATTTATTTCAAATTAATAATTTATGCTCTGCAAAGTTTAAAAACAAGAATATTAATAAACTGATCACAGCTACTGCTAAAATGGGTTTTCCTAAAAACTTTGTATTTTCTATTTTATATCCTTAACCATGTCTCTGTCAGTACAAAAAAAAAAAAAAAAAAAAGCTATGTACACTCTTGTGTATATCAACAAAAAAATTATAAAATAATAAAAGACAATAAAAAAGGTGGCGGTTGGGTGGGCAGATGTTTGATTACGGAGGTGGGGTGGTGTTGTAAGGCTGGATGGTTGGGTGGGTTTGTGAAATTAAATAAAAAAATAAAAAAAAAAGTAGAAGGCTTGTTGCATTTGCTTTGTATTACTATGCAAACTTTCATTTTCCTATAAAATTTCAGATTTTTCCTTTTTGAGTTGTCAACTATATTTAATGTTCTAATTATACTGTTCAACACAATGTGATCAATCGGTGAATTTCATTGTGGCTTTGTGGTTTCATTGTTGTTCATCTGCTTTGAAATTTTGCATTTTTAAATATATATGGTTCCTGTTCTGGTTGTGGCAGGCTGGGGGAGTGTTGCCGGCATAAAACTAGTGTAACCCCACAGGCAAGTCACAAGTCTTGCCGCCTGCCTCCTTCTTCCTATCTTGTGTTTCTTGGGTTGATTTTTCATTAATTTCGATAAGTTTATGGTTTTAAGTTAAGATTTGTTGTTTTACTTTATTGATTCGTTTGTTTTGCAGGCTGTTAATTAATAGATCTGGTTTCTTTACATTAGTGTATTTCATCCACTAATGATTTTTTTTTTTTTTTTTATCTTATTGGTCATTGGTGTTTCAGTGATCTTGTATCTGTTGCTTGGCTTCTACTATGCTTAATAGATCATCTTTATTATATATATATATATATATATTTTTTTTTTTTTTTCAAAATCATTAATCTGTCACAATTGTATTGTTATTAATTCTGATTTGAGTCTGAAAAGTGGAAAATATTAAATATTAACTTAAAAAGGCCTACATTAAGTCATATTGTGATTATTGGTAAAAATCCCCACACTTTTTTATAATCAAGATTGTAATTGGATAGGTCAATTCTAAATGTTAACTTCTGGAGCTGCATTTCTGATCCACCACACAAATGGCCAGTCCAAGGTACACACAGCGGCTACCAAAAAAAGAATGAATAATCTTCTTTACCCATTTATTAATTTTGGGGTATTTTAATAAACAGGATTAACTGTAGTGGGTATTTTGTATTGTGTAAGTCTAATAATTGAATGTTTGGTTCAAGGTACACCACTCTGTTACTAAAAACAAAATTGCTAATCATGATGTTCAGGTTGGGCTTAACTTGATTACAAGCATATGGGGTTATAGCTAGAAAGCTACTTAATGATGCATAACACTCATTTAAGAATATACAATGTATGTGTGGGTATAGAAGTACATAAAAGTATCTGAGAAAAATTTACTTTTGCAAGGTGAATTTACTTTTTCAAGAACTCTTCAAAAAGTTGAGCTTCCAAGCAAACATAGATTACTTCACTGAGACCCTCCTCACAGTAAATGTTTTAACTATATGTGATATTGTTTATATAACTAAATAAATGCAGCTATAAATGACATAGGTCGGAGGTACACTTATGTTCAAGGTACACCACTTTCCCCTACACAACACTTCTTCAGACATTCCCCCCCTCCCCCCAAAAATAAATAAATAAATAATAATCTGATGTGGCACTCTCTTATTATATATTTCTTATAATTATTATTATGGTTTAAGATATGAAGTGTTTTTATACCCCCAAGCCCCCTGGCTATGGCCTTGAGAATACAAGCATATTTGTCATTTCCCCTCACCCCTGAGTTAGAACTCAGAAAATTTTTATAAATTTAATACTAATTTTTTTTTTTTTTTTTTTAGGTAATAGAGGGGTGATTTGCAGTTTTTTCTGTTTGACTCATATTTTTAGATCAATTGACTGAGTTTTTTATCATCACTGATACAAATTCACTCACAAAATTTCAAATGAAATGCAAATCCTGAATAATAAAGAATTTTTATCTTTGAATTATTTGAAAGCTGCTTTAACAGAATTTTGAAATTAATTTTGTGTTTCCATGTTGTAGTTTATTTCAGTGTTTTTATTTAGGGAAAATATACTAAAACTAATCAACGAAAATCAAGTTGTTGTTTTGTCTGGAGATACTGGCTGTGGTAAAAGTACTCAAGTTCCCCAGTTTATTTTGGAAGACTACATTAATAATATGAAAGGTGCAGAATGCAACATTATAGTTACACAACCAAGGCGTATATCTGCTTTCTCACTTGCTGAGAGAGTTGCTCAGGAAAGAGGTGAACGAGTTAGTATTTATCATTTTACTGTTTTCTTTAAAAAGTAGTGATGATAATTTATTTTATTATATATATAATCTAGTGTGGCATTCGCATTACTTTCTCTTACCTTACATTTATGTAACACTTCTAAATATATAGCACAAATGCATTAATTCTTTTGTGTAGCCCTGTAAACAAATTATAATTACATTTTATACTATATGATATTCTATGTGAAACATGTTTTTGTGCATATAAAAAAAATATAAGTCATCTAAATATATTAAACTGTACCTCTGTAACAGAACATTTTTATGCTTTCTGCGACAAGCTTGTTTGCGCAAACGTTTTCTGCAGGACATTATTGAGGTATTTTCTTATTTACACATAATATCTACATATAGTTATAAAGAAATCAATATTATTAGTAGACTATTGGAGAATTTTTAAATATAAGACATGAATTTCTATTTTTCTTCTGAAATTTAGGAGTATCTTTTATTTTTATGGACAAATCTTTCTGCAAGTGACAATTTTTTTCTGCAACAATATTGCTGTGTCGCCTAAATTTTGCCACAGGGAACTGTACCTACCAGAAATTTTTATTATAGTTGATTATATAGATAAATATGTATTTGAATACGTTTGTTTGTTCCTGTACACAAACTATTTGTGCTGTCTCAATGAGAAGTTACAAGTAGCATTCTTTTCCGATATTGATTTAGAATATCAAATTTGGATTTCCTGCTAATATTTGTTTTTGAATTATACTGATAACTCTCACACACACACATATATACACACAGAAAGACTCTGAAACACAAACAATGGCTAAAAACCTGATTTTCAAATTCAAGTTGCCTCAAAACATGTAACTACAGCAAAAATTCAGTTTCAAAAATTTGACCGAAAGACAATGCTTTATTTACCATATATTACTAAGAGAAAGTTATGTTACTTAACCCTGTGACCGCCTTTGAAAAGGGCAAAATTACAATGTTTTTAAATATATTAAAATAATGCTTATTTGAACTCGAGAATAAAAGTATAACTATGCATATGATTATAATCCTTATGACTATTGTATAAGACCTTCAAACTTGAAAAATAGGCTAAAAATTTATAATTGTATAAATTGAATTATAAGTATATATCAAAACAGCAGCTCAGTGACTGGATACATCCGTCAGTGGTTGTCTTAATTCTTAAGCCAGTGTTATTCTTTGGGAAATTTTCTTTACTTATAACTCATTAACTAATACATATTTTTGAATTCTGTTTTCACATTCAGAAAATTTACAACTGTTAAATTGACGAACCTTTTTTAAAAACGGATTTTTTTAATTTTTAATATTTTATTTTGAAACAGTAAAAGGAAAACTTTCACATATTGAAAATTCGTATTTTACAGCTTCAAAATAAAATATAAAAAATTTAAAAAATCCAATTTTAAAAAAGGTCCATCAGTTTGGGAAAACAGAATTAAAAAAATATGTATTAGTTAATGCGTTATAAGTAAAGAAACTTTCCGATAAAATAACACTAGCATAAGCTTCTAACCATGGTAAGTGAAGCACGGGCCCCTAAAAGGTTTAATTTATGTAAAGGTATGTTTTGATGAGATATCTTTAACCAGTTAAGCGTTTGCTTAAAATTTTTATTTAAAACTAAATATTTATATACACTTGAAATTATTCATACACGCTTTTTACTCATAAAACAAACACTGTATTAATACAGAAAGGTTGCATGGTGACATCTCAGCACATCATATTTGCTGATGTATGGCTAGTGCCATGCATACTCATCTTCAATACTGAACTTATTAACTGAATACAAAAACAAAAAGATACATAAAAATAAAAGCATCAATTCAAATAAAAAATTTTAAAAAATCAAATTCATTCATTCACTTATTAATTGACAGGAAGACTGAACTTTTTTTTTTTTTTATGATATAAGTTAGATTAAAGTTAGAAAATAGAAAAAACCAGTATAATTTTACTTTAAATATGCATCATTATGCATTTGTTAAATCATATGGCAGAGTGAGTTTAAACACTTCATAGGAAACCTAGAATACTTAGGGAATTAAAATTTTGGTTTAAAATATCAAAATCTCATGAAATTTCATTTCATTTTATTTTTCAGATTTTGCGTTGTTATTGAGCTAAGTTATAAAAACTTTAACGAAATTTCTTAAAAAAAAAAAAAAAAAAAAAAAAAAAATGGGCTTTTAGAGAATTGTTTTTGATTTTCTGTTCAACATTTCATATATGCAAAATTGATATTTTTTGAAATAAAAAAAAATATCCATTTGTAAATTTGCTATGATTAGAACTGGTTCATGTATTTTCATGGACGTACATTCAAAACTGTATCTGTTTAAAAATAATTGTATAAGATGCAAAGAGGTTAGAGAACCTTCTAACCTCTCTCTTTGTGTGCATGCATCTTGGGATTGTGTTATTTGTATGACAGCTGACATTATTCAATTTTGCCTACTTTGGGCTCTTTTTTTTCACACAGCGGCTACCAAAAAAAGAATGAATAATCTTCTTTACCCATTTATTAATTTTGGGGTATTTTAATAAACAGAATTAACTGTAGTGGGTATTTTGTATTGTGTAAGTCTAATAATTGAATGTTTTAATTTTTCTGTACCATAAAAAACGATGTATCACAATACTGGCATATGCCCTGCAAATTGTAACGTATCTCAGACTATTGGCATATTTTGTTGAAACAATTGATTTGTTGAACAGTTGAATAAATATTGTGTGTTTCAATTTGAAATAAAATATCTGGATTTTTATAATGTTCTTCTGTTATCTTGTGTTATGCACACATAACCCTTTTAGCTCGAGATGTGACTCTCAGACACCATTCGATTTGATGTGGAAACTCGAGAGGTGACCAAGGCTCACCATTCGGTTTGGCGCGATACTTCGAGTGATAACGGTGCTTATTTAAATTTGGTTTGGGCAATATCACTTTGTTAGCGTAATCAACAATACATGTGTATAAAAAGAAATATATATATACATATACAATTTTAAATCATTTCAGGACGAGCATCGCTATAACCTGTATCAGCATTTTTGGGATCGCCTATTTTTATCTTTTATATTATATTCATTCTAATCAAAATACTTGTATCCAAAGTACATTGTTTGTGCAAATATGAATATTGCGTATATTCATAAGAAATAAAATACCATATAAATTATAAAGGAAAAACCCATTGATGAAGTTACAGATTTTTAAATAATGATAATCCACATCAGGGGTCGCAAAAGTGTTATCTCTCTTTGTGTGCATGCATGCTTTGTGTGAAAAATTAAAACATTCAATTATTAGACTTACACAATACAAACCCTTTATGAACTTGATCCATAAAGGGTTAATGATTTATAAATGTCCTTCTTTGAAGTATAGAGTAAAATGTTATAAAAGTTTTAAACGTATTGTGTGTGAAATCATTTTATGTTAATGGTAAGAAATTCACCTCATATGTGAAGTTGTCTCGAGTTACTGGTTCATCCGAGTGAAAAAAGCCTCGAGTACAAAGGGTTAATACCCCCTAAATCAAGCAAAGGCAAATCTGTGATTAAGGGGGTAAAGTCCCTACAGGGGTTGCCAAGGTAAACGAGTTGAGAGACAAAACCTCCCTAGGAGTTAGTGAACAGAGTAAACAAGGGGACAAAGGCTCCTAATTATATTTTTAAAAGTAACAGATGTGGTGATGTGATGTCACGATCTGAGTAAATATCCAAGCATCGTAAACAGTACTTATCTGAAAAATTTCAAATTTATTTTTAATTTTTGCTATGAGACAAATACTTTTTCTTTTTTTAATTTTAAAATATCTACATAATCTTGTGACAATGTTTCTTTTTACAAAATATCCCTCATGGCAATAAAGCTGAGCAAAAATGTCTTATGTAATGTTAAATTTGTATATTTTCTTAAGAAAATATACTTACATACTCCATATATGGAGTATGTAAGTGTGTATGTCAGTTTGATATGTTATGTAGGTATACATCAGCTATAACTATTAAAATAGCACAACATTGGCTTGTGGTTGTCCACAGAAGTGATATAGTAACTTTTGTAGATACATATTTTATTCTTCATTCTTATTTAATTTCAACAAAATTTTCAATTAATGTCAAAAGAATATTGCTCTTTTACTGGTTAAAAAAAAAAATTAAATTAACATTTTATTTCTTTTATCTTTAAGTAAATGATTTGCTTGTTTTCCTAAAAGAATGTTATTCATTTATTTAGGTTGGTGATACAGTTGGATATCAAATACGATTAAAGAAATGCTTACCTCAAGGGAATGGTGCTATTCTTTATTGTACAACAGGAATGTTGCTGCGTAAAATTCTTTCAAATCCTAATTTAGAAGGCATAAGTCATGTCATAATAGATGAAGTTCACGAAAGAAATATCCAGATAGATTTCATGTGCATTTTAATAAAAAATCTTGTAGAACGTAATAAGAATATTAAAATATTGCTTATGAGTGCATCTTTCAATACCAATCTTTTTGCTAATTATTTCAATACTTCTGCTGTCATTCATGTGTCAGGCAATATGTATCCCGTTGAGGAATATTTCTTAGAGGACTTAACAGAAAAAATTCTTAAAGTTAAAATTGAAGATAACAATAAAAAACCAAATTTTGATGCTGATTTAATTGTTGATACTATTAATTATATCAATAAAAATGAATCCCCAGGTGCAATATTGTGTTTTCTGCCTGGTTGGAATGAAATAAGGGCTGTCCAAACCAAACTACTAGAAAATGAAAGCTCTAGTGAAAATTTTTTTATTTGCCCTATTCATTCAAGACTTCCCCATGAGCAACAAAAACTTATTTTTTCTAAACCACCTGAAGGCCAGCAGAAAGTTATCTTAGCCACAAATATCGCTGAAACATCTGTTACTGTTAATGATGTTGTGTATGTTATAAATAGTGGTTTACAGAAAGGTACTAAATTAGATGCAGAAATTGGTATTGCATCATTATCCACTGAATGGATTACTAAAGCTAATGTTCGTCAACGCAAGGGAAGAGCTGGAAGAGTGTTACCAGGAAAATGCTATCATTTGTTTTCTTGGAAGACATTCAGGAATATGGATGAATATCCTGTTGCCGAAATTTTAAGAGTGCCTTTGGAAAAAGTTATTTTAGAATGCAAGGTAAATATTTTTATTGATTCACTCATGTATAATTCATAATAGGCTCTAAAATCAGGCCTGTCTAACGTAAAAGGCTTTAAGGGTTGGATTGGAACTGAATTTCATTCTGGCAGGCCTGCACTATCTTGTTCTCTCTATATTTATCAAGGATTGAACTTTTCAAGAGCTACACATACCTGCCAACATTGAGAAGTAGCTCTCAGTAGTATTAGTAGCACTAGCTCAGTAGTATATCGAGAGCATTATCTAAAGCAAAACTGGAGAAGACATTTTGAATTGCGTAATAAATAACCTATTCCATATGACACAAGTATTGTAATTACGCCATTTATCACCCACAATGTAGGTTAAAATAGAGTTTAAAAACATTTTTACTATTACCATTCTTAGAAGGATTTGATATATTGGGAGTAAGATAAATTATCAAGAAAACTTATGACATATCAAAATAACTATGAATTTATTTTATCATAAAACTGCTACAAAAACAAAATACTTTGGCAGTTGTTGAGTATTTTAAATAAACATTAAAGCTGTATATTAGAAAAAATGAGTTCTCAAGTATAAGAGTGTAAAGAAAAACATGATTCTTTGTTTATTTGAAAAAAAATTGCATTTGAAATAATTTTCAATTTTATAAAAGTACTGATCAAAATATACTTTTAATTAAAAATAGTTATTATCTTTTAATAAAGGAATGGAAAATAAAATTCTCATGAAATTTGCATATTTAAGCCATCAAAAAATGAATAGCACATATTTCAATTTAAATATTCAGAAAATTCAATTTATAAGTTTTCAAGGTAAATTATAAATATTTATAATCAATCATATTCTTGTTATATATATATATATTTCCAAACTGGTAGCAATACTTTAAGTACATTTCCTTAAGAATTTTAAAAACATTAAACATTCAGAAAAATCATTTATAAAGACTTTGTAAAATAAGGAGATATTTAACTTTTATTGTAGTACAATTTTTATTTCCAAAAATGAATTTAGCACAATTTTCTAAGTAGAATATATAAAAGCGTTTTTGCATCATTACAAAATAAAAAGGTATAAAAAAATATTTAAGAAAAAATTAATGGGAACATGGTACTATTTGTAACACTTTAAAATATTACATAAATAAATATATATCCCTATTATAAGTGTCCAAAATATGTAAAAATAGATGAAATTTTAATTCAAAATATATATCCAATACATACTTACCTTAAAAATATAGAAAATTTTCTTCAAATCCATACCAAAAAGAAAATTATTAATGTAATGTATTACATAATTTTTCCAAGACCACTATAAACAATCATTAGTTATTGAATGGTATAAAATAAATTATGTGTGTGATGAATGATAACTTGAATCCCTGAATGAATACGATGAACATATATCACAAAAAAATTTATACACAAAACAAAAAAAGAAAAGAAATTAAACATTTATCTCTGAGTTTAACTGTTTATAGCATGCATTTTTTGCAGCTTTTAATTCATCAGAAGTAAAAGTTTTATTATAGCAACAGTCCATTGATAATTTTTCAATTAAAAGGGCCTCCAGAGTTTTAATTCCTAAGCTCGACCTAAATTCAGTTTGATTTTTTTTTATCATTGAGAAAATCCTCTCGGTAGGTGCATTACTGTGCGGCACAACAAGGATCGCTAACATGATTTTTGGAAGTGTTGGGTATTTCAAAACTCCATTGACAGTGATTTTGCTTATTTTGTGCCATGCATAATCCAACCTTTCACAATCAGTTATCTCAGATGTAAAATTTTCACACTGATAAAGAGCAAATTCTTGTTCAAGTTTATCTTGGTCAAGTTTATCTTGTTTATTTAAGTTAAATAGATCAAGAAAATATAAGACAGAACTATATTTTGCCTTACATTTCAATTTAATGTCTGCAACAGCAGCATGCTTCAAAAACTCGTCTTCCAAAGGCATCTTTTCCAAAATATACTTACACGCTGCCACAAAGAAATCTCTCACAGAATCATAAAAGCCTGTCTTGTCTTCATCAGAGATCCCAGCATCCTTTAAATGCATTCTAGTCTTTGATCCTATTACTAATTCACTGTCATCTTTTTGGTGCTTCCTTTTTGAAAAATTGATTGAATAAGCAGAGTCAGCTTTAGCCACAGATTGAGGCTTGACAAATCTTACAATCAAATTGTGGTATAAACTGTCTAACTCTGTTTTCAAAATATGGATGCAAGGCTGCTCCTTCTGCAACATTAAGTTAGCCCTAGTAAATATACCAATGACATTTTGCAAAAACAGGCAGTTTAATTTTGTTAACGGAGATGAGAAAAAAGATTGGATTTGTAAACACTGAGAATTAATGTCCTCCTTTTCAACAACTTCTAAAAAATATTTTGCAAGGGGATCCCACTGCTCTAAAACTCTATCAATAACAGTTTTTAGTGATAACCAACGTGTACTTACATGTTTAATTATCTTGTGTATTTCCTGTCCACACAGTACTTGGCATTCCTGCAACTTGTTTTTTCTTTTACTACTTTTTTGTAAGTAGTAGAAAACTTGAGTTAGAAATAACTCGACATCAACGTTTAGTTTTTTTGTTGCCTTCTGTGCTGATAAATGAATAAGATGGCATGGGCAACCAATAATTTTCAAATTCGGTTGTTCTTTCATCATAAATGCAACAACACCTTTCTGTTGCCCAATCATAACATTTGCATTATCACACGAAAACGCAATGCAATTTCCCCACTTAAGATTTAATTTCGTGAACTCCTCATTGACCAATTTAAAAATGCCTTCTCCTGTATTATCACTAGATTCCAGGAGTGATAATATTGTTGTCCTAATAACACCTTTAGTTTCATCATAAAATGACACCACCAACGGATATAATTTTTTTGACTCAATATCGTTACTGGCATCTGTAGCAATAGCAAACACATTATTCCGCAAAGAGTTTATTATGCTTATTTTGTCATTTTCAGCCATCGACTTAACAATAGATCCCGTTTTCGTTCTCCCACAAGAATATTTTTTCGCTATTTTCGAATCTGGGAACATTTTTGAAAATAACTTGCTTGTGTGATCAGAAACAGATAAAGAAATATTGTGTTTTCTAACACAACATCTTTTAAAACAGCATCGGAAGCTAATTTTAAATTAAACAGTCACATTAAATTATCACATAATTATAAAATAGCAACGTTTCTTGTTGAGCACGTGAAAAACAACAATCATCGCGTGAAAATGAAAAACAAATCGCGATCGCGTCTCGCATGCAGAGTTGAGTTGAGAATCACTTTTGCTTTACTTCATTTTATCTCATTCCAATCATTTCACTTCAAGCAATTTCAAAACGTACCAACAGCCGTCTGCGTATATTTTTCCTTTCTTCCTACTTCAACTTCACCTCTCATCAATTCTACATGTACGATGACGACTTACTATTTAACAATGATTGGTGCTCGGCATTGACGTCGCGAGTTGACGTCACGGAAAGGGCGTGGAGTATCAAAGGCGTGAACGGAGCGAAAAACGAGAGGGAAAAGAGGGAAAGGGAAAAAATAAGAGAGGGAAAAACGATCCGGAGAGTGAGTGTTCTGCGGGGAAGCGATGATTGAGGGTGTAAAAGGGAAAAAAGTCCGATTCCGTATTTTTTTAAAGCTCGCCGTAACTCCGTAAATGTTGACGATATTCCGTAGAGATTACGGACACTCCGTAGATGTTGGCAGGTATGGCTACATCTGAATCCAGGGTTTTCCAAATTTTTGCTGTCTCTAAATTTCCTGTCAAAATAGTCTTTTTATTGTAATCTCTCATTTTGGATGTTTAACTTGCTTTATAATGCATTAAGACTCCTCTAAATGTCACTTATTATAGATGTATAAATATTTTAATAATAGTCACATGATATATACTTAAGAAGTCTTTCCTTATCATTCCTTAAACCTCCTTCATGCAAGTTGCAGTTTTCAGGGTTTTTGCAAGTTATGTAATTTAACCCCTAATGTATATATCGAGCCTAAATGCCAGGGATGCCACTTTTTCGCTAAATGGCAGATTTCCGCTTTTTATAATTTTTTTTCTGTCTCCCTTCTCTGACACAAATGATCAGCGATCAAACAGGCCATTGAAGTCATGCTATTTCCAATCTTTCTCCATCCACAACATAAATATCAAAAAGGATATTAAACTTGATTTGTCGAATTTAGAAAGGTAGAATTGCTCAATATTTCTCATTTACATAGTTATATTGTCTTCACCCCCCCCCCCCTCCCACCCTTAAAACTACTGATCAGTCATTAAACAACCCATTGAAGCTCTGCAGTTCTCAATCATTCTCCATACATAATATAAGTGTCAGTGTTCATGATAAACTTGTTTTAATAGACTCTAGAATTTATGAAGAGGTAGAAGTATTTACAGTGTGTAATTATTTTGTTTTAAATTATGTTAACATTGATTACCATATATACAGACTTTGTATAGTCATATACATATACAGACTATGGTTTATTTAGAAACTTTTTAAATGATTTTTTGTTTGTGATGAAATATCATTCTTTTTTATTACTTAAAATATCATAATCTTTTGGCTGTAAAGTAACTATATTTAAATTTATTAAATTAAATTATATTTTATATGTTATTATACTTTATATATTAATTATTTAATTGTATATTAATTTACAGAATTCGCATATAAAAATATACAAAAACTAGTATGTTGTGGCCACCACAAGACTTTCTTCTATATTTTCCTATACAAATTCACTCAATAACAAAAAAAAAAATATATATATTACGATTTTTTTCAGTCTTTTTTCGTTAAAAGTAAAAAAAAAAAAAAAAAAAAAAAAAAAATCGATAACTTTGTTTTAAATTATCACATATTTATAGTTCAACCATTTGTTTTAAAGGTATTGACGAGACCTTTCGAAAGATACCCATCTGTAAAATTTATCCCCCCCCTCGGGGGGTGCCCCCCAGGAAGTTGAAGCGATGCCCCACATGCACAAATTTTTTTTACTAATTAACTACTACTATTATCAATAATTCACATTAATTTTATAATCACAGGTTAAGAATAACTCTCATTATGTACATTTATACGAAATTTTGTCCTATACTGCCATGTTAAAAATTTAGAAAAAATACGATCACAGCACCACCTGTTGAACGATTGATCCCCAAATCTAATCAGCACCAGTTTATGTCAGGGGCCAACTAAATACCAAGTTTGGTTAAATTTCGTTTAAAAAAAAAAAAAAAAATACTTTTTTTTTTTTCTAAGTTTTTTTTTTTTCATTAAAAGTAATAAAAAATAGATAACTTTGTTTTAAATTTCGCAAGGCTCCTACACATACAAAAATTTTTTCACAGTTGACTATCTGTATTATAAATAATTCTTGTAAATTTCATAATGATTACTAAAAAATAATTCTCTTTATGCACATTTATACAAAATTTTGTCCTATATCACCATGTTAAAAATTTAGAAAAAGCGGAATGTCAACGCATCCTGTAAGACAATTTTTACCAAAAGTTGATAGGCACTAATTTATGTCAAGGTGCAACTACATACCAACTTGTATGAAATTCTGTGCAGTAGTTCCTGAGATACAGTTGCCACAAAATTTTGTCACACACACGCACACACAGACAGACAAGACAGACATTTTCTAAAAATGGTCAAATCGTGTTCTACAGCTCTCAAAACATGTAAATCCATCAGAAACCCGAGGTCGAAAATTTTTACGAATCCAATACTTTCTTCTATTGAATATAGAAGAAAATAATTATCGGAAACTTTACTTCACATGTGGTTTCCTCTTTTTTGAAATTTTTTGAGTGGCATCAAAACCGTAATTTGCTTTAAATAGAAAAACTATATGTATATGTTGTATGTGTGTGTTTCTGTTGACAGCAAAAATAGCCATCTATATTGTTAACTCAAGACATTCAAAACAGATTTCTTATTTTTTTTTTTTCACTGTTAACTAAAGAAATCAATTTTTATAAATTTTATAAATTTTGCTGCAGGCCACAAAATTTCAGTGGGGCTACAACCTAAAACTTGCTTTAAAACTTATTTTAAATATAAATGTTCAATCATTCAGTCTTTACTTGAAATAGGTTTTAGAATCATTGTTTGCTATAAACGTAAAATATTTAAAATAGACACTACATGAGCAGTTAGTTATAGCTTTTTATTGGACTGTAAAATAAAAAATGTGTTTAATTTTTCTACATTATTTAAATACTATACCTGTCAATGTATATGGTTTGGCTGCAGGGTTCGAAATTAGTAGTTCATTAATCATATTTTGCACCTAGAAATTTAAATTTGAAAAACACAAAACTACAACTTATTGTCATCTTTTGGCATCTAACTTTTGGCCAGATTTAAAAAAGCAACAATGCATATTTTTTTGCTCATTCCGTATAAAATGCTTGTTTGTTATTATATTTATAAAGCATTGCATTATTAGTTGAGCTCTATCAGAATGAGCAAGTATGAAAATGCACAATTATTACTTGCAAAAAAAAAAAAAAAAAAAAAAAAAAAAATTTCAAATGTGAAGAAAATTTCAACTTTTTCGCTTTTTTTTCCCCTCCGTCCTCCACTTCATAAAACTTGAAAATATAAATTAATATTTTTTTTTTTTTTTAAGTTTGAGTTTTTTTCTGTTCTCATTTTGTTTGGATATGTTGCACTCAGTATTCAACTGATTTTAAAACCAGTTGGCAAACTGGTAAGTATATGAATTAATATTTTCTAGTCTGTTTCTTTTTAAGTAAGTTTATTTATTTGTTTTTTAATAGCATTTTATTCCATGTTTTGGCATTTGTGTTTGTATTTATGTATGTTTATATTACTCAAATTTACAAGAAAAGGTTTTTAATCTATGCATAGCTTTAAGTTTTTGAGTATTGTGATTACAATGAATAATTTAAAAATTACTTCTGAGTGTACCATTTTAGCAACTAAGGAAAAAAAAAAAAAAAAAAAAAAGGAATGAAAGAAAACAAAACAAAATTTATCTGTAATCCAAGAATACCAGACCAAGTCTGGTATCAGAAGAAATGCAAACATGTGTAAAATTTATATCTATAAAGAAGAGAAATTAAAAAGATACAATAAGCACAGTAAATGTAAACACACAATGCAAATTTCATTTGTATTTTTAAGCATGGCGTTTCTTTTTGAACTGTTAAAATAATCTGCTGAGCTTAAAACAATCTGCAGTATTGTCATGCTGCACTGTTTTGGCTATTGGGTTGACACCTGAATTTGACATTCTAATTTCTAACCCTGTTTTGCTGTATAATGTATGATTTTGGTTATATATAGAGTGATTATAATTAAAGTTACGATTTTAAAATGCTATAATTTTAAAACTACCCGTCAGAGCGATTTTATATTTTACCAGAGCAATAATCGTGAGGCAATAAAATTTTGTTTGGGTGGAAAAAAGTAGTTCCAAAATGTCCCTATAGATGGTGATGTCAGGGTAATATAACGGAAACCCTTAAATGGATCCATTAAACACAGGAATGTTGTTAAAATAGAATAGCAGGAAACAATAGATTCCAGAGGTTTATGACAATTTTTTTCAGCAAAAAGAATATGTGTTTACAGAGGAAACAGTCATAGTGACAAGCGGAAAAGAGGAGCTTAATGAAATAAACACCTTACTGATGATTAATGGTGAATTTTGGAACTATTTTTGTTTTTTCCTTTGCCAAACAAAATTTCATCACCTCATGATAGTAGTAATATATCTAGTAAAATATCAGGTTATTCTAACCAGTCCCATAGCAGAAAATGTGAAACACGAGACATACGTCACAGATTTTTCTTTTAATCTGCACACTATTTCCAAAGCAGTATTGTGCAGAGATTCCAAGTCTCTCGATTTTGGCAGGACAGATAGTGATTTTCAATCTTTCTCCATTTACAGCATGAATGTCAGTATTCATTTTAAACACGCTTTATTAGATTCTAGAACCTATAAAGAAATAGATTTATTCAATATCTATCCCTCACGTAATTTTTAGTGCCCCTGGATCCAACTGTGGGAGTCAGGAACGCTAACCACTACATTGTATGGGCAGCACTACATATAGTATTTAATTGTAAAATGTTATTTTAGTTTATTTAGAAAAATTGTCTAAGATTAAATTTGCTGTTTTAAAAATAGTTAAATTGTGATGAGAAAGACAATGTCTTGTAGTAATTGGTACATTTTAATACCTAAGCTTTAATTCAGATAATTAATTGTATTGTTTTTAATGAAAGAGACATGTTATAAGCAAAATTCTGATAACAGTTTAAGTTAAGAGAAATAGTTAGCGTTCAGCTTCTTTTGCTTAGTTTCTTTTTTCATTTTCTATAAATCGAATTTATCAATTAACATTGTGTAAAACCTTCAGTTAGTGTATCGTTTTGAAAGTTTCTTGACTCTTTAGAATATCTATAAGACATCATGTCTCATGAAAAAAGATATTCATTAAAAACACGTGTAACATTCTAAAATTTGAAAAAAGACACTTTAAAATATGCAAATAAAATAAAATAAACTTAATTAAAAGACATATTTATATTAAAATCCATCTTCAAAACTTTTCACCCTGATTATCAGGGTGAAAAGCTTTGAAAATGTATTTTAATATGAATATGTCTTTTGATTAAATATATATATTTATTTTAATTAATGTGTTTTAAAGTGTCTGTTTTCAAATCTTTAGAATATTCTTTGTACTTATATTTCTAAATAAGAGAAATCTTACAATTATTATTTAAAAAAATAAAATAAAAAATAAATAAATAAATGCACGTCCCTCAAAAGGTTGAATTTAGTTTCTGAAAAATTTATTTATTTTTTTAATTTGCTTATTTATTTAGACATTTGTGTTCAATCATTTGTGATGCTTATAGAAATGTTTTATCAGTATTTCAGTTGATGCTTATTAAAACATTAAAAGTATTTATTTAAAATAAATAAATATTTAATTTTTTTAAATCAAATTCTTTAGAGAAACCAAATTTTTCAGTTATTTTGTCCAGAAAGTAAACCTGAAGAATTTTTATCGCAAGCTCTGCAGTCTCCTGCTACCAGTGCTGTTCAAAATGGAATAAATGAATTGCAATTGTTGGGAGTATTAGATGAGACTGAAAACTTAACAGATCTTGGGAAAACTGTTCTAAATTTTTCCACTCACCCTCGTCTTTCGGTTGCTCTTGTGTATGCAGCATTTTTAAAGTAAGATATTTTTATCTCTTTAACTGATATAGACAAATTAGTTGAGCATGATTTTTTATCAAGTGAAAGAAAATAGGCATCAGTACTAAATGAAAGCAGCTAGGCTTTATTAATCTTATATTTTTCATATTGTAAACTATGTACTCATTTATTTTAGAAAAATAAACTAATAAATATATTTTAAATTTCAAATATATTATTAAATTAGCCAATAAATGTTTTTGTACCTTAGATTTAGAAATGAGCATTTGTCCCTGAAACTTTCACTATGAATGAATTTATATTTTACCTATTTGTACTTTTTTTAGGATTATAAAAAATATTTACCGTACTTTTTTTTCTTCTTCAGGTGTTTAGATCCTATTTTAACAATATGTGGCCTACTAACTGTTGAAAATGAACCTTTTTCAAATATTTTAGATGATAAACTCCAAATTAGAAGTGTAAGTTTTTGATTCCTGTTTTTGATAAATTCATTTGGGTTGTATAATATGTTGATGGGTTTTATTTTTTATTTATTTCATTTTATTTATTCATTTATTTATTTTTTTGTCAACCTGTATATTTAAATAACTGAATTGTGTGTACACAATTAAACTACTTTTACGATTAACTTAGCAGACCTTAATAAATCTGTGTAAAATGTTTTAAATAATGTAGTCGTTTTTTATTTTTTTATTATTTATGTATATCAGGTTCTAAATCCAATAAAAAATACTTATTTTTCTAATTCTTTTGTTCATTAAAATAAATATAATAATAATAATCATGAAATGATAAAAATTACATTTTATTTATTTATATATATACAGTACACTCTCAAAAATCCGCACAGCTTAAAACGAAGTGTTTTGCGGATTTCTGAATTTTGCAGATTTTAGAGTAATTTCTTTTATTTACATCTTAGAACCTCATTTGAGTAGCAAATCTTTAAGATACAATTTATATATTATATATACAATGCTGAAATAAAGTGTGTCTAATAAAAGTACAAATATTTCATGAAATTTTAATTTAAAGAACAATTTTTATATATCACATTATAGTTACAAATTATCTAGATTTTTTAAAAGTCTGATCAATACTAGTTTAAGTAAGAATATTCATACATATTTATTTTCCTATAACCTATAAAAAAGTCAGCAGTTCTTGGTCAATCACATAAGTTTGTGCTATGAGAAAATTTGAGTATTTATCTGCATGAGAGAAAATCTTTCATGAAAACTGTCTTTCTCCTTTTCCTCTAAATGATTATCATTTATTTTTTAATAATTATGTATAATTACACTTATCATTTCCTCCTCTGCAGTATGTTGAGTGATTTGGTGATTCATCAGCATCAGTTAAAAACTGATTTGTCTCTTAATACAGCTGAATTTTTGCAATCCACTAATCAACAAATCAATTGTGACAATGTTTGTTTACTTTGCAAATGATATGCGGATTTTAGGGTTGCAGATTTTTGAGAGTTGACTATATATATATATTTTTGTAGTTTGACACTAAAAGAATTGTTTATTTTTACCAAAATGCTTCATTTAATAAAAGTATAAATTATGAATATTGTGATGTTTTATCAACAAATATGAAGAGTTGGTTGTATTTTTTCTCTGAAAATTTTTATTTACTGAATTAAAATCGACCTGTATGTGTATATTACATAGTCACCACTTTTACACTTTTTGGCTACCAAAAAATTTTTATATACTAGCCTTTTTACTTTTTACTGCAAAGCATCTGTGTGTTAGTGCCATACCTAATAGGATTTTCAGAAAAGTCTCATAAATAAAATCCCTGAAAATTTTCAATCCCCCCCCCCCCTTAATAAATAAATAAATAAATAAATCTTTGATATGATAATCGTAACTGGTCCACATTAGAGAAATATTATAGATTTCTATAACAGTTTCCACTGATAAACTGAAATAAAAATGTCTATAAAAATTTTGGAATGTTTCATCGGTTGTCCATTTAATTTGCATAAATAAATATATCAAAATAAACAGTTATTTATTAAAATTGAAGTTTTGCCACAAACTACATAATTCCAGTTTATGTATATATATACATAATTTGAGTATGTAAATTTTATCCTAATGTTATTTATTTGTTATGAAAATTGCAAAATGTTTCCATGTAAAACTATAATACTGTGAAAATATATTTAATATTTATAAAGCTGATTTCTTACAATATTTTTCTTTATGATTTCAGATTAAAAAAATGTATGACAATGGCTTATGTAGTGATCATTTAGCTCTTAAGAAAATTTATGATACTTGGAATTCTTTGACAGAAGAAGCCGAGATATCTGAATATATTGAGAAAAATTTATTAGATGGTCAAAGTTTGGAGCGTGTGAAACGTGAGTTTTAAATAATTATCGCTTCAACTAATGCATTTAGTATATATTGTTTATTACTTATGCGTATTAAAAATATATGTAAGGATTTAAAAAAATATATTATTTACTCCTAATAGAATTAATATAACTTTTTAGATAATAATTTTTAAATAGCCTCTGTAATCTTGCTTTCTAACATAACATATAATGCTGGAGTTGATGAAAGGAGAATTTTTAAGAATAACTGTAGCTGAGTGAATATGGTTTCCTTTTCTTTGTTCTAACAGTTACATAAAATTAATGCTGGTACATTTCCCCCCAGGAATTTGAGTGAGCCTGAGCCATCAATCAAGCAGTTGATTAACCATTCATTAAGAAGTGGTAAATGAGCTAAGTGCCATCTATATAATCAAGTCCATAGCCAGAAAAAAAAATTTTTTTGGGGGGGAGGGAGGTCAAGCTTTAGACATAATGTTGTGTGTGTTAAAAAATGATGTAGAAGTCTAAAATTTTCCACAAATTTGTAAAATTTCAGGAGGGGGATTGAACCCTCAAACCCCCTTTTGGCTATGGCCTTGTGTACAATTAGCAAATAATTTACTGAACAAAAGGGCTTGCAAGCGCTCGGTGCAGACTTTTTCATGATAATCGACTAGCTAAGCAAATCTGCGTCTGGCCACTCGAAAAAAAAAAAAAAAAAATATATATATATATATATATAAACCGTCAGGCAGTGAAATTATCTAAATTGGATACATTTCGATCATCTAGATCAAGCCTTGACATGCATTGAATGTACATTAATAAAGAATAGTATAGTACTTGCAGAATAGTCATAAACAAAAACTTGGTCAATCAAATTTTTTTGCAAAAATTCATGTAACAACCAAATATAGAGCTTCCTTATGTATCTAGCCTTACTCAAATGGTTTAAAATAGTTTTGCAGTCAATATTCAGTTTTTCAGCAATGTCAATACTGCTTATGTGCTGATCTTGCTCAATTTTTGCATGGTTTCAACTTTTTTTAACCATGGGCTGACCATTAGGAGGTGAATCATGGGCATTGAAATTTCCATAAGCGAATGAACTATTAGCAGGTGTTCTTTCTGATACAGTCTAGAATCATAAACTGCACACAATATCTTGGCTGCTTATCTTTGTTTATTCCATTCTTGTGTTTATTTCTATCTCTGTACTTTGTAATTCAATTTGATTTTCATGGCAGAATCCAGCTATGCAAAAGCAGTTTTTAATATTGCAGGAAAATTTTTTCTTTCTATGCTGTTGTTACTATATGTGTGGCTTCCAAATTTGATACAATACTTTGATGTCAATACAATTTTTGTATTGACATCCAAATTGTTTAATAATTTCCTCATAATTATTTTCTGTAGCAGGCTTTCAAATTTCAAGTGATACCAAGATCTAATGGCTGCAGTTTGTTAGTGCAGTGAGTTGGTAAAAAATGAGTAATAAAATTTTTATTTAGAGGTTGTGCAGTACAACCATCAATTAAAAGTAAACTTTTATTTTATGTATGAAATTTTCTAAATCCAATCAGTAAAAATCATTAGTTAACGTTATCCACACTTTATTCTTATTCAAGTATTCATAAAAGGTTTTGGTGATATTTTTAAAACACTTTGGATGTATTGATTTACCTGTCATGAGGGTAGGGGAAATTTCTACACACAGTAGTGACAGATATCATGTAACTGGTGCCTGCAGCAACCATAGATGTAATATGTATGGAGGTCACTCTTTGCCTTTTTTTATTACAACAGCAGTATACTGATCTTCTATGAATTTATCATAACTTTTGGACAACCAGACACAGGTCTTTGAATAACTGTTTGGTTCATTAGGATTTTCATAATTGTAAAATGACAGAATGATGAGCACCAAAGAAAAGAGCAATACCTGTGATTGATTATCTTACTTCAATGCATCAATGTATCCGACAGCACACTAGAGCTCAGAATCCTTCGTTTGTCTTTTGAAAAAACATGCCAGTCTTGAAAATAAGCCATATGCAGTGCCTGATTTAAGGCAGGGCATTTGGGGCATGCGTGTCCTGGGTTTTCACACTGAGGGGGGCTCCAAGAAATTCCATCATACATTTAACAAAATAGTTCAAATGAAAAATTTCCAAATTTGTTATAATGATCGTTGTTTTTTGTTTTTTCGTCAATGGATGGAGGTATTACTGCACTGTTTTATAAATCAATGGTATGATCTTTCAAGGAAACTATCAGATCATTGAAAAAAAATTTAATATTTTTGCTAAACGCAAATGCAACTGCATTCTACAGATACTGCATTCCAAACTCTTACTAAGGCTAACTAAATCCGAGGCATGCACTGCAGTCCAGATACACAGGCTCGATACACATTGATCTGATAGACAAGCATTGGATCTAGTTAGGCCTTACTCTTATGAATAAAATGAAAAGTGAAATGAAGAGAATTTTTAGGCACATGAATAAAAAATATGCGGTTTGTTGTAATGTTAAAGTACAAGGAAAAGGGGTCCATTGAAGATGAGTGTCCTAGGCCTCCAAGTGAGTAAATCAGTCCCTGGCCATATGAGAGTACTAAACACCTTTTATCATTTATTACGTGCAACTTCTGTACCCCTAAACAATGCTGGCTTCTTATATGACTGCCTTTCTTGCATATTTCTGAACTCAAAAGCATGATTTGCTGTTACTTAAGATATTTGTATACTTCCATTTACTGCAGCAATGAAATATAGCCTCTCAAATTAAGTTGGCTTCTACAAGAGCAAATCAAAAAAGTCTTTGCCTCTATTTTTTATTAGCTAAAATAAAGTACATACAGGTAATCACAAATATATGTACTATTCTATGTACCTTACCCTATTTTTTCACAAGTCTCCACACTAGTTCAGATATTTGTCTCATTGCAGCACTAAATTTGAGATGTGTCGCCATAGAATTCATCTGGCTGATTGTGTAACCACTGTCGAACTG
The DNA here is from genome assembly GCA_963930645.1 of Salticus scenicus. Classification (NCBI taxonomy): domain Eukaryota; kingdom Metazoa; phylum Arthropoda; class Arachnida; order Araneae; family Salticidae; genus Salticus; species Salticus scenicus. Next base: position 35,750,329 of record OZ005649.1, read on the forward strand.
CTGTCTTGGCTTCATCGTTGTATATTAATTGCTGTCCTGCGAGAAACTTCTTTAGGGAACAGAAAACTTGGAAATCGCTATGGGGGAGTCCAGGATTGTATGGTGTGTGATCTAGACACCCCCAGTGAAATGACTGGAGCTTGTCAGTGGTTTTGTTCTGATTGTCACATGTGGTCTCACATTGTTGTGGGGGATAACCACACTGTCTCCACATCAAGAATTCCTCGGTGCTTTTGTTTGGTTGAAGCCTACAGACATGACAGTGTGGAAAAATGCATTGATGATTGCACCTTGTATGTCCTCATATACTGTGGATTTGTGAATCATAACCATCTTTCAACAACTGACATCAGTGCTGTGTAGGAAAGCTGCCAGCAGATAAGGCTGGTCTGGTCCATAAGAAAGGTCCACCATTTGGAATGAATATATTGACTTTGCATTTACAGCTGTAATTTGGCTTAAAAAAATAAGGTCAGGAGAATGATTTACATGCAACGATAAAGCCAAGAGAGCAGTTTGATGGTTGTTTCACAAACAGCCAGGTGAATTCTACAATAGAAGCATTAAAATTTAGTACTGCGATAGGACAAATGTCTGAATTTGTCTAGAGACTATGGGGAAAAAATAGTGTAAGGTATGTAGAATAGTATGTATGTTTGTAATTACTTGTGTGTACTTTATTTTGGTTAATAAAAAATAGAGACAAAGACTTTCTGATTTGCCTTTGTAGAAACTAACATTTTCCTCTGTGCTTCAGATATGGGTAAAGGAGATTTTAAAATTCAGGTTTTGTTCAAAATTCATTTAAATTGTTTTTGATTGATTATCTTCCACAATTTTGAAAAGAAAATTACTAAGTTATTTTAAGTAATTAAATATGAGAGAAACGTTGTTTTATGAAAAATGGGAAATTTCTCTCTCCCCATCTGCTTACAATGAAATTGTTTTGAGACCAATATTTTAAAGATCCCTAGAAGTCTTGCTCCTCCCTGAATATTTTTCTCTCTGTCACTTATGGCATGCTTAACTTTATAAAGTGTGTGTAAATTGTATAAAATATTGAAATAATTTTCTTCTTTGTTTATTTTCTTTAATTCATATTCAATAAAATGTAAATCAAGTTAATAAATGTTTGTAAAATATAATATGAGTAATTTTGTATTATTTTTAACTTTTCAGAATTAAAAGATTTATTTGCCAATGAACTTTGCGAGGCTAGACTGGTTCAAGATCCAAATTCATGTTGTGATAGTTCTTTCTATATGAATACTTACAGTTCTCATGTGCCTACAGTCTTGTCTGTTTTGACTGCAGCTTTCTATCCCAATGTTATTAAAATTTTACAGGGTGATATAAATCAAGGAAAGCTGAACAAACATAATTTGATTTATTCTATTATGTAAGTATAGCTTTCGATTTTTGAGTTTATATATAGCAAAATATATCTATTGAAAAAAGTAGAGGCTGTATTTTTTAATTGATATTTCTAATCTTAATGTATTATTATTTTTTATATAGAGTATTAATTTCTTGTTTATTCATATTAATACTTTGCCAACCGATTGGGGCGATCTCCCTATTTTGTTAACTATCATTACACAACTGATTGAGGGGATCTCTGTGTTTGATAATAGCTAAAATATATAATTATATAATAGTTAAAGAGAAACAGAGTTAAAAAACTTTATGTTTGGGAACTCTTTAAACGTCTTCAAAAGAACGTTGCTAATGTAATGTTACACAATACTGTATGTATAGTTTTCAGAATGTCTCTAATATATTTTGATGGTCTTTCCCACTTCACTTCTTTGCCCACACTCAATTATCACCAAAACTCTTTAAAAATAACAGAACACATAAAAATTTTATATAATATAAAGTTATTGCATATATAAGGGATATGTGAAAGCTGTGGAGTACCATTGCACAAACTTATATGTTTTCTTCGATACCACACTTCAAAGAATTACTATATATTATTGAATCAGATTTTTGTCATTTTAATTAAAATAAATGAATTCTAATTATAGCTTCATCATTTTATTTTTTCAAATGTTTATAAAAGCTTTGTCGTTGTCTACATTTAGGAATTCCATTAGTTGTAGCTGTTTAAAAATGCACAGCGGCTTGCTTATACTCAGGTGCAATTCGTTCAGTCAGCAAAGTGTTAATAGCTTTGTACTACTATAAATGTATGATTTTTAATTACTTTTGACTGCTGTGTGTGTGTGTTAGTACTTTTCTTCAACTTGAAAACTTAATATATAGAAAAGAATGAATGTTTTGGCAAATATATCTTTCACTACTAGCTAAGAAAATTAAGCTCATTTTTGAAAAAAAAAAAAAAGTATTATTTTTTATGTCATTATTTTTTATTTATTAGTTAAGCATGTCTGTGTGTGTAAGAGATAGAAGTTAGGTAGATGTACGTATACACTGTAGAGATATTCATTATGTGCAGAGGACTTGCTAGATTATCAGTGTGTGTGCTATCTGTGTTCATAGTTTCCAACTGTTCAGAGTTTTAAGGGGACCACAATCAATCCTGGTGTTCTCATATGCAATCATAGAAGCGAAAAGACCAATGTTACAAAAATCTGGTTAGACTGAAGTGATCAATTCAGATCTAGTTTTTATCTAGTTAAAAATTATCTTCTTATTATCTTTGCATCAATTTATAAAGTATCCAATTAATTTAGATAATGAAAAATACTCTTATTGCCTTTCAATAGTCTGCACCCTTTATTTAACAACTTAAACTGAATCGATATTTTGTAAGACAGGTTTAAGAAATAGAATAACAATCTAAAGTTTTAAAACACGTAAGTATGTATCTCTGTTATTTATTTAGAGTTTTGTTACAAAATTTCGTATAAAGTGTTGTGCATTAGATATTTACAAACAGAAGCATGAGTTGAAGACAGATATATAAAATGAACTGATTGACGTAACATTTTTCAGCTGTGTTGGGAAGCATAAAAAATAAACTTTCATTCAGTGCACCATAAAATTGTACAAGCTGAAAAAATTTTCTGTGATTTTATTATTATTATTTACATAACACACACACACACACAAAAAAAAAAAGTTAGAGGAAGCAACTTCTTTTCCCTATAAAATCTACTGGTGTTTAATGTTGGAAGATGTGTACTTAAAAAACCCAGAGGTAAACAATTCATCTAGAAAAACCCAGAAATAAATCCAAATTTTAGAAATAAAATTTTGAAAAAAATTTTTTACCTGATTTTTTTTTTTTTTTTTTTTTCTCCCTTGCCAAATCTTTAGTTGCACAATATCACACCAAAATCCACAAGAGCAATCTTGAGTGTAAGCAATAAAAAATAATATATTAATAAAATGCATAAACACTTAAGAATTCTTTATTGGTGAGTGCTTTTATTCTAGATCCAAGTGCATCTTCATTATTACTCTTGGGATTTTTAGGTCATTTTGTCTTTGCTTTTATGGGGTAATGCCAGCTAGCATCGATGTTAATTGACTTCACGTATGCAGGTTTGTTCACTGGCTGCAAAAGCAATTTTAAGAGACCATCAATTGCAAAACAAGACCGTAAACTGTTCCTTGGAAATATTCTCTATTGATCATGATTACGTTTATTTTCACTGGGGGATAGCATCTTGCAAGGACTGGTTTGATTTATTTTACTGGAGATATTTTTTATTAATTTCATCTGGATAGTTAGTCACTTAGTTCAAAAGCATATTAATATTGTGCTTAAAGAAATGCCTTCTTTTAGAAGACACTGTGAAAATAGCATTGAGATTAAAAAAAGAAAAGAAAAAAGAAAATTGATCTGCTTCTGATTGAGGCTCAATCAGTGCTTAGCATTTTTGAAAACTATAAAAACTTACATGTATTGTGGAAGGTTATAAAAATTTAATCATACTCCTTGGATTATGTTTACATTGAAAATGGATTTTCCCATGAACAACAATATTCTTGATGATGATAACCTGACAGTAGATTTTGTTGTGTCACATAGGATGTATCAGTGGCGGATCTAATGGGAGGAGCAAAAGTACTGACATTCACAACTAAATATTACAATTGTAAACTTTCCATTGATCTGGAATAACATCTTGAAAAATCTTAGCCCCCCCCCTAAAAAAAAAAAAAAAAAAAAAAAAAAAAAAAAATTCTAGATCCGCCACTGGGATGTATTAAAAAAATGAGCGAGAATCAGTATAAGAGAAAAGTAACTGAATAAAAAGATTAAAATGAGAACTGTTAAAGAAAAAGATATATATATTAGTTATTAATGCTGATGAAGTCTAGTGCTCATAAATTTCCATGTTATTTTTCTTACTGACATTCTAAATTTGAGTGAATGTCCTGATTATAATTATGTCATTAATTCAGTAACCATCACTTTTAAGCATTACTTATTGTTTGCAATAAAAAATAAATAATTATGATCAATAATTTTTGTAATTATCAATGTGTTTTTTTTTTTTTTTTTTTTTCTAAACTGTGTACACTTTAGTGTATATTAACAAAAAAATTATAAAATAATAAAAGACAATAAAAAAGGTAGCGAGGGGGGGGATGTCAGCTGTTTGATTACAGAGGTGGGGTGGTGGTGTAAGGCTGGATGGTTGGGTAGGATGATTGTGAAATTAAAAAAAAAAAAAAAAAAAAAAAAAACAGAAGTCTTGTTGTATTTATTTTGTATTACTATGTAAACTTCCTTTTTCCATTAAAATTTCAGTTTCTTCTTTTTTAAATTGTCAATTATTCTTAAAATTCTAATCATACTATTAAACACATTGTAATCAATCAATAAATTTCATTGTTGCTTCGTAGTTTCATTATTAATCATCTTCTTTGAAATTTTGCTTTTTTAAATCCATATGACTCCTATTCTGGTCTTGGCAGGCTGGGGGAGTGTTGCCAGCGTGAAATTAGTTTAACCCTACAGGCAAATCACAAGTCTTGCCGTCTGCCTCCTTCCTTCCTTTCTTAAGTTTCTTAAATTATTTTTGTCATAAATTTCAATATAGTTTGTTTTTAAGTTAAGATTTGTTGTGTTAGTTTATTGGTTTGTTTGTTTTGCAGGTTGTTAATTAATAAATCTGGTTTCTTTAAATATGTGTATTTCATCCCCTAAAATTTTTTTTTCATTTTTCTGAACTTCTCCTATATAATTTTTTTAAAAATCTTATTGGTCATTGGTGTTTCAGTGATCTTGTATCTGTTGCTTGGCTTCTACTATGCGTAATAGATCATCATTATTATATCTGGCTTCTACTATGCTTAATAGATCATCTTTATTATATATATATTACTTTTATATAATCTATCTATGTATGCATGTTTAATTATAGAAAAGGACAGACAGCATTTATTCAAAAAGAATCTGTGGCGTCAGATGCTGAAGAACTTCCAACTCCATGGCTTGTGTATTTTTCTGCACTGAATTCTGAAGCTCGCAGAAAAGCAATGGTATCTGCTGTTTCAGCCACCCCTGGTATTTCCTTATTGTTAATGGCTGGAAAAGATTTATCTGTGACAAATGTAAGAATTTCCCATGTTTACTTCCTTTATGTTGTAATATGCCAGTTAATATAAATTTATTTTAATAGTAAATCTGTATCTTTTTTTTTTATTATTATTAACATTATTTATGTGGTTGCTACTTACATTTCTCTATCATCTGGCATAAATCCATTTAATAGTTTGTTTTCAGTACTTTTCTGCTTCAGGAGGCTGTAAAACCACTGCCAACAAAATGCAAACAAGTTTTTAAAAAATTGCCACACTTGTGGTGTGTATAATTCTAGTGTATAATGAAATAACACTCCTCGGTAACTGTACATCAAATTCCTTTTTTTCCTGACTGAGAGCATTTGTTTTGAATTTCTTTTTTTCTTAATTATTGGTGTTGATTTTTGCTGCTTGCCATTTCTTTTTTGCTTGTCATGGATTTCACTACTTGTGTAAGTTCGCTGAATGTATAAAGACTTTTTTTATGAATAAAAATTTATATTTCATTACCTATTTTTTGTTTTGTGATTTGCCAACGGCCTCGCAAAACTGAAAAGTACCTTATTTTCTTCTAGATGTGTGTGAAAAGGTTAGATATAGCAACAGTAAAATCTAAAGTTATTAAAACTATCATTCTGTCACATGGTAAAAGATGTCAGTTAACTATTTCAGAATGATGTCATGAAACTCCACCTCTAAGTTAAAATATACATTGAAACAGAACCTGTAAAAATTTATTTTTTTCTTAACACTGACTCTTAATACCTCATATTTTCTTTTAAAAATTGCTAAACTAATTTCAAAAATAGCTGTTACACATGTAGTTGATTCTAAATATGTAAAAAAAAAAAAAAAAAAAAAAAAAAAAAATTCGAGACTTTTTTGGTTGAAACATCTATATGTAATATAAAGTGACTTTAGCATTTTGCATTGTTTGTTATATTAGAGTAGTGTTGCTGCTGCTATTTACCAAATAGGGACGAATTAAAGGTTTAAAAATCGGCTTTTAAACTTTTAATCGGCCAGAACAAGGAACAAATATTGAAAAATTCATGCATAAAAAAAGTTAAATGTTTGGTTTGAAAGTGGTGAAATCAATGAACTTCAAAAAAGTAAAGCCAATAGCTAACAGTATAAAATATCCCTTTTTTCGTCTAAAATTTTTTTCCTTGATAAAAGTTTTTATTTATTTGCTTATTGCAAATAAATAAAGTAAACATTGTTGTAACGCATGTTTCATGATTGAAAAAATATTTTGTAAATAATTATCTGAAATTTAGATATTTGAGATGGAGTTCTATTTTTTTTTTTTTTTTTTTTTTTTTTAATTTGGGGGATGGATTATACATGCCAGGAACGGAAGTGGCTTTGATGTCTAAAGAAAAGAAAAATAACATGATTTAGGTCAGAGAGAGTTAAAAACCAGCATCTTTGAAAATTTCTTAAGTTAACTAATTTTTTTATGCAGGAGGTCTAGTTTTTTCAGACAAAAATAGATCAAATTAAAATGACTTTTCTTTCTTTCTTTTTTCTCCTTTGGTATAAAGTTAAACTGATTGGGGAAAAAAATACAATGCATTGTAATTTATCTTATTATTATCTTTTTCTTAAAAAATAAAATATTAGTAATTAAAAGAAAAAAAAAACTGTGCTGGGATTGTACATGTTTTTTATGTTTATATGTTGAAAGTTATATATATATATTTTTTATCTTTTTTTAACTTAAAACATTAAGGCCAATTAACAGGTGCCAAGTTTTTATATGAGCTATCAGTAATCAGAGTTATATACTTATGCAATGTGGAGACGTGAACCGTGTCACGGAATAATTTTTATGCACAAGCCCACATATAATAATGAAGCGCACTGTTTTTGTAGACAAATATATATTAATTAAAAAAATTAGAAAAAATTCTAAAACAAAAAAGTAAATAAATATGTATTTTTTACCTTCTTATAGATTTTTTTCTTCTTCATATTTTTTTTTTTTTTTTTTTTTTGGAGGGGGGGGGGGATTACAAGAATTTATTTTATTTTATTTATTATTTAATAGTCACTTTTTCATAGACAACTGTTTTTATGGCATTAAATACTAAAACATTGTTCTTTTTTTAATGAAACATTTTTTTTTTTTTTTTTTTTTTTCTGTATGTTTCTTGCATAAAACCTAACATATATTTTGTTTGATGGTATAGTATGTATTTTAAATTTATTAAGGAAAAACAAATAGATTCATCAAATTCAGTAATAAAGCCTAAAAATAATTACTTATGTGAGAAATATTGAGCACTTCTATCACTTTTTTGGTTCTAGAAGTAATCCCTGATCACCAGCTGGGATGATGGAGTTGCAGTCAAAATATAAATAATTAGATAAATGAGAAATGAAACAATTCGACTTCTTTATAGGTTCTAGAATCTAACAAAGCAAGTTTAAAATGAATATTGACATTTATGTTGCTAATGGAAAAAGATTGGTATAACTAAAGGCTTCTGCAGAGCTTTTAATCAATTATGACTGGTTGGAGATAAAAAAAAAAGAGGGGAGGAGGTTAAAAAAAATAATTACATCAGCTAGAAATATTGTATAATTCTATTTCCTTATAGATTCTAGAATCTCATAAAGCAAGTTTACAATTAATATTGACATTTATGTTGTGGATGGAGAAAGATTGCGAATTTGAATGCTTCCATTGTGCATTTGATCGTCGATCGTTAGTGGAGTTTCTTTAATTTTAACGAACAATATCTGCGACTTTTTAAAAAGCGTATAATCCGTAATTTTTATATGTTGTCCATAATCATAATGCCGTAATTATTGCTGTAAATCCTTAATAATTACGGACAAATCGTAATACTTGGCACCTCTAATATAGTAATATATTGAATTTGATAGATATGTATTTTATTTTTTATCTGCAAAATTATGTAAAGGTTACTTTGCAAGAACTTTGGTAGAAGATGAAAAATGCAAAAAACATTATCATTGGAGAATTTTAATGTAAAGATGTTAATTGAAAAGAGAAGCAGGATTTTATTAAAATATTATTAGTTAAAGGAAATAATCCAAAACTCTCTACAACAAGAGGCCATTCAGCAGATGCAATATTTTTGAATTAAAGTCGAGAACATTAATTTACATGAGTGTGTACAATTGCTACATGCCTTTATATGGAAGAATTGACTAAGAAAAAAAGACCTCCATCTCAAACAGGGTTGCTACAGTGCCTGGAATTTAAGTAAAACAGATAACTCAGGTAATTTGAAAAATCTATTAAAATATAGTGAAAACTCGGGTAATTTAAAAATTTATTGCAGAAACTGGTAAAATTCAACGAATTTAGAAAATTTTTGGAATATCGTAAGAAAAACTTTTCATAATAAAGTTTGATTTCAGTTTTTAACAGTAAATTGTCTAGTTTTATTGTTCGTATAAAAATCATTTTTAAAATTTAAGTGCCTTATAATGAAGTAAAGTCAATTTTGATTTTTGCCAACTATACAGTAAAAAATAATTAATATATATATATATTAGATATATTCAATTACTTATAGACATGTTGATGCTAATGCTGCATGATTGTGTAACATCTTTACTTTTAAAAGAGACAGGGTAAAACCCAGGGATTTTTTTTTTTTTTTTTTTTTTTTTTTTTCCAGATTTGTGTAGCATCTCTGTTAAATTAAATTCTATTTAGGACAGAATTTTAATTTATCTAGGATGAAGACCTATTTGTTTCATACAAAACAGACTAAATGAAAACGTTTTTCTTTTTTCCCTTCTGCATCTAGTTAAAATAGGCAGTTTATAACTAAATACCAACAGAAAAAAATATGTAGTGTGCTGCAATTTTTTTAATTATTAGTTTATTATTATTAAAAAGTATTGATAATTAAAAAAAATTGTGTTGTTTTTGCATTTATTTTTCATTTTTGTTTATATTTTGCCAGATAAATTTTATTTTATTTTATTTTTTCATTTAAGCCACAACTATTTCTTCAGTAAGTTGTTCCTATTAATTATTTACCTATATTTTCGACAAGAATGATTAAAACTTTAGTACTTATTTTTAAAATCTATTATTATTATTATCATTATTTAATAACTGCTAATTTTTAAATGAAATTTTGCACTTTTTTTAAGTTTATGTACTAAGCGTAAAATGTGTATTAGACTGCATGAATATAAATTTTAAATCTCTTTCTTTCTACTTTTGCTTTTATTTAAACAGGCATCTAAAGAAGGTTCAGATGAAGAATCTTTCGTTGTTTTGTCCATTGATAGTTTTAATAAACTCAAGTTTTCTTGTACTGATAAAGAAGCACGCCTTATATTAAAATGGCGAGAGTGTTTGTTTGAAATATTTAAAATGTATACAAAAACGTTAAAAAACAATTGTAGCCAGAGGGAATATATGATATCTAGTTCTGAAAAATTCATTCCCGTGTTAAAAGAACTTCTAGAGACACCTCAAGTACCTTTTACCAAAGGACAATCCTATAAATTTGTAAATAATGAACTTATTGCTGAAGATTTGTAGATAGTTTTATATGTACCTTAATATGTATCTTAATTACTTTTAAGATATTTAAATAAAATTTATTTATTGAATTTGTCCTTATTCAATTCAGTATACTTTGGAGCATGTTCATGGAGAGCTAGGTTTAAATTATTTTAATCCTAATAATATGTTTTTTAAATAATTAACTTAATATTTTGGATCATGCAACATATTTAAATTATAAATATCTAATATTTTTTCCACTTGTTGTGTTTAAAATTTAACATTTATATCTAAATTCTTACAGATACAATGTACGCCTGAATTACATGAGCTTTCTCATGAAGTTGTTATTAAGAAATGCTCATGCTTCAATTATGTTTCTTGGCTTTTTACAAAGATATCAATTTAAAAATGCTTATGCCTTAATTCCAAATGTAATCAGCACCAGTTTATGTCAGGGACCAACTAAATACCAAGTTTGGTTAAATTCCATTTTAAAAAATCGATAACTTTGTTTTAAATTATCACAGATTTATAGTTCAACCATTCCTTTTAAAGGTATTCACGAGACCTTTCGAAAGATACTCATCTAGAAACTTTACCCCCCTAGGGGAGAACCGATGCCCCCACATGCACAAATTTTTTTTCCTAGTTAACTACTACTATTATCAATAATTCATATTAATTTTACAATCATGAGTTTAAAATAACTCTCATTTTCTACATTTATACGAAATTTTGTCCTATACTGCTATGTTGAAAATTTAGAAAAAATATTATCACAGCGCCACCTGTTGAGCCATTGATCCCCAAATGTAATCAGCCCCAGTTTATGTCAGGGACCAGCTAAATATCAAGTTTACTTAAAATCCGTTAATTTTTTTTTTTTTTTTTTTTTTTTTTTTTGTTAAAAGTAAAAAAAAAAATGATAACTTTGTTTTAAATTATCACAGATTTATAGTTCAACCATTCCTTTTAAAGTTATTGACGAAACCTTTCGAAAGATACCCATCGTGAAACTTTACCCCCCTAGGGGAGGAACCGATGCCCACACATGCACACATTTTTTTTTCTAGTTAACTACTACTATTATCAATAATTCATATTAATTTTACAGTCACGAGTTTAAAATAACTCTCATTATGCACATTTATACGAAAATTTGTCCTATACTGCCATGTTAAAAGTTTACAAAAAATGCGATCACTGCACCACCTGTTGAGCGATTGATCCCCAAATCTAATCAGCAGCAGTTTATGTCAGGGTGCAACTAAATACCAAGTTTGGTTAAATTTCATTCTTTGGTTCGTGAGCTACAGTGTCCACAAAAATCGTGATTCACAGACAGACAGACAGACAGACATTTTCTAAAAACTATCAATTCATGTTCAGGACTAGGGTTGGACGATGTCAGGAATTTAATATCATGATATATCGTCATCTTCATATCACGATATTCTGATATATCGATATCACGACAAATTCAAATAAAATATTATGGTTATTAAATAAGCTATTAAATAATTATAGTTATTAAATAAGCAAAATTCTGTAAATTGACATATTTATTAAAATATAATCAGAGAAATACAGAAAATATTTTAACACATTGACTGTCAAGCTACAAAATAACTCATTGTTAAACTACGAGTAAACTCATGGCTTGGTAAACAATGTATTAAAATTTTCTAATGAAAAATTGTTTAATGCAAAGATTATTCAGTATAGCAAATATAAACACTACTTTCTACAGGTGGACTATCAGAATCATTCGTTTCACTGTATGTACGTATAACAGGAGGAGGAGTCAATGGCTTCTTTGAAGTGTACTCACCAAATTTTAATGGATGGTGCACTTTCAAATAAGGAAGTAAATTTGTTGTACTCCCTCCTTTTGTGCATACATATTTTTGGCAGAGTTTACAAATTGCCACATCAGTGTTAATAACAGTACCATGCTTATTGGCAGGTATCCCAAAAGTAGACCAAACCTGACTTTTAGGTTTTGATTTAGATACCAAATTATGATATTCGAAAGAATCAATAGTATGCCTCGTTGTCATTTAAAAAATTAAAGATCTTAAATTAATAAATATCAAAAAATTAAGTATATATTTAAATATTGCTAATTTTAAAAGAATTTCTACTAAAATAGACCATAAATACTGATTGGTTTGTAGAAATTTTTGATCGTTCATCCAGTTTTAATATATTCATTTATGATTCAATCATTAATTAGCATCATGAATTATGTATATCACTAAAAAATATTTTTTTTTTTAATAATTATATAGAACAAAGAATTTTGTTTATAAATTTCATTTATAAAATAAATTTAGACAAGATTAATTAATTAACATCGGAAATATACCATTAATTAAATTAAAATATAAACATGTAAACCCTTTTTTTAATATTTTTAGAAGAAAAAAGAAAAAAACCATTACAGATACAAAATAATTTTTTATACTATCTTTTATCTTTATTTAAGATTCATTGTAGCTCAATACTTATCATTCATTTATTTATTAATATCGAAAAATCGGCAATCTGAATCTTTCCACCAATTATAATAATCAAATTATGAGTCCGATTAAACAATAAAAATTTAACATGCTTGTTCCCCGCCGTCCCATAATATTCAATTAGTGTTTATCCATTTCTGGTGCCGATTGGTCAACATGTGGCGCTGCTATATAGCGATTTCCGCAGTTTCAGGAATTCCAGCATGGAATTTAATATAAATTTATATGTAGATGCACCTTGACATATGTTAGTGTCTACCAACTTTTGGTGTCAACCGCCCAACAGGTAGAGCTGCTATACAGTGATTTCTTTAATTTCAGGAGAAGCTATATCTCAGTAATTACTGCACAGAATTGCATATAAATTTATATGCAGATACACCTTGACATTTATTAGTTTCTGTCAACTTTTAATGCCAATCGCTCTAAAGATGGTGCTGCTATACAGCGATTTCCGCAATACAAGTGAAGGCTGTATCTCAGGTTCTATTGCGTATGATCGAACTTGATACATGAAAAGGCCATTATGATGATACAATTTGGGTGCATATCCGCCGATAGGTGGCGCTGTTGTAAAGCAATATTCTACAAAAACGGGAAGGTTGTCATTCTAATAGCCACAACCATAGCAGTTTTTTTTTTTTTTTTTTTTTTTTTAAGTGTGGTTTCTAAAAAAGTCCATTTAAGTTAGAATTGAAATTTCCCTCCAAAGTAATATATCTTTATTAAGGGCGATTTTAGCAGCAGGGTAATAAAAAAATCAATTGCTTCTAAAACAGTGATATATGATTTCATATAAAATCATTATCATTGCACAACAAAGCTAAATATTTCAACAATGAATTAAAATACATGTAGTAAGTTCTGATATGGACATCAAGAATATTATTGTCTCCCTCCTCCTTTTTAGCATTCCATAAACTGAAAATGTGGAACATAAATTAATAAGAAGTTAATTCTACTTTTTTAGAACATTAGTAATTTTTTGTCATTTTTAATTCTTTCATAAATCATCCAAATTCACAAAAAAATGAATAAAAACAATAACAACAACCCTTCCGCTTCCCTTGAAAAAAAATAAATAAATAAATAAAAAAACTGTTCCCCTCCCCATAAAATCTATGTATATAAAACTTCTTTTCATCTTTCATGCATGCAATTTCTATTTTTATTGATCCTTATTGATAGGTAAAAGATTTCATGTAGAAATTTTCATAAGAAATTATATTATCTATACATAGCCGATATATCGTGACTTGTGGTTGATCAATATCGATTATCATGATTTGTGGCATATATCGATATTTGACGATATATCGATATATCATCCAGCCCTATTCAGGACATCCCAAAACGTGTAAATCCATCAAAAAATGGAGGTCGAAAATTTTCGCGAATCCAATACTTTCTCTATATTACGTAAAGAAGAAAGTAAAAAAGAAAACATGTCTAGATGTTGTTAGCTTCTTTCAAAGAAGTCATATAATAAAAATTCTTATACCTTAATTTTATTTCTATTTATTAAAGAGATATTTATTAAGATATACCATTCATGAATGATGTCAGCTTCTTTCAATATGTCTTTAACTACAAAATTTCCCATGCCTCAATCATCTGCTTGGTCTTTTACAGAGAAGCAATATACGAGGGGGGAATCCAAAAATAAGCAAACTTTTGCCCTAAAAAAGTTAAATTATTTTTTACAAAATTCTTTCAGTCTCCTTCAAATTACTTTCCATTAAAGTCAGTGCACTTTTCCAGTCTTCTTTTCCACTGTTTGAAGTATCTCTACAACACTTCAACTTTAATATCATTCAGTACTTGCTGCAAAGCTCTTTTTTACAGACTCCATGTCATGAAAACACTTTCTTTTAAGATTTTCTTTCATTCTCAGGAATAGAAAAATGTGTCACAGGGCTAGGTCTGGTGAATACGGAGAATGGGGATTGATAACCCATCACTGAGTCCCATATCAAATGAGCTAAAAATGAACTCCCCCCTCCTCTCTGATATGAGCCTCAATCTTCTGTCAAAATCCACTGACATGAGCTCCAGCTCACTTCTGTCTGTTCTGAAATTTCATGAAGAAGTAGATTAGAGAAAAACGATGATTGATTTTCCTCATTGATTTTTAGCAACTTTTTTGTGTCTCGTACAAGCATGATTTTCAAACCTCATCTCATCATGTTTAAAGCATCCAGGAGACTTAGAAATTTGCATGCGGCTCATAGCATCCTTCTTGAAAGCCTGATGGTGAGCTTTCAGATTGGATGGTAACCTTTAAGATTTGGTAAGCTACTGTTGCCGATTTTTCAAGCAGAAAGCAAAATTTCAAAGACACTCATAATGATTTTGCAGACAGCAAATGAGAACAGTTGAAAAAAACAATACTAATATCAAACATTAACCACTTACGCAGACACTGCATGGACAACTGATTTGGAAAGGTCTCTATTACATCAGCTAAAGGAGGAATTCTATACTATGCCTACAAATGGCTGTACACTTTTAATCTTGTTATTTTTTTATCCCCCTTCATATCAAGAAAGTTCCTACTTAAATTATATTAGCTTCTTTCAAGGTATTTATAATATATGTACTTGCATTCTTATTATACTAATCGGCTTCTTATAAATATGCTATTTATTTACCATTTTATGACACGCCCTTTTAAAACACAACAGATATAAGATGCTATCTGGAAAGTGAGTGCTACTGTTTGGAAGTGTTAAGAAATCAACTCAAAAATGCAAGTGCTACATTTTTATGTCATTGAAGTGAAATGTCATTTTTACATTTTTAAGTACTGATAAATGATGCTTCATGTTCATTAAAAACTGTTATGTAGGAATTAGTAATGTTGCTATGATGTAAACGAAAACAATGCAGAAAGTCTTATTTTTCATTTTATTTTGCTATACAAGCAAGAGTGATATGTATTGTTTTGTTTTTGCATTTTTATAAAAGATGCTTCAAAATGGATCTTTCTTGCTTAAGTTTTAAACACAAGTGTATTTTCTCTCATTGAAAGCATTTAAATATATTATTTAGTATTACCTGTCCTGTTGGGAAATACTGTGGCAGTTTTGACAATGAGATAGTGGCTGTCTATGACATGTGCAATTGATAAATTTAAAAACAGCCTTGAATATAATATTGTTTTTTTTATTAATTCCCAATGCCCCATAATTTGGGGCAAGTGTAACCTGGGCCCACTAAGCCAATATGCAATAGACATAGCTCAGAGTTGTCTTGAAAATTCTGAAAAAATTAAAAAATGTCCTTACATTTAAGCATTTTGTGCTGAAATTACTGAAATTTTAGAAAATGTTTGTTATTTTGGTTAAAAAGTAAGTTCTTTTAATATTAAATATTGTAAAAGTAAAAAATAAATAAAAATCTGATGTGGGCATTATATAACTTCCTTATACACTCGTTGAAATATAAATATTGTTTTGAAAACACTGACATTTGTGTGCATGGTAACTATTTCATCAATAAACAGGCAGTTCTAATCTAGGAATATTTCTGAAAACAGGCAATGAAAACATAACTCTAACCACAAAAGTCATGATAATAGTATTATACAGTGTGTCCTAAAAGTTCCAGTACTGACGCTGATGTATTTTTTAATTACAAAACAACAAACCTTAAAACGATTATTTTTATGCTAATGATAAAAGGCGGATAAAATAATAAATGATATTTTTAATGATAAAAATTTAAAATAACGGAGGAAAAAATACAGAACTTACATTCATAATAAATATTCAAAATGTCCACCCTTTTCTAGGAGGCAAAGCTGAACTCGTTTGCGCATGTGTTTAGAAACGTGTTTTAACATGCTGGGAGTGACTTCTTGAAGAGAAACCTGTACACACCTGCACAGAACCTGTATTACGAAATTGTCGAACGAGCTGATATAGCATATTTTTACTCGGTATTGCATCATCTGGATATTTATATCGCCAAACATCTTTGCATCTTTCATACGATTTACATTCAAAATAAGTTTCAAACAGCGTAATTCTCTGAATGCGTGATAAACTCATTTCACTATGAAGAACAAAATAACCTAAAACTTTATTCTCACACAACTTGAGCGAGAAAAGAAACAAACGATAAAAATTAAAGAATTGATGCAATAATAAGCAGACGGTAAAATTTAATAAAAAAAAAAAAAAAAATCATGGACACAATGAGTTCTTTAAGTTGGAGTACTGGAACTTTTAGGACACACTGTATATACCTCCAAGAATGAATATTACTTATTCAGGAATAATATTCCACATCTTATTACAGAATCTCTCATGGCAAATGCACAGCTTAGAGTTCAATAGATTTCATTCGAGTGTAGATGGCTAACTTTCGTACTCTTTGGCAAAAATTAGTGGTAGAAAATGAAACATTATTAAAAAAAAAAAACTGTTAAAACTGAGAAAGGGTTTACTGATTTTAACAAACCTAAACTACTGTTTTCTAAATTTGGTTGCTAATCTCTCCAAGTTTATTGCCAACATAGATTGTGGCCTTGGCATTGAATTTGGCAGTTTGGTATCGGGTGCCAAGCTCTTCTTTTTCTGTATTCTAAAAAAATAATTAACTTTTAATATTTTTTGCTACTGATTTAATAATATGTCAGTTTGAGTTAGTATTTATTCATCTGTGTTTTAATAGGTGGAGGTGGAAAAAACACCACTATCAAAGATTACTGATTTTTTTTTTTTTTAAATTAAAGATACACTAGTTATTAAAAGAAGAAAGCTAATATGAATAAAATGTGCACATTAAATGCACTGATTAAATTATTGCTTAATGATTTTCATTCTTAATATTGATATAAAAGTATTTTAAAAGGTTAGATTTTTGTCTTGAAATTTTGCCAAAATGGCCTGAAATTTTTATTTGCTACTTCTAGCCCTGATGATAAATTAAGATATATATAAATCAAGTTTCCAGATAGTGAAAAGCTTCATGAATCTGGAACTTTTTGAATTTTTTTAAATATCTCAACTGGTTACAGAGTTGCACACTTTTCCCGTACACTTCTGCAAGCACTTTACTAAATTTTCAAAAATTCAAAACAATAATATACACCTAAAACCTAAAAATTATAACAGAATTAAGTACTTACATCGTGTTTTTTATTGATAGACCTGTGTGAAGTCTTACACTAAATCTTTTTTTTTTTTTTTTTTAATTATAGTATATTTTAAATGTAAAATATAAAGTTAGGAGTAAATGTAAGAGAATTAAAAGTAGGCAAAATTCTATGTAAAACTAGGTTTAAAGGAGAATTCTGACATTTGAAATTTAAAATATTAAATTCAGTAAGAATAAGGAAATCGAAAACAGACAACATTAATTTGGCATAAAGCAAATCAAAAATAGGCAATGTTAATTTGGCTCTTTTGGGTTCTGTTCGACTCACAGGGATGAGATTCATCAGACTTTAGTAGGAATTTCAGACTTTACTGAATTTTTTAGAAGTAATTTTCAGATTTTTTATTTCAACATTCTTCTTATTTTTGTTTAACTTTCTTTGTTTTGTCATGTTCTTGAACAATTTGTTTTCTTATGTTCTCAAATTTGCTTATAGAAAATATGATTTAATGTATCTGTTCCTTCTTTTATTGCAAAAGTTAAATCAAACTTTTGAGTTTTGCGCATATTTTCAGACTTTTTGTCCATTTCCCACTCTCATTCCTGACTCAAAAACAAAAGTTCAGTTCTCGCTTATTCCTAATTTAGGTTAAAGAAAAATTTTGATGATGTCTTTTTTATAATACTTGTATCTCATTTCTTGATTTGGGCCAGAAAGGTAAGTAACGCCAGAATTCCATTACTCATAAATTACTTGCACTTGCTCCACATGGAAAATTTTCAGGGTAGGTGTAACCATGGGTGGCAATTCGAATACTTAAAATGTTTGTCAAATCTAAAGTTATATTCATAATCTACACACAAAACTTAGTTTGCTTACCAAAAACTGTGAAGTTAACTTCACAAGTAGATCAGTGGTAAAATTCCAGTTTGATATCAGCTCTCTGTCAAAGAGTCGAAATGTAAGCAATTTTTCAAATTTCTATAAAAACTTCAATAAGTTCTCACTGTTTCCTAACATTTAGCATTACCAGGACTACATGAATCTAATTTCAGATGGTAACTCATCTAAAAGGAAGTACTATTGATAAGCTTGAACTTCAGTGTATGTTAGTTTGCCACAGATTTTTTTTTTTTTTTTTTTTACTTCTAAAAATGTAGAGTTTTGTGCTAAGTAAAGAGTATTTGTGTGGAATTTTATTGCACTATTTTATTCAAAAGAAATCTGCAGCTGAAGCACACAGAATTCTTGTTGAGACTTATGGTGAGCATGCTCTGTCAAAAAATGACTTGCAGAGACTGGTTTCGATGCTTCAAAAATAATGATTTTGATCTTGGAAATAAAGAAAGCTGTGGCAATCCGAAAAAGTTTGAAGACGTGGAATTCGTTAATGAAGACCCATGTCAGACACTTGCTGAACTTGCAAAATCATTATGAGTAGATATGGCACAATAGTTTAGAAACATTTGAAAACATTAAGAATGATCCAGCAGCAAGGACATTGGTTGCTATACAGAAAAAAAAAATGTGAACTTATTCAAGGTCCTAATGAAATTAACACTTTTTCATATTTGATTTTGTTTTCTAAGGCTAAATATAACAAAGAAGGATCTAAACAAACAGATATGACTATTGGCTCAAAATTCAGTTTCCCAGCTGAATTATAAGCCGAGGTTATACTTATGACTTACTTCATTTCACCTCTTATGCATTTACTTCGACATATTGCTGGAAGAAGTCTCTGGAATAAAATTGTGTGAAAAACTATCCTAATGTGTAAGAAGTAAAAATTTGCCTTAACATTGTATGAAACGTTATTTGATTAACTATAGAGATAATTAAAAAAAAAAAAAAAAAGAAAAAATTACACATTTTTTATCTCTGTACTCAGTTGGGAAAATTACACACAGTTCTTTTTTAAACTTGTATACCAAAAAAATATTTTATTTACTATTTGTTTTATTATATGACAGTATCATAATTTTTCACATCTTGGAATTTATCAAAACAACAAACTGTAAGCTCTAAAGTAAATCTTAAAAGATTAATGAAAGATAAGAAACCCCACTCCTCACTTTTATGCAGTTTGAAAGAAAATCAGTCATCCAATGTACTTTAATTACAGAAAGTTGAAATATTGGGTTGTATATTGAATTATATATTCTCCATTTTGGTCTAATACCCTTTGTCATCTTTAACATGGTAGCATGATTCCATGTTAATGATATTTCTGATCTTTGCTGGCAAAAAACTAATGCAAATCATTTTTAATATCCTCATTTGATGTAAAAGTTTTGTTGTCTAAAAAAATGTATAGAGGCCAGAGCAAATAATAATTCGAAACTGCCAGATCTGGAGAATATGGTGGGTGTAATAGTATACCCTATCCAAGTGGCGAGTTACCAAATTTGTATGAGGTTATGTGAATCTTGGTGAAACACTACACCTTTTCTATTGATGAAGTCTGGCCTTTCTGTTTAAGTGAATCATTAAATTTCTCCAGTTGATGACAGTATACTTTAAAATTGATCATGGTTATTATCCAATAAAAGTAAAAAAAAAAAAAAAAAAAAAAGCTCTTGAAATCCTCCCAAAACAGACATCATCACCTTCTTTTGATGAATATCAGGTTTTAAAGTGCTTTGAGCTAGTTCATTTTTTTTTACTGCATGATCTCTTTTGTTTATCATAGTCTTAGATAATCCATTTCTTGCCCCTTTGTGAAAAACCCCGTATGAAATCACAAATCTTAGTAAATAAATAAAAATATGTTAAAGTTATAAGCCTATATGGGACTTTTTACAGAAAAGAACTTTTGCAATGTTGTTGAAATAATTGCATCTTCAAATTAAATACGCAGCATGTGAAAACCCCCCTATGAAATTTCAACTCTGCAAAATACCTAAAAATCTAGCTCATTCTTTTGCTGACCATTTGTTAAATTTTTACTTTTTTCAAATGAGCTTTTGACAAAAGTTGCTCAATATATCTAGCTTTAAACCTATTCAATAAAACTTTTTCTATCTTTCTCGCATGCACAGTAAAATAATGTTTTCTAAAAATGCTCATATCTCAACAAATATTACATGTGTGAATTTTACGTTTCAGAATAACGTTTCCCTAATGTTTTGCCAATTTTTAAGCAAGTTTTGTAAAATATTATGGAAATCCGTTTTAGTTATAAGCTAAAGATTTGTCAAAAAATTTAGTAATTTTTGAAAAAGGAAATTATGTCTGCCTAAATAATTGGGCAATTCCCACACCATAATATACAAATACTGTATAGTATGTGCAACAATGTATTAACCCATTCATGGTCACGCCATTTTTAATTTTTTCGTTTCAAAGCCATTTTAGTGGGATGTGTTTTATATGTTTTTAAATCATTAAGTACTAATAATATTACAAATGTATCAGGAATACTGAGAAACTGATTGTTTTCTATTTAGCAAATTCGTAGCAATGAATAAATGATTCAGAAGTAAAAAACTCTGACCGCGTATACGCGTTCATGACCATGAAAGGGTTAAAGTTATAAGTTATTTGTAGCTTTCTGTAATACAGGATGATACAAAATATTTTCGCTCTTCTTCAGTTTGTGGTTGGTCCCCTAGTTGCACTCTGGACTAAATCGATAGTGGAAAGAATGAGTTTTTAAATGTTCTTTGCATGTATGAAGTTTCAGGCCATTTCGTCTAGTATTTTTTTTCTTTTAGATAATCAAAAAAATGTTCTAATAATTTGAACACTCACTGTACTATTAATGTCTTGAACTGTAAACATTTTAAGCAATTAGTTTTAGAACGAGATCAATTTTATGCAAACAAGGTGAAATTTTGACATTTTTTATTTTGAATAAGATAAGCCAAATTTTGTTTGTTTTTGCATCTGGTTATTTCAAGCTCAGTTCTTATATCCACTTCTTTTATGTGGCTAAAACAAGCATGCAGAATACATTTGTGGCATTAAAATTTTGATTTTGTAATAAAACTAATGTTTTTATGGGTGTCCTGTCTATCACTGATACCATAATATCAATGTCACCGTTATTGGCAATGGACAGTCTTATCCACTACCGGAACATTTGATTTTGAAAAGGAGAATCAATACTGGACACAGAGCCATATTAACCCATATTTGAAATGTGAAACGGAATATTAATTCATTAGGTATCACATCAAAATATATATTCATAAGAAGTTATTTTAAAATTTTGAGAAGAGGTTTGTGTCGTTGGTAATGACTCATAGAATTTCAGCAGATGTCTGAAAGAAAAACTGTGGCTAGTCTTGGTATTTATAAAATTATCATAAAAGGGTGCGATCGAAAATTTATTGTATAAGTTTTTACCCTTTTTTTGTTCTTTTAATGCATAAGTGAAACGCAAACGGAAATTACCTTTTGTTAGTTAAACATACATTTTTAATTAATCTGCGTTTTATTTCGCCGTAAAAAAAAAAAAAAAAGGTCCTCGAGGGTGTCAACAACTGGGCGCATTTTAAACTCTCTAGAAAAAATAACTTTTGTGTATAAAAAGGCTTCAATTAGTACTGTTCAAAGTATAGTCATGTACAGAAAGAATTAATTGAAGTTTAACACTGGTTATAGTTATAGCTTTTAAAATTAAGGCTCCCACTTTTCTTTTTTTTCCTTTACAATTTCATAGCTTCGGTTACCAAATCCCATGTAACATTATGGAATTCCATTTTTACATTCGGAAAATTCACGTTTTCCGAATGTAAAAATCGTTTGGAACTCGTTTATCAAAAATATATTTTTATGTTGCTGGCAGCTAGCTTAGTTTGGCATAGCACATCATATAAACAGAAGATTTACAATTTTTGCTGTTCCATAAAACCAATTTTAAATCAAAAACGATAACAGGGAAAAATTGGACTCAATAATTCTCCAATGAGAGTAGCACATGATAAAATTTAATGAAGACAGAAACACAATGTATACAGAGTACAAGGATTACATTTTAAATAAAAGGCATGGACAACACTGTCAAAGCGGCACTACATTTTATACTTTAGAACATTTCGAAAGAAATAAACACACAGACGAAACTCTGTGAACCTTCCTGAAAGAAAGACTGATTTGATCTTGCAGCTGTTTTAAAAGTTGTGACATGATATGCAGCTTATAAATAGTTTCAACTTAATAATTTCGAGAGAGTACTTAATCATGATAGTTACATACTTGCCAACCAATTTTAATAAAAAAAGGGAAGATTTTTGTTGAAAAACCAGAAGATTTCATAAAAAAAGGGAAGATTTTTTATTTTGTTTACTTGTTTATTACGTCCAATAGAAAAAAAAAAAAAAAAATACAGTTTTACAATTTTAATATTTAGAAGCAATCTATAAAAACGTTTTACTATAGAATGATTATACTAAATATATAAAAGTTTTAAATGAAGTTATTCCTCTTCAACATATAAATATCTACAAAACAGAATCTGTAAGAAATTTATTTAACAATAGACAAAAAACTTAGTTAAGTTAAAGTACAACTAATTTTTTAAATAGAATATGATTTTTGTGTATGTACATTAATCATACATATAAAAAAAGTAGCAGTAGCTAATTATCAGTTTCAAACGTGCATAAAACCAACTGAGAATTAATTTTCTTAAATTGATTTAGGAAAAATTTTCCTACCTGAAAAAATTATTCTTCATTTTTCCCCCATGTTTAAACATTTGGTATAAATATGACATACAAATATTTAATTGAGGAAAAATAAACAGATTCATTAAATTCAGCAATAAAGATCTAAATATAATTACATACGTGAAAAATATTGAGCACTTCCATTGCTTTATTGTTTCTAGAATTGATCATTGATCACAATCCGGGGAAAAGGGGAGGGGGGGGGGGGACACAAAAATAATTAGACAGTAAGAAATATTAAACTCTTTCAACTCTACTTCTAGAATCTAATGAAAGAAGTTTAAAATTAATACTATCATTTATGTTGCAGATGGATAAAGATTAGGAAACAAAAGACTTCCACAGAACATTTAATTGCTGATCACTAGTTGGAAATAAATGAAGGGGGGGGGAAATAATTACATCAGCGAGAAATATTTAACAATTCTATTTTTTTACATGTTCTAGAACCTCATAAAGCAAGTTTCAAAGGAATATTGACATTTATGTTATGGATGGAAAAAGATTGGGAATCAGGAGTTTTCGTAGAACATTTGGGTTTCTTTTAAAAACGAACGATATCCGCGACTTTTTAAAAACTGAAGATTTCATCATTTGCCCGGAAGACCGGAAAATACGTTAAAAAACCGGAAGTCTTCCGGGAAAACCGGAAAAGTTGGCAAGTATGTAGTTAGCGAACATATGACTGAACATATAAGATCGCATTATTTAACTAATGTCTGTACCTAATGGAGTAAGTTGATGGTTTCGACTTTATTTTGTATACTTCACTGTTATTTCAGTGTGAATTTCATTGCGGTTCCATAATCCATTCCCAGCCAGTATTTGAAAAAAAAAAATTTTTTTTCATTTAAGAACAGACAAATAACTCCATCATCGCTTTTAATTCTTGATTTTATTTACAGAAATTTAGTATTTTACCTGTTAATTTTACGATTTTCATTTCATATTCAGCATTTTCCTTTCGACATTCGCTGTTTCGTTTGGCATTTTCGACTTTTCGTTTACTTTGCTTTCTTCGATAAATATTCTTCCTCACTTCAACTCTCGGACTTTCATCCTCGTATGATTAGTCTTATTCATTCGTTGAGCTAATTTAATTCGTCCATTTCCGTGGATAAATCTGTTGCACTGTGTTCATAAGCCCCCAAAGTATACGAGAATTGTGGAATTTTACTGAAATCTGTAAGTAGTGTTCACGTCAGCTATGAAGATTTAGTGGTCCAAAAAGACCACTAGGGTTATGGTTTTGTAGTTCAAAAATATAAAATGGTGAACAAACATTTACAAAATTAAACACTTTTTATACATATTTTTACGGTTTATATCTTTAATTTTATGCAAAAACGGCTTGTTTTAATTTTAAGATATTCTAAACAAGAACTGTCTATATGTTTGTTTTATTAATCTATTCATTCCCGCAAAAGTAGATAAGGTTTTTTTAACAATTAATTTAAACATATATGTATAAATTATGCAAGACAGATACTATGTAACAACTTCAGTAAAATGCACCAGAAAACTGGTGTTAAAATTTGAAGAAATTTGGAAGTAACAATGCAATCTAACAAACTGGAAGTGCATTGATACAGAACCATAAAGATTAGAAAGACTTTGAATCGACTGTTGGCCTTTTAACGATATTTATCAAATAATCAGCAAAAATTAGAGGTTGGAGCTTGTTTTAAATAGGTATTTCGATTTCTAAGAGAGAATTTTACCGATATTTTACAAATATGAAAGTATATTTGCTTCCGTAAAAACAATAATAATAGAAAATAGAAGAAATAGGTTTGTAAAATTACTTTAGACGGCAAATTTGTTGCCGGTGTGTAATTTAAGCGACATTTGTCGATGACTTGGTAACAATCATTAGTATGTCGCTATGTTTATTTAAACACTATTTAATAACTATTTTTACTTTACCAAGATTAATTTCCAATTCTATAGTCATATGATTATGACTTATGACTTGACATGGAGGGCAACTCTCAGCAGGACCTAAGAACTAGGCACATTGACCAGAGGTCTATTGTACCCCGACCCAAATGCATCCTTAAGAGAAAAGTCTCGTAGATGAAGCAAAGTTCAGCAGACACCTGACAGGAATATCCTGCAGCTCCCAAGGCTCAATGAGATGCCGACCAAGATGCTCAAACCTGTGTGCAGAAAAGCTCTCACAGTCGTATAAAATGTGCCAAGCAGTCTCCTCTTCCAGACAACAACCCCGACAAATGGGATCAGAACTGATACCCATAATGTTCAGATGTCTCTTAAGGGTACAGTGACCAGTAAGAAGGCCAATAACCTTCCTCAAACCATTCCTGTTAAGCTTTAAAAGCTCTATATGACGAAGACCAGTATAGTCACGATTAAGCTCTTTTGCTTGCCTTTGACCATCAGAATTACGCCATTGTCTATAGTGCTCCTTACCAAGGAGCTTGAAGATAGAAGCCCTGAAAGCAGTGGGAGAAATACCCAGAACAGGCTCAGGGCCACAAAAGAGTGTGCTGGAACCAGACTTAGCCAACTCATTACCAGGTATACCCATATGACCAGGTACCCGGTGAAGACTAACCTTATTATAGGAAGAAAGCTCACAAAGAACCTTGTAGCACTCCCAAACAAGAAGAGAAGTGAACTTACGCCTCACCAATGAAAGGAGAGTCGCTTGACTGTCAGAACAGATACGGATGGTTAAATTATGATAACCCCTGTCTAAGCACACCTTACAGCATAAGATGATAGCAAAGATTTCAGCCTGGAAAACTGTGGCAAACTTTCCAAGAGGGAAAGAAAGCCGAGTTCCATCCCCAGGACAGTAAATACCTGCCCCAGAATGAGAACCAAGCTTAGAACCATCAGTATACCAAACCAAACAGTTGTCATTAAGCCAACTAGGAGACATAAGCCAACCCTCCCTGGAAGGGAAAAAGATCTTAAAAGGCTTATGAAAGGCATATTTCATAACCATGTAGTCACTAGGAATGAAAGAAGGAAGATCAGCAACAAATGAAATGAGGGAACCCCAAGACAGATGCCTAGAATAATCCTTCCACAAGCCCAGACACATGAAACGCTTCATACAGGTTAAAGCCTCAGCTTCAATACGCAAATGAAGCGGAAGAAGCCCAAGCAAACACTCAAGGACAGCAGTTGGAGTAGTCTTAATACAGCCTGAAAGAGCAACACAGACCATCCTTTGCAACCTATTAAAGCTAATTCTAACAGTAGTCAGCCTAGTCCGAGACCACCAGACAATACAGCCATAAGTGATGATAGGACATATATAATCATGGAATAGATCCAATGGACAGTCCTGGGACATAAACCCTAGGTTCTTCCAATGGAACTCTTCCATGCCCAAAAGACCTTTAAGGCCTTACGTAAGCAATACTCAATATGCTTACTCCAGTTCAACTTAGTGACGAAGAATACACCCAAGAACTTGACCTCATTAGAAGGCATTAGCCTATTACCCAGGAAGTAGACATCACCAAGATTTAGATATCTTCTCCTAGAAAATCGAACAAGGCTTACCTTAGATGGATTAACAGATAAGCCCGAATCAGAGCACCAATGTGCAACATACTGAAGAGCACCATTCATAACATCCGAGACAGAGTTACCAAACTTGCCCCTGACAACAATAGCCACATCATCAGCATAACCAACACATGGAATACCAAGGTTGGCAAAATGTTCTAACAAAGAGTCGACAACAATGCACCACAGAATAGGAGAGAGCACTCCCCCTTGTGGACAGCCAGAGCTAGCATGAACCTTCATGCAAGTACCCATAAAAGAGGCACAAACATACCTAGAGGATAGCAAATTAGCAATCCATCTGGTAATAATAGGATTAGCACCCCTCGAGTCTAGAGCACAAATGATAGTGTCAAAAGGGACCTTATCAAACGCCCTTTCAATATCAAGAAAAGCAACAAGGGCAATTTCTTTATCATTAATGCACTTTTCTAAAAGAAAGTTCATACAATGCAGTATTAGTAGATCTTCCAGGTTGATAAGCATGCTGTGAGGAAGACAGTGGCCTATCAACAATAACAGAGTCCCTAAGATATCTGTCAACAAGCTTCTCCATTCCTTTCAACAAAAGAGAGGCTAATAGGCCTAAAGGACTTGGCATCAAAGTAGTTATCCTTCCCAGGCTTAGGAATGAAAATCACACTAGCATACTTGCCAACTTTTCCGGTTTTCCCGGAAGACTTCCGGTTTTTTAACGTATTTTCCGGTCTTCCGGGCAAATGATGAAATCTTCAGTTTTTAAAAAAGTCGCGGATATCGTTCGTTTTTAAAAGAAACCCAAATGTTCTACAAAAACTCCTGATTCCCAATCTTTTTCCATCCATAACATAAATGTCAATATTCATTTGAAACTTGCTTTATGAGGTTCTAGAACATGTAAAAAAATAGAATTGTTAAATATTTCTCGCTGATGTAATTATTTCCCCCCCCCCCCCCCCCCCTTTCATTTATTTCCAACTAGTGATCAGCAATTAAATGTTCTGTGGAAGTCTTTTGTTTCCTAATCTTTATCCATCTGCAACATAAATGATAGTATTAATTTTAAACTTCTTTCATTAGATTCTAGAAGTAGAGTTGAAAGAGTTTAATATTTCTTACTGTCTAATTATTTTTGTGTCCCCCCCCCCTCCCCTTTTCCCCGGATTGTGATCAATGATCAATTCTAGAAACAATAAAGCAATGGAAGTGCTCAATATTTTTCACGTATGTAATTATGTTTAGATCTTTATTGCTGAATTTAATGAATCTGTTTATTTTTCCTCAATTAAATATTTGTATGTCATATTTATACCAAATGTTTAAACATGGGGGAAAAATGAAGAATAATTTTTTCAGGTAGGAAAATTTTTCCTAAATCAATTTAAGAAAATTAATTCTCAGTTGGTTTTATGCACGTTTGAAACTGATAATTAGCTACTGCTACTTTTTTTATATGTATGATTAATGTACATACACAAAAATCATATTCTATTTAAAAAATTAGTTGTACTTTAACTTAACTAAGTTTTTTGTCTATTGTTAAATAAATTTCTTACAGATTCTGTTTTGTAGATATTTATATGTTGAAGAGGAATAACTTCATTTAAAACTTTTATATATTTAGTATAATCATTCTATAGTAAAACGTTTTTATAGATTGCTTCTAAATATTAAAATTGTAAAACTGTATTTTTTTTTTTTTTTTCTATTTGACGTAATAAACAAGTAAACAAAATAAAAAATCTTCCCTTTTTTTATGAAATCTTCTGGTTTTTCAACAAAAATCTTCCCTTTTTTTATTAAAATTGGTTGGCAAGTATGCACTAGTATTCCTCCAAGATTGAGGTATATACCCATAAGCAGTGCAAGAACGCAAAATTCTGCAAAGAATGGGGGCAAGAAAATTAATACCCTTGATAAGAAGCACAGGAATGATGCCATCCATCCCCAGCGACTTAAAAGGCTCAAAAGACTTAATAGCCCACAAGGGTAACCACCAGTTTAGCAGCTTCCCAATTGTCCTTACCACAAGTATGTGACGAGAGAGAGCTATGGCTATCACAATCAGTAGCACCAGAGCCGGGAAAATGAACTTGGAGCAGTTCAGCTAGAGTCTCTTCACTCGACTCACTGTATCTGCCAATAGGAAGTCGAATAGCATTGAGACTAGAATTATAGTCCCTGGTCAAAATTTTTGCCAACTTAGCAGTAGCAGAAATATCATTAATGCCATCACAGAAAGACTGCCAAGAACGTCACTTAGCAGCCCTAATAGCCTTATTGTAGGTAGTGAGGGCATCCCTATAGGCCTGCCACTCACCAGACTTCTTAGCTCTATTAAAGAGCTTCCTACATTTCTTAAGCAAAGAACTAAGCTCAGAAGACCACCAAGGAACGCGCCTTGGGGAGCTAGTAATCGTAAGCTTACAGCTACTATGATAAGAATTGAGAATGATCTGTTGCAACTGGTCAACAGTCAACTCGATATCTTCAGTAGAGTTGAACTTACCAGAAAAGGTGGAAAGTCCTCTTCTGAGAATCTTTTCAAAAGAACCCCAGTCAGTAGACCTAGGATTCCTCCTTTCCACCTTTACATGGTAGAGACCTTTAACTGAAAAAGTGATCAGTTGGTGATCAGAAGCAGTAACTGCATCAGAAACCTTCCAATCAGAAATGTACTCTAAGCATAAAGAGTTACACAGAGTCAGATCAATAACCTCTCTTCTATTAACAGTAACAAAAGTAGGTTCATTGCCTCTGTTAAGAATACACAAGCTGTAAAATAAAATGTGATCCATCAGCACATCCCCACGCTTGTTGCAATCACTGCTACCCCACAAAAAGTGGTGAGCATTTGAATCACAGCCAAAGATGAGCCTAAAACCTGAACAACAATAACTGAAAATAGCCTTAGCCAAATCAGTCAAAGGGTCAGTCTCCTAATAAGGTAGATAGGCAGAAACAAAGACAAAATCAGCATTAGTAACCCTGTCCTTCTGTTTAACCTGAACCACAACCAGATCCTTATTCAGGAAGTTGACAAGGTTAAGGGCATTAAGTTCAGACCTAGCAATAATGCAAGCCCTGGGCATATCACAGAAGGTGTCATAGAAAATATTGAAACCCTTAGTGCCAAGACCAATGACTTTACCATCACGGGTCCAAGGCTCCTGAATAAGAGCAATATTGAATTCTCCATCAGCCAGCCTCTTCGAGAGAAGGGCAGAAGCAGCCTTGCTGTGATGGAGATTCAACTGTCCAACTCTAATCTGACACATAATAGGAGAAAGAAAAGAGTAAAAAGCCAGGCAGTTTTACCCATCATGGCCCATCTCAGAAGAGGCCTCCTGCAAAAGCTCCAAAGCCTTATCAATCTCAAACACAGACAAAGGTGAGTCAGGTCGCATTAAGCCCTCCGACTCAGAATCCAGTGCAAGGTCAGACAAACCCAGAGCAGTACCCAAGGAGCTAACCTGAGAGGAAGCGGAAGCCGATGGGGAAGGCACCACTTAAACATCAGGAGACATCTCATTAGCAGGGAGATCCATGTGAACATAGAGCCCATCAGAGTCCGAGGCTACCAAAGCATCAGAAGGGACCACAGAAACAATAGACACTGCCTCCTTAGGTTCTCTTTTGTTTGGATCATGAAGAATCTTAAAGATTCCACGATCCAGACCAGTAAGTGCACAGTAACCAGCCCTGCGTATTACCTCGACATCCTCGGAATCAACCTCAAGAATCCATCTAGCAGAGCTCGGTCCCGCAGAGAACTGAAAGACCCGCCACTCCGTAGATTTCAGCTCAGGATTGAAACGCTGAAGACGTCTCAGAAACGAACTAGGGTCTGAGAACTTATCTCTGGTCTTGAAGGCGACCTTAACATGCTTGGGCAACTCATCCGCATTCAAAACCCTGAGCACCAAATCACCCAAAACCTTCTTGTCAATGTTGCAGTTGATCCAATCCAGAGTAGCCACATTACCACACTGCAGAATCAAAGCTCCTTTGACCAAGTTATTGCCGAGAATTTCAGGCAGACTGTCTCCAAAAGGAATAGAGTCAATCAGCACCAAAATCTCACGCTGAATACTGTCAGAATCATCCAGAGACAACTTGTCAGAAGAAAAATTCCTCTTAACAATAGCTATCCTAGTTGTCTTGACAGCATGAGCAAAGGAGCAAGGTTGGTTGTCCTTCCCAGGTTGCATGCTCTCATAAGGTTGGACGTCCTTCCGAAGTTGAACATCCTTCCCAGTTCGAACCTCCCTCCGAGGTTGGACCTCCTTCCTTAACTTCTGCGTCACCTGTACAGTAGGGGATGGTGTAGAACCAGCAGGCCAAGGCCTTTTAGTACCACCTCCACTACCACCAGCAGCTGAACGAGACAATTGTCTCTTCTTTTTCTTCAGGTTCTTCTTCTGGCTTTTAGTCAGAACCTGAACGCAAGGCAAACCCTCATCTGTGGTTTGCAAGACGGAGCCAGCCCCTCCACCAGAAGATGGACCTGCATTACTGGCAATGACCAAACCAGAGTCAGCATCCTGAACCTTGTGCTTAGACCAAGCTGAAACCGTGGTACCAGTTACACCCGAAGGTAAACGAGTAGTCACGGGAGCATTCGCACTAGTTACACCCGAGGGTAAACCAGGTGCCGGAGACTGTAACAAATTTTTCGAACAGGACCTTCTGCCTAAGTCCTGAACGCGCCCCTTTTTATACTGCGCGACGGGCGATGCAATATGAGAAAACTTACTGGTGTAATCCATGATGCAAAATTTTCACCTGCAGATCTTAGCTGAGCAAATCGGAATAACCTTCACGCCATGGGTAACCCTGCCAGGAGATACACTCCGCACACAGAGCATGCACCCCATGTACAAAGCATATACTCCAGACGTACATCGCCCATTCCGCCCAGGAACACCCCCCCCGCCACGGTGAGGCCATAGACCTTATATATATAGACTACGCCACCAATAGGACTTCCCATTATAGTGAATGTCTTCAATATGAGGGTGTAATCTGATACCTTCATTCTTTGCGGTCAGCACCGTATGTCACGTGACATGGAGTTGAGGGATAGTTGAGTCTTCCATAAGAAAGCACTTATTTTTGTAAGAATTCAAACAAAAAATTCTCCCCTTCAGAATGGTTTCTCACAAAAGAATTTTTTTTCATAATTAATCTATGACATTTTAGCTTTTCAACGATGCGTAAATCTAAAGGCTTAAATAAAAAGTATGTGTACAATACAGAAATTAAAAAACTCTAAACTACTTTCCTTCCTATGAAAAAATCACGTAATATTCATTCTCGTCTCTCTCTCCTGGTCTACATCACGTGATAATTTCGCTGGGGAAGCTACTTCATGTCGCAGACAGATAATGAGGAGGGATGCAGACAGATAGTGAGGAGGGATGCGTGGTCTATTATACAAGGTCTATGGGTGAGGCGATCTGCAGGACTTGGGGGGTAGTCATATGATTACTTTAACTATTTCAATGAAAAGCAAGCATCAGAAATCGATAGGACTGGTTGTAAATATTAGAGAAATTAGTGTCCACTAGTAATTTTATTTTTGCTGTAAGAGAAAACATCACAGTAAGCAAATAGCTTCAATCATTTCTATAGAAATTAAAAACAGATGAAATAGTCAAGAATATTTTAATGCACTAAACAACGGCCTGCACACAAGCTATGGTGGTACACAAGCTGTGTGTGTGGGGGGGGGGGGGGGGAGAGGGGAGAACGAAAATGTATCTTAAACATTTTAAATTTGATATGGAAACGAGGCATGAAAGGAAAACATCGTGTGTTTACGTGAATAGAAAAACTAGTATGTTGTGCGGCCACCACAAAACTTGAAAAATTTAACCAGCATACACGATAAAGATTTTATATATGCTGTTTGGGGAAATTGTAATTGTAACCAATGGATGTTGAAATATAGCCATTTGCAAAAATTGCGCAAATTGAATTACCAAAATTTCTGTTAATATACGAATAAAATGTGTTTCATTCTTTAAAGCATTTTAAAGATTAAAAAATAATAATGATAATAACTGCTATTTTTGAACATTTTAAATCAGCTATTTAATCTGTTATTTAAAAATGTAGTTGTAGTTATGCAATTTAAAATTATTATTTACTGTTTCAGAATCAAAATGGAAAAGAAATGAAATTTGCTGAATTACATTTTTTTCCCCCCTTATGAAGAAAAATATTCTTTCGTTTATAGGGATTTTTTTTCTAATCTGTATTGTGTAAAGGTGTCTCGTCTCAACCACGCTAATTATTAATGTTGCTATGGTTACGTAGTTTTATTCATTTACTTTCTTACTGCGCCCACTGACTGCGCCTTCCTTGTTAATTTTTTTTTTTTTTTATGAGTAGAAATAATAATTGACTTTTATAAGAGATATTTTATTTTTCTAATAATTTCATTTAAGTTTTTAAAGTAGAAATGTTCGAAAATTTACTACCATAAAGAATTTAATTTTTTTACGGAATGTAGTCAAACGATTTCGTAAAAATTTAGAGCAAATTTACTCAATAATATTAATTCATTGGTTTTAAATTGCTTCGAATGTTCATTTATTTTTTATTTAAATTTTCTTTTCGCAATATCAAAGTTATCGAAGAGACATATTTTTTATGACATGGGTATGTTTATAGGTTGAGGTATTATCAGAAATCCCCATGTTTTGCTTTAAAAATGAAAAGAAAAGAACGCTGAATTGAAAAAGTGTAATGTTCTGTATTAGTCATTCGTGGGTGTCTTCCCATATGCGCGATTCCCATTTGCGCGAAGTGGTGAAAAATTCCCATTTGCGAACAAAATAAAAATACAAGAATAGTACGAATTCTATGCGTTCTATGCGTTCTCAGATTCATACACAGTGAAACAGGGGTGTCCAGTGATTTTTTTTTCTTTTCTTCTTCTATTTTTTTTTTTTTTTTTTTTGGTTTTCATGTGCGCGAAGCGTATATACGTGCGTGATACTGATTGTTGCGAAAACGAGTTATACGCGTTTTCAGATTTATGCACAGCGGGGTAGGGGTGTCCAGTCATGTTCTTTGTTTTTACGGGCGTGGTAGTGATTGCTGCGGAACCGAGTTACAGGCGTTCTCAGATTCACGCACAACGGGGTAGGGGTGTCCAGTCATGTTTTTTGTTTTTACAGGCGTGGTAGTGATTGCTGCGGAACCGAGTTACGGGTGTTCTCAGATTATCAAGTCAAAAAGGAAGAAATCATCGGCACGCCCAGTCCTGCAATTTCCGGTCGCGCAAATGGGAATTTTTCACCTCTTCGCGCAAATGAGAATCGCGCAAGTGGTACTAATTCCATTCGTGATATCATTCTTTCAACAGCTGCTCCACGCACCTATAGCTCCTATTGCTTCAGTATTACCAGAATTGCGGACTTTTTTATTCAATAGTCACCAATAATTTTGAGAAGTGATATTTGATGTACATAATAAACGAATCGAATAGAAAAGAGGCGAAACTGGGTAGCACCTGGGTCCTATAAGACTTGCATCTATCCAGTTTGACATCTGTAGACTAAGCGGAAATAGTTCAGTGATGGTAGAGAAAGAGAAGAATTTTAGAGAAAAAAAAAAAAAAAAAACTTAACAATTAGTTAACGAAAAGGGGAGTCAGGGCGCTTGCTCTCTAAGGCTTTCCAAAGAATAATCTACAGGATGATTAAGTAATCGTTAGAATTAAAATTTAATGGTGGGTATTAAATAAAAATGTCCCCAAATCTAGCAATACTGTATTGCTTAGCTATGACGCCATTCTTTCAAAAAGTTCATTTCACAGTAGCTTTTTAATTTGTTTAGATATATAGAGTGAAACGACTCAATTAATAAGCTGTATTTTCACTTAGTAGTCATCATATCTGTTTGTTTGGACATATCCTTGTTATATTTAACCTTAAAAAAACAAATTAAGTGTATGAAACAGTGATAGATGTAGTAGTTTGAAAAATTGCTGACATTTCCACTTTTCGATAGAGTGCTAAGGTCGAAATTCACAGTTTTCTGGCTATTGTATTTATAAAATAAACTTCACATTTTGATTTTCTTTTTTTGTAAGCAAACTAAGTTTTGTACATATATTTTGAATATAATGTCAGATTGTTCCATTCTTTAAGCTATTTGGTTGCCACCCGTTGTTACATTTACCCCAGGAGCGAATGTAACCAGTAACCAGTCGAGTGTAAACATGTCGAGCGAGCGTAACCAGAATGGTTACAGTTGTCTTAAGCGCCTCAACTGTATCACCAGATGCAGTTTGATCTATTAGATGATTTTATAGTGAAAATTTCAGATAACACCATCTGCAAAAGTCTTCCCTAAGGACGTTTTACAGAAACACGTGAAGCCTGTGTGAAATGAATATTATTCCATGAAAATGCATGGACCTTTCAACAGGACTCTGCCCTTGGTCATAAGCCAAAATCGTATAAACATGGCGTTCTCAAAATATACCTGACTTTTACAATGAACCATTATCATCGCGGTAGGATAGTACTGACTTCAATCAGGGCTGATTGTGACCCTACTTTAAATATCCTGAAATTACACGAAATGAAAGAAAGGCCAGAGTGTGATTATTATTATTATTATTATTATTATTTTACAACTGTTACCAATAAAATATAGGTAAAGTTTATGTAAATCTAAAAATATATTACTAAGTTACAAAAGATATCCTAAAATTTCAATTAAACAAGTTTTCTCTTAATGGTCACTGTAAAATAATTTTAAAAAATCCTGAAATCAGGAAATATATTAGGCAAAAATTCCTGAAATCAGGAAAAATTCCTACACACAATCACCCCTGTTCAATCCATTTGACTACAAATTGTAATCAGAGCAAGAAAGGATGACTTGTAGCAACTAGTTGGCATAGGTTGGACTCTGCTCAGTTCCTCATCATATTTATATTCTCATAAATTTCTAGTGCGAGACATATTATAATCATGTTAAAAGAAATGTGTTTTTCCAAAGCTTGACACAGTGACAGAAGGAAATCCCCGCCTAATAGGCTATCCACCGTTCACTTCGATATATTTATACTAATATATTAATTTATTTTATCAGGATCAATTCAGTTGTTTAGTTTTCATGCTACTATTTCCAATGCAACAATCCTCAAAATTCCTGTTTATATGAAAAATTTTCAATTTCGCTATGTTAATAAAATCTTAAATTACGAATAACTTACGAAATTTTCTCCTATTAGAATATTTGTAATCTATCATGTTCAAACAAGTATCATAAATGTTATTTTGAAGTTGTCTGATATATTTATGATCCTCAAAATGGACGTTTATGCTCAATTTCGCCTATTCTGCCATGTTAAGTAAATCGTAAATTCCAAATAACTTACAAATTTTTTAAATTGAAAAATTCATAGTCTATCATATTCATGTCAGTATCCTAAATAATATTTCAAAAGTGGTTTGACATCTTTACGATGAAAATATCCTTCAAGATTGATGTTTATGTGAAATTTTGCCCTATTCTGTCATGTTAAAAAATTCGTAAATTTCCAATTACTTACGAAATTTTTATATTGGAAAATTCATCGTCAATAATATTCATGCCAGTATCCTAAATAATATTTAAAAAGTGGACTGACATCTTTACGATAAAAATATCCCTCAAAATTGACGTTTATGTGAAAATTTGCCCTATTCTGCCATGTTAAGAAATTCGTAAATTCCAAATAATTTGCGAATCTTTCAAAGTAGCATGTTTATAGTTAATAATGTTCATACCGAATTCAAAACTGATATTTTAAAATTGTTCTGACATCTTTACAGTAAAAATTTTTTTATAACCAAAATATTGTTATAACCAAATAAATATTGTGCAATAGGGAAATCAGAATCACTTAAAGAGAAGTTTCAAAGTAAAATTCATGGTTGACGACCCAGTTTTCATACTCCCGCAGATAATACAGTTGAACCCCCATGACGCCTTTTAAATTTTTATCGCCAAGAATGCTATGACATCTTACTTATTTTAGAATAACTTTTTTTTTTTTTTTTTTTTTTTTTTTAGATCCTATTTTAATTATACTTTTTATGATTGCGTTTTTTAGTCTGTTTATGATAACAATTCATATTCTGTATATATCTTTAAAATATTGCTAGGTTTTAAATGACGCTTGTAAAAGGTTCTGAAGAAGCAACTAAAATTACATTTTTCCATAAAATAATAAATTGATACAGTTCGTGTGACGGTGATCTATAACGTGTGTATAAATTTTCACCTCAGTCGAATAAGGCATTTAGACGCTATCGCACTTCAAATAATTTCAGTCCATAGGCCATAATAATAAAGAATTTTTTGTTGTGTCCCTGTAAAAAAACTATGAGTGCTAGATTCACTAAAAGCTAAGCAATTTATGCAACGGTTATTTATAACACGTACATAAATTTTCAGCTCAATCAAATAAGGTACAGCCCTGGAAAAAATGTTAAGGCCAAGTGAAAAACTTAATTTATTTCACAACCGCTGATATGAGTTTTATGCAAATTTAAATTTAAAACAAGAAAAAGCAATTTTAATTATATCTAGAAAATTTTTGCAAAAAATTAAATTATTTCTTATTTTAAAATTTATTTTCTTTTTTCATATATGTAAAAAGCTGGAAAAAATATTAAGGCCACATAAGATATTATTTAAAAAGCAGCTAATAATCCAAAAACTTCACCTTGTTTTCAGTTAATTTAATCATTTTTGAGATTTTAAAAATTAAAAAAACTTTAAAGTTTGGGGAAAAACTTCAAAATATTTACAAATGCATAATAAAATTTTATGCATTTTCAAACACAAAATAATGAATGACAGTTTTAAATAAATCTGTAAAAATATTTCAAAAATTAAAATTATTTTTTATTTTACAATTCATTTTTTCTTTAATACATGTAGAAAACTGGAAGAAATGATACACATAAGATAGTATTAAAAGAACTGCTAATAATCCAAAAAATGGGCCATCTTTTCAATTAACTGAATCATTCTCGAGGTCATAAAATTAAAAAGTTTCTTCAAAGTGTCTTTTGGTATGCTTTTCCAGCTCTTTTCAATGGTCATTTTCAGCTCACCTACGGTGTTGTAATTTTTCCCATTTTCATAAATATCACCAACCAGAATGCCCCATAAATTTTCTATTGGGTTCAGGCTTCTTAATGGCCATTCAAGCACTTGGGCATGATTAGCTTGAAGCTTGAAGCCAGGATTTTTTGTGGAGTTTGAAGTGTGTATAGCATTATCTTGTTATATGTCAACAAAATAATGCACCAATACACACATAAAGCTCCACAAAATCCTGACTTCAAGCTAATTATGTCTAAGTGCTTGAATGGCCATCAAGAAGCCGTGACCCAATAGAAAATTTATGGGGCATTCTGGTTAGAGACACTACATGATAAGAGAGACTCGACATAGGTCCGCCGGCCGATCCGCCATGTTTATTCAGGCTGTTACACAGTATATTACCACTATGCTATGAAAATGTCTTGAATGACTTTCTACATGGTTGTCTGAAGATAAAAACCAAATTTCCCCCTGATTTTAATTAAAAGAAAAGTGTCAGACACTGGTAAAAGTGTATTATGTTTTATAGTGGTCGAATGGTCAATAAACGAACGTCCACCGCTTTTGTTCAATGTCCAGTCTGTCTCTATTCAGGGTCGCTAATTCTGGCTTGTGACATTTATGGAAATGAGAAACTTACAACACCGTAGGTGAGCTGAAAATGGTTATTGAAAAGAGCTGGAAAAGCATACCAAAAGGCACTTTGAAGAAACTTTCTAAATCGAGAATGATTCAGTTAATTGAAAAGAAGGGCCAATTTTTGGATTATTAGTAGTTATTTTACTACTATCTTATGTGTAGTTTTCCACATGTATTAAATAAAAAAAAATGAATTGTAAAATAAAAAGTAATTTCAATTTTTTAAATATTTTTATAGATTTATTTAAAACTGTCATTCGTTACATTGTGTTTGAAAATGCATAAAATTCCAATATATATTTGTAAATGTCTTTTGAAGTTCTTTTCCAGACTTTAAAGCTTTTTTAATTTTATAATCTCAAAAATGATTAAGTTAACTGAAAACAAGGCGAAGTTTTTAGATTATTATCTGTTTTTTAAATAATATCTTACGTGGCCTTAATATTTTTTCCAACTTTTTACATGTATGAAAAAAGAAAATAAATTTTAAAATAAGAAATAATTTAATTTTTTGCAAACATTTTCTAGATATAATTAAAATTGCCTTTTCCTGTTTTAAATTTAAATTTGCATAAAACTCATATCAGCGGTTGTGAAATAAATTAAGTTTTTTGATTGGCCTTAACATTTTTTCCAGGGCTGTATTTGGATTCTATTGCACTTAAATAATTTCAGTCGATTAGCCATAATGATAAAGAATTTTTTGTTGTGTCCCTGTTAAAAAAAAAAAAAAAAAAAAAAAAAAAAACTATAGGTGCTAGATTCACCAAAATCGATAGGGTTCATGCTACGGTGACCTACATACGTATTAATTTCCCACTCACTTGAACAAAGTGTTTAGACGCTATCGTGTTCACTCACACACACACACATACATACATCACGAAAAATCGTATATATCTCTGAAAGGGAAAGTCGTATCAAAACCAAAGTTAGAGGTGTACTATTAGCCATCGTGATAATCCCAAACATAAATTTGCAACATTCTACGCCTATTCTTTTCTGAGCTATGCGAGATACGAAATCCATTTCGCAAATCATGACTACAATACTTTCCTTACATATACTGTTCGGAAAGTAAAATAATAATAATAATTTAACAGAGCTTTAAAAAATCTCTTTTGCCCTGCTGTAAGTTCAACAAACTGAACAAAAAAGACGCCAACACTTGTGTCATCGTAATCGTCTGTTCTCTTCTCAGAGGCCGCCTGCAAGAGTTCACGGATATTAGTTGACAAGTTGCCAGCACAAACTGTCTTAAAAAGTTTAAATTCCGTCTCAAAGAAAAATCTTGCTATCGTCTGCATTTTTCATTGCGCAAATGTTCGTTATCAGTTTTCATGTTTTGCTACTCTCTCAGTAGCTTTAGTTCATTGAATGAGTAACATTTACCTTGGTGTTTTCATGGCTGTAGATAAAGTTTTCATTTAAGCTCTTCCGCACAAATTGACACCCTCCCCCACGCACACACACACACACTGAAATTTGCTTTATCTACTCAATATGAGCATAACTCTATCGAAAATACGCATCCTTTAGTTATCATGCATAATACACAACGTATAGGAATTCTTTTATGTGTCCCTGTGAACTATTTATAGATTATTTGCATGCTTTTAAGCATTAAAATAATGCGTTCTTAATTCCATTGTGTTGAATTTTCCATAATCATATTAAAATGCACTTAAAATAAATGTCTATAGACCACAATTGAACGCAATACATTTGTGCGCCCCTGTATGCGAACCACAAGCATTCTGTATACCAAAAACTATATAGCTAATTCCATGTAATTCATAAATTATTTTAATCAGATTTAAAGGCGTTCGAGTGATTTGTATGATCGCTATTACTGTAAAGAGAAACAAATATATACAAATGTCAAAAATTGTTTGACTCTTAATATATATATATCGTTTAGCCTTACTGACTTTTCGGCTGTAAAATTGCTCTAAAAATGCTTCATACTTATTCAATTTATCAAACTAGTTGGATAAGTGGACTCTCAGTTCCCTAACATATATTTATCACAAATTTCCATTATAGGGCAAAGAGAAATGAATTTGACTCACCATTCAACAGAATCACAGATTGTAATCCGGATTCGATACATTTACATTATCTTAATTTGCTGAATAATTTTTTTAGAGTTAGTTTCGTATTTAAATTTTTATGCCATTCCATATTATTTCCAATACAATGATCCTTATAATGCAAGTATAAGTGAAATGTTGCCCTATTCTGCTACATTAAGAAAATCTTAAATTTCGAATAACTTACGAAATTTTCAAATTAAATATTCATAGTTAATGTCAATTATGTTCATGCTAGTACCATCATCACCAATGATATCTTAAAAGTGGTGCGACATTTTTACAGTGAAAATATTCCTGGACGTTTATGCAAAATTTCGCCTATTCTGTCATGTTTAACAAAATCTTAAATTTCGAATAACTTACGAAATTTTCGAAGTATAGAGTGTTCATAGTCAGTGACATCTGACATATCATAACGTCGGAGTTCTTCAGAGCTCACTTAGATCACAGTTCCAAGCTTGTTGATCCCTAACAGCACATCTCATCCACAAGACATCCTCAGGATACACTATGGATGGAAGTATATCCAATGGACATCCTCAGGATGTACTATGGATAAGTGTGCTGTTAGGGATGTAACTCCTCTCCAGGCTTTTTGCATCTCCAGGTGGAGGTAAGCGGTGATCTCGACCACAGTAGGTAGGTACTCCTGGAGTTTCCGTGATGATGATGATGATAGTCAGCGATGCATATGTCAGTGTCATAGATGATATTTTTAAACATCTAACATACTAGTTTCAATTAAAAAAAAAATCCTTTTAATGCACGTTTAATCGAAATTTTATCCAATTCTTCCATGTTAAGAAAGTAACTTACAAAGTTCTTAAAACGTTACGATTCAATAAGTTTTCTTGCCAGTACCGTTAAGTAATATTTTAGACTGGTATGACCAGTTATTTATTTATTTATTTTTATTGTTGTTGTCTACATAGACTAACAAACTAACTAATATCCTTAAGAGCACATCTCCTCCAAACTCATCATCAGGATGTTCTATGGATGAAAACGACGTCTATGGACATCCTCTGGACATCTTCAGGATGTATTGTGGACAAATGTGTTGTTAGGGATAGCACTAACAAGCTGACTAACCTACGGACGGACACCACATCAATTTTGTGGCTTTCGGATTACTCACACTTCAAATACAAAACATGTAAAAAACTAAAAAAAAAAAGAAAAATCCGAGGTCTAAAATTTTTACTAATACTTAAGTCCCCCATACCTATAAAGTAATGAGGAACTAAAACTATTTAATAAAATTTAATCTATGAGATATATAAATGTAATTTAAAAAGCTCTTAAAATAATAATAATAATTTTATATGTTCAACCTTTTTTCTCCAAATTCTTATGGGGCCGCGGTAGCCCAGTCGGTAGAGCGCCGGCCTCCTAATCGGAAGATTGCGGGTTCGGTACTCGAGCTGGCCAAAGACCGTCGTGTACATTAATGGTGGTTGGTGCACGTAAAATCTGTCGTGGCCGCAATGTCCTCCATGTTCCCATAAAAAATTACACCTCTGGGGGTCACCGAAGCGGGAGAGCCATCCCTTCCGTGGAGGATCAAAATTGTGATGGTATGTCTCCGGACCACCTCTAGGGGTGTGTCCCAGACCGTCGCCAATTGCACATCTGCGCAGCATTAGTGTGACGTAGAAACCCAACCAACCAACCAAATTCTTATGTACGGTCGGTAACAAAAGTATTCGAATACTAGCAAAAATTCCTATGTAAAAAAGGTAGAGTTAATACTGTTTTGTTAAATAAATCCTTGTCGAATCATGTTCTTATTCAGTCTAAGAACATGATTCGAGAAGGATTTATTTAACAAAACAGTATTAACTCTACTTTTTTTTATATAGGAATTTTTGCTAGTGTTCGGATACTTTTGTTACCGATTGTACTTGCTCTCATCTGGAACGATAGGTTGGTAAGTTTGTGAATGTCGCGCTAGAAAAAAGGGGAAAATAAATTAGAAAATTAGAAAATAAATTAGAAATATCAGTCGCATCGTTACAAATAGGGTACCAAATAAAAGGGGCGATTTTTTTTAATCCAACGGATTAAACAGCTTATTGATCGGACAATTAGATTTTTTAAAATTAACTAAAGTATTAAAATTAGGTGTCAACAGCAGAAGACTGTATTGAAGCCGTTTGGAAAGAAAAGAAAACATCTACTACTCATTCAGTCATATGTTTTTAAAGTGGGATAAAAAATAGCAGTTTTCAAAATTTTTCAACTTTTCTTTCGCGAACACAAAAATTGCTATACACCTTGTGCAACACAAGACCAACTTGCAGTTCAAATTTCATCAATTTTGGTTAATAAACAAAAAAG
Organism: Salticus scenicus; assembly: GCA_963930645.1. Lineage (NCBI taxonomy): Eukaryota > Metazoa > Arthropoda > Arachnida > Araneae > Salticidae > Salticus > Salticus scenicus. Next base: position 35,793,363 of record OZ005649.1, read on the forward strand.
TTACTTCTTTTTTTTTTTTTTTTTTTTTTTTTTTTGCAAATTAAATTTTATTCTAACTTCAAAAGATTTATGTGATACGATACATTAAGAATTTGGATTTTTAAAGTTTTTTTAAATAGCTTAGCTTATTTTAACGCTTTCAACAAAGTTGAAAAGTGTTTGACTTCAGTTTGTCTAATTATCTGTCTGCCGCACTAAAAAACTCACACAAATATTCATGGATTTCTTGAAATTGATAGATGTAACTCAAGTTCACAATGGGATATTCCCTATTGGAATTAAAAAAAAAAAAAAAAAAAAAAAAGGCAGTGGTTAACACCATTGGTTTGTATACAGGGATACCCGAAAGAATTCCAAAGCATTGTGTTCTATGACAGGTATTTCTATAAACTAGATTTTAGTACCTTTATTTTTGCAAAATCATAATAAAATTGACATTTATTATTCATATGTACATAAAAAAACAGTTTTTTATGGAATGTAGTATGATTAGTATTAAGATTTACAGGGCCACACAAAAATATTCAGTCGCATTAAAGGCTATAATTGGAAATTGCTGCAATTGCATTTCTGTTTGTGTTAAGAGTTTTTAATACTTTCTAACGATAATTAAAAGTGATTATGATTTGAATTAATCTGTCTATCTGTCTACCTATGTATTCGCCTTCAGCGTCCATAAATATTTTAAGAATTTTTTTCAAAATGATATATGTTATTCAAGTTAACAGCATGTTCCCTATTTAGAGTGGTATAAACAGCACAACCGATTGTTGTACAGGACATCCCCCCCTCTCTCCATAAAAAAAAAAAAAAAAGTGCATTGCGTTTAATGATAGGAATTTTTATAAAATATACTTAAATAACTTTTTCCTGTACAATTCATAATAAAATTCACATTTATTTTTTAAAACGCACAAAATAAATAAATAAATAAATAAAAGTTTTTTATACAATGAAGTATGATTAGCGTTAAGATTTACTAGGCTAGACTAAAATATTCAGACACATTAAGGGTTATTATTAGAAATTTCTGTAATTGCTTTTCCGTTTGTGTTAAGAATTTTTAACAACACTTACCAAGAATATTTAAAAATTATTATGAATTCAGTTAGTCTACCTGTCTGTCCGTTGTGTTATCACGTAGGTAAAGTTCACTGGAGATTAAACGTTGCAAAAAGTTGAAAGTGTTAATAATCTATGTAAACAGCGTGATTTTTCCTTTTGTTTATCACTTTTTTGATAGATTTAATTACTATTACAAAGCATACCTTTCTCTCCGATGCTTTCCTTAATTCAGATATCGTTTTCTGGTAACTCCCGGAAGCTTATAATTTCCTGGTTCGACAAATCGCTTAAACATTGCGGAAAGAAATTGGTATAAACCTTTAGGATTAAGGGTTAATAGCCTTTATGAAATGTTGACACAGGCGTATTTTTGTCCGGATTTCCGTTATTTCATTTTTTAACTTTATTTTTTATTTTATTTTTTGTTAGAAAAGCAAAAATTTTATTTCAAATGGAAAGGCGCCATTGCTTCTCATTGTCATAATTTTCCTTGTCTTAATACTAATTCAGATCGTATTAAAAAATCGATACAAATGGAATGATAGTTTTTCGTTTTAGAGGAATGATTTTATAAAATAAACAAGTACATAAAATCATGCATATGTTATAGATTATAAAGCTCTTTTTAACGTTCCAAAAACATTGTTGCCGAAACGTCAATGGAGACCTCCATGTGGTCGTGAAGATTCAAAAAGATTTTGGGTTTAGTCTGTCTCATAATAGCGGCCGCAAAAATCATCCTAACGACTTGCAGTTAGGCACACATGTTCACGAGCCACACAAAATTAGCTGTATAGTTTTGGGTGTTTGCAGTTCGTGCATAGGGACACGCCAAAAATTTTCTTATGATTACGGCCTGCGGACAGAATTTCTCTGTAATGCGACAGCAGCCTCAGAAATGCTACATAATTGTCAAATTTTGAACAATTATTCATGAGGTACATAGAATAAGTTTTATAGTTTTTACTGGTGTATGAAATGTTATGACTCGTCTACAGGGATACACAAAATAATTTTCGTGACATTAGAGCCTATGGACAGATTTTTATTTAGGCGCATTTTAACGTATTTATGCTGCATTAAATATAATAGAATTAATAAATATTTTTAAGATGCTTAAAATCATATTTTCTCTAGAAAAAAAGTATATATATATACTAAATAGTTTATTTACAGGACCACACAAAAATAATTCCGAAGACATTTTATAATAATGCAAAAGGTGTCAAATTTGGTTCACACATTAATGCATTACAATAAATTCGTTGTATACTTTTTATTAGTGTACGTAATGTTTGTGGTTCGTGTACAGGGACATAGAAAAGAATTTCGTACCATTGCGGTCTATGAACGGTATTTTTTGTAAAGGCATTTTAACATGGTTGCACTCTAATAAACATAATAAAACGATCGAACGTTATTAGAATGTTTAAAGTATGTGATTCTGTGGCAAAAGTTAAATATAGAATTGGTAATTAGTTTATAGGGTTACACAAAATAATTCCGATATGTTATGCAATCATTTGGAATGGAATTTGGTACAAATACTTTTGAATTACAGGGAATAAACACAAGGCAATGTGTCACAAACAAGTATATATATGTGCTTATGCTTATAGAAAGATAGATATAGTTGACAGACAGATATACAACGGGGGGTTGAGGGCGGCGGCAACCCCCCCTTAGAAACGTACCAGGTTATGTAGCGAGATAATCATATATATATTAAATAATATGAGTGATGTAAATAGGACGTTGAGGCTTCTGATGTGTAGATTCACTATATACAATTTTAATTTAAATTACCAAATCATTATAAAAGATCTGGAAAGAAACGTGCTCACTTACAACATAGAATTTTATCAAATATTAATTAGTCAACTTTCACAAATCGAAGCTTTCACAAATCGAAATTCCTGTGACAATATTCTTTTTTTAAAAGGAAGCAAGAAAGTTTATGTAGTTCACATCGATTATAAAAACACATTCCAACTCTTGTTATCGCTTACATTGTTTAATCGCTATTGTATTTCACTTCTATGATGGTACCTTAATATATATAATTTTTTTTTTAACTATGGGGATGAAATCTCGTGATAAATAATTTTTTTAGCTTTACTTTCTATACAAATTTAATTTTCTCGGACCTTGTATATTATCTGAAAGTTGCAGGGCTACACGAAAATATATTTTGTTTTAACAATGTAGAATGAAATATTTCAAAAGCTATCTTTATAGTTTTACATAAAAATAAATATATAAATAAAAATCTACAATTTGATTTTGTGTAGCCATATAGATTTTCAAAAATACAGAAAGGCTAGACAAAAATGAATTTCGTTTTTGCTTATGTAAGAAAAAACTTCACGAATGCTGCTGTCATAGTTTTTCTTTTAAAGCATCTAAGCTCTACATTCGACTGAGATTTAAATTGGTAGGCATGCTATAGATTATCATCACATAAGAAACATTCCATATCGATTTACATAAATGTAGGACGTAGTTTTTTTTTTTTTTTTTTTTAAACCAAGATATAAAATAGAAGTTTTATACATTGAGATCTGGGACCTAAAAGCTATTTAAAGTTTACTTCAGTCATGTTAAATAGTTTAAAACACTGAAAAAAGTTGTTTTTGTAAGCTTACTATTTATCTTTTATTCACTATCGGGACACATAAATGAATTTGGATACATTATTATTCATTAAAGGATATACAACTTGGGAAGAATTACTTAAACACACTATTATGGCTTTTTTTTTTAATTTATTTAACGATTTCTCTTCTTAAATTTATATTAAACAACCGTGAATTACTAAATGTTCAGAAAATCGAGTGGAGTCATTCCAGATTTTTTTTAGTATATGGGTATGTTCAAAATGCTAAAACTCAAATACAACTGACTTCATATTTTCTGGGCATTCATTATAGTGCCATTTATGAGACTAAGGATCAAATTTACATTAAAATTATTTTTTACTTTCTCTTACCCATAAGGTAGTAAAAGTATTGTTTTTGGATCAAATTTTCGAAAGTGAGTTTTTGTTATATTTACACGTTTTCAGGTCCCTGAAACTGAAAATAATGTTTTTAGCGGTTGGTCTGTGTGTATGTCTGTGTGCGTGTGTCTATGTCTATGTCTGTTACCATCGTATCTTAAGAACACATAATAGCAGAAAGTCGAAAGTTGGTATTCTAAATGTATATCATATAGGGATGCTACACTAAACTTTTCGTTGAGATGAAGCAAATGGCTCGTGTACAGGGACACACAAGATAATTCTAATACTGTGGGGGAAATTGCAGGTAAGTAGAGTTTAACATCTATAGACTGCACTAAACCAAATGAAACGAATATGTATTTTTATGTACGTAAAAGCACACTTCATGTAGAATATGGTATAGAAATCATTCACTGTTCGTTTACAGGGCTACACAAACGAACTAGATTACAATGCGACAATACTTGAAAATTGATGGAAGTGTACTTTATTAATATAGGATTATATTTAGGTGCATTATGTGATGTGTACATAACTTTCAGAAGATATACAGGGCTGCCAATATTTAAGCCCTAACATTCTTTTTTTTATTTGTTAATGGAAGAGATTTATTATTATATTTTACAATATCCACGAAAGCAGCTCAGGAATTTAAATTAATTCATCATAGCCATATGGTAAATAATGTTTTTTTTTATTTACACGTTTTGAGCTTCGCGTCAAGTTTTTAACGTTTGATCTTTGTCTGTGTCTGTTAGAGTAAATCAAAAACAAATAATTTCGGGCGATCCAAATGTTGTAGTATGTTGAATTTAATACGATTGTTACTAGAAAAGCTTGTTCAAGATTGATAAGTTTCAAAGAATTATGCGTGAGAAAATTGTCTGAATTATTTTAAATGAATTTTTGGACTTAATAACAGATTTCAATTTTATATGAATGTAGATACAAAAATGAAACGGAGGGTTGAGGGGGGCGGTAGTCCCCTTCACACAGAACTAATTATCATATAAAACTCTTCGGAAGCCTAATTTGAATTATTTTAACATAGGTTTACATAACAGTACTCGTTATGTTACCTCTTATTCTCCAACCTGTATAGTATTAAATTTCAGGGTAAGAGAAAGTCGTGTGAGTGACACACCAGATTATTTCTTTAATATATATCTATAAATAATGATAATAACAATAATAATTTTTTGTAGAATTTTTCATTATGTATCAACATTTTATAATTTTTCTCTGAAATTATTTAAATTTTTAGAAATCTAACTCTTAAAGTTATAGCGGGCACTTTTAACAACATTTCAAAAATAATTGTTGCAAGAATATAGGAATTGGTTTTCTGGGGATAACGCTAGAAACTAATATCATAGCAATAAAAATGTATTGAAATAAATAAAATAATTTTCTTGGTTTAAAAGATTGAATAAAATAATAAGAAAAGGATGAATTAGCAGGAAAAGAAAAAAAAGTGACCTCACAATTGTAACAATGTATTGAAAAAAAATTTTCCCCACAATTTGAACCAAACAAAGTAAGAATAAAAGTTAATTTAGAAAAAACAGATTTAATTCTATGTAAGGATCGCAATTTAGCCAATTAGCATCTTTTTTCTCGGCCACCGCTATAAACCGCCAAATTATGGTAAAAACATTTAATTAAATTAGAGGAAAACTTAAAAAAAAAAAAAAAAAAAAAGAAAAAAAGAAATATATAATAATTATAATAAATAATATTGAAATTTATAGTTAATAGTATTAAAATAAATGATAATAAAGTCAAACTAAAGAAAGAAAAAAAAAATATATATATATGAGGCTTTTCTGTCATCGGAATTGAATTCAGGTAGAGAGAGAGAGAAAAGACAGAAAGAAAAAAAGTAATGAATTTAGGGTATTTAGGTGTTATCCCTTCGATAAATAAATTAGCGACAATTTCGATAAATTTGCGCTGAAGTTATTTTCATAAAAAAAATTAAATTTCATAACTCGAATTTCGTTGTTTTGATAAAAAACACAGTTAAATATTAAATGGTCATTTTTTACTTTCTTCTATATTTAATAGAAGAAAGTATTAAATTCGTAAAAATTTTCGACTTTCGGTTTTCGATGGATTTACATGTTCTGAGAGGTCCAGAACACGAATTGACCATTTTTAGAAAATGTCTGTCTGCGTACGTGTGACAAAAATTTCTTAGCGACTGTATCTGAAGAACTACTGCACAGAATTGCATATAAATTTATATGTAGAGGCACCTTGAAATAAATTTGTGAATATCAACTTTTGTTGCCAATCGCTCAATAGGTGACGCTGCTATACAGCGATTTCCGCAGTTTAAAATAAGGCTATATCTCAGTTTCTATTGCGTATGATCAAACAAAACTTGATATGGGAGAAATTCATCATGAGACATTATGCTTATTCAATTTGGAGGCATATCTGCCGATAAGTGGCGCTTCTGTACTTCAATTTCCCCAAGAACGGAAAGGATATATCTCTATTTCTATGACATATAACTGTACGAAGCTTGATATGTGTGATAATTATTATAAAAACGCATTTTTAAGATATTATTTATAGAGAATAAAGCTGTCTTTCTTTGGGTATCAGTTTTCTCTAAGATAAAAATCGTCTGCATCCATCACGGTAGATAACTTTAATAAATGACAGTTTTAATAAATTATATGTACTGAGTGAATTGGCACAGCAAAATATAGAAGAAAGTCTTGTGGTGGCCACAACATACTAGTTTATTATTGCTTATTTATTAAAGTATTTGGCCACTGTTTTTGATTTGGCAATTCTGGCAAATTTGAAAATAGATTAATTTGGAAATATTAATTGCTAAGGTGGGCGAAGACTGACTAGTTTAATGATATGTGAAAAAGTATTGTAAATATTTTAAAAAATGTTCAAACAGCACCTCCTCCCCTTAAGAAAAATTCTGTATCCCTATTGTATTTGCATAGTTAAACTCGCTTAACAACAACAACCATGCAATTTATTTACGCAATGTTTTCTGTGTTTGGGGAGTTTCGTACAAAAGGTAAATCATCAAATATACTCAAGGTAATACAGAAAAATTTCTTTTGTTTGCAAGTATGAAATAAATCAAGAAAGATTGGCATCTTTTAGAAGAAGAAGAAAAAAGACTCTTTTTAACATCTTCAGATTTATTTTTATAAAAAAGCTGGCTACGCAAAAAATGGGATAAAAATTGGCCTTCTAGAACATTATTTCACCACTTTGATTATTTGTGACTTTTTTTTTTTTTTTTTTTTTTTCTATCGCGAAAACATGTGCGAAGTTGCCAACTATGTTACAAGGATTGTAACATTTTTGGTTCATTAAAGAATCACCAACGGCCTTTTGTGTTTCTAGGTTACAAAGAAAAAATAGCGCTATGTTTCTAAATGTACTTGTTTCGTATTAGTTTCTCCTGTATTCAACAGAAGAAAGTATTGATTTGATTTCGTAATAATTTTCGATTTCGGGTTTTTGATGGATTTACACGTTTTGAGAATTCTAGAATACGAGTTGACCCTTTTACAAAATATCTGCCTGTCGTTGTGTGACAAAAATTTTGTAGCAACTGTATCTCAAGAACTATTATATAGAATTTCACACAAATTAAAATGCAGTTGCACCTTGACATAAATTAGTGCCTATCAACTTTTGGTGAAAATCGTCCAACAGGTGGCATTGCCATTCCGCTTCTTCTAAATCTTTAACATGATGGAATGGAACCAAATTTCATATATAAATGTACATAAAGAGAATTATTTTTTAATAACCATTATGAAAAGAAAAGAAAAATAAATAATGTATATGTAGGAGCATTGCATTTTTACTTTCTGAAGACACATAAATGTAAGGAAAGTATTGTAATGCCGATTTACGAAATGTATTTTGTATCTTGCATAGCTCAAATACGAATAGCCCTAGAATGTTGCAAATTTATATTTCAAACTTTTATGAGGATTGTTCATCTGTAACCTTGGTCTTGGTAAAAGCCTCCCTTTTAAAGCTATCTACGACTTTACACGATTTTTCGTGACGTTTGTATATGTGTGTATCTATATGTGTGAGTGAACATAATAGCATCTGAACAATTTGTTCGAATGAGCTGAAAGTTGGTACATATGTTATAGGTCATGTCAGGGCCTGCAGGTCATCGTACTACGAACTGTATAGATTTTCGTGAATTTAGTGCGTATAGTTATTTTTACGGGCACACAAAGAAAAAAATCTTTATCATTAGGGCTTACGGGTTCAAATTATTTAAAATGCAATAATGTCTAAATGCCTTATTCGATTGAGCTGAAAATTTAAATACATGTTATAAGTCACTGTCGCACGAACTGTACAGATTTTAGTGAGTTTAGCCCTTATAGATTTTTACAGGGATACAACGAAAAATTCTTTAAAATTATGGGATCAAATTATTTGAAGTGCAATAGCATTAAGTACCTTATTCGATTGAGCTCATTTATTTTTGATTTATTTAAAAAGCATTAATTACTTAACGTTCGGAAAGTCGAGTGGAGTCCCTCCAGATTTTTTTAAATTTGAAAGATTTGTTTTTGATGGTATAAGTGCGAAAAATGCAACAGGAAGTAATGAGTAATTCTGATTACAAATTTCCCCATAGAATAACATGATATTTGGCTGTCGGTGACTATATCCAAAAATCATAAGGGTCATTATTAATTTTTACGTGGGCAAATAATAAGTAAGTAAGTAAATAAATAAATAAAGTGGGTTAAATTTCTAAAAATGTGCAGATTTTAATAAGTTTAAATTATCAAAATAATTTTTTTAGCCAAAAATAATTAAAAATTCTTGAAAAAGATTTTTTTTTTTTTTTTTTTTTTTTTTTTTTTTCTGAATATGTTGAAGGTTGAAATTTTGAGAAGAATGAACCATAGGTGCAAAGTTCCCTTAATGATAGATTTACGAGTTTGGGGATGTTCTGAATACCATTTGACGTTTGTTAAAAAATGTCTGTTACTGAATTACAAAAATTTTGCGTATGTTGTAGCTCAAAAATTATTTCATTGAATTCTATATAATTTTATATCTTGTTGGACATATATTGGTAATAATTAGATTTTGGCATATATTATCCAAGAAAAAGCGCTATCGTGCTACAGTACTTTTCGTACGATTTCAATAATTGCTTATGATCTCGACGTTATGATGTACTTTTTATTTGTTGATTCATGGGAAGCGGTAAAGGCGACAGCCGATCAGAAGTAGACAGTCATGTGACCTGAGAGAGAAACAAAACTCATTCTTTTTCTTTTTTTTATTATTAATTCTGGTTTTTCTCTCTGAACTATTCGAAAAACGGAAGTAACTTTATTCTTGAATTGACATTCTAATATTCAGGCTGAATTCGTACAGCCAAGTAATCCATTAATTGTTATATTATTAAAACAATAAGTATTATTCTGTTTATTCTTTATAATTCATTCAAGGCATAAAAAAATGCCTTTATACGTATTCTGAATGTTTAAACCTGTGCTAAAATTTGTGAAAGATTCTGTTTTTATTCATAAAATTCTGAAAGAAAATCTCTGATTAAAGTCAACTATAGTAAGCAATCGGATTTCATATTTATTGACTTGTATGGCCTAAAATGTTTTTTCAAACGACCACAGGAAATGCAGGAGAGAGGTGAGTTAGCTTTTCCTTAATATTATGCATGCTAAAACTTAGTTTCGTTTTAATAAAATGTTTTTGATGCAGGTCAATTCTTTATGCATGAGTCTAGTTATAATTAATCAACATGTATTTGGTCCGTCGAGCCGGAGGCTATCGATGATTTATATATATATATAAGAAAAAAAACTATATATATTTAATATGTATTTGATATTCTTATTCTTATTCGTAATCATTTATTCTTAAAATGATTTATTTTTGTTCTTGAATGTTTGTTCTGTAATTCGGAGGCCTATAGTTATGTGTATTTAAACTTATATAGTCTAAAATGCCGAAATTATCTAAGCAAGTTTTATTATTTGAAAATTTATGTAAGGAAATCGATAGTTTTAGAGATAGAGTAAAGGGGTGTAGTAAAGATGAACAATCTAAGGTTAAATTATTAAAAACCAAAGTTCAATCGTATGATCATGAAATCGCGGAAATATTTAAAAATTTATCCGCTAAAGAGAATGAGGATTATATGGATATGTATTTGAGATATAAGGGAGTGGTTTTTGATTTACTGGTGGAGTTAGAGGACAACACAGAAGTAAACGCGTGCGATTCATATACTCACGCGGAAAATAAAGATGAGAAAAATGGAAAATCGTCTCATTAAATTACCGAAATTTGATCTTCCGCGATTTTTTGGTGAAACCGAAAATTGGATTTCTTTTAAAGAAATTTTTAATTCGACAATTCTACAGAATAATCAATTATCCAAAATTGAAAAACTGCAATATTTACATTCTTCAGTGCGCGGAAACGCAGCTAAATTAATTCGAGGATTCGCTCTAAAAGAGGAAAATTTAGATCAATGTTGGGAAATATTAAATGAAAGATATGAAAATAAAAGACAATTAGCATTGAGTCAAATTAACAAAATATTTTCTATGAAAATTGTAAAAGCAAACAATGCTAAAACTTTACTTGAGTTATTAGATACTTGTAACGAAGCCGTCAGAAACTTAAAAACTTTGGGTTTAGATTCTAATGCGTTAAGCGACTTAATTATAATAAAATTCATGATGGGGAAATTGGATGAATCGTTAAAACAGAGATGGGAATTAATGTTGGATAGTGATAAATTGCCTGATCTTGATCTTTTTAGGAAATTCGTTGAGCGCGAAGCGCGCGGTGTTGAAGAGATAAAATGTAAACAAGACGTAAAATTCACTAATTCGAAGAAATCAAACGTGTTGAGTACAATTATGAAAAAGGAAAATACGTGCATTCTTTGTAATGAGCGTCACGCGCTATTTAAATGTCCGACATTTAATTCAAAACCGGTTAAAGAAAGATGGAAATTTGTTGAATTAAATAAGTTATGTCAGAATTGCTTACGCCAAAATCATAGGCTGGAGAATTGTAGGATAAACATTAATTGTAAAAATTGTGCAGAAAAACATCATACGCTATTGCATGTTTATGGTAGAAATTCAAATTCTGAAAGGGCGAATCATGTATCGCCAGATATATCAGTTTCTAATAGTGCTCAGTTTTATTCTAGTAATGTTTTGTTATCTACAGCACTAATTAAGGTTAAATCAAATAAAGGCAAAATTATGCATTGTAAAGCTTTGATAGATAATGCTAGTCAAAATTCATTAATTACTAAGGAATGTGCTAAGCGACTAAATTTGCCCTTACGGAGCACGTCGCATAGTATAATATGGATTAATTGCGTTTTAGCAGAAACTGCTCTCAACGAAACAGAATTTAAATTCACTCCGCATTTTTCGTCGGAGTCATTTTCAGTCAGCGCTTTTATAGTTGATAGGGTTACCTCACCTCTCCCTAATTTCCAACTACCGCAACATGATTGGCCACACATAAAGGGATTACAACTAGCTGATCCCAATTATGACGTTAGTGGTCCAATCGATATTCTTCTTGGGGCAGAAATAGTCGCCTCAATTTGCAATGGCAGTCCAATTCAAGGGCCAGCAGGAACTCCTACAGCATTCCCCACAAAGCTGGGTTACCTCCTTTCAGGACGAATAAACAGTTTTCAATGTACAAATATCAGTTTAACTTGTCATATGACTGTTGATGATGATATCAACAACACTTTAAAACAATTTTTTGATACAGAATCAATTCCAAATGTAGAATCAAAAAAGATAGAAAATGATCCTGTGGAAAATATTTATTTAACCACAACTAAAAGAAATAGTCAGGGAAGATATGTCGTTCATCTACCCTTTAAGCCAGATAAGGCACTAAGTGACAGTAAGTCAGGTGCTATTTCAAGATTTCTTTCCATTGAAAATAAACTTAAAAAGAACCCACAATTAAAGAGGGAGTATTCGAATTTCATGAACGAATATATTTCTTTGGGGCATATGACAAAATTAAATCCAGCTGAAATTAATGAAACGCCACATTATTATTTACCGCATCATGCGGTGGTAAATGAAAACTCTGAAACAACAAAATTACGTGTAGTATTTGACGCCTCGTTTAAAACAACAAATAACAAATCTTTAAATGACATTCTATATATTGGTCCTAAACTACAGTCAAATATTTTTGACAATTTAGTAAAATTTCGAGCCAACCCTGTAGCGTTCAGTGCAGACATTGCTAAAATGTATCGTCAAATTTTAATTGATAGAAAAGATAGAATATACCAGAGAATTGTTTGGAGAGAATCTCCCAATGACCAATTATCCTTTTACGAATTGAATACTGTCACCTACGGAACAGCTTGTGCACCCTATTTAGCGTTACGCACCCTTAAGCAATTATGCGAGGATGAGGGACAAAATTTTCCATTGGCAACAGAAATTGCCAAGGAAAATTTTTACATCGATGACTTATTGTCAGGGGCACAATTCCTTCAATTCGCAAAAGATAGAATAATGGAGCTGCAGGCTCTAATGCAAGCTGGAGGGTTTAAACTTAGGAAATAGGCTTGTAGCCATCCAGAAGCGCTCTCTGATATTCCAGAGGAAGAGAAGGCTAATTCGGTCATTCATTTTTTTGAGGATAAAGAAAAAATAAATCAAAGAGTACTAGGAATGTTCTGGGATTTAAGTGAAGATACTCTTCAAGTTAGAACCTTAGCTGATCAACAAATTAATACAAAAAGACAGTTGCTGTCCGTAATTGCGCAAATTTATGATCCCCTCGGAATTATTTCGCCATCTACTATTATCTTAAAAATCATTCTACAAAAATTGTGGAAGTTGCAATCAACGTGGGATGAGCCTATACCTCCAGATATTTTGCAAGAATAGAAAACTTTTTATAATGAAATTAATGAGTTTAAATCATGTCCATTCCACGCTATGTAGGTTCAAATACTAAAGATTGTACAGTTGAACTGCATGGCTTTTGTGATGCCTCTCCGAGGGCGTATGCGGCAGTCGCATATTTAAAGATCATAACGAACACGATTCAGGTATATTTAATTGCTGCTAAAACTAGAGTCGCACCCACAAAAGAACTCACTTTACCGAAATTGGAATTGTGTGGGGCTGTACTCGTAGCTGAGTTAATTTGCAACATTCAAAAATCCCTTAAATTTACTCATTCGACATACTGGTACACTGACTCTTCTATTGTATTAAACTGGATAAATAACCCTTCAAACAAAGGAAATAGTTTCGTGGCCCATAGAGCTACCAAAATCAGAGCTCTTACTCAATTACAATCCTGGAGACATATCCCAGGAAAAGAAAACCCGGCCGATTGTGCCACACGCGGATTGTCCCCGGCTAAGTTGAAAGCTAGAACTGAGTGGTGGGAAGGGCCAAAATGGCTCCATAGTTTTGAGCTACCACCAATGTGCACATTACATTCAGTTTCCGTTCAGAAACAAACTCATCAACATTCGACAGATTCAAGTTCTAAGCCTACACTTTCTAATAACACTTTCATATCACATATCACGAAATACTCTAACTATCTAAAACTTTTAAGAATTCTAGCTTATGTTCGGAGATTTTTTAATAAAATTAAAACCAAATCAATGGAAAGTGGTCCTTTAAAGGCCATAGAGCTAAATCAAGCGGAAATGGGTCTTGTAAAAATTATTCAAAATGCAGAATTTAGTGATGAAATTGCCTTACTAAGGAAAGGCAAACTTTTAAAACCTTCACACCATCTATTCTGTCTTGATCCTTTTCTGGATGAAGCAGGCATTCTTCGTGTTGGAGGACGCCTGCGGAACCACCCATCCTTACGATTTCAAGAAAAACACCCCATATTACTTCCCAAAGCAAATCACGTTACTTCCTTGATAATAACATATTATCATAACTTAAGCTCCCATGCTGGTCCCAATTTAGTACTTTCACTCCTTAGAAACAAATTTTGGATTCCCCACGGACGCTCCACCGTAAAATCAGTATTAAGACAGTGTATACTCTGTTTTCGACTGTCAGCTAAGCCAATAATTCCAAAGATGGGGGATCTACCCTCAGAAAGAATCACACCCATTCGGGCCCTTTTCGAAGGTTGGTGTCGATTTTGCGAGACCAGTAATGACAAAATGTCAACATAAACGAAAAGCGACAACCTTTAAATCATATATCGCCCTTTTCATCTGTATGGCGACAAAGGCAGTGCATCTTGAATGTGTTTCAAATCTTTCTACAGAAGCATTTCTCGCAGCCTTGTAACGCTTCATAGGTAGGCGTGGCTACCCCTCTGACATATTTTCGGACAATGGCAGAAATTTTGTCGGAGCCCATTCTTACCTAAAACAGCTATTTTCTTTATTCAAAGAAGAAAAATTACAAAATTTTGCTTCCCAACACCAAATAACCTGGCACTTTATTCCCCCGTATGCTCCAAATTTTGGGGGACTCTGGGAAGCGTCGATAAAATTAGCCAAATAAATTCGCGGCCTCTAACACCATTGTCCAATGCTCCTAATGATTGCGCAGCTTTAACACCAGGACATTTCTTGATTGGATCTGCATTATTAGAATTGCCAGAACTATCATTAACAAACAATTCTCTTAGTCTTTCTTCTAGGTATAAGCTCTTATTGCAGATGAAGGAAACGTTTTGGAAGAGGTGGAAAGCACAATACCTACCAACCTTGCTGCATCGATCCAAAAGAACCAACAACCACCGTCACAACTTTTCTCCAGGGGAACTCGTCATCCTGAAAAATAAAGTATCACCTCCACTCCATTGGGATCTAGCAAGAATCATCAAGTTGATTCCCGGACCTGACGGAATCGCCAGGGTCCTCCAACTTAAGACCTCTTCTGCTGGAACTCTTATTCGACCAGTTTCGCAGGTGATCCCTTTTCCAAGTATTTCGACTCCTGCTCCGGTGCCTTCCCGCCCCGCCCAGCCTGTTGATTCATGGGAAGCGGTAAAGGCGACAGCCGATCAGAAGTAGACAGTCATGTGACCTGAGAGAGAAACAAAACTCATTCTTTTTCTTTTTTTTATTATTAATTCTGGTTTTTCTCTCTGAACTATTCGAAAAACGGAAGTAACTTTATTCTTGAATTGACATTCTAATATTCAGGCTGAATTCGTACAGCCAAGTAATCCATTAATTGTTATATTATTAAAACAATAAGTATTATTCTATTATTACATACAAACTTTGAATAAACACCATAAAATGCAATAAACTCGCAACAATTGTTTCGGGTCGAAAAAACACACGACCCTTCATCAGGCGAACAAAGTAAGCACGAGTGCTGCAGTCAAAGCGGCAACGCACGTGCGTTGCCGCTTTGACTGCAGCACTCGTGCTTACTTTGTTCGCCTGATGAAGGGTCGTGTGTTTTTTCGACCCGAAACAATTGTTGCGAGTTTATTGCATTTTATGGTGTTTATTCAAAGTTTGTATGTAATAATTTTTACAACGCCAGTTTTGTGATGCTTCTTTATTAAAAGTATTATTCTGTTTATTCTTTATAATTCATTCAAGGCATAAAAAAATGCCTTTATACGTATTCTGAATGTTTAAACCTGTGCTAAAATTTGTGAAAGATTCTGTTTTTATTCATAAAATTCTGAAAGAAAATCTCTGATTAAAGTCAACTATAGTAAGCAATCGGATTTCATATTTATTGACTTGTATGGCCTAAAATGTTTTTTCAAGCGACCACAGGAAATGCAGGAGAGAGGTGAGTTAGCTTTTCCTTAATATTATGCATGCTAAAACTTAGTTTCGTTTTAATAAAATGTTTTTGATGCAGGTCAATTCTTTATGCATGAGTCTAGTTATAATTAATCAACATATTACTTGCTTTACAGATATAGTAGATTTTACCAAAATTTAATATGTAAGATGTTTAATATGAAGAACTAATTTGATTTTCATAGATGTTTTCCCCCCAAAATTGAATTGTTTTATCGAATTTTGCCATGATTTTGTGATAAATTATATTTTACCTCCTGTAACGTGAAATTGTACAATCTTTGAGTGTAAGTTGATTAAATTAAAATATATCCTGATTTTCTTTTCTTTTTTTTTTTTTTTTTTCGGGGGGTGGGGTGGATCAGTACATTGATGGTGAAGTTGTGCTACATTTTTTGTGAAAAAAAAAAAAAAAAAAAAAAATAGAAACTTATCAGATTTTATAGGAACAAATGTGCAGCTAATATCCATAAAACTGACGTCAATAAACTTTCTTTACTGTATTACATTTAGCATGACACCGAAGAAATTTTCATGTTATGGTAGCAAAATACTAGTTTTATAATTATCAATTTCAAAATTATTACCTTCTTTATATAATTTCTAAATATTTTGCGTTCCAAAACTACGTTATGTAAAATGTTAAATTTTAGTTTAAAAAAAAACAAAACAATGATGGTTATTTTTTGTCCTTAAATGTAATAAACGAATAAAGTAAGATAAATTTATGCTGAATGATGAACAAGCTTATATTACGACCTAAAATGCAAATTTGTCCCTATTACTTTATTTTTCCGGCGCAATTTCCCCTAGAATTTTGTTATCTGTTTTTAAAATTTCAGTGATTGTATTTTGAGCTCAAAGATATGAAATCTTTTTTGTTTGTGATATTTGGAGGTAATATTGTTTGTTATCAATCAGAAGTTTCTATTCACAGTACTATCAACAGCTCCCAAAATAGTACATTTTTCTAAAAACAAAAATGATTTGAGTACTCTTGCATGCTTTGATTAATATTATCAGTTTTCTTGAAAACTAACTTGTCAAAATATTACGGTAAAAGTTCCTAGAAGTTATAATTCAGGGTTGCAGAAAAGAATATATATATATATATATAATATGATATATTTTTTTTTTATTTACGCAATGTTAAGTTAGATTTTACACATTATTGTAAAAAGCGAAAAGAGAGATTTATTTATTTATTTATTTTAACCCTGACCATCTACAGAAAATCCGAGAGGATGAGGGAAATTTTACTTCTCTGGAAATTTGGATAGATCACTGATCTGTAGCGAATTTTGAAATAAAATTTGGATGTTTGTTATAATATTTAATTTTTATTACTATAAAAAAATGATAGTTATTTCGAATTAGTAAATTGTTTATTAACTCATGATATTAATAATAGCAAAAAAAAAAAAAAAAAAAAAAAAAAAAAAAAAACCTTGATCAATGCTTGGTTTATTTAAAAAGTTTTTTATATTAAAGAAAAATAATTCACCGATTGTTTATTTTCTGACAAATTTAAAGAGGGGGGGCGGTCTTTTTTCTTATTGTTGGCATTTATTTTTAAAACGTAACAAGCTACGCAAAAATCGTGATAAACGCGTCTATTTAGTTCGTTACTACATTACATAAAACATTTGTGCTTTACTCTTTCGAAAAATAAAAAAAAAAAAAAAAAAAAAAAATCCCTCCACATCATCAGAACAGAGCGTGCAAAGACGCCAACTCTGTTACAACTCGTGCAACATCTTCTGTTGATGTTGCAATGCTGTAAAGGGTGCTGTATTTATAGACTTCGAAGGAAACTCGTGATCGTTGTTAAGCTCAGTTATCTGTTTTTCTCCCATTTTCAAAGAAATATTACGAGAGTTTTAGAAAACATTGGAGAATTTTTAGAATAAGCAATAGACTAGAAAACAGAGCTTCAATATTTACTTAGAGATGTTAGATTAGACTGCTGGGCATGAAAATTCCCCCCAACATCACTTTGGCAAATTGTTATGTGAAATGACCTCCTGAATCCGAATAGGACGTCCATTTTGACCTATGACCCACCGTTTTTTAGGGGCGGCCCCCCTATTTTTATCACTTTTCGGTCATTTTATGACTATAAATTTGATTTTTAGGGAGGGAAATGATTATTTTAACTGTTAAATATCTTCTGAGGGCTACAGAGTTGGAAAATTCTAAAATATCAACATTTGCGGCAAGAGGAAAATTTAGGGGGGGGGGGGGATTTGCTACTGAAATTATGTATTATATTTCTTATATTTTTTTAATCTATCATTAATGTTTTTTATTAAACACTAGTATATAACCCCGTCAAAAATGACGGAATGTGAAATCAGTTAAGGTAGTGAATCAACGAATGCTTTGCCAGCTTCACTGGACACTACATTTAATGGGGACTAATGTGCAAGTTGCACCTGACGGGACTAATATGCAAGTTGTACCTGACGGGACTAATGTGCAAGTTGCACCGAACGAACAAACTATTTCTTTTAACGAAAATACCTAGTAACCCTGGACGATATGTCTAATATAACGTATCATATTATATATCGTATTTATCGTAATATATCTCAGTACTTATTTCGCTTCCTTCTTCGACTCATTTTAATAAGTATTTTTTATATGCATAATCAAATTTAATATTTTTTAATTTTTAATTTTTCGCGTGAAAACTTATGCGCCTTATTTTATATGAAAAAAAATATATATATATATATAACAATAACTGGTGAATTTTTTTGGCAACAATCATAAATTTAAATGTCCAGTTTTGAAATTATTTTCATATTTTAATTAATTCTAAAGTATCTAATCAAAACTTCGTTACAAATAAGGTACCAAATGAAAGGTACCCTATTTGTAACGAAGTAACCTTAGGTACCTTATTTTGTAACCTTATTTATTTTAAGTAATTTCATAAATATCACGTCACAATCAACTGTTTGTTTATATCAGATAAGTACATTATCATGATTGCAAGAAAATGATGCAATAACTATTAGCCCATAATTTTTATGATTGAATTTTATATTACATTTTAATTTTATCCTCCATGGGTATTTTAGAATTGCAATGGTAGTTATAAATTTTCATTGAAATTTTTTTACATATTGAGATTAAGGGAAAAGTGTAAGCACAAAAAATGTTCAGTTTTGAAAGATCTTTCTAGTGATGTAACATTTATGCAGATTAATTAAAAATTAAAATATATAGAATTTCTAAGAAAAAATAAAAAATAAAAAGCTACCAAAAGTCTCTTTTTTGAAGCGGTCTAACCGGAATTGTTCCTGACAGAAGATGGTCATTATTATTAATAATAATTTTATATTTTTGTTTTTAAGTGTTAAATTAATTCTTTTTCATTCTCCAAATCAAATTCATGGCCATAAAATTACCGAACAGTGATAAAAATTGGGGGAGGGGGTGATATACCTAGAAAACGGTGGGTGACTGGGCAAAATGGGAGTCCAATTCGGATTCAGGAAGTCACTTTACATAAGAATCAGCAATAATGGTATCAAGGATCGAAAATAACTTTTTTTTTTTTTTTTTGCAGCGCAGTGTTATTGATAAATTTTGATTTCTATACAGATGGCAATTACCTGATAGTGTTGATTGCGACTTTTATTTGTGATCGTATTCTGCTTAGCGCATCTAAAATAAATATTCATATATATGTTACTTAAAAGTACGTAAAAGCCTTAAAAGGTTCCTATATAGTTGATGAAGCTTTTATTATTATTATTTTCAATTTACCGAATTATTATCTAATACGATAATAACACATATTTCTTTATTTTTATAAGTTATAATCTATCACCTATATCAATATTAAGTGAAAAGAGTTGAATAAATTTTTCTCAACATTTGCAAGAACAAATTTTTATGCCATTTCAACCTTTTTGCTCATCTAGTGGCCGAATGGTTAGCGCTCTGGCCTTCACTCTCTAGGTGCCAGGTTCAAATCCCGGTTTAGGTAATGGATGTTCGTAATGGTTCTAATTAGCTCAAATGTGCGAAAACTCAATTAAGCGAAACCAACTTCCGATCTTTATATATATAAATGATAGATATCATAATAAATTTTAACATTGAAATTCTAGCAATTAATAGATATATGCCAATACCAACACAACAAAAATAAAACTGATTTTAACACAGTACAAAAACTATCACAGAAATCTAGCGAATAATATTTAGATCCAATAAGAGACAAAACCAATTTAAATTACTTACGCCCACATAAGTAAAAAGGACCGTTATACCAATTAACGCAGAAAATTTATGAAGGAACTCATTAAATGTATTAAAAGTGATTCAGGAATTAAGAATCCAGTTAAAAAGTAAGAAAAAAAAAAGGACCACAGGAATACTATTTGGAATTAAAAAATACTTAAAAATAGAAGTATTATATATATAAAACCTTCGTCATAGTTCAAAATAAACTTGCAAACAGAAATATTACATTAAAATATCACAACAAAAAGACTAACTAGTCAAGTGTTACAACAATACATGCGGATGCGGATTGTTTTTATAAAAAAACATATAAATCGAATGCATAATTTCTATAAAATTTATTTATTGCTAAATATACAAATATATAAATGAGGGTTGTTTGTAAGTATACTCACAGATACGGGTACGGAATATTTACACCTTGATCTGCATTTTAAGTACAGATTTTGCAGTCTATACCTTTATCGATTAAAACTTCGAAACTCAGATATTTTTGGATACATCGCTTTTTTTCTTGAATAGAAAACCGTGTATAATTTCTATCGATTATTTTTCTAATTATTTTATTCCTTAATTAGAATTATCAACAATAAATCTCAACTTTATATCGTATCCGTTTAGCATTTATAAACTGTAATTACAAAATAATATTACTTTCTTACCCGACTACCGTGGATAATAGAAGTATTATCCACACAAGTATTATCCAAAAGCACACACATGCATAAAATATTTTAAATGCATTTTCCAATTCCTTTATGTTTGAAGCGTCAAGATATCGCGATATTTTCTAATTTTTTATTGTCAAAAGTCTTGTTATGCATGCTTAAACATTTTCTTCGGACTAAATATAATTAAATTTAGTTACATCTGAATTCTTTCGAAATAATTGATATTATTTTACGTTAGGTGCAGGCATAAACCCCTGCCAAGTGTAATTCAAGTTTGTCCAATCGTTTTCACGCAATATCCGTAAGAGAAAAACGAATGCGTTCTAAACACTCCCCCCCCCCCCACACACACACACAGGGCCGCGGTAGCCCAGTCGGTAGAGCGCTGGCCTCTCAATTGGAAGATTGCGGGTTCGGTACTCGAGCCGGCATAAGACTGTCGTGTACACTAATGGTGGCTGTGCACATAAAATCTGTCGTGGCTGCAATGTCCTCCATGTTCACATCAAAAATTATACCTCTGGGGGTCACCGAAGCGGGAGAGCCATCCCTTCCGTGGAGGATCAAAATTGCGATGGCATGTCTTTGGGTGAGTCCCTGACCGTCGCCAATTGCCCATCTGCGCAGCACTAGTGCGACGTAACCCCCCCCACCACCACCACCCACACACACACATACAAAAAATATATTCTGAAGGCTTCTTTTGGTTTTCTTGATAGCGGAGCCGTAAAGATATCGCCATTGTTTTACCATTTTACGCGATTTATTTGGAAAAACTTTACTAGTTTGCGCAAGCTTTTTTTGCCCGTATTTCTAAATCTAATTGAAATTTTGAAAGTTAGCTATATATAATTTTAAGTAAGGTATCAGACCTCTCCCAAGTGGTTTTAAATTCTGTCGGGCCGTTTTCATGTGATACCCGGATGAATAAAAACATTCTAGAGCCCACCCCCTTCACACAAGCCTACCACAGAGAGAGAGAAAATATTCTGAAATCTATTTTGCATAAAGATATCGCAAACGTTCTACCATTCTATGCGCTTCGTTGAGAAAATCATTACTGCGCATGCGCAAGCGTTTTCTACCTGAATCTCTAAATCTAATTAAAATTTTGAAATGTTTGTTAGATATAATTTTAAGTTGGGTACAGACCTAAACCTTTGCCAGAGCTGGAGGAGCCAACCTAATCCGGCAATTTGTTAGTACCGCCCCTTTTTCTACACTACTTTATTTCTATAGTAATTCTCTTCAAATGTATTTACGCTGAATTAAGAAGAAAAATACTCTAAAAAAAGATTGGTATGGAAAAAGGGGTGGTACTAACAATCTTCCGGATTAGGTTGGCAGCTCTGCTTTGCCAAGTGTCACTGAATTCCATCCAGCCATTTTTTTTTTTTTTTTTTTTTTGGACATAAAAAAAAAAAAACAGTTATAGAGGATTTTCCCTCCCCCCCCCCCTACACACACACACACACACAAAGTATTAGGACGTCTTTTTTGGCCAACTTGATGTCTGAAACGTAAAGATATCACAATCTTTTCACCATCCTATCGTTTTACCTGGAAAAGCTTTGCAGAGTATGTGCAAATGCTTTCTGCTTATATTTCTAGATGTAATTAAAATTTTGAAATGTTTGATAGACAAAATTTTAAGTTGGGTACGCGTGTGAACTTCTGCGAAGTATGATTAAATTCCGTGTCCTGTCGTTTCATATGATATCCGGACGCAAAAAAAAAAAAAAAAAAAAAAAAAAAAAAAATCCGAAAGACTTCCTTACACACACACTGAAATTATAAGACTTTTTTGACTTTCTTGATGTCTAAAACGAAAAAATATCGTTTTTATTTTCATTTATTTATTTGATTATTTTTAACCGTTCTACGCGTTTTATTGAGCAAAGCTTTACTGCGCACGCGCAAGCATGTTTTTCCTTTATTTCTAATCACAATTTTGAAATGTTCCATAGATCTGTAATTTGAGTACAGGTCTAAATTCCTGTCAAGTGTCACTGAACTCCGTCCAGTTACTCTCATGAGGTACTTCGACAAAAATACCGTTACAGATATACAGACACAATGACACACGCACAAAAAATATCCTGAAGGTATTTTTGGCTTCCACATGTGTGAAACATGAAGGTATCGCAAAATGTTTTGATTCCGAGAAATTTATAGACAAAAATCTGATTTTATTTATGTAGATTAATAAACTATCTATTTTTATTGGAGGTCTAAAATATTGACCTCCTAAAATATTGACAGTGCTAAAAACTGACTAAATTAGTCAACCACTGAATTTAAGTTTGTTTTCAAGTTTTTCAGTAATTGACCAATGTGGTTAATTAATAAATGTGTGAGATTTCGTAGTGACTTTCTGAACTTGCGAAGCTTTTCAGCGTTCGAATTTAAAAGTGCGTTTGAATCCGACATACACTGATGGAAAAAAAAAATCCCAACACCAGGAAGGAGCTGTGCTAGATAAACGAAGTTTGGTAGGCGTGTTTATACATCTGAAAGATGACGTCGATTCAAATTTCGAGCTACGCGCATAAGTGTGGCGCTGTAGCGACACTATGAACATGCAAATGAGGTTGCTTTAAATAAGCGCTGTAATGTTCGTGATCGTTATTTACAGTTGCGATTTGACGTAGTGGGTTAATGTTAGTCAAGGATGCCTCTAAGAAGACGAAGAAGCCATTATCAACAGCTCACTGAGTTTGAACGAGGTCGTGTAGTAGGGCTACGAGAAGGTGGGTTTTCTTTCCGCGATATTGCAGAAAGACTTGGCAGGAATGTATCCACTGTGCATGAGTGTTGGCAGCAGTGGTCAAGGGAAGGTACTGCCTCAAGAAGACCGGGTTCTGGGTGGCCACGTGGCACTACTGAGAGGGAAGACCGCCGTGTTCGGCGTATGGCTGTGGCTAATCGTACTGCGTCTGCAGCTGAAATTCGAGCTGCAGTTGGCACCACAGTGACACAACGAACTGTTACAAATCGGTTACTTCAAGGACAGCTCCGAGCCAGACGCCCTGTAGCGTGCATTCCACTGACACCAAACCACTGCCGTTTGCGACGTGAGTGGTGTCAAGCTAGAGCTCATTGGAGGACGGAGTGGAGATCTGTTGTGTTTTCTGATGAAAGCCGGTTCTGCCTTGGTCGCAGTGATAGCCGTGTGTTGGTTAGAAGGAGGCCAGGTGAACGCCTGCTAGCGACCTGTCTGCGGCCTAGACACACAGGGCCTTCTCCTGGAGTTATGGTTTGGGGAGCAATTACGTATGACAGCAGGAGCACTCTCGTGATTATCCCACGCACCCTGACTGCAAATTTGTACGTCAGTCTAGTGATACAACCTGTTGTGCTGCCATTCATGAACAGCATTCAAGGGGGTGTTTTCCAACAGGATAACGCTCGCCCTCATACCGCTGTTGTAATCCAACATGCTCTAGAGAGTGTCGACATGTTGCCTTGGCCTGCTAGATCACCAGATCTTTTTCCAATCGAGCACGTATGGGACATCATTGGACGACAACTCCAGCGTCATCCACAACCAGCATTAACCGTCCCTGCATTGGCCGCCCAAGTGCAACAGGCATGGAACTCCATCCCACAAACTGATATCCGACACCTGTACGACACAATGCATGCACGTTTGCATGCTTGCATTCAAAATTCTGGCGGTTACACCGGTTACTAATGTACCAACATTTCACATTTGAAATGGCTCTTCTCGCCAATGGCTTTACCTGTGATCTTGAAACTTTAATCAATTAAATATGTTACCTAGACAAATGTATTGCTGAAATTTCATTACTGTACAATAATTTTTTCTTGGTGTTGGGATTTTTTTTTTCCATCAGTGTAGTTTAAATGGTTTAGGAAGGTGTAGAAGTCGTTTGTATGAGTGGGTTTAATGTCCCTTTAACAACACACTTATCCTAAGTACATTCTGTTTACGTCCCTTGGATGTCTTTTAACCACGGGATATTTCTAGGATGTCTTGTGAGAAGATATGCTGTTAGGGGTCGCACTGAGCTGTGCAATCGGCGGCCGTCTGGGATCCACTTCTAAGGGGCAGCCAAAAAGGTGTTGATTAATAATATTGATGTTAATTATTAGTATACATTAATATATTTTATATATTTGCATTGAAATGTAACTTAAATATATTTTTTACCAACATCTTTTAATTCATACACTTTTGAAACTGGAAAATTAAAATGGTCATTTTCAATATGTTAATGGTCAATTACTAGCAAAATCTCATTTGAAAACTATTATTATAAATAATATGAATTGTAGAAAAGAGAACAAAGAAATAATGCTTAGTTATTAATCCTTATATACATTGATTAGTACTTAGAAAACTTTCAGAAATGTCGTCAATGGTAAGATAATAAAATCAGATAATAAGATAAAATTTTAAGAAATTTTTACTAAATGGCCAGTATGGGTATGTTCACTGTATTTTATTGTATATAATGCCATAATGTAGAAAATAATTAATGTAAATGTAGAACAAAATTAATAAGTGTAATGATAATAGAATATTTGTATGTGCTGTAAGGTGAAAGTGTCGGTGCAAGTAACGTTGTATGGAAAGCGGGCGCATTTTATAACTTCGTCTTAGGATATATATATATAAGCGTGCAACAGCTGTGCTTGGATAGAAATATAATCTTGTTACTAGTACGACCCCGTTTTCATCGACTTTTAAATTTATGTTTAAAAAAAATTAGTTGCTTCATATTAAAACTGTATTATGTAAAATTAGGACAAATATACAAGTTAATAATAAATGCGCGAAAATCAGCTAATAACAGTATGAATAATGAACAATAGTCAGGGCTGGCATTAGTGTAGAAAATGCACGTTGTTACATACACTAGAAAATAATAAATGCGCGAAAATCAGCCAATAACATTGTGAGCACCTTTCAATAAATGATACAGACATTTTCATTTTCCGTTGTTATGTCAAATATCTGAAAAAGCACAGAAAGAATCATTTGGAAACTTCAGGAATGTAAAGAGCATGTTATGTCTCATATATATCAGCATAAGTTTTGTCCTGAAGAGGAAAAGGGGACTAGTAAAAAATTAAAGAAAAATAAAAATATTTGGAATCACCCTGTAAAAAGTAATGCTTAAAATGCGTTCTGGCTGCAGCACGTGCTTCTTTTTATCATATGTATAAAATTTCATGAAGCTACCACATATATTCATCATATATAATGGTATCTTTAAAAAATTGCAAAAAAAAAAGAAAATATTTTACTTTTTTTATTATAACATGTTAGGTGCAAAGCTGTACCCAGTACAAAGCTATTTACAGGAAACTTGACAAACTACTTCAGACACAGCATACTGCAATCAGGATACAAAAATATTAAATATCTAATGAAATACGAACATTTTTACTAAATAGTTTTTAACTACGCATGTGCAAGTTTTAACGAAACTTCATTTGCATAATATAATAGACAATAGTATTGAACTATTTATATAAAAACCCCAAAGAAATATCGTGTAAATTCAAAAAGTTATACAACATGATATTGAATTTCAGTTTTTCTCAAAAATAAGAAAAATGATAAAGGGGTTTTACTAATATTTATTTACAATCAGCGCATTATATTACCATTCATTGAAGAAAAAGAAAAATGTGAATAAAACCTTTTATAGATTTGATTTTTTTTTTTTTTTTTTAAGAATTGAATATCTGTTTATTCTTTTGCGTACAATTTCTTAAATTTGCACAGTATTTATTTGGGGGTTTTCATATAAGTAGCTTAATACATTTGGCTATTAAATTATGCATACCATATTTCGTTAAAGCTTGCGCATGCGTAGTTAAAAATTATTTAGTAAAAGTGGTCGTATTTCATTAGTGTCTAATGTAGTACGTCAAGTTTCCTGAAAATGGTTTTACACTAGATTCAATACTCTGCGGGTTATAATACAAAAAGTGGTGTGTGTGCGTGTATATTATACATAGGGGAGACCCGTGTACCTAGGGCCATCATGTACCTAGGGCCACCCCACTTTATTTGAATAATATTTAATTTTAAGTTTAAATACTCAATTGAGCGAGTAACAACACCAATCGCTACTTTTACAACTACTTTGGAACATTTGAGGAGAGAGTTTTGACAAGTTACATGTGGAAAACGAATTTACACGGTTTGAAGTAAAATTTTGCAGCTCATCTCTTTTGCTATTTTACAAAGGCAAATCAAATATTTTTCTTTCATTTCTAGTGTATAATTTTGCTTGTTATATTGAGTAATAAATGAGACATTTAATTAGTCCTCTCTGCATGTGGATTTTCTAGTGGAAGGCATTTTGAATGAAGTTACCAAAACTTGTACCTAGGGCCACATCGCTGCCTTGTACCTAGGGCCAGTGTGTTTGGACCTTTTAACACTTTCGCGACAGCATGTTTTTGTCTTTTTGGCAGTAAAGTCCGCCTGTGGGCGTTTTTCTCATAAAATACAGTTTTTCAAAACAAAATTTTCCGTATTCACATTTATATTACAAATGGATATACATTATAATCATACTCTCTCTCTATCAAAGTATTTGCATCCATAGTATACTGATTGTACAAATATGAATATTGCGTATATTTTTTAGAAACAAATATCATGCAAATTGCAAAAGAAACGCCCACTGGGGGAGATTCATATTTTCAAATGACGTGAATCTACGGCAGCGGTCGAGAAAATGTTAAGAAACACAGTACAGCCTATAGTAATTGGATGCAGGCAAACCCTGGTAAACCAATCACTACATATGACGTTGCTGAAAGTGTTGGAAAGTCCTATCCGTCGGCCTTTACTCCTGTAAACATTCTATCAGGCTTTCGTGTATCCGGCATATGGCCATTGAATCAAAACACATTCACTGAGGATGAATATTTAAGTTCAAATGTGATTGAAAGACAAGACCCCTCCATAAATAATAATAATAATAATAAAATAGATTTTCCAGGAAAAAAGTGAACCAACAATGATAGAAATGGATGTCTCTGTTTCGCGTTCTGTTGAAATTTCGAAACCTTCAACATCTAACATCTTTTCGTGTGTTATGCTTTAACAGGTACGAACCTAAGCAAAACCTTTACCTAAAGCAAAATCTCCCACATCAAAGAAAATATGTGACCGAAAACCAGAGGGATCTAGAAATCCAAGAGACACTCCAGGGGAAAAAAAAAAAAAAAAAATGAAGGGAAAAAATAAATAAATAAATAAAAAAACATTGTGTTAGAATATCCAAAAGAAAAAAAAAAAAAAAAAAAAAGTGAAAAATTTCATGTTTTAAATTAAGGCAACAACATGATAATTATTATATGATAAAAAAATATATTACTTGATATTGTTTCTTTTATAAAATACATGTTTATATGCTTATTTTCTATTCATTACAAAGTGAAATCTAAATTTGAGAGAATGGCCCTAGGTACAATGAGGTCTGGCCCCAGGTACAATGAGGGTGTTTGTACCTAGGGCCACGAGTAAAGTTTTTTTGAAAACCTTCTATTTGTCGGAATTTATTATTTTAAGTATTTATATTAATCCTAATTTGAAGTAATTAGTCCTAAAGATATGTACATATCAGTTTGATAATTTTAAACAGGTCAAGGGTTCTGTTTTGGGGCATTGAAAAAAAGAGGCCCTAGGTACACGGGTCTCCCCTATATATATATATATATATATATATATATATATATATATACATATATATAAATGATAGATATTATAATAAAATTTAACCTTAAAATTTAGCAATTAATAGATACAAAACAATACCAACGCAACAAAAATAGAACTGATTGTAACATATAGGTAAGACTGACACAAAAATATTGCGATACAGATTAAGAACCAATAAAAGCAAAAAACAATTTAAGTTACTTACGCCGACATGAATGATAATAATAAAATAATATTATAGTTTTAAAAAATTAAAGAACACGCTTTTATAGAAATGTGAACTAAAAAGCACAAAATATCAATCTTAGTATTAAAATGCAGGGTAAGAGAAAATCGTGTGAGTGACACACCATAATATTTACACACATTTAAATCTTTAATTGAAATAATTTAGAATTAAACAAAAACCATTTTTAAAAAATTTCCCCTGACTGGGCTCGAACGCTAGACGTTTAGGTTCGTAGCGCGGAGCTTTAACTCACAGCCACAGCGTTCACGTAGAGAAAGTCTTTTTTTTACAATATAGATTTTTTATTTGCTACCAGAGCGGTTACAAACATACATACATACAAACATAAGTACAGGTGAAGCTAATAAAAGCGTGTTAAGAAGGACCAATATATATCAAAAGGATTATATATATATATATCAAAAGGATTATATATATATATATATATATATTGCAACATTTTTTTTTTTTTAAGGAAACTATTACATCTGTATGAATATAGGTGGTAGCCTCATAAAAGTTTATAGAAACAATAAGAACAAGCCTCATAATCACATGCTATAGCCATTTTAAGCATTACTTTTTACAAGGTGATCCCAAATATTTTCAGTTTTATTTATTTATTTAATTTTTATTTTTTACTGGTCTCTTTTTGCTTTCGGGGCAAAAATTTTACTGAAATATGTGAAGTATTACACGTTCTTTACACTTCTGAACTTTGAAGATGATTCGTCCAGTACTTTTTGAGATATTTAACAAAACGTCTGAAATCGGAAGTGTCCGGTCATTTATGGAAAAGTAGTGTATATTTACAGAATGAAATATAGTCAGAGTTGGTATTTGTGTGGTAGAGGCTTCTGAAACCTTAATTATTTTCAGTATTAATGTTTAACCTTAATTATTTTCAGTAACCTTAATTATTTTCAGCAATTTAAAAGAAAAATGTTTTAGTTTCAATGGAAATTTCTACCGTGAACTGTGCTCGGGTTCATGTTTCTGTGCTAGTGAATGGAAATGCTTATTTTAATTAGATTTAGATTTAATTAGATTTTATTTATTTATATTTTATCTACATTTATATTTTTGCTATCTGTTTGTAACATCCTCAAAAGCGTCATAAAAGAAGTCGAGTGATCGGGAGTCTCCTTTTATATAAGGATCACCCTCCTAAAGTGTTAAAATTCCAATTTTAAACCTGTTCAGATAAATGTTACCTTTTCAATATAATTTAATTGTTTTTGGCTAATATATATATATATATCAATTAAATTTATTAAAATCCGTACACGTTTCATATAAGATTTTTTTTTTTTTTTAATCTTTTTGTAAGATAAAATAATCTGGTATGTTACTCACACGACTTTCTCTTACCCTGAAATTTAATACTATAAATACAGGTTGGAGATTAAGAGGTAAGATAACGAGTACTGTTATGTAAACCTGTGTTAAACAATTCAAATTAGGCTTCGGAACAGTTTTATATGATAATTAGTTCTGCGTGAGGTGGTATACTGCCCCCCTCAACCCCCCGTTTCATTAATGCACCTTCATTTATATAGAATTTAATTCGATTATTAAAATTAAAAGTTTACATCAAATTATACAGACAATTTTCACACGCAACATTCATTGAAACTTATCAATCTTGATCAAACTTTTCCAGCAACAAATTTATATTAACTTCAAAATACAACATTTGGATCTCCTAAAATTATTCGTTTTTAAGTTATTCTAAGAGTAGTATAACACTAAATATCCAAAAAAAAAAAAGTTGAATTTGTTCTCAATATTATATTAAAATAAATAAATAAATAAATAAAAATAAATATATATATATATATATATATATATATTATTTAAAAAATCGATAACTTTATTTTAAATTATCGCAGATCGATTGTTCAACCATTCGTTTTAAAGGTATTCGCGAGCTCTTCTGAAAGATACCCATCATGAAAATTTACTCCCCTCGTGGAGGCGAGGGCCAACATACACAAATTTTTTTTCCCAGTTGACTATATCTATTAAAAATATATATATATATTCGTTTCATTTGGTTTAGTGCAGTCTATAGATGTTAAATTCTACTTACCTGCAATTTCCCCCACAGACGTAATGTATTTGAATACTTTTGAGTGTTCCTGTACACGAACATTTGCTTCATCTCAACGAAAAGCTTAGTGTAGCATCCCTATATGATACACATTTAGAATACCGAGTTTGGAATTTGTGCTACTATTTGTTCTTGAGATATGCTGATAACAGACACACAGACAGACAGACAGACACACAGAACATTCGCTAAAAACATGAGTTTCGTATTCAGGGGACCTCGGAACATATTTATTTGAAATATTTATTTGAACAGATTTATTTCATAAATATTTATTTGTATTTTGATAAAAGGATTGACAATTATTAATGTTATTTATTAACCTTTCAGATTATTAATTCAAGTATTTTTTATTATTTTCGTAGCAATTTTATTTTAAGTATTTATACCTGCAATGTTTAATGTCTATTAGTGTATACACTTCATGTCGTGTTTGATATACGCATTTTATTCATGTATTTAACTTATTTATATCTATCTCCTTAAATAAAAACATTCTAAATCTTTTTCACATTTTCTTCCTATTTTAAATTAAAGCCATACATGTTTAAAAATTTGCAAAAAAGTATTTTAGATCATTGGATTTTTAAATGAAAGATAAATTAGTTCACTGAACTACCATTGAAAACAGTTTTCAAGGAAAGTGAATGATTCTTCGAATTCTACCGTTTTTCACTTTCTCTTTAATAATTTATTCCGATACGAAGAAATTATCGATTCAAATTTCAGCCCCATCTCGTGATCTTCCTCTTAGATTCACCTTGTTTACTTTCCAAGTCATGAGCCGAGAAAGTCGCTCCTGAAAACCTTTTCACTTTATTTCTTTTCTCATCTTAAATCTCTGTTCTTATTCGAACTGGCAATGATCCAATGAAAAATTGAGTCTTAATATTTTATTCAACAATCAAGCGAAAAAAAATTGGCAAAATAGCAATTAAAAATTAAAACATATTTTTGTATGTTAAGATAAAATGTATTTTCTCTGCTTATTTCGTAATTATTTCGTAATAAATTAAATCCATTGCAGACGATCGAAATGTTTCACGGCACAAAGGAGATTTGAAGCCAAAGAAGTGAATCTAAATCATTTATCATTAGAGCTTCTTAAACACTCCGTAATCACGTGACAACAATGAAAAATAATTGTGTCCTTTTAACTTGTTTTTCTTTGTTTTTTATATAAGAAAGTAATAAGACTTTGTTTGCGACTATCAGAAGTTCTTTTTTGAAATTTTTCATTTAATAAAAACATTAATTGTGAATTCTCTGGGGGAAAAATGAAAATAAAATATGAATGTTGAACTAAAATAATTTGAAACTAAAATCGAAATATGTCTTCTAGAATTTTTGGTAATTCCTTTCTCTTTCAAGTATGGAAAAGTAATTCATAATTTATGAGTCCTGCAGCGTGCGCGCGCATGTCTGTGTAAGTAAAATTGAAATCTTTTTTCTACAGATTTTAGTAGTTTTGGCCCAATTATTATATCTTTACTTACAAATTTACGTCGCTAATTGCCTAGTTGCATTAGTGCGATATAAAACCGACTTAGTTCAGCCTCAGTTCTAAAAATTTTGGGAAGTATTTCACAACTTATGAATGATGCATGATTCTTTTCTATTATAATACAGATTTGTCTTATACACGTGTAAATATACACAATTAATTTAAATTCTTCATTTTCCCTTTCCACGAGTTGCAGCTCTCACTATATCCCATAATATCGGAAAACGTTTCACACTACTTTATTCCAGGTGGCTATTTTATACCAGATGGCGCTGTTATAGTTGTCTAAAAACAACAGACTTTGTGGAAGTAAAATGCGTCGAAGAAATGACGTTGAAGGGTAATAAATAAAAAACTTTGTAAACAAACACTACATAAATTACAAAATCTTGGAATAATTGTTTCGGGTTGAAATAACAACACAATCCTTCATCAGGCGAAAAAAGTTGGCACGAGTGTAGCATGAAAGCAGCAACATACTACTTTTACAATAGCCTTTGTGGGTTAAAATAAAATAAAAATCTGCTGATCGGAACAACTTTAATCAAGAAATACAGTTCTGTAAAAATAATGAAATCTAACTTATCCTATTCTCTTACACCTTCATGCAAAATGCTTAAATAAATAACTAAAGAAGTCTGCTTTTAACAAATCTTAATTTAGTGTCAGAGACCTCTATTCATTTATCACAATAAATACTTTTTAACACTTTTATTTAACTAAATTAGGCAATTTTTTATTTTTAGACTTTGTTTCACTTTAAAATATCCTTCATAATCACATTATTGAATAATTTGTTATTTATTGTTATCTAAATAGTAAAAACCTTTTGCTTTCTGTAAGAATCTCCCCCCCCCCCCCCCCCCAAAAAAAAAAAAAAAAAAAAAAAAAAAAAAAAATTAGTAGGGAAGATTTACAATCGGTCAGATCAATTTATTATTCTACGAAACACTTAATTCTTACTTATCATCAAAATAGTTAAAGCCGTTTGATCACTTGTAAAGGAGTTTTGGCGGATTAAAATAGAATATCATTTTCAGCAAAAATTTATGATCCCTGTAATTTGGTAATTTATTGAAAAGGAGTGGGGGATGGTAATACCAATTAAAATAAATAAATAATTAAATAAAATTCGACAAATAAATGCGATAAATTACCACCGGCTAACGGGGCTTGAGCCCCCTACCATTAAATAGCACAATATATATATATATATATATATATAAATATATGCAGTTCCCGCCGCTTATTAAAATCACATTCGTTCTGAGCAAAAGTGATTTTATTAAACGGCTGATTTTTATATCCGGCGAACGTTCCTTCACTTAAAGAAAGGATATCACTTCCCTGAATTTGGAAAGAAACCTCGAAAGGTAACGAATAATGGAATTAGTAAACAATATTAATTAATTTTTGGTAGATAATTAATTAATTGTTCCTTCGATATAATTAAATTAAACGCATTCCAAGTTTCCATGCGCTTTCCTTTGAGGAAAAATCATCATTACTTTACCAAATGTTCACTCTCTTCTTATAAATTTAAAATCTTTCCGTTTAAACCTCATGAATTATAGTAATTTCAAAATAGAACTGGAAATTGCCTTTTAATAATTAGAAA
The DNA here is from genome assembly GCA_963930645.1 of Salticus scenicus. NCBI lineage: Eukaryota > Metazoa > Arthropoda > Arachnida > Araneae > Salticidae > Salticus > Salticus scenicus. The sequence goes on from OZ005649.1 coordinate 35,827,365, forward strand.
TTAAATATATAGGGGAGACCCGTGTACCTAGGGCCATCATGTACCTAGGGCCACCCCACTTTATTTGAATAATATTTAATTTTAAGTTTAAATATTCAAATGGGCGAGTAACAACACCAATTGCTACTTTTACAACTACTTTGGAACTTTTGAGGAGAAAGTTTTGACAAGTTGCATGTAGAAAACGAATTTACATGGTTTGAAGTAAAATTTTGTAGCTCATCTCTTTTGCTATTTTACAAAGGGAAGTTTAATATTTTTCTTGAATTTTTAGTGTATAATTTTGCTTGTTATATTGAGTAATAAATGATATATTTAATTAGTCCTCTCTGCATGTGGATATTTTAGCGGAAGACATTTTGAATGAAGTTACCAAAACTTGTACCTAGGGCCACATAGCTACCTTGTACCTAGGGCCAGTGTGTTTGGACCTTTTAACACTTTCGCGACCGCATGTTTTTGTCTTTTTGTCAGTAAGGTTCGTCTGTGGACGTTTTTCTCATAAGTTACAAATTTTTAAAACAAATTTTTCCGTATTCACATTTATATTACAAAAGGATATGCATTATGATCATACTCTCTCTAATCAAAGTATTTGCATCCATAGTGTACTGATTGTACAAATATGAATATTGTGTATATTTTTAAGAAACAAATAACATATAAATTGCAAAAGAAACGCCTACTATTGGAGTTTAATATTTTCAAATGATGTGAATCTACGTCAGAGGTCGCGAAAGTGTTAAGAAACACAGTACAGCCTGTAGTAAGTGGATGCTGGCAAACCCTGGTAAACCAATCACCATATATGACGTTGCTGATAATGTTGGCAAGTCCTATCCGTCAGCCTTTACTCCTGTAAACATTCTATCAGGCTTTCGTGTATCCGGCATATGGCCAGTGAATCAAAACACATTCACTGAGGATGAATATTTAAGTTCAAATGTGACTGAAAGACAAGATCACTCCATAAATAAAAAATAAAAAAAGTTTTTCCAGGAAGAAAGTGAACCTATAATGATAGAACTGGATGTATCTGTTTCGTGTCCTGTTGAAATTTCGAAACCTTCAACATCTAACATCTTTTCGTGCGTCATGCTTTAACAGGAACGAACCTAAGCAAAACCTATACCTAAAGCAAAACATCCCACACCAAGGAAAAGATATGACCGAAAACCAGAGATATCTATAAATCGAAGAGACACTCCAGAAAAAAAAAAGAAATTGATGGAAAAAAAAAACAAAAAACATTCTGTTAGAATATCCCAAAGGAAAAAAAAAGTGAAAAATTTCGTGTTTCAAATTAAGGCAACAACATAATTATTATATAATAAATAAATATATTACTTGATATTGTTTCTTTTATAAAATACATATTTATGTGCTTATTTCCTATTCATTACAAAGTGAAATCTAAATTTGAGATAATGGCCCTAGGTACAATGAGGTCAGGCCCCAGGTACAATGAAGGTATTGTACCTAGGGCCACGTGTGAAATTTTATTTTAAACCTTCTATTTGTCAGAATTTATTATTTTAGGTATTTATATTAATCCCAATTGGAAGTAATTAGTCCTAATGATATGTACACATCAGTTTGATAATTTTAAACAAGTCAAGGGCTCCGTTTTTGGGCATTGAAAAAAAGCGGCCCTAGGTACACGGGTCTCCCCTATATATACTATATCATTTTAATAAAATTTGTCACTTATTCTTGCGCTTTGAAGAATACATTCCTTGAAATTGTTACAGAGAAAAATTATGGGGCGTGTTTATTTGATTAACGAGCGATAACGGAGGGTTTTTTGTGCTTTAATTTATTTTCTTATTTAAGAAAAAAAAAGTATAGTATAAATAATATTTTTGTCTGTTGAGGAAATATTTTTGAGTTTATTAACCGGCGATGTTGATTTTATTAAGCGGCGACTTTAAAAGTAGTTTGTATTGATTTGATTCCGGTCCTGGCAATTTGATCTGATTAAACGGCTGATTTTATTAACCAGTGAGTTTATTAAGCGGCGGCTGCTACTGTATATATAAATGCTCATTATTAATGAATGCTTTTTTTTTTTAAATTAATATAAACAATTAGTGAATGTTAATTAATATTTAATTATTTGGAGCCTCATAGCAAACAAAATCCTGCTGCGCATGAACTCTGGGGGTTTCAAAACTTACGCGTACGCAGATGATTTCTCGTTACTTCTCTCGGGCAGAATTAGAAAAGATCTGGAGGTTCAAGCCCAGGAGGCTCTCTCTCTTTTCAATAATCTTCTAAAACAACTAGATCTATCTCTCTCCCCAGGTAAAACACAGGCCTTAACATTCTCTCACCCAAGACAATTGAAAAGAATGCCTGTGATGAGAATTGACGGCGTCAGTGTCAGACATGTTCCTCATATCAAGGTCCTTGGCATCACGGTCGACAGGGGTCTCAAATGGTTAGCCCACATTAAAGAACTTAAATTGAAAACTCTCACACACTATCACAATGCAGCTAAAATGGTTGGAAGGAGGTGGGGAATCTCCACCTCCTTTCTTAAAATATGGTACTCAACAATAATAGAAAAAATATTAACTTACGGGGCTGGCATTTGGAGGGGTAACCTGTCGGTTGCTGCTCAGACAAACTTAAACTCAATCCAGAGGAACTTCCTCCTCCAGTTATCAAGAGGATATAGAACAATCTCCACTGACGCCCTCACTGCTGTTACGGGCATTCCCCACGTCCATCTTCAGCTTCAACAGACGTACTTAAAAACAAACATTCTTCAATTAAAAAATATTTCTTTGGCAAAAACCCTTTTTCCAAACACAGAAATACAACCCACAGTCAATAGTTGGAATATTCATCCCGGCAAAGATGTTGCTTCACAAATAGTAAATTGTAACAAAAATAGCTTTTCTCCTTCTGCTCCTGTGGCTATCTACACTGATGGCTCCAAAACGGACCACGGTGTGGGTGCTGCCTTTTGTGTGATGACCGATGGTTCGGTTGTCCATCAGTGGGCGGGCAGACTGGCCAACTATAACTCTGTTTTCCAAGCGGAATTATTCGCGATCCAAATGGCCATAGACTGGGTTATGACTAATATTAATAACTATCCCTCCCATAATATTTTCAGTGACAGTCTGTCAGGTCTTCTAGCCATTGCTCGCCACAGGAGTAAACATCCACAGGTTATCTCAATTAAATCAAAACTTATTAATCTGGCTAAACATCTTTCCCTGGCACATGTTTCTGGCAACAGGGGAGTTCTCGGCAATGAACTTGCTGATTCACTGGCCAAGGCAGCCACCGAAAACAACTCAATAGATTTTTCACTCCCTGCCCCTCCCTCATACGTTAAACAAGTATTAAAACAACAATTACTTAGAGATTGGCAGAAACTGTGGGATACTTCTCCAAAGGGAAGATACACCTTTAATCTCATCCCACTCGTAAACTTAAATTCTTGGTGTCTTTCCCCCCCCGTGACTGCTTTTCTGACAGGTCATGGCCCATTTCCATCCTATTTATACAGATTTCATTGCCGACGCTCTCCTCTGTGTCCTTGCGGGGAGGAGGGAACTCCTAATCACTATTATTACTACTGTAGTTTAACTTCTGCCTTTCACTTAAGAAATCCCACTCCCAGGCCAGCCGATTGGCTGTTTAATATCCTCAATAGAAAAAGCCTGCTTTCTAAACTAAATAATATATTTGAATTCCTTATGAATATGACTAATCTCACAGATTAATCTCACATCTGCTTGCTCTTGCTTTAAGCCACTTGCTCTGCCTTGCTCTACTTGCTTGTCACTTTTACAAGCCTTAAGACACTTGTCCCTTTTCCACCAGCATAGAACATGCCGCTCCTTGTCGTGTGGGAGACCTGTCTAGCGGCTTTTGTAATATATTTTTTTTTTTTTTTTTTTTTTTTTTTTTAGAGTTTAAATAAACTCCGGAAGAGGGGCCTAGCATAGCTGGAATCGCTCGACACTGCTCCTAGAGCGGTGAGCGGCACCTCTTCCCTGTTAATATTTAATTATTGGTGAATTTTGTTGAAAATAGTTTTGAACCAGTTTTTAAATGAAATTTTTTGAGTCACTCCCATGTTTTTTGAATTGCTACACTCTTGGTTCATAGGAATTTCGTCAGATTGCGTATTCGGCAATCCTGTTAAATCAGGATTGCCGAACAGGATGAAGGAGTATAAAAGGGCAATCTGTTTCAACAAGTAATAGGTTGAAGTGCCACGGACCCCGGATATTATCAGAAAATTAAAATGTAGTTCTTTTTCTAAGTGAAAAAAAACCCTAATAATAATAATGCATGAAAATCGCGTTTTTCTAGCCTATCTCGAAGGTTGTGAAAATATATGTTAATTTTACACACACATACGTTATGTTTAGTACAATCTAAACAAAATTAAATGTACTAATGAGAAATTCTGCCCATGTAAAAAATGTATTTGAATTCTTTTACAAGTTCCTCTACACGAACCATTTATGCGATCTCAATAAAAAGTTTCAAATAATATTCCCGTATGATTCACATTATTTTTTAAGAGTATTAAATTTGGATTTCCTCATATTATCTGCTTCTGAATTATACTGATAACAGACTCTTCTTTTCTGTATCTGTCTCTCATAGACAGAGAGAGAGACAGACAGACGAACAAACTAACCAACCGCTAAAAACCTTATTTTTGGATTCAAGAGTCTCAAAACGTGTAACTATTACAAAAATACAATTTCTAAAATTTAAGATAATAAAAATTAATGATGAGTGATATAAATTCGAAAATGTGGTGACACAATTGGCTAGATTTAACATAAGCTATGTATAATTTATTCTTTTTTTTTTTCTATTTTGTATTTGTTCAATTTTTACTAAGGCGATAGTTATCATATTTAATTTATAGAAAAAAAAGCATATAGTATGAAAAGAGAAGAAAGATTGTAAATATTATTAATTAATATAAAACAGATCAATAAAAATTTACATAAATAGATTGCATCGGTAGTAGTAATGGAAAAGCCGGTTGCTTTCTTAAACTGGTCATAATAATGACGAAAATTATAAGATATATGGTAGAAAGATGTTTTTATTACATAAAAATATGTGATGATGCAATTTTTGAATTTAAAAATTATATTTCTTATTTATTTTTGTAATTAAAGTGTTTTTCGTATAAAGTTATTTTTTCAAATCTGCCCAATCTTTTTTACTTTCTTCTCTATATTTATTTAAAAAAAAAAAAAAAAAAAAGTACCGAATTCAGAAAAATTTTTGACTTTGAGTTTTCGGCGGATTCATACATTTTCAAATTTCCCGAAAAAAAAAAAAAAAAATGTCAATTTTCAAAATGTCTATTTATTTGTGTGTGTTTGTGTGCTAGCAAAATTTTGGTGGTCGTTGTGTCTCACAAAATAATAGATGGAATTCCACAAATTTTATACTTGTTTGGATTTTGATATAAATTAGTACTGATTAGATTTTGGCCTATATCAACGAACGGTGGTGCTTCTATACTGGAATTTCTTCCATTTATGGATAGGCTATATCTGAGCTTCTGTCATGTATAAATGCACAAAATTTGATATGTGAGATGGCCACTATTGAAAAAAAAAATTATGCTAATTTAATATTAGTGCATTAGATGGCGCTGCTATGTTACATTTTCTCTCACTTACAAGATGACTATATCTCTACTTTTTTTTTTTTTTTACGTATAAGTGCACCAAATTTGATATGTGATATGGAAATTCTCAAAAACTTACTGATTTAATTTGGGTACATATTGGTCAAGAAGAGGCGCTGTTTTTACTTACTTTCTGCAATTTTCGTGAGGACTATATATTAGTATCTATTGTATAAAATTACAACAAACTACATACGTAAAATCTTTATTGTCAGATGCTATGTTCATTGATTAAATGTTTCTACATGTCAATCAGTAATTGGCGCTGTTGTGTAGGATAACATAAAAGAAATTTTGTGATGGCCGCAGCTTATTAATTTTGTATTAATATAACTAAAATAATGTATACCTACCAGTTTAGTGCAGATTATTGCAATCCAGTTTACCAAAAATTTAGCTGTTGCCCAATTCTGACTTTGCAATAAAATAAAACAAATTTTTTTATTATAATATAGAGAATGTAAGAAATTATTTATAATAAACATTTTTACTTAGGATTTACAAATAAATGGATGTATTCTCAACTGAAAATAGATTCAGGCTGAATGGTTCGCCATTTTGTTCGATTTTATTGCTAATGAACTTTGTGAAGTACTGATTACTATAGCAACGAAACAATCATAAATACTTCACGCATTTTGCTCGTTACATCATAGTCGTTGAAATGTGCACATTTTATTGAAAGAACTTTCAGTGCTTTAAAAATTGAAATCATTCCAAAAATAATTTTAAATAAATTCAATGAAAAGTAGATTTAAATGGTTGAATCCAATTTTTGCAATATGTATGATACTCACAAAGCTTCATGATTTATTTTCTTTGCACTCATCATTTTTGAATTTCGATTCGCTTTATTGTTAGAATATTAATAATAAAATTTAATAATTAATTATTTAAAGCTGCTTTTATTTGCAACTAGAAAAAATTGATATCATATTTTTTTATTACAAGAATAAATTTATTGTCTTAAAATGTTTATTATGGTGGTTTAATTATTTTCAGAATTTTAAAATTTAAAAACTATTTGCCATTGTAAGGATGCATCTAAAATTGATGGTTCAGGAAATATCCACTGAATAGAGATATAAGTTAATATATCTTCTGTGTATATTCAGACTGTACTATTTGTATTTAGAATAAATATAGAGTATCATTTCTATTTGAACTTACCATAATGAATGGATGTATTTTGGATCATTGTAGATACGACTATTGCAAACTTTCAATAGCTGTTAATGTGTTTTATGTTACAAAAAATAGAGTTCACATGCAAAATTTTTAGTTAAAGGGGGAACAAAAAAAAGGTATTTTCAGATATTATGGACCAAACGGGTAATATGAAATATTTATGAAGGGAAATGCGGAATATCTATTTTCTTTAAGGATAATAAAGAATAGGGTATTATTTTTACAAAAAACCATGAATAATTGCTAAATAAACATTTCATTTTGAAATTATTATTGAAAATAAGCAGTATTGAAAAAATTAACAACATTCGAGTTTTACAAAAATCGCAAATAATGTGGAATAGTTGGTATTTTATATTACCGGAATCACCATTTTGGAGAATAAATCAACCTCAACCACCTATTGGTAGAAATAAGTTCATGGGAATCAGACTACTAACTAAATCAACTACCCTACCGGAAATGACACTAGATTTTTACTCATTTTACTGCTTTGTAAAAAGATTACAAAATTCGTAATAATTACCCCCCCCCCCAAAAAGTGAAAAAAAAAAAAAAAAGAATAAGTTGTATGACACAAAAACTGTTTTTTTTTTTTTTTTTTTTTTTTTTTTTTCACTGACAAAAGATGAACAACCGTTTATATTTGAGGCCCAGCGAAGACGTTTGGCGTGCTTCCGATAGGTTGCAGCACTGTACAGGGGAGATTTACCAGTATTATTTACCATTTAACCCGGCTATTCCATATTTCCTGCTGCTTCTCTATGTATATGTACTTGTGAATTTGTGTATTCTAGCATGGCAAAACTTTCAATAAATACAATAATATTTGTTTCAGAAAATTCGACTTTTAGCTTTTTTTTTTTTTTTTTTTTTGTGTGTGTGTGTGTGTGTGTGTATGTGTGTTGTGTTGTATGTGTAACACTCTGTCTACGTATTTGTTATCTGCATTTCAAAAACAAATATTAGCAAGAAGTCCAAGCAACGTATCCCCCCCCCCCCCCTCCACACACACAAACACACAAATTCTTTGTTTTTATAAGGCATGTAATTTCTAATTTCTCTTACGCAAATAGGTAGAAAATCGGTTTCACTGGAAAAATGATAAAAGAAATTGTCACAGGAAATGCAAGGCAAGAATTGATTTAATGAAGTATATATTTACGAATATAAATCCAATAAATGTCAGACGAAATGAGAATGTCGAAAAATGATAATTTGAAATGGAAATTCTAGAAATGTTTTGTTTATAAAATAAGTGTCTATTCTTTTATTCCTGCCAATAAAAAACAGGAACGTAAAAGTCCAAAAGTTCGAAATAAGGTTTTTAAGATAGTTTCATAATTTGTTTTAATTATATTTTTGGATAAAATATCATTTAATTGAAATAATTAATTGCATTATTTCAATTAAAAAACAGCTTACTTATGCTTATTGCTTTCTTCTATATTCAATAGAAGAAAGTATTGAATTCTTAAAAATTTTCCCCTTCCATTTTTACTTCCATTACCCTACTACCGTAGGTAATGGAAGTATTGTATTCGGTCTGAAAATTCGATATCGGGTTTTCACCTGATTTACACGTTTTAAGGTCCCCTGAGTCCAAAAAAGTGGTTTTTGGCAATTGGTCAGTGTGTATGTATGTGTGTGTGTGTGTGTGTGTGTGTGTGTGTGTATGTATGTGGAGAATCTTCTGGCTATTACAGCTCAGAAACTAATAAAGATAGAGCTACGAAACTTTAGAATTGAAATACGTCTGGTCTACAGATGAAATTTCCAAATTTTGGTTAAAATTGAAAAACCGGAAGTGGGACATCGGAAACCGGAAGTGGGACCGTAAGTCCGTATCTCAAAAACGGCTCTAACGATTTTCTTCAAACTTGGTATATAAACACTCTATTGGATGTCCTTTCGAATGATATAGTTGGTTAGTTCAGGAAAATTGATAGGCGTCCTGTATAAATAGCTCAATTTCAGGCCTCGCAAAGGCGTTCCTTTAAAAACGGTTGTACGGATTTTTTTCAAGCTCGCCATTTTAACTCACTTTTAAATATGCTTTTGTATGTAATTATTGTTTTCCTGTCAATAATTGAGTTTAATCGGAAGTGGGGCATCGGAAATCGGAAGTGGGACCGTAAGTCCGTATCTCAAAAACGGCTCTAACGATTTTCTTCAAACTTGCTATATAAATACTCTATTAGATGTACTTTCGAATGATATAGTTGGTTAGTTCAGGAAAATTGATAGGCGTCCTGTATAAATAGCTCAATTTCAGGCCTCGCAAAGGCGTTCCTTTAAAAACGGTTGTACGGATTTTTTTTCAAACTCGCCATTTTAACTCACTTTTAAATATGCTTTTGTATGTAATTATTGTGTTCCTGTCAATAATTGAGTTTAACCGGAAGTGGGACATCGGAAACCGGAAGTGGGACCGTAAGTCCGTATCTCAAAAACGGGTCTAACGATTTTCTTCAAATTTGCTATATAAACACTCTATTAGATGTCCTTTCGAATGATATAGTTGGTTAGTTCAGGAAAATTGATAGGCGTCCTGTATAAATAGCTCAATTTCAGGTCCGCCCATTATTATTTTTCTAATTATTATTTTAAATAACTTATTTGACGGATAGAGCAATTTTGTTACTTATTTAAATCAAAAATGTATATAAAATGTTTATAATGTGTGTAGTACTGGGTAATGGAAGTCGTGTGGCTGTTACACACCAGATTTTTTTTTTTTTTTTAAGGCTTTATGTGTTTTGAGAGGTTTGAAATACGACTTGTCTATTTTTAAAAAATGTCTGTATGTGTGCGACAAAAATTTGCAGCAGAACTAATGACGAAATTTCATACAAATTTATATTTAGTTGCATCTTGACATAAATTAGTGCCTATAAAATTTTGGTGAAAATAGTCTAACAGGTGGCGTTACCATCCCGTATAATTTATAGTTTTTAATATGGCAATATAAGACGAAATTTCGCATAAATTTGCACATTGAGAATTATTTTTAATGAATCATTGTGAATAATAAATAAAAAGCACTATTTACAATAGTAACAGTCAACTAGGATTTTTTTTTTTTTTTTTAATACTTGTCGGATTATCCCTGCTTTTCCACCCCTCCTTGAAAGAGAAGGGAGTTCACCCAGAGATAGTAAATTTCCAATATGAATATATATTAAGAACTCGTAAATAATATTTAAAACAAGCTAAACCATAGATCTGTGATAATTTAAAACAAATTTGTCCCCCCCCTTTTTTTTCATTTTTAGGGGGGGGGGATTTTCTCAGATGTCGTCTATAGAGCTCAAATACTTTTTTTTTTTTTTTTTTACATTAAGTATTATACTTTTTTGAGATGAAAATCATTTGCATTCATCGTGGAAAATTGTTTTAATAAAGAATTTTTATTGTGTGAATTCATATAATAAAATATCGAAGAAAGTTTTGTGATGAGAATAACATACTACTTTTTTTAAATGCTCTTATAATGTGTCTCTTCTTTTTTTTTTTTTTTTTCGTTTGTTTGTTTGCGTGTGTGTGTGTTTTGCATTAGTTCCTGTGCAAATATTTTTGTAATTCCAATATTTCAAATAATTTTTGAGTAACACTATCTCTTGAGTAACTGCTGTCTATATTTCTCCTGTATCAAAATAACCAGAATTGTTAAGGTTTTGTTTTAAGGCAACATTGACTACGTATTTGATTAGAAAAATTTAGTAAAAATTATGCATTTAGTGCAAAATAACTAATGAACTGCTTGATAGATTTCAAAATATTTAGCTGTAGTTGAAAGTTTACAATAAAAATTATAAATATAAAAATATGTCTCTTTACTTTCATTATTTTTCAGTATTAATGTTCGATACCTGGATCATTTTATCATAAACATTTTAAAATGTTTCAAATTGATGAACACAGCTGCAGTTTTTAACACAAAATATGTATTTCTTTCATTCTGAAAAGTAAATAAATAAATAAAAAGTTCAAAAAAAAAAAAAAAAAAATTAAGTATGAATTAACTTCACATTGACTGAATTTGCAAATGAAACACACAATATTATTTTCATCGTCAGATGCCTTTACAGAACCGGAGCTCATAAATGATTTATAATGTGATGTCTTCCTTTTTCTCAGCGATCATTTCCATAAACGAAAAGCTCCTCGCAGCTCCTTTTTTGAATATCTCGTAATGAAATAAAAATTAAAAACTGCTTAAAACGTTTATAAATAATTAATTAAAATAAATTTGACAAACATTTTTAAATACATGAATTTTTAAAAACGTAAATATAAAGTTTTCTTTCTTTTTTTTTTTTTTTTTTCGATTTTAAATAATTTTGCTATCTATATACCTGCATCCCGGAGGTAAAGGATATACACCATGTCCCTTTTTTTGTAAAAAAAGTTAGTACCAAAATATATTATTAAAAACAGTTATTTCTATTTAATATATTATGAGTAGGTAAGAAATGAGAGTTCTAGCCCATCAGGGGGGTGCACCGGTGCACCGGCAAGCCGTGCGGGTGCCGCACCACCCCCTGAGGGGTCTAGATGGGTTGGGGTTGACCTTGAGACATCCTCTAACTTAATCGTAAAAGATGACGAGGGTGTTAATGAGGAAAATTTAATTAAAAAACTTAATTAGTGATTTTTTGTAAAAGGTGACGATGGTTTTAAAGCGATGTTTGTGGTAGAATGAAAAAAGCAGGATATTGTTTGTGAGTCATTAGAAAATGAATTAGGAAATTAATTAGGGAGTTAATTAAGAAATTAATTAAGAAATTAATTAAAAATTTGAAAATTGAGAAATAAATAAGGGATCGATGAAATATATGAATTTAAGAATGCGAATATACTATGAAAGAAATAGAGAGGTTTGACTGGGGTTCGAAAGAGGTGTTTTCGGTAGAATGAAAAAAGCATGATATTGTTTGTGAGTCATTAGGAAATTAATTAGGGAGTTAATTAGGAGATTAATTAAGAAATTAATTAAAAATTTGAAAATTGAGAAATAAAAAAGGAGTCGATGAATTATATGAATTTAAGAATGCGAATATACTATGAAAGAAATAGAGAGATCTGACTGGGGTTCGAACCCGACACCTTGCAGTAAAAATATTTCAGTAGTTTTCGCGTGTGTGTGAGTGATTTTTCTATTATATACCTGTACAAATCTTTTAAAACTATGAATACTATTGTCCGAAAAGAATTCAGTCGTTTTAATGATATTAATTAGAGAATAATAATTAAAATATAAAATAAAATAATAAAAATTGGAGATCTTGAAAAATTAACTAAATGTTTTATGAAAAAAAGACAATGAAAGCAAAAATTAAGTATAAAGAATGAAAGAAAGTTTAGAAACATAGATTTTGACTGAGATTCGAACCTGCTACCTTGCAGCAAAAAAATATTTCAGTAGTTTTCGCATATGTGTGAGTGATTTTTCTATTATATGCCTATGCAGATCTTTTTTAACCTAAGAATGCTATTGATTGAAAAAAATTCAATCGTAAAATTAATATAAATTACAGAATAATAATTAAGAAAAATAATAATTGAAGATCTTGTAAAAATTCACCAGATGTTTTTCGAAAAAAGGCAATACACGTGAAAATTAAGCTAAAAGATGTTTAAAATCTCAAATGTATAAGTGAAATTAGATTAGGATGAAGGACGAGAATTGTTTTTTTTGATAGATAACTAAAAAAGAGTGATTAAAATTTCTTATTAATTACTTAATTGAAGAAAGTTCGTTAAAAAAATACTTTTCATCATAAAGATTTTTTAATTGGGAATATCTAGTATCCATTTTAAACTGTATATATTCTTTTTCGTTATAAATAGAATAATATCTTAACACAAAATATAGACTTCATTCACCAATGGTGACGTCACAATGTTTTGGGGAAAGGAGGGGACCATTCCTTAGGGTATTTTCTTAGAATTGGGTTGGGTGCGGCATTGTACATTCAATACAAGAAAGAGGAGGAAAAATTCCAGATTACTCGCTGTAGCTACCTTAAGTCGTGTTTAAATTTGATTATTGTTAGACGTTTTAAAAATATAAATTCATTTTCTTTCTATCTTTAGAATAATCTTATTGATTATTTGATATACAATATGGGGATATAATAACTTTTTATAATAGACATTTTCAGTAGATTTTTACAACTTCAGAAAATCAAAAGTTTTTAGGTATAAATTGGAACTTTTTCGAATAATCCTTCACGTATTAGACTAATGATCACTTTAGTTCAATGCATTTTTTATCTATAGTTTAACCATTTTTACTGTAGCTCCCTTACATTTCTTTAGTGTAAACCCGTGAAATTTTTCTAATAAATTCAGAAATAGGGTCGTAAAAATAAGAATTTGGCATGATTTTTAATAAATTTTAGGATATATCTACAAAAATTTTAGAGTATTTGGCGATAATTCAGATTTGGTGAGAAACACCTAGTATAAATTTCGAGTGGAGTAAAATTTTGTCACATGCTAACTTATTTTTGCGGAGTGAAGACATCTGTTTTTTAACCTGAATTCAGTACTACATAATAATTATTCTTTCAAGATGGATGTCAGAACAGATATCATTTTACGCATTTACTCATATATTCAATAGAACACACCTTCGCAATTCAGAACTAGAAATTATTAACCAGCTTAAATTTCGAATGAATGAATTTATCAATTCAGAAATTAGCAATCAACTTTATGAAAATGTTGATATGTTATCTGAGGAAAATTTTTACACCTGTTTAGATATTGTCTTAAAAGAAATGATAAAAAATGAAATTAATTGGGACAAAGTTGTAATTTACTTAGTATTTTCAAGTGAGCTTATGGCAAAGCGCTTTAAGAGATCTGGAGACGTTATCATACTTTGGATAAAAATTTTTAATATCTTCCAGAAGTATTTAGGTAACTGGATTATTGATAATCAGGAATGTATAAAAGTCAAAGAAGTAAAGAAATCATTTTTTCAAAGAATGTGGAGTTTTATCACTCGATCATAATATGAAAATTGTAAAAATATTATCTGCTATGTTGAATTATGTTCAGTTCAATCTGTATAAGAACAATGTTCAAGAAAAATGTATGTAATGTGAAATTGAAAGAAAATAAAAGTACTTTAAATGGGAATTTTGTTTAAGAAAATTTATTTGAAGTAAAATTCATCTTTAAAAAATAAATAAATAAAAATAAAAATAAGTTGATCAATGTAAAAAACTGAAAAATTCACTGTTTGAAAAGAAGTCTTAATAAGTTTAAGAAAATATCGTAACATATTGTATTATGCTTTACATAAGAGAGTGAAGCTATCATTTTTCAGAAGTTACTTTACTGCAAAAAAAATAGCTGATGTCAAAAATTTCTCTACCTAAAACAGTTATACTTTAGATATAACTTTTTGGAATCTTCTTATCACTGTCATCGAACATATGTGTATACTTAAAAATTTTTACAAAGTGGTATTTAATTATAAATTTTCTTTAAATTTTCTTACACTCGTTAAAATATTGTAAGTATTTTTATTTAAAGTTTTATGTTATACTAGAAATCTTCCAACATTCTTAAAATAATATAAGTTTTCGAATAGAGTGATAATTAGAAATTACCATTTTTTTTAGTTTTTAACGCGATCTGGAATCGAACCTGGCACATCTCTAATGTCAGCGTTAGATTTTTTGTAATTCATTCCCAACATTAGTTATTTTAAGGTATATTTGCTAAGAATTATTTAACAATCTGTGTCAAATAAAGACTTCCCAACTTCATTTATTACTACTTTTCATCACTTTACTATAGTGAAATAGTCCACGTCAATGCTACATTCACTCAGTTTTTCTTTTCCAGATACCAAGTTTGTAAATGATGAACGCTAACTTTGAAAAAATTCAGAGCTGAAAAAATATTAATATATGTTTTATTAAATACATTCATGTTCACAGATGCATACTTAAGTTTTCTAAAGTGTATTTAAACATACTAAAAAAATATTTTAACCAAGTATTGTCGATTACAAACATATGTATATAAACTGAAAATGTTTTTGTACAAAGTATTTTAGAAATTTAGATAACTTGTTCTTGAATAAAAATATAATAAACTTATTTTCACAATAATAAGATTATAAATGTAAGATAAAATCACAAAATTACCAGCTTAAGAGGTTGTAGGTATTCGAAAAAAATCACGAAGTCAACAATTTTGGTGTTAACAACACATCTTATTTTACAAAGTGCTAAGTTTTTTAGTCATTTAGTTTAAAGTTTTTCAGACATATGCTTATAAACTGAAATTTTTTGTGAATGAAAAATTTTTTACACAAAGTATTTTAGAAAAAAATATCATCTCAGAAATTAATTAACTTATTTTTAGAATAAAAATATATGAAACTTATTTTTTCTAATGATAAGAAGGAAAATGTGAGATAAAAACTCATTCTTACCAATTTAAGAGACTGCAAGTATTTAAAAAATTATGAAGTATGCAATTTTAATGTTTCACATGTGTTAATAACGCATCTTATTTTACAAAGTACTAAGTTTTTAAAAGTCATTCGGTTTGAAGAAATGTAAGATAAAAATCTAACACTTATCAAATTTAGAAGCTGCAGATGTATGATGAAATCATGAACTTGAAACTTTAAGTATTAACAACCTACCTTCTTTGAAAATACTAAACCACAAGTTTCGACAAATCTATAATCAACTGTTAAAAAACATAGAATATTTTTTTCCCTAAAATGTTTAACGTAGATGCTACATCCATAAAAATACAGAGTGAAAGTGTACAAATTATCTGTTTAGACATGTTGCTAAACTAGAATTTTCCACAAGATTCGAGTATTATAGCAAGGTATGGGATAATATTTGGCTAAATATCCACTAATATTGGCGATAGTTATAAAAATTTGGCATGAAATAAGAGAATTTGGCGTAAATTCTTAAGTAAAACTGATGAACGAAGAAAAAATTTGAATTAGTTACAATCTTTTCTCGCTGTAGAGTTGTCTAAGTTCTCATACTTAGTAGTTTTTAATGTCTTACTTTTAGAGTGATTTTTTATACTTCGCTAAACTGAAGTACAAAATGAATAATACTTTGCCGTCTGAGGAGACACACGTTTCCGTTCAACAAACCCCTTCATCAAGTTTTGAGGATGAGAAGTTATCTAAACTTTTTATTTGTCCAACTTGTAAGAAGCCATTTTTAAAAAAATCCTATCTTACTAGACATGTCAAGGTTCACAATGATATTAAACCTAATATTTGTTACGTGTGTGAGAAAGGATTTGTTACTTTACATCGTTTAAAAAGACATATGGAAACCCATAGAAAAATTTCAATAAGATACAAATGTGAATATTGTATTGAAAATTTCAATCGCAAGTGTGATTTATTTAAACATAAGAGATTATTTCATCAAAAAGTCTTACCTGAACATCTATGTATTATTTGTAAAGATGCTTTTAAACACAAGTATGAATTGGAAAAACACAAGAGGGTGCATTATCGTAAACCTGAGTATCTATGTGAGGAATGTTCTATAACCTTTATAACAAAACATGCTTTTTCAAACCATAAGCGAAAAAGTCATAAAAAGACTTTACATACATACTGTTGTGACGAATGTACTGATACTTTTTCAAACAGACGACATTTTTAAAACATAAAAGAAATATGCATAAAAAATCTTCATTGTAAACTAGATGTGATGAATGCAGTGAAACTTTTCAGTGTAAGTATGAATTATTGCAACATAAGAGAAAGAATCATCTTAAAGACTTTAACATACGTAGAAATTGTAATGAACGAAGCACTAACAATGAATTATCAACAGTTAATAATGACAGTGAGAATCTGGACTTGTTAAATTTTTTGGATAATTTTCACATTGAATGTGCGAATGGTGTTTTTGACTTACATTCCAACAACTTTCAGAATGAAAATATAGACTTATACTTAAAACATTTTTTGAACAATTCGAATGTGGAATATACAAGTGGAAATAATATTGATGATTTATCTACCAAAGATGAAAATAAGGACTTAAATAATTTTAACCTGATACAAACTGATTTACCTCTAGTAAACTATGATAATGAAAGTCTGTACTTGTTAAATTTTTCGTATAACTTTAATCCCAATTGCTTGAATGTTTTTCCTGCTAACAACGAAAATATGAATTCGAATAATTTTAGTGCGAAGGAAAATGAGTTAGTGGCAGATAACTTTAACAATGAAAATCTAGACTTGCTAAATTTTTTGAATAACTTTAATACTGAATGTATGAACGATATCCCAACAATATAGATTTGCTGTCTTGTATTATTGTGAATGAATTTCAAATAAAAAGATTTTAATGAAAATGGTTTGTTTTAATTTTTATAACAAAATCACCCTTTTTATAATATTTTTCTATTAGAATACAAACTGAAGTGTCATCTTTTTTTAAAATAAAAACATGTAAAAAGTTTACTTGTGTATTAACGATATACTTTTTCATTACTGTAGTAGAATTGATTGAGTATAATATTTAAACACTAAGTAAAAATTATGCACAATAGTAGTTTTATAAACTATCAAACTTTCATCAAAGAAGAAAAAACTTGTAAAATTGTTTTACCACTCAACTGTAAAGTACTTGTGAAAATCTTAAATGAATTATCTTATTAACAATTTTCCTGAAAAACTAACTTATAAAAATTTTAGATATAATTATGAAGTTAGTATTTTCCTAAGTATCACGTTTGAATCTTACTTTGAATATGCATCATCAAAGTGTTTCGTACTTTAACTAAAATCACAATCTCTATTCCAAAGAGTGTAAAAATAATGTTATAGTAACTACTTAAACTTTTATATATATAGATACTTTCACGATTGTATTTTAACTTTTTTATTTTCAGAATACAGAAAATATTTTATAAGAATTGTGAAAGCTTAATTTTAGAAGTTTGTGAAATTTCACAAAATTTTTTAAACATTTTTATCAAATGTTTTCTTTATGTCACATCACTTAGAAAAATTTAACTGTTTTTTAACAGAATTACTACCACAAAACATTAAGTTAGAAAATTTCTAAATAAAACTTATAAGATACGAAAAACCATATGTGAAGTAATAACAAAAGGTGTATATACTTTCAAGTTTAGACATGGTTCAACAAGCTTGAGGAGACACTAAAACCTGTAGCTGACGTCATAACCCCTGTGGCGTAACTCAAGTATGAATTGATATGTATTTGTTTTAAATACCACTAAGTTACATTATACCAAAGTATAATTTCTAATATTTAAACAATTCCCACTTTACAAAAATTAACTTGTATGCATTTCTAAGTCTTTAATAAAAATCTTTAACTTTTTTTATCTCAAAGACTTTAAACTATTCGAGATATCTACAGCTTAAGTGCAATCCAATACTATTTGCATAACAATGTGGAATATCATATGTTAAGAAAATCTTAAATTTTGACTAAGTTGCAAATCTCAGTGAAAGTATATTAAGATTACTTTGCTAAAATTTACTAAGTATTATAATATTTTTCAGTTATTAAACGAAAAATTGTGTAAAATTTACTAAGTGTTTGTAATTATGATTTGTATTGTAATTATGATTTACAAAATGGATTTTGTAACTTACATAGCTCAATAACGAATAGTCGTAGAATGTTGAAAATTTATATTCCTGATTGTCATGACGTCTACTTATACGCTTCCAACTTTGATCTTGACACAAACTCCTCTTTTAGAGATATCTACGATTTTACATGATTTTTCGGGATGCATGTGTTTGTATATTTATCTGTGAGTAAACACGAGTAAACTCTTTACCCGAGTGAGCTTAAAATTTGTACGTATATTATAAGTCATAGTATTGCTAACTATATAGATTTTGGTGAATTTAGCATTTATAGATTTTATACAAGGACACAACAAAAAATTGTTTATCATAATGGCCTATGGGATGAATTTATTTAAAGCACCATAATGTCTAAAGGCTTTATCCAATTGAGCTGAAAATTCATATACATGTTATTGGGTCACTGTCACAAGAGCTATATGGATTTTGGTGAATCTAGCACTTATAGATTTCTACAGGGATACAGCGAAAAATTCTTTGTTATTATGACCTCTGGGCTCAAATTATTTGAAATACGATAGAGTTAAACAACATACTATGTAGAGGAAAATACTGAAACATCCTATAATAATTTTCTAACGACTAATTTTCATGAAGACTTTTCTTACTTTGCTTTATTTATGCAACTGTTAATTACCTAACATTCAGAAAGTCATATGTACATTTCATAGGTCCCCGTCACACGAACTGTATGACTTTCAGAGAATCTAGCATTTATAGATTTTTTTTTTTTTTTTTTTTTTTTTTTACAGGGAGACAACAAAAAATTCTTTATTATTATGGCCTATGGACTGAAATTATTTAAAATGCGATAGCGTCTAAATGCCTTATACGATTCAGCTGAAAACTGATATACATGTTACAAGGTCACTGTCGCACGAACTTTACAGATTTTGGTTAATCTAGCACTTACATATTTTTGAAGGAGCACAACGGAAAATTCTTTATCATTACGAACTATAGGCTCAAATTATTTGAAGTGCAGTAGCGTCTGATTGATTTCATACTTTTGTTACTTTATATCCTTTGAACAAACGTTAGTTATGTAATGTTTGGAAAGTACAGTAAATGCGCAGCAGATTTTTTTTATCTTGAAATTTATATGAGTCTATTATTATAATGAGTTATTTCTAATAAAAAATCATTGAAATCTATACAGAATATTTTAAATATTACGTATCGAAATCAATTCTAAACAAACGAAACACGTAATCGCCTTTGTTTGTAATCGTTCAATAATTATACAATTCAAAGGATAAAAGAATCTTATTTTTGTTTTCTAAATAATAGGTATAAAATTCTGAATAAAATTCTGAAAAAAATTCTTTTTTTAAAAAAAAAAAAAAAAATCTATTCGTTCACATAAAGGCACGCGGTAACTGTGCTGCATTTCTTAGCGACAGTTACTATAAACATTAAAAAAAAAAAAAAAAAAATTCACGTTCTATCCAAAATTTTTAAAATACTTTGTTGTTTTTTCTCTCCCTCAAATAAAAAAAAAGAAAAAGAAAAAGAAAGAAAGAAGAAGAAGAAGAAGAAGAAGAAAGGAAAGAAAAACCGTTTTCAATGGATCTTTTTTATCTGAAAGCAATTGTCCTATTTTCCAAAAATATTATCCTTTTCTATACAGAGTTTATTAAATAATCGTAATTTACATTTATCACAAGCAGAATCTCTGCCTGTAAAACAAGTTTTCCCACAACAACACTATCATCGTGGAGAAAAAACGCAATGACATTACAGAAAAAAAAAGTGTAGCGATTTTACAAAATTTTATGCGGTGTGGTGTTAGTGATTTTAGTGTTTAAACGTTTAATGCATAGAAGAATCAATGGAAGAAAATTAAAAGAATAAATACAGAAATTTCTAAATAGTGATTATTTACCGATCGCTTTTAAAATGTCATTCAACGTCACCTAATTAAGGTAGTTCGTTAATAATATTTAATTAGATATTAGACTTAAAAAAAAAAAAAAAAAAAAAAAAAAAAATCAGGATGATCTGAGAAGGGTATTTTTAGGAAGCAGGGAAAATGTTTATTTAATTATTTTTGACTAATTAAACTGATATCTTGTGACTATCACAAAACTTTCTTTTATATCATTCTATTTAACAGCGTCACCTAACGAGTTACTGCTTTACGGTTAACTTGGTCAAAAATTTAGGTTTGGTGCATTTATATAACATTGAATTCGAGATATAGCCTTCCTGTAAACAGAAAGTATTGCATCATAGCAGCGCCACCTAGGGTCCGATATGTTTCTAAATTGAATCAGCATAATTTTTGTAATAATTATCTGGCATTCAAAGTTTGGTGTATCTATAAATTGAGGTATCGGATTCCAGTAAACGAGATTAATTTGCTTAAGGGGACTCGCCTATCGTCTCCGAAAACCGAAGCCAATGTTATTCTATGGGAAATTTTGCCCCATTATAATTCATTAACTAATACATATTTTTAAATTCCGTTTTCACTTTCTGAAAATTCACAACTATTAAACAATTTATCGCTTTCTAAAAATTAATTTGTTTTATTTTTAAGATTTCATTTTTAAGCTCAAAAATGAAAATTTTCACATTGTGAAAATTTGCATTTTACAATCTCAAAATAAAATATTAAAAATTCTAAAAAATACTTTTTAGAAAGGGATAAATTGTTTAATACTTGTGATGTTTCTGAATGTGAAAATGGAATTTAAAAATATATATTAGTTGATAAGTTATAATGGGGTGAAATTCTCCATAGAATAACATTGGTTCTGGCTTCTGGGGACAATAAGTGGAGAGGCCTCTTAATGGCAGCGCCACTTGTTGGCCGATATGCACTTAAGCGTTGTTTTACATAATATTTATATCACATACCGAGTTTCGTGCTTTTATACACCATAGAATCTTAGATATAGCCTTCTTTTACAGGTAGGTAATGGCTGTATAGTAGCGCCATCTACTATTGAGCGATATATCCCGAAAACCAATCAACATCGATTTAAATCCAGATCAAACTCAGTATCAAGTTTGGTTTAATTTCGCACATTGGTTCGTGAGATATAGTGGCCACAAACACACACATACACACAGACAGGCGCACAAACAGATTTTTCTAAAAAGTGGTAGAGTCATACTCAAGAGAGCTCAAAACGTCATTTATCAAAACCAGGAAGTTTTCACGGATGTATGTGTGCATATAGAAGAAACTAAAAACCTAATGAAAGCAATATCACTTTGTTTTAAAATGTTTTAGCAAAGACATAGTATAGACTTCAAGAGGCTGTAAAAATTAAATTTTTATATGTTCTAGTTAAATGAATTATCGACGAATAACTGAATTTCTCAAGACATTTTGCTTGAACATTAAGTAGAAAGCAAAATATTATAAATTTTGAAATCGTTCATAGACTGTAGGTATAAACCTAATATTAAAACGCAATTTATAATTTTTTGTACAGCAGTCCTTCGCAAAAATGATCTTTGGGGAAAAAAAAATCGTCATTTTGTTAAAATAAATAAATAAATAAGTAATAATAATAATTGCAGGACTTACTGAAACAGTCTAATATAAAACATTATGCTATTTTAAAATAATCTACTCTCACTAAATGCAGTGCTATGCTTCAAATAATCATTTAATACAGAAACTCTCTTCAAAAATTAATTCACCAAGTGAGAATAAGTGGCATTTTATTCATTTCTAGTGAGATCGGCCTTAGCGACAAACTTGACAACCAAATTTTGAGGAAAAGGGTAGTTTAGGGTTAACAAAATTTCGACGCTCTAGGATTAATAGAAGCCGAGTTTGAACTTTTCATTGGATTGTAGCACAAGACCATCGCACAAGAACTTTTTTATCGCCTAAGATATGCGAAACGAAACATATTTATAGTTTATTTCCATTATTAGATTATCAAAAGTGTTTAGCTCGAAAGGACTCCTGCTTTTAATCTACGACAAAAGCATTGTCAATGGTTACGGTGAAACTTTATTTATAGGATGAAAACACCGAATTAAACATTTTCTCGTATTACTGCATGTATTTGTATACACGTACGCATACTTACACACACTCAGCACGCATTAAAGCGCACACATACATATGCATACGCATACTCGCACACATAACATGCAAGCATCTATGCTTGCTTATATGCACACCTATTCGCACACACATGCTCGCATAGTTTCACTTACGTATGGTATGCACGAATGCACGAGCTCGTGCATGCCCACACATGCACATGCATTCGCATGTAATAAAATCTTGCGTCACTCATAAATTATGAAACTCTTTCTAATATTTGTAAGCAAATAAGTAGCCATTGTGAAAGAAATTAATAATATCCGTAACATGAATTGCTTGAATATTTCTTTTTTTATAATTCTTTCTTTCTTTATTATCTCTTCTTTATTAATTAAAAATGAATTTATCGCATTCCCTTTCTAATAAAGATATAATCAACACAATAAAAACCGATGCCCTTCACATGTGACTTATTGAATCATTTCGTAATAACCCAATTTTAAAGGGCAGTTGAATAAAATCTTATTTCAAATGAGATGAGCCATCAAACTGCACTTTCTATTGACACACATTCATGCATAAAGGTTGTAAACAAAAGCCCGCACTTACGATAATAGCAGCTTGTTGCTTTTTTTTTTACTCTCTTCTAATATATAAACACTGCTACTTTTATCGAAAACATCTTGTTGTCAAGGCAACGCTTACTTGTCAAATGTAAAGGTGTCACTCAACTTGCTTTGGAGTTCATTGGCTCGAGAGTAAGATTTTCTACCACTCGAAGTTCATTTTTAGCGAAATTGGTTGTAATGCAGTCGTAAAGGAGCATACGTGATATCTTTGATTTTTAAAGCTCAACTAATGGGAGTTACGAGCATAAAAAGTAATAATAAAATTCTTTTTCGCGATCAGCGACATATCTGTAGACATAAAAATTATTCAGGAAATCTGATGTTATGAATGTCAATATTTTTTTTATATGTCTTTTTTCAATAATTATTTTTCTTGTCGGCAATAGAAAACGACAAATGAGAACTGTCACTTTATATAAATCTGTGCTGAAATGCCTAATAATATTTATTTAATATATAAATAATCTTTATATCATTAGAATTAGTTCCAATAAAATATGTTTGAGATAGTCACATTACATTGCCAAAACATCCCTCCGCCCGGAGACCGGGACGCTCAGCCCACATATCTACTTTTCCCCTGTTTCGATTTATTTACCCCCATCTTAATTTTCTATTTATGTTTGGGCCCACAAGCGGCTGAGCGGTTTTGCGCTCAAAGCTGGAAGACGTGAGGTGGCAGGTTCGATCCCACGTCGCGCTCGTCGGCCTAGCCGTTCAGAGTTTTCCGTGGTTTTCGCCGAAATTTGCGTAAGTGCGGGCTAGGACCCCTTAGAAAGAACTCCTCGGAGGGCACTCACTCTCAGGCCTAGGACCCTTGTACAGTCAGTAGGTCTTACTCCCAAACGCCAACACACCTATTAATTAATTAATTTATGTCAGTTATTTTTCTTGTTTCTGATGTTGTTTGGCAGTGCAAATTGTACACGTTGGTGCTTCGAACGCTGCTTAAGCAATGTCTTCCTAATCAACGGTCTAGAATAAATTAGGATGCACATTTTCACATATTACGGGATAGAGTTATAGAAGTGAAAAAGGGAGAATTAAATTTAATTATATACATTCAGAAGTCTATAAGAATAATGCCTATTGTAGTTTAACATGCATTATTCATAAATTATGAACACGCTTCTTCATGTTTGTAGAGAAATGAGTAGTAATTGTGGGCGAAAGTACTAGAAATATGTAGGAAACAGATTTCTTTTATCTTCAAATTACTATTTATTTATTTATTTTCAAAGTATCCAATATATTTTGGTATTTTTAATATTTATTTATTTGCACAATTACGTAAATTGACTGTAAAAATTAGAGATCTGCCCGCTTGTATCAAATCGAGTTATAGTTAAAGTAAATCAAATAAAAATCATCTCTTTGTTATTTATCACATTTAAAACAAATTCCTTGTATTTCACACTTCTTCCGGTTATTTACAATGGTATAATATTACCAAATAGGTGCTCAGCTTATATATTCAGCCAAACTGAATTTTAAGCGAGAAAGAAAATGGAAATTATAAGAAAAATAAATGAATTTCTCCGAAGAAAGAAGCCAATTTCCTGTAATTTGCAGCTATTTGTTTATAAATGGACATGCATGTAGAATGATGTATTCAGTAATAAATCCTATTTTCGAAACCAGTCCTATTCTTTCACATATTTCCCTCCCGAATAGTTTGTACTTTATTGAATCGTAATATATATATATATATATATATATATATATATATAAGTATAATGGTATAGAACAAAGTACATGTTCAGTTGGAATAAAAGAATATATCATTGTGGTACAGTATAAAAGATCTGATAATCAAAGACGGTGTGAAAATTTATTTATTTATTTTTCCATTTAAGGGGGTCCGGGACACCAAATTTTTGTTTTTATTATTTATTGATGAATTGCTGTAATTATTTTTTCTAAAATTGAAACTTTTTTGACGATGAAGTTGAGCAAGAAAGAATCTTAAAAAAATATAAAAAATTAAATTAAATTAAATTTTAAAAATTTAAATAAAAATTAAAAAATTAAAAATTTTTGATAAATTAAAAATTTGCTATATTTTATGAACTGGTGGTTCAATTTACAAAATTGTTTCACCTTTATATACAGAAAGAATATTTCTTCAATTTTTCTTCAGGATTTCTGATAATAATAATAAATATTTTAAATATTAATTTTAATTTGGAAAAAGTACTTATATCATGCATAACTTTTGGATTACCAAAAAAGTTTTGCTCCTAATTAAAAATCCCGAAGACAAATTGAACATAAATCTTTTCTGTATATAAGGGTGAAAAAAGTTTGTAAATTGAACCATTAGTTCATGAAATATAACAAATTTTAAATTTATCAAAAATTTTAAATTTAAATTTTTTTTTAATTTTATTTAAATTTTTAAAATTTAATTTTTTTTTTTTTTTTTAAAGATTATTTCTTGCTCAACTTCATTGTCAAAAAAGCTTCAATTTCAGAAAAAATAATTACAGCAATTCCTCAATAAATAATAAAAACAAAAATTTGGTGTCCCAGAGAAATTAGGTGAGTTAAAATAGAAAAAAATATTAAAAATATGAAATCCAAATACTTCTTACGGAAAACACGTCGTAATTGAAATATTTAATAAGATAATTAAAAGTTATTGCTATTTATTTCAATAGTATAAAGACTCCAAAACCCTAAACCTGATTTTAATATCTTAAATATAGATGTTAGAGATGCATTGCAAAATGCAAAGCTATGTGTAAGACAAAGTATTTAGTAAAAGTAAAAGCGTTTCTATACGTTTTGAAATATTCTGAGTTCGTTTTTGTTATTTTTACGATGATGTACACTAAGGGACAAAAAAAAAGAAAAAGAAAAAGGTCGCATTTAGATACTTTTACTTCTCTTTTCAAAAAAAAAAAAAACACCAATTTTAACATTTAGCTGCAGGGATGTAAAATGTAGTCATTTTGCCTGATATCAAATATCCGGAACTTTATTGCCTGCTAAATACAAGCATGGATTTATTATTATTATTATTATTATTATTATTTTCTGTACATGTGTGTGTGTGTACGTGAGTAAATAAGATAGCGTCTACGAGCTCTGATCCATTGAAAGTTGGTACGTATGTTATACATCACCGTAGCACGAACTACATAGATTTTCATAAATTTAGCACTTAGAGTTTTTTTTTTTTTTTTTTTTTTTACAGGGGCAAAAAGAAAAGTTCTTTACCATTATGGCCTATGTGCTCAAATTATTTAAAGTGCGATAGCATCTAAATGCCTTATTGGATTGAGCTGAAATATATATACATGTGTGTACAAGTCATAAGTCACCGTCACATGAATTTTATAAATTTTGGTGACTCTAAATACTTATAGACACTTATAGATTTTTACAGGGACACAACAAAATTTTTTTTATCATTATGATCTACAAGCTCAAATTATTTACGTAACTTTTATTATTATTACGTTACGTTTATAACATACGTACAAACGTTTAGCTCATTTGATTAAAGAATTTAGAAGTTATCGTGTTCCCTCTCTCTCACACACACATCACTGAAAAAATAGCAAAAATGAACTCTGGGGTCCTGAAAACGTATAGATACACCAAAAGCTCAAAGTTGAATTTTTGTCATGATTACAATAGATTCTTTACATATGTATATTCGGAAATAAAACTAGTTTGGCATAGGCGGACTCTGCTCAGTTCCCCATCATATTTATGTTCTCATAAATTTCTAGTGCGAAACATGTTATAATCATGTTAAGAGAAATGAATTTGACCAAAGCTTGACACAGTGACAGAATGAAATCCCCGCCTAATAGGCTATCCACCGTTTACTTCGATATATTTATCTTATTCTAATCTATTAATTTATTTTATCAGGGTCAATTCCGTTGTTTAGTTTTCATGCTACTATTTCGAATGCAATTATCCTCAAAATTCCTATTTATATGAAAAATTTTCAATTTCGCTATGTTGATAAAATCTTAAATTACGAATAACTTACGAAATTTTCCTATTAGAATATTTGTAGTCAATCATGTTCAAACAAGTATCATAAATGTCATTTTGAAATTGTCTGATATATTTATGATTCGCAAAACGGACGTTTATGCTCAATTTTGCCCTATTCTGCCATGTTAAGTAAATCGTAAATTCCAAATAACTTACGAATTTTTTAAATTGGAAAATTCATAGTCTACGATGTTCATATCAGTATCCTAAATAATATTTCAAAAGTGGTCTGACATATTTACGATGAAAGTATCCCTCAAGATTGACGTTTATGTGAAATTTTGCCCTTTTTAGTTTCCCATACCTATATAGTATGATGGGGAACTAAAACGATTGAGGTGATTTCTGACTTGTTTTTAAAAATCTCTCTCCGTGAAGCTTATTTTATATAGTAATTGTTTAACAGAAAAGTCGTTAAAAGAATAGTTATTTTTCCTGTGAAATAAGCAGTTATTACAATCCAGGTTATATTTCTTTCTTTTTTTCTAAATTTATGATTTTTTTTTTCAGAAAAAGTGAATCTTCTCTGGACGTCACACCAGTAACCGCGAAGAGTTTACCTTGACCTTTTTACTAAATATGCGTCACCACAGACCCATTGACATAATTCCTTAGGATCCCATACAAGGTCTATGGGATTATTACATAACAGGGTGTCTGCAGCAAATAACTTCTAATATTACCTTCCAATTGTCACTTTGTAGCATGATACGGTGCACCACTGTCTTGATGTGCTTCGTATAATTAACTAATAGCATCCATGTATTAATTAAATAAATAAATAAAGTTATACATTCTTTATTTTGTAGTGTCATCACAGTCTATCACATTATTTACCTTTGTAACTTTTTTTTTTTTTTTTTTTTTTTTTTTAATTGTAAAGAGACTACAAACAACCAGTGTAACAGTATCGTTCAGGTTCTTCCATTCTTTTTAATAGATATATTAAACATAATTCCACATAAATTAGCATTTTTTTTTTAATAAAAAGTAAACTTTCTTTTAAACGTACGCATAAAAAACCCTGCAAATAAAGTCCTAAGACATACCATATTAATTTTTAATATTTTTAATATGATACACTAGCAGGCTTTGCCAGCTTCGCTAATCACTATATTTAAATAAATTTTCAAAAAAAAGAAAAAAAGAAGAAGAAAGAAAGAAAGGAATTATTATTTTCTATATCATTTTATAAATAAAAACAAAAACAAATTTCATTGAAATTGTTCAAAAATCGCTTAGTGTTCCAGATGCCTTCAGCAGAGGCTTCCTTGGCTGACTATGTCGATCCGGGGTTGCTATTATTCAAGAACTACAAATTCACAGATTATTGCTATATCTCAGCCTCAACCAAAACGTTTTAGTTTTGGCACCATGTATTACCGGGACATATTTTTTTCTCTCTCTTTTTTTTTTTTTTTTTTTTTTTGTAGACTTTACTCTGCTGTAATAAAATTAAAGTTATATTATTATTAATTATATTATAAAACTAATTGGCATAGGTGGACTCTGCTCAGTTCCCCATCATATGTATGTTCTCAGAAATTTCTAGAGCAGGGCACATTATATTAATGTTAAGAAAAATGAATTTGATCAAACGCTTGTCACAGTGATATAATGAAATTCTCACCCAATAGGCTACCCACCATTCAGTTCGATATATTTATCTTATTCTAATCTATTAATTTATTTCATTGGGGTCAATTTAGTAGTTTAGTTTTCATGCTACTATTTTCAATGCAACAATCCCCGAAATGCATATTTATATATAATATCGCCCAATTTTGCTATGTTGATAAAAATCTTAAATTTCGAATAACTTACGAAATTTTGCTATTATAATATTTGTAGTAAGTGATGTTCAAACAAGTATCATAAATTTTATTTTGAAGTTGTTTGATATATTTATGATCCTCAAAACAAACGTTTATGCTCAATTTCAGCCCAATTCTGCCATGTTAAGTAAACCGTAAATTCCAAATTCCAAATAACTTACGAAATTTTTAAATTAAAAAATTCTTAGTCTGGGATGTTCATGTCAGTATCCTAAATAATATTTTAAAAGTATTCTGACATTTTTACGATGAAAATATCCCTCAAAATTGACGTTTATACGAAAATTTGACCTATTCTGCCATATTAAGTAAATCGTAAATTCCGAATGTCTTACGAAATATTTAAATTGAAAGATTCATAATCAAGGATGTTTATGCCAGTATCTTAAATGATATTTTAAAAGTATTCTGACATCTATACAATGAAAATATCCCTCAAAATGGACGTTTATACGAAAATTTGACCTATTCTGCCTTATTAAGTAAATCGTACATTCCGAATGTCTTACGAAATATTTAAATTGAAAGATTCATAATCAAGGATGTTTATGCCAGTATCTTATATAATATTTTAAAAGTAGTCTGGCATCTATACAATGAAAATACCCCTAAAAACCGACGTTTAAGCGAAATTTTGAAGTATTCTGCCATGTTACGAAATTCGTAAATGTCGAATAATTTGCAAAATTTTCAATGTAGCACGTTTATAGTTAATGATGTTCATCCCGGCATCAAAACTGATATTTAAAAGCTGTTCTTACATCTTTACGATAAAAATATTTCTTTTTATGCTCGTTTAAGTGAAAATTTGCCCTATTCTTCCATGTTCAGAAAATCGTAAATTTCGAATAACTTCTGAAGTTTTTTAATTAGAGTGTTGCAAATGAATAAGGTTCTTGCCAGTGTAATAAATAATATTTTAAAACTGGTCCGACCTCTCTGCGAGAATTTGTTCGTGAGATATCGTGTACACAGACTAACAAACTAACGGACTAACGGACTGACCCACTAACAGACTGACACACTAACAGACATCCTACAGACGGACACCATACAAATTTTGTCATTTTCGGATTCCTCACACCTGAAAACTTGTAAAAAAGTCAAAAAACCGCGGTCGAAAATTTTCACGATTACCTAAGTTCCCCATACCTATAGTATGATGGGGAACTAAAAAGTTTCAATGTTTTTTACAATATAAACAAAAAATATAAGTCTAACACTCGCTCTGCTTTGGAAAATATATCACGAGATTACCGCCCCACTCAACCCCCTTTCAATTACAGTATCAACATTTAAATAATAATAATAATAATAATAATAATAATAATAATAAATCAAGATTGTTATTAATTTGTCTTCATACTTGCCAATCTTGATCAAATTTTTCAAGTGGCAAACAAATACGAACTTCAAAATACCAAAATTAATTTCCTGCAATTATTTGGTTTTAACTTTTAAGTTATGTTGATAACAGATATACATACAGATCAACCGCTAAAAAATTGGACTTTCATTATTCAGTCCAATATTCACTCCTTAAAACGCAATATTACAAAAAAAAAAAAAAAAAAAAAAAAATGGAGTTCAAAATAGAAGTTCAAAAAATACTTTGTTTACAGTAGGGGTATGAAAAATTAATTTTCATTCTTGAGCAGTGTTCGTCGACATAGTAAAATGTAGCAAAGTACTTCCATCAGTTACATTCAATAGAAAAGAAAGTTTAGCTGAATTTTAAGTAGTCCTGTATATTGCCTATAAACTATAAATACATCATACATTGTGTACTTAAATTCACTCTCATATGAAAAACACGTCACAAAAGGAAAAACAGCAATTTCCAAGTAAAGCCTCAATATATCGAAATACTTTGAATAGCCTTGTAAACGAATGATGAATGATTTCCATACCACAATCAACACAAAACAAAAAACATGATCTTATGCATGTAAAAAATATATTCATTTTATTTTGTTTAGGAAAGCCTATAGGTGTTACGCTGTACTTATTAGAAATTTTTCCCATAGACGTAATGTATTTGAATTCTCTTGGATGTCCCTGTACATGAACTATTTGCTTGATCTCAACGAAAAGTTTAGTGTAGTATCACTGTATGATAGATATTTAAAATACCGAGTTTGGACATCCTGCTACTATTTGTTCTTGAGATAGGTTGATAACCTATGAATACAGATACCTATGAATACTAGATACAGATAACTTATGAATACTACCTATGACACACAGACAGATACACAGACACATCACAGAGACCAATAGCTAAAAACATGATTTTTGGATTCAGGAGACCTCAAAACGTGTAAATATAACAAAATCTCGATTTCCAAATTTTGACCCTAACTTTCTCTACGATATATATGGGCAAAAGAAAGTAAAGTAGTATGAAATTTAGAACGTGAAAAAATATGATATGGTACTATATATACATATGTATATATTATTGTATATATTATGTGTTATGTACGCTTCTCTACAAAATAATAATAATAACATTTTAAAAAAATGTCGAATATATAAAAATTTGCTTCATAATTCATATTTCATATCTCGTGTAGCATAATTAAATAATCTTCAGAAGAAGTGAAATTATATACCAGGAGTTAAAAATAGATCTCATCTATCCAACTCTTTTGCAAGATTATATTTAATTTTTCTTTCTTTTAAAAACCAAAGTATTTTTTGATTTCCTTCTTTCTTTCAAATTTTAATTTCATGGAAAACGCCCCTCTCTTATTACGGATGTCCACTCACGATTTTTTTTTTGACGTTCATCTCGTTTTGAAAAAACGTCTTGGCAGTCGTAATTTAAACTCTTAGCCTTCAGCAGCGTCATATGATAGTTTACAATATGATTTATTTCATTAAACTGATGTATCTTTAAACATATTGAATATCTTTAGAGGTACACAAAGTTTGTATTTTAATGAAAAATTTCTAAGTATTCATCTTTACTGAAGTAGTATATTGAGTGTAGTCGTATACAATATTTTAAATATTGTTCATAAATGACGAAAAAAAAAATATATATATATGTATATATTAGTTCTAAGAGTAACTTTATCTTCAGTATGCATGTACTGAAAATTTACATTTTTAGTTACTCCTCGGAGACCAGTACATTTTTTAAGCGTTTATTCGACATTTTTTTTCTTAAAATTTTTTGACTGATCACCGAAATAAATAATTTTTTTTTAAAGGAATTTTTGAAGATTTTTTTTACTTTCTCTTACCCTTGCGGTAGAGAAAGTATTGTTTTAGAGTCAAATTTTCGAACATGAGTTTTTGTTATATTTACATGTTCTAAGGTCCCCTGAATATGAAAAACATGTGTTTAGCGAATGGTCTGTGTGTCTGTCTGTCCGTCTGTTTGTCTGTGTGTGTATTATCAGCATATCTCGAGAACAAATAGTAGCAGAAATTCCAAACTCAGTATGCTAAATGTGTACCATATAGGGATGCTACACTAAGCTTTTCGTTGAGATGAAGCAAATGGTTCGTGTACAGGGACACTCAAAAGTATTCAAATACATTACGTCTATGGGGGAAATTGCAGGTAAGTAGAGTTTAACGTCTATAGACTGCACTAAACAAAATGAAACGAATATACTTTTTTGTAATAGAGATAGTCAACTGGGAAAAAATTTTGCGCATGTAGGAGCCTCGCCACGTAAATTTTCATGATGGGTATCTTTCAAAAGAGCTCGCCAATACCTTTGAAACGAATGGTTGAACCATCGATCTGCGATAACTTAAAATAAAGTTATAGATTTTTTTCATTTTTAACAATTTTTTTTTTTTTTTTTTTTTTTTTTTTACTGTACTATTGAGAATAAATTCAACTTTTTTTTAGATATTTAGTGTTATACTACTTCTCTAATATGGAAATCGTCTGCATTATCATGAAAGATAATTTTTTTAAATAATAATTTTAATAAATTATTTTTACTGAGTAAATATGTACATTGAAATACTGTATAGAAACAAGTCGTGTAGTGGCCACAACACACACTAGTTATTTGTTGTTAGTGGAGGTGCTTTACTAATAATATTTTACCATTTCCACGAATGCTGTTTCGGAATTGAAATAAATCCCTCATAGAGATATGGTAAATAATGTATGCTTTAAGCTAAATATTCATCGCTTGTTTTTTGTATATTTACACGTTTTGAGGCTTCCTGATTACCGTAGTCAAGTTTTTTAACGTTTCATCTTTGTCTGTGTATCGTAGAGTAACTTAAAAACGAATAATGTTAGGAGATCCAAATGTTGTATTTTGAAGTTAATGCGTGTGAAAATTGTCTGTATAATTTTAAGTAAACATTTAATTTTGATAACAGAATTAAATTCTATATAAATGTAGGTGCATTAATGAAACGGGGGGTTGAGGGGGGCGGTAGCCGCCTCACACAGAACTAATTATCATATAAAACTCGTCCGAAGCTTAATTTGAATTGTTTAACATAGGTTTACATAACAGTACTCGTTATCTTACCTCTTAATCTCCAACCTATATTTATTTGTTTATTTTCTAAATATTAATTATTCGTTCTTCATAAAAAGTTTGTTTCATGGTTACCAGTTTTTGTGAAGGGCCTTTTAAGATCTATTTTTTGTGAAGATTTCTTTTTTGGACACAAAATTTTTCAATCTAATTCTTCTAATTTTCAATTTTGAGGAAAAAAAAAAGTTTTTTTTTTTTAATTGTTTACAAAGATGAAAGGCGACATTTTCAAAGAATGGGTACGAAAGAAGAAGAAAAAGAAGAAAAAAATCGATTAAAAGTTTTTTAAAAGATAGAATATAAAAGCAATTTAAAGTTTTTATACAGCGCCATAAAAAAAATCTAAGATATCCTATCCTCATTAGATGATGCATAAAGTTTCAGCTTCCTATCATAAAAAGTCCTGGAGATATGATTAAATAGTGTTCTTGACTTACTAATCGCCAATTAAAATGGGAATATGTTTATTTATTTTCGTTATCATTATTTTAGCTTATAATTTGTGAGTAACTTTTGAAACTCCACCAAGCTGCAAGTTTTTTCGATCAAAATTTTTAAGATATCAAAAAGTGTTTTAAGTCAGTTATTTTGTCTTGACGTATCTCTGAGCTTTTTACTTCCATTACCCTACTGCCGTAGGGTAATGGAAGTATTGTATTCGGTCCCAAAAATTCGATATCAAGATTTCACCTGATTTATATGTTTTAAGGTCCTGAGTCCAAAAAAGTGGTTTTTGGCAATTGGTCAGTGTGTGTGTGGGGGGGGGGGGGGAAATCTTCTGGCTATTATATCTTGGAAACTTATAAAGGTAGAACTACGGAACTTTAGAATTGAAACAGGTCTGGTGTACAGATGAATTTTCCAAATTTTGGCGACAGTTGGAAAACCGGAAGTGGGACATCCAAAAGTCCGTATCTCAAAAACGGCTCTAACGATTATCTTCGAAATTGCTGTATAAAGAATCTATTAGATGTCCTTTCGAATGGTATAGTTGGTTAATTCAGGAAAATTGATGGGAGTCCTGTATAAATAGCTGAATTTAAGGTCCTGCAAATGCGTTCCTTTCAAAACGTCTGTATGAATTTTCTTCAAACTTGCCATATTAACCCTCTTTTAAATACCCTTTTCCATGTAATTGCTATTTTCTGGTCAATAACTAATTATGCCAAGCTTTGGTAAAAGTTGGTATCTCAAAATCGGCTCTAACGTTTTTCTTGAAAATTGTTACATAAACCCATTTTAGATATCCCTTCTCATACTTTATTTGGTTATCACAGGAAAATTAATAGTCAGATAGATCAGTTTTAGATTTCGGAAATTGGTGATTAAAAAAAAAAATCGCTGTGTAAACTTTGTTTTATATGTCTTTACACGTGTATTAACTTTCTCTTACCGGAAAATTTTTAGGTGCCTATTTCATTAGGTGAATTCTATGTCTTCTGATAACATTATCTCCAAAAAGTGCATATAATACGTGTAATAGTTGGTAATGGAAGTTGTGTGGTTGTTTCACACCAGTTTTTTTTTTTTTTTTTTTTTTTTTACCATGCTGAAAGTTTTATAATACATAACTACGATATAAGGTACATCTCGCTCATTAAACATTTTTTAAAGTGACCAATTAAAAACTTAAATTTTTGTGTCCTTGAAACTTTTAATAATTATTAATTTTTAAATAAAATTCTGTACTTTTATGCGCAAGTTACAATTTATAATACGTGTTTAATAGATAATAAAAGCCGAAGTGAAGGCTTAAAAAAAAAAAAAATCTGTCAAATACAGAATTTAGTTTAGCACGGAGGGAGGACTATTAATTTCAATCTGTAAAATTTTTATTTTTATTTTGTTATTTTGTAATTTAATTTTTTATCGCATTTTTTTTACCGTAAAATAGGCCTCGTACTTTTTTAAATGACTGAAATGAATTTAAAATGAAGTGTTTCCACCTAAATTTCCCACTTTAGTTAATTATAAAAAATCCAATTATCGTTTCGAAAAACTGTTTGCACCCCTGGATTCATAAAAATCGCCCTTTCGTTTGGTACCGAATTTGTAACGATAGGACTGATATTTCTGATTTACTTTCGTGTTACACAAAACTGATCTACAAAAACTGGCGACGAAGTTTTTATCCAAAATAAAACTAATAGTCCTCCTAAGTCCTTAGAAAAAAAAAAAAAACAGAAATCGAAAAGCTTAATTTTTTTTATGAGATATTCTTAAAATATTACAAAGTAACGCAAATCTCGTAGAATTACCATTGCCTTAATGTGCAAAAGATGACCGTAGGTCATCTTTCTCAACTTCAGGGGAAATCAATGATGGGAAATTAATCTAAATTTAAATTTTTAAGCTTTAAATTTTCCAATGTTTAAAACAAATGAAGTAAAATAAAACAATACTTTAAAAAAGTTTCAAGCGACAAATAGAAGATAAAGTTGTAACAAGTCAGCACATTATATTTACATCTGCTAAAGCGTGTAGTTTCGTGGAAATTTGTCTGGCGATTTGAAAAAGCACAGTTTTCAGAATACAACCAAAAATTGAACTGATAAAATAAAATTTACTGTTTTTTCTTTGTTATTTATCACATTTTTATCTCATCTTTATTACAGCATTTTTTAAACAGAGTTTTAATTTACTCTTTTGATCAAGAATGGCTGTTTGAATCTGGGAAAATCACATCGTCTTCAAAAATATCTTAACTATATAATTACTTTTAAATGAAACATATGATTAGTCAAAACGAATGATTAGCATGCTGTGGCCGTCACAAAACTTTCTTTTATACAATTTTATATATAACAGTGCCACCTACGGTTAACATGCACGACGATTTGATTAACTTAATTTCTTGAAATTAATATTACATACATATATGCAGTTTGGTGCAATTTCCACCAATAAGCGCTGAGATACAGCCACCTGAAATATCGTAGAAAGTAATATTATAGTATCACCTGTTG
The DNA here is from genome assembly GCA_963930645.1 of Salticus scenicus. Taxonomy (NCBI): domain Eukaryota; kingdom Metazoa; phylum Arthropoda; class Arachnida; order Araneae; family Salticidae; genus Salticus; species Salticus scenicus. The sequence continues at coordinate 35,863,883 of OZ005649.1, forward strand.
GCCGATATACATCCAAACTGAATCAGCATATGTTTTCATAATATATATCTCACATGTCAAGCTGGGTGCATTTATATTGGGCATTTATATATGCTAACCTTTTCGTAAACAGAAAATATTTCAGCATTCAGCATCACCTGCCATCCTTTATGTATACGAAATGAATTATATAATTTGACATAATATCTGTCTCGTACACCAACTTTGGTGCATTTGTACACTGTAGAAGCTCAGGTATAGCTTTCTCTTAAATAGAGGAAATCGCAGCATAACAGTGCCACCTGTTGAGAGATCTGTTCCCAATTCCATTCATTTGTTCGTGAGATAGAGCGGCCACAAAATTTTTGCCAACACACTCACACACAAACAGACGTTATCAAAAAATAGTCGAATCGTGTTTAAACTATCAATGTGTAAATCCACCTTCGAAAACTTTCACGACTCCTATAGTTTCTTTTTACGTATAGAGAAGAGAGTAATAAAATGATTAAAATCAAAGATTGTAAATTGATGGTCTGTGAATTATTAATTTTCCACAGAAATATAAATCAAATATCTAGTCATTATTTGTAATTTACTTATTTCTATATACATAAGGAAAAATTTTTTGGATTCTTGAAATTTTCGCGTTCCGTTTTTTGATGGATATTGTCCTAATTTTCATTCACACACTGCTATTTACTCGATTATTATTATTATTATTATTATCCCACAAAGGTTATTCCTTTCAATTCGCTATTAAAGCAGAGATGCCAGGTTATTACGGATTGTTCGAAACGTCCATATCGGAAACTTTTAATATTATTCTTTTGCAATAATTAATTGCGATTAAATAAAATGAAGACTGTTATTCTTAAATAATGGTAGGAAATTTATTTTTTAATTGATAGAAACTTGACACACTTTTAAAATCTTTTCAGTGGGCCACCTGGAATAAAGTTGAATGAAATACCTTTTCATATTAAGGTACAGACAGTTGCAACTCGTTGAAAATGAAAATGAAGAATTTAATCATGTTCGTTTATACGCGTGTATGAGATAAATCCGTATTGTAATATAAACAACTAGCAAACCCATGCGAAATGTTCGCAGTTTATTTCTCTTTTTTATTTACCTTTCAAATTTGAAAATTATAAGTCCTATACCAATTTCACCATCCAATTAAAATTTTAATTCATCAGAAGCCAAATTATTATTCGTTTTTGTGGGATGAAACGCTAATGATAGTTAAACCAAATAATTCAAAGAAAAGTTTCAAAATTAATGACTACCCAGTTTTCGCATTTTCCCAGGCAAGGCAGCTTTAATAAAGGACCCCTTATGGCGACTTTTAAATTTTTGCTGCCACGTTGGCGAGATTCCTTTTATTTTATTTATTTTATTATTTATTCATTTTGGCATAATTTTTTCTTAAAAACACTTATTATCTATTTTGATTATACTTTTTATTATTGCGTTTTTCAGTCAATTTATAAAAAAGTTCATATTTTGTTTATATCTTTAAAGTATTGCTGGGTTTAGAATGACGCTTGCAAGGACTGTAAAGATGCAACTTTTAAAAATAAATTTTTCTGTAAAATGATCTAATCAAGCAAATGTCATTTTTTTTTCTTTTTTTTTCTTTTATTATTATTATATCACTGAACTGAGTCCGCGTGTTTAAATATTACTTGTATATTATTTTTTATCCTCGCGTATTTTATTGTCACTATCTTGTCGGTTTCTACAAAATATAATCGTAACTGGTCCACGACGTTAGAAAACAATTATACGATTATGCATCACTTATAAAATATGAAACGATTTTCTATATTACGGAATATAGTTATAGTAAAATTGAGAGTGAGTCAGAGTAATTGAGAAAATGTTATTTAAAAAACGAAAGAGTTAAAATCAGGTATTACCGATAAATTATGATATACTTTCACATTTTACGGGATATAGTTATAATTAAGGATATACACGAGCTGGCGTATCCGACATGTTTTTGCTTTAGGGTTGTCACATATGGTCAGCCAGTTCTTAGATTATCAAGCAGTAGCCATTGTTACGGCCATCATGAGTTACCTTTGATGAATTAATTTTTTCTTTTTCTTTTTCTGTAATTTTAGCTTAACAAAATGTTATATATAAGGTTTTTCATCAATAATTTGCTTAAATAACTCCAGAAAAGGCCATCAGATGTTTTTATATTTACTTCAGATTCTATGAATAAAAGAAGATAACTGCGATAAATGCGCCAAGCGAGAAAGCTAACGTCTTCCGTAACAAAAAGATGGCTGCTGATGCGTCGGCACGGATTATTATTGAGGCATTCTTTGAATGTGAGAGTGAGTCAAAAAATAATAACCGAATATTTGAAAAAAAAATCTCAAAGAAAAGCAAAAATATTACAAGAAATCAAAATTATAGATAATCATATACATAAATAACGAAAGACTTTCCAACATTACGAGATATAATAAAAGAGATAATGAATAAGTAAACGTTTGAAATCCAACACTAATAAATTTTGAAACACTTTTCCATATTTCTAGAAAAAGAGTAACATGGAAATGTATATCATTGTGACCAAATCTGGTAAATTCTAGGAGACAGATTTAGATCATAGATTATCTTTTATTGGAGTATACGCCATGACACTGTAAGACAGCGAAGATACAGAAATACGCATTTTAAGTTTTATAACCAATGCTTATTATTGATGTTAGTATTATTTTGCTATTATTATTGTTATTACCAAATTTTTCTTTCAGTTTCTATAGTCTAAATCATTTTTTGGCGTTTACATAATAATAATAATAATCCATCATTACAATGATCAGATACCAGGAAGGAAGACATGAATTAATCAATAAACAATTACATATTGAATTTTAGCCTTATGCAGACATAATATATTCAAAAAGTTAATATGAGTTGTTTCTGAGATCATATATAACAAATATAAATAAAGTATTACAGGAGAAAAATAATAATAACAACCACAAGAAAAAAAATCCGAAGCCACCACGGCTTAAGACGGGTGGAGCGAGTTAAATAGGTTGGTGCCGTTGGTGGTCGCCGAACTTTCCCAAAATCCTCTGCAAGACCACATGGTAACAAAGAGAAAAGTTACAATGAAGATAATTAATAGTGCAATTAAAAAAAGAAAAATTAAGCAAGCAAAAATTAAAATTTGACAGGAAATCCTTGAAAGATTTAATTAACGTACTAATTATGTTACTTGTGTGTTCCAGAACTTTTAGGAGAGTCAAAGTGCATCCTGACGATTCAGGATTCTGTAGTAATGAAGGGTCGAAAATGCTTTCCTGACGCGATAGTGTACGCAGAAACACCAAAAATAAAAAGACACCACGTAAGTGAATATTCCTTTTAATAATAAATGTACATGAAATAAATAATACAAATAAGTCGGTGGGTGAAATTTCGAACACTATCTTTGACTCACGTTTCTTTTGCTCATGTATATTTATTATTAAAACGAATATTCGCTTACGTGGCGCAATACAGTGTCAGGAAAGCATTTCCGACCCTGCATTTCTGTATGATTCTGAATGGTCAGGATGCACTTTAGCCCTCATAGAAGTTTCAAAACGTAGTACCGAAACATCCTGTGTATGTAAACGACAAAGTTCGTAGAGGTCTGCACTAAACAGCGACAAACGAATAATTACACACACGCACACACAAAAAAACTGCCTCTAGAGACATAGATAACTCTAAAAGAGTACTAACTTAAACTAGTATGATGTGGCCACCACAAGACTTTCTTCTATATTTTGTTATATTAATTCCCTAAGTGAAAATAATTTATTAAAAAAACTATTACTTATTAAAATTATCTAACAGGATGAATGCAAACGATTTTCATCTTAGAGAAAACCGACGCTAAATATCCAAAGAAAGACAGTTTTGCTGTCTATAAATAGCATCTTAAAAAACGCGTTTTTATAATGGTTATCTCACATATAAGGCTTCGTACAGTTATATGCCATAGAAGTTGAGATATAATGGAAACCGGCGCTTGCGCCGCACCACCAACCGATCCCGGCTCGCTTTGTAGCCCATGCGGTCCAAAATATTTATTGTCCCTGAAGGAGAAATCTAGCCATCACGACAGTAGGATCCCATCACTTGACAGCAAGTACCAGCCCAGATATGGACAGCATACAGACTTGCGAAACTTACGTCAGCCCTTCGGACCAACTTGGGTTGGTCGACAGCAGGCCCGTCTGCCTCCGATCCTGGCTGTTCCACGGTATGACGGCCAGAAGGGCTAGTTTACCTTCTGAGGGCGGCGCACAGCCATCCACAAAGCCGTGCTCCCTACGACGTACACTGCACTACACTGTTAAAAATTTTGTCCTAGGTTGAACCAAAACATGGTACACTGTTAAAAATTTCAGTTCAAGGTTGAACCAAATGTTGGTACTACAGTAGCTTCAGTTTGCTAGGTTGAACCAAAACTTGGTACAAGTATAGCTTCAACCATGCGATGATGAAACCTTCTACTATGATTTGGCGTTTCTTGATTGAAAAAAGCACCAAATTATGGTAAAAAAAATTCTCCATCTTATGGATGTAGCTATTGCAGTACCAAGCCTTGGTTTAGTAAAGCACCAAATAAGGGTAAAAGGTTTCACCATCGCATGGTGGCAGCAAAAATGTACCAAAATTTTTAACAGTGTAGCCGAGACCAACAGTATCGACTAGGCAGCTGTACACTCGCTTCTCCTTTAGATAAGCTGGCCTCCACTGCCCCGTGACCGGCCCCACTTCGGTCACCCACACATGTCCCTGTTGCCCGGGCAGATTTCACCACATAAGTACCAAGTGCGAAGTGCCAGGAGACGCAAACCAAAAAATCATGCACCACCAGTCTTCAAAGACAGACCAGCACCCACCACAGCAGCTGCTACACTAGACGCCACAACTCACGCTCATGCGTTGTCTGCTTTCGTTCTAGCGAACGGATATCACCAAAAATAGATACTTGGAAGGAAGGATTAGCGCTGGTTTGGTATCAGCTAGGGAGTAGACCTCAAGGGGGTGAGGAAAAAAGCCTAATTCAAAAAGCGGCGTCCATTAGTGTTGCATCTATCACCGCTATTGCGGGGTGCTTCTACACTAGCAGAGCACACATAACTCAAGTTGACGGAGGGAACTCCGATACAACCATGCACTCCTTCAGCCCACTGTAGATACCTTGCGTTAAGGATTTGCGTTCGAACCCAACTCTTTAGGCAGTTGGGACATGAACCGAGGTTCCCTGCCTGCTTGAAGTCCTCCTAGGAGGTTGAGGAGTGAGCTCAGGCTCTTCGACTATTCTGACCCCACCACCAAGCGGGTCTGTAACCCAGTGCAGTAGGTCGGACATGATTATCGCGATTCCTTTTCTGCAATAGTGATCCAGGCACAGATCCCATCGTGTTCGAGTCTGGAAGTCCGAGGGGAAGTACTTCTCCCTCACTGACCTCCAGCGAGCGCACTCATACAGCACATGACTGATTGAGCTCGCGCTTGCCCCACAAAAACATGCGGGGTTCTTCTTGAAGAAGCGGTGTTGGTGTGGTCCGAATGAGCCATGTCCCGTCAGCACCTGATTTACAAAGAAGTCACCCTGAATTCGTTTAGTACCGACCTTCGGGAAGACCTCATGCGTGGATCGCCCCACAGTGGTTTTATCCCACAGCTCTTGCCATGCTGCTAATGTTCTGCTTTTAACTATCTTACGGATTTGAGGCTTACTAAACTTCACCTCGACATCCACACTGTCTCTCCAGACAGCGGTCTTAGCAGAGGCATCAGCCATCTCATTGTAGAGATGACCTACATGTGCTTTGATCCAATGCATGAAGACTTTGACTCCAGTTTGTTTTATCAAGTCCTTGATTTCAGCCACTAACTTATGCTTAGGCACGAGTCCGTGAAGCGCTTGAAGCGCTGATCTGGAGTCTGAGTAGACGTCCATCTCGCTGATGCCCATATTCACCGCCTCCGCGATTGCTTCCTTGATCGCTAGGACCTCGGCCGCAAACACGGTGCTGTGATCTAAGAGCCGGAACTGGCCTTCTGTGACAACGTTACCTCCGGTCAGCCCGAGAAACGCGCAGCCCACACTGCCGTCCTCAGATTTCGAGCCATCGGTATAAAAACTATACGATGTCTCTGCGTTTAAATCCCATGTCCATGAGAGCCTCCAGAGGTCACGTCGTCTCAGAGTATAAGTCCAATTCTCTACCGTTTCCGGATCGAGATTGGTACCCTCTACACTCCTTCCCCACTTCATCAGGCCCACGTAAGCCTGCTCTGACTCAGCACTCAAGTGCAGGGGAGGGATCTCTGACAAGACGTTCAACGCGGCCGTTGAAACCGTGCTATAGCCTACACATATAGTTACACATAGCAGAAGGTTTTGCTTCATTCTTTGTAACCTGTTTTGGAGTTTAACGAGGTTTCTATACCAGATAGGGGCTGCATAAAGGAGGATCTTCTCGGCGACGGCCAAGTAGACTCTCTTCCTAATGCGTGGCTTCAAACCCCAGGTGGCGCCGACAAGTCGACATAGTTTGTACTGGATCTTTGTTGCCTTTTCCTGAATGAGGTCCAGGTGAGGCATCCAACTGAGATCAGCATCGAAAGTCACGCCAAGGTACTTTATTGTGCGTTTATATGCTACCTTATGACCATTCATGTGAATTATCAAAGAAGGTGCACGCACTGTTTTCAAATTTCGCTAAGACAACCGTGTACAAACATTTGTCGTAGCTGAATTCCAAGCTGCACTCCGTAGCCCAGTCGTGTATAACACTTAAGACCGGATTTACTATTTCGCGCAGTCGGTAAACAACCTTGCTGCGTGCCGAGATGAAAATGTCATCAGCAAAGGCTTGGAGTGTCCAAGTCTCATTCGGCACCAGCTTGACCAGGAGGTCATTTATCAACACCAACCAGAGTATCGGCCCTAGGTATGAGCCCTGAGGTACACCTACGTTATAGCTGTGTTCCCCTACGTTAGTAATCACTGACCTGTCCCAGAGGAAAGAGTCAATGAGACCCAGGAGGTCCGGCGGGACATCATGCTTCTTCAGTAGCCTGAGGATGTCCACTCGCCGTACACTATTGAAAGCGTTCTTTATGTCAAGGGTAAGCAAGCAGGTGTGCATGCCTTTCCCCTTTGACTCGGCTATGTATTCTACAACATTGTGGAGTGCATCGAGGGTTCCCATGTTGCGACGGAAACCATACTGTTTACTATCGAGCACTCCGTTGGTATCCAGGTGGGCCACCAGGTAAATTGCGCACATCTTGTCCAATACTTTCCCAAGGGCGGGAAGCAGGCAGATTGGGCGGTAGGAACAGAAGTTGAGATATAGCTTCCCATTATCGAGAAGAATTACAGTATAGCAGCGCCATGTATTGGCCGATAAACATCCAAATTGAATTAGCATAATATATCATAATGGCCTTTTCACTTATTAAGTTTTGTTTGATGATACGCAATAGACCTTGAGATATAGCCTTCCCTTAAATTGCGGAAATCGCTGTGTAGCAGTGCCACATGTTGAGCGGTTGACAAGCATTAATTTACGTCAAGGTGTATCTACATATAAATTTATATGCAATTCTATGCAGTAGTTTCTCAGATATCGCCTTCCCTTAAACTGCGGAAATCGCAGCGCCACCTGTAGGCCACCTGTATAGCAGCGCCACCTGTCGGTCGATAAGCATTCGAATTGAAATAATGTCTAATAATGACCTTCTCACATATTAAGTTTTGTTCAATTATACGCAATAGAACCTGAGATATAACCTCCCCTTAAATTTCAGGAATCGCTGTATAGCAGCACCATCTGTTAAGCGGTTGACACGAAAAGTTGATAGGCACTAATTTAGGTCAAGGTGCACCTACATATAAATTTTTATACAATTCTGAGCTGTAATTCCGGAGTTACAGTCGCTACAAAATTTTTGTCGCACATAGACAGACAGACATTTCCTAAAAATGGTCAAATCGTGTTCTAGACTTCTCAAAACGTGCAAAGCCGTCGAAAACTGGAAGTCGAAAATTTTTACGAATCGAATACTTTCTTCTATTGGATGTAGAAGAAAGTAAAAAGGACGCGAACAGTTATAGATACACGTTTTGAGATCCGCGGAATAGGAAAATCAGGTTTTTATGTTTTTAGTGATTGGTCAGTATGCTGTGTGCCTGTTATCAGCATAATTTAAAAACAAATAATTGCAGAGAATTTTAATTTGATATTTTGAATGAATATCATATACGATAACACCTGAAAATGTTTACTATATAGGTAATTTTCAAAAAAGGGTGCGTGGGCGAAAGTTTTCTGAATTATTTATAATTTAGCTGCAAGATTCAAAGAAAACAGTAATATATCAAATAAAACTATTTTAAAAACTATTTTCGACTGCTCTTGAAGTATACTTTCAAATGCAGTACTATGTTACACCTTAATTTGTAATGTAATCTGTGACAATATCGTTTCATAATATTAAAACGCAGAGTAAGAGAAAGTTGTGTGATTGCGACACCAGATTATTATTATTATTTTCTATTTCATTCCCTTCAAATATATCATTTTTGATTCATTTTGAAACTTGTAAGCTTACTTTGTATTTTCACGATACTTTATCGATTAATACTAAGTAATGGATTCGGCCTTGTAATGCGATACTTTATCGATTTTAGAACATAAAGTATTTATAACTCATTTCAGTTGTAACTAGTTTTTCACTTTTAATTTAAACTTTTAGTATGTTTGTTGAGATCGCAAAGAGAATTTAATATGTGATAGTAAAGGACTCTTCCAGCACTGCAAATAATAACTTACGCATTCAATAGAATTTTAATTACGTCACTGCATACCAATATCAGAAGCGTTAACGCGTTAATAAGTAATTATTATTACAGAAATTGGAAACTCAGTGTTAAACTAGTATGTTATGGTAATCGTAAAAATTTTCTTCTATATATCCCATATAAATTTTGCACTTCAAATTATTTATTATATTTTTTATTTATCAAAATTATTTTCCATGGTGAGTGCAGACGATTTTAGTCTCAGAAAAATATAACCCTAAATTTAGAATAAAAATCAATTTTGTGCACTGTAGACTATATGTTTGGAAACGCATTCTCCCAATTATTATCATTTTAAACAGAAGGAGAAAGTCTTTGAAATGATGTGGTGTTAATAGAACTTGAAAAATTTTACACAAAAAAAAAGCAAAATTTTAAATCATACGAAATAATCACTAAACGAAGGAAGTCGCCTATATATATATATATATATGACTGAAAACATATATTATAATTTCATATATATATATATATATATATATATAAATGTTGCGTACTTGGGGGTTCGTGAGTTGTCTGAGAATGAAAGGCCAAACGTACAAAAATTCAGTAATTTATTCACAGAAAATTCCAGAAAAATGCAGGTCAATAAACCAATTATCAGCTTCAATTCAAGCAGTAACCACAGCTTAAACAACAGCTGTCAATAGCAAATCCACAGTACAAACTACATAGCAATAACACTTGAAGCAAGTCTCTCTCAAAGAGGCTCAAGAGCAATGCAAGCACTAGCGAAGCTGGCTGAGATCAGAACTGAACTGACTGCCTTGGCGAGGAAGCGCTCCTTATATGCTGTTCCATGGAACCCAGATTTTTCGAGAAAACTCTAGAAAGTGGTCAACCAATCAACTTACAGCTTCCATATTTGGTATATCCCATATAAGGATTTTCTCGCCAAGGTCGCCAAAAAAATCGCCAAGGTGGGAAAAAGTCGCCAAATTTGGCGCCAAATCCAACACCTGCATTACTGGGGCTTTTTAATGCGTTTTTAAGGGAAAATAAGGCTATTTCAACGCTAAAACGACTAGAAATGCACAAAATTAGCACTTTATCAACTTACTAAGCCTCTTTGAAAGAATTTATACAAAAATAAACACAATTATTTACAATTTCGTAACACTGCCCCCCTCCCAAGGACTGCACGTCCCGGGCAGTGCAACCCTTGGTCAAGAGGCGAAACTAAACAAATTTACACAATCTAAAACACAAAAACTAAATTGCATATAACGATAAAATAGAAATACAAATCAAGTGAGAAATATGTACAAAATTCATAAATATGTTCAAATATTTATATACAAATATTTACAAAATTCACAAATATGTACAAATATTTATATACAAATATTTACATTTCGCATGCGCAAATTTTACCAGTATTTACATTTTAAATTTTAATTTTAATTTTACCGTTAATTGTGGTACTTGGCTAACCGGTTATAGTACACCACCTTCGGTTTTGATGAAGGTGTTTTAGTGATCCGCACTACTACATCATTCAGCCTCTTTAAGACGGTGTATGGTCCGTCCCAGTTGCACTGTAACTTGGGAGAGAGTCCTTTGCGGCGAACAGGATTCCACAACCAGACCTTGTCTCCTTCCTGGAACTCATGCTGTGTAGCCTTTAGATCGAACCTTGTCTTCATTTTCTCCGTTGCCATGTTAATCCGCTCCCGAGCAAAGTTGTGTACGTCCTCAAATCGTGCCTGGAGATCTTGGATGTACTCCTCGGGCGATGAAGGCGCATCGGGTGGACAACCAAACAGGAGATCACAAGGGAGACGAAGTTCACGTCCAAACAGCATCTGGGCTGGAGTATAGCCGGTGGTTTCATGGACAGCACTTCGATAAGCCAGCAGGAACAATGGCAACTTCAAGTCCCAATCTTGCTGGTTCCTTGATACTAGAAGAGAGAGGTTATTCAGGATGGTACGATTGAACCTCTCGACCATGCCGTCCGACTGGGGATGTAAGGGTGTTGTCCGGGTTTTGTCTATGCCGAGTAGTTGACACAGTCCTTTGAAAACATCAGAAGTAAAGTTCCTACCTTGGTCGGTATGAAGTTGTAGGGGCGTGCCGTACCTTGACACCCATTGCTGCACTAGGACCTCTGCGACTGTGCATGCCTCTTGATTGGGAATGGGATATGCCTCAGGCCACTTGGTGAAATAGTCCATCACGACGAGGATGTATTTATTTCCACTGGAGGTCCGTAGCAAAGGACCCAAGATGTCGATTGCAATCCGTTCAAATGGTGCTCCTACGTTATACCGTTACAGTCTTCCTCGACTTCGTTTCTGCGGGCCTTTACGTGCCGCACAAGCATCACAGGATTTACACCATTTCTCCACATCCTCCTTTGCCTTGCACCAGTAGAAGCGTTCCCGAACTTTCTGCAGAGTCTTCATTACCCCAAAATGGCCTCCGGTAGAGCTACTATGCAGTTATTCTAAAACAGCTGGAATTTTTGATCTTGGTAATAAAATCTGCCATCTGAAGCTTTTCCCATCATCAGATTCCCTCTTTCTGTATAATACGCCGTCTCTGATATGAAGAGAGTCCCAAAGTGCCCAATAACTTTTCGTAATGGGACTGAATCTGGAAATATCCTGCCAGGTAGGTCTGTTGCTTGTCGTCTCCTTCAGCTGTAATATTGGCTTTACGTCAGGATCTTCCAACTGGGCTTGTCTAAGTTCTTCGTCACTCCAGGGATCGGGATCTTGTTCTGATGGTGTTGAGACAGTAACTTGGCGAGCAACTGGCTGTATTCTTTGGGGTCTATCTTTGGCTTTAGAGCTGTATTTATGATCTTCAGATCGAGGCTTCCGAAAGAAGGCATCTGGATTTTCCCGAAGAGCTCCTTCTGGGTAGCATACTTCAGAGACATTCTTGGTTGCTTCTCTAGGTGTTCTTACGGGGCAGCTTCGTTTGATATGCCCGTCTTTTCCACAGCCCCAGCATTTAGTTGTTGGAGTCTTCCCTTCTTTCTTACTCTCAAGAATGCGTAGTCTTCTATTAATTTCTGCAATCATTTCCTGAATCTCTTTAAGATCATCTTGAGAGCCGTTCATTTTGTGTGCTGGGCTGTTCTGGCGATGTTTACAGGAGGCTTGTTGGGCAGTCTCGAGCCTTAGGGCATACACCAAGGCTGACTCCACATCCTTCACGCCGGAGAGTCTGAGGGCTTTTTGAATATCTGGATCTCCGACAGCATCAAAGAAATATTCTAGAGCCAGATCATTACGTGTTTCAGGATGACAGTCTGAGAAAGCCAAATGTGAAAGCCTCTGGATGTTTGATGCCAGTTCTTGTAAGCTTTCCCCTGGTCTCTGATGACGGGACCTTAGCTGGAGTCGACTATATTCTTTGGACCATTTCGCTCCAAAACGTAGCTCTAGTGCTCTGGTTAAAGCTTCGAAGTCGTATCGCTGTTCCTTCGAAAGGGTCTCCAGAATATCTGCGGCGTCGCCCCGCAACGACCCTACCAGATGAGCCGTCTTTGCAACAGAGTCCCAGCCGTTAGCTTCAGCTACGATGGAAAACTGCGTCTTATATACATGCCAGGAGGAACTGCCGTCGTAGGTAGATAGCTTAATAAATTCGTGATTCTGGCTTCTTCTCTCTTTCTTTTCAGTTTCCTGGGGCATGGATTTTAACTTTTCTGCCACTTTTCTCTCCAGATCTTCTTCTATTCTTTTCAGTTTACCTTCTATCTCTGAAAACCTTCCTTTCAGCTCTTGATCAAAGTTTTCTTTAACTTTCTCCTCGAAACTCCGTTCTATTTTCGTAACACTCTCTTCAACCTTCATAACATTTTCTTCTATCTTCATAGCTTTCTCTTCAACCTTCATAACATTTTCTTCTATCTTCATAGCTTTCTCTTCAACCTTCATAACATTTTCTTCTATCTTCATAGCTTTCTCTTCAAAACTTCCTTCTATTTTCAAAACTTTCTCTTCTATTCCATCTATTCTGCTTCCCATATCCGATAATTTACTTTCGATTGATTCTTTCACCGTTGAAAGCTCTCTCTTCATCTCATCTTGATTAGATTTAATTTCTTCCTGAACTTCACCCATAGTGTCTTTCATTTCCTTCATCTCTTGACTCAGGCTATCTTTCATCTCTCTTTGTCCTTCTTTCATTTCATTCATCTGGGTAGCTAAGCTTTCTAGAAGTTTCTTCATCTGTTCCTCCATAGCTTTAGTTATAACCATTCACAGACAATCCCACTTCTGACACCAGAAATGTTGCGTACTTGGGGGTTCGTGAGTTGTCTGAGAATGAAAGGCCAAACGTACAAAAATTCAGTAATTTATTCACAGAAAATTCCAGAAAAATGCAGGTCAATAAACCAATTATCAGCTTCAATTCAAGCAGTAACCACAGCTTAAACAACAGCTGTCAATAGCAAATCCACAGTACAAACTGTATAGCAATAACACTTGAAGCAAGTCTCTCTCAAAGAGGCTCAAGAGCAATGCAAGCACTAGCGAAGCTGGCTGAGATCTGAACTGAACGGCGAGGAAGCGCTCCTTATATGCTGTTCCATGGAACCCAGATTTTTCGAGAAAACTCTAGAAAGTGGTCAACCAATCAACTTACAGCTTTCATATTTGGTATATCCCATATAAGGATTTTTTCGCCAAGGTCGCCAAAAAAATCGCCAAGGTGGGAAAAAGTCGCCAAATTTGGCGCCAAATCCAACACCTGCATTACTGGGGCTTTTTAATGCGTTTTTAAGGGAAAATAAGGCTATTTCAACGCTAAAACGACTAGAAATGCACAAAATTAGCACTTTATCAACTTACTAAGCCTCTTTGAAAGAATTTATACAAAAATAAACACAATTATTTACAATTTCGTAACAATATATATACACATAACTATAAGTTTGTCTGTGAATGTGTCCGGATTTTTAATTCGATATACAAAGTTTCCCCGTTTAATCGATCGCTACGAAAACTGGTACATTTATTAATCAAAATCTAGCTAACGCCATACTTTTTAATTCAATCGGATTATTTGTTCAGAAGGTATTAAATAAAAGCTCTATTTAAACTTTAAAATTATTAAAAAGTATAAATGAATAAATACTCGTTCATATTTTAAAAAAGGAAGAAAGATGAACGCGTGAACAATATACATTTTTTAATTCAAATTGTATGTTTATCTGTGATTAATTCGTTTAAGTTCATACATATTGAGTTCAAATAGTTATAATTTGGATTTTATTGACATAGTTAATTCAGTGAATCATTTTACTGCTTTTTATTTATTCCACAAAAAATTTTCTTTTTCAATTTCAACATTTAAATAATTTTGATATTAAAACTCAACAGTCACGTAAATAACTAAAATCTGCGTTTAATATTTATATATATATATATAAACTGCAATGCCTCAGAAAAAAAGCTTCTTTATTATGTAAATGTTTCGACTGCAAAAAAAAAAAAAAAAAAAAAAAAGAACTGTAGGAAAGAAAAAATTACAAAGAGAACAACAGCAAGAAACTAGCAGAAATTCAGGAACAATTAAAAGCTATATGCCTTTCTAAGTATCGAAGAAGAGCTGCTAGAAGACCAGAAGAAGTTAACCAACAGCAACAAAATAGATATGCAGATGTTAAACGGACAGCGACTAGAAAACTAGAAGAAAATAAAGAGCTTGTACAAAACTTGCATCAGAAATAAGATGAAAGGCAAACTGCTAGGAGACGAGAAGAAATGAGATATGTCAGGCATCGAGCAGATGACCAATGGACAGTGGCTAGAAAATAATAAGAAAGGGAAGAATAGGCAGAAGACAAGCGTCAGGAACATGCTGCTAAGAAAGCAACTCGAAGAGGAGAAGAAACTGATGAACAGAGAAAACCAAGTATCGTGCACATGTTCAACGGTCTCAGAGCCTAGAAGACAAGAAAGAGCAGAAGATGAGAAAAGTCATTTTCGATTTCAAGCTGATGTTATATACCATGCTAATATATTTTATTCCCGGCCAATTATGTATTGGATGCTGCCAAATTAGAACATTTAACAATCTTTGTATCTATGCTCTTGCGGGAAAACTAAAATTATTGTTTACACGCAGCTGTTGTACAGATTCAGCAACATATTTTATCTACCTCCTGCAATGAGTTTATCCTGGTTTGAGAATTCATTTATTTAAAACTTTTAATCGCAGTATGATAAAACTCGAAGACTAAAAGGATTATATCAATAGGATTATATCAATAGAATATTATCTAAAGGATTATATATATATATATATATATATATATATATATGTATATATATATAATCCTTTTGATAGTAGAAGCAAAGCATGGGAACGAAGAATAGTTAGTCAAACAATTCACCAAAGAGACATACACATGCCAAACAAAGCAACAAGATTTCCCAAATTGATTCAATTATTAAGTTCATTAATAGCACTGGCACCAATCCACTGTACAACAATACCTGTTACAATATATTTTTTAAATTTCATTAGCACTGCTTTAACCCGAGCAACGTCAGGTAGACCTGCTAGTATTGTAAAAATTATGTACATGTACTTAGTTATTGATATATATACACAAAAGAAAGTTAGACAGATAGATTGCAGTTTCGCAGCTCTGTGTTTCCTCAATCATAATTATATACTATGACTGAAATGTGTTATTATTTGTCAATCTGATTCCCATCACTTGACAAAAAGATAAATCCAAGCACGTCATATCGTCGATATGGTTCATTATATGATTGGTTATGAACAGCTATAGCACATGATATCATTTGATGGCCTAATATGAATTCTTCACATTCTTCACTAAATTACCGTTTACTTAACAATCACTATAAAATTATTTAAGGAGCAGGGGTCGGACTCTCCGCCTTTTTTCAGGACACTCTCAGAGGTAAGAGAATTTCACATTTTTTGCCACCACTAATTTCATGCAGAAATACTTGTGGTATATTTGGAGAACTGTACCATGTTTATACAAGGGAGATATTATTTTATAAAAATTGTGGTAGCAAGCAATAAATTTGAAAAGTTCTCATTCGTGAGAGTGTCCTGAAAAAAGGGCGAAGAGTAACTACCCCTGAAGGAGGTTACTTTTTAAATTTTTAGATCTTTATAGTCGATTTGTGATTGTGATTTTAGCAATTACTAGTTGATATGTATCAAAGCTGGAGTGGTTTTACAAGAACTGAATATATAACTGGATCCCTATCATTGCACAGTGGTTGACAAGCATTGTGTTAACTTTAAACATATTTTTTATGAAGGAAAATACAAACTTCCTATACAAATACAGTAGCCGCCGCTTTATAAAATCACTGGTTAATAAAATCAGCCGCTTAATCTGATCAAATTGCTGGGTCAGGAATCATATTAGTACAAACCGCCGCTTAATAAAATCAGCATCGCCGGTTAATAAACTCAAAAGAATATCTCTTCAACAGTAAAAATGATCATGTATGTAAGCTAAACAACCAATTATATTTTATCACCGGATTTTTCATTAAAAAAAATATATATATATAGCAAGCCATCACATTTTTACTATTTGTCTAAAATTATGTGCCTCAAAAAAAAAAAAAAAAAAAAAAAGAAAGAAAAGAAAAGAAGAAGAACGAAAAACACGCCCCGCCAAATAATGCAGTTATGAATTCGAGGAATGAATTCTTCAAATGATTGGCCAATGAGTATTTTTTTTTCTTTTTTCTGTCTTAAAATATTCAAATAGAGTTTGTAGTTCTCATCTTGAAGCAACTTAGCTGCAAGATATGCAAGCGGGTAGTTTTTATTTTGAAGGTAAAGCATAAAATGTTGGTAAAGTATCATGGTTTTCTTCAAATGTATAGTCAAAAGAAGGCCACATCGAAGCTTGAAATTTCTCAGTTTGCTTCATGTGAACGATCATAATAATAAAAGTGATATTACTGCTTAAATTGTACCAAACGGAAGAGTGAATCGCAAGCGAAAATTAATAAGGAGAGCAGGCGTCATCAACGTAGCACTTGTAGATAGGTCAGTGCCCGCAGCTGTCCTATATTTTCACGTGTGCTTTATTATTTTAATACCACTAATTTTTTTTATACATTTTCTGTCAAGATTTAAAGCTAAAGCAATAGGTAAAAGTATACTGATTGATTAAAGTGGTGGGAAAATAATAAAATGCACGTAAAAATATAGGACTGCTGCGGGCACTGATAGGTGCAAGAATGCCAGGTCAAATAAAATATCCATCGTTTACGTAATTTTGTCCTTGAAAGAAAAGCTGAATGATAAGTAGCAAAAACTCCATCCCTACGGATGGCTAGTTTATATATGGAAGGGCGAAGAAGAATTTCTTTCCATATTTAGGTGATGAATACTCTTTTATTGAGTTCGGACATGTTCGCCGGATATAAAAATCAGCCGCTTAATAAAATCATTTTGTTGAAAACAAACTTGATTTTATAAAGCGGCGGCTACTGTACATACAATGTAGATAAAAAATAAATGTTCTTACAAAATATTGAAAATCATACTACTGAAGTATGATTAAAAAATATATGTATTTAATAGGAGACTGTAAAAAGAAAAAAAAAAAGGGGGGGGGTTGAGATAACAAATAAGTGTTAATTTTCTACATCTTGGAATTTGAATTAATCATTTTGTTAACTATTTAACAGTTTGCTAAATCGGATAATAATCATTTACATAATAAATATGTGCAATGTCATACCAGAGGACCCGAGATTCACCTATCTCGTAAAAAAAAAAAAAAAAAACAGTTGGGTGACGCATGCGAAAACTTTATTAGCACCAATTTACATCCAAGGTTTAACTAAATGTATGAGCTTTACGAAATTTCTTGATATCCAACGTTCACATTTTTTTTTTTTTTTTTTTAAACACCTTTTCTTATACCCGCTCTGTCTGTCACCTGCGTTTGTCCGAATGTGTCACATCTTTTTATTTATATCGCAGCAATCAGACCACCTAAAGACTTCGGAGTTTAACTAAAACATTAGTCACGTCTGACACTACAATTTAACACAGTCAGATTTTCGAATTTTTGACACAAAAATTGACGTCATTATCACTTAAAAATTTTTTTTGCACATTGATAAAATGCTAATATAGTTTACGATGCTAAAATCAGTTTTATTTATAAGATCCTCCTGGGCGATTTATTAAATTTTTGCGTTGAAGTACACCGAACATTTTTCGCCAAGAAGTTTAATTTACCAACAGCGATTTTAATCCAGGTAGCGCATAAAAAATATAAAAATTATAAAATACAAAAATATAAAAATATAAAAAAACACTTATTTTTTTAAAAATAAAATGCCCTTTTTCTAATGCACTAAAAAGAACAAAAGAACTTTTTCAGCTCAGTACCGCCGATCTGAATACTTGCATTTTACTACTATTCTAATAAAATTGCTCCTCAAATGAAGAAAAGGGCGGCTCAAACCATTTTATACCAAAATTTCGTGAAATTTTTTAAATTATTATGGATTTATAAAAATATGAGCTGAAATTAGCCAGATTGGAAATTTATGTATAAAATGGTTTCAGCCGCCCTTATCTTCGTTTGAGGTGCAATTTTATTGGAATAGTAATAAAATGCAAGTATTCAGATCTGCGGTACTGAGCTAAAAATTATTTTGTTCTTGTTAGTGCATTAAGAAAAGGACTTTTTTTTTTTTTTTTTTTTTTTTCTTTTTTAATAAGTGTGATTTTTAGATATTTTCTAAATACAATACAATCAAGTCTTGTTTTACATACTATAAAACGTAAAATATCATTAAACAACTTGGATTAAGTATTTTAATAATTTCATTGTTTTTCTTTTTCTGTTTTACTTTCTCTTACCCATAGGGTCGAGAAAGTATTGCTTTAGGGTCAAATTTTTGAACGTGAGTTTTTGTTATATTTGCATGTTCTGAGGTCCCCTAAATACGAAAATCAAGTTTTTAGCAAACGGTCTGTGTGTCTGTCTATCTGTCTGTGTGTCTGTTATCAGCATATCTCAAGAACAAATAGTAGCAGAAATTCCAAACTCAGTATTCTAAATGTGTATCATATAGGGATGCTACAGTAAGCTTTTCGTTGAGATGAAGCAAATGGTTCGTGTACAGGGACACACAAAAGTATTCAAATACATTACGTCTATGGGGGAAATTACAGGTAAGTAGAGTTTAACATCTATAGACTGCCCTAAACCAAATGAAACGAATATATATTTTGTGTAATAGAGATAGTCAAATGTAAATCTTTTTTGTGTATGTAGGATCTTCGCCTACCCCCCTGGGGGGGGGAAGTCCCCCTCGAGGGAAGTAAATTTTCATGATGGGTATCTTTCAAAAGAGCTCGCCAATATCTTTAAAATGAATGCTTGAACCATCGATCTCCGATAATTTAAAATAAAGTTTTAAATTTTTTTCATTTTTAACAAAAAAAAAAAAAAAAAAAAAAATCTTAATAGTATTTTTTTTTTACGTAATATTGAAAATAAATTCTTTTTTTTTTTTTTTTTTTTTTAATATTATATTTAGTGTTATACTACTTCTCTAATATGGAAACCGTGTGCATTATCATGGAAGATAATTCTTTAAAGAATAATTTTAATAAATTATTTTTACTGAGTGAATTTGTATAAGAAAATATAGAAGAAAGTCGTGTGGTGGCCACAGCACACTAATTATTTGTTGTTAGTGGCTGTGCTTTACTAATAATATTTTACCATTTCCAGGAAAGCTGTTCGGGAATTGAAATAAATTCCTCACAGAGATAGGGTGATTAATGTATGTTTTAAGCTAAATATTCATCGCCTGTGTTTTGTACATTAATGAAACAGGGGGCTGGGGAGGGCGGTAGCCTCCGTCACACAGAACTAATTATCATATAAAACTCTTCCTAAGCCTAATTTGAATTGTTTAACATAGGTTTACATAACAGTACTCGCTATCTTACCTCTTAATCTCCAACCTGTATTTATAGTATTAAATTTCCGGGTAAGAGAAAGTAGTGTGAGTGACACACCAGATTATTTCTTTTGTTAGCATAGAAAAAATAAAAAATAAAATAGAGACCGAAAAATTAATAAAAATTGCGTGATAGAATACATCATCACGACGAATCAATAAAGTTTATTATAGTGTTATTGAATCTGTAAGTCAATTTATTTCAATTAACTAATTTAGATGAATTATCTACTCAAATACATATCGCATTTTCATTAGATTTGCATGCGTTTAAATTAGACTCAATGAATATTATATTCAATTGCTACCGCATGAAAACTATAGAATGGTTAAAGATGTTAGAAGAAGGGTACTATATTTGGTGATGAAACCTAAATTTAAATAACTTGCTTTTCACTTTATCTTACCCATGTATACAAGAAAATTATTGTTTTTTGTGTCGAATTTTCGAAACTGGGTTTTTAATATATTTAAACATTCTGAGGTCTTCTGAATCCGAAAATTTGATTTTTTGCGGTTGGTCTCTGCGTTCAGTGACATAGTTGAAGGGGAGGGGGCGGTCCGCCCCGGGTAGCACCCGATCTGTATGGTGAGATGAGAAATCCTATAAAAGTGTTTCTCTTAAATTGAATAAATACATAAAAATAATATAAAATTAATTTTTGCCTAAAACATCTAGCTTTATGCAGTAGGTCGTGTTGGTGTTGGGGGTTAAGGCGCTAATTCACTGCACTAGAGTTCTGGGTCTGGGGGAAGTGCCCTCCGTCGTGGCCTTTCTGAGGAGTCCTAGCCCGTATTTATGCAAGTTTAAGCGACTTTTACACGTTTTTCTTAAACACTAAGTGAATGTTGTATCCAGGGCCCGATTAAGCTTTGAAGCTAGGGGAAGCTCAGTATCATTTCTGGGCCCCCCTTTCATTTCGGATTTTTTTTCATTCATATACCTGGGTGGTTTCTACACACAACATTAAAATCGTATAACTTATTAATTAAGAACATTCAGATTTTTGAGGCTAGAAAACAGATTTTTCCCGAAATAGTGAGTATTTTACCTTGCTTTAGGCGACCTTTCTCAGAAAAAATTCAATCTGAGGGTGAAAATATGAAACAGAAAATCCAAGAACCTGTTTTTAATCATTTTGGGTGCCCCTCTTAAATTTTGGAGGGGAAGCTTGTGCTTCCTGAGCCTTTTGGGTAATCAGGTCCTGGTTGTATCCATTTAATTAAAGTTAGTAAAAAAAAAAAAAAAAAATGAAAGTCATCATTTATTTCTCTGTGTCCGTTATTATCCAAGGTGTGTACGCTCTTTTTATCCATGCAGGGGTGACACCATTTATATCCGCCCCGGGTGTCACCCACCCTAGCTATGCCACTGTCTGTGTGTATGTGTCTTTGTATTTGTCTCTATGTATGTGTGTCTGTGTGTCTGCTACCAGCAAATCACAAGAATAAATATTAACTAAGAGACGAAATTTGGTATTCTAAATCTGTATACTACTTATACTTGAAAATTTTCATTGAGATCGAACGAATGGTTTGTGTACAGGGACATATAAAAATATTAAAATACATTACGTCTATGAGCGAAATTGCTGGTACATACAGTTTAGCATCTTTAGATTTCATTAAACAATATGAAACTGACATAATGCACAAAAAAGTATGTTTCCATAAGCCACAATGATAAAGAATTTTTCTTTGTGTCCCTCTCAAAAACTATAAGTGGTACATATTCCAAAATGCATGCAGTTAGTGTGACGGTGATGTATAATGTAACATGTATATAAATTTTCAGCTCAATTGGATATGGCGTTTAGACGTTATTGCATTTAAAAAAATTTCAGCCCAAAGGGCATAATGATAAAGTATTTTTCGTTGTGTCCCTGTGAAAGGACGATATGTGCTAGATTCACCAAAATCTATACACGTCTTGCAACGATGACCTATAGCATGTGTATAAATTTTCAGCTCAATGGAATCAGGTATTTAGACGCTGTCGTACTTTAAAGAATTTGGGCCCATATACCATGATGAAAAAGAATTTTTTTTTTTTTTTTTTTTTTTTTTTTTTTTTAATGTCTCTGTCATAGCCTCCTTAACTAGATGTCTGCCGCGTAGCTCGGAAAGTAGGCAACAGTTCAAGCGGTAGACAGCGCCACCTTGTATAGATTATGGGTCTTTGTTATTCAACTGTCACCAATAATTTAAGGATGTGATACATGATACATAAAATCGACGTTTCTTCAATCCTATTCGCCATTTATGTATATCATATCCAACTTTTAAAACTTTTTGGTGGCTGTTGAATAAAAAAAGTCGCGCATTCTGTACCAGGAGGCGCTGTCTACCACTTCAACTGTTGCCAAGTTTCCGAGCCACTCGGAAGGCATCTAGTTAAGAAGGCTATGGTCTTTGTAAAAAAAAAAAAAAAAAAAACAACAACAACCTCTAAGTGCTAGAGTCACTAAAATCAATAAGGTTCGTGCCATGGTGACCTATAACATACCTACCAAGCTCATTTGAACAAAGCGCTTAGACGCTATCGTGTTCATTCACACATATACATACACATCATCATAAAAATAGTAAATATGAACTCAAGGGACGTGTAGAAACACCAAAATCCCAAACTCGGATTTTTGACATAATTACAGTACTTTCCTTACATATCTTTGTTTTGAAACTAAAAGTAAAAATTATAATTTAACGGAAAAACTTACAACACAACCACAAAAATATATACTACGACAAAGAAAATAAAATTTTATCCATGATTTGCATGGTTTGGGAAGATTTGTTTATTGAGTCAAATAATAAATTTTAAACATACACAATTCACTCTTCCATTTACAGAGATTTATTTAAAAAAATTATTTTAGTAGAGTGTATAATAGATGTTATCATCGCGGAAAACAAAACTTGATTAACTCGAATTTATTCATCCACAAAACAAAGCTTAAATAACACAAAACAATTCATATTTTACCATGTTTTTATCAATTTCGATTCTTGTTTGTTTGTCTGGTACAAATCTTGCAGTCGATTTTTAACTAACTTCCCTACTAGCTAGACATTTGAAACTTTCAGAATAGTTCAAAACCCGATGACAACACAATACTTCGAAATCCGATTTTCGAATTTTTGATTAGTTTTCTTTTAATTAATTAAAATGTGAAAATAATAAACTTCATAATAACTTTAAAAATAGCCATTAAAATATTAGCTATAATTGCCGAAACGTCAGTGGAGGCCCTCTGTTGAGACTCAAAACGGTTTTGGGCTGTGTCTGTCTGTCGCGCGATAGCGGCCGCAAAAATAGCGCTATTGATTTGTAATTCGGTACGCGTGTTCATGAGCCCCACGAAATTAGCTGTATAGTTTTAGGTGTGTATTCCATTTGTAGCTCGTGTACAGGGACACGCCAAAGTTTTTCTTATCATTACGGCCTATGGGAGGAATTTGTATGTATCGCGATAGCGGCCACAAAAATCACTCTATTGATTTGATTTCGGTACGCGTGTTCATGTGCCCCACGAAATTAGCTGTATAGTTTTAGGTGTGTATTCCATTTGTAGCTCGTGTACAGGGACACGCCAAAGTTTTTCCTATCATTACGGCCTATGGGAGGAATCTGTATGTACCGCGATAGCCACCGCAAAAATCAAGCTATTGACTTCCAATTTTTGCCGAAACATCAGTGGAGGCCCTCTGTTGAGACTCAAAAGGATTTTGGGTTCCGTCTGTCCGTCTGTCTGTCTGTCTGCCGTGCAATAGAGGCCGCAAAAATCACGCTATTGACTTGAAATTTGTTACACATGTTCATGATCCCCACGAAATTAGCTGTATAGTTTTGGGTGTGCATTCCATTTGTAGTTCGTGTACAGGGACACGCCAAAGTTTTTTTTATCATTACGGCCTATGGGAAGAATTTGTATGTACCGCGATAGCGGCCCCAAAAATCACGCTATTGACTTGCAATTCGGTACACATATTCATGAGCCCAACAGAATTAATTGTATAGTGTTAGGTGTGTATTCCATTTGTCGTTCGTGTACAAGGACACACTAAAGTGTTTTTTATCCTTACGGCCCATGGGAAGAATTTGTATGTACCGCAACAGCGGCCGCAAAAATCCTTCGATTGACTTGCAAATTGGCGTACACGTTCCAGCTTTGCATATAAGTAGCTGTACAATTTTTTTTTTGCTATATTGTTTATAAACTGTGTACAGGGACACGCCAAAATTCTTAACATTACGGCGTACGGGGTGAATTTCGTTTAAACGCATTTTAATATTATTACTTTGCAATGAAGAAAATGAAACTAGCGTACGTGAGTAAGATGCTTAAATTTATGTTGTTTGAAGAAAATATGTGCTCTTAAGCTTTCTAATTAATGTACAGGACCTCACAAAAGTGTTCTGACAGTGTCACGTAGTCATCCAAACGATGTTAAATTTGGAACAATTATTTTAAACGCAAAAAAAGACGAAAAATTTTTACTGGTGTATACAATGTTTATGGTTTGTTTACAGAGACACAGGAAAGAATTTCGTAACATTAGAGCCTATGGACAAATTTTTATTTAAGCGCGGACTTTAATGCGTTTATGCTGAATTGAACTTAATAAAATTAACATACATTATAAAGATGCTTGAAATCATGTTTATTTTTTAAAAAGGTTATGTATAAACTAAATAATTTATGGGACCACACAAAATAATTCCGAGTATGTACTGTAATCATCCAAATGATGTCAAATTAGTTTGAAAAAATAATGAGCTATAATTAATTAGGTTTATTCTTATTATTGGCGTTAATAATGACTGTGGTTACTTTTCCAGGATACATAAAAGAATTTCGTACTATTGCGGTCTATAGTCGGTATTTTTTAAAAGTTTGTTTCAACATGGTTACACCGCATCAAATATAATGAAATTTTATTAGAATTTTAAAAGCATGTTTTCCTGTTGAAAATTGTGGGCATAGAATTGTAAATTAGTATAAAGGTTACGCATATTTCCGATATGCTATGTAATTTTTTTTGTATGAAATTTGGTATTTATGAATTTCAGGGAAATAATACAAGACTGTCGTTTATCAAGAATTCATATTGTTGCGTACATGGGGGTTCGTAAATTGTCCGAGAATGAAAGGCGAAACTTGCAAAAATTCAGTGATTTATTCACAGAAAGTTCCAGAAAAATACATGTCTATAAACCAAGTATCAGCTTCAATTCAACTAGTAAAGACAGCTTAAACAACAGCCGTTAACAGCAAAACAACAGTACAAACTGTTTAGCAATAACACATAAAACAAGTCTCCTCTAAAGAAGCTCAAAGCAAAGCAAGCATTTGATGAAACTGACACAGATCTGAGACTGACCGCCTTGGCAAAAATAATGCTCCTTTTATACTTTTCTATCGAACACAGACTATTCTGGAATATTCTCGTATCACATCAGCCAAAGAGATTAGAGCTTCCATATTTGGTATATCCCTAATAAGGATTTTCTCGCCAAGGTCGCCAAAAATAAATCACCAAGGAGGGAAACAGTCGCCAAATTTGGTGCCAAATCCATTTCTTCCCTTATTGGAGCTTTTTAATGCGTTTTCAAAGGAAAATTAGGCTATTTCGACGCTAAAACGACTAGAAAAGCACAAAATTAGCCTTTTATCAACTTACTAAACCTCTTTGAAAGAAATTATGCAAAAATAAATGCAATTATTTACAATGCCGTAACACTTTATATGATATACAAATAGGTATACAAAGAGAGATACAGCGGGGGGTTGTATCCTCAGGAATGTATCTGATTATGGTAACAAGTCGATCGAATTAATATATACTATTATATAATAAGGAATAAATAAAAATGGCCTATTGAATAATGTCTGATGCAAATAGGACGTTGAGGCTCCTGATCTGCAGATCCGCTAGTTTAATTGTTGAAAAAAAACGAGTTCATTTTCTTTCTACATAAAAATAAATACACTTAATTAAACGTGAAGGTTAAAAAAATTGTAAAAAGTTAAATTATGCATGTCACAAAAATTGACGTCATTATCACTTTAAAAATTTTATACGCATTGATAAAGTGCTAATGTAGTTCTATAGCTACGATGCAACAGAAAATTTAAAAAGATGTTATATAAAAAGTTTTTTATCTTATAATAATTATTTAAAATAAATTCTCTTCGTTGCTATGCGGAATTTCAATAAGTCAAGGTAAAATAATAATAATATATTAAATATGTATAATTTAACTGCGTTACGAAAAATTAATAATATAAACAAATAAATACACATGGGATTATATAATTTGAATTAAAGAATTACAATGTCATTTTTAATTTCTTGGAGATGTTTCTACTTCCAGACATATAACTATCATGATGCATAAAGATGAAGCTATTTGTTTTAAATATCATATAAACCAATGTCTAATGCAGTTGAACCTCGAAAATCCGAACATCCAAAATCCCGAAATCTCTAGAATCCGGACATTTTTCCGACTTTAGTTTTACTTTTAAAATAAGATTTTACTGTACCTTATTTCTACATTTCTTGTGGAATGCAGTTTAAAATTCTTTTAATTGAACACTGAATACATAAATATAGTCATAATCTTACAAATTTTTATACTACTTGACTGATAATTAAATATTTTTTTTTTTTTTTCTTAGAAACAGGTAAGTTAAAAAAAAAAAAAAAAAAAGTCCCAATAGAGTAAAACAGCTTTAAGCTACTGAAATGTTTTTAAAAAATCAACATAAAAATTACTTTGTTTCTATAGTTTTATTTGAGTTTTTTTTTAATGAATGAATAGTTTATTAGCAGTTATTTAGCAGGCATTATCAGTTGTCTATAACATTTTAGTTTAATGTGTTTATATTTTAATTCTAAATCTATTATAATTCTGTTTTATAATTTAGTTCGTCAATTTGATCGTCGTTTATTTTCACAAGCATAAAAATTGCATTTTGCATGTTATTATAATATCATAAAAAATTAGTTATTAATAAATCTCTAAAATCCGAAAAATTCGAAAATCCGGAATCGCCGCGGTCCCGCCAATTCCGGATTTTCGAGGTTCAACTGTAATTTGAACTGGCAAGGAAAAATAAGTTTGGAAATATATATGTAAAAATCTTAGAGGAGAAATAACCTCCTCTAAGGTAAAAATCGAGCTCTCTGCGGGCGCAGACCGACTACTGATAAAAGAATTTTCCGTAACTTTTTCTGCGATATGAACTTTTTGCGCCCCTCTATATTAGAGACCAAGTTACGTTTATACTGGGATCTACAGCTTAGTGTAGATTATGAACCACTATGAACATCCATGGCAAAAACGAGATTCGAACCCGGCACATGACAGTTGAAGGCCAGATCGAAAAAAGCAAATTGTAATCATATAAATGTACACGCTATCTACTAATTTTAGTGAACGGATGCTATTTAAAATGTGGATTATGTATACTACTTTTATAGTAAACGAATGTTATGAGGAAAAAAAAGCGTCAAAAAATTAGCATTTTTTACACGCTTTTATTTAGTTTTGAATATTGTTTTTTTTGTATGTGTGTGTGTGCGGTTCAAATCTAAGAATTTAATTTTCACCCACTTTCTATCGTTCAAGTGAACTGAAATTTAGAATACATGTATAACTCCTACAACAATATAAACTCAAGTTGTAACGCACTTAGGGGTGGGGTGAAGGGTGAGACTGAGACTGAGGATCTACATACCCAACTTTAGTTCAAAATTTATTTTAGAATTTTAACCCACTTTCTACCGTCCGATTGAGCTGAAGTTTTGCATACAAGTACATAGGTATTCAAAATTTAAGCAACAACTTGTTTTCTCGTTTTCTTCTTTTGCGTATAATTTTTAAACAAATAAATATATGAACATAAAACTTAGATGGCATGTTCGTTATCATATCATTAACCGAATTTTATATAACTTTAACATAAATAATAATTTGTAAGCTAATAAATAATAATTTTTTCTCGAAAATGAGCTTTGGAAAAAAATGATAAATTTCAACAATTTTAGAAAAGAAAACTTAATGAAAAATGGTCATAAGGATGCATTACATGCATCCATGTGTTAGATTAAAACAGAATCTTTTTATCTGTATTCACTTTTCTGTTTCTTCTTTTTTACGCATCTGAATAACTTTTTAAAAAATATACATACAAATATGAAAATTGGATAAGATGTTCATTATAAAAATATTAATCGACATTTTTATTATTCTGGTGATGCTCATAGTTTACAAATTAGTAATTATATATATTTTTTAAAGTCTATTGTAAAAGTAAAAGAGAAGTTAATACAGAAAGAAAAATTGAGATTTAGAGTAACATTTCAAGGCATGCACGTCTTCATCTATCTGTAATGCATCCACTGCAAGCACTACGTTTTAGTTTTCATTAAGTTTTCTTTTCTAAAATTGTTGATTTTTTTTTCCTCAAAGCATACTTAAAAAAAAAAAAAAAAAAAAAAAAAAAAAAGAAGAAGAAGAAGAAGAAGAATTAT
Source organism: Salticus scenicus (assembly GCA_963930645.1). Taxonomy (NCBI): domain Eukaryota; kingdom Metazoa; phylum Arthropoda; class Arachnida; order Araneae; family Salticidae; genus Salticus; species Salticus scenicus. The sequence goes on from OZ005649.1 coordinate 35,892,278, forward strand.
TAGTTTAAAAATTATTACTCATGCTAAAATTAAATAAAATTCGATTAATGGTATGATAACAAACATGCCATCTAAATTTTATGTTCATACGTTGATTTGTTTAAAAAATATGCGCAAAAGAAGAAAACGATAAAATATGTTTTTGCTTAAATTTTGAACACCAGTGTATATTAACATCCACTAGCAGACTTTGCCCGCTTCGCTGGTCACTAAATTTAAAGGAAACTCTTTTCTATATAGCTTTATAAAAATAAAATAAAATAAATTACTGAAATTGTTCAAAGGCTCGCTTCAGGTCCCTACTGCCTTCGGCAGCGATTTGGTCATCCACTGCAACTCGGGCGCTTGTCCCTATTACCTGCGACAATGGTTTACCAATGAGCTTCTATTTAGGTGCTTTTATTTTGTTTATCGAATCAACCATAAAATGACAGATATTTCACGCCAAATATTACAATATGCTGTGACTGGCTACGTCTGTCGCATGAGACAATTAATTTTTTGTGTTTATATATAATTCATGGTTTGTAAACCTGATAGTACAGCTTTAATATAGAGCTATACAGCTATATATACCTAATTAATTTTCTAATAACTCACAAACAATATCCTGCTTTTTTCATTCTACCGAAAACATCTCTTTAAAACCATCGTCACCTTTTACAATAAATCACTAATTAATTTTTTTAATTAAATTTCTTCATTAATACCCTCGTCATCTTTCACGATTAAGTTAGAGGATGTCTCAAGGTCAATACCAACTCACCCACACCCCTCAGGGGGTGGTGCGACACCCGCAAGGCTTGCCTGCGCCTCAACGCCTCCGGCTGGTCTAGAACTCTCATCCGTACCCTACTATGGTTTTTAGGTTTAAAATAGTGCTTGTTGAAATAAATTTCCTATGTTTAAAACTGCATTTTTTCTGTAAATTTTGTGTAAAAATAAATCATTTATGTTTTTATATATATGATGCGCTACTTAGATTAAATGGCTGTTGCTATATTAAACTTCTTGTCAAAAAACGTTCGGTGTACTTCAACACCAAAATTTAAAAAATCGCCCAGCAGGATCTATTAATGAAACTGATAAAATAAAAATATGGTTCATAGAGTTTAAATAATCTATTTAAAAAAACTTTTAAAACCCAAATTTTTAATGTATCGTATCACATACATAGATATAGTAATAATATATAGATTGATCATTGGGGAGAAAAAGGTGATTCCTTTTCGCTCGGGAAAAGACGGCGATTTTACCAAAATATGGCAGTCTTTCCCCGAGTGAATACACACGGGAGTACACACGAATATTTTAGCAAATAAAATTCATGACTAATTTATTTACTAAAGGTGAATGAAAAACTCCAGATATAGTTTCAAATTCATTCTTCTTTTTTTCCTTTTTTTCCTTCAATACCACTTAATGGCTGATTCCAAAGCTTTTTTTTCGGCATCAAAAATCTTTGCACGATAATATGGGGATGATAGATCTATATATATTATTATATCTATGATCACATAAATCTTTTCGAAGTTAGAATAAAACTTAATTCGAAAAGAAAAAAAAACAAAAGATGTAACTTTTTTGTTTATTAACCAAAAATATTGATGAAATTTGAAATGCAAGTTGGTCTTATGGGGTACAGGCTGTATATTATATTTTTGTGTTCGTGAGAGAAAATTTAAAAGAATTTGAAAACTTCAATTTTTAACCCCACTTCAAAAACATGTGACTTAATGTGAAGCAGATTTTTATTTTTATTTTCTCCTAACGGTTTCCATACAATCTTCTGCTGTTGCCACCTAAAATTCATACTTTAGTTAATTTTAAAAAATCTAATTGTCCGATTGATAAACTGTTTAAGCATCGGATTCTCAAAAATTTCCCCCTTCATTTGATATCTTATTTGTAACGATACGACTGATATTTCTAATTTATTTTCTAATTTTCTGATTTATTTTCCTCATTTTAAATAAATGTACGTTTTTTTTTTTTTTTTTTTTTTTTTTTTTTTAATTATTATTATTCTGTCAAAAAAAATTGGCAACAATTAAATTATGGATAAAATTTAAATGGCTTATTTATCAGAAATTAGAAGGTTATTATTTTCACATTTTAATTAATTAAGAAAAAACTAATCAAAAATTCGAAAATCTGTCATCGATGTGCACAATGACCCTTCGGGGGGCACCTTTGTGTTAAATCTCGTGACTGTCCGAGCTACCGTTTTCGAGAACAGTGAAATATATATACAAATATTGCTCACTTAATAGTATAAGATAGCGGCTTAATTGGAGTTTTTAGCACATTTTGAAATGAAAGCATGTTTTTAAAATTTTTTAATCTATGCCTTATTAAAATTTTTTGTTACGTTTTGGCACCAAACCGTATTACTATTTCAGATGTGATTAAACAGGTGCTAACTTTTACGCATTTTTATGCGCGATAATATATATGCTTTGCACCAGAAGTTTTGACAACATTTAATTTAAAAAAGTTCCATAGCGAAAATATGATTAACTGTAAATAATTTAACTAATAAATTATTAGTTTCAAATAAGAATCTTTCTCTCTTAAGTTGGCAGCCATGTGATTAGAGATGTTTTAAAAAGCTAATAAGTAAAAGTTGCATTTTTAAACACTTTCTAATAAAGTTTAAAGTCTATTACGACTTTGGTTTGCCTGCCAGTGTGTAATTCTCGAAAATATTATTAGAATTCTTGAAAATTTATTATGTTGTTTTTCAGGTTTCTATAACATATATCCTATTGAAAATAGTATGTGTATGGACTAACGGTTTGTGCATAGGGACACACAAAATATTTCCAATACATTTTAGTTTTCGGGAGAATTTTTTAAAAATCTGTATATTTTTAAAAATGTATGAACAGCATTGAAATTTTGCGTGTGTTGTCATAGATACACTGTCAGCTAGAGGTCTGCACGGGCCGAAATTTTGAGGCCTGGGCCCGGTCAGGCCCGGCTCAAAAATATGTAAAAAAGACTGCATGCCTTTCTATGAAAATGATTTTTAGTATGTGTTTTACAGAGGTTTTATAAAGCCAAGCAATATTATGTTCTTTAACAAAACAGCTGAACTTTTACAAGATAATTTTATATAAAAAGAAATTCATTATTACAGACGTACAGAAAGCACAATGATAGACAGAAAGTCATATCGAAAATATTAACATTCCTCAAACAATATAGGAAGGCATTAAAAATGGTTAATACTGCTAAAAATGCACTTTCAACCATTTCCATTTATATGCCATAATATATCCGAATCCTTTCATGTGACAAAATCCGGTAAAAAGATATTCTTGCACACCCTACTCTTGCACATCCTAAAAATGATACTAATTTCATCCAGTGCACTGGAAAATAGAGGAAAAGTTCAAGCGAAATTATTTTTATATCATTCATACCACCTAGACTCTACAGACCATAGGACATAAATCCACATAGACACTAACGCATCTAATTTCTTTTGTTTGTACGTACATGTTCTTTTGTTTGTACGTACATGTTCTTTTGTTTGTACGTAGAAAAGATGCCTTTGCACATGCTAGTAATGATGCTACTTTCATCCAGTGCACTGGAGAAAAGAAAAAGGAGCCTTAGAGAAAAAGTTACAGCGGAAGGATTTTTATAGCCTTCATACCACCAAAACTCTACAGACCATGGCACACAAAGCCTTATACACAGTAACGTATCTAATTTTTTTGTTTGTACATGTGCGCAAACTAGTAGTGACATGCGTACTATTTTGAAGAGGGAACCATTCAATATTACTTTAAATAAAATATATTAATTTCGACACATGCTAAAAATATTTGCTGAAAATCAGATCGCGACAGACAGATAGACAATTAAATTACAGAGATTCTTGTAACAAAATAAAATTTTATGCGACATACCAGCCTATAAAATTATGTAAAATAAATGACTGAAAAAATGTTTTATCATTTTCCTTTTTCATTGATTAACGAGGAAACTAGAAAAAGATTCGGGTCGATACGGCCCAGAAAAAAATTCATCCAGGCCCGGCCCGAGTATACAAAAAAAATTTAGCCCGAGCCCGGCCCGGCCCGGCGCGAGAGCAAAGTGAAAAATTCGGGCAGATGTCTACTGTCAGCTATCAGTGAAAATGCTCAAATATATGTTTTAAATTGTATTTATGTATTTTTTAAAATAAAAATTTAGGGCACTGTTATACAGGGCTACCTAAAAGCAGTCGAATACATAGTTTTTTCTTTGATGCGTTTGATAGAAAGACTTTTTAAGGATAATATGTGCATCGTTATAAAAACTTTTACTTCAGTCTTGCGGTCTGAAGCATTTTTAGTGCTAGAGGCCTATTTCAGTCGGTACAGTTGTCGAATTTTTATACGTCACTCTTAATAGTGCTAAGGGCCTATTTCAGTCGGTTTATTGAATGGGGATTTATTGAATGAAGTCCCCCCAAGCAGGGACCGATTTACTCACTTGGAGGCCCAGGGCACTCATGTTCAATGGGCCCCTTTTCCTCGTACTTTAATATTACAACAAACAAAACAAATGCATATTTTTTATTCATGCGTCTAAAAATTCTCTTCACTTTTCATTTTATTGGTAAGATTAAGGCTTAAGGGGGTATTCTGGTCTAGAAGCCTGAATTTTAGGCATTTTTTAAAGTAAAAAAAAAAAAAAAAAAAAAAAAAATGAAAAACGTTTTTACTATCCATTTTTTTATATGTTTTTTATTGACATTTTGAGAATGTAAAAAAAAAAATCACAAAAAAAAAAAAACCAAAATTCGCCGAGATACAGGCCGATGGAGTGAGGGCTTCAAAAAAAACGGTGCGTCCTGGTTGACATGATTTCAACCCTTGTAGTGATCTAAAACAAAAAAATCAAACAAATTTTTCATTAATAAAGATGTCGCTATCGGGTTGACCATTTTCAAAAAAAAAAAAAAAAAAATGACAAAATGGCGTCGACTTGAAAAAAAAAAAAATTTTTTACCCGACTTTTTTCGACCTTTTCGAATTTTTTAAAAATATTGAAAATCAAAATTTTTTCAAATCTAAGGCAGACGCGATAGACAGTTGTATAAACAAGATATATACCAAATTTCAAAGCAATCGGTTCAGTAGAACTTGAAATATCATGTCAACCACCTCAAAAAAAGTAGTTTCGAGAAAAACGCGTTTAAAGTTTAGGAAACAATTCTAATGGAATAACTCTGAAAATAATATGTTATACTCACTTTGCATCAATCGGTGATCCCAGATCCATACATTGGGCCTTCCTCCTTCTCATAATTCAGCTCTTGAGAAGTTCTTGATTTTTTTAAATTTCTAGACCAGAATACCCCCTTAACTAGATCTGAAGCTTGTCTATCGGATCAATGTACATCGCGCCTGTGTATATGCTCTGCAGTGCGTGGCTCGGACTTAATTAGCCTTAGTAAGAGTTTGGAAATCAGTATCAGTAGTATGCAGTTGTATTTTCATTTAACGAAAATATTGTAATTTTTTTAATAAGCTGATAGTTTCCTTGAAAGATCATACAGCTTATTTATAAAACAGCGCAGCAATACCTCCATCCATTGACGAAAAAACAAAAAATAATTATTATAACAAATTCGGAAATTTTTCATTTGAACTATTTTTTTTTAAATATATGATGGAATTTCTTGGAGGCCCCCTAAGTGTGAGGGCCCAGGGCACATGCCCCGAATGCCCTGCCTTAAATCAGGCACTGCCCCCAAGGCCCAACTTTGACATGAGTCCTCCCCCAGGCCCAACTTTGACATGAGTCCCCCCCCCCAAGGTACCCCTATTTCAGTCGGTACAGCGTTGTCGAATTTTTATACGTCACTCTTAATAGTGCTAAGGGCCTATTTCAGTCGGTTTATTGAATGGGGATTTATTGAATGAAATCCCCCCAAGGCACAACTTTGACATGAGTCCCCCACAAGGTACCCCTATTTCAGTCGGTACAGCGTTGTCGAATTTTTATACGTCACTCTTAATAGTGCTAAGGGCCTATTTCAGTCGGTTTATTAAATGGGGATTTATTGAATGAAGTCCCCCCAAGGCACAACTTTGACATGAGTCCCCCCCAGGGCCAACTTTGACATGAGTCCCCCCCAAGGCACAACTTTGACATGAGTCCCCCCCCAGGCACAACTTTGAGATGAGTCCCCCCCCCAGGCACAACTTTGACATGAGCCCCCCCCCAAGGTACAACTTTGACATGAGTCCCCCCCAAGGCACACCTTTGACATGAGTCCCCCCAAGGCACAACTTTGACATGAGTCCCCCCCCAGGCCCAACTTTGACATGAGTCCCCCCCAGGCCCAACTTTGACATGAGTCCCCCCAAGGCCCAACTTTGACATGAGTCCCCCCCCCCCAAGGTACAACTTTGACATGAGTCCCCCCCAAGGCACACATCCCCCTCATTGGGAAAAAGAGAAAAAACGTTTTGCGGCTATAAGACAGTTTGGACTTCCAACGTTATTTGTTACAGTATCTGCAGCTGAAACACATTGGTTTGATTTAATGAAAACTTTATCATGGAATTTAGATCGTCACGAATTAACTAAAGAAGAATTTGTCGATATTAACAAGTTTAGCAGTAGGTCTCTGGCACTAAATTAAAATCTGTCAATGTCAGATTTTCATGTTTTAAATAATGAAATAATGTCGTGTCTGTATAATTTTTTTTTTAAATGTATATTTATACATTTTCTTCATGAGGGTGATATCAAATTAGTGAAAATTACGTTATTTTGATAAAATTACAGAAAAAGTTTAAAAGATACTTTTTTTTTTTTAGTTTTTATTTTGATCCCCATAGAATACTTACGTCAAAATAATGAAAATTACGTCAATTAGACATATAATCGTAAAAAAAAAAAAAAAAAAAAAAAAAAAAATAGCGTCATATCCCCCCCCCCCTTTTTTTTTTCAATTTAAGTATTTTGTATTTTGTAGATCATGTAGAATAAAACCCAGCACGAATATTTGAAATTCTTGCCTGGCTTTTCGAAATTTTTCAAAGAATTTTTAATAATATAAGCTCAAGGCATTAATTATAGACAAAAATAATTTTTTATAATTTAAATTTATTTCCAATCTCTTCTCCTCCAAAAATAAGCAAATAAATAAAATAATAATAAAGAGAGAGAGAGAGAGTGAAAAGAAAGAAAGAAAGAAAAGAAAAGAAAATACATAAACAAACAAAATATACTTTCTTTCTTTAATTTTTTTATTATTGTTCGAATAATGATTATGCATAAAACTTAAAGGCATTCGTTTTGTTTTGTAATACCGTTTTATTAAATGCATTATGCCATTATTTAAATTTTTAATAAAATTCTTTGACGAGATTAACCGAGGAAAAAGATTCATTAAGAAAAACAAATTGAACGAAAAATAAACTGATTAATTTAATTGAATTTTATCTTGATCTAGTGGCAAATTAACGTTTTTTAGAAACTGCGAAAAGCTGGATTTTGCTAATATAAAAACGATCATTTATTTTTTATTTCATTTGTGGCCAATTTTGATGAGCGAAAAAGGAAAAAAGAATCTGGTTTGACAACTACCTTTTGTATCTACCTCAATACCACCTCTAATCCAGTTGCAAACTCTTTGCTGGGTCGCACTCGTTGTTGTTTAGTTTAGAGATGATCGGAGATCGGACATTTAAATCTCCATTGCTGCCAGTCAGCTGTTTCTCTACCCATGATTCCATGCAATATTTTCCTGTGACGTCAAACGCAGTTTACAAGCAAAGCTTGAGCGAGTTATGTTGGAGAATTGAACTGTGAAATCTTTTCTATATATTGTTGTTCTAAACCTAAAGCTTTATTAAAAGTGCATCATCAGTTATTAGTTCTTATTTGAATGATCTGTGTAATTTAATTTTTGATGGAAAGGTAACTGCTGCAGGTAAGTGACAATTACAATGTTATTACAAAGTTTCTTTCTCTTCATCTCGGAATGTATTTTGATAGCCAGCGTCGTAGCAATACAGATGTTTTGTTGTTATGCCATAATCGTATATAAAACGTTCGATTGGTATTAACTAAGAACACTAGCATTAATATGGGTTAGATGTGTATTTGAAATCGTATTTTTTAGAATAAGGAATAGTTCAACTATTTCGTATGCGCAGTTCGAAATTGGTTGGAAGCTTTTGAAGCGATAAAAATATTTATTGAACAATTACTGACAGATTTTGTCGAGTGATGCTATAGTAACCAAATGATTTATTGCATAATGTAAAAGTGTTTTGCATTCATACGTGATTGCAGCAATACATTCATGTTTGCAATATAGCGTAACTTAATTAAATTAACAATAATCTCATTGGCCTTATCTGATATTTATAAGTTCAATGATGTAAATAAATGAAAATTATTATAATATGTATTTTATGTTTTTTTAAATTCACTTTTTTTTTTTTAAATAATTTATGTAGAGAATGTGAATGATCCATGATTCATTTATATAGAGTAATAATAATAAATAAATAAAAGCCTGCGAAAAATAAATAAAATAAAACTTGAATTCTAAATTTTATTTTTTATCAATATTTTCTTATTCCGAATAACGATTAAATAAATTTAATGTGGTTTAACTAGTTCTTTGCAGTGTTTTGTGTTTACTTATTAGTTTTAAAAATTGCATAAAAGCATAAGTTAAAGCAATTTGAATAATGGCTTCAATAATATGTAAATTGAAGTAGTATTTACTTTTTACTTGAAGTATATATATTTTTTAGTTTGATTATTTTACTAATAGTATTATATATGGTTACATTATTCTAATATATTAATTTACATTGTCTCATATTACTATATCTATTTGTTAACCAGTTTTGTATATCATTAAGTTTTGAATATGGTACTGAACCTCTCTTTTACATTGCATCTTGCATGCGTCCTATACAAAAAAGTTTATTTGCTTATTTTATTATTATTATAGTCATAGTCATATGTTTTGTGAAGTATTGAATTATTATTTTGTTTTGTTTGTATATCATAATGTTTATCTGTATCAGTAAGAATTCTCAGCTTGAAATATTGTTATATTTTAATTCCAAATGACGTATGATTTTCCTTTTGGAATACAAAGAATTATTTTTAAACTTCATCCAAAATAAAAAATACTATACTATTAGTTCTAAAAAGAAAACATGTTTTTAATTTATCTAAAATATCAAACCTAGCTTATTGTGTATTTGGAATTTCTATTACTTATGAAATTTTTATTTTATACACAAAACTTATTTAAAAATTTGCAAATTTATGCACAAATAATTAATAACTGGCTTTGCTGAAAGAAACTGGAATAAGAAAATAAAAGATTTATTTTCTTTATCTGTAGAAGGTTCATCCACTTAAATGACAAGTTTTACAAAAATCCATCCTAACTTGATTTATCATAATTTATTGTTTCTTGGTGAGTTTTTTGTTTTTTATTCCGTTAGTGAATCACAAATTATTACTCATTACATTAGTCATTAGTCTCTTCTCTTTTGTTAACCCAAGTGTATATTACATCTGAATAATTCATTTTTAGTTGTCAGAATATATCCATTTATTACATTTATTAAATTGAAGCTAGATTTTTATGAATATATGTCTATTCTTATTTAAAAAAACTAAAATATAACTTCCCAAATTTTCAAGAAATGACCTTGGAATTATTCTGGAATATCTCTGTAATCCTTTTGTATGTTTTGTGTAGAGAATGTTAAACTTTTACTTGGTAAAAGGAATTTAAAATGTTTGACTGTTGATATGTTCTAGAATTTATTCTCATTTATTATTATTATCGATTAGTTTACATTTTTTTTCCTTTTCTTTTCTTTTTTTTTTTTTTTTTTACATTACCTACCCTTGTTATTATTTTGTTTACTATATGTTTCTTAGTGTAACTTAAGAAAGTTGTGCTATTTGTTTATTTTATTTATTATATTATTTTTATTGTGATATTATGAATTTTTATTTTAATCTTATGATATGGCTATGTTCATTGTTAAGTTATCGATACACAAAACTGATTTAGGAAGTACAGATTAGCGTCACTGCACAGAATCATCTAAAATATCTGTGATAAAAAACAGCTAAATTACCAAAAAAAAAAAAAGAGGAAATTTTTTAGGATTCTAATTGGCATCACGGGGAATGAAAGGGTTAAGGATTTTAAAAAGCATTTTGACCTTGATCAAAACTGAAAAATTCTGAAATAATGCTATTGCTGGGAGCCCACATTATCCATTTTCTAAGGGCCCACTTACCATTGGTAAGTTGACAACGCTCTCAGTTCACCTTCATCACTTATAGCAACATAAATTTACTTACTACGAACTAGCTCCATAATTTATGATACTGGCATAAACGTCTTACTGACTGTGAATTAGGGATGAAACGGATAGTGATTTTGCCGGATATCGGATATCCGGAGCTCCTTTGCCTGCCAGATACGGATATCCAGCATTAGTTTTGATTTTTGTTGTGTGTATATTTTTCTTTTTCTTTATTTTAAAACAATAAAATATAAACATATTTCATATACTATTCTTTTAAACACATTTTAAATATAACTTATCTTAAGCATATTTATTTAGCATTCTATTTATTTGTGCAATATTGCGATGAAGAATAAAACTTAAGTCTAACATACTCATTCCTACACTTGCAATTTGTCACAAAAATATAGGTTTTGTTAAGAATTATAAAACAAAAACTTATCATTTACGCATTTTTTACAGTACTAAAAAATGTGTGCTTGATATGTATTAAAAAAAATTAAACAAAATATTTTACTAATATACTCATAGTTGAAGGGTTGGTTATTTTCATAAGAAAACGTATATATTGTGGCCATCAGACACTACTTACTGTTTAAATTGTGCAAAAGTTTAACCATAGCTTCACACAATAAATATTTTACATATGGAGTTTGGTGCAATTTTAATCAATAGATGCTGAGATATAGGCTTGTGAAAAATCATAACAGCAGATCCACTTGTCGGCTGATATACACCTAAATAAAGCCGACATCAGTTGAACGGAATTTTTGTCACACACACACACAAACACAAATTTTTAAAAATTGATCAAACCAGGTTCTGGACCTCTTAAAATGTGTAAATCCAGCAAAAACCAAGTGTAGAAAATTTTTGTAAATCCAATACTTTCGTTTGAGACATTTATAAGAAAACATAAAAGAAAGAAGAAAAAAAAATGTAAAAGCTTCAAAGGCTTAGTATGTTATGGCCATTACGAAACTTTATTTTGTATAACTCTACATAACAAAACTACACACTGTTTAACATGCACAGAAGAAACTTAATAATAGCTTCGCACAATAAAGATTTTAGATATGGAGTTTAGTGCAATTTTAATCAGAAGATTGTGAGATCAAGTGGAGAATCATAGAAGGTGGGGAACAACTGCGACATCTATTGGTCAATATACACCCAAATTAAGCCAGCTTTCTTTCTCTTATTATTTATCTTGCATATCAAGTTAAGTGTAGTTAAATGCTATAGATGTTGAGATTTAGACTTCCCATTCACAGGGTAAATTGCAGTATAGTATAGCCACTTAAAGACCAATATGCACCAAAATTGAAGCAACATGTTTCATAAAAATGGCCCTCTCACATACCAAATTTTGTATAATTATACACAAATAAATCAAAGATAATTTCTCCATTCACGGGAAAATTGCAGCATAACAGCATCGTTTATTGGCTGTTATGCACAGAAATTAAATAAACATATTTCATAATAGCCCTGTGACATATTTAGTCTTTTTTTTTAAATTATACACAGTAGAAGTCCTCCTTTAAATGGGAGAAATCACAGTATAGCAGCGGCACCTATTGAGTAATTTGCACCAAAAGTCGATGGGCATTTTTTTTTGTTGTTGTTGTTAATGCGCAACTATGTATAAATTTATATGGAATTCTGTGCATTAACTCTTGAACTAGAGCTACTACACTAAGCTTTTGTCAGACAGACATTTTCTAAAAACGGTCAAATTCAAAATTCTGGTTCACTCAAAATCCGTAAATCCACCAAAAACGGGAAGTTGAAAATTTTTACGAATAAAATGCTTTCTTCTATTGAATATAGAAGAAAGTAATGATTCAAAACAAATTTATATTATTGTTTCTTTAAATGCTTTTTACTTATTTTATATTTTTATATTCTGTACAGATAAGAAAAAAAAATTTAGATTATTTATTAAAATCCTTTAATTAAAAGTAAGTTCAGTTTTTCTAATGTGTACAAAATCATAAACTTTAAATAATTGAGCTTTTTTTTTATAGTTTTTTTTTTTTTTAATTCTTTAAAGATCTGAAAAGGAAAATACAGACTTCAAGAAAATTTAAATATTACTTCTATTTGAAGTCATTTTAATTTTTGGGACTATATCTATGCAGCACAATGGGAAATTCAGGTGTTTTAGCAAGATATTCCATTAAAAGTGCAAATTTATATAAATTGGAGTGTTTTTTTTTTTTTTTTTTAAATCCAAATTGAATAGGTAGATGACACGTGTAATTGAATAGGTAATGGCACAGACAATGATGCCAGAGGGTCTGCTAGTATAAATATATGGTCACAAAAACAACTTTCTTGTGTTGGGAAAAGTGGATTGTAAATAAACAGGCTGGTTCTAGTCAATAAATGCACATTATTTGACTCATTCTCGAAACAATCTAACAACTTTTACTTCCAAGACTAACAATATTACTAAACATTCTTAACTTATTAAACAAAAATCATGAAAACAGAGTTATATGCACTACTGCAGAGGATGAATATTATTTGTTCACGAACAACAATAAACAGCTCTTTTTATTGTTATGGTGAAGATTAGGGGGAATGTTATAGATCACTCTGGAAAATCCTAGCTAACTCTGCACAAAATTAAAATAGGCTTTCTATATCTCTTAAACCTGAAGCTACTTTTTGCTAAATTTGTTTGCTAAAGAGGCAAATACGACTTTTGCATTTTTTTTCTTTTTTTACCTTTACAAGCTACAACCGATCTTTTTTTTTTTTTTTTTTTTTTTTAAGAAGTCTCAAAATTTTCATTTGAGGGGAATTTAAGCTTGAATTTTCTTCTCCGGATATCCGTCTTGGAATCATCGGATATCCGTATCCGGACTGCTGATATCCGGTACCCCGTCGGATATTTAAAACTCAGCCGGATAGGCCGGATACCGGATAGTTACCGGATATCCGTTTCATCCCTACTGTGAATATTGTAATTTGAAAACTTCATTTATTAAAATTTGAAGATTTCCTTAATGTGGTAAAATAGGTCAAAATTTAGCATAAGCATGCTTGCTATGAAGCTTTTACATTAGAAATAGTATGAAATTACATGGAAACTAAAACAAGAAGCTAACCTTTTAGTAAAATTGATCAGCAGATTAGGATATGGTAGATGTATTGAATCAGGGGTAGGGTAGCCTAGTGAATGGGGCATTTCTGTCAAGACCATAATGAATGACCAGGCCAGTTCATTTCTCTTAACATGAATGTAGTATGACATATAGCAAAAATTTATAAATAAATATGTGATGAGGAACTTAGCAAATCCGCCTATGCCAGCCCCACCAGTTCTGTGCTCAAAGCTGCTAGATGGGAAGTACTGGTTTCCAGTGCCGTTCCAAGGGTGGGGCAGAGGGGACGGTCCGCTCTGGGCCTCTGATCTTCAAGGACCTTCGAAGAAAATGAACCTTACCTATATAGTATATTGAATGAAGTTGTGCCATTATTTTAACGCAAAACGTTCCTGTATTTTTCCCTTTAAGTTGTAGGTTTCTGTCTAAAGAGCCTTAATGTACAAAGTGTTATCCTAGAGCAACAACTCCAAAACTAAACTAGTATATTGTGGCCACGGCCACCACATGACTTTCTTCTATATTTTTCTATTAAAATTCCCCCAGTAAAAATAATTTTTTAAAATTTTCTTCCTGATGAATGCAGATGATTTCCATCCTAGAGAAGCAGTATAACACTAAATATCAAAAGAAAGTCAATTTTATTATCTGTATGATATCTTCAAAAACTTGTGATTTTTTTTTTTTTTTTTTCTTAAAAATGAAAAACTCGATAACTTTATTTCAAACTACTGCAAATTGATGGTTCCACCAATATTTTTAAAAGTATGTATGAGCTATTTCGAAAGATACCCATAATGAAAATTTGCCCTCCTTTGGGGTGGGGGGACCACCACCAGGGGACTAGCTTCTATTGAATATTGAAGCAAGTAAAACATTCATTTATGCAAAGTCTAACAAAAGCAGGGCAAGCGAGACTAATAAACCTGACTTTCTTGTTAGGTTCGCTTTCTGAATTAATCTTAAAACTTACTTCATTGTCTTTTTTTAGTTATTGAATTAAGTGAAGAAATGCAAGGGGGTGGGGCCTCAATGTAGGAGAAACTCCAATTAGAGTGACCCCTAAAGAGATTTTTGCTCCGGGCCTCGAGAGTTGCAGGTCTGCCATTGTGCCATTGCTGGCTTCGATTCCAGTTCGCGCTAATCAACCTAGCCATTCAAACTGTTCCATGGTTTTCTCCGAAACTTATCTGAATACGGACTAGGACCTTTTAGAAAGACCCCCCCCATGAAGGGCACTCCACCTATACATCTAGGATCCTAGAGTAGTTAATCAGCTTAAAGCTATGCAATCAACAAACACCTATGCCAACTAGTTAGGATAAAAATAATTTGAAATCTAATGAAATCTAAATTTTCATACAGTTAAAATAATTATCTGTCATTACTCTTTAAGAAATTAACATATATTTTATTATGTTATATATACATTATGAATAATAATTAGAGGTTGAAATTAAGAAAATCAAGTCATTGGTTTGCAGAACCAGTAATTTTAAGATTTCACTGGTCCATATCTAATACATACTTTTACTAGCCCATTCATATTTACCAGTTTATATATATATATTTTTAAAGTATTATATTACCGTAAAATCCCAATTATAACACCCCCCCCCCTCGAAAATAAGCCCCATCCCCACTTTTAGGCAATTTTGAATTTTTTCCATAATCCTAAAAATAAGCCCTCCCCCTATATATATATTTTTTTCATTTTGAGTAAAAAAATAATTTCTGAAATCTTATTTATATTTAATGATTTTAAATAATTTTTACAGTAAAAATTATTAACTCCCTCCTCTCCTGCTTTAACAAATAACAATGAAGTGTGGGAATGAGAACTATAAAATAACTTGTATAGCTCTATATGAAATCGAAATTGTAAACCTATTTTTTGATAGATGGCAGCACCAGTCTTAATTCCAGACAAGAATAAGGCTGGGATTGCAGTGCCTCGTTCTTAAGTCTGACCTTAAATCTTACAAACTTTCGTAGAATGGGCGTGTTTAAAAACGATCTTAACTTGGTATTTCGGTGCCTCAAGCGTAAGTCCCCAGGGGGAGAAACGAGTTAGCCAAATGGAGATGCCGAGCGACCTACGTTGTGATTGCATGCACATCCAGTTACCATTTGACTTAAGATATCTCGTAAGTCATCGTAAGATAATGAGACACTGCAATACAACTTGCGTTTTGTTTACATCTTAAGACAGAGATTGTGCGTAAGATAGTGTTGAGCGAGGAACCGCAATCCCAGCCTAAATATTTGGATATAATAATTGAATGTATAAATTAACTTTTCTTTATTTACCTTTCATATACTAAATAATAAATAGTTATTTTATTTATTTATTTAACAAAGGTTGCATTTTTAAGAAATTACTAGCTTTTCTTTTAATTATTTCACTTAAAAATATTAATGTCATATTTTTGTAAAATGTTATGTTTAATAACAATATATAAAACGAGTTTTATGCATTTTATATATACCTAAATAGCTATTTTATATAGACATAGCTCTTCTAAAGTTATACCTTTACTTTACCAAATATTAATTTTTACCTTTATCTTACCTTTACTTTACCAAAACCAGTGTTTTATTTATTTTTTATTGATCTTTCATATTAATTATTATGAAAAATTAATTAAAATTTAATGATAAAATAATTTTTAATTAGTAATTTGAAATTTATTTCTGTAAGTTACATTCAATTTCTGGAATAGATAATACCAGGTTGTCCCTAAAGTTCTGCACCATCAATGGTATGCAGATTTCGACGTGGATCGGACGACAGAGTAAGATGCGCATGCGCTAAAAAGTGCCGCCAGGTGAACAGGTAGAGGTAATAGAATAGTGTGTATGCTCATTGAGAAGAATAGCGTCCGTAGTAGTAGTGTGAAATCGTGAAAGATGTGTGATTCAAAAACCGCGACACGTGCCGTGCTTCGTTTTCTATGGAAAAAAGGCCTAAGTGCGAAAGCGGCTAGCGAGGAAATCTGTGCAGTTGAAGGACCTGATACGATCAATCGATCGACAGCATCCCGGTGGTTAAAACGTTTTTCGTCTGGCGATTTGAGCCTGGAAGAGCAGCCTCGAAGTGGACGGCCAAAATTGGATGTTGGGACCGCTGTAGCAGCTGCTGTCATGGCCGAACCTCAAACCAGCACACGTGTGATAGCCCACAGGTTAGGGGTATCCAAAAATACAGTGCACCGGAGGCTCCTTGAACAGGACTTCAGTAATAAGCGACCGAGACAAAGTCCACATGAGCTGACACAACTGCAGGCCGAGAACAGAGTGAAACTCTGTCAAGAACTTTTGAAAAACCCAAGGGATGATCGGTTCTGGAAACGCATCGTTACTGGGGATGAGAAGTGGGTGTTTCTCCGCAATCCAGACAATCGCAAACAGTGGGCAAAACGAGGTCAAGATACCCAGGCCCAGGCGAAACAAGACAGATTCGGCAAAAAGGTCATGCTGTGTGTTTGGTGGAATATCCATGGCATTCTTCACTTCGAATTGGTTCCTGAGGGCCGTGCCGTCACAGGGGACCTCTATGCCGAACAACTGGAGCGTGTTCACGCTGTACTTGTGCAGAAATACCCCGCTCTGACAAACAGAAAGAGAGTATTGCTGCAACATGACAACGCACCAGCTCATCGCTCCAGAAAAGTGCAAGCGAAACTCGCGGAACTCGATTGCATGGAGGTTCTTCCGCATCCTGCTTATAGCCCTGATGTTGCCCCATCCGACTACGGTTTGTTTCGTTCCATGACGCACTTCCTCTGTGGTAAACAATTCAATGACTATGACGAGGTGAAACACGCTTGTCAACAGTTTTTCGATTCGAAACCTGCCTCCTGGTATCATCACCAAATTGAACTTTTGGCACAACGATGGCTAGCTGTCCTGAATCACAATGGCCTGTATTTTGCTGAATAAAATACTTTGTGTTTCTGATACCATTGCTTTTTATTTCGACGCTTGTATGGTGCAGAACTTTAGGGACAACCTGGTAAAAGTTAGCTTCATTCTCTGGTGATAGATGATGCCACCACAACTTTGTAAAAAAAAAAAAAATTCTAAAATAAGTCCCTCCCTATTTTTTACTGGTTTTGCTTCTGAAAAACAGGGGGCTTATAATCAGGATTTTACGATAAGTATTAAAAGTAAGTAAAAAAAAAAGAGTTATTAAAGTAAAAATAAATGAAAAATTGCAGAGAATATGTGATATTGACAATTATAATGAAGTACACAACTTACTATTGTAAACATAATATTCTGTGACAGATTTTTACCGGTAATGTTGAGAAAAGTAAAAAATAATCATGTTGAAAAGCTTCACTGGCCCACTGGACCTCTAGAATCCATATTTTGCTGATCTATTGAATAGTTTTATGGTCCCAGACCAATGGACCACTGTTCATTTCGAGCCCTGGTAACTTAAGATTTACTTTACTAAGTTTAGTACCAACTTAGAAAATTGTTGTAACTAAATTAATATTACTGATATAACACATAATAGATTGTAATTTATTTTAGAAAACTTAATTATAAAATGTAATTGTTTTTTTACAGAAAAAGAGCAAGCCTGATGTGTTCCGTCATTGTAAATATAATAAAAACATTACTGTGAAATCCTGTTAGAGATTTAACAAACAAAGGGATTGTAATCAGGTCAGTTTGTTTTATTAAATATTGTTTATAATTTAAACAGGTAAATTAGATAAAAGTGAAATATAATGACTCATATATCTAAACACCCCCAGTATCTAAAATCAAATTTATCAAAAACTAGATTATTCTATCACCAAACAAATCAGCCTGCGGTGAACCACATCATTGTACTAGTTCAGAAAATAATCACCTTAGTCTTTTGTTTGCAATGCATTATCCAAATTGGTTTTTGTTAAAATATGAGACTTTTAGGTACAATGATTGTTCCTAATCACAAGTTTAGTCCTCTGTCAATTTAAGATTTTGATAAGCATAAGAATGAATATTTTTAGAGTCAAACAAAAAAAAGTAGCTTTTTCTATAAGTTTTCAAAGCAATGAAAACAATAGAGAGACAAAGGAATATTAAAGAAAAGAGTGGTGAATTCCATGACCTATTATTGCAAGTTAGAATGCTAAATATGTGAAACTCATAGTTAGTGTTTAAATTAGTCAGGTATACATTAATTATTAGTTAGAATCTGATACAAGCGTATGAACTGGAGCTACAGTAAATTTTAGCGAAAGCATATTTTCTTAGTTTTTCAATTGCCTCATGAAGCTGGCTATTCAAAATTTTCATTTTTTTTTTTTTTGGTAAAGCTCTTGCTTTAAAAAGTCTCCAGACTAAGAAGTCTAGTGGGGAGAAAGCAGGCCATCTGGTGGCCAAGGGATTACTCTTCTATGGCCAATCCATTTTAGAAAAAATCATTCAAAAAAGTTTCCTTGGTTGTTTTTAACCTTCATTTATTCAGTACTAGCCGCCTTCGGCGACCAGCTGGTTCGCAATCCTTGAAAAATCCGACTTTGTGAAACTCCCACTCGGTGGTGCCTGTGGTGCCTTTTTCCCATTTCAGGTCTTACAATGGCTTATTGACGTATAGTGAAAGTAGCTTTATTGAAAAATTTAATCACAGTAAATTCCCGCTTGGTAGCGCATGCGGCACCCTCTTTCACTTTCAATATCTGAAACAGCCTGTTCACTCACCATGTTATGATCTTTCAAAATTCTGACTTTAGCAAAGTCCCGCTCGGTGGTGCCTACGGCGCCTTATCCCCGTTTTAGAACATAAACACCTTCCTCGCTCATTAGAATTTAAAATATTAAAATTTTAAAATATTACAGCACCATCTGGCAGTAGAAATTTCTGTAATCTAATGTTCAATTCTAAATCAACAAACCTTTCAAATGATGTATTACTTATGAAAATATTTTAATTAGGAGCTGAGATACAAAAGAAAACCTAATCAGGATACCTTAAAATGTGTAAATCGGACAAAAAATCTCCAATTCAACTTTGGAAAATATAAAAGAACTTTAAAATATCTTTTGAATGATGCATTAAAAATATTATAATCATAATTAGAAAAGAATTCGCGGTATGCAATGGTTTATGCATAAAATTAAAAAATTTATACCTCATTTATACCTTCTTTTGAGATGTGAATCGTCTAACCGAGATCTATATATATAAAAAAAAAAAAAAATGATTTATCTCCAAAAGATTTTGAGTTATAAAATGTTTTGTGAAAAAATCGATGTTTCATAAAATCTAAAAATATGGATCGCTAATCCGTATTTTGTTAAAATGTTTATATGGTTCGAAAGAGGAATAAATAAGCTTTCCAAATATACCATTGTTAAGAAAGGGAACAGGGCGATTCAAATAAAACCATTGAGAAAAAGAGAAATTTTGTACCCTTTTTAAAACTTTTAAAAAAAATATAAAAAATTCATATTTTTCAAAAAAGTTTGTACCGTAAGAATCGGTAATAAATGCTCTTTCTCGTGGTATAGGTGTATTTTTAATATCTGCAACCACTAAGCTGGGATGGCTGTACAAAAATGCGTGAAATTTTCTCTCTGTGTTTTTTCTTTTGAGGAACGTGCTGAATTCTACTTGGAGGGCGGAAAATACGATCTGATCGTATTTTTATTAGACATTGGTTGACGTTTTAATTAATATCTCCGGATCTAATTAAAATTTTTTAATTCGGTTTTCAGGAGCCCCTCGGGAAGGCTCCTGAGCACCCATATGTCAAATTTCGTACTTTTGCGTTCAGTAGGGGCTGAACGTATAGATGCACAGACAGAGAGCGAGGCATCTTCTTTTATTATTATAGAAGATTATGAAAAACAATACTATCATTCATTTCATATGAACATTTACCATTTGGTATTGTTGCAGATAAAATGAGGGACCACAGGTCCCATTATATTATTGCAGGGTGCGAAATTTCCGCTCAGTGGAAATTTTACTGTGGCGAATAAAATTTCGGTATAAATGTAGGCAGAATTCTTAAAGTATATGGTGCTACCAAAAATAAATAAATAAATAAATAAAACCATTGATTTAAAAATGTAAAATCATGCTAATCTTACGTAAGGTGACCAGACATCCTCTTGGTCCTCTTTTTAAGAGGACAGTGTTCTTTTTCAACGCTCTGCCCTCTTAAACAACAACAACAAAAAAAAATACAGGACTATAAAAAGTCCTTTTTTTTATGTCTTTCGTTCTCTGTCCTCTTTTTCAAATGAAAAGGATTTAGTCCTTAATTTACAAAATTTCACAAAACTGAGAAGCTCAATCGGCTGTTGGCTGTATCGAACGGTGAGCACCAGTGGCGGATTTAAGGGGGGGCTAGGGGGCTGAAGCCCCCCCCCCCCCCAAAACACTGACATTCGCTATTGAATATTGCAATTGTAAATTTTTTATTGGTCTAGAATAGCACTTTGAAAAATCTTAGCCCCCCCCCCAAAAGTCAAGTTCTGGATCCGCCACTGGTGAGCACTAACTTTTTTCTGCATTAGGTTTGCAAAAGAACAACTTCCTAATAAACTTGCCAGAGCATATTATGGTTTATGTCCATTCAGATTCTTCAAGTCAAAAAGAAATAAAAGTATTCTCTATATTTGTGCAGTTCTTTGATACAGAACATGGAATCACTATTGAAATTGTCATGAAATCATAAGGTGGTTCTCCGGTTGATACGCGGTGGGTTGACATGTGTTCTCATTCTTTTATAAATAATATTGCTCATAAAAATTGGCCCACCAGTGACCAAAAAGTTCTATCCTTGAAGCTGGTATAAGTGAGGCACTGGATTCAATACCCGATCGCGCTTGTTGGCTTAGCTGTTAGGAATTTTCTCCGAAACTAGCGTAAATATGGGCTAGGACCTCTTAGAATGATCCCACGGAAAACTCTCCTACTCAGGTCTAGAGTCCTAGTGCAGACAATTGGCCTTAATGATAATACTACCACCACCTCATAAAAATATGCAAAAGCTAGTTGAATTTATTTTATGTCCTCCTGCCAAAAATGCTCCCCCAAAGCAACTGTTTTCTTCAATGAATAAAACGTAGAGATATGTGAAAAAAATCTCTTTTATATGCCTACTTTAAACACTTATTAACTACTAAGACTAATTTAGGTTATACTTGTCAGAACTTTTATGAAATGTTGAAAAAGAATGACTGTTAAAACAAATCGTGTCATCTGCCGAATATTAATTTTATTTTTTCATTTGCCAATTATATTTTTTCTTTTATGATTATGATTTTAATAAAAAAAAATGTCACCTAATTTTTTTATGTAACTGCATGAAAGTACCACAGGAAAAAAAAAAAAGTTTTTGTCTATAGTAAAAATTAATAATTAAAAAAAATAAGAAAAAACTATTTTGTCCAGTGACACCTATAAAAATTAGGAATTTTTCCCTTCATATCCATATATTATTAATTTAAATTAAGGTGTACTGATCCAAATTCACCATTTGAGATAAAAATGTTTCCACAACTTATGTAAAGTAGTTTTTGAATCGGTTTTTATAATCATTTTCATTCAATTTTGTGTTCTCTAAAATGGCCTCTTTTTCAAAATTGAATGTCTTCTATTTTCTTGTAAAATAAAAGACTGCTTAATTTCTCCTCTTTTTCCAATAAAAAATTCTAGTCACCTTATACGTAAAAAATAGAGTAAGTTAATCATATTTTGTGGCGAGTAACTTTTTTTTTTTTCAGCGAGTGTAATCTAAGTTGAAATTTCGGGCCCTGTATTATTGAAATTCAGATTCTTATTTATGACTTCAATAATTCAAATTTTACTTTCCAAACGTATGCTATGTAAGGAAAATATTGTAATCAGGAAAAAAGTTGACTATGAGACTTTGGTGTATCTATATGTTTTGAGATCTCCTGAATTCATTTTAGCTACTTTTACAGTGGTATGTGTATGTATGTGATTGAACATACTAATGTCTAAACTCTTCATTCAACTGAGCTCAAATTGGTAGGTATGTTATAGGTTCTTGTCTTGTTACACCACCTGTATAGATTTTGATGAATGTAGGATTTACAGTTTTTTTTTTACAGGGACACAAAAAATTTTGTTCATTATGGCCTGTAGACTTAAATTATTTAAAGTTGAATAGTGTCTGAGTCTGTTACAGGGATCAGTTAGTAGCCCTATACTGTACATCCCTACAAGCACATCATCTTTCCAGAACATTTATAGGATATTTTGAGGATGAAATAGACATCTTAAGGATATAATGTGAATGAAAGGATACCTTTAGGATGAACTGTGGATAAGTTGGTGTATATTGATAACACCAAACTAAATGGATGTGGTGAGACAAAATACTTCAGTGTTACCATGTGTGTAAGTTAAAATGTTTTGGAACATATTAAACATACTGTGACTAGAGTTAAAAAGAGATATTACCTATTTTAAAAAGACTTGTTGATTTTGGCACTAAATGGGGTTGCACCTAGGATATTCTAAACCTCACTTATAACACTTATATTAAACCATTTATCAAATATGGCAGTGAGGCTTCGATTTTGACATCTTAGTTTAAGTTGGATGTCCTGTCCTGGAGAGAATACAGAATAGATCTCTTCATATAATCATAGGAGTTGTATCAATCCCAACTGCAGCATTACAATCTTATACTTCAAACCTTCCTATTGCCATTGAGATAAAGAAACAAGTGGTTAATACCCTGGCAAGACTAAAGGTATCCCAGCAAGCAAATTGGATGCAAAACCGACAGGAGAGCATCCTTAAAACTCAGATCTTTCCAGTTGAGATTTGTGAAAGGTATTTGGATGATTGTAATCTAAATATTCCTATTTAGAGTTCTAATATACTTGTTAACCCACTGGAATTTATGGAAATACCCTATAATTTAAAAATAGGTGAATGTCGAAAAAAATACATACTAGATATTATTCTGAAAATAAGTGTCTTATTATTATTGGATTAAAATTATCCTGAACCTGAATGGATTTGTGTGTTTACAGATGGCTCCAGAATAAATAATACGGCAGGTGCAGGTTTATATTGTAATTTGTTCTCGGAGTATGCTTCAGTGGGTCAACATTTTTGCAACTTTGATGCAGAGGTACATGCAGTTTTCCTGGCTGTGTCGTATTTGGAATCTAGAATTGAGTATTAGGCAGTCATTCTTGTTAATTCTAGGTCAGCCATAGAGGCAAATAGCACTTCAACATTATTCTAAATCTCTGCCTGTGAGGAAAATAAAACATATTATCAGGGAACTAAATCAGAACAGTAAAACAGTGGAATTCCAATCGATACCATCCCATGTTGATGGTAATAAAAAAGTAGATCAATTGAAGAGGGGTACAGAGATATCTATTGAATAGGGTGCTATTTCTTTGGATACACTTAGGAGAAGTATACAGAAAAATATTATGTTGGCATGTAGCTCAGAACTATCAATTAAATGAAAGGATGAACTCTGGGAGAAAATAAAAAATAAGTAGATAGAGTTCTGTTGTAAGAAATGTGGCTATGGCTAATTTCAGATTGAATACAGGGCATGATTGTTTGGCTGTTACCTTCATCTGCATAAATAAACAGGCTGGTTCTAAATAGTGAATGCATTTTATTCGATGATTATTTCCTAAGCAAGCCAATGAAACTGTTAGTCACACCACAAATGTTCCGAGTGTACATAACAATATGTTGTAATATGAAATCAAAATTTGTATCGTATCGTATCGTTTTCACACCTTCTATTTTTTTACGTTATATAGTTTTGGCAACACTGTTAGCTCTGTTGATTTGCATGCTCTGTCAGTAGTTGTCGCTTGTGTAGCGTTTTTATCAATATTCATTAAATATGTTAACCAAGTATTTATCAGTCATTTATAACAATCATTTTATCTACTGTTTTTTCTTAATTCAAGTGCTTATGCGCCCAGACAAATGATTAGCTTCTAAAGATTGACTTAAAATACGTCAACTGTGTGTTAGGCCTAAGGGAGTGAGCACGTTGCATGATATCAGTTACTGTATTGTGTTTAGTTTTCTGAGGGATATTGCTGTGTGCGAGTAAATATCTGTACTGATAAGTATAAAGGGTTTAAGTCCAAAAATGTCGATTTTGAGTTAAGTACATAGTCAGACTCAGAAAAATATTCCCAATCGATTGGTATAAAGGATTTAAGTCTATGTCATTTAGTCTTTGAGAAAATCGATTGGTAAAAAAAGGTTCAAATCAGAAATTTACCATTCATGTATGGTATAAAATATTTAATTCAGTTTTTTCCTGTTTTTAAATGAAGGTTGACAATCACTGAACGTTATAAAGGGTATAAATCAACATAATCCCTTTTCCCTAATCGATTCTTCTGATTTGTTTTTAGACAGTTTAATTTTATTTTTCGTTTCCTGAAAAATCAAGAATATGGACTTAAATCCTTTATACTTATCAGTACAGATATAATGGAATTCAAAGCAAATATTGAAAAACTTTGTGGTTCTATGAACTGGACAAAATGGAAAAGGCAAGTTGAACTTATGTTACATCATAGTGATGTGTATGATATTGTTGCTGGTGAACGATGTCATGGTGAAAGTGAAGAAGATGCGAAGAAAATTAAGCAGTTCCAGAAGGATGATGCTTTGGCTCATTTAATATTAATTACTCACATGAGGGATAGTAATGCTCAATTGACAGCAACTTGTAATTCTTCCAAAAGTGTGTGGCACAAGCTTGTGTCCATATATGAACAGAGATCTGGTCAAAAGCTAGATAGACTTATGGAACAATTTTTTCAGAGTGATAAAAATTCTGAAGATGACATTGCTACTCATATATCAAAGTTGCAGAAGAACTTTGCAGAATTAAATGATGAACTGAATAGAGTTGCAAAAACAGTGCTACCCGATCTTCTGCTCATGAGTAGGATAATTTCTACACTTCCACCTGAATATTTCAAATTCAAAAGTGTGTGGGAGTCTGTGCAAATTGAAGAAGGAACTGTCAATAAGCTAACCAAAAGACTTTGTCTAATTGAGATGTGACTGCCATCAAAGCAATCTGATTCTACAGCTTTTGTTGTCACAAAGAAAAAAGACTAAAAATTTTGAAAAGAATGCAGTGAGTAAGTGCGAAAGCCTGGTCATTTTGACAAAAATTGTGGCCAGAAGTACAAGAAAGAATGATTAAATGGCGATGCATTTGTGTGCACAGTGGAAAATGTTGAAGAAAATTAAGTCTGGTTGGCAGATTCTGGAGCTACTGCCCATATGACAAGATTTAAAACTTACTTTATAGAATATGAATCCTTTGATTGTCCAAAGAAAGTGTATATTGGTAACAGTGATGCCATTTTAGCCTATGGTCAAGGGACTATAAATGTTGAATTGAAACTTCATGGAAAATGGGAGAGAAACCACCTAGCTGCAGTTTGGTATGTTCCTGACATCAGCAGAAATCTATTTTCCATTGGGCAAACCTTAGCTAAAGGCTTTGAATTTAAGGCATCTAAAACTAGATGTTTATTTGTTAGACATGGTGTTACATGCCTGAGAGGTATCCACACAGCTAGTGGCTTATATGCCTTGGAATTAAGAGTTCGAGAACCCGCCATCTGTGCAAGCATTTGTGTTGCAGCAACAAATGACCTGCAACTGTGGCATGAACGGTTATGTCACCAAAATAAAACTCATGTTAAAGAAATTCTAAATAAACATATTAAAATTACTCCTAAAGAAGAACTGTGTGAAGGATGCTGTCTTGGGAAACAATACAGAAAATCGTTTGGAATAAGAAAACAACGACCAGCCAAAGTAGGTGAACTCATTCATGCTGATTTGGTTGGACCAATGCATCAAGAATCCCTTGGTGGTGCAAAATACTTTGTGTGTTTTAAAGATGATTTTTCTAAATATCGTAGAGTGTTTTTCATTAAGAAGAAAAGTGAAGTTTCCAAATGCTTCCAAACCTTTGTTAATGAAGCAAAGAATGCTGGACATGTCATTAGAGAATTCTTAAGTGATGGTGGAACAGAGTTTCCGAACTATGATGTAAAACAAATTCTTGAAAGAGAAAGAGCAACACCTCATGTATCAATGCCATTTACACCTCAGCAAAATGGTACAGCTGAACGTGAGAATTGCACGCTCATTAAAAGTGCACGAAACATGTTGCACTCAAAGAACCTTCCTTTAAAATTGTCGGCAGAAGCAGTTACCGTATATTTCCGTGTATAAGCTAGGGAGGTCGGCTAATACACGGATCCACATTTCTTGCAAAAAACGTATGTTAGAAACAATGAATACATATATTTTAAGCTTAAAAACTATATATAAAGTAAAATAGTGATATTAAACCTTATTTTTAAATAATTATCACACATAAACTCTTAAGTTAGCAATTTTAAATTTATTTCTAAAGCAGCTCGATGTAGTCGCGTGTTTATTTCTTTTTTTTCCCCATGATGAAGCACTTTTCGCCAGAAAACACATTTACGGCCATTTTTGTTTTTCTGTTTTGATAATAGATGGCAGCACCAAACAATTTTCTCTTCTACCATGAAGGATTTCAATTCTAATTTTTTTTTTGTTTTTGTTTTTTTGTTTAAGCTTATTTTAATACAGGATTTTTGTGAAATTTTCTAGTTCTTTATTTTATTTTATGTTTCAGCATATAAGATTTCTAGCAAAAGAAACATTTCCAAATCGAAATTTTATTTATAATTTCTGTTTTGCTTTTCTGCCGGTAGATGGCTGTACCAATCAATTTTTACTTGAGCGATTCAGAAAAATGTATATAACGAGAGTGATTTTGAAAATTATCGGAAATTATGAAAAACAACAAAATTTCTACTGAGAATTTAATTGCTGCATTAGATAATAAAATAAAAAGTTTGAAACAAAGCAGCTTTATCACTGAACATGAGTTAATGTCATTGCAATTGCACAGAAACCTAAATTAAAACAAAAAAACATTACTAGAAATGTTTAAAGATTTTTATTACAAAAATATGAATTTATGTTGTTTTTTAACAACTTAATATATTTTAAAAGTAAATTATTTGTGTAAATAGACTGTGTGATATTATTAAACTAAATATAACAATATTTTACTCAAGCTTAACTTAAAATATACTCTCTAAGGTAAGTAATAAGACATTTTATTTGTTTAAGCATGGCGATTTTTTTGCTGATTTGAGTTCAAAATATGCCCGCGCTCCGTGTAACAAAACAAAAATGCTTTTTATTTACATTTAGATTAACCTGAAAGTTTTATAGATTGGCAATATTTTCGCCGTTTTTGCGATAAACTCGAACTTTAAAAGAGTATTTTTTCAATTCGGCTTATAAACGGGTTTGCAATTTTGGGCAAATTTCTGAAGGAAAAAACGTACTTTCGGCTTATATACGGATCGGCTTATATTCGGAAATATACGGTAATATATCAGTGTATATTTTGAACAGGACTGGCTCATCATCAATCAAAGGTAAAAGCCCCTATGAATTGTGGTTTGACAAAGGTGTTTCAATCATTAATCACCTTCGTGTTTTTGAAACAGAATGCTTTGTTCATATACCAAAATCTAACAGAAAGGAATTGGACAGAAAAAGTGTCATATGCATTTTGGTTGGATATAGTGGAGAAAAGGATGGCTACAGAGTGTATGTCAAAGAACAAGACAAGGTTCAGTTAAGCAGAGATGTTATTTTTCAGAATGAAAAATTATCCACAACAAATACTACACACCCTTCTGAAGATAATTCTGAGCAAAATATGGAGGTGATATGCATATTCCAAGAAAAGCAAACAGAAAATGCTGAAATAACTGACAACCTTAGAAAAAATTAAAGCAACAGTGAACACTGTGATGAAGTTTCAGATAAAAGTACAGGTGAAGAAACCAGCAACTTAAGAGATAGAAGTAAATTAAGAAAGCCTGCTAAGTTGGATAATTATGTTCTTTTTGCTGAACATATTGAACCTGAAACATACCAGGAAGCTATTTCATCTGAAAACTCACAGGAATATCTATGTGCTATGAAAGAAGAAATGAATTCATTGTTGAAGAATGAAACATGGCAGCTGGTTGACCTGCCATCTAAGAGAAAAGCCATAGGTAGCTGATGGGTATTTACAGTAAAGATTAATGCTAATGGATCTATACATCGTTTTAAAGCTCGCTTGGTTGCCAAGGGTTTCAACCAAAAATATGTGGTTGATTTCTCAAACTTTCAGCCCAGTAGTTCGAAGGGAAATAATAAGAACAGTTCTGAGTGTTGCTGCTAGCAAGAGACTGAAACTTTCACAATTTGATGCTAAAACTGCATTTCTTTATGGAAAATTAACTGAAGAAATTTTCATGGTTCAGCCTGAGGGTTTTAGTGATGGAACCGATAAGGTTTGTAAACTGTATAAAAGTATATATGGTTTCAAATAATCCCCACGCTGCTGGAATGAGTGCTTTAAAAGATTTGCTAAAAACTGTGATTTGCAAAAATCTCCTTCAGATCCTTGTTTGTTTTATAATGAAGATAAGTCACTTATTTTAATGGTGTATGTGGATGATGGTATCATTGTTACTAAAAACGAAGAAATAGCTAAACAATTTTTGAAGAAACTTGAATCTGAATTCTGTATAACCATTGAAGTAGCTAATCATTATTTAGGAATGCAAATTGAATACCTGGATAATGGTGAAATCTTTGTTCATCAAGAAGCATATTGCAAAAGGGTCTTGAATCATTTTAATATGCTAGAGTCTAATCCAGTTTATGTACCTATAGAAAAAGGTTACATTACAGTTGAAGAATCAACACCTCTTTTGGATTATGTGCCTTATCGTGAAGCTATAGGAAGCCTAATGTTTTTAGTTATTGTCACCAGACCTGATATATCTTATGTTGTTGGTGTTCTTTCTCAAGGGCTTGACAAACCTAAACAGGAATACTGGAACTTAGTGAAGAGAGCATTAAGATATCTCAAGGGAACTTCTAAGTGTGGAATTATGTTTTCATCTGATTCTGAGTGTAATTTGCAGTGCTTTTATGATTCAGATTATGCGGATGATCCCCTGAGTAGAAAATCTACATCAGAAATGGTGTTTATGAATGCTGGTGGAGCTATTTGTTGGAAAAGCTGACGTCAAAAATGTATAGCTCTCTCAACAACCGAGGCTGAGTTTGTCGCAGCCAGTCAGACTGGAAAAGAAGCTATATGGCTTTCCAGTCTGTTGAAAGAGATGGATTGTTTAAATGAAATACCATTATTAAATATAGACAATCAAAGTGCGATCAAGCTAATTAAAAATCCAACATTTCATAATCGTACGAAACACATTGATATTAAATTAGGTATAAGTTTATCAGAGAACTCTGTGAAAACAATCAATTAGGTGTTTCTTACTGCAGCAGTGATGCTCAAGCTGCAGATTTGTTTACGAAAGCTCTACCTAAAATCAGGTTTGAAAAACTAAAAGAAATGATAGGGATGCTGAGTCTTTTATGATTAATATTTATTATTTTATGTTTTTATCATCATTATTATTAACAATGTGTATGTTCTGATTTAAGGAATTTTTACATTTTCTTCTTTGTGTTATGTTTAACTTTTGAACTGTACTTGCTATGTGTATTTTGATTTAGGGGAAGTGTTGTAATATGAAATCAAAATTTGTATCGTATCATATCGTTTTCAGACCTTCTTTTTTTTTATGTTATAGTTTTGGCAACACTGTTAGCTCTATTGATTTGCTTGCTCTATCAGTGGTTGTCGCTTGTGTAGGGTTTTATCAATATTCATTAAATATGTTAACCAAGTATTTATCAGTCATTTATAACAATCATTTTATCTACTGTTTTTTTCTTAATAATTCATGTCAATAATCAACAGCTTATTGCAAAATCTCATTAACAAACACATAGCTCAAATAAGAATGAAATTCACCCAAGTACTCATGGCCTTTTTTTTTTTTTGTGTTCTTTGGCAAAAATTAATGGCAAAAAATGGTACGTTATAGAAAAAAGGTATTTAGTTTTGTTTCAAATTGAGAAAGAACTCTAGCAACTCTAAACTGTTTTCCCTTAAATATTGTTGCCAAGCTTATTGCCAAAGCTGACTTCTGTTGAAGCGAATAAAATACTATTATGTTCTTCATGTTTTTTATATGAATTTTCTTTCCAACAACAGTTCTAATAAAGGAAAGTAGTTTTATCCTTTATAACAATATAGTTGCAAAGAATTAAACCTCTTTTCTGAATCAAAGGTATTGATTCAGACAAAAGTAGATTAGAGTGGAAACAGAGGGCAGTAACTACCACGATGGTCAGACTTGTAAACTTGGCAAGAAATGATAGTTTAGGGTTGTCACAATCCGGAAGCTTTATTTTCAATAGGAGCAGAGTTCTAGAATTTTTTGGAATGATTTATTGGTTTCTGGCACAGAACTAACTTAGAAGTTTGCTAAATCATGAGTGAGTCTATTAAAAAAGAAGGATTTTTCTTGATGAGTTCGGTTTGTGTTCAGATTTTGAGCTGAGTAGTCATTTCTGAGAGACTCTGCTTCAAGGCTGTATATCAGTCAGATCCACTTTTTTTTTCTTCCTGTGTTATGCTATGGGATTTTTATTGCTTCATTTTATAAGGATATCTCATTCCAAAATGAAATTTCTCGATTTGTTTTTTGAATATTACTCTTTGAATATATTGCTTTATAGCTTAGTGAGCAATTTTTTGAAAAAAAAAAAAAATAGTTTAAATATTTTATTTCATTAAGTAAATTTAGGACTCTGAGTTTGGATCTCTAAATGAAATATTTAAATTAATTTTTCCAAAAAATTGTTCACTAAGACTAAGCTAAAAGATGACATGCTGAAAGAGAAATATTCAAAAAACAGATTTTGAAAAAATTTATTTTTGAATGAGATATTTTTATAAACCAAAGCAACAAAAATCCCATAGGATAATATTGGAAGAAAGAAAGAGGAAATCTGACTGATGTACAGCCTTAAGTGCTTGACCATTATTCCTGAATCAGCAAAATTCCTGCCCTGTTGTGTATTTAATATTGTTTACTTGACTTTTATGGTATGAATTACTGTTATATTGGACTGTTCAGAAAATATTCATTGAATATCAACTTCTGTGGTAAGAGTAACCCTTTTATTGGACTGTTTTGAGACTATTAATTGAATAAAATTGCATTCCTTGGCTAAAATCTTTTTTTTTTTGTAAACGCTACTTTCTACACACAAGAAAATCAACAATTATTGTAATAATAACATTACAAGCTCTGTTGTTAGATTTTGTTGAAATCTCTTGACTCATATGATCATATAATGTTGAGAAATTTTTAGGTTTTGGAGATATCTCCAGTGGCAGCTCGTGAATGATATTTTGAGAGGGTTGTAGGCTAGTTATTAAAAACAGTGTGTTGTCATAGAAACCTTTTTTTTTAATTGGCTCTTGAAATGTCAACATATTTTCGTTTATTGTCGAAATGAGCAAATCAGCCAATAAGGATAATAAAGATTCCATTCTATGTACCTTTTCTAGATGTTTCGATGCAGCATCCCCAATACGTCATTCACAAGCTGCCACTGGATATCTCCAAATCAGAATTTATATGAAGACTGAAAAAGGAGGTCCACTGCATTATTTGGGCCCCTTTTTTTTGTGAAAAACACAATATTTTTGTGAAATTTTTATTTATTTATTTTTGTGAAAAAGTAGAATATTGTGTAAAATCTTTCATTGTTACAATCACTGTATATAATGTTTAATATCGAATTAATAGAGTTTCGTTGAGCCAGATTAAGGCATTAATTAAAAATAATACTGAAAACATTTAATAAATCGATCATTTTTATGAAGCAAAATCTTGTGAAAGGACTCATTTTATAAATTTGAATTTTGTGAAGGGTCCCTTTTATGAATTTGAATTTTGTGAAGGGTCCCTTTTTACGATGTGGAATTTTGTGAAGGGGCCGCAAAAAGACCCAAATTTTGCCTGAATTGACCCCTGCATTCTATGACCAACTTTTTTTCATTTAAACAAGATAGTTGATATGTTGAGTGATAGACAGTGAAAAGTTGGTAGATACAAAATCATGTCAAGTTGCGACTGAATATAAAAGTTCATAAAATTATGTGCATAGGTTCTTGATTTAGAGCTGCCACAAAGTTTTTGTTATGTAGACCGACATCATTCTAAAAAATGAACAAAATATGTTCAAGACCTTTTAAGTCTAGAAGTCAAAAATTTTTACGAATGTAAAAACAGTTGGTATGAGTCTCTGTGCAGAATTTAGGTGACATAGCGACATTGTCGCAGAAAAAAAAATTGTGACTAGCAGTAAGTTTTTTGCCCAAAAATAAGAGATTCCTAAATTTCAGTAAAAAATAGAAACTCATGTCTTATACTTAGGAATTCTTTGACGGTATACTTATAATATTAAATTAATTAATTTATTTAAAATTTAAATTCTTAAAAACAGACCAACTTGAATTAATTTATAATAAAAGTACCTTTTATGATGCTCTGTTAATCGCTATAGATCTTTCAGGGCGATCCGCCCCTTCTTCAATAGCTACATGGCTGTTGTCTTTTGTTGAAACTGGTCTCTCATCGTGCTTCTCTCTCTCAGTCCCGCTTTTCATAATTTGGCGCCACACTCTGTCCAAATCGGCGCGCGACTCGTGCCCGTTACATGCAGAAATGTCTCTCATTATCTCTATTGTCTCACGGTAAAATGCGTAGTCTGGGTTATTGTAATTTGCTAGTTTTTTTGTTTCATTAAATATAATATCTATTTTATTTTCCTTAATAAAATAGATATTATATTTAATGAAACAAAAAAACTAGCAAATTACAATAACCCAGACTACGCATTTTACCGTGAGACAATAGAGATAATGAGAGACATTTCTGCATGTAACGGGCACGAGTCGCGCGCCGATTTGGACAGAGTGTGGCGCCAAATTATGAAAAGCGGGACTGAGAGAGAGAAGCACGATGAGAGACCAGTTTCAACAAAAGACAACAGCCATGTAGCTATTGAAGAAGGGGCGGATCGCCCTGAAAGATCTATAGCGATTAACAGAGCATCATAAAAGGTACTTTTATTATAAATTAATTAATTTATATTATAAAAAAAAAATACCTCAGTATTATCTTACAGAAAAAGTTTGCACAAAAAAGGCTTGTCGCAGAAAGCATAAAAATATTCTGTCACAGGGGTATGAGTTGAGCATGAATGTAGCAGCATTCTAAATATTCCATATTTTTGCAATTGATTTGCATACAAAGTTTTTATTCTTTAAAATTTAACAGCAGTTTTTTAAATACATTTCACTGTACCATACTTTATATATTCTTTTGTTAATTCTGTTTTAAATAAATATTTTATATGATTTATGATAATTTTATTTTTACTTGTAAAATAATCATTTGAGTGTCTACAAAAGTTGATGTCAAATAACTCTTTTTAATTCACAATTTTATTTTTCCCTCAAAAATTAAATATTGCTGACCTGGGCTTGGTAGGGAGGACAAGGGAACTTACTTGTTTTTCAACTATAGCTTTATACCCACAGTCGACTAAAGAAATTTGTAATTTTAATCATCCTGTGCAAAAAATAAACTTAATTCACAAGGCACATGTTTACATGAATATCTAATGTTAAGATGAATACATTTCATAATTTCATACAATGATAATTGTAGAGGAACAAGTTTACAGAAAATGACATACATTTCAGTGTGAAGGTACTCTAGAACCCTCTGTCCACTGCTTCCTCAGATATCCAGCGCAAGAGCCTGAATATTTATTTTTTAGAATAATTGAAACTCTAATAATATTTATAATTTTTTTATAAAACTAAGCTTTGTGTCTTATCTTGTATATCTTTCAGTTTGTCTGAATCACAATGGGAGGTGCTGTCAGTGCTGGAGAAGATAATGATGAGTTGATTGACAATTTAGTGGAAGCGGAATACATAAAATCTCCCCAAGTGGAAAGAATATTTAGAGCTGTTGACAGAGGTGATTATTATCTCGAAGGCTGTAAAGAAAATGCATACCGAGATTTAGCTTGGAAACATGGAAATATACATTTATCTGCACCCTGCATATATTCTGAAGTGATGGAATCATTAAAATTGAGGCCAGGGATGTCTTTTTTGAATTTGGGAAGTGGAACTGGTTACTTGAGTACCATGGCTGGTTTGATGTTAGGTTAGTTTTCAGATTAATTGTTATCTTTTAAATTTTTAAATGTCAATGTATTGCTATGTATTCATTATGCAGTAGAAAATCTTTATGACGCAAATCTTAAAAATATAAGGTTTTGTATTACATAGATCACTTTTCACACATCATTAAACTGACTTTCTAAAATGGCCAAATATATCTGAAACATATCAGAACAGAGTAGGATATTTTAAAGTTGCATTCCTAGGAACAAACATTGGGCAGATCATAGCTTTCATTGTTAAATTTACTTTATAAACATAGTCCATATTTGCCTGTACAAAATCATTCATTGTATCACTTGAAAAAAAAAAAATTTTTTTTTTCATTAAAAAGCTTTGAATTGAGGAGATAAAAAAAGACAAATGTATTACACTTCCTTCTCTAAGTTTTTTACAATGTTTTTCTTAACTGCAAAATTCATGACTATGTCTAAGAAGTTGAGTGTTATATAGAGAATTGTGTTATAAAGATCTTCTACTGTATGTATATAATTCATATAAAGTTCTTTCTTAATTACATTTTGCTATAAAAATGTGATATTTAAATGAAATTATGCATAGCCCTTCCTTTTCATTAAATCTTAAAAAAATATATATATAATTGTGTAATTGTTTTTATGTGGCTTTTCCTCAGCCAGTTTGGGATGATTAAAAAAAAAAAAAAGTAAAAAGTTATATGGCATTGTTTTTAAAATTTTAAACGTGAGTAAATCTATTGTGTAGTAATGATTATTGTAAGAGCATATTTATTGAGGCAGTGCCTAGTATTAACTGTGTAAATTTGATTTATTATTTTTCCTCCAATATCATATTTTATTCTATCTCAGAAAAATACTTTAAAAATAAATGAATAAATAATTAAACTCAATGGAAAATTTTAAATGAACTTAATGTAATGAACTTCATTTCTTCTTAATTCATTCTCTTACATGGAAGATACTTTTCAATAATCTCATAGCTACCTGCAAAAATACAAAATCTTGAATTTCCAATTGCAAGTAATGTTTATTGTTTGAAGAATGTGTTGAAATCTTTTTTTGCATTTTTAGTATTGCTCTGACTTGAAAATGTTTAATATAGGTTTGTCATTTGGCAGGAATTACACCATATTTCCGATCAATTCAGATGCTTTTTATGTGTCGAAAGATGTAAAATTAGATTTTATATCCCCAGAAATTAGCTCGGTATCCTCTTATTAATCAGTTTCCAAGAGCATGGAATTTCGGCAGTGCTTAGTATTTGAATTTTGTGTAGGTTGGTTAAACTTGACCTGCAACCCATAACAAAGTATTAATAAATGTATGTTATATAAGCAGAATTTCCTCCAGGCAGTTTCAGAAGTGTGTTGTGCCCTGCCTGCCCTTTGGTTGATAAAAATAGAACTCTTCTTGCCCTTTATCCAAAAAAATTACACCTTTCTTGTCCCATGTCTAAAAAAAATTTGCATTCTTACTGTTCTTTGTAGAAAAATAACCTTCAAATGAAGATAAATACTATAAATATAAATAAAACTGTTGTGTATGACAGTCAACATTCATTCATACTTTAATAATAAGCAAAAGTAAAGAAAATTATTTTTTTTTTTTTTTAAATCTTGTATGCATGCTTTACCTATAATTGTATTTTGAAATTCTGAATTTTAAATGTTAAATGTACAGTTAAGAATCTAAAGCTGCCCTCAATAATCTAAAAAGTGCCCTTTTGTACTAGCCCTATTTCGAACCTGGAGGAAATTCTGTATAAGAAAGTGACTTAAAATTCTGTTACACAAAAAATAGTTTTATTATTGATCAATTTATATTTTTAGAATTATAATATCTTTCAGAGAATTAAAAGTTACATTAAAAAAAAAAAAAAAAAAAAACTAATAGATGATATTGTATTTTATCTCAACAAGAACTCACAAAATGACTTTTCCTTAAATTATCCACCTAATTTAAAGCTAACTCAAAATATTCTAACTAATCAATCAATCAACTTTTTAGGTCTCAAAATAATCATGGGTGGTAATAAAATTTACACAGATATCTATGACAAATGGCAAGATTTTAGTTTTAAAGTAAACTTATTTACACATTTTAATTTCAACAATTCTTTTCAAGCACTACACTGTGCAGTAATTTTAATATAAAAAAAAAGTAAAATTTCAATATTTAAAAAATTTTTTAAGTTGTAAATGTCATTACCAAGGCTCGTCCCAAACTCCAAACTTTATTATTTGAACCTTTATCTTAAAGAATTGAAAAATTTGAAAATAAAGCTAACAATTTTCTAGGTATATTTAATATTTCTATTTTTAATGTATTTGGAACTTTAGACATAAAAGAAAAAAATTCTATTAATTATTCTTATTTAAAACTTGTCCCTATGGGTAACTGTCATTACCAGGGTACGTAAGTTTTTTTTCAGTACCTCACTACTAGATGGTGCTGTCATAATTATCAACCTGTCAAAAGTAAAGTATTTGGTGCCCTTACAAGCAGGCAAGTTTTTTTTTAGTTTAAGTAAATACAAATTATTTCATTTTGCTGTTTTTGTTCTAAAATTATAGTCAGTGTATTTATTGTGTCATTACAATGTCCATTATTACAGAAATACACGATTAATAAATTTAAATTTACTGAATGATTTATAAAGATCTTTGGGACCACATACAGAATAAATATTGCATTAGCTTTTAATTGTTATAATTTAGCCATAAATAGGCTCAACATTAAAAATGTCATTACCAAGGTTTTCTGAAAACATGGTAATGATATCTAGGAACATGGTAATGACTGTTTTCAACCTTTTTTTTTTTTTTTTTTTTTTTAAATACTTTACTGGAAAATAAATTTAAATTCTAATGTAATAAAAACAATTTAAAAATTTATCTTTTATTTGGATGCTTGGAGGGTTTATATTTATTTTCTTAATGTGCATGAATATAAAAACAATTTAAAATTTTATTTTTTATTTGGATGTTGGAGAATTTATATTTATTTCCTTAATGTGCATTAATATAAAACTTTATAAGTTAATATATCTCAATAATTAGCATTTATTTCAACTTTATCTGTATAAAGTAATTTTTATCACAGTGCTTAAAAAAAAAAAAAAAATAAATAAATAAAAAATAAAATAACAATAATAATAAAATAATCTATTAAAAGAAATTAATTGCTGAATTTAACAAAAGAAAATATAACTATAAATCTCAATTTCATTATATATATATATATATATTTTTTAAGGTATCTTATGAGAACAGTTTTAATAGTACTTTGATACGTATATCGCTATTATTTTGCAATTACTGCTGACTTCGATTGAAAATGGTAAAGTGAAAAAATTCACCACAGAAGAACAGCTTGCAAGAAAAGAGAGAAAGAAAACATCAGAAAAAATTTAAGAATGATTGGATTGTATAAAGTGAATAAAGATTGTATAAAGTTAAAGAGAAGGAACATGAAAGATATCTAAAGAGAAAAAATTTAAAGTATATCAGATTTATTAGCTAGAGAACAGAGACAAAAGGAAAAAAATGGAAAACTGCAGTGACTAAATAAAGATTGATACGTAAACACAAAAGTTCCTGCCAAACTATTTCTAAAGATATTGGTAATCCTT
Source organism: Salticus scenicus (assembly GCA_963930645.1). Lineage (NCBI taxonomy): Eukaryota > Metazoa > Arthropoda > Arachnida > Araneae > Salticidae > Salticus > Salticus scenicus. Next base: position 35,930,573 of record OZ005649.1, read on the forward strand.
CACCGAGAAATTTATCTAGTCCTTCATCATCATTATGTGGTTCTGATACGTAAACACAAAAGTTCCTGCCAAACTATTTCTAAAGATATTGGTAATCCTTTGCCAAAAAATTTATCCAGTCCTTCATCATCATTATGTGGTTCTGTTTATTCTTCAGCTAGTCCCTTTGAAAATCGCTAAAGTGCTTCAAGACTTAAATCTGGCCAAAAAAAAAAAATATTCACAGAGACAGATCTTCTATGTATCGAAAAATAATAAAGTCTTAAGCCAATCTGAAAAATGAACAATCGAAAAGTGAAAAGTATAGAAAACAGTATTAGACTTTTAAGTTCTGAAGTTATCTCCAAAAAAGTCTGTCCAGAAAATCATACACAAAACAAAAGTACCACCTGTCGCTAAAAAAAAGCTACTTTAAGGATGAAGTTTTGAAAAGTCAACTGAAGATCAATTACAGTAATTGTACTACATATAAAGAAAAACAGTTTTCAGCAAAGACATTAGAGGTAAAATTCTTTGGAAGAAAGGTCACAATTACTTTGAAAAAACAAAGTAGAGTTAAAAGGAAACTGAATGACTCTTTTATTTGACCAAAAAATGTGTCACTGAAACTAATTTCAAAATAGTGCAGAACAAGATGTAATTGAGAGAGACCACCACACTTTAGAATGCAAAAAATATGGAGAAAAATTAAAAATCCATAGAAAATACCATGGAATGAAAACGAAAAAACATACAGTCACAAGTGTGCGAAAAAACAAAAGGGTGTAACAATAATACGAACATAAAGAGAAAATAGACAAGAAAAAGTAACCGAAGCTGGGAAGGGTGGGCAAATGGGTCCTTAAGGCTATCATCAGGGGTTAGCTACGTCTTGTCTGATATAAGATTCTGTGGGGGTGGGCAGAAACCACTGCACTTTAGATTTTAGAATGAAAAAAACAGGGGGGGGGGGGACAAAAGTAAAAAATCCATATAAAATAGCATGGAATGAAAACAAAAAATGCACAATCACGTGTGTAAAAAAAAAAAAAAAAAAAAAAAAACACCAGTATGAAAATAAGGGAAAAATAGACAAGAAAAAGTAACCAAATTTGGAGAAGGGTGGGCAAATGTAGCTTTGTGCTGGGGTCGCCTGTTAAAAGAGACAGCTATAGGATTCATATAGTGAAAATTATTCCAAAAATCTCACCACTATATATCATCTAGACATTTTAATTTTTCTGTTACAAATTAGAATGATAAATAAAGCTATCCATAAATAAATGTGTAATTATTTAGCCATTGGTCATTTCTGTGGTTCTGTCTGTCATTACCATGTTCACAAATGTCATAACCATGTTGCAATGGAAAATTAAAAAAGTAATTTAAGCTGTTATTAAGGCAAATGATCTCTGCTGGTAATTTTTTCCTCTGTAGGAGACATGGATAATTGCATTAATGTAAAAAAATCAGGAATTAAAAGAATTTTTTTTGTTTTTACGGAAACCAATATTTACCGTTATCTGAGAATAACCCATTTATGCTCTGTGAAGTTTAAAAGCAAGAATATTAATAAACTCATCACAGCCACTGCAAAAATGGATTTTCCTAAAAACTTTGTATTTTCTATTTTATATCCTTAACCATGTCTCTGTCAGTACATTAAAAAAAAAAAAAAAAAAACCGGTGTACACTTTACTGTATATTAACAAAAAAATTATAAAATATTAAAAGACAATAAAAATGGTAGCAGTTGGGTGGGCAGATGTTCGATTACGGAGGTGGGGTGGTGGGGTAAGACTGGTTGGTTGGGTGGGAATGTGAAAAAAAAAAAAAAAAAAAAGGCAGAAGGCTTGTTGCATTTACTTTGTATTACTATGCAAACTTTCTTTTTCCATTAAAAATTCGGTTTCTTCTTTTTTGAGGTGTCAACTATTCTTAAAATTCTAATCATACTACACATTGTAATCAATCAGTGAATTTCATTATTGCTTCGTGGTTTTGTTGTTATTCATCTGCTTTGAAATTTTGCTTTTTTAAATCCATATGACTCCTATTCTGGTCTTGGCAGGCTGGGGGAGTGTTGCCGGCATGAAACTAGTTTAACCCCACAGGCAAGTCACAAGTCTTGCTGCCTGCCTCCTTCCTTCCTTTCTTAAGTTTCTTAAATTATTTTTTAATAAATTTCGATATTGTTTATGGTTTTAAGTTAAGATTTGTTGTGTTAGTTTATTGATTCGTTTGTTTTGCAGGCTGATAATTAATAAATCTGGATTCTTTAAATTTGTGTATGTGTGTACATCCCCTGAGAATTTTCTTTAGTGCTAGAGGCCTATTTCAGTCGGTACAGTTGTCGAATTTTTATAGGTCACTCTTAATTAGTGCTAGAGGCCTATTTCAGTCGGTTTATTGAATGGGGATTTATTGAATGAAGTCCCCCCAAGGCCCAACTTTGACATGAGTCCCCCCCCAGGCCCAACTTTGACATGAGTCCCCCCCCAGGCCCAACTTTGACATGAGTCCCCCCCAAGGTACCCCTATTTCAGTCGGTACAGCGTTGTCAAATTTTTATAATACACTCTTAATAGTGCTAAGGGCCTATTTCAGTCGGTTTATTGAATGGGGATTTAGTGAATGAAGTCCCCCCCAAGGCACAACTTTGACATGAGTCCCCCCCAAGGTACCCCTATTTCAGTCGGTACAGCGTTGTCGAATTTTTATAATACACTCTTAATAGTGCTAAGGGCCTATTTCAGTTGGTTTATTGAATGGGGATTTATTGAATGAAGTCCCCCCAAGGCACAACTTTGACATGAGTCCCCCCCAAGGCACAACTTTGACATGAGTCCTCCCCCAGGCACAACTTTGACATGAGTCCCCCACAAGGTACAACTTTGACATGAGTCTTCCCAAGGCCCAACTTTGACATGAGTCCCCCCCAGGCCCAACTTTGACATGAGTCCCCCCAAGGCCCAACTTTGACATGAGTCCCCCCCAAGGCCCAACTTTGACATGAGTCCCCCCCAAGGTACAACTTTGACATGAGTCTCCCCCCCCCAAGGCACACCTTTGACATGAGTCCCTCCCAAGGACGTTGTTTTGCGGCTATAAGACAGTTTGGACTTCCAACGTTATTTGTTACAATATCTGCAGCTGAAACACATTGGTTTGATTTAATGAAAACTTTATCATGGAATTTAGATCGTCACGAATTAACTAAAGAAGAATTTATCGATATTAACAAGTTTAGCAGTAGGCCTCTGGCACTAAATTAAAATCTGTCAATGTCAGATTTTCATGTTTTAAATAATGAAATAATGTCGTGTCTGTATATTTTTATTTTATTTATTTTTTTTTTTCATTTTATTTTATTTTATTTTTTTTTTTTTTTTAACTTTTCAAAGCAATTTTTAATCTTATTGGTCATTGGTGTTTCAGTGGTCTTGTATCTGTTGCTTGGCTTCTACTATGCTTAATAGATCATCATTATATATATATATATATATATATATATATAATTATTAAAAAAAGAAAAAAATAAAAAATAAATAAAAACCTTCAGTGTAGAATATAACAAAATTTAAAATGTATTAAAACTTTTTAAAAATCCAATTTTAAATATCATCATAAAAAAAAGTGAAAAAATAAAGTAAATATACATAGAAAGAAAAGTAATTTTTACATATAAATTTTTAATCATTAATTATTAAATATTTTGTAATTGAACTCAATTTTTATGGAGAGGATGAGAATGTCAACCAAAAAGTTATATTCATAAAAAAAAAAAGAACATAAAAAATTCTTTGAATAAAATTTTTTTGTGGGTAGACCCATGGGTAAAGAATTAATGCAAACCTGATCCACACCTGACCCATGAAACAAGTAACTGCAAAGTTTATTGACTTGATGCAGGTCTTAATTTGGAATTAAAAATTGAATAATATTCCTAAATATCTTATTACAGTATAGGATCTGTTATCCAGAAACCTGTTATCCAGAATGTTCCGAAAACCAGAATGTAAAATGCCAACTACCAAAAATTTTAATTATCGTAAAATTTAAGAATTAAAGTTATACAATAGCAGCAGTCAGAATTATAGTTTTACAACCTACTTTCTTTAATGCTATAGTGTTATTCTGAGGAAATATGGTGAGCACAAAATTGTCCAAATAATTACTGAAAATTTTGCAAATTTAGGTTAGAAAATGAATTTTATTGTATTCTTTAATAGATAAACATTAATAACACATACTTCTTAAAGTGACCAATAACAGATAAATTTTATCCTTGAACTCAGGTCAAATAGTTTTTATTAATTTCCATTATTACTTTCTTCTATATGTAATATAGAGAAAGTATTGGATTCGCGAAAATTTTCGAAGTCCACTTTTTGATGGATTTACATGTTTTGGGAACACGAATTAATAGTTTTTAGAAAATGTCTCTCTGTCTGTCTGTCTGTCTGTCTGTCTGTCTGTATCATTTTTTTGTGGACTCTGTATCTCACGAACCAATGAATGAAATTTAACCAAACTTGGTATTTAGTTGCACCCTGACATAAACTGGTGCTAATTAGATTTTGGGATCAATCGCTCAATAGGTGGCGTTGTGATCGCATTTTATGCAAATTTTTAACATGACAGCATAGGACAAAATTCCGTATAAATGGGCATAAAGAGAGTTATTTTACACTTGTGATTGTAAAATTAATATGAATTATTGATAATAGTAGTAGTTAGCTAGGAAAAAAATTTTGTGCATGGGGGGGGGGGCATCGGTTCCCCCCCTCGGGGAAGTAAATTTTCAAGATGGGTATCTTTCAAAAGGTCTCGTTGATAATAGTAATACTTAACTTGGAAAAAATTTTGTGCATGTGGGGGCATCGGTTCCCCCCCCACCGGGGGGGGAAGTTCCCACCCAGGGGGGCAAAGTTTCAAGATGGGTATCTTTCGAAAGATCTCGTCAATACCTTTAAAACGAATGGTTGAACGATAAATCTGGGATAATTTAAACCAAAGTTATCGATTTTTTTTAGTTTTAACAAAACAAAACTTAGGAAAAAAAATCGCAATTTTTTTTTTTTTTTTTTTTTAACGAAATTTAACCAAACTTGGTATTTAGTTTGTCCCCGACATTAACTGGTGCTGATTATGTTTGGGGATCAATAGCTCAACAGCTGGCGCTGTGATAGCATTTTATCTAAATTTTTAACATGGCAGCATAGGACAAAAATTCGTATAAATGTGCATAATAAGAGTTGTTTTAAACTTGTGATTGTAAAATTAATATGAATTATTGATAATAGTAGTATGTAACTAGGAAAAAAATTTTCTGCATGGGGGGGCATCACTTCCCCCCCTGGGGGGGAAGTACCCCCCCCCCCCCCCCCCCCCCCCCGGGGGGATAAATTTTCAAGATGGGTATCTTTCGAAAGGTCTCGTCAATACCTTTAAAACGAATGGTTGAACTATAAATCTGTGTTAATTTAAAACAAAGTTATCGATTTTTTTCACTTTTAACAAAAAAAAAAAAAAAAAAAATCGTACTTTTTTTTTTTTTTTTTTTTTTTAAATATTGTTACTGATTGAATATGTATAGGTAAATATAGAAGAAAGTCTTGTGGTGGCCACAACATACTAGTTTTTAGAATTAATTTCATAAAATATTTAGCATTATGTGCTAAAAATATTTGAAACATTTATGAACTATTAGTATCAGAGCAGAGATACACTATAAGCAAAAAAATATCATAGAAATTTTTACAAAATCCGAATGAAAGGATTTTACTCTCAGGTCCAAAGTTAAATTTTATATATGTTTATTAATTTTCATTTATTATTACTATTATTATTTATTGTTTGAAATTCTAATTAAGAATGTTTTTTTTATTTTGTGGAAATAATTTATTAAATGAACAAATATATAGGTAAACTGTTTACATATGTATTATTCATGCTTATCACTGCTATTTATTAAATTATTTTGTACAGTCGGGGAAAAAAAAAACGCAACACTCAACGTAACTTCGTTGCTAATCGATGTAGAAAAATGTAATAGGTATCATTCGACGGGGAATTGTGAGTAGTTTCAGAAAATGAACTGAAATTTTGAATTAGGGGTCGTCTACATATTAAAACACGCACCAACTTTGATTTTTTCAATGGTAATGCCCCATTTTTATTTTATATTTGAATTCCTGGGATCGCGACAACGCGAAAAAGTATATTGGTTGTATATTTTACTTATTTTTTCACAGAGTTATAAGCATTCAAAGTTTGAAGGTGCTAATGTTAAATTCATATTTCAAACTTTTATTAATATCTTCACAAAAAGTAACTTGATCGATATAATTTTTTTTTTACGAGATACAGTGAAGAAACCCAAACATAATCCATCATTACTTTTGATTCTGAAAAATATTTTTAATTCTGAAAAATATTAATAAATTCATATTCATAAAAATTATGAATTATGACCTATATTAATTTTTACATAAAATTAATCCTAATGCTGAAAAATATGGGTGTGCAAATTTGCAGCTCATTCCCGTTATTAGTTTTCGAGATATAAATAAATCTTTCTTTTGGAGAGGTTTAGGGGGCCGTCTCTTATAAAGTTTTGCATGAGATAACGAATTAAATCTTTAAAAATAACAATGAAAATTAAACAAAATATTTTTATTTTTTATTTACGGGTCAAATTATATAACAACAACGTCAAACGCAAAGAAATGACAGAAAAATGATGATTTTTAGACATTAGTGTTAGCATCAAGAATTGTGCTGTTTTCTAAAGAAGACCAGCCCCGCCTTCATCGTTCTTCAAAACAAAACATTACAGAAAAAAAAGTAAATGTGACATTGAGTATTCGTGTTAAACAGTGGCGGATCCAGAACTTAACTTCTGGGGGGGGGCTAAGACTTTTCAAAATGTTATTCTAGACCAATAAAAAATTTACAATTGCAATATTCAATAGTGAATGTCACTGTTTTGGGGGGGGGGGGGGGGGGGCTTCAGCCCCCTAGCCCCCCCCTTAAATCCGCCACTGGTGTTAAACACCTTATTTTATGTTGACAAAAATACGCACAAGTGGTATTTACTTCATTGATTAATTGGTGATAAATTCTGAATCTTTTAAACGAAACTAGAAAAAAAAAAAATAACTAAATAGGCGGGGTTTACTGTTTTAAATAGAAAAATTGGTTTAATGTGAAATTGTCAAATATAAATAACGAATGGAATTGGAATGCAAGACAGACTTGTAAACTCGTTTCTTAACTACCGTCATAATTAAAAAAAGCTTAATCATTTGTTTCATATATTGCTTTATTTTATTTTATTTATTTACTTATTTATTTATTTTATAGCGGGGAGGAATATTATTTTAAGGACACATTAGTCTTTAAAATTTTATTAATATATTTTAACTTTATACATTTTTAAAAACATACTTTAACTTTTATAAATATATTTTAACACTTTTTGCGACAGCATGATTTTGTCTTTTTGACAGTAAGACCCGCCTACGGGCATTATACTCTCAAAATATAATATTTTAGAACAAATTTTCTGTATTCACGATTATATTACAAATGGATATACATTATAATTATATTCTTTCTAATAAATATATTTCTATCCATAGTATATTTAATTGCAAAAATATGAATACTGGGTACACACTTAAGAAATATGTAACAAACAGATTACGAAAGAAACGCCCACTGGCAGAGTTACAGATTTTCAAATGGCGTGAATCTACGTCAGCAGTCGCGAAAGGGTTAATTAAGAAAATATATTTTCATAGAAATTATAAAATGAATCGTACAGTGAACCCTTACAATAATTTATCCGAAAATGTTTAGTTTATGCGTTGTTGTATATATATATATATATATATATATATATGTATTATTTCATTTCGTCCATTATGTTACCTACGAAAGAAAATTTAAGCTTTATTGGTGTTCAGTACAGCTATAATAGACACTTTTACTTCAAAATTATTGCACTTTTTTCAAAGAATACTGTATGGACTAATCGCAAGTATAACGTATTTAAATAGACCTAAAATTATCTAAAAAAGTACTGAAGTATATACAAATCTAAAAATTTGAATTCAGGATAATTAAGGAACTAGAAAAGACACAACGTTTTATTAATTTTTATAATTATGTTTTTTCTGAAAGATTTCCGGTGTGAAACTTTAAAATTTTGTCTAATTCTTATAGGATCTTAATTTTATTTTTCTACATTTACAGATAACCCCCTAACACATTTTTGATTATAACTGTATAAATACTAAAGATAAAGTATACAAATAGTATACTTTTCCGCACTGCCAGACTCTCAGAAATTCGAAAATAAAGTCAAAATTGGGTGTTGCTATTAAAAAAAACAAAGTTGGCACTCATTTCAATATGTTGATGACCCCTAATTGAAAATTTGATGACATATTCAGAAAGTGCTTTTAATTTCCTGTTGAATTATGTCTATTAGATGTTCCTGCGTCAATTAATAACGAAATTACAGCGAGTGTTGCGTTTTTTTTTTTCCCCGACTGTACCATTTTTATACATATAATAAAGAGTTCCGAATTACGGAAAAACCCCTTATCCAGAATATCCCATTTCCCAAGCTTTCTGGATAACGGATCCTATACTGTATTTTAGAAGAAAAACCCTGCTGTTTTTTTTATGTAATGATAGTTCTTGTAATAAAAGTTGAATATATTTGAATATTAATCATTGATTCTAACTTTTCTAGGAACTTATGGTGTTAACCATGGAGTTGAACTTCATGATGAAGTGGTTAAATATGCAAGGGCTAAACTTGAAGAATTTCAGTCAAGCTCTCCTGCCTTGGATAAATATGAATTTTGTCCACCAAATTTTGTTGTTGGGAACTGCTTGCTATTGGACAGCACTTGTCATCAATATGATAGAGTCTACTGTGGAGCTTCTTGTCCCACTGAACATGAAAATTACATGAAAAATCTAGTTCGTGTCGGGGGAATATTAGTTATGCCACTTAATGATCATGTAAGAAAATTATACTTTTTAATTTAGCTATAAAAAAAAAAAAAAAACAGCTAGAATAACTTTCCTATTTTTATAATAACAACTTTATTTATTCTTTTCATTAACTTCAGTGAAAATAGTTTGATATATGTATGTGTGTCTGTTGATGACATCATGTATATTAAGGTATGCCTACACATAACTTTTGCCCGCATTTTATAATCTTTTTTCAAAATAACTCTTAAAAAAAAGTGGTTTTATTTAAATTGTGTGTGGGTTGAAACATGGTATGTTTCTATCTTTGCTCTTTTTTATTTATTTATTTCATTAAAAAAACTAATAGTAATTAAATTTGGGTATGTTAATGCTAATGTTCCCTAAATTCACACAAATTGTTATTTCAATGTACAGTGTCATGTCAATTTTTGCTACATCACAAAGTACAGTGTGCCCTTGTTATTTCAGGGTACAGACATGTCAGTTTTCATTCACCCCAGTTACATAATTTTTAAACATTCATCTCATTCTTTAATGAAAATACAGCTTTATCAAGGTAAAAAAAATTGCTTAAAATTTTAGGGCTGTAGCAACTTTTTGTAAGTGCCGTTGTACAAATCTAATAAGCTTATAGTAGTCAATGGATTTCATATTTTAATCTATACCTATGTTGTAGAGAAAGGAATCAATGATTTATGAAATTTATTATTGAGTGTACAAAAAAGTCGTGTGGTGTGCATGTCAGAGGATTATTACATTATTAAGCATTGACCAGTTAGGCATTTAAGATATATTTTGTAATATATTCATACTGCTTTTTGTCCATTCTGGTTAGCAACCTCATTAAATCAGATGCATGTCTACCAGTTCACAATATGTGATGTTATTGTTATTATCTCTGAGGCATCAGGGTTTAACTGAAAATGTCTTTTTTGGTAGGGATACAGGGTAACTGCCTTACACCCTCCCACAGGAGTAGGCTCCCAAATCAACTGTAAAACTTAATTTAATGCTCTTTTTTTGGTTAAAACTTTAAGTGAAAAAATACACTGGTGCCTCTGAAAAAATGTCTATCTCAGATTCCAGTTATGCTTAATCAAGTCCTGCTTATTGGAATTTGCATTTATAATTTTTTTGATTGATTCACTTCTACTTTCATAAAAATGTCCTTCAGCAGTGAAAGATGGTATATGATAACCCTCTTTTCCTATAGATTTTTAAAAATAATTTTGTATTCCTAATTTGTCTTTAAATTGTATTATTATTTTTTATTATTATTTTATCATTTTATATAGGTATGCATTATAGTTTTTTTTTCCCACTATACTATAACTATATTGAACTTAAAACAGGAATAAACTACTACGTCAGAAACGCCAAAGAAAAAATTATTGAGGTGCATACAGCTGTTTCGGTAGCCTAAAGCGTACCGTCATCAGTGCAAAAAGAATTCTGAATCTTGAGAAGTGCTCGTATATATAGGAGAGGGACCGGATTTAGTTCAACCAATAGGAATACGGAAGAGGTGGGGAGTGTGGCCAATAGGAATTAAGGAATGTGTAGCTGTGTAACAGTAGAAAAATTAAGGAAATGTGGACTGAATGTAAAATTTCCAACAATCAGACAAATAGGGAACAGCGAAATCACAATTTACAAGGTTTTTAAAATTTTTTATAAATATGAAAAGCTTCAAAGAAATCGAGTTCATGAATGGATTTAGGTCTGCAAATTATTTTAGCTGAATTAAATTTAAAATTATGATTTTCCTCCCAGCAATGTTTAGAAATAGCCGATTTATTGGTTTCTTGTTTGCGGACGTAATTCATATGTTCTTTTAGACGAAATTTAAGACTGCGTTTAGTTTGGCCAATATATGATAAACCACACTGACAGGAAATACTATAAATGCCCCAAGAATTATGCGTATCAATAGGATCTTTTAACTGAGAAAAGGTGAGTTTATTGGAAGGCGAAAATATTATTTTAAAATCATATTGTTTGAGAATTTTAGCTATGGTTTGACTGGTTTTAGAAAAATAGGGTAAAACAATACTGATATTAGATGTGACTGATTTAGTAGACGAAATACGAGGGAGTTGTAATTTTTGGATAGCTTTGTCTATAATGGAAGGGTCATAACCTCTGTCAATTGCGATGGCTTTCAGGTATTTAATTTCAGATTTCAATAAAACAGGATTTGAACAAATATTAAGGGCACGGTTTACAAAAGTATAGAAAGCAGCCATTTTTTGGTTAGGTGGGTGACATGAACGCGCATGGGGAGGAAGGGAGACTGCAAAATTTTTACGATAAACAGTGGTTGAAAATCCATTTACAGTGCGAGAGACGAGGGTATCAAGAAATGGAAGGGAGCCATTATTTTCAATTTCATATGTAAACTGGATATTACTGTCGATTGAATTTAAGGTTTCTAAGACATGGTCAATATTGTGATGAGATATGTCGATAAGCGTGAAGGTGTCGTCAACGTAACGGGTCCAAAAAGGAAAAGATATTTTCTTAAAAAGCTTGCTTTCGAAATAGTGCATGTAAATGTCTGCGAGAATTGGGGAGAGAGGGGAACCCATGGCTAAACCCTCAGACTGACGATAGAATTTATTTTGGAAAGAAAAAGTGGTTTGTGACAAACAAATGCGGGTAAGAGAAATTAATTCTTGTATTTCGAAAGAGGTGAAATGAAACTCTTTTAATCTATTTTCGAGACAGCAGAGGGTGCCACTTATTGGAACATTAGTGAAAAGAGATTTTACATCAAAAGAAACCATAGTGAGATTAGTGTGAGGGCAGTTTTGAATATTTTTTGCAAAATTTATGGAATTCTTAACAGTATAACTATTAGCAGCAAGAAGTGGAGCAAAAATTGTGGTGAGAAATTTAGCAAGATTATAGGAAGCAGTACCGATATTAGAGACTATTGGATGAAATGGAATATTGGGTTTGTGAACTTTTGGTAAAGCATAAAATCTGGCACAAGAAGTTTGTTTAGGTAGTAGTAGTTTATTCCTGGTAGTAGTTTATTCCTGTTTTAATATTCCAACGCCAAGTCTCCTGCTATTATATTGAACTTAAGTATTCATAAAATTTTTCAACCTCAGATTTGACGTTTTTACAAGTCTTTAGGTATGAGAAATCAACACTTACAAATTTGATGTAGTTTCACTAGTTAGTTTTTAGTCTGTATAGACTTTATCTGAAGAATAAATGGTTGTAAAGAAGTCAGATTAGTTTTAAAATATCACTTATAATACTGTATCAGATTAATTTTAAAATGTCATAAGTTATTCAAAATTTATAATTTTCTTAACATGGAAGAATAGAATAAAATTTCACATGCATATGTATTATGAGGGTTACCTTTACTGTAAAAATGTCAGAGCAATTTTAAAATGCTGTTCAGGATTCTTGCATGAAAATCATTGACTGAACATTCTACTTTAAAGCTTCATAAGTTATTCAAAATTTAAGATTTTCTTAAACAGGGAAGAATAGGGCTAAATTCTTTACTAAAAGCTTGGTCATATTGACATTTCTGGTAATGAGTTGGCTGATTAATTGGTAAGGTTTGGGCTCCAGCACACTCTTTTGAGGCCCTGATTCTGTTCTGGGTGCTTTTCCCTTTACTTTCAGAGCTTTTATATTCAAGCTCTGTGGTAGATAGCATTATAATGGCAATGACGTAGTTCTGATTGTCAAAGGCAAGCAATTGAGCTTTATTGTGACTGTCCTGGTCTACATCATAAAGAACTTTTAAAGTTTTAATAGAAATAGTTTGAGGAAGGAAATGGGCTGTCTTACTGGTGACAGTATCCTCAGAAGGTATCTGAACATTATGGATATTAGTTCTGATCTCATTTGTTGTGGTTGTGATCAGGAGAAGGATACTAGTCAGCACATTTTGTGACTGTGAGGCCTTTTCCCTCTACTTTCAGGGTTAAATTTGAGTATCTTGGTCAGCATCTCATTGAGCCTTGGGAACTGCAGAATGTTCCTGGCAGGAATCTGCTGATTTTTGCTTCAGCTACAAGACTTTTCTCTTAGGGATGCTTTTGGGTTTGGGTATTTTATGGTCGATATGCCATGGCTGAGGGCTCTCCTCTTAAGTCTAGGGCTAAATGTCAAATAACAAGCATTATGATTATTTTCATCATAAGGATGTCAAATCAATTTTAAAATATCATTTATTATTCTGGAATGAATAGCATCATTTTGAAAAATTCATATATTATTTGAAGTTTAAGATTTTTTAACAATGCAGAGTAAAGCAAAATTTTGTATAAACATGCATTATAAGAATTATTTCCATGGTAAGTAAATTGGACAGGTTTTAAAATATCATTTGTTACATTGCTATAATTTTATATATATATATATATATGGTATCGACATTCTGCTGTAAAAGCTTTCAAATTAGAGATTTTCATAACATCTCAGAATAAGGCAATATTTCACATAAACTTTGAATTATGCAAATTATTGAATTGAAAATATAGTATAGAATTGAATTAAAGCTACAATATGATACTGATTCTAATGAAATAAGTAAATCAGGGTAAAGTAACTGTATTGCAGGGGGGGGGGGGATAGACTAATGGGTGGGCATTTCAGTCTGTGACTGTGCTGGATGATCAGCAGAGTTTATTTCTCTGATCATTAATGTTCTATACTAATAATTATAAATGGTAGCTACTGGTTACCAGATAAATGAAAAATTGCAGCCACTTTTATATATATGTATACCACTAATAATAAAATTTGCACACTTTTCTTTCTAAAGCTGATTCCCAAAATATGTGATTTTTTGCAACTGATTTCCGAAATATGTGATTATTTTGTTTCTATTCGATAAAAATCGCACTTTTTAAAAACTATTTTTTAAATGCACAATAATTTACATTTAATGCTGCATATAATTGCAGAAACAGGCTGTTATTTCATCACATTGATAAAATTCAACATTTTCACAAAGTTATTCGTCGAAATATGCAATGGTTCTGCAACTCATTATTGAAAAGCGCAATCATTTTGGGACTAATTGTCAAAATGTAAGCTTGATTGCCGAAATATATAATTATTTCATTGCAAAACTAGAGCTTTACTGATCCTGAATATAGGATGCCCTATAGTAGAAATTTATGAGAGCAAATACATGGTGGAGATTTGAGCAGAGTTCATCTATACCAACTAATTCAGTATAAGTTAATATAGAAAAGTGCTCTATATTTGTTTTTGATAAATCTTTAAAACTATTAATTGCTTATTGTTCTTTCATTTAGCTATTGCAAGTTACAAGAACTGGAGAAACTACATTTGAAGTAAAAAATGTCTTGCCTGTTTCATTTGCATCCTTGGTTCAGCCAAATCCTTCTGAACTTCATAACCTTATCAAATTACGTAAGTGCAGTTTGCTGTTTTTCTGTGTATGAAATAGAATTATTCATATGTTTAATGAAATAAAAGCTAGCATAAAAGATAGTTGACTTCAAAATTGGCCTTTTAAAATTAATTTAAAAAACAGTTTGGCAATTCATGTCAAGATCACTTCTGATATGAAAATGTTAAGCAAGTTACTACATCCATATCCTATACATCAGAGATTGTTTATTTTTATGCTGTATTTGAGTCCCATAAATATCTTTTAGACACCTGCTGGTTTTGTAAATTTCTAATTTATGTTTGTATATTGACGAGAATGCTCATATATTATAGAACCATGATCCATATCCATTTAGAAAAAAAATTAAGTTCAGGAAAAAAAAAATAACTTCTTATAATTGTTTCAATTTCCAAGAATGTTTATATATTATATAAATTTCTTGATTATCACACTATAAAAATCTACACAGAAACAAATATTTGCAAATATTTTATTTGGAGATAATAGTTCGTATTAAAGACAATGTAGAAGAGTGAGCATAAATGCTGCATGCACAGTTTGTTTTTGGTGCCCCTCCACAAGTAGCCCCTTGGTAGATATCTGATGATAGACACTTGCTACGTATCTGATTAAAGAAGAACTAAAAGCTTAGTATGTAAAAATGGATTATGTTTTTAAAATTGCTGGTGATGAGTAAGAATATCACCATGGGTTTAAAAGGTTTTTAGAAAGCTCTAATCTTCATTTTTCATCAAATATGGCAAAAACTTGTGTCAAAAAGACAAACTGGATAAAACCATAGTATCAAAATAATTTTTAGAAATGATATGAATTAGTTTATGAACAAAAATAGGGATATCAAAGAAAGAAAACGTTTCTTCTTAGTTAATGCTCCTTTTATTAATGGAAAAAAGAGAACTTCTTACAAATTTAAACTACTACCAACAATTTTCAAATGCATCTTAATTTAGAATGTCCTAATTTAGGAATGTTTCCTTTACATCAATTAAATCCCACGAGTGCAAAACATGTGACTAAATATGTGGTTATTTTAAAAACACTGTGCAGGAGATTAACATTGCAATTGTTTTGGATGCAAAATAAAAATCTAATTATCTTTATTGTATGATAGTTTTGCTTATTAGAAACAGAGTTGTATAATGGAGCAGGAAATATATTCACAGCAATGCCTCTTATGTGCTATAGCATGTAAATTACATGAAAAATCGAAAGTGGGATGCGAAAAATTTATTGTGATGGGTCCCATGGGATGTGTAATTTTCATTCTTATTAAATAAATCAATAAATAAAAATTCAAACTGGAAGAAAGTAAAGAAAGCAAATTTAAAAATATATTTCTTGTTTAAAACTGATATTTTCCTTACATTTTTAAAGCATTCTGCTCTGAAGAAGAAGAAAAAAAATCCTTTAAAACTCCATTGTACCATAAAGGAAAAAGAACCAATTCTATACGATAAATACAAACGAGCAGGTGGTGCAGTGCGAAATCAAAAACAAAGTTCGGACTCTGAGATGAGAAAACGAAATTACAATGTGAAAAGATTATCAGTAAAAAGTGTATGATACACCGAATCGCATCACCGCATAAGGAATCACCAATGGGTACCCTCTATCAAAGCTTATCCGAAATATGAAATTCGAAAAATGGCCGCAAAACCATTCTTTCAAAAAATCAAAGACCTTCCTATCGAATTCCAATACGATAAACACACACGAGTAGCCAGTGTGAAAACAAACAAAGTTCCGATACGAAAAAATTACTGTTAAAAGTGCCGATACATTGAATCGCATCACCCTGCTGAATTCTAAGTTCATTGAAACAAAACAAAAACAAATGAAATAGATGAAGGAACGGGATACTGGAACATGACATGTCTGTATTAAGATTCAAGAAACTTTATTATTTAGAAAACCTAAGTATATATATATAAAAAAAAAGTAATATGCTTGCTGCGTTAAGCAAAAAATAAAATATTTTTGCTAAAGTCAGAATGTTATTATTACAGTAATTTCTTTTACAGATAAGTAAGCACACTCCTTTTACCCTTTTCTCTAATGCATTATTTAAATTATTGGTGCAATTTATTGGTAAGTTATTTTGTATTTAAAGGTGGCTGGGGGACTGGGGGTAGCTTTTCCGTTTTCAACAGGGGCTGATATCTGAAAAATTCTGATAACCGGAATCAGGTTGGTCCTGTGATTGCTGGATAATGGATCCTGTACTGTATCTGGAGTGGAATTTTGTAATCAATCTGCTTATCTCAAAACTCCTCCTTTCTCAAAAAAAAAAAAAAAAAAAAAAAAAATCTCATTTTGTTCTCTTAATGCTGATAATTTCAAGGACTTTTTAAAAAATGTTTCTAGTTTAAAATAATAATAATAATTAGCTGTTATACTATATTTTCTCTTTTTTTTTTTTTTTTTCTGGTTCCTTAGCACATTGAGCTAAATGTTTTCAATTGTTTCTTAACAGCAACCACCTCCTACATACAGGGCCTAATTAAGCTTTGAAGCTAGGTTGAAGCTCAGCATCATTTCGGGGCCCCCTTTCATTTCGGAAAATCTTATTTTCCTGTTACATATTGTAATATAAAAATGCTATAGACCAAAAAAAGTGTGTGTTTATTATTTTTATTTATTTTTTCTAAATCTGGGTGGTTTCTACACAGAACATTAAAATCATACAACTTTTTAACTAAGAACATTCAGATTTTTGAGGTTAAATAATAGATTTTTCCCGAAATAGTGAATGTTTTGTCTTGTTTTAGGTAACCTTTCTCAAAAAAAAAAAATTTCAATCTCAGTGGGAAAATATGAAACAAAAAGTTCAAGACCATGTTTTTAATCCGTATGGGGCCCCTTCTTAAATTTTAGAGGGGGAAGCTTGTGCTTCCTGAGCCTTTTGGATAATCAGGCCCTGCCTACATAATATTACTTTTAAGACAATCTCAACAAGAGCTTGTTAAAAATTCACAAAAAACGGTTTTTCATCTACAATAAGATAACATTTTAATTTATATCTTTAATATATAAATTCATTTATGTGGGGACCTAGATTTTTTGAACTCATGGGTTCCAGAATTTTGGAAGACTAGTGGCATCACTGTGTTCAGACAGTTATTAATTCTGAGTTTAATTTATTTTTACTGTATACAAAGTAAAATGTAAAAAGAATTGCTGATTCTAAGTTTTATTATTTTTTCCTTTATGTATATAAGTAAGTTCCTGATTTTAATACAACTGTGTATTTTTAAGCAGAAGAGACATTCGTAATATTTAAGCTACTGTATAATAATGTACTATTTTATAAATAAATTATATTTTGTAAATTACTTAAAACTACCTCTCCACTTGTTTATTTATTTATTTTTTAATGGATATTTTAAAATTATAAGCTTTAAATTTCTCTTTTCATTCAGAACTTATTATTAACCCAAAAGTTATTTTTTGTACAAATAAATTTTTGTAGGAGCAAAGTTTTGACATTCAACATAAACATAAATATTGTGAAATCACATTTTGCTAATTCAAATGTGTTGTTAGAAGAGGTATATCCTATCCTCATCCTGGCCCTTTTTAAAAATTTCTGTAACTTCTTTTTATATGCAACAATTTTTTATTACAAGACTTATGCTGAAAATTATAAGATTCTATTGAAAATTCCAAGTTCTATTTCTTTTTCCAGAAACCAGATTTCTATAGTTGAAAAAGGCAATCTTTTGGCACTTTGTTTTAAATGGTATTTCTCGGAATAACTTTTTAAATTCAGAAATTGAAAATACTATCTAATAAAGCTTTCTTTCTCTGTTTTCCTCTAATTTTTAAATTTTTAACTATGTATTCATTTTCTCATCTACTTTACATTCTCAAGATCAGTTCCCAATACATTTTCAGGGACTGATTTACAGAAGTGGGGGGTGGGGGGGGCAAAATTATTAATTGGGGCTGCTTTCTATCATAAAATGAACAAAATTAATTTTCTATATAAGTAAAATGCTTCTAATTTCAAAAGGCAGCTGAATTGGGGACCCTTTTATAAATGGGGACATGGGTGCTTGCCCCATTTGCCCTGTGGTAAATCAGGTTTTTATATTTTCACTTCTTAATTTCAATAATATTGTCTTATTGACAAATGGATGTCAGTAAAATGCCACAAGGTTCATATGGAAATTTATCTGGAAGGAAATATAATAAAATAGAAACACACACGCTATTAAATTAAAACAGAAAAGTACTGCCATGTTTAATTTAATAGAAATTCAGACTTACGAAATGCTTGCAGTACAAAGTATTACTAGTGCATTATGTTGAAAATTTGCAAGAGAGAGGATTACAATATATCTTTGTCTTCCAATATTTGCATACATGTTGTGTGTGTGCGTATCTATCAATCTAAGGTTGTATGTTCAATATGCACTCAAGATCCATAACAGAAAACATGGTAGAACTTTATTGAAAAAAAAAAAAAAAGATTTAGTTAAAAGGATCTTTTTGTACTATGAAATTTACTGAAATCCTGCAGTTTAAACTGTGAATGCTCTTTACAACAAGTAATTTTTAAGAATGAAGATTTAGTAATTTCGAAGATTTAGTAATCTTAGAAGAAGATTTTAGTAATTTCTTGAAATATTAATAATAAGAAATACATTTCTTATAATTAATATTTTCTATCTTTTATTTCTTATTTAAAAAGGCAGATTTCTGTGTTAGAAAAAATAGTAAGAAAAAGCATGCTTTCAGTTATTTCGCCACTGCTAGATACACATGCTCTAGAAAAATAACCTTAATTTACTTTAGCAATTCATAGACTATTCTGTGTTCCATAAGTTTAAACTTCTACATGATACCTACATTCTTCTGCAATATAATTTTACTTATGATTTGTTATTTGATTTATAGAATACAATTTTTTTTATAATTGTTTATAAAAGCAAAACATATTATTTTTTTTATTTTTTACTTAAAAATTAATGCTAGACAACTGTATTTTTTTTAGTAAATATTGTACTCTCTATATTATATGTTATTTTATAGACATTAAAACAGTATAAACATCATTGACTTAAACGATCTTTCTTCTGTTGACTGTAATAATGCATAAGAATTATTTTGTGTGCCCTGTAAATAAATAGTAGATTTCACATGCTTCATTTTTATTGTGTATAGAATAGTGAACCCTAATAACAAGCATACTTTATAGCTTTTGATGCATACTTATGAAAAATATTGCTCAAACAGGCAGATGGATGAACTTACTAAGTCACAAGCATTCCAAATATTTTGATTTTTCTGTTTCTGTCTATTGGAAAAAAGACTTTAATGCTATAAAAATATTTAGTGTGATGAAAATTAAGAGTGCAGTCAATCTCTGTCAACCCCTTGCTATGTATACCATTCAGTATTATATTTTTACAAAAAATTAAAAAAATATATAGTAGAAGCTTGTTCGGTGTGAACTAGGTTAAACAAATAAATAGTTTGGCAAAAAAAAAAAAAAAAGTTCGTAGATTGGGAAGATCTGCTGTGCGAAACAGAATGACAGAATACAGACTTTTTGGAACATGAGATATCAGGGCATACACTGAGAAACACTGTGGAACTGTTGCTCTCCCTAGGGTTGGGTTCAGTGTGACTTCGGTAGGACATTTTTCTAAGCTGATCTTTCTGTTGTTACCAGATAATGTAGAATTGCATTGATACAGAAGCTAAATCAGTTAGAGTTTTGTTTAAGAAAACTTATAATTTATATATGCTTTTCTTCAGATTCCTTTATAGTGCAGCATTCTTCTGCTCCAGAATAACACTGTCTCTCTCTCTGTATTTTCACATTTCTCTTGTTGCATGATTTTGCTGAGGGGTGGAGGGAAAATACCAGTTCACTGATTTATTCAAACTCGATTTATTATGAATTATTTGAGAACATCCTAGTCTTATTTTACGAGCAAAAGTAGCAGGAAGAGAGCAAGCACTTTTATGAAAAAAATATTGAAAAATCAAGTTTGATTAACGAATACAATACCAAAAATAAATTTATTTTATTAGTGGAAGTATTTTTGGATTGCCCTTTTCTAAAATACAGTTATTTTTTCTTTGCTGTATAAATTTACAATTAATACGGTCAATAAAAGTAACCATATATTTCTTAAAAGCTAGAAATAAATTCAGAATATGGGCTTTATTTTTTCTGTTTAGTATTCACCATTTTATATGAAAAGGGGATTTTTTCTGAGAGAATATTATTTTTAAATCAAAATTTGTCGTCTTGTGTGTAAATCTATCTATGTATACAAATAACTGGTGCAAGAATTCAATATAAAGCTATCACAATTTCTAAACTAGTCCTCATTTTACCTTTTAATAGCTGACGAAATATTTATCTTAAAAATGTTGAATGATTCAGAATGATCAACAGTTTTGTGAATTTGATAATTAAAAAAATATGAACTTCAAAATATGCATTAAGTATGCAGTTTGTTTGTAATCTTTTTGTTTGTTTGTTTGTTTTTTACTATATGAAGAAATTTATGTTAATAGTCTGTAGATGAAAATAAGATAAGCAGAAGTATGGGTTAATGAATGCTTTATTGTTTGTTTACTTTAATATTATAGCCTATTCTAGTGTGTAACTTGTTGTATGTATAAATAGTTTTTATCTTGGTCTCAGAATTATTTTATTCTTAAATTTATTTTGAATATTTCTGCCATTTTTATTACATTTTATTAGCTACAATTCCTTAAACTATCTTTTTTAGTTTCTTTAGTCACTTAAAGGCAATGAAATGAAAGCCAAAGAATCGTGAGTGGGCTTATCCCATGTGCTCATGTGTATTAGTTTAATTTTTATCTGGAAAATGCATAGGTGCTTTGGCATCATCAAATAATTTAAGTGAGGTACTTTTGGACCTATCTTCAAAATTTTACGATATTTTTATTAATAATAGACAGTACATAATTTTTTGTTTTTAATTATTCATTCTTAATTTTACTTTCGATAGTAACTTTTGTTATTACAAAAAATAGGTTTTTTATTTATTCTAGAAAATATTATTGGGTTAATTCTCAGTAAGGGGTATTTGTTATTAAACCACTTCTGACTGTCACATTTAATATATTTAAACAGGATGTCCTAAAAATATTGAAACATGCTTTAATTTTTTATTTGCTAGAGATAAGTGGTCAATGTAAATTGGAAAAAAAACTCCCAAAAAAGTGGGATAGAAGACCACCTAAAAATTTTCACTTGTATTCTACTTGTAAATTTGGAAAAGTTACACTTTTTAAATTTTTACGTGGCTCTTCTAGAAAAATTTTGTCAGTTTGAAAATTTATATTTTTTATCCAAAAAATTGTTTTTCTGTACTTTTAAAACCAACTGAATTATGATACAAAGAACAACTGACTTCTGACATTTTTCCTTTTCACTTAGAAGCATACATTCACTAAAATAAAACCTAAACAGACAAAGATAAACAGTAGGTCTACCAAGCATGCCACAAGATGTATGCCACACTCAGTTTGGTTTCATGCAATTTCACATTTAGAGCACATAATTTTAAAAATAAGCACACAAATAAATCAATATTTTCTAATATATATTTTAATAAGAGCGTATGATTGCTTTTATAACCTGATAGAATAAACATTTAAACAGGCTTTAATATAATCTGGTATTCTAGGGTTCTTTTTAAATTAGATTATAACTAGCGATAAATATCTTTAAAATTAAAAATCATATTCATTATTATTCATCAACTAATTATCGAAAAGGTACTCACCCTTTCTTCTGTTCACAGCCGACTTGAAAAATGCATGAGTTAGATCACAAATAATAAGTTCTTTTCTCTTTTCTAAGCTTTTAATCAGAAGATGATTATGTTCTATTTACAATGAAAGTATGTACAAAATTTGACGATTAATTAACATTCTTCAGATTATTTCTAATTCACATAATGAATAATTTTCTATATATTCAAATATTCAGTTTTCTCTTTCTTTAACAAAAGCAGAATCATAATAATAAATTTTAAGACACCGTAAAAGTGCCCTTCTTATCTAGTCTACATCTTTTTTAACACTGCACTTTCGAAAGTGCATCTTATTCTAATGAAACCAAAGGAGAAAGAAAAATTAAAAAAAAAGCATTTCCACTGTCGCGACAGGTGGCGAAGAGACAGAGGGAAAATGGGGGGAAGGCACTGATGTTGCAACACAGGCAATTATATAAAATATATTTAACACTTAAAATGAGTTTCCAATTTATCATCTTGTGTAACACAGATTTTGTAAATTTTTGCTAATAGGTAAAAAATTGATTAGTGCTTCAATATTTTTAGGACATCTTGTAAATATACAATTACAGTTAATTAAGGAGGTGAACTTGTGTATTTTTCAAATTGAAGATTGCTTCTTAATATGTATGATTTTTTTAAATAAGAAATTATTAAAGAGCTTTATTTAAAAACAGGAGAATATTGTAGATATTAATATAATATATTTTCTGAATAAATATAAAGTAATTTAACCAGTATTTATCATGATATAAAGTGTACAATGGTATTATTTGTTTATTTTTATGTAAAGTTGGTAATCCCTTTTAACACTGTAGTTTCTTCCCACTTTGAATTATATCTAACAAGAATATAGTTAGTTCTGAATAACCAATAGCAGTATATAAATTGTACAAATAATTTTTAAGCTGAGTTTTTAGTTTTATTATTATTATTTTTTAATTATTTAGTTTTTGTTGAAAGTTATATTAGAACTAATATATTTTCTTTATTTTTCAATATATATATATATATATTTTTTTTTTTTTTCCCTGTAGTATTTTTAGTAAAATCTTTTATCTATATTATTTGTACCAACTGTTTATTATTATTATCAAAATAAATAAGTAAAACAAATTCTAATTTCATTTAAAATTGATGATAATTCTTTTTTTTTTTTTTACTTTTGCTTAGAATTTGTCAAAAAATTAACTTTATTGACTTTTTTTTTATTTCTC
Source organism: Salticus scenicus (assembly GCA_963930645.1). Taxonomy (NCBI): domain Eukaryota; kingdom Metazoa; phylum Arthropoda; class Arachnida; order Araneae; family Salticidae; genus Salticus; species Salticus scenicus. The sequence continues at coordinate 35,953,990 of OZ005649.1, forward strand.
TAGGTCAATAGTGTCACAAAAATTTTCCCTTTTCTCAAAATTATATTACAGTAGTTTACAAATATCAAATGCAGGAGACAATTAAAATATAGTTTGCAGAAAAAATATTTTTGACTTTGTCAATAACTGATATGATAACATTGAGTTGCTTGAATTTGTACATAATTGCAAACATATGCTAAGTCCAATAAATATTCAAATACTAGGTATGATTAAACGTGACATTTAAGTGCAAAATTTAAAAGATCATTTAATACTAAATATGGGATTTTAAGCTCAAACAGATATAATTAATAATTTTTTGAAGAAACCTTATATTTTTACGACAAATATTCTAAATACTATTCAATTCTCACTGTATATTTTTATAGAAGATACTTTTCTATTTGCTGGAAATAAATGTTTTACCACCGTCTCTAAGTATGAATTAGGATAGAGATTTCAGAATCCATTTATTAATTTACACAATGGTGAAATATTATATTACATTACATTTTATTATATTAATAAAAAGCAAATAAAATATGAATTTAAACATATGACATTAACCTAATAAAGCTGCACAACTTTTATGGAAATGTCAGGCGACTGTTTGTATGTAATCGTTGAATTCTTTCTTCTTTTCTTAGTAGATAGAAAAGAAATATAATTTAGTTATCATGTCAGTTCTTTATCAGTCATCAAACTTCTTGAAAGTTGATCTGGATTAACATACTTTTACTACAAGAACTGATTTTTAAAAAGTATTCTCATAAAGCATATGTAGTCCTAAATTTAGTGATCAAGTAGTGAGTGTTATATTCTTAATTCCATAAAGATTTATTATCGATACCTTCAAGAGAGGTAACAAAGCTTTTTAAAATAAAAAAATAGGAAAGAGACTGTGCAAAAAAAATGTTTAAAAAAAATCAAATTGTTTAATCAAACCAATTTTTACATTCCTCTTTATTTCTTAGAACAGAAAATAAACACACCTTTCATGCATAGCCAGCCAAGTTTGCAAAAGTTGAGCCATTCTATTAATAATAAATTCAAAATATTAGGAATTATTTTAGTTATATTCAAAGAAATTCGCTAGCATTGGGTAATATTAATAAACTGGAATATAAAGAGCTTTATCCAAAAAAGTTGTTTCTTTGATTTACATGAAAAAAAGCAAAATCATTATTGTAAATTTGGAAGTAATTACTGTAATTTAGTGTATGTAAGCCGCACCGCAAGATAAGCCATGGCTTATGCAAGCATTGTTACGATGATGTGACAGATAAATAAGGGAAAAAGGTATCAGTCTTCTGACATCTACGCAGGTTAATAGAAATAATAAATTATTAATTATAAATGAAAATAATAAATTATTTTAAAAATAATTTGGTATAAAGAAAATAAAATCAAACTATACCAGTATGCAGATGTAAAGCAACAAATATGAGAAACACGGGAACAAGATGGGGGAATCCGGACATATATACAAAGTCATAAAAATAATTAATTATAAATAAAAGTAATAAATTATTTTAAAAGGCACTGTATAAAAAAAAAATTAAATTAAATTAAACCAAAATTAAAGCCAGTATACAAATACAATGCAAAAAATCAAAAACAAGGAAAAAAGATGGTGAACTCCAGATGTATATGCAAATTAATCAAAATAAGATATTATTAGTTAATAAATAAGAGATTATAAGTGTGAATCAGTGCTCAAGAAACTCGAATACTAAACTTCTGTTTTCATGGAAGATCGACTGTTCCAAGAAGTATGGACGGCAGAATTTGGCATTATCATTAGATAGTCCGCACTGATGTATAAGCCGCAGTCCCCCAAAAATCAATGTTTTTTTTAAAGATAACCCGCGGTTTATCTTCACTGAATTACGGTAGTAGCTTTTCTCATTATATGAAGTTATCAGGAAGGCTGATTATAAAATCTACTAGTACATTCTAATTTGACATACAGGTGTAACATATGTTCAGTACAAAAAAATAAATGAAATTGAAGTTGTAAATAATACAGGGTGTCCACTAACTGGTCCCCGATTTTAAAGTTAAATTACTCCTAAACAAAGATAGGAAGAGGAAGGAAATGAATGGCATGTTTATTTTAAAAGCTATGTAAAAATCTTTTACATGAGAATAAAAATTTCTTACAGTTATTGTCAAAAGGTGGCGCTGTTGGCAATTCATGCACAGGGTTCCCACAGGCCTTGAAAGTCCTTAAGAAGTACTTGAATGTCATTCTGATTTTCAAGGGCCCTTAAAAGTACTTGAATTTCTTGTAAAGTCTTTAAAAGTGCTTGATTTTTTTTTTTTCTTTTTTTTTTTGGGAGGGGGGGGAATCCCAAACTTTCAATTAGAAATCACCTCGACATTAGTGCTGTGACCAACATGAAATTTAGGTTTCTGCTTAAAATTAGGCCACTGAGTAAGAAAAAAATGTTCCTTGCACTCTGCTAACATATCTTTACATACCTGTGTACAAAATCTTGTTCTGTTACAAGTCATTGAACACTTAATTTATCAATTTGGGGTAATGTTATTTTAATTCAATTTGATTTAAAACAGATTCTTTTAAATCCTAATGGAAAATTGAATAAAATTCAGTGTTCTCCTGAAAGATTTTTATTCTCACATAACTGAAATATTAAAAGTTGTGAAAAGATAATTTCATATGATTGATATCATTAAATGTGCTATTTTTAATATTAATAAGTATGATTCATTGAAGATAATTTTTGTAATAATTTTGCTGCAAAAGTTACAACATTGTCGAGATTTTTTTACCCTAAAATATGGACTTATTTATATTGCAAACAAATTATGAAAGAACAAATGGAAAAACAAATTGCAATTTTTTCAGTAATCTTTGAAAATCTTTGAGTAGACCTTGAAAAGTCCTTAAATTTTCATTCTATAAAAGAGTGGAACCCTGATGTAAAAATGTGATTCATCTGTGAACCATATGTATCTAGAGTCGAATCCATCTCCATCAATTATTTTTAGCATGTTCTGTGCGAAATTTTCTCTTTGTTGCACAGTTCAAGCTGAAATGGTGTGGTGACATTGGATCTTAAACGGAAACATGCGTAGATTTATTTTTAAGAATTGTATGGGTGCTGGATGATTTCAATCCTGTTTCTCCTGCTGTTCTTCGCGTATATTTTCTAAGATATTTGTGCATAAGATTTTTACAGCTTTCAAAATAAACATGCCGTTTGTTTCATTCTTCTATCTGTCTTTGTTTAGGAGTAATTTAATTTTAAAATCGGGGCCCGTTAGTGGACACACTGTAGGAGGAATTATTATTTCTAAAAGAATTATATATTTCTCATTTGAAATAAACGAGCATTTCTCCACTTTGGGTAAAGGAAAGATATTAAAAAACAAAACAAAAAATCTTGTAATAAAGTAAAAGGAGCTAAATTTTAAGTGAATGACATCACAGAAAAATAGATTTAAAAAAATAAGATTTGTAAGAAATCTTTTTATTATTATTATTTTTTTTTTTTTTTAAAGGCAATTTTTTTTTTTTTTAAGTAAAAAGTATGCAATATATATATATATATATATTTCTTTTTTTTCCCCTGTACATCATAAATAGATTTAAATATTTCATTTACAATTTTTTCAGAGTTTAGATATTTAATAAAACTTTTAAAAAATTTCAACACTAAGGAATTTTTGGAATGTTTTTTAATTCTTCATTACATAATATGATTTAAAAAAATATATCTAGTATAGTGTTAGATATAATTTAGTATAATGTTAGTCATTATTCAGTATAATGTTATTAATTTTACTTTTTCATCTACAGCTGAAAAGAATCCATTAAAATTGAAAGAAATTTGTCGATCTGTGATTCGAGTTTTGCTTAGAGCTAATGCTGAAGCTGAAAATCCATCGCTGAGGGATAAGAAAAAGTTAGTGCCCTCCAGACGTAAGAAAAATAGACGGCGCATTAGGAAAGTTGTTATTCCTGTGTTTGATGATAGATCCGAGTCTGGTGATAATAGGAATACATCATCTAATGAACATGCCGATGATGAGATGGATCCGAGATCCAAATATTTGGAAAATGGAAGAAAAGAAAATGTCAGTGAAGAGTTGATTTGTAGTGAACATACTGTAAGATTAAGTGAATGTGGCTGTGAAGTTGATAAAGCTATTAATGATAGCAAAGATGATGATGATGACGATGATGATAATACTGAACGAGCCAATCCTGGTAATGGTAGAAGAGCATCCAGTCTCGATGATACAAATGAAAAACCTTGTAGTAGTCATTATTTGGACGATAGAAGAAGTAGTGCTGAAGATATATATAAGAATGTGAGTGATGAGGAGCTTTTTAACGTAGCCATAAAGGCAGTCATTGTACAGAATGAGAGTCCAAAAGATCCAGTAGATATTCAAAACCATAATACCAATAATCAAGTTGAAGCAATGGACACATCGGATGTTGTTTCTGAAGTGCCAGCTGTGGATCCTGTTGCAACAGACATTATTAAAAATGGGCATTGTGATCAGAAACCAGATGCTGAAGTAACAGGCAAAGATTTATCAGAAACAAACAATTTGACTGATGCTACTGCTTCTACTTCATACGCCATTGCAACAGACTTTTCTGATGTAAATGAAGTTGCAACAGATGTTCCATGTGCAAATCAGACTTTGAAAAGTGATTCTAAAATTTCAGAAAGTGATAAAAAAAATAATTTTGGTGTACATCATATTGTTAATGGGATTGCTAATGGGGACAGTGGAATTGATAACATCAGTGATGATTCAGTTCCTTCCAGTTCTTCTGATCCAGAAAAGACAGAAGAAGGAGAAAATGGACTAGCTGATATATCGGCCTCTCGTACAGATTGTTCTGATGACAACGATGCTGATCGTCGACTAACGAGACTTTCCACCTACCTCAAAAGAAGTGCTGAGGAAAATGATGATGAGGAACCTTATGTTCCTCGAATTGGTGGTGAATCACGCATTACTGCAAAATGTTGTCGAAAAGCTGTTGTTTTTAAGCGTATTGCTTACAGTGATGTGGATAGTGATGATTTTGATGACTTTGAAAGTGATTCTGGGAAGGAATCGTACCCTAAGGAATGTGAGGGAACTCGAGAAAAAAGTGACCTATCTTGTTATACCTACCATATGAAGCAAAAAATTAATATGCTTCCTTTGCCCCAATATTTGAAAATGTACTTAAACTTTTCTAGACCTATATGAAGATTGTACAATACATTTTTATTTCAAATAGATTTTTATTACTTTACATATTAAAAGATTTTATCTATTATTGTAAATTAAAAGAAGAAGAAAAACTTTTGCTGTTGATATTATAAAATTACAGTGAGTATAAAAAGAAAAAAAATAGTTAAGGAAATAAGTAGTAAAAAAAGCTAAAATGTTGAATAAATTCATTTTTATTTTGTAATTTAGAATAAATAAAATGCTGTAAAATACTTGCAATACTACTTTTGTTATAGATTTCTACTAATTCTTTTGTCTCTAAGATGAGTATTTTATTTTTTTTTAATTAGGTTTTAGGTTTATTAAAACAATTTATCATTGTTGATCATTTCCGCATGTTGTTGATTCTATAAATTTCTTAGATTGGAACTCTTGTATATTATTATTTTAAAAATATGAGACTTGCACTCAATGTTTTGTGATATAATTTCAGTTATTAACTTGTATAAACTATTTATAATTTTCCTTTTTTTTTGTGGTTTGCATTTAACCTATGTAAAGAGTGGGAAGAAACAAAGTTATTTTATTTGTTATTGTTTTGTTACAAAACATCACTAATTGTATGTGATTATGCTGAGCATTTAATAAATGTTTTGATCTTCACAAAATTGTTTCTTTTTTCTGTTATATATATATATATTATCAAATTTAAAAATGTCAAGTTATTATGGTAAAATGAAGGATATATACAGGATGTCCCAGAAGCCTATCTGGTGAAAAATCATTAGTTCTGTTCTTTCTTCAATTCAAATTGTAAACAAACAAGAACAATTCTGTTTGCAGAGAAGAATTGGCCTTATGCGTTTACGATTCAAATTGGAGAATAAACAGTACATTTAAATATATTGGAGATACACACATTCTGTTATTTGTATAGAGAAAAATCCCCATGAAATAAAGAATAAAATCTTCAGAAGAATAAAGCCTGAGGCCCTTTTTTTTCTTTTTTATTTTCTCTTACCCATACGGTCGAGAAAGTATTGTTTTAGGGTCAAATTTTCGATCGTGAGTTTTTGTTATATTTACATGTTCTGAGGTCCCCTGAATACAAAAATCATGTTTTTAGCGAATGGTCTGTGTGGATGGATGTCTGTGTGTCTGTTATTAGCATATCTTAAGAACAAATTGTTGCAGAAATTCCAAACTCGGTATTCTAAATATGTATCATCAGGGATGAGATTCTTCAGACTTTTGTAGGAATTTCAGACTTTTCTTAATTTTTTTAAAGTAAATTTCAGACTTTTTGCTTCTAAATATTCCAATTTTTCTTTAATTTTCTTTGTTTTGACATGTTCTTGAACAATTTATTTTCATATATTTCCACATTTGCTTATGTAAATTGGAATTTCTTGTATCTGTTTTTTCTTCTATTGGAAAAATTAACTTATCTTTGAGTTTTGCGCATATTTTCAGACTTTTTGTTTGTTTTCCACTCTCATCCCTGATCATGTAGGGATGCTACAGTAAGCTTTTCGTTGAGATGAAGCAAATGGTTCATGTACAGGGACACTCAAAAGTATTCAAATACATTACGTCTATGGGGGAAATTGCGTGTAAGTAAAGTTTAATATCTACAGGCTGCACTAAACCAAATGAAAAGAATGTATATTTTTTGTAATAGAGATAGTCAACTGGGAAAAAAATTTGTGTATCTAGGAGCCCCACCTCCCCCCTGGGGGGAAAGTCCCCCCTCAAGGGGAGTAAATTTTCATGATGGTTATCTTTCAAAAGAGCTCACCAGTACCTTTGAAACGAATGGTTGAACCATCGATCTGCGATAATTTAAACAAAAGTTATTGATTTTTTTCATTTTTAACAAAAAAAAAAAAAAAAAAAAAAAAAAAACCAATAGTTTTAAGCCAATAATTTGAGAATAAATTCAACTTTTTTTTTATATTTACTGTTATACACTACTTCTCTAATATGGAAATCGTCTTCGTTATCATAAAATATAATTTTTAAAAATTATTTTAAGAAATTATTTTTTAAAAACAGAATTAAATTCTATATAAATGTAGGTGCATTAATGAAACGGGGGGGGGGGGGGGGGGGGGGTTCCGCCCCCCCTCACACAGAACTAATTATCATATAAAACTCTTCCGAGGCCTAATTTGAATTGTTTAACACAGGTGTACATAACAGTACTTGTTATCTTACCTCTTAATTTGCAACCTATATTTATAGTATTAAATTTCAGGTTAAGAGAAAGTCATGTTAGTGACACTACCAGATTATTTTTAAATGAAAAGATGATTGCAATATATGTCTATCTTGATATACTGCAACTATTTGTATTGCCATAGCTGGAAGATTTCTTGATGTTACTTTCAATAAGATGATGCTCCATCCCATGTGGGGTTAGACATTCTATGGGGTTAGACAGACTTGAGCACAATATTTCTACAGAGATTGACAGCTTGTTATGGTCCTAATAAATGGCCTCTGTGGTCTCCCGATATGATACTACTGGATTTATTCCTTTCAAGTTTTGTAAAAGACAAAGTGTACAGTTTAAAAGTAAATTGCAGCATGACACTGAAAAGCAGAATAACTGATGCCAGTGCATCTATCTCTCAAGTAATGCAGAACAACATCTGGTCTGAATTGGATTATCTTGATGGATGTTCTGGAAAATGAAAGGGTCACATGTCGAAATTTACAGACAATGTAATAAAAACTTCATGTTTATACTTCTGTTTCACAATAAAAATGCTTAGTCTAGCTCCCATATTTTGTTTTAAAACACCATCAGGTCAGGACTTTTGGAACATCCTGTATATTCATTAGTGGAAAAAAAAAAGAAATCAGAACATAAAAGGTTAGTTTAGAGGGATGAAATTTATGCAAAGTAATTGTTTCTGTAATGTATTATATGTATTCTGTCATACTATGGCTATAAATTATTTTTGGGATAGTGTTCCATGATTGTTGATTTGTGCTGTTTTTCAGCACGTTGCCTTGTTATGGCTTGCAAGATTACTACATCTTTCTCATATCATGGACCGCATTGTACATGATTGGGCGACAAATCCTATGTTATCTACAACCAGCATTAGCTATTGCTATTTGATTGATTAAGTAAAAAAAGAATAGAACTCTAGTCCACAAAATAACTCATGGCATCTATGTGGCAGGAAACATGCATGTTTGTTTGCTTGTATTTAAAATCATGACATGCGCGTAGCCAGGGGGGGTGCCCTGGGTGCCCGGGCACCCCCCCGTTCATGCACACCCAGCTGTGGGGAATTCCACTAATTTACTTGCCACTGGTAAGTAAAATTTTAAGCAAGAGAAAAATATACCAAAAACTTCAATGTATATTCATAAAACGAGACTTTTGTTTGTATGTGTCTTAGAATCAAAAAATTTTGCGATATCTTCCCGTTTTAGACATCTTGAAAGCGGAAAATGACTTTCTATGTGTGTGTTTAGGGGGGGGGGCATTGTGTGTCAGTGCATAATTTAACTATTTTTGTCCGAGTTTCACGTGAGAATGTCCGGACGCAATTCAACGATATTTAGCAAAAATTTAGGTCTGTACCCAGCTTAAGTAAACCTATCAAATTTTCCAAAATTCCCTCTCTGTTCCTCCCCTGAGGGCCGAAAGTCAAAAACTCGTTAGTAAGCATAACTCTGCTCCAAATTACTTTGCGATGAAGAAATTGCACATGAAGAGACTAGACTTGAATACGAAAATAAAATTTTCTGCGATTTTGGATTTTTTCATTTTTAAGGGGGAGAAGGGAGAAAAATTGATTTTCAAAGGGAAATTTCTGAAATTCTGGATTTTTGAGTAGATACCAAAAGTGGTATAAAGTTATTAAAAACAGCCATGCGTCTTCTTCAGTATATTTCAAAAAACCAGTTTTGGTTTCTTGCAATATTCATTTTTTTTTTTTTTTTTGTGGGGGGGGGGGGGGGGTGCGTTATAAGGAGGCAAATTCGAGATCCTCTTTTAGCGCTAAATTTGTCCTGTGAAATCTATGGAAGCTGCTGTCACAAATTTTAGTGCGTGAATTCTTTATGAGCATAACTCGTTTTTATGAAAATCCCCTCCTTTTCCTCCTAGGGGTGGGTGGAGGGGAATAAACACATTTTTAAATTATCTCAGATTAATTTTTATGTGTGGTTTAATTATGCGTACCGAACAAGTACAACAAATGGATTTTCTGAAATTTTCCCTTCCCCCCACCGCTTTTTAAAGGCGGGGGGGGGGGACGCCTTTTCAAGAGTAACTCTGCTCCAAATTATCTCAGATAAACGATATTTTGATGTGTCGATTAGTTATATGTTCCCAATACACAACACCACAAAGGGATTTTTCGAAATGACTTTCTAACTTCCCGTAAAGGGGGGGGGGGCAAAAAACACGCTTTTAACCCGTTAGTAGTCGCTAGTTGGTCGATTTGCTGCCCATACTTCAGTTTTGCCAGATTTTTTTATTCAATAGCCACCAAAAATTTTTAGAAGTGGCATTTGATATACATAAAACGCAAATAAAATCGAAGAAGCGTCGATCACATTACTTCTTAAAATTATTGGTGACAGTTAAATAAAAAGTGTGCAATCTGTAATAGGTGGCGCTGCCTATAGCGACACTAACGGGTTAAGCTTAAGTATGCTCCGAATTATCTTAGAATGGCGATTTTTGGTGAGCGGTTGTTGTTTAAGTGCACGCAATATGCATTTTGGTGGAATTTCGTGAAACTTCTAACTTACCCGCGAGAGAGAGAGAGGAGGTGAATTGCGGGTAAATCACTGCCGATGACAATGGAAACCCGAATCCTCATGTTGCAAGCGGAAAAATCCCTACCTAACGCAGTGGGAATTTTAGCTGAGGTTTCATCTAATTTCAGTGATTTTTTTTCTTTTTTGATTTTTTGAGATTCCATTAATAATGATATGGAAATTTGAGAATTTACTTAAATGTAGCGACCAGCGAAGCGGCTGCTAGTATATATCTGTACTGATAAGTATAAAGGATTTAAGTCCATATTCTTGATTTTTCAGGAGACGAAAAATAAAGTTTAACTAGCTAAAAACAAATCAGAAGAATCGATTAGGAAAAAGGTATTTAGTTGATTTATACCCTTTATACCATTCAGTGGTTGTCAACCTTCATTTAATAACGGGAAAAATTGAATTAAATATTTTATACCATACATGAATGGTAAATTTCTGAATTGGTCCTTTTTTTACCAATGGAGTTTCTCAAAGACTAAATGACATAGAATTAAATCCTTTATACCAATCGATAGAGTATTTTTTTCTGAGTCTGACTATGTACTTAACTCAAAATCGACATTTTTGGACTTATCAGTACAGATATATTCACTGTATTTCTTGCTAAATAAGAAATGCGGCAATGCTCTCAGAGCTGATACATCAGAGATGCCAAGTTTCAACAAAGCGTTTCGGCCACCTAGCCGTTTAAAGCTTTCCTCGCCCCCCCCCCCAAAAAAAAAAAAAAAAAAAAAAATTGCGTGAATATAAGTTAGGAACCTTGATAGTCCCCTCTCCGTGAGGAACACTTCACTCAAGCCTAGAGACTAATGCAGTCGCAAAGAACTCACAATCGTATTTAATCCCAATATCATGGAACTATGATACCGCATGATATTTCTCACTGAGATTGGACAAATTGGACCTGTTTATAAGGATATGCAAAAGAAAATTCAAATATTTTATTGTTTGTTGATGGAACTTCTCATTGGTTAATTTAATTTAATTTTTTAAGTTTTCTGAATGTATATTATAAGTGGAGGGAACTTGAAACGATAATTGAAGTCGGTAAGCTTCAAAAAGTGGTGTTGATAAAAGTTCTCTGAATTATTAAAAAAATGTTTTTAGTTTAATTACAGCCTAAAACGTTCTAAGAATATAGTTATATTCGTTAAATGAAGGGTTTTGCTGGGTGCAGTAAAACACCATACTTCCGAAAAATATATGCATCCCCCCCCCCCCCAAAAAAAAAAAAAAATAAATAAATAAAAAAAATCTACCCAAAAAACGTTGTAATGAAGCGCATCTTCCTTAATTTTAAGTGAATGTAAATTGCGTTTCTTTTAAGCTTATCGAAAATTGTCACTCAAATTAGGGCGAAAACTACTCACAACGGCTACACTGATGGGCTTGATCTGAATTCGAACCCGGCACCACCCGTCTACCAGCTTCGAAAGCAGAACTCCTCATTCACTTATAGTGCCTGGCAAATGTGTTACCTTAAGTTGATTTTCTGTGCAATTTTATTTTAAGGAGTTTCTTTTGTTATTTCCTTGCTATTTTATGCCATTTTTCATGCACTTCTGGTGTATGATGGTCATTTGGCATACTGCTCAACTGTCATTCGACACCTTTTTTCTGCTTCGATACATAAACTTTACTTTGTGTTTATTTTCTGTGGGATTTTGTTGGTGTGAGTTCCTTTCGTTGCTTCCCTCCAATTCTATGCAATGTTTATGAAATATGTGCGATCGTCATTTGGCAGTCCGTTCAGCTGATGATCAGAGACCAATCGGAGACAGAAATGCTCTATCTGCGTTCATACCCTTCCCTGCCTTTGATAATATCACCTTATGAGATTATTTATTGCGATTTTCTTAAAGTTTTCATATTATAGTCTAGTCACCACAATTTAGAGTTTACCACAATATAATTATGTTCTAGTAAGATTCACATATAACCAACTGAAACACGGGTAAGATCTGGCTCATACTAATCCCTCATTATATAAAGAAGCCTATGATTTCTATTTGCAAATCAGATGAAAATTCCCATCTGATGATTGGTTAGTATTGGTCGTATATCAACCGTATAGCTCAGTTTGTCGAGCACTGACGGGTTATATCAAAAGTATCAAGTTCCATTTCTGACCTCGTCCCTTCCATTTTGTTAAATTAAATTCTGCTTTTCCATCAAAAATGTGTGCAAAACTCTTTATTTTTCAACTTATTTTTGACATTATATATACGTATAAATCTATATCTGTTTATGAATTCAGTTTGGATTGCTTAGTTTTCGATGCAGAACTACACTGTTCGTTCAACCTGTCACTATTGAAAATTGTACACTAATTAAGCAAGACAAAATCTAGCTAATGCTGTAGTTTTTACTTCAACTGGATTAGTTTAAATGATATTAATTAAAAAAAACCTTATGTTATCTTTAACATTATAAACAAATACGGAGCTGATAAAAAAAAAAAAAAAAAAAAAAAAAAAAACATGTCCTTTATTTATTATAATTATAATAATAATTATCATTATGGTACAAAAAAATGAATTTTTTTTTTTTTTACGCGTGAAAAATAAAATGAAAATAAAATAAAATTGATGTCATTATAGCTTCACAATATTAAACATTTGATTTTTAACATCAGCTTTGTATTTTTATTTAATAATTTTAGGTTTTGAATTCAGTACTTACATTAAAATCAAAATTTTTAATTTTGATTCGTTGTTTGGGATTCACATTCAATCTAATATGAATTTTATTAAGATAGTTTAATTAGTTTTTTTTTTTCTAAATATCAACATTTTGTTCTAAAACTCAACAGTCATATAATTAGCTAAAACTTACGTTTAGTACCTATAAAAAAAAAATGAATCTGTTAAACCTTCAAAAAAAGTTTTTTCTACGGAAAGACTTCTGCTGTAAAGAGAGCGAATATGACAGAGGAAGAAGCAGCAAGAAATTACTCAACAGCCACATCTTATATAAATTCAAGAAATATTTCAGGAATAACTAGGTAAAAGGAAAGCTGTAAGAGACTAGAAAGTACTACTGTATTTCGACTAGACAGGTATCGTGCTGATGCTCAACAGACAGAGGTGAGAAAACAAGAAGAAACTGAAGAGCAACGGCATATTTGAATTCAAGCTGATGCCAAAACGTCATAAATGATACAATTTATCAAGTATTGGATGCTGCTAATTAGTTTTTAGTGTACATTTAACTATGATTCTACTTTTGATTATGCGTCTCAAAGTATTGTCAGCATCAGAGCAGGAAAATTGGTAAATGTTTGTGGAAATTTTAGTGCTAAAAATTGTCTCGGAGCCTCACCTGCAATGTTTTGTTACAATGAAAAATTTTATTTACCTCAAACGTCTGAACAATCAGAATCTTTGTAAATTTCTCTTAGAATCTTTAAACACAATTTCAACCCAAGAATCGTCGGGTAGTTCTGCTAGTTGAATTATATCATTATTCTTTATATATATATTATATGTCTCTGCACGCAATAACATAATTCATTTATTATGTACATTTACCGACATATTTATGAATTTGAATACACATATATTAAAATACTCATACGCACGCTTACGTATAAACATATGCGTACTATGTATGTATATCTATGATGAAAATTTCAAATTAAAATTTGGGCACCCCCCCGCATGAAAAGCTGGCTACGCCTATGCATGATGTCTTGACCACTATTACAAATTTGAAATAGCTCTTCTTTTTACCTGCAGGCCTCGTGGCATTCCTAAAATTTTATTCGCAATTTATTATTACTGTCACCAGTATCGTCAATAAGAAATTTATCTTGAGTATTTTAATGCTATGACTTATGACTTATGACTTAGCGAGAAGGGCAGCCCTCAGCAGGACACTGAGAGCTAGGGCACATCGACCAGAGGTCTATTGTACCCATACCCAAACACATCCTTATGAGAAAAGCCTCGTAGCTGAAGCAAAGCTCAGCAGACACCTGACAGGAATATCCTGCAGCTCCCAAGGCTCAATAAGATGCCGACCAAGATGTTCAAACCTGTAAGCAGAAAAGGCCTCACAGTCACACAAAATGTGCCGAGCAGTCTCCTCTTCCAGACAACAACCACGACAGATGGGATCAGAACTGATACCCATAATGTTCAGATGTCTCTTAAGGGTACAGTGACCAGTAAGAAGGCCAATAACCTTCCTCAAACCATTCCTGTTAAGCTTTAAAAGCTCCTTATGACGAAGACCAGGATAGTCACGATTAAGCTCTTTTGCTTGCCTTTGACCATCAGAATTACGCCATAGCCTATAGTGCTCCTTACCAAAGAGCTTGAAGATAGAAGCCCTAAAAGTAGTGGGAGAAATACCCAGAACAGGCTCAGGGCCACAAAAAAGTGTGCTGGAACCAGATCTAGCCAACTCATCAGCCAACTCATTACCAGGTATACCCGTACCAGTATACCAGGTACCCAGTAAAGACTAACCTTATTATAGGAAGAAAGCTCACAAAGTGTCTTGTAGCACTCCCAAACGAGAAGAGAGGTGAACTTACACCTCTCCAGTGAAAGGAGAGCCGCATGACTGTCAGAACAGATACGGATGGTTAAATTATGATAACCCCTGTCTAAGCACACCTTACAGCATAAGATGATAGCAAAGATTTCAGCCTGGAAAACTGTGGCAAACTTTCCAAGAGGAAAAGAAAGCCGAGTTATTTTAATGCTAAAACATATGCAAACGTTTTGTAAAAAAGTATTGTTTTAAATTAATGGTGACAACATAATAAAATGACATAAAATTTTACAAATGTTGCTAGGCCTGTACCTGGGACTTTAAATTTTAATCAATTAAATATGTTACCTAAACATTTGCATTGGCTGAATTTCATTCCTTAGAACTAATTTTTTCTAGTATTGGATTTTTTTTTCTTATGTATATATATATATATATATATATTATATTACACACACATATGTATATATATATATACATATATATACAGTTATTACCTAAGTTTTGCCTACTTAGAACTTGAGGACAAATATAGCTATTGCTTTAAAAGGATGATGATGTGGTTATGCACCATAAGTTGATATTGGTTACAGTACCATCCCGCAGCAGACAACAGAATTACTATTTCTAAATCCAAACAGATATATCGAAAAATATCAGTTGCAAAATTGTAGAGTATCTTCAATTTAGTATGAAAATATACTTTGTATATAATAATGCTGAAAAAAATAATAAAACGCACATTGGTATAGTTAAGATTTCTCTAATCTGTGATGATAGAAACATTTAGATGAATGAATAAAATATCTTTAGCTAAAAATTAGCTGTCCTCGTAATTTAGTGGTATGGTGCATGATTCACATTCAGAAAGACATGATTCAAATACCTTTCATATTGTCTTTTTTAACATCTTTTTAATATTCACAGTTTAGAGAAATCTCGACAAACAATCAATCATTTTACATATTCTGTTCCCAGCATTATAGTGCACAAGGTCTATTTTTGTACTAAATCAAAAATGGTGTACAACTATGTAATTGACTTATGTATTTGTATCTCATCATTTTCGATTTAGGAACTCTAATTTCATTACTTGTCACCAGGTGGCACTTTAACCAATCTTAACTTGTTGTGCAGAGCCACTTTATCTAGACATCATGTTTAAGGCAGTAGCTACATTTGTTTTCAAAGTGGTTGGGCAAGGCTTTATCAGACATCATATATATAATATATAGTATATATATATATGCACACACATATAAAGATTGCCAAAAGTTATATATCATGTCTCCTGTATCTTGGGAATGTGTCAGAATTTTTAAAAATTGTAAAACACATGTTTAATCAGTTTGAGGGGCATTTTGTATGGTTAAAAAAGGTTGGATTTGAGTGCCAAACTTTAAAATTTTAAATGAAAAGGGCATCTTTTGCTAGCTTGGTTGGAAAGACCTTTTTAAAGCATTTTATCAAAAAAAGTTTTGTCCTTCTGTGCTTTTTTAGGAAGCTATGAATTATAAAAAAATTTATTTAACCCCCCTTCCTACTGTGTTCCTGAAACACCTTGGAAATTCTGAAAACTGTAAAAAAAAAAAAGTTCTTAATCAATTTGAGATACTTTTTTTTGGTTAAAAAAAATGGAACTGGGGAAAAAAAGGAGCAATAATTTTATTTATTTTATTTTATTTATTTATTTATTTATTTTTTTCTCGGGGGGGGGGGGCTATTTTTTAAAAGAACATTGTACCTCATTAAACATCTAGCAAAAAATTCCTTTCTTTGCTTTACATTTTGGAAATATGGCAGACTTTCTTAAAACTATAAAATAACATATTTCACCAATCTAAGGGTAATCTTGTTTGATCAAAAAAAAAAAAAAAAAAATGGAATCATGAAGGACATAAGGGATAACCTAAGAAGTAAAATTTTGAAATTTCAAATGTGGGAGAAATTGTTAATTTGTTGAAAGATCTTCATAGACTTTAATTTTTATGTTTTTTACAGTTTTCAAAAATTCCGAGAAGTTTCCTAAATATATGAGGAGGATGGGACTTTTAGAGAAAACTTCTATCATTCATAAATTCCTTAAAAAGTATCGTAGGACATTTTTTTAAAAATGATTGTCTTTAGAAGAGCTAACAAACATTTGAAATTTCAAAGTTAAACCCTCCCCCTCCCTATATGCACTCTACAACACCCCAATTTTATATGATCAAGTGAGGTCCCTTTAGATTCATTGAATACATTTTTTTTTTTTTTTTTATAATATTCAGAAATTCCGATGTGATTCTGAAATATAGCTAAGAGGATTGGTGGCAGTATTATCACTGTATTTGCAGTATATTTAATCAGAAAAATTTTAAGTCAAAATACATTTTTAAAAAAGATGCTTGTTTTGAGAAAATCTTATCAGTGAGCTAACAAAAAACTCCTTCCCATTTGAAAATTCGAAGTTGCTCCCCTACATGCTTCCTGTCTCCTTCAATTCATTTTTTTTTTTTTTTTTACACACCAAACAGTGTCCCCCTCAAACTAGCTTAAGCACATTTTTCAGCTTTCAGAATTTTCAATGTGTTCTTGAGATACAGTGAGAAGGAGGAGAGGACTTTAAACAATAATTTTAATCCATCGTATTTTCCTAAAGTAGCATATTAAGACAAAACTTTTTTTTAAAAATAAAATATTTGGGTTCAAAAAACATTTTCATCCAGCTAACAAAAGAATACCTTCCCTTTTAAATTCTTAAAGTTCCATCCCCACCCCCTCCACTTGGTTGTCCCCTGTGCTCATCCAGACCTAGTTTTTCTTCTCTTTTCTTTTTTTTAAACGGAATCTTCCTCAATTTGATTGAACACGTGTTTTACAGTTTTCAGAAATTTCAACGTGTTCCCAAGATACAGGGTTGGGGTAGGGGAACTTTTGGCAGACCCTGTGTATATATTTGGTTAGTGGACAGTATAAAAGTAAATTCACTATTTTGATCATGTGTTCATAATTTATTTACAATGTGTGTAAACAAAAGTAATGAATCTTTTCTGCTTCTGCAATAATGTCAAGAATATTACATAATTATTAAAAAAAAATCACAAAATTGTTGACCATACTTTTTCATTTGTTATAAAATATTTATGATCTTATTTTAGTCAGTTTTTTATTTAACCACTTGACCACTTCTATATATTTGTTCATTCAACTTTTTATTTTTACAATGCATTTTTAATTCAAAATGATAAAATTATGGATCTTTAACTCGTTTTTAAAGTATAATAGTCATGAATAACATTGTTTTATCTTCAAGTACATAATTGTATTTTTAATCTGAAGTAGAATTAAGCATAGCACATTGGGAAAACTTTACAGTGAAAACATAATTGAAATTTTGTGTTTTTCAAAAATGGTCAGTAAGTTAAACTGAAAATTTCTAAGTTTTCCCATTTCAAAATAAAATATTATTTGGAGTCTTTTGGTTATTTCCTTTTTTTTTTTTTTTTTTTTTTTTTTTTTTAGTAAATTATACTGAATTCTTCTTTTTTTCTATATGGAATATTTTGTCTTTTAGAATAAATTAAATTTTGAACTGCATAATTAAAAGTTGTGACAGTGAAGTTACTATTAAGAGCAAGGGGAATGTTTTTTTTTTTTAAATTTTAGTCAATGTTGTTAGAATCAAAATAGATTATATTTTTTCAAATTTTAAGGTATCTTTTTCTTAGCATAATATAACTTATAAAGTCCATTCTCTACATTAAGAGGCTATGTGGGTTTCAAAGGTTTAAAAAAAATAATAATAATAATTAATAATATATATATATATATTTTTAATATAACAAATAAAAATTTTCATTCAAAAATTTGATCTTTTTTTTTTTTTTTTTTTAGAAAATTCAGCCAGTGCCCCCCCCCCCAAAAAAAAAAAAAAAAAAAAAAAAAAAAAGTATCCTCACAATGGTCAGAATAACTCATGATACATTTATTTAAAATTAAAAAACAGGATTTTTATCTGTTAAGGGGACTCTCTACCTATCGTCTCCAAAAGCCGAAGCCAATGTTATTCTATGGGAAATTTCGCCCCATTATCATTCATTAACTAATAGATATTTTTAAATTCCGTTTTCACTTTCCAAAAACTCACAACTATTAAGCAATTTATTGCTTTCTAAAAATTGATTTTTTTTATTTTTAAAATTTTATTTTTAAGTTAAAAAATGAACAATTTCACATTGTGAAAATTCACATTTTACAACCTGAAAATAAAATATTAAAAACTTCAAAAAATAATTTTAGAAAGCGATAATTTGTTTCCTAGTTGTGAAGTTTCTGAATGTGAAAACGGAATTTAAAAATACATATTAGTTAATGAGTTATAATGGGGCAAAATGCTCCATAAAATAACATTGGCTCTGGCATCTGAGGACGATAAGTGGAGAAGCCTCTTAATAGATAAGTATAGCTTGTGCTTAAACCAAGGATTTAGAAAAAAAAAAAAATGAATTATTGGCAGAGTTGTATGCAAAAACAGTACAATTTTCTGTACATTTTACCACGCGTAGAGACTTGTATAACTAATTTTAATTGAGAAAAAAAAAAAAAAAACCTTTCAAGCACTAGTAATTTTTTTTTTTTTTTTTTTTTTTTTTTTTTTGAAAAAGTGTGCAAGATTTCAATAAGATCGGTTTACTAGTTTTTGAGAAATCATGTCTATCGACTTCAAAAATAGTATTGTCTGAAAAAAAAGTGATTAAACTTTTAAGTAGGAATAAAACTAACCTAATGTGGGAAATGTCCAAAGGCTCTCACTCCTAGACTTTTACTCCAACTGACTTCAATTCAATTTTACTCATATGTATGGTAGAAAAATTACTTGCTTTTGGGTCGAATCGAATCTTTGTAACATTTTGATATTACATGTTTTGTTGTCCCTTGAATCTGAAAATTAGTTTTTTTAGTGATTGGTCTGTGTATCTGTTTGTTGTCAGCATAACTTAAAAACAAGTACTATTAGCAAAAAGTCCAAACTTGGTGTCCTAAATATATGTCACAGGGTGATGTTATTTGAAATTTTTTATACAATAACTGACACAGTCATCTCATAACATTATGCCTCCATTTTTCACTATTTCACAATCCAAACTTGTGAAATATAAAGAATGTGTTATACCAGTGAAAGTTTTGTCCTGAACTCAAAAAGGGGACTAGTAAGTAACAAAAAAAAAAAAAAAAAAAAAAAAGTAAGAATTATCTCTATATATATTTAAAAAAAAGTTACTGTCACTGGCGTCAAATTTTTTTGTCTGCGACAGAATCTTCTAGCGGGGGGCAGGGTCCTTCGCGTCATGAGAGGTATCAATGTGTTCCGAATACTCCAAGGAAGACATTTCAGCTGCTTAGAAATTTCTATCATTTTGATTAAAGAAGTTATTAACTAAAAACGACCAGTTTATGAAGGTACTCTATTTGCCATTTTGAAGAAAGTTTCTCCCAGTGACATTGTTCTTCTGTCATGAAGTCATTTTACATGGGGACATTAAAATATGATCCATGGTTGTATGTAAGTAGGTAGGTAGGTTCGATTTAATGTCGCACCAGTACTACGCTATGGGTAATTGGCGACGGTCTGGGACACACCCCTAGAGATGTTCCGGTCACATGCTATCACAATTTTGATCCTTCCCGGAAGGGATTCCCCCCCCCCCCATACACACACACTTTGGTGATCCCCAGAGGTATAGTATGGGTGAGAACATGGAGGACTTTGCGGTCACGGCAGATTTTATGTGCACCAGCCACGATTAGTGTACACGACGGTCTTTGGCCGGCTCAAGTATCGAATCGGCAATCTTCCAATTACAAGCTCGTCACTTTACAGACTAGGGTACTGCGGCCCGAAACCATGGATGTAAAAAAGAAAGAAAATAAATATCAACTTTTTTTCTCTACTTTTAGAAAATTAATTTTCTTACACGGGAAAATTAAAATATGATCCATGGTTATAGGTAGGTTGTGTTTGACGTCGCACCATTACTGCGCTATGGATAATTGCCGATGGTCTGGGACGCACCGCTACGGATGTTCCGGAGACTTGCCACCACAATTTTGGTCCTACACGAAGGGGATGGTCCTCTGCTTCAGTGGCCCCCAGAGGTATAATTTTGATGGGAACATGGAGGATATTGTAGCCATGACATATTTTACATGCACCTGCCACCATTAGTGTTCACGACAGTCTTTGGCCGGCTCGAGAATCGAACTCGCAATCTTCCAATTACGAGCTCGGTGCTGTACCGACTAGGGTGCCGCGGTCTGAATCTAAGGTTGCAAAAAAGAAATAAAAAGGGTCATATACTAAAGCTGTAATGCAAAATGGTCTAGATATTATGAATTTCTTTCTATTAAAAAAATATATAAATATTATATATTTCAATATGACATTGAATATGAGGATTTCCATAATAATTTTCTACTTTTGTCTTGTAATATGCACTATTAATACTCCTTTTCAGTGAAAGAAAACTCCGAATAGGCGGGCAGAGCTTTGTACGTGTTAATAAGTAAAGTGAGTCAGGGGGGAGGCGACGTCCCTCTCGGGAGGTTGGTGAGCGGAGCGAGCAGGGGTCAGAGCCCCCTAGTTACTAAAAAAATACCTTTCATAAAGCTCTTGGACATCGGTCGAAGTACTTTCTGGGCGGTACCGCCCAGAAAGTACTTCGACTGATGTCCAAGAGCTTTATTACTTTCTGGGCGGTACCGCCCAGAAAGTACTTCGACTGATGTCCAAGAGCTTTATGAAAGGTATTTTTTTAGTAAGAATTAAAAATGCTCTTGTAAAATTAAAAATTTAAATCTTAATAAAATTGTAAGAATTAATGCTTGAAATTTGTTGTCGTTGTAGCATGTGATTAAGAGATATAAAGATTTCTTTCACTATAACAAAACATGTTGTAACATGTAGGAATTTTAAACCAATGTACCATCATTTTTAGAAAACTTGACATTCTGCAACAGACAACACATACTGCAATCAGAATATGAAAATATTATATAGCTGATGAAATATAAATATTTTCAGTAAATAATTTTTAACTGTGTATGCCTTAGCCTTACAAGTATTAACAACATTTCAGCCAATTGCATTGAATTATTCTTAAAATATACAAATCTTATTGAAATTATATGCAAATCTTATTGAAATTTAGAATGATGATACCAATAAAATAAGAATAGAATTGAAATTATATGCAAATCTTATTAAAATTTAGAAAGATGATACCAACAGAATGAATTAACTTTTTGTTTCTTTTGTGATAAATACAACCCAATCAAAACACCAAATACATTGGATTGCTATATGTAATAGAATTGTTCAGGATAGATTATGAATAGAGCATCGACATGATTAACCATAGATCCCATCAGACCTGAAAATTAAAATTTTAAATTACTCGGAGAGTATCCAGTAGATTCTTTCAGCTTACTCGCCACTTTTTTTCAAATATTTAACTTAATACCAGTTTGCCCCTAATAGACAGCATTTGTTTTTTGTTTTTGTTTTTTTTGTCCGAAACTCACTCTTGAAACAAGTGATTAGTTTATTGCAAATCAACAAAATTTCTGCTTCTTGCTGTGTTTAATTTCCAAAATCTGTCATATTTTCGGGGCTGAATTTCAAAATGTAGTATTATGTCACCACTGCTTAACTTAATTTGTTTCAGTTTCTGAAAAATTCAGTTTTTACTGTGTTGATTAATGAAATTTATGCTCATGAAGGTTGAAGAAGAAAATAAAAAAAAGTTGTTAGTTGTTAATTCTTTTAAGTTGCTATTTCATTTTGTTTAGTCAGCATGTAGTGAATGGATATTTTCAGATTTAGGTCTCAGATTAGATATTTTTCACTCTAAATAAATTTATTTAACACTTATCTACAAATTTATTCTTCATACCCCTTTTGCAATCCAATGTGATTGGTGTTTTTATTGGATTGCATTTCTCCTTTTTCAAGTCTGCTAAAATGCAGAATATGAAAATGAAATGAAGTTTGACTGAAGTGTGTTGTTTGGAAATTGTCTGTGGCAGCTCAGTGGTAGAGCATCAGCAGATTAAGCTGTAGGTCTGAGATTTGAACCCTTGGCCCAGGGCACTTTTGGCTTTAAATAAAATTATTCTGCTTTCAACTCCAAATTAAAAAATTATACGGTGTTTAAATGCTGCTTAAATAAAGCTCTAACTTGTAGTCTGAATTTCATTTAACTGAAAATGTTTATTATTCATATACTAACTCCTTGAATTAAATAATCCAGTGTAAATAATTAGATCACTTCTCAATTCTATATCATTTAGTAAAAAAAAAAATCCAAAATTTATAAAAAAAAAAAAATTGTACAGATATGCAAATAAGTAACTTTCATCCCCTTGCTGTATTGTACAAAATTTTCAACTATAATATGCAAGGTATTAATCCCAGTGCAAAACCATTTTCAGGTAACTTGACATGCAACATTAGACACAGCATACTACAATCAGAATGCAAAAATAATAAATGTTTAATGAAATATGAGCATTTTTACTAAATAATTTTTAACTGCATGCACAAACTTAAGTGAAATTTCATTTGCATAATTTAATAGTTAAATGTATAGTATAACTACATTTCTTACGCCTAGCAGTGAGAACGAATCTAAAGGCTTGGAGGGTGCTAAATTGACTGACATTTTGGGATTTGGTAAACATCCAGTGATTTGGTGTTACCTTATCACTTATTTTCTCTCAACGATAAGGTTATCACCCACAATTTAACACTGGAGTCGTTGAGTTCGTACTTGCGCAGAGGCTCCCATGGTCACAAGAAATGTGGTTAAAGAATCTACTTATATGAAAACCCCATACGAATATCTTATAAATTAAAAAAATTATATGCGATAGAATGAACTGAATTTCAGTTTTTCTCAAAAATAAGGAAAGTGATAAGGGGGTTTTATTAATATTTATTTACAATCAACGAACATTGTATTACCATTGATTTAAATAAAATAAAAATGTGAGTTTAAGCCCTTATAGTTTAGTTTTGTTTTGAGAGGGATTGAAAAACAGTTCATTCTATAGCGTACAACTTTTGGAGTTTACATGATACTTATTGGGGGTTATCATAATAAATAGCTCAATATTATTGGCTATTATATTATGCAAATGAAATTTTGCTAAAGTTCGTGAATGTGCAGTTAAAAATTGTTTAGTAAAAATGCTTATATTTCATTAGGTATTTAGTATCTTTGGATTTTGATTTAATATGATTTGTCTAATATTGTATGTCAAGTTTCCTGAAAGCGCTTTGCACTGACTGAGTTTCACACCCTGCTTGTTATAGCTCAAAAGTCTTTTTTTTTTTTTTCTTTTTAAGGAACTGTTATATTTCTATAAATATTTATGGTAGCTTCAAAAAAAATTTATACAGATGATTAAAAAAAAAAAAAAAAAAAAAAAAAAAGCCTCATAATCACATATTACAACCAGATTACATTTTAAGCATTAACTTTTACAAGATGGCCCTAAATATTTTTATTTAAATTTTTACTGGTCTTCCTTTTACTTTTGGGGCAAAACTTTCACTGAAATATACGAGGTATAACGTGTTCTTTACACTCCTGAAGTTTTAAAATGATTCATTTGGTACTTTTTAAGATATTTGAAAAAAATTCTGAAATCGAAAATGCCCGTCATTTATGGTAAGGTAGTGTATGAAATTCGATTAATGGTTTTTTAATAAACATTCCATCCATATTTTATGTTCGTATGTTCATTTAATTAAAAAAGTAAAGCCAAAGTACTACATCTTGAATAGTGTAATATATGTGTTTGATAAATTTAAATAACAACTCATTTCGAAAATCAATTTCAGTTGCTTATCATTATTATTAGTAGTAGTATGACTAATCTAGTGCAGCACTCACGTGACTTTCTCATATCGTGCATTTGAATACTATAAAGACATATTACAGATTAAGGCATACCATATATAAAACATACTTCGACTATACTAAACAATACTTAAAACACATTCATCGCCGTGTCACCCTTATCTGGGTGACGGGTATGCTTCCGTCGGGTCCCTTCTTGTTCAAGTTAATAGGATTTTCAGATGGATTTTTAAAAGGAATTTAATAGAATAATCACTGAAATATAAATATAGGATATACAACATAAAAATAGTAAAAATATGTACATTATAATACACTTTTTATTAATTTATATTTAGGATTCTGTTTATAACTTTTCTTCTGAAACTACTTCATCATCACTTAACTTTTCTTCTGAAACTACTTCATCATCACTACGATCCTCACATTCAGTTAGACTTTTATGCCATCAGATGAACATTCTGAGGATAAAAAGTCACTGACATGCGTCTCAAAAGAAGTATGTTTCTCGCCTAAATGCAGAATTTGGGATAACAGCAGTGGGATCTCAGGCAGCAGTCCTCTAGCCGAAAAGCTTATCGCTCTCCCCATTTCGGAACTAAATACTTTATAATAAATCAAAGTTTTGAAAACGTTACTCGAGTTGCATCCCTGCTATTTCCCGCTTATTGTTTTGTTTATATTCTGTTGCACCGACAGATGGATTTGGGCCTGGCGAGAAACTCAACCGAATCATGCTGGGCGACGAACGTGTTAAAAAATCTGATGTGGGCACTTTATAGACCCATTGGAATATACATATTGTTACGAAAACATTGACATTTCATATAACTGATTTGTAAATAAGCAGGCGGGTTACAACCACGAAAAAGAAAAAAAATCTGAAAAACTGCTACTCTAACCACAAAAGTTATGATAATAGGATTATTATATACCGGCAAAATAATATACTAGATTTTTCACGAATTACTTTTTACAGAATCATGGCATCGATTTTGGCGATTTTGTGTCGAATTTGGCAACTTGATGGCCGAATTTGGCGACAATATTTAGATTAGGGGTGCCAAAGTTTGGAAGCTCTAACTTTAGTAAGAACAGAATTCTGTAATTTTCCGGAAAGATTCATTGGTTTATAGCACTGAACTAAATTCTTCGAAAATTCTTTAAATGACAAACAAGACTAAAACAAAATAAAGTGCATTCATCGACTAGAACCTGCTTATATATTAAGAATTACTTTCTACACTCAAAAATGTTGGCCTCTTTCATAACAATATCATTACGAGCTCTATCTACGTACTGAATATTCATTAAAGTGCATTCGTCGACTAGAACTTTAAGAATTACTTTCTACACTTTAAGAATTACTTTCTACACGCAAAAATGTCGACAATTTTCATAAAAATATCATTACAGGCTCTATTTACGGGCTGAATGCTCATTAATTAGCTTATTTTGAAAGCTCTATGATGGTAGATCATATATAATGTCCAAAAACCTTTGTATATTTTGCCATTAGGAATATAATTATCGTAAATATCTCCAAAACGAAAAATCACAGAAAGACCAAAAAGAGAGGTGCGCAACTAGATGTTATAACAAATCTATATACCAATTTGCAACATTTTATGTCCAATCGTTTTTGAGTTATGCCAGATACATACACTCGTACTTGAATCAAATTACTCCCTGTCTTTTGGGAGTAATTTGCGGGATTTTTCAAGACATTATTAAAAACAGTCTTTGACCTTTTTATTTTATCAGCTGTAACATGAGAACTACCCACAATGACTATATGCAAGAATCTGTCTTTTTCCTCTTCTGGATAAGGCTTTACCTCTACCCATGTTTGACAACACTCAAAATGATGAATGCTACAATACAATCTAGAATGATAGTTTTGGCTCCGCACCAGGACGTACAACATCGGTATATTTAAATTTTACACCTAGAGTAAAATTTGCATAATGGCCTTATCATTTTGTCCAATTATCGTTGATGAAAAAAAAAAAAAAAAAAAAAACTGCACAAGAGTTTATAAGATTGAATGCATAGTAAAATACAACGAAAGGAGTTGATCGTGCAGATCTGTATTTATCATTCATTTTTTACAAAAATCAATCAAATGGAAAAAAAAAAAATCATGTTTATTGTACATTGCGCTCTTTTCAGCTCTTTTATTGTATATCCACATTCTGATACACCCTTTTATAAATACTTACAAATTCTTGCAGAAGAATGGATTGCTTGTGATTCCGAGTATGATGATCCGGGAAATCTGGTATAGGATCTTGCCTATAGGAGGAGCTCGAACACCTTGTGATGGTCCACCACATAGACGTTCGGGTGATATGAAACAGCATCAACTGGAAGGGAAAAAGAGTGTCCACAAAAACTTTGTAGAGTTTGCAAAGTTCATGGAAAACGTACTGATACTTCATTTGTATGTGAATCATCTGATGTCCCTTTGTGCAAAGGTTATTGCTTTACAAGTTATCATACAAAACAGATTTATTGAATTTTACTTCTCACTTTTTCGGTTTCGAAATCTATGCCATTTGTTTATTGGTAAACATGAAAATAACAAGTAGTTATTTATTTACCTAAAATAAAAGCATGTAAAGTTAGACTTTTATTTAAAACTACCAGGCTTTGCCCGCTTTGCTGGGCACTATTTAAATGAGTTGTCAAAATCCCATAACATTATTAACAACTTAACTTAAAGTTCCCGCTGTATTTAGTAGAGGTTCTCCCCGTCCGCAAGGTGAGGAGTCCGTGTCCCAACTGCCTTCGGCAGCAACTTACCTGCTTCTTACTTCGCCTTCCTCAGCGGGAGCGGGTAAGTTCGAAGTTTTGCGGAATTCCGCAGATCCCATAGATTTCACAAGACAAATTTAGCACTAAAAAGGGGGGGGGGGGGTTCTTGAATTTGCACCTTCGTAACCTCCCTCCCTCCCCCCCCCCCAAAAAAAAATAAATAAATAAATAAAATAAAAATAAATCGAAAATCCCCCCAAAAAACGAAAGTGTGTTTTTGGAAATATCCTAAGAAAGTCGCATTGCGCATAGCTTTTTTCAACATCTTTGTTCCATATTTAGTAGAATTCTACTCAAAAATCCGGAATTAGCGAAATTTCCCGCCAAAAACCGTTTTTCCCCCTCCCTCCCCTTAAAAATAGAAAATTCCTAAATCGCAGATAATGTTTTATTTGTACTTATGTCTAGTCTCTCCATATGCAATTTCTTTACTGTGAAGTAATTTGGAGCCGAGTTATGCTTACAAACGTGCTTTGACTTTTGCCCCCCCCCGTCCCCCTTCGAGGGAGGGAACGGAGGGGAATTTCGAAAAAATTGATAGATATAATTTTAAGTTGGGTAAAGATCTAAATTCCTGCCAAGCGCCATTGAATTCCATCCAGCCGTTTTCACATGATAACCGGACAAAAATAGCGTTACAGGCATACAGACACGATGACACATACACACACAGAGACAAAATTTTCTGAAGTCATTTTTGGCTTTCATGGTTTGTGAAACGTGAAGATATCGCAAAAGTTTTTGATTCTGATAAAGTTACAGACAAAAGTCTGATTTTATTAATATAGATGATGCATAGTAAATTTCAAAATATTTCATTCATCTGCTGTTTTTTATTTCCATTTTTAAAAGAAAAAAAAATATTTGTATGCATTTTTGCTCTACGTTTGTGGCTATGTTTTAATTTTTTTGCTCTAGTAAGTACTATACGTATATTCTATGGGCGGTATGTAGTCAGCAGCAAAATTATTAGATCACTAGCGAAAATTTCTATATAAAAAAAAGTAGAGTTAATACTGTTATGTTAAATAAATCCTTGTCGAATTATGTTCTTAGACTGACTAAGAACATGATTCGACAAGGATTTATTTAACAAAACAGTATTAACAGTACTTTTTTTTGCTAGTGCTCGGATACTTTTGCTGCCGACTGTATGCGTATGTTCTATGAGCAGTATTTATGCTTTTACAACTGCAAAACTTTTTGACAAAGGAACATAGTAGAATAGAAGATATACAGTCGGTAACAAAAGTGTCCGAACACTAGCAAAAATTCCTATATGAAAAAAGTAGAGTTAATACTGTTTTATTAAATAAATCCTTGTCAAATCCTGTTCTTAGTCAGTGTAGGAACATGATTCGATAAGGATTTATTTAACAAAATCGTATGAAGTGTACTTTTTTAATATAGGAATTTTTGCTAGTGTTCGGACACTTTTGTTACCGACTGTACATATCAAAAGTAAAAACTGAATTTTAAACCTTTGCACTCGGTCTTCTTCTCGCCTAAAGCTTTCAGCAGCTGGACCTTTTTTTTTATTTGAAGGTAAAATTTGCATATAAAAGAAAGGCAAGCTATTTTTAATGTTATTTTTATTATTATCATAATGTACACATTTTGTACTGAATGTTTAATACTATGATAGAACAGTGGAAGGAGTAAACTTAATCAACTTTAAGTAAACATAATTTACATTTGAAATTTTTTCAATGAGAAAAGTAGCTATTTACCACTTAAAATTTAATTACATTTTTGGCAGCGGACCAAATTACCCCCTCTCCCCGTGTCATTCTAATATCATATGACTAATCTTCATTTCAAGCTTGAAATAATTACTACAAGAGTAACATTTTTAAACATTATATCTAATTTTTAACCATGTTTAAACACCAAAAGTTAGCGGCAACTAGCTTGAGTTTTTTCAATATTTCCTGGCAATCAAATTAGAAGAGGGAGAAATATGCCGGTCGCAAAACTGTTAGTTATAATAATAGGTTGGTTTATTGGTTGGGTTTTACGTCACTCTAGTGCTGCACAGTGGGATTTTGATCCTCCACGGAGGGGATGGCTCCCCCGCCACGGTGATCCCCAGAGGTTTAATTTTGACGGGAACGTGGAGGACATTGCGGCCACGACAGCTTTTACGTGCACCAGTCACCATTAGTGTACACGGCAGTCTTTGGCCGGCTCGAGTACCGAACCTGCAATCTTCCAATTACGAGCTCGGCGCTCTACCGACTTGGCTACCGCGGTCCATTATAACAATAGGAGATAAATGAATTAATTGTTTGATTGAATTTAAAATATATGTAATAAATATATTTTCTTTTATTGTAGACCTTTATATTGTGCGTCTATGAATTCAGAGTTTCAAAATTGTTTGAAAATATTTAATTATAATTAGCAATTAATTTTGTGCTTCAAATATTGGAAAGCGAAATCGCTTAATCGCTTATTCATTGTCCATTAGGTTATTTAAAAAGCTTTAAATTTTTTCATTATTATTAATATTATTATTTTACTTCAGATCGTTAATTTGGTTACCCGTTCTTGGATTCTCGTTAAAAACTTTAATGTATTTTTGTTTTTTTGCTGCATATTTATAGAATATTTATTCAATCATTAAAATTTGTATATTTTTTCTTATTTTACCTTTTCCTTTACAGCTGAAAGGTGTCCATTAAAACTGAAAGAACTCTGTCGATCTGCAATTCGAGTGACACTCAGAGCTGATGCCGAGTCTGAAAACCCGTCTATGGAGTATCAGATGAAAAAGTTAGCATCTTTCAGACGTATGAAAAGCAAGCAACGTATTAGGAAAATTGTTGTTCCACCACCCGATGGCAGACCTGACAATTTCGGTTCACAGTGGTTCTCAGAAACAAATGCAGATAATATAATAGATATTGCTGCCATGCGTGCTACCGCTAATAGACCAGATTTTTCTGCTGCAACCCGAACTCTAATGGCGGGCCTTTTTGAAAGCAGAAGACGGCGACAACGTGCAAGAGAAGAAACCATATGCAGTTACCATAATGTGCGATTAAGTGAATGTGAGTGTGAGGATTATATATCATTTAATTACAACAGAGATACTAACGAAAATAGTGAGCTGTGCCCTACCACTAGTAGGACAGATTTTCCTGCTTCAAATCAAACTTCGATTGACGACCACATGGAGACTGAAAAAGGGCGAGAATGTGTGAGGCAAGGAATGGTGTGTAAGAAACATTCTGTAAGATTGATTGAATGTGGTTGCGAAGTTGATAAATCAATCGATGAGAACGGAGATAGTGATGAGAATGATGAAATGAATGCTGCCAGTGATACAACCGATTTTCCTGCTGTAAATCAAAATTCAAGATCCAATCCCATGGAAATCGGAAGGAGGCGAGAAAGTGTAAAAAAAGAAATAACATGTAAGGAACCTTCAGTGATTTTAAATCAATGCGGTGTAAAAGCTGTAAAACTAAATAAAAATAAAGATACTGACGAGAGAAGTGAAATGTACGATATCACGAGCAAACCAGAATATACTTATGCAACTCGAAATTTAATATCCAACCTTTTCGACAGTAGAAGAAAGCGAGAACTCTTTAGAGAAGAAATGATATGCAGCGAGCATTCCCTGAGATTGAGTGAATGTGGATGTGAAGCTGATAAGGCAATTGATGAGGATATAGATACTGACAAGAATAGTAAAGTTTGTGCTACCACTTACAGTACAGATTTTCTTACTGCAAATCAAAATATAAGATCTAATTTCATGGAAAATGAAAGAGGTCATGAAACCGTAAGACAAGATATGATGTGTATTGCACAGTCTCTGAAATTAAGCGAATGTAGATCTGAAACTGATATAGCAATGCAAGAGAACAAAGATGTTGAGGAGAATAGGGAAACAGTTAAGAATAAAAATGTTGGGAAAACTTCTAATTTAGATGATGCAAATGAAGAACCCTGTTCCAGATGCAATTTTAAAGATATCTCAGAAAATGGTGGCATTTTTAAATGTAAGTCTTTAGATAGTCTGTATAACAAGCCGTTGAATTCAGTCACTATACATTGTCAAATCGCAAAAGATCCAATGCCAATTCAAAACACTGATACCAATAATCAAGATGAAGATATAAACACAACAGATGTCCTTCCTGAAGTTTCGGCTATGGATTCAACTACAACAAACTTTATTACGGATGAATCTAGTGAACGAAAACAGGATGGGGAAAGAATAGACAAGAATGACTCAAAAACAAATGCAGGGGTTTCTATTATAGATGCTGCTATCTGTACTACCACAAGCGAGTATAATTTTGAAAATGGTATGACACCAGGTACTTCATATGTCAATCCGACTGGAAATGCTGCTACTTGTACTACCACAGAAGACTACCATTTTGCAAATGTAATGGCAACAAGTGCTTTATGTGTCAATCCGACTGTGGATGCTGCTACATGTACCACCATAACAAACTGTCATTTTGCAAACGAAGTGGCAGCAAGTGCTTGTGTGGGTCCGAATGTAACAAGTGAATCTGAATTGCTTGAAAATGAGGAAAAAACTAATTATGGCGCACATTGTTCACATAACGGAATAGGTTCTTTGCCTGATGAACTAGACGCCATCTGTGATGGTTTTGGAAAGGATTTAGTTTCAGAGGTAGCTAATTCTAACGTGGGAATTGCAAAAGGAAAAAATGGTCTAACTAATCGAAGACCAATAAGAGTAACTAAAACCACTTGCTTTAAAAGAAGTGTTAAAGAAAATGATGGTAAGAGGCACTGTATTATTTCTCGAATTCGTGGTGTCGAATCACGTGTTCCTCCTTCTAAATATTTTCGGAGATCTCTTGCTTTTAAACGCCCTACAGAATGTAGGTTTGACTGTGATGATTTTGAGGATCAGGAAAGTGATTGTGCATTGGAATCATACCACAGGGATTATCTGTCTTGTTATACCTATCGGATGAAGAAAAGAATAAATATGCTTCCACTGCCTAAGTACCTGAAAATGTATCTAAATTTGTCAAGACCTATCTAAAAATCGATTCAAGTTTTGTTTTTATGAACTTTTATTAGTTTTACAATTTCAAATATTTAATTTTACAATATGAAAACACCAAAGTGTGGGGAAAAAAAAAAAAGCCCTCTCAGCCATTTTTTTTTTTTTTTTTCTTTTATGAGAGGACTTTACAGTCACTTAATGATATTGCTGTCCACTACACCTGCGGGTTTGAAAGCTTCGTTAAATTTTATTTTCAGACACGTTTTTAAAAATGAGTTAAAATGAGCTAAAAGAAATCCCCCGGCGATATACATTTTTTAATTAGCATTACATCTATGATTTTGCTTCTGCTTGAAAAGTATAATTAATGACAGGTAAAGGAAGATCTTAAAGAGTTAGAGGTTTCAAAAATGGTCAATTACGAAATCCACGGATATCGAAATGTCATATATTTAACGACATGTAAAAGATCTTGAAAATTCATCGAAGACAGGTGTCTCTAAAGTGATCGATTTCGAAACCCACGGGCATGGAATATGTCACCTGAACACATGTCGAATGCGGAAACATTTTGCATCATTCTACCCATCAAAATGATATTAAAAACTTTTTACCATTCATCTTTCGAACTTATTGAACATGCATTATGAATGATCGTGTACTCAGTACAATAGATTGAACGTTGAAACTTTCATGTACTTAGAAGAGTACTTAGAAGAGTACTTAGAAGAGTAACTACCGCCAGTCAGTAACTACCGCCAGTCGTTAAATTTCATGTTAACTTAGATATATCTTGCAAAATTCAATTTTTCTCGAAGATAATTAATTAAAATTTGATAGGCAGGAATATATTTGATGTAGATATTTATGATGTACTAGATAATTCTTATTTAACGAATACTTTTTATATATAATGTTAATTTTTGATTTGAAAACCAGAGGTCCAGAAAACCAGAGTCATTACTCGAAGCTGTAATCAAAATTTTGAAATTATTGTATAAAAGTTATATCATGGATATGTAATTAAAAGAAATGCAACATGCTGCGTTATTCTTTTTTTTTCCAGAATCTCAGAGAATGGTAGATTGAGTTGAGTTAAGCGGGCTAAATGTTGCAATATAGCTATAGCTACTATAACTATTGCCGTTGCTACGCAGTGGTCAGTTGATCTAAAATTCACAATTAGGGTGATCTGGAGCCATGTCATCACAATTTTGATTCTCTGTGAGGGAATAGCTTCACTGCTTTGGTAATAGCTGTATAAGTCAATACTTTTTTCATTTAACAAAAGGTGCGTGGAAACAAAAATTTTTTTGTTTGTCATAGTTTTGCTGTAAATATCATTAATCGCATGTGATTATGTATTCGACATTATACGTCCTCGATCTATTTATCACTTATCAGCCACATTAACTATAAACTAAATGTAATTATAAAGCTTTTATTAAATGTTCCAATATTAACAAAATTGTTGAGCAATTATTTTTCGACTATTTTATTCGTATAATAAAAATGTTGAAAGAAAAGTGAAAAGTTGCACATTGCAAAAACGCTCAACAGTTGTTTCAAATCGAAATAATTTAGTAGGACCCTTCACCAAACGAAAAAAAAAAAAAAAAAAATTGGGAGATCTTGAAAACCACAAGCAGCAGCGAGCCAATATTTTTTATTGGGTGAAATAGACATGAGTGCAGCATAAAATCACGAAAGTGTTGCTCCTTTCTTTCTGTTTTTTTTTTTTTTTTACATATGGTGAAAGGTCGGACTTAATTATTCGTACTCGAAAAAGTTGTTGAGTGCTTTTTTTATTTAGGTTCTTTGTCGGCAAAGTTCTTGTACTTCATCATTTAACACTTAAAACAAATTGTAAATAAACACCATAAAAAGCAAAAACACATGGTCTAAGAACAGATATTAAATACAGAGTCAATAAAAATCTAAAATGTTGAAAAGAAATAAAATAAAAATGAATATACATATTTCATTTTTTTTTCTATTTTCTGATTAATACTGGACAAAATGGTCTTGGACATCAAATGTGAAAGAAACATTCAGAAACTCGCATTTTCTACTAATGATTTAGTCACGAGTGCAATTAGGGGTCCAAACATACGTTGCAGCAAAACAAAAGTACTTCGGATTACCCAGTATCATAAAAAGCTAGAAATAACTTGTAACTTTAACACACGATTTCACTGACTATTTAATTTACAATATTAATATTACTTCTTTTTTAGGAATACAAAGAATATTTTGACTATTATATATATATATATATATATATATATATATATATATATATATATTTTTTTTTTCCAAAACTATAATTATTATTATTATTATTGTTATTATTATTTTCAAATTTTTCACTTATAACAATAATGAATTTCAACAAAATTTTACAAAACTTGCGGGAAAATTGAACAAATATTTACAGAAAAATTATTCTAAAACATAAAATGCACAAGTTTAATTTTCGATGAAATAGAAGTAATTGTAGTAAATACATTTTGTTACTGCGCGTGCGCATACACAAAAGATATTATTATTATTTTTTAAATACATAGGCTGAAAGCTAAATATGTGGCAACGTATTGTCAAAAAGTTCATTTGAATGGAATAAAAATTAAGAAAGTTAGCTTGAAAAGAATGAGCTAGATTTAAGATATTTTCCAGAGTTATAATTAAAAAAAAAATTGCCACATGTCACATATCTAATTTGGTGATCCCATTATTTCACCACGTTACGAAAAACCCCTTATGAGCTCACAAATCTTAGAAATTAATAAAATCATATTCCAGTTACGGATCTTTAAAGGGTTTTCTACATGTCACGTATTTGATCCAATTATTTCACCAAACTTTCAAAAACTCTTTTTTTTTTCCCAGAAACCTTAGAAAAGTATAAAATTTAGCTTTTTCCCTAAACCATAATTTTCTTAATTTTTCTTCGATTCAGATGAACTTTTGACATAAATAGCCGTATATAAAAAAATTAAATTATTTTTTTTTTTAAAAAGGACTATCAATACAATTTAAAAGCTTTTAAAATACCTTACATAAAATCGTTTTAATTGAAGCATGATATGAAATATTTCGACTCGCTATACTTTCGCGGTCATCTTCAGATGTCAAAGTTGTTGCAATGACCATCATCACTGGACTTCCATGTATATTCTTCTTTACAGACGTCATCCTTTGGTTTGTTCGAGTGTATTAGGTGTTGCCAATCTTCCGGAATAGTACTATGCTCTCGGTCGTTAACTGCGGTGTTAGTCGTTAATATTTCTAGGGCTTCACGTTTTAATGCAGATTGATGGGAATTATAGAGGGCTATTATATATTTAGCTTCCAACCTATGTAATAAAAAAAGTACTAGCTTTCGCGCATGCGCATTGGTGAATTTTTTTTTGAAGTTTTTGTAACATTTTGTTATAATCCATTATTGTCATAAGCAAATAATTTGAAAAAAAAAAAAAAATGTATGTCTAAATATTCCTTGCATTCCGAGAAAAAGCATACAAATATTATAAATAGTAAACATTATCAAACGTTAAAATTAAATGTCATTTGTAGTTTTGTATGATACAGGATCCAAGGTATATGTTATTTTCTTCGGTTTATGGTTGTTCCCCTAAAGTATGAGACTCAGAATGATCTTTCCGTATCTGATGTTCAAGGTTATTTCGCCCATTGTTTCTAAAAATTCTAGTATATGATCACCCAATATTAAAACAAGCACGTTGGGTCTCATCAGTGGCCGAGCGGTTCTCATCTGATAGGTGGTAGACGGAAAGTACCAAGCTCGATCCCAGGTCGCACCCGCCGACCTAGAAGTTCGGAGTTTTCCATGGTTTTCTTCGAAACTCGCGTAAATACGGGCTAGGGCCCCTTAGAGAAGGGCGCTCCACATATAGGTCTAGAAGCCTCGTGAAGTCAATCGACCATAATCCCAAACACCGTTCGGAGATTTCCGTGGTTTTCTCCGAAACTCGCGTAAATACGGGCTAGGACCCTTTAGAAAGACCCCATGGAGGGCATTCCACCCATAGGCCTAGGACCCTAGGGTAGTCAGTCGGCCTTAAAAACCCTACAACCCCAAACACCAAATGCGTTCAAAAAATTTAGGTAAAAACACAATTTTATGCAAATTTTAAGACGTGAGAAAAGTGCTTTTATAAAGTTGGAAAAGTTTTAGAATATAGAACTTGTTAAAAAAAAATATTTTAAATTAGGATGCATAAAATAATTTGTCAATTCAAGAGATATATTACTCCAGAAGTTAAAGACTAAACAAAAAACTGTTAAAGAATTTTCAGAAGCTTTAAATCGTTCAGTTTGCAGTATCTAACGACTTTTAAACTATATAAGCAAGCATCGATTATATATATATACGATGAGGTAATTCAAAAGGAGAAGATAAACAAATTTCTAAAGAAATCAATCTTTAAATAAAAAAAAGGAGAAATCAAGAGAGATGATGCTACTCGTCATAAAGCGGATTTGAGGTTAAAAAAAAATAAAATGTACATTTTACGAACCGATAAATTGTAAAATAAAATATATAAATTCTCCGATTTGAAATTCTCTTTATATGAAATTTGATCCAAAAATAAGAAAGAACCATTTATATTTCAGCATGTCACCGCTAGATGACAGCACTAAAAAAGACAACTTTTTAAAGATAAACACGAGTTTTGATGAAGGTTTTTACTGAAATCTACAAATAATAATAATAAAAAAAAAATAGCAATAATAATAATTATTATAAAAGTTATTTATGGTTAAAAAAAATAATGTTTTATTTTTTAGCTGTTTCTTCTTGTTCGAATCAAATGAAACAATGCATTAACTAACAAATAATTCAATAGATGGCAGCATCACTATAGATTCTTTTTCCATTTTAGTTTGGTTTGTTTATTTCTCTCACTCTCTCTTTCCAAATATGTAAAGTCCGAAAAGTAGCCTAAATCCAGAGGTTCTGCTACCAAAGCTGGTAGACGGGATGTGCTGGGTTTTATCTGTGGTCGCGCTCGTCTACCTAGCCGTTCTGAGTTTTTTGCGATTTTTTCGGAAACTGCCGTAAATGCGGATTAGGAACCTTTTTCACTGGGGCATCCCACCCAGGCCTAGGACCTGGACATTCAGTCGTGCTTAACCCCTACATCAACTCCAAAACCAAACAGGTATAGACGACAACTACAAGTGACGATTTCTAACCCGGGACACGTTCATCGACTTATACGTTAGGAATTTTCCGAGGTTTTCTCCAAAATTTGTGTGACTAAGAGCTAGGATTCTTTAGAAACATCCCCACTCAGGGTATAGGCCTATGCCTATCGTGCAGACATTCAGGTTTAATATATGTACATTTTTCTCTCTCTCTCTTTTAAAAATTAAATTTTATTTTGCTGTATGTATACAGATACATCTTTAACACATTTTTGAAAATTAAAATATTATTCAAAATATATTCAGAATAAATTAACTTGTTTATAATCAAAACATGTGATAACATAAAATACAATATTTTGCCTGAATTAAGATATTTTAATATTGATAAAAAATTAATTTTCATTTAAACGACCGTGACGCTTAGTTTTTGTATTTACTTATTATTTATGAACTTGTAAAGATTTAAACTGTGCATTTCTTTTCTTTCATTCAGATTCAAAGTGTAAAACCATAAGTAATGACAACGCAAAATCGCTGTCTGAAAGATGGTTGGTTGGATGAATTTAACGTCGCACTAGTATTGCACAATGGGTAATTGACGATGGTCTGGGACGCACCCCCTAATGATGGTCCGGAGACATACCATCACAATTTTGATCCTTCACGGAGGAGACACTATCTGAAGGAAGTAGTCTTGTCATATTACTGATATTAATATAAATCATCCTGAAAATCATCTCTTTTAAAAATGATTTTTACTTTTAGTCGCAAACAAAATGTAATTCTTTTCATTAAAATATCAAATTTTTCAGATAATATAGTTGCCGAATGTTCTGCATTTTTTTGGTGCGAAGGTGTAATGGGTAAGGCTGATTGTCTACGCTAGGGACGTACTTATGAGGTAAAGGTCTGCACGGGAAGAAATTTTGAGGTCCGGACCCGACCCGGCTCGTACGAAAGCTTTACTTACCCGGCCCAGTACGAAGTCTAAAAATTCGGTCGGATCCGGCCTGGACCGGCCCGATAAAAAAAAAAAAAAAAAAAAAAGCATGCTTTTTTTTATGGAATTTTTTTTGTTTTTTTTAAGTGTTTTGCAGAGGTTTTATTTAGTCAAGCAATATAATGTTCTTTAACAAAACTACTGTTTTTTTTTTTTTTTTTTTTTTTTTTACAAGACAATTATATATTAACAGAAATTCATTATTACAGACGTACAGAAGGCACAAAGACAGACAGCATGTCAAATCGAAAATATTAGCATTCATCAAACAATATAGTAAAGTATTAAAAATAGTTAACACTACTAAAAATGCACTTTCAACCATTTCGACTTATATGCCATAATATATCCGACTCCTTTCATGTGATCCGGCAAACAAAACTTTAATGATAATCTAACCATTTTCAATAAAAAAGATTCTTTTGCACATCCTAAAAATGATACTAATTTCAGGAAAAGTTAAAACGGGATTATTTTTATATCATTCATACCATCTGGACTCTACAGACCATAGGACATAGATCCGCATAGGCAGTAACGTATCTAATTTCTTTTGTTTGTACGTATACATGCGCAAACTAGTAGCGACATGCATACTATTTTGAATAGAAAACCATCTAATATTACTTTAAATAAAATCTATCAATTTCGAGATATGCTAAAAATATTTGCAGAAAATCAGATCACGAACAGACAGACTGACAGAAAATTAATTTGAAGTAATAAAATTTGTTTAACAAAATAAAATTTTATGTGACATACTAGCCTATAAAATTATGTAAAATAAATGACTGAAGAAATATTTTATCATTTTCCTTTTTCGTTAATTACCGAGGAAAATAGAAAAAAATCGGGGCCCAGGGTCGACCCGACCCGAGGCTGCAAAGAAAGAAAAACTATAATAAGCCAGAGCCCGGCCCGAGAGCAAATTGAAAAATTCGACCCGAAGCCAGCCCGAAGGTCGGGCCATAAGCCCGGACCCGTGCAGACCTCTAGTCTGAGCCGAGATGCCCTCTCTCTCTATATATGTATCTATATATCTCTATCTATCTATTTATCTATATCAGTGTATTATGTATATACTAAGGAGTGTGGTGGTGTTTAGCTTTGCTATTTTGATGAATTGTTGAACTTAATAATAATAATAATAATCACTGCATTGTAATATACAATACAATTTTTGATCCTTTATATTTCATAACGCAAATTTGTTTGAATTGAAGTAGTTACAATTTTAATATTATTTTTTAACACTGTTATGTAATATATCTGAGTTTTAATAAACTATTTAAGCTTTAAAATGGGGAGGGGAGGAGGGTAATGTAATTAATACGTAACATATACGTTTAAACTAGCATTATTATTATTATTATTATTATTAAGTAAGGTTAATAATGAAGGCTTTTAAAATAATTTTTGTACTTAATTGAAATAAGATAAGGATTAAATTATCTTATTTAATCGAAATTGATTTTAATGAGTGTCTTTAAATAATATGAAAGGTTGCTTCACCTCTCTTAAGGCGTGGTGGCTTCTGCTCCTTCTTCGAGTTGTTGTCATTATTATTTTTTTTCTGCTATTCTTTGATCCTATTTGCTATATATGATCTCACCCACCAATGTTTCAGACACAATTCATATTAGCTTTTAAAATATATTTTGCCTTGTAGAAGGCTTCATTTACGTATGTGGCTCTTTGTACATTAATTTCCGTCTTCCTTCCTGGTATTTTATAATTGTAATGATCAAATACACACACACGCACACACACATATAAATATAAATTGAATAATTTAATTTTGTTATAAAATTTAGCAATTAATGGATACATGGTAATACCAACAACATACATATAAAAGTGATTGTTTTTCAATTTAAATATTAGCACTTATTTTTTATAATTTATTTACAGTACCAATTAATAGATAAATTCATTTTAAATTACTTACACTAAAGTGAACATACAGGACCATTACATTAAGATAAACTAGGAGAGATATTTATACAAAATTCATGAAAGTCATCTTACGTAAACCAATAAATTTATAAAAAATATGAAAAAAAAGATAACTGAAAATGAGAATTGAATTAAGAAATGCTCAAAAATCGAAGTAATCGATCTTCAGGAAATATGTACTTTTAAGAGCAGAGAAATAGCAAAATTTCGGAAAACTGTATAGCTAATTCAAGCCAAAAATACAGTTCATGTTTCTATCTTGCGACAAAACCAAATTTAAAGAAGAATGAAGTAAGTTATTAAATAAACCTTCCATGAATCAAGATTTAAAAAAAAAAAAAAAAAAAAAAAAGAATTAACCACATGTCATGCGACTACAGGCTTAGAGAGCAACAATAAACAAGTTGCCATTAGGAAAATTATAATACTAAAAATAATAACAAGACTAGTAACGTTTAATCGATAAAACTTCTACAAATGAGCAATTTCATTAATATTTAAATTCACTATATTAATTTATTTTTAATTTGATGGTTCTTAAAACTTTAAAACTTACATGAATTGAAGTTTAATAACAAACTTTCATTAACTTATAGCTTAGTTTCCGTTTTAAGTTACGATGTAATAGATTTACAATATTTTTGCTCTATAAAGAATGTACGTCCCTGAGGAGATTGTGTAATTTTAATAAAATTTAATACTGTTCAATTTTATGTTCATTTTTTTTTTTTTTTTAATGAATGGATACTTTTTTCGTTATCGATTTCACATTTTTAACTTGTTCGTTATTGGCGAATGTGGGTGTTTCTGGTTCATTATAACGTCAGTATTGTAGATGAGATTTGATATTTCTTTAAAATATTCCTAAATATATCTATTTTGTTTCTTACGGATAAATTTGGCGTGTGATCATATGTTATTCTTGCATTTTATATCTTTTAACATTATATATGCATATATTTAATTAATAGCTATGCATTAGATCTCTTTTACTTTTAATTTTCAATAATTTATAGAAAAAAAAAATACTTTTGATTCATATGGAAATGGAATTCATTAGAAGCTAAATAAGAACATTAAAATAATTTTGAATTGGAAATAAGAAGCGCGCGTGCAAAATGAAATAAAAATAAATATAAGATAAGAAAAACTTTTTATATACCATGTTTTAAGCTTTCTGATGAATGATAGAGCTCTTATCAATGTGCATAAAATTTGTAAAGTGATAATGACGTGAATTTTTGTGAGATGTATAATTTAACTTTTTATAATTTTTTAATGTTCACGTTTAATTAAATGTATTTATTTTTATGTCGAAAGGAAATGAACTCGGATTTTATTTTATTTTTTATTTTATTTTTTTCAACAATTAAATTATAGCTAATATTTTAATGGCTATTTTAACGCTATTAGGATGTTATTATTTTCATATTTTAATTAATTATAAGAAAACTAATAAAAAATTCGAAAATCAGACTTCGAAATATTGTGTTGTCACCGTGTTCTGAGCAATCCTCAAAGTTTCAAATTTCTAGGTAGTCGGGAAGTTAGTTAAAAATCGATTGCAAGATTTGTACAAGATATATAAAGGGAGAGTGTGAACTAATAGTAGGAATTAAAAAAAAAAAAAAAAGTAAAAGTAAAAAGAAAGCATCAATTGCCTAGAAATAATTTCATAGATACAATTCAAGAGCAGAAAAAATATG
Organism: Salticus scenicus; assembly: GCA_963930645.1. Lineage (NCBI taxonomy): Eukaryota > Metazoa > Arthropoda > Arachnida > Araneae > Salticidae > Salticus > Salticus scenicus. Next base: position 35,996,047 of record OZ005649.1, read on the forward strand.
CGTTTGAATTTCAAAAATATCTTAAGGTTTAAAGTATGCTGTGAGAGATTGCTCACACACATACAAAGGGATATACAAGACCTACAGTTGAAAAAATGATTATTCTGACGAGTAAATGCTCATCTGGTAGTTGAATGAACAATGTTTTGGCCTTTTGTTACCAAATGCTGGGTATATATTTTAGAATAGGAATTTTAGCTATTTTTTATTTTTATCAGAGTTAATAAAATTTAATTAGATAGAAAATGTACATTAAAAAAATATAATCTATACATAAAAAAAAAAAAAAAAAATTAAGTTTATTTCTAATAAATAAATAAAATAGTAATCTAATATCAAAATTTATGAAGCATTAACAATAAAATACAAATATCTACGTTTTTATCAATATGGCATAGCACTATTTCAGACATATATTTGTCCCTGTCACTTAAAAAAATAATAAATCTCTTAAAAACACTTATTAATGATACTTAAATGTTGATAGTTGATATACACCTGTTGCTAAATTGATAATGCGGAAAGGGGAGAGAGAGAAAGAAAGGAAGAAAAAGAAAGAAAATAATCTGGTGAGTCACTCACACTACTTTCTCTTACAAAAAAATTTAATATTATAAACACAGGTTGCAGATTAAGAGGTAAGATAACGAGTACTGTTATGTAAACCTGTGTTAAACAATTCAAATTACGCTTCGGAAGAGTTTTATGTGATAATTAGTTCTGTGTGAGGGGGGCTACCGCCCCCCTCAACCCCCCATTTCATTAATGCACCTACATTTATATAGAATTTAATTCGGTTATTAAAAAATAATTCTGTTTTTTAAAAATAATTTATTAAAATTATTATTTAAAAAAATTATCCTTTATGATAATGCAGACGATTTCCATATTAGAGAAGTAGTATAACACCAAATATCCAAAAAAAGTTTATTTTTTTCTCAATATTTAAAAAAATAAATAAACAAATAAAATAAAAAATACGATTTTTTTTTAAGTTTTTTTCGTTAAAAGTAAAAAAAAAAAAAAAAAAAAAAAAAAAAAAATCGATAACTTTGTTTTAAATTATCGCAGATTGGTGGTTCAACCATTCGTTTTAAAGGTATTGGCGAATTCTTTTGAAAGATACCCATCATGAAAATTTACTCCCCTCGAGGGGGGACTTCCCCCCCCCGAGGGGGGAGGCGAGGCTCTTACATACACATTTTTTTCCCCTGTTGACTATCTCTATTACAAAAAATATATATTCGTTTCATTTGGTTTAGTGCAGTCTATAGATGTTAAACTCTACTTACCTGCAATTTCCCCCATAGACGTAATGTATTTGAATATTTTTGAGTGTCCCTGTACACGAACCATTTGCTTGATCTTAACGAAAAGTTTAGTGTAGCGTCCTTATATGATACACATTTAGAAAACCAAGTTTGAACTTTCTGCCATAATTTGCTTTTGAGATATGCTGATAATAGACAGACTCACACACAGACACACATACACAGACATACACACAGACCACTTGCTAAAAACATGATTTTCGTATTCAGGGGACCTCAGAACATGTAAAAACTCGCGTTCGAAAATTTGACCCAAAAATAATACTTTCTCTACCTTATGGGTAAGAGAAAGTAAAAATATATATTCGTTTCATTTGGTTTAGTGCAGTCTACATACCTGCAATTTCCTCCATAGACGTAATGTATTTGAATACTTTTAAGTGTCCCTGTACACGAACCATTTGCTTCATCTCAACAAAAAGCTTACTGTAGCATCCCCATATGATACACATTTAGAATACCGAGTTTAGAATTTCTGCTACTGTTTGTTCTTGAGATATGCTGATAACAGACACACAGACAGACAGACTATTCTTTAAAATCATGATTTTCTTATTTAGTGGACTTCAGAACATGTAAATATAACAAAAACTCACGTTCGAAAATTTGACAATAAAACAATACTTTCTCGACCCTATGGGTAAGAGAAAGTAAAAAAAAAAAAAAAAGACTTTTGCCTCTGGGACATTTATCTGAGAAGTTATATTATATTCTAAATCTATAAAAAACGAAGAAAGCAATTAAAAAAGCCCTTCTGCCGATTACGCAATTTAGATCTAATTAAATCCCAAGGTAAATCGTTTGAGAGGATGAAGAACTGTTGCGAAGAAGAAGAAGAAAAAAAAAAAGAATTTTTATATATTTTTTGGATGAATAAAATTTATAGATTTTTAAGGGTCTAAAAAAATATGTTCTTCAATTACTAGTTCATCTGATACGATTCTTACATTTTATGGTTTTTTTTTTTTTTTTTTTAGGACTGAGGGCCTATTAGTCTCAATCTGGGATTTTTGCGTTGTCGATTTCGCTAGTTGGACATTTGTCGAAATCTAAAATTTATCGAAAATATAATTGAATAATTTGAAAGCGATGTTATAATTAAAAAAAAAAAAAAAAACAAAAAAAAAACTAATAGTCCTCCGTCTTAAACTAAATTATGCTTTTGCCAGAATTTCATCAAAATCTTTTTATTATTATTATTATTATTGAAAGAAAAAGAAAAGAAAATTAATAATAATCAGTATCGTTACAAGTGATATCGAAAAAGTTTTTTTTAATAATTTTGAATTAGGAAATAAAAAGGGCGCGTTAAATAATATGAAATAAAAATAAGTAAAAAAATGAATTTAATGATTTAATGTTTTTGTTTTTCGGGGGCTGTTCATGCATATAAAAAATGCGTATTAAAACGAGTCTAAGAAGGAAGCGAAATAAGTATTGAGTTATATTACGATAAATACCATATATGATACGATATATAAAACCTATCGTACAGGGTTAGTAGGCATTTTCGTTGAAAGAAATAGTTTGTTCGTTCGGTGCAACTTGCACATTAGTCCCGTGAGGTACAACTTTCACTTTAGTCCCGTCAGGTAGAACTTGCACATTAGTCCCTTTTAATTTTTTTTTTTTTCTTAATTGCCTGATCAAAAATTTGTACCATGACGAATATCTGCAATAACAAATGATCTCAAAAATACCTCCTCTCTCTATTTCCTTTTTTTCCCTCTTCTTGTGTCTTTTTACTTTTTTTTAAATATATATATGCAAAAAGGAAGTATTTGACTTTTTTTTTTTTTTTTTTTTTTTTTTCGGTGGATTTTCACGTTTTGAGATGTCCCGAACACGCTTTGACCATTTTTAGAAAATGAGTGTCTGTATTTGTGTTACAAAAATTTCGAGGATGCTATATCTTACAAATCAATTGACAGAATTTAACAGTACTTTGTACTTACATTGGTGCTAATTAAATTTCGAGATATATCGCCCAAGATGTGGTGCTGCTGGGCTACAATTTCCTTCATTTAAGCGAAGGCATACCTCAATTTCTATAGTGTATAATTACACAAAGCGTGCTATGTATGAAAGCCACGATGAAAAACTAAGCTTATTCAGTTTGGGTACATATAGGCCGACAAATGGCCCTGCTCTACTACAATTTAACTCCGATTTACAAGAAGGCAATATAGTCTCTCCGATTATATGATATATAAATGCACCAAACTTTGTATATGAAATGGATATTACAAATAAATAAATAAATATACATATATATATTGATTTAATTTGGATGTACTTCGGAAAACAGTTAGCGTTGCTGTTATTTATTTTCTGGGATTTTTAAGATGGATATATCTTAGTATTTATTGATCAGAATGGCAACAGATTGCATATGTACAAGTTTTAATGAGAAAAGCTATATTGATTAAATTTCGTCTGCATGTTGACCGGTATGTGGCCATATTATAGAGAAGAAAGTTTTGTGATGGATACAGCGCACTAGTTTTCTTTTTAATTACTCCAGTATTTATTTTATTTCAATCTTCCTTATTTTTTCTTTCTTTATCTATTACTATTTTAACATTTTCTTTAAGATATGTTCTGATCGTAAAAAAAAAAGAAAAATGTTTTATTTATTATCCATCAAAATAATTAAGCTAATTTTAATTGCAAATATCAATATATTTCAAAGTAATGAATTCCAGGTTTTCGACAGCGTAATTAAGTCTGTAGTTGTCACTAACGGCGACATGCTTAATTACGCTGTTGAAGTCTAGTCTGGGTCTTGGATGATGTGAATTTTACTGACGTGTTTTTCTAACGTTGTTTTTTACCTTTGCAGGGATGGAACACAGGCGCAGAACTCATACCACTATGAATGTAACAAAAATTTTCTATTTCAAATCAACGATATTATAGATAGAGAAATTTCTTAAACAAATACCGGTATGAATTATGCGCCCGTGTTCCATCCCTGCCTTTGATTTTTGACAAATATATTTTGTTAAAACCCGAATAAACTACTACGTCAGAAACGCCAAAAGAAAAATATTTGCGATGCATACAGCTGTTTCGGTAACCTTAAGTGTTCCGTCTTCAGTGCAAAAAGAATTCTGAATTTAAATACCTGAAAGCCATTGCAATTGACAGAGGTTATGACCCTTCCATTATAGACAAAGCCATCCAAAAATTACAGCTCCCTCGTATTTCGTCTACTAAATCAGTCTCTTCCAATATCAGTATTGTTTTACCAAAAATAAATTCAAAAACTGGCGTACAGACAATAGCAAGAAATTAAAACTTCTTCACACACCATAAACTCTAAATTGGCAAAAGCAAGACTGTCTTGCTTTTGCCTCCAAGGCAGTTGCACGTGTTTGCACCTGATGAAGAAAGGTTACGTCCTTTCGAAACCGGTTGTGCTGATTTAGAGTTTATGGTGTGTGAAGAAGTTTTAATTTCTTGCTAGTATTGTTTTACCCTATTTTCCTAAATCCAGTCAAACCATAGCTAAAATTCTCAAACAATATGATTTTAAAATAACATTTTCGCCTTCCAATAAACTCACCTTTTCTCAGTTAAAAGATCCCAATGGTATGCATAATTCTTGGGGCATTTATAGTATTTCCTGTCAGTGTGGTTATCCTATATTGGCCAAACTAAACGCAGTCTTAAATTTCGTCTAAAAGAACATATGAATTACGTCCGCAAACAAGAAACCAATAAATCGGCTATTTCTAAACATTGCTGCGAGGAAAATCATAATTTTAAATTTAATTCAGCTAAAATAATTTGCAGATCTAAATCCATGCATGAACTCGATTTCTTTGAAGCTTTTCATATTTATAACAATTTTAAAAACCTTGTAAATTGTGATTTCGCTGTTCCCTATTTGTCTGATTGTTGGAAATTTTACATTCAGTCCACATTTTCTTAATTTTTCTACTGTTTACACAGCTAACATTCCTAAATTCCTATTGGCCACACACTCCACCTTTCCCGTAATCCTATTGGTTGAACTAAATTCGGTCCCTCTCCTATATATACGAGCGCTTCTCCAGTTTCAGAATTCTTTTTGCACTGAAGACGGTACGCTTAAGGCTACCGAAACAGCTGTATGCATCGCAAATATTTTTCTTTTGGCATTTCTGACGTAGTAGTTTATTCGGGTTTTAATATTCCAACGCCAAGTGTCCTGTTATTATAAATATATTTTGTATTTCATTACTATAGAAGGTGCATTTTTTACTCTCTTTCCTATATATAAGAAGAATGTATTGAATTCGTGAAAATTTTCGAACTCCAATTTTCAATGGATTTACACGTTTTGGATGTCCTGAACACGAATTAGCTATTTTCAGAAAATGCTTGCTTGCGTGTGTGTATAAAATTTTGTGGACGCTGTACCTCAAGAAACAACGAACGAAATGTAACCAAACTTGTTATTTATTTGGGCTTTGACCTAAACTGGTGCTGATAAAATTTGGGGATTAATCATTAGACAAGTGGTTCAATCATGCCATTTTCCATAATTTTTAATATGTCAGTATAGAATTTGTATAAATATATTCGTATAAATTCGTTGAAAATTTCGTATAAAAGTACAGCGTGAGAATTATTTTTAACTTTCCAATGTGAAATTAATATATTGGGTGAGTGCGAGAGTTCTACTCTTTTTTGGATATGCAAATTTGGAATGGAATTGACGTCACACATGACATTGCAATGACATAAATCGTCGGCCAATCAAACGTGTTGACCTCACATATAAATGCATCGTGTCTCACAAAGTTAATCATCTCAAAAAAAAAAAAAAAAAAAAAAAAAATCAGAGGGTGTAACATGGAAAGCGAGAAGGAGCATATAAGACATTGTTTGTTATACGAGTTCGATAAAAAGAATGAGGCAGCCGCAGCATGTCGCAATGTTTGTCAAGTTTATGGGGAGGATGAAATAGACGAAAGTACATGTCGTCGATGGTTTCGTAAATTTAGGGAAGGAGACAGAAGCTGCCAACATCAGGCTATGAGTGGACGGCCATCACACGTTGGAGACGACGATATTGACCAAGCCATAAGAAACAACCCGAAGCCAGCCGTGCTAGGATTAGCGGAGACCTTCAACGTACACCGGACAACGGTCAAGAGACGGCTGGTTAAGTTGGGTTTTACGAGAAAGTTGAATCCTTGGTTTCCACATGACCTGACAGCTAATCAACGGGGTGACCGAATCACCAGCTGTGTTTCCTTGCTTTCCCGGTACAAAAATGACCCATTCTTGACACGAATTGTGACAGGAGATGAGAAGTGGGTTATGTGCTCTAACGTAAAGCGTCGTAGGACTGTGTGCCGCCCTTCTGATCCGCCTGCATCGACTTCGAAAGCTGAACTTTATCTCAAGAAGGTGTTATTGAGTGTGTAGTGGGATGTGCAGGGAATAATTCACTGGGAGGACCTGCCACTCAATAAACCATCAATGCTGCCTTCTACTGTCTACAGTTAGACAGGCTGCATTAAAATTTGGTAGCAAAGTGGCCAGGTCTCATCAATCGTCGCGTGTTATCCTTCATCACGATAACGCCAGGCCACATGCTGTTGTCATCATTCGCCCAAATTTACTGGGCTTTCGTTGGGAGGTTCTACCCCACCCTCCCTATTCTCCTGACTTGGCACTTACTGACTATCACCTATTTCGTACGTTGAACAATTCCTTCAGTCAGAAAATCTTTGATGATCTCGAAAATTGCCATCTAAGCCTTTTTGACTCGAAACCGCCGGAATTTTACCGCCGTGGGATTTATTTCCTACCAGAAAGGTGGCAAGAGGTCATAGATAATAATAGGTACTGTTCATTTTGCATTTATTTCCTCTTCTTTATGGGTAATAAAAACAGGTAGAACTTTTGCACTCACCCAATATATATTACATATGTATATATATATATATATAATAGATAACGTAATAAAATTTAATCTTAAAATTTAGCAATTAATAGAACTAAAACAATAACAGCACACAAAAATATAGAACTGAATTTAACAAAGAGGAAAGAATGACACAAAAGGTTGCGATATAGTTTAAGAACCAATGAGTTACGATAGTAACTTAAAATACTTACGCCGACCTGAATGATAATAAAAAAGGACCATTAAACTTATGACAGAGAAAACAAATAATTAACGACAGAATTAATTGGATATAAATGCTTAAAATTAGAAGCATACTTATCAAGGGGCGCATACTTCATAAAGCTGTGATAGCTGCAACGATTTCGTAAAACGATATTGCTAGTCATAGCAATTTATATCATTTCACGCCCCGATCGAAGCAGCAAGAACCATAAAGAATGAGAAATAAGTGAAATATTAAATTAAAACAAAGATTAAATAAAGATTAATTAAAATCTTAATGGACACCAAAGTGATAACATGAAAGAAGCATAGTAACCACATGTATAACAGTTAACACAAACTGGAGAAAAGGATGATGCCAAAACCTAAATTGAAGTTAAAATAAAAGCTCGACAGATATCGATTAATCGAATATACTTCAGAGCATTTTCATTAAAGAAAAAATACACAGAGTAAATATTAAATGATAATGTTAAAATAGATTTTAAAGTTAATTAAAATTAAAACTAGTAGAGTTAAATTAAATCGTACCAAAAACATTAATAATTAAATATTTTAAGTTAAGGACTGAAGAATGAATGCATAAGACATCAGAGTGTAAGCGCCATCTTTCGATTAGCTATAAAAACAATAAGTCAGTTAAATTATTTCAGGAGAAAAAGCCAATGCAGTAAGGAGTGTAATTAAGATGTATTGACTGAAAGATTAAGATAATTAGAAGTATTGACTGCAAGACTAAGATAATTTTTAGCAGCGATCAAGTAATAAGAATAATTTTTAGCACCGATTAAGTAATAAGAAGAATTGAACTTATATAATTAACCCAAACTTAAGTAATCTTGAAGTCAAAGTATTAAATGTTAAGTTTTAAGAAGACTCAATTACAAGCAATAATGCCAAAGAGCACACATATAAGGATAAACATTATAAGGCAGTCATCAATAATTAAAATTATAATTTAAAAGAGTTTTTTTTTTTTTTTTTTTTTTTTTGTTTTTTTTAAATAATATAAGATCTTATTTTTGTTATGCAAATAGATGGATTGTTCAAACTTAACAAGGGAAGCCTCAAGAAGCCAGATGCACATAATTAAATTTAATGATAAAAGAGCTCAAAATTCATAGTATCAACCAGAAAAAATAAGAATGTAACTTACAGTAATTCCCCCCCCCCCCAACTTTTTTTTTTTTTTTTTTTTTTATTCAGCATCAAACCCTCCCAACCAACCAGCCAAACAACACCACCCTTCCTCCTTAATCAAACATCTGCCCACCCATCCACCAGTTTTTTTTTTTTTTTTTTTTTTTTTTTTTTAATTACACCTTAGTAGTTTTTTTTTGTGTGTGTTAGACAGAGACCCTTTATGATAAACAAGTGAATAAATAAATTTTTTGGGATAACCCATTTTTGTAGCAACATTAATTATGTGAGAGATATTTTTGTTTTTAAACCTATATGAACAAAGATTATGTATACGAAAGAGGTGATTGAGAATGATATTTCTGTAAACAGAGATATGAAGACAAGAAGTAAAATGCGTAAATAAATTTACTTTGAAACTGAAATCTTGTCTTTTGTCATACAGATCAGTATAAATTTTACTACCATCAAGTTTAAGTTTTAAATCTAAGAAACTTATACAGTTATTGTTGAGAAGATTATGAGTTAAGGTAAGGTGAGACGGATATTCAAATTTAAATAAATTAGGGGAAAAATTATTGACATAAAAAATTATAATGTCATCAATGTATCGGTAAAAATAGACATTTTCAATATATAATCCCTGTTCATAATGGTAAAGGTATAAGTCAGCTAACATACTCGAGCTACATCCTCCTTGTGGAATACCGACCTTTTGAATATAGATCTTATTACAGTGTAGAATGTAATTGTTATGAATAATAAAATTTAAAAGTGTCTTAAATGATGTTGCCGAAAAACATTTTGGTAAAGAGATTTGACTTTTAAATTTTTCAAAAAGGTTAAAGATGATATGATGAAGATCTGTTAAATTAATATTATTAAACAGGTCAGCAAAATCATAAGTCATGATATCAGTCACACTATTCATAGATAAGACATTAGCTTTAAGTTGATAACTATTTTTAAGGCAAAAGAAATTTTTTGATTTACTAAATATGTATATATTATGCACTCTTGCTCAAAAGTTTATCAAGATTTACGGGCTAGGACCTTTTAGAAAGATCATAAACCCATGTCTTAAGCGTACACAATTGGCCTTAACCCGAACACCAACACCACCATCCAAAATTCAACCAAATAACATTTCGGAAGAAGTATTTCCTCTTTAAAAATTAGATCAAAATTTAATGTTAAAATATCTTTTTGATCATGCTAAATTTAAGCTATTTGTCAAAATAAAATTTCTTAACTGTTATAACTGAGAGACTGAAAAATCACTTAATGTATGTAACATTCGGAGAGATCTAAAAAAAAAAAAAAAAAAAAAAAAAAAATAACCAAGGCATTCAGAATGACTTACCAATAGAACTGCAACAGTTTAAAGTTTCACAGCTGTTTCAATTAGATTTACGAATCAAACTTATTCGCAATAACCTGGCCATTTGCATTTCGGCATCTTTCAAGAAACTGAACAGAGAGGAGGGGGTGCAGAAGGGGAATTATGTATTTTTTTTTTTTTTTTTCATTCTAATTCAATAGCACTTCAGAATGACTTACCAATAGAACTGCAACAGTTTAAAGTTTCACAGCTGTTTCAATTAGATTTACGAATCAAACTTATTCGCAATAACCTGGCCATTTGCATTTCGGCATCTTTCAAGAAACTGAACAGAGAGGAGGGGGTGCAGAAGGGGAATTATGTATTTTTTTTTTTTTCATTCTAATTCAATAGCACTTATAAAAAAAGGAACAGATTAATTATTTCATAGCGTGTTTTAATTTTTTTTTTTTTCCACTGCTTGTCTGAACCTCCGTAAATACGTCTTCATTTTCATGTCTTTATGTTAGTAATTACTGAAATCCGGTAGCCAAGATGATTTTTTTTTTATCAGCAGGAGGTTTGTTACCCAACGGCGTTCTGATTTTTATTTCTAAAGCAGGAGGTAACCGGATTGCAATGAAATAAAACGAGAGAAAAGGAGCTTTTTAAAGTTACACAAAGATGGCTCTGAGTTTTGATTTGTAAAAATGTGTATGTATTGAAACCATATGAAGAGTAATTAATACACTTGATATCGGTATATTAAATTAGTAGAAGTAAATTCTAAATTTATTACGCGCCTTTAAAATTACACCTTTATCTTAACGCTTTTAAATTTGTTGAATTTTTTATAAAGCGTTTTATTTAACCTGATATGGGTTATTCCACAGAAAACCTGCAATTTGGCTGCATAAATTTTCAAGTTAAAATTTTCAAGACAAATTCTTAAAGAATTTAATGGGCAACTTATGGTATAAATACATCTTTGATTTCGAATATTTTGGAAAATGGAAGCTGCAGTGGCGATGCCACGCATTTTCCTCTGGATAGTAATATGAGAAAAATAACAAGGTTGAGAAATCAGGAACTGAATAAGGTGCCAGAAAGGGCATAACAAAAATAATGAAGTTTGATAACAACACATATAATAAACAGATTTTGTTTTAATGAACTGATAAGAAATACAAACAGAGTTTACAAAAAGGTTAAGGGTAGCATATTTAAACTTGAAAAACTTCTTCACACACCATAAAATTAATGGAAGCACCACTGATTTCGAATAGACGTGGTCTTTCTTCTTCAGGTGCAAAATACGTTTTTTGCCATAGAGGCAAAAACAAGACTGTGTTGCTTTTGCCTCCAAAGCGGTACACATTTTGCACCTGAAGAAGAAAGACCATGTCCTTTCGAAATTGGTAGTGCTTCCATTAATTTTATGGTGTGTGAAGAAGTTTTTCAAGTGTAAATATTGATTGTATGCCAGTTCGTTAATTTAGTACTAAGGACAGTATTACAATACTCAAAGGAAGATTAGGGATTGATAGAATGTAGCCTGAATGTTTTAGAAAGCGTTTTATGAACTTTTTCCTTTTACACAATTAAATAAATAAATAAATAAAAGCAACACGGAATAAAAGAGAGAATTAGAAAAGAACAAATAAAAAATTTAAAAAATGAGTTGAGTCGAGTCGTAAGCCCGTCTTGGGTCTGTTAATAGGATCATCTTAGTCATAATGTAGCTAGTGTGTTCAACACAGGGTTGACAATTAATTCTAAAGCCAAATTAAAGTTAATATTGAAAAGTTGTAAAAAATAGTTTAATGTTGGAATGGAAATTATTTCATAAATGTCAAAATTTCGAACGTACCAGGGTATATCAAATATTTGCCGAATGAATGCATTTTGAGTTTTAATGAATAGCTTGATATGGGATTTTGCTGCATACAGCCATATAATACTGGTGTAAGTGAAGATGGGACGACGATAGGAAATATAGGAGGAAATTTTATTTTTGTAGCTTTATCTGCTGTTTCGAGCTAGAAAAGGCATTGATTTACTCTTAGCACCTCGAAACTTGTTTCGTATAGTGTTGATGTGTTGTTTAAAAAATGAAGCCTTGGTCTAAAAGAAAACCGATATATTTACTTTGATTAGACCATGGAAAGGTGCTGCTGCCGTATTCGATTTTGCCAGTATCCCTAGGATCTTGTTACTTTCTTCTATATGTAATATAGAGAAAGTATTGGATTCGCGAAAATTTTCGACCTCCGTTTTTTGACGGATCTACATGTTTTGGGATGTCCTGAACACGAATTGATAGTTTTTAGAAAATGTCTGTCTGTGTGTCTGTGGTTTCGTGTTTTCACCGTATCTCACGAACCAATGAATGAAATTCAACCAAACTTGGTATATAGTTGGACCCTGGCGGGGAATTGTGCTGATTAGATTTGGGGATCAATCGCCCAGCAGGTGGCGCTGAGATCGCATTTTATGTAAATTTTTAACATGGCAGTATAGGACAAATTTTCGTATTTTTCACCGTATCTCACGAACCAATGAATGAAATTCAACCAAACTTGGTATATAGTTGGAACCTGACGGGGCATGGTGCTGATTAGATTTGGGGATCAATCGTCCAGCAGGTGGCGCTGTGATCGCAAAATTTCGTATGTTTCACCATATCTCACGAATCGATGAATGAAATTGAACCAAACTTAGTATATAGTTGGACCCTGACATGGAATGGTGCTGATTAGATTTTGGGATCAATCGAACAGAAGATGGCGCTGTGACCGCATTTTATGTAAACTTTTAACATGGCAGTATAGGACAAAATTTCGTATAAATGTACATAATGAGCGTTATATTTAACTTGTGATTGTAAAATTAATATAAATTATTGATAATAGTAGTAGTTAAGTAGAGAAAAAATTTTGTGCATGTGTGGGCACCGGTTCCCCCCCCCCTGGGGGGGGGAAGTACCCCCGGGGGGGGGGGGGGTAAATTTTCAAGATGGGTATCTTTCGAAAGATCTCGTCAATACCTTTAAAACGAATGGTTGAACTATAAATCTGTGATAATTTAAAGCAAAGGATTTTTTTTTACTTTTAACAAAAAAAAAAAAAAAAAAAACAGATTTTTTTTTTTTTTTTAAATATTGTTACTAGTTGATTATGTATTACTTTTAATTTTTAACTTGTGATTGTAAAATTAATATGAGTTATTGATAATAGTAATAGTTAACTAGGAAAAAATTTCTGTGCATGTGGGAGCATCGCTTCCTCCCCCCCCCGGGGGGTAAATTTTCAAGATGGGTATCTTTCGAAAGATCTCGTCATTACAAAACGAATAGTTGAACTATAAATCTGTGATAATTTAAAACGAAGTTATCGATTTTTTTTTTTTACTTTTAACAAAAAAAAAAAAAAAAAAAAAAACTTAGAAAAATAATCGTATTTTTTTTTTTTTTTTTTTAAATATTGTTACTGATTGAATATGTATTACTTTTAACAAAAAAAAAAAAAAACTTCGAAAAATAATCGTATTTCTTTTTTAATATTGTTACTGATTGAATATGTATATAGGAAAATATAGAAGAAAGTCTTGTGGTGGCCACAACATACTAGTGTTAAAATATATTCATGATATGTGTCACAAACATTAACTGAATTTGATTTTGTAAAACTATGATGGGACAGTCATTTTGTGGAAAATTATCACTACTGTATTGGCAATATACACACTAGGATAATGATCCTAAAAGCGATTAAAATTTTGTTTTCCTAAATAATTATGTTGTGGTTACAATTTTGTGTTTTGCTGTTATCATACTTGCCAACATACTAATTTATATTCCGTAGTATTGTTAGCCCCACCTTCTTTTTCACACCAGTATCTTTTTAGAGTATTTTACTCCTTATTTAATTGTAATTGCATTTGGAGAATATTATTCTAAAAATTTACTGGTGCGAAAAAAAGGGCGTGACTGACAACACTACGGAATATTAATTAGGATGTTGGCAAGTATGTGTTATGTTTGTGGTATTTACATAATGCTATTTTATTCAATTTATTGATTAAAAGGCATAATTTTTGGCTGTTATATAATAAAATCTTTTTGTAAAGAAAAAAAAAAAAAAAAAATAGAACCGACTCCAAAAAGCAACTATTATTCAAACAACTATTATTATAAATGTAAAATGAAATCATAAATTGCGTTTAAAAGTATTAAATGTAAATTCCTTCAACAAACAATAGAAACACTACAATTAATCATAACTTTTAAGTCGGCGTAAAATTAAATAAAATTTGATTATTTTTTGCAGATTTGTTCTCAGACCGGTAGCTACAAACGCTAATTTCTCGAATGATCTATCTTCATAGTTTCCTTTATTATTTTATCACTGTGTACAACTGGTCCATTAGTAACATTTACATAAAGCTGTAAATATCCTTCACAATTTGATATTTATGTTTCTATGAAGTTACTAGAGTTTTGTTTGCAAACTTAGCATAGCTTTGTGTGTTTGTTTGTTTATTGATAACACATATACATCAGATTTGTATGCTTGACTCGTAGTTTGCTTGTAAATCTTCGTCAGATAATTACAGATAGCACATGACAGAATTACAATACGAAGAAATGGAAAAACACCCAGAGGCAGCGCGGGAATCGAACCCGCTCTTTTACGCTCGAAGGCGATTAGCAGTGTGGTGACACAACCACTGAGCTGAAGAACAACTGGAGCAAATGGTTCCAATACCTTTACACAGTGTTCGTGCGTGCCAGTTTTTCTGCCGTAGAAAGTCAAACCTTGCACGGCAGGCAACATTTGTCGGGTCGTCTATTACTATTATACTCTTTAAAGAATTAAAATTTAAAATTGTAATATCATGTTCAGCATATGGTTGTTCGAACGGACAACCTTTACACAGTTTTACTTTGAAATATAAATATATCAAATTCTTTCTGCCGTGCAACGCTCGGAAGACAAACCTTCCAAAAACGGCACGCGAAAACCGGTCTAGCACTTCCCCCAGTTGTTCTTCAGCTCAGTGGACACAACCATGGCCACGGAAGGCCTGGTATAGCTTTGATATCTGTTGTACTTGGCGTTTTTTGGATTTGGCGATCAAATCGTAATACAAAAATATACACGCCAGATATATATTTTCGTAATATATATTGCACAAAATAATATTTCATATTTATTACTCTCTTAATATACCTTATTAAAGCAACGTTCTATCCATTAGCGTTCTATCCATTTTCAACAGGGAACATCCGAAATAGTGAACTTGAATAACATATATCAGTTTCAAGAAATTCCATGAATATTTATGGGTGTTAGAGCGCGGACATAAGAGTTAAAAACAGAAAATAAATGTACTACTACTCATTAAATGTTATTGATTAAATTACTCAAATTTTATGATGATATACTTATTTCATTAGTACGTACAGAGTACAGAATTTAAAAGCGAATTATCTGTCGTAAGGAAACTATAGAAGTGGCTCTCTTTTTAAGAAATCTGTGATTGCTTTTAAGGAAGATGTATATCAGAAGTAATGTTTGAATAAGATAAGTTGCAAAATGGCCATCTACTCTCAATTTCAATTATATACCCTATTTTCAGTCTTTGAGAAATGGAGGAAATATGTTCGAAATGAACATCGTCCTTCAAAGTAGAGGATTTGTGGTCATTTTAATAAATACAAATGTAATCAGAAAAAAAAAAAAAAAAAAAAAAAAAAAATTACAAAATATTTTTTCACTGACCTCATTATGCATTCATCTTTTCCTAGTATGACCTGTTTCAC
Source organism: Salticus scenicus (assembly GCA_963930645.1). Classification (NCBI taxonomy): domain Eukaryota; kingdom Metazoa; phylum Arthropoda; class Arachnida; order Araneae; family Salticidae; genus Salticus; species Salticus scenicus. Next base: position 36,011,793 of record OZ005649.1, read on the forward strand.
TTTAATACCCCCCCCCCCCATAATATTGCATAATTATATTCCTGTAATTGGCGAGTGAATTTTCATTAGGTTCTAGAAATACTGTGTAACCTACTTATAAAAATTTAATTCTGATGGTAAATAAATAACAATAAAATATAAAGAAGTAAAATGAACTTGATTATAATTAAAGCTCATATTTTGGTCTTAAAGTAGAGAATTGTAATAGTTTATTAAAATATATGTATATGCATATTATTATAAAGGCTGTCAGATTCGAAAATGCTTCCAGCAAATTCAGTTTGAAAGTATATTAAAAGTACAGATGATCAGTCTAAATCCAATCAAAATCAAATACACTATGAAAACTAAAAGATTTTTCGCAAAAGAATTTTTAACCCCCGATCAAAATAAAAGGGTGTTATAAGTTTAAACTTTCTTTCTCTGTATGTGGAACTGTAAGCTTCCAAACAGATAGATCGATTTTAATGCTTTTTTTTTTTTTTTTTAAAGGTAGTTAGAACGCTAATTTAATCAGAATAGTTGTTTCTGCTTGAATTTTTAAAAATTAATTTAAATTTAATTAATTTATTTATTTATTTACAGACTATTATGCATTGATATTTTAAAATTTGCGAGCTGAATATCTTCCAAAATCCAAATCATGTTAGATATAAAGTATGTGAGATGGTAATTTTCTACTTTTTAAATCGTGTTAGATTATAAAAGATGTAGTTTTTTGATCTGGAGTATAAATGCTTTTTTTTTTTTTTTTTTTTAATCGCGAATTTTTACCTGATTTTGACAAAAATTAAAATTTGTGTAAAAAATTGTAATTGTGAGGTTACAGTCAAAAAATCGCAAAATTCGATTGAAAATTGGAGACTTTAAAGAAAAGTAATATGTAATTAAATTCAGGACAGGCCTTCCACTGACAAAATGTAATTCGCGAGCTAGAGTTTTACCAACTGAAAATTACAGATTTTATTATAATTTATTTAATTTCTCATTCAAAATGGTTTTGCTGCCTCGATCGGGACTGGAACAACATAAATTGCCATGATTAGCTATATTGTTTTACGAAATCGATGCAGCTTTCACAGCTTTATGAAGTACATGCCCCCTGACGAATTTTTTACTTCAAATTTTAAGCATTTTAGCAAATTATTATTTCTGTGGTCCTTTAGTTATCTTCTCCGTCATTAAGTTTAATGGTCCTTTTTTTTTTATTATTATCATTCATGTCGGCGTAAGTAATTTAAATTGTTTTTGACTCTTATTGGTTCTTAATCTGTATCTCTACATTTTTGTGTCAGTCTTACCTATAAGTTAAAATCAGTTCTATTTTTGCTGTGTTGGTATTGTTTTGTATCTATTAATTGTTAAATTTTAAGGTTAAATTTTATTACGATATATATCATTTATATATATTATATATATATCTTTTAAGCACAAATTCAGTTTTGTTCTGTTTTGGTCCGATCTTCTTTTCCTCATCTCAAAATTAATTGGTTCATTTCATAACACTGTTCTCTTTTTCCCCCCTCAAAATAATATCCTAGTGTCAACTTTCTTTTCTTCAGAATATTATTATACGGTCCTATTTAATTTTCATCAGGTATTGTAGTCTTAAAAAGTAAAGTAAGTACTATTAATAATCTTAAAAATTAAATCAATTTAAGATATCTAGTAATTTTGATTGGCTTGTGTATGTTTCTTTGGTGAATTATTTGACTGACTATTTTTCGTTCTCATTCTTTTCTTTTACTATAAAAGGATTATATATATATATATATGCATAATGTAATTAAATTAAAAATTGGGTCATTTTATAAAGCTAGTTTTACACTTGTTTGTAATTAGTAGAAGCCCACCGTTACTTTTCGATATATATAACATTGGTCTTTAAATATTCGTATGATTATCACCATATTTTTTTACTTTCTTCTATATGTATATATAGAGAAAGTATTGGATTCGTGAAAATTTTCGAACTCCAATTTTTGATGGATTTGAACGTTTTGGGATGTCCTGAACACGATTCGACTGTTTCTAGAAAATGTTTGTCTGTGTGGGTGTATCACGAATTTTGTGGACGCTGTATCTCACGAACCAATGAACGAAATTTAACCAAACTTGGTATTTAGTTGGACCCTGACATAAACTGGTGCTGATTAGATTTGGGGATTATTCGCTCAACAGGTGGAGCTGTGACCGCATTTTTTCTAAATTTTTAACATGGCAGTATAGGACAAAATTTCGTATAAATGTACATAAGAAGAATTATTTTAAACGCGTGATTGTAAAATTACTATGAATTATTGATAATAGCAGTAGTTAACTAGGAAAAAAATTTTGTGCATGTGGGGAATCGCTTCCCCCTCTGGGGAGGAGTACCAATATTGGCCAATATTGTCCAATATTGTTCCGATATCGCCCAATATTGCTTTCCATTGCTATACTACTGGAGAACTTCAGAATAAGCTTTTCGTGTAAAATGGACAAAAAAAAAAAAAAAAAGTCTATTTTTGTTTTCTAAGTAATTGTTATAAAATTCTACACAAAACAGAATTTAATTTAGTATGACAGGACTTAATTAAATCTACTCTTCCATGTAAAGGCATGAAGTAACTGTATTTCATTGCCTAGCATCAGTTACTACAGTCGGTAACAAAAGTGTCCGAACACTAACAAAAATTCCTATGTAAAAAAGTACATTTCATACGGTTTTGTTAAATAAAACCTCTTCGAATCCAGTTAGTCTAAGAACATGATTCGATAAGGATTTATTTAAGTGTACTTTTACTTAAGGATTTATGAAGTGTACTTTTTTTACATAGGAATTTTTGCTAGTGTTCGGAAACTTTTGTTACCGACTGTACATTCATTTTTACTTTCTTCTATATTGAATAGAAGAAAGTATTGAATTCGTAAAAATTTTCGACTTCCAGTTTTCGACGGATTTACACGTTTTGAGAGTTCTAGAACATGATTTGACCATTTTTAGAATATGTCTGTCTCTGTGTGTGTGTGTGAGGGAGACAAAATTTTTGTGGCAATTGTATCTCCGGAACTACTGCTCACAATTGTACATAAATTTATATGTAGATGCACCTTGACCTAAATTAGTGCCTATCAACTTTTGGTGTCAATTGCACAACAGGTGGCGCTGCTGTGTAGCGATTTCCACATTTTCAAGAAAGGCTATATCTCAGGAACTACTGCATAAAAGTTCATATAAATTAATATGTAGATGCAATTTTATATAAATTAGTGCCTATCAACTTTCGGTGTCAAGTGCTCAACAGGTGGCGCTGCTGTGCAGCAATTTCTACAATTTAAGAAAAGGCTATATCTCAGGAACTACTGCATAAAACTGCATATAAATTTTATATGTATATGCATCTTGATGTGTGTTAGTGCCTATCGAGTTTTTGTGTCAACTGCTCAGCAGGCGGCGCTGCTATGTAGTGATTACCACAATTTAACGGAGAGCTATATCTGAGGAACTACTGCGCAAAATTGCATAAAAATTTATATGTGGATGCACTTTGACATAAATTAGTGCCTGTAAACTTTTGGTGTGAATCGCTCAACAGGTGGCGCTGCTATACAGCGACTTCCGCGGTTTAAGGGAAAGCTATATCTCAGGTTCTAGTACATATAATGAAACAAAACTTGATATGCGAGAAAGTCCTAATGAGACATTATGCCGATTCAATCTGAATGCATATAAGCGAATAAGTGGTGCTCCTATAGTGTAATTTTTTTCCCGAGAACGGGAATGCTATATTTCAACTTATATGGCATTTAACTGTACGAAACTTGATATATGAGAAAACCATTATGAAAACGCATTTTTTAAGATGTTAATTAAACTGTTTTTCTTTGGATAGTTAGTGTTAGTTTTCTGTAAGTTGAAAATCGTCTGCATTCATCATGGTAGATAATTTTAATAAATAATAGTTTTTGCAAATTGTTTGAACTGAATGAATTTGTACAGGAAAATATAGAAGAAAGTCTTGTGGTGGCCACAACATACTAGTTTAAAAATTTTTTGGCATTGCTTTAGCATAGGAGCCCCTTGGTTGTTTTTAAATTTTTGTTGTCATTTTGAAGATGAATTAAAATAGCTATCGCAATTGCACAAGTAAAGATTTTGCGATGAACGTCCGAGCTACTTTGGTGCAAAATTTTAAATTTCTCCAACGGGTACTATACTAAAACTGTTCCTTTTCTTCAGCACAATTTTATTTTAATTATAAAAAAAAAAAAAAAAAAAAAAAATAAAAAAAATAATAAAAAAAAAAAACTGTTTGCACCATCGTTTTTTTTTTTTTTTTTTTTTTTTTTCCATAAAAAAAATTATTTATTTTTGATTTTTGATTTTTTTTTTTTTTTTTTTAAATAAATTTAAAGTTACAATGGGGTTTTTATTTAATATCTTAGGAAACAATTATCCAATTGAACTAAAAAATACAGCGTCAGCTAGATTTTGTTCTAATTAATAAGTGCACCATTTTTTTTTTTTTTTTTTTTTTTAATAATCCGAACTAATAATCCGAACAGATAAAATGACAAGCTTTCAGCTTTATACATTTGGATAAAACAAAAACATTCATTCAAGGTGATAGATAAAAACTGTTGTCTGAAAAAGATTGTACGACCTGTTGTACCACTACTACTACTACTACTAATAATAATAATAATAATACATTTTTATAAACTATAATACAAAATCTTTCTTTCTCCCCCTAAAAATTCCGCAAAAGTCTCCTTTTTACCATGCTTTTATTAACTTCGATTCTTGTTTGTTTGTCCGGTACAAATCTTGCAATAGATTTTTAACTAACTTCTCTACTACCTAGACAATTGAAAATTTCTGACTACAGAACCCGATGACAACACGATACTTCGAAGCCCGATTTTCGAATTTTTTAAAAATAAATACATTTAATTAAACGTGAACATTGAAAAATTGTAAAAAGTTATGTTATGCATCTCACAAAAATTGACGTTATTGTCACTTTAAAAATTTTAAACGCATTGATAAAGTGCTAATGTAGTTCTATAGCTATGATTCAACAGAAAATTTAGAAACATGGTATGTAAAAAAAAGTTTTTTATCTTATAATTATTTCTCTAAACAACTTATAACATTTTCTTACAAATTATTACTATTATTTCACATATGTACCACAAGCCATTTAATTTGATTACAAAGCGTTACTGTATAACAGAGTTTGGGATATTTTTCTTCAACTTTTTTCACTTTTAATATATATTTTTCTTTTTCTACAATTTTACAAACTTTCCCCATGTTTTTATTTTACGAAGCATTCAATTTCAGTGTAAGCGGTAAAATGTGGAACATGAGAAGAACACAGAAGAACAAAAGGCGAGAGGGGTGAGATGCCATTAACAAAGGTTATTAAAAACTCTTTTTTTTTTTTTTTTTTTTTTTCATTTAATAATTTTTTTCTTAAATATATATATTATATGTATGTTCACCCATCATGTCTTATTGCATACTCTGCCAGCTTATTTTCCTGAAAGCGTGAACGAAGGATTAGCTAGAAAATAATCTGAGACTACTTATTACGTTCAGAGGGCTTCTGTTATTTGCCTTGTGAACTTTGCATCGTGAATATGGCATATGCCTTGTTTTAAGAAAGGATTAACAGATTGTAATTACCTTATACTTGCTTGTTTCACTTTCTAAATTTCAACTTTTTTTTTCTTTTTTGTGCGTGTGTGTGATTGTATAATACTGTGGAGTATAGTATAGATATTTCAATTAGATAAATTTTTTCTATTTTATCCAACTGTGTACGTATATATATATATATATATACAGTGCGTCCCAAAAGACAACGGTTTTTTCTTTATTTTACCATTTAAGAAAATAAAGCTTTCAAAATCATTTTTAGTTATAAGTAATATCAAGACAATAATAATATTATACAAAAATATTATCTTACAATCACAGACATTGTAATAGAAACTAAAACTGAAAATTTACTGTCCAAAAGTTTATAGACAACTCATTATTTTTTCTTTAAAATTCAAATTTTTGAGCCATTTTTCCTAATCACTTCAAAAACTGGATCAGGCATATTCAAAACAATAGTTTGAAGAATTTCTGGCTTTAGAGAAAACCAACTTCTTTCACTTTGCAGCATTCGATCTTGAACTGATGCAAATTGACGCCATTAGCATATACGTCTCTAGCTAATATTCCACAAAGGTTATCCATTGGGTTCAGGCCAGGACTTAGGGTTGGCCAGTCCATAACAGTTACTTGGTTTTGTCTAAACCATTGCATTGTAGAATTTGATACGTGAATGGAGCAATTGTCTTGCTGATATATCCATTCTTCCTCACTTAGCAACTTTCCAAATAGAAGTAACCATGCTTCTAGCAATTTCTGGTAATCTTCGGAACATTGACGACATTTAAAAAAAAACAATATCGGTTGTGATGGTAGTTCCTTTAAAGGAAAATGCTCCCGCACCATGAGTGAACCCCTCCTTGTTGTCTGTTGAAAAAAGTTTGTGGTTCCTCGCGAATATCATGCCAGTAATATTTCCAACCATCGGGGCCATCTAAATTGAACTTCTTTTCATCACTAAACAGAACACTCAACCATTCATGTGTCCAATTCACATGATTTCGAGCCCACTAAACACGAGCGTCTTTCCTAAATCCGAATATGACTCCCATTTTGCCCAGTCACTCACCGTTTTCTAGCAACACCACCCCTTCCCTCGATTTCTTTCCCTATTCGATAATTTTATGACCAGAAAAATAATTAATTTAACGCCTAAAAACAACAAAAATATAAAGTTTAAAAATTAACATTAATAACAGATTTAAAAATATAAGATATGCAATACATAATTTCAGTGGCAAATCCCCCCCCCCCCCCCAAAAAAAAAAAAAAAAAAAAAAAAAAAATTCTATTTCTTGTCGCAAATGTCCATATTTTACAATTTTACAACTTTGTAGCCTCTCAGAAGGTATTTAACAGTTAAAACAATTCTCCCTCCCTCCTAAAAACCAAATTTATAGCCATAAAATCACCGAAAAATTATAAAAATGGGGGCCCATTCCTAAAAAACAGTGGGGGATAGGGCAAAATGGGCATCATATTCGGATTCAGGAGGTCATTTTACATAAGAATATGCTGAAATGGTGTCAGAGGCAATTTTCATGCCGAGCAATGAAATTTGAAAAAAAAAATAAGTAAGTAAATTTACGTTTATTTGTGAAGAATCCCTATGAAAAATCATATGAACTCAAAGTTCTTCACATTTCCTATAGCAGCATATCTTAATTAGAATTATAACTATATGACAAATATTTCGAGAATGTAAACATTTTCGGATCTCATCTACTGTTTGTATATATAAAAAAAAAAAAAAAATGATGCTAGAAAGTATTTGAAATGTTGTCCATGTTCATAACTCTATACTATATTCAAATCGTGTTAGTTGTGTGTGGGCGTGGTTTTTGGCACACGTCAACAATGCCTTATTAGATACCCACCTCTAAGAAAACGGTGGAGATTTAGACATCACTGGTTTTACTTCACAGAACGTGAAACATCGATACTTTACAGGTAAATATTAAATATCATGAGGTATTACATTCAGTTATTGTTATTACTTCGAATTTGTGAGCAGATATGTCTATTTCAGGATGTTAAAAAAGTTTAGCGAAGCGTTTCAGATAAAAAATCTAATTCGAGGGTTTTTGGAGGATATGAAATCTGCCCCAGGCAGGAATCTAACCTATGACCTTCTGACAATCATTTGATATCTTATCAAATGAGCTCCTGGAACGGTTCATCTTTCTCATCTTTTGCCATTTAATACTGAGACCGCTTGCATGGTAGAAGACAATCAAATTTCTCGCTACTCCATTTAAGAAAAAAAGAAAGAAAATAAAATCGAGGTGAAGGTAAAAGAATTAACAGTAATGTATGTTATATAAGTTAATGTATAATTAATAACTATTATTTTAACTTAATCTGTCCCATTTTTTCTTCTTCAAAAGTGAATAAATAAATGAATGATTTGTTATCGATTTCTGAATCATTTTTTGCAAGAAGCGTAACTTAGATAATTCAAAATAGAATCTCCCCCCCCCCCCCCCCACACACACACATCAATTTCTAGAAAGGCGTTGATGTTGGTGGGTATATGCGTTAAACTTCCTCTCTACTTATTACAATTTCTTCGTATTGTGTCACCAAATCACATGTATCAATCACACTATAGGGAGATTTTTTTTTTTTTTTTTTTTTTTTTATAGAACTCTACTCATTACCTAACGTATTTTTTTTAGTTCCGTTTTCACATTCCGAAAATTCACAATTGTTAAATTACTACTCTTTTTCTAACTTTTGATTATTTTGGATTTTGAAATTTTGAATTTAAAAATGCGAAAAATTAACAAAGTATATATTTCTCTTTTTTTTTTAAACTATTAAATATAAAATATTAAACAATTAAATGAATCTTTGGAAAATGAAAACTAATTTAAAAATTGTGAATTTTCCGACTACGAAAATGGAATAAAAGAAAAATACATTAAGAAATGCGTCAATTTGTACACAAATTTCCATAATGATTTGTATTGGATTTAGTGACTAGTGGCGGGAAAATTGTAAAAGGGAATGAGGGGCCTTAAGACCGATTCAGTACACGTAGGCCCTAGGCAAAATTCCTTCTGGAGGTGATCTGGTAGATGGGAAATGCCGGGTTCGATCCTAGATCGCGCTCATCTACTTAGTTGTTCGGAGATTTCCGTGGTTTTCTCCGAAACTCGCGTAAATACGAGCTAGGACCCCCTTAGAAGGACCCCCTCCCCTCCCTGAGGGCATTCCACCTATAGGACCTAGGACTTTAGCGTAGTCAGTCGGTCTTAAAATCTACAACCAGCCAGTACTAGCGCATATAAATACGGGCTCGCACACTCTAGGCCTGGGTCTATTATGCCTAATAAAAAATTATGAGAAAATTATATTTTTGTATAATTGCTAAAATAATAATAATAATAATAATAATAAAATTGATTTCGTGCATTCTAATAACACGCCTAACTGAGTAATTTGTCCTTACAATATATAGCTATCCCAGTAAGGAATTTTTAAAGCCATCAGATAAGGCGATGTCTAATGAAATCTGAAGATTATTTTTTTTCAGTATTAAATTGTTAGCCTGCTCGATAAACACCCAAACAACCAATACAGAGACATGAGTTTAATGATGTTCTTCGATATTCCCCCAGAATATAAAAATTTAATTTCTAGTTCTCATCGGGACGAGAGGTCACTTTCGGTCATCGGGCAGGTTCTCTTCCTCTGCTCCGAAATCTGCATTCAACCGCCATTAGTGAGTAGTACCCCTTTTCTACCGTCCGCATTTATACAGGCAGATTTTTTTTTTTGTATTTTAATGGGCAAGCGAAAGCATAAGTTTTTTCTTCCCTTCCTAATGCCATTCAGAATCTCGTTATTGCTCTAAAAAAACTTTAGCAGTTACTGGACGAGCCTCGGGCGCAGGTAGAGTTGAGTTTTCTAAATTACATGTTTTGTCCATCCGCCAGTTGGAGGAACAGGTTCACGAAATGTGATATTCCGAAAGACTCAAATTAGTCCATGGTTTTTCTTCGAAAAACCCTTCTCTAAGATTCGGAAAGAAAATTTGATTAGGTTGATAACACCGAACTTATCTTAAAACATAAAATACCAGTCCCGACGGGATGACCTCTTGCATTTCCAAAAAAATGAGCGAATTGGTCGTTTCTTATCTACGATCGTCCGTAGTAATTGTGGTGTATATTTACCAGTTGCATAGCTATTTACTAGCATGTGCACTAAAATCTAAAACACTGGACTATATATTTATCTTTTATGGAAAAAAAAGAAAAAAGAAAGAAAGAAAGAAAGTAAAAGCTCTTCTCGACATCTATGATACATCCAATTACAGCACGGATATGGGAGCAATGTATTTGTACTGCAACCCATTAGCGAAATAATTTTCCGTAATTCTGCGAAATTTGACTTTCCTTATATATATATATATATATATATTACTTGCAATGACATTCATTTTAAGTGCATCACTATTTAAAACCCCAAAACTATAAATTTATCTTCCTACAAAAAGTTAAGAAACAAAAATGTCGTATTTCAGAGGCAACATTCCATTAGTCCTGATGTCCAATTACAGCACTAACATGACAGTAATATAGAGACCATTATCCTTCACATAAATCATTAGGGACATAATTTAAATAATTCTGTCGAAAACGTCTTTTGTTCCCTTTTTCTTTTCTGTTTAATTTTGAGTTGTATGTTTTTATGGTTTCGTTCACATTTATCTGAAGATGATTTCTAGGCTATATTAGTAGACTTCCAAAAGAAAGGAAAGAAAATGAGTGTTTAAAATATTATAGTCTGACAATTTTGATGTGCAGTCGTAAAAAAATTAAAAAAAGCCTATAAAAAAAAAAAAAAAAAAAAAAAAAAAACATGGAATTCATACTAGTTAATTTGACATAACGTATAAGAACTTTAATTTTCTTTTTCCAATTAAGCTTCCAATTTCGCATACAAAATTCTAAACCCTCCGATCAGAACCCCTGTGAAAAGCCTCAAGCGCTTATTTTCGGTTTTAAGAATTTTTACCTGCTTATAAAGCGCTTATTTAAGAGGTACTTTCAAAACGAAAATTTTGTATTTAAATCGAGTAATTATTGGGTATTTGAATTAATTCGTAGCGTTTTTTTTTTTTTTTTTTTTTTTTAGAAAATTGAGGCTTTATTGTGCAAAAATAATTACAAATAGATTATTCAAAGTATTGACCATCACTAGCCACTATTTTTTCCCATCTTTATGGCAGCATACGGATTCCGCGTCGGAAGACCGAATCGTCTTTAGAGGCAATCCAAGAATCGACCCATTTTTTACAATCTCCATAAGAAGTGAAGTGTTCCTGAGACAGGCCATGGCTCATCGATTGAAACAAGTGGTAATCAGATGGAGCAATGTCTGGAGAATACGGCGGGTGAGGTAGGACCTCCCATTTGGTCGTTTCGATGTAGGTTTTGACCGGTTTTGCGACGTGCGGACGAGCACGTCTCTAGATTTCAGTTCGTATGGGACCCAATTTCCCTGCTTTTGGATCATCCCCATGGCTTTCAGGCATTTGCTGACTGTTGAAAAGTCAACTTTTAATGATTCAGCTAAATCTTGAAGCGTTTAGCATGGATCTTCATCGAGCAATGACTTCAATTCTTCATCTTCGAATTTTTTCGACTGCCCAGGTCGTTCCTTGTCTTCCAGCTCAAAATCACCACTTTTAAATCAAGCAAACCATTTTCGATACGTTTGTTCAACTAGTGCATGCTCTCCATAAACTTCCACTAAAATTCGATGACTTTCGGCAGCGCTTTTCTTCATGTTAAAGTAATGAAGTAGAACTCCCCGCAAAAACACTTTATCCGGCACAAAGTTAGACATATTCGATGAAGTAAAAAATTTTGTTATTTACGCTTCAACCAAATGACATATACTAATAACGATGCTCAGCGATAGTAAGTTTACGGGGAATACTAGTCACGTCATCTATTGGAAAATGCCACTTGTCACGCCATCTATTAGAAAACGCTACGAATTAATTCAAACACCCAATATAGTAAAATATGTTTATAGATTATCTTTATGCTTGTTCCACGATAGCTCAAATCTGCTGACGAGAAGAGATTAGAAACATTACATACGTGAATAGAATTCTATTGACTAGTCGAATGCAATATATATATATTTTTCCTTTTAATTCTCATTTTATAATTGTTTTCTACTATTAATTTCTTAATTCATAATTCATGTTGTACTTAGAAATGTATGAAATTTACAGTTTTGAGTCTAAACATTATGAATAATAATAATAATAATAATACTATAAAGTCGTAGCTATATCTAAAACGGAGCTCGTATTGATACCAAAGTTATAGGTGTACAACTAGACATCATGACAGTCAAAATTATAAATTTGCAACATTCTACGATCATTCGTTTTTGAGCTAATGCGAAATGCAAAATCCATTTCGTAAATCGGGATTACAATACTTTCTTATAGTTTGTATAAGGAAGAAGAAGAAAAAAAAGAAATATGAAAAAAAAAATATATATATATTCTTATTTTTTTAGGAAATACTAGCGAAAATATATCGATGTCCGAAATTTAACCCTTTCATTCCCAACTTTTTCCCTCCATAAAACAATAAATCTTATATTTAGTCATAAATTTATTTCAAGCGTAATGTATATGAATATTTTTTTTTTTAAATAGGAGTTATACCAGAGTACGAATTAATATAGCTAACAAAGCAACTGATAGGTGTTTATTTATGTTTAATATAACCACTGATGCCATTAAAAATCATAACTTTTTAATAAATAAAAAGATCAAAATTTTGGAGAAATACATATTGCCATTAATTAAAATACATTTTATAAACTTTAAAGAATAAAATAAAAAATATTTCAAACAGTTAATTTACTTAAATTGCCCAAAACAGGAAACTGATTCCGATATTATCATCAGAATTAATAGAGTAAAATATACTCTCATTTATCAACAAGGATAGTGAAGTCATCTGAAATACGTATTTTTCGGGTGTATGCGTATCTAGATTTTAATATTGTTCATTTTGAATCAGCGGGAGTGTTAGATGGTAAGAAAGGAAATCTGAAATGTTATGATTCCAATTGGAATCACGGGGAAGGAAAGGGTTAAGCACGATTTCTGACTGTTTAAATATTTTAGAAATCTGCACCGGAATAGCGGATGGTCGGAATGCAGGAATGATAGAGAAAATAATGAAACATTTCAAAACACGTATAGAAACGACTTTTACAATTCAAAAACTAGTATATTGTGGCCACCACAAGACTTTCTTCTATATTTTCCTATACAAATTCACGCAGTAAGAATATTAAAAAAAAAAAAAAATACGATTTTTTTTCAAAGTTTTTTTTTTCGTTAAAAGTAAAAAAAATCGATAACTTTGTTTTAAATTACCACATACTTATAGTTCAACCATTCGTTTTAAAGGTATTGACGAGACCTTTCGAAAGATACCGATCTTGAAAATTTACACCCCCCCCCAACTGCCATGTTAAAAGTTTAGAAAAAATACGATCACAGCGCCACCTGTTGAGCGATTGATCCCCAAATCTAATCAGCCTCAGTTTATGTCAGGGGCCAACTAAATAGGAAGTCTGGTTAAATTTCGTTAAAAAAAAAAAAAAAAAAAAAAAAAAAAAAAACGATTTTTTTCTAATTTTTTTTTTTTTTTGTTAAAAGTAAAAAAAATCGATAACTTTGTTTTAAATTATCACAGATTTATAGTTCAACCATTCGTTTTAAAGGTATTGACGAGACCTTTCGAAAGATACCCATCTTGAAAATTTACTCCCCTCGAGGGGGGACTTCCCCCCCAGGGGGGGTGGCGAGGTTCCTACGCATACAAAATTTTTTTCCCAGTTGACTATCTCTATTATAAATAATTCTTGTAAATTTCATAATGATTACTAAAAAATAAAATTCTCTTTATGCACATTTATACAAAATTTTGTCCTATATCACCATGTTAAAAATTTAGAAAAAGCGGGATGGCAACGCAACCTGTAAGACAATTTTTACCAAAAGTTGATAGGCACTAATTTATGTCAAGGTGCAACTACATACCAATTTGTATGAAATTCTGTGCAGTAGTTCTTGAGATACAGTTGCCACAAAATTTTGTCACACACACACACAGACAGACATTTTCTAAAAATGGTCAAATCGTGTCCTACAGCTCTCAAAACGTGTAAATTCATCAAAAACCCGAGGTCGAAAATTTTTACGAATCCAATACTTTCTCTATATTACATATAGAAAAAAGTAATAAGAATTAAACAAAAGAGTCATAATGTAATTTTTAACCCATACAAAATCAAAATAAGTAAAAGAATCTGTAATAGAATTTAACCTTCTGAGTAGCAAGATAATTTCGCTCAGTTAACATGAAAAGCCATCAGAATTTAGTATCAAAGTTAGGAAAAAAATTTCTCTCTAAGTTATGAAAGTAAAATTTTGTTGAAAAATCTCTGGGACGAATTTTTGCAGTTGATAATTAAAATTAGATGACCGCCGTCTTTCAAGAGGTTAATACAATGTTTGGACACCTCTAGAGGCAACCCCATACAGCTCGAAGATTTACCATAAACATTCAATGAGAATACGGATAAGTTATGTGATCAAAAATTTTCAGTTTTCCTGAACAGCATTTTATAATTCCGGTAAAGAGCTTCATAGATTTTGTAGAGCTGCAGAGAATATTTCTTGACAATGTCTCTTACTTTCTTAAACCCCACAGAAGTTATATCAAAGTTGGTAGGCGACTGCATGCACAAAAAATGTAAACTTTCGAAAAAGGTAACAAACATGGCTGCCTGGTTAAGAATCATCAAATAAGAAGTAAGACCAATAGTATTTTCAGATAGGTGATTAATAGAGTCAAGTACTTGGACTTTGAATCTTAAAGTGATAACCGATATCGTGTTAAAGATATAATGATTTGTGTAGCCGTCGATCATAATGCCTGCCCAGACCATGTCTCCCACATAAAAAAAAAAAAAAAAAAAAAAAAAAAAAAGTTTTGGTTTGTGATGTTTTCCAGGCAGGAACGTGATCCATGCTGTCTTCAAATCATTGTAATTTAGAAATCCAATAGCGGCTCACGAGTGACGCTGTGGAATTGCTACATACTAATGACTATGAACAGTCTTTTACATAGGTACCAAGTCTTCGTTATTTTCAACGAAGATTTCATATCGGAAAGTTTTTCTGAAGTTATTAAGTTTATTTAGTTTTATTTTTTAATTGAAAGTACATGTGGCAGATACTTTTTAAAATACTGGTGATAAATCTAATTTAAAAATTAAAAGTGTAGTTTAAAGCATGGAGTGGGGAAACAGTAGCGGGGCACAAGTCCGGGCCCCAGGCCCTAATCTTTCTTGAGTTACATTCTGAGCGAGAGTCAGTAAGAAAGTGTGAGCTCCAAAACTGGAGCAAAAAAATGACAGTGCATTTGGCGTTTTATTATGGACGCCAAGTTCAAAGTTTAAGATAGAGAATGGTTGCAGTACGTTAGGAATATTCATATGTATATTTTTAAAAAGCGACGAGCAATTTATTGACCGTTGTTAGTAAATGTTGTCATGATTTTGCCAAGTATTTTAGTTCATGGGAAACCCCCAGATAAGCAAATATTTTATCTAGCTGATGAAGTAAATTAGGCGAGAAGAGGGCGCATGAGTTACATTTAGATGTAAGATTTAAAGAAACCAAATTAATTATTTTCTGGTTTCACAAAACAAAAGGATAGAAATATGTCAAAACATCATTATTTACAGCGCGAAAAGAATTTTCTTTACGTTAAGATTGATAAGTGAATACTGGGAAATGATCAAAGAACTTGTTTCAGTTACATTGAAAAAATATGAAAGGGAAGATATAAAAATTAGAAAACGTATATTGTAAATTTATTATTTATAAGATAAAAATAGTTATATCGACATATTTTAAGTAGTTGTTTAAAATTAAAGAATTTAATTTATAATTTAATTTATTTAGAGAATATATCTATCTTTTAGAAAGAAAAAATTATAATATGTAATAATCTACAAAATATACATATGAATATTCCTAACGTACTGCAGCCATTCTCTATCTTAAACTTTGAACTTGGCGTCTATAATTAAACGCCAAATGCATTGTCATTTTTTTGCTCCAATTTTGGAGCTCATACTTT
Source organism: Salticus scenicus (assembly GCA_963930645.1). NCBI lineage: Eukaryota > Metazoa > Arthropoda > Arachnida > Araneae > Salticidae > Salticus > Salticus scenicus. Next base: position 36,027,645 of record OZ005649.1, read on the forward strand.
CTTACTGACTCTCGCTCAGAATGTAACTCGAGAAAGGTTAGGGCCTGGGACCCGGACTTGTGCCTCGCTACTGTTTCCCCACTCCATGCTTAAAACTTGGTACTGTTATTCCATCTATGGTCACGTCACAAATTAGCTTCTTTGGAATATGCAATAAATTTACCTGAAATAATATATTGCCTCTTGGATCCGTTTTTGGGTAATCTGTTTTCATCTTTAACTAATCTTAACTTGACTTTTATTTCAGCTTATTCTTAGCGGCCATCGCAATAAGACTATCTTTTCAACATTTAATAAACTTTATCAGATACTGTGAAAAATCAACTTGACAGTACAGGTATGCTTTGAGCATAAAAAACTCTTTCATTTGATTGAATGTTGAAATTCTATCATCCCTACTTCGAAATAACCCTAACTGCCCACTTATCCATAGTACATCCTAAAGATGTCCTTTTCATCCACAATACAACCTAAAGATATCCCTTTCATCCTCAGGATATCCTATAGATGTCCTGAAAAGAAAATGTGCTGTTAGGAAAGCGAGTCAATCAACAAAATGAATAAAGATTCCATCCTATGTACTTTTTGTTGACATGTGGATGCAACTTTCTCAATAAGCCATATACAAGCCGTTACTGTGCAAATCCTTTTACAAGATAAATCGAATTTGTTGCTGAAAATGATTTTGCATCATAGTTCTCTACTGCACTGCTGATTTTCCAAATTATTCTGTAAATATTCACGTTTCTCTGCATCGCCTACGCAGATGCCGAGTGATATTAGTCTGGCATAGAGATTGACATGCTCGAGTCTCATGTAAAATTGTAAACAGTTTGTTTTGAAACAATGTTTTCTTTGTAAGCTGTCAGGGCTGAATCCAGTTGCCTAATGAAATATTTCTTCCGACGTCGTGCCAAATATTTCTCTTGTCGAACGGATTTTATCTTTGGCTGTCGAATATTTGCTAAACTTAATGATATTTGACAAAATTTCTTCAAGTTATAGCAAAAAAGAAAAAAAAAAAAAAAAAAGGTATGCTAAGCACCAAATAGTAAATTAGGTAAAAATGCTCACTGAAATCTACTTTTAAGATATTTTTATTAGTTGATTTTTTTGGAAATCAACCTAAGTTCACAGTAGGTTGATTTCCAGCAAAGCAGGTTCAAAGTAGTTGATTTCCAACGCAGTAGGTTGATTTCTTTGGAAATCAACCTACTGCGATCACTTAATGTATATATGTATATATATATATATATATATATATATATATACAGTCGGTAACAAAAGTGTCCGAACACCAGCAAAAATTCCTATGTAAAAAAAGTACACTTTATATGGTTTTGTTAAATAAATCCTTGTCGAAACCTGTTCATAGTCAGTGTAAGAACATGATTCGATAAGGATTTATTTAACAAAACCGTATGAAGTGTACTTTTTTTACATCGGAATTTTTGCTAGTGTCACTTTTGTTATCGACTGTATATATATATATATAAAACAGAAAATTTATCATTACGATAACTTCCTAAATAATGACTAAATCGAATATAAGTTGGACAGCAAAGTTATTTTACAAATATCTTGGATGATTTTGTTAACCAAGTTGATACACCATTTTATTTTCAGGTGGCGGCCACTTGAAAATTTCAAATTCATATTGTAAAAAGCGTATTTAAGACCAGACTTGCTTAACTTTTGATATATCCATAGACCCTATAAGGATCTCAACTAAATTCATTGACGAACTCTATCCGCTATTTTGTTTCAAAACAGCGGGTACTTTAAATTAAAGGGACCACTGGAAATCAGGCTTGAAAATTTGTTATCACGATAACTTTTGAAATACTGAATGAATTTAAACCAAAGTTGGACAGTGGACTTATCAAACAAATATCTTGGACGAGTTAGCTCGGCAAATTGCTTCGACATTTCGTTTCCAAGTGGCGACTATCTGAAAATTTTTGTCATTAATATAGCTTTTGAATTATTGAACTAATTCGAACCAAAGTTGGAAAAGTGACCTTACGGTTCTAATATTTTGAATGAGTTCGCTGGGCAGCTGGCTTCGGCATTTTATTTCTCATTGGCGATCATTTGAAATCAAGCTGCCACTTGAAAATTTGTTATCATGATAATTTTTGAAATGCTGAATCATTTCGAACGAAAGTTGGACAATGGACTTATTCAAATATCTTGAATGAGTTCACTGGATAATTTTCTACTTTCTTTTCGCGATTTTGCGTCCGCAGCTACTTGGAAATTTGTCATTAAGATAACTTTTAAAATAGAATTAATTCGAATCATATTTGAAGAGTAGACATATCTTAGAATTGCACTTGATATGTTCGTTGGTCGATTTGATCTGCCATCTTGTTTCCAAATGCCCCCACTTGAAAATTTCAAATTCACATAAAAATATATTTATAAATACATTTGCTTAAAACTCTATACGTACATAGTCCCCATTAATATCTCCACCAAGTCCATTAATAAATTTTATCTGTCTTTTACTTCAAGATGGCGGCCGTTTGATAAGAAAAAAGAAAACAATATACCTTTCCGGAAGGAATTTTTTTTTACTTTTAAGTGGATGTAATTCGTATTTATACAGAATGTTCTTCGATGATAGAGATTGTTTTTCATTACATTTTTACAATAGCATCCCTATTTAAAAAAAATTGTTGTCAGCATCGTTCTTCTTTGACATCTTACTTTTATTGAACGGCTTCCTTATCGACAACTAAAATACTTATCCTTAGAGAATAAATGAAACAATTTCATTGATTCATTCAGAATGGAAATATTAATGCAAAATAATTATTTTCTTAGCTAGTATGATTTAAATGTAAGCATGTCGATAAGTAAAACAAAGTTAGATTTAGACTTCAATCTACTGTAATGGGGGAAATTTTTCCTAGTAAATAAAATTCAGATGTACGAGATCTGTCTTTCTCAGGAGGCATGCTAGGATTTTATCTAATCTATATAATATTTCTCTAACGTGGACCAGTTTAAATTATTTTTTGTCGAAACGATATGATATGCGAGGATAAAAAAATAATATTATTTATACATGAACAATATTTAAGCACGTGGACTTAGCTCAATGGACTAATAAGAAAAAATGATGACATTTGTCTGATGAGGTTATTTTACGAAGAAAACGTATTTTTAACAGTTGTTTCTTCAGAATCTTTGCAAGCGTCATTTTAAACCTAGCAATATTTTAAAGATATATACAGAATATGAACTTTTGTGTCATTAATTGACTAAGAAACACAATCATAAAAAATATAATCAAAATAGGAATCATTTTATTTATTTATTTACTTAATATATATATATATATACTAAAATTAATTAAAAGTCATCGCCAACATGATGACAAAAATTTAAAAGGCGTCGTGGGAGTCCTACATTAAAACTGTACTGCCTGTGGAAGTATGAAAATTGGGTCGTGAACCATGAATTTTATTTGGAAACCTTTCTTTGAATGATTTTGGTTTCACTATTGTACAATATTAATTTGGTTTTATTAATAATTTGGCTTCTGGTAAATTAAAATTTTAATTAGGTGGTGAAATTGGTATGACATTTATGAGTTTCAAATTTTAAAGGTAAATAAGAAAAGAAATAAAATGCGAATATTTCGCACGGGTTTGCTAGTATTTAATAATTCTGCCATAAAATTTTTCTTAGATTAGCATTTTTCTATAATGAGTGACCAATAAACAGAGACATTGGAATAACGCTATGGTTTTCTTCAACCAAATATTTTAGATTTAAATTTCGTATAAATTCCAATTTTTCTCATAAAAACTAAATCTGTTAAATAAAATTTGTGTAACAAGTTTTCTCAATGTTAAAAATTTTCCTTTCAGTAACACTTTTTTTAAATCCCTTACTAACACTTTATTTTTCAATTTCTGCGGAAAAATTCTTTAATTAATTAATTAATTAATTAATTTTTTAACTTTGTTCTTTTAAGTAAGTTCCGTCTGTGGACATAATTATTCTTGTAAGTTACATTATTTAGAACAAAGTTTTCTGTGATTAAATTAAAAAACCTTTTCATGCATCGTAATATTAATGAAAGCACTACCGGTTTCGAAAGGACAAAGTCTTTCTTCTTCAGGTACAAAAATATGTTCTACTACCTTGGAGACAAAAGAAAAACTGTTTTTGAATTCATGTTTACGATGCAAATGGATATACATTTTAATTACAATTTTAAAAATCACATTAATGGTATATAAAGTCAATTGATGGTACAATTACGAATAGTAAGTATATTTTTAAGGTATACAGTCGGCAGCAAAATTATTGAAGCGCTAGCAATAATTCCTATTTAAAAAAAGATGTGCACCTAGTATAGTTTTGTTAAGCAAATATTTGTCGAGTCATGATCTTAATCTTATGCTGTTTATTAAAAAGTAAGTTGATGATAAAAATTAGCGATCAAGCTAAAAAAGTATATTATATATGAAAATTGCGTATGCGGGCTTCAATAATTTTGCTGCCGACTGTAACGTATCATAGAAATTGCAAAAGAAACACCTGTTGACGGAATTACAGATTTCCAACTGATGAGAACCATAAGTTAACACTTGATAATTATTTTCTACAAATTTTCGACGACAGAATTAACTCGGAATAACTCAACAAGCATTCAAGTGGAACATGATTGAACAGCCGTTTTTATTCCCAAATTCTTATGTACTTACTATCATTCACTACGGTATGTTTGTGAATCTCAACCAAATAAAAAATGCGCCTCTATTTTAAGGTAAATACAAGCTTTTTCATTAGTCTCTCCCTGGCTCAGTTGGTAAGAGCGCCATGTTAGTTATCCGGTGGTCCCGCGTTCCATACCCTGAAGGTCCGGAGTGTTAATTTTTGCAGACAATTAGTAGAAAAGATGTCAATTGATAAAAGAAAATTTATCGTTGACTACATAGTTTTCTAAGAATTTTTGAAGAGTTTTTTTAAGAAGCCTTTTCCTTACATCTCTTTTTAGAAGCAAAAAATAGTTTTTTGTGGACTACAAGCTCCGTCTATTGGGCGGAATATTCACTAAAATGTCAATGAAACAATTAACAATATAAAATAAAAATGATTAGGAAAAACACATAAACATTAACCAAATCAGTAAAATGTTAAGTTATAATATATATATATATATATATATATATATATATATAAACTAAAATAATAATAAAAAGATGCCTCAAACGAATAATTAAATTGCAGATATTGGCCCTTAATCAGAAAATGAAATCACAAAACTTATAGGCAATCGTGTGGTGCTGCCATCTGTTGTGAATTTTAAGAAATAATTTCTCTTTTATTAACACAGTTCAAATTTCCCCAATGTTGGTTAATAAACAAAAAAGTTAATTTTTTTTTTTCCCCCAAATTAAATTTTATTCTAACTTTGAAAAGATTTATATGATACGCTATAATAAGAATTTGGGCTTTAAAAGTTTTATTAAATATATTATTATTTAGTTGTCTAAAGTTAAATTCAACTTCCCTACCAAACTATCCTCCTTCAACTTCAGAGGCCTAAAGTCACCGTTTTGACACCAAACACTTATTAATGCCTTAATGTTCTAGTTTATAATAATTGAATAAGACTGGGTGCAAATTTCATATTTATGACAGAAAAATCTTTGTAAGTGGATTATTAAAAACTAGTGAATGTTTTTTTATAAACATCCTCACGACCCTTGAGGACAGCCTTCAATAAATTGTTACTCGGACCTGAGATGTGTTGATGTTTAGTATAACTTTTTTTTTTTTACACTAAATTTCTTTTGGAGCACAGATAAAACAAATAACAAACGTTTTTAAATCACTTTAGATTTTAAACATATTTTATTATTCTTTAAAAATCTGGCGAAAGTTTCATGAGCTATGAACGGGATTCAGTCACTTAAAAATCATACCGAAATAAAAACATAATTTTTTTAACTTAAAGTTCAAGTATTTAAAATTTTAATGGATTTTGTTAGATATTACTGTAAAGATTGCTATAGAAACAGCAATTTTTGTCTTATCTTTTCTATATCATTTAGGTTTTCATTTAGTCTAAATTTAAGTTTACTGAAAAAGCGAGCATTATTTCAACGGCGACTATTAGAGAACAAATAAAAATGAAGTCATAATCATAAACATTCTTCCATTTATGATCAGAAACGACAAAAACATTTTAAAAAACACTAAAATTTTGTTTTCTGTATAAGCCCAAAAAGCAATCTTGTTATTGCTTTTCGTTAAAATCGCTTTCATTTGAGAAAAACTTTAACACGAACACCATTTTCTCAATGACATTCTCATTAGTACGCCATTTTAATCTTCTATATCATTTTGCACCCTACTATAGAAAACAAAAATGTTTAGATTACTATCCCGCGATGACATGGCTAAAAACTTCATATAGCTTCTTCACGAGCTCTACGTGAAAGTATCAAAAGTTGATGATGATGAGTCATATCGAGTCGTCAAAAAGAGTTCCTCATTGCATCGCTCATAGTCTATGTTCGTGAGGCAATGTTCAGAGTACAAATAACCCCTTTGGGAACCATTTCTAAAAAACTATCGCCTTTTTCTGCCTCAACTAGCTGGTCGAAACACTCCACAGGTGGTTCTAGCCCTAATGGCTGCGTCACGATCTTCAGCAAACGGGTGTGTGTGAGTGTGCCTAGAACCCTAAGCATTATTATTATTACAACTAGCGTGGATTCTTATTTCTATAGTTCTAAATAATCTTTTTGGCTACCGAGATACACCCTTTTACATGAGGACTGTGTTTTTTTTTTTTTTCTTTTTATCCATATTTTTTCTTGGGTCAATGACAATCGTTAATGGGATTCGGAGAGTTCCCTTCCCCTTTGAGAAATATTTTTTTCATTTCAAAGTTCACTCTCTCAAAGTTTGTCTGTACATATGCAGCAGAATGTGTTTTGATATGAACGCAAGAAAATTATCACGCATCTCAAATAGTAGTAAAGCGTGAAAAAAAAAAAGAAAAGAAAAAAGTTTTATCTGGTAAAACTATCGTCTGTTACAAACACCGTTAAAAGACAACTTTATATATATATATATATATATATATATATAATGTATTTAAATAATGATAAATGATGACATGAAAGTGAAATGTAACAAACAACAAGAAAACTTATTAAACAATGTTAATAAACAAGAAAATTAGTTAAAGTTAAACTCTATTTAAGCCAGAAAATTAAATTATGCTGTGCCAATCTCTTCAGCAGGTGGGAACACATCTATTAATAACTATGTAGTACTAGCAGGTTTTAAAAGATATGCAGACTAGCATACTCCAAGTATATTTCAAACTGAATAGTAAATACAAAATAGTAATAAATAGTATATATACAGTCAGTACGTAACACCAAATCCTGTTAATCAGCTAAAATTTAGGTTACAATAAATTGGATAAATTTTCATGCATTTATGTATAAAGGACAAAACCTATATTAATATTGAAGTGCCAAATCCACACGACTCAGTTGCTGGCCTAATGATTACCACTCTGGCGTTCAGTTTCCAAGTGCTGGGTTCGAGATTAGGTTCAGACATGGATATTCATAATGGTTCGGAAACCATTTTTAAGTCGTAGGTCCCCACCTAATTAAATTTAGAGTGCGATAAATGGCCTTAGAGCATAGCTGCCAACTTTTCAATTCATTTCGCAGCATTGTTATTACTCGCATTTCTTTACCCCACTTTCTTTAAACAGTAATTTTCTCCATTATGTAATTACAGTTAAATAAAAAGAAATTTCCTGCTCAAGAAAAGTGGTATTAAAAAAAAAAAAAAAGCTATAGTATTAACAATTTTACAGTATAAATTAAAAAATTGGCACCTCTGACTTAGAACGACAAACCAAACCGAACCAAGACCAAAGCACTATTTGAACGTTCTGATCAATAACTATACTCCAACGTTCCAATTCAATTAACTTACTTACATTTTCTTTTTAATGTTTCCGATATTCTCTTTTACCCCATCCATATTTGAGATTTTCAGTTTCTACCCTCCTCTCCTATTCTATAAAAGTGGAATTACAAACACAAGTTTTATAATAAATAATAATGTATAAGTTTATTTATTACTCGTTATATATTATTTACATAACTGGTATAATTTTATAAGAAATATTTAAAGTAATTCCTCTTGTAAAACTTTACTAAATATTTTAATGGTAAAACCTTACAATTGTTTTCAGAAATTATCTGATTTATAAAAAACATGTCGATAAAATTTGTCATACTGTCAGTTACATGTTTTTGTAGTCTGTTCTGTCCAAATGATAAAAAATATGTATCGTAGAAAAAAGAATGAAATTTAATGTTTTGTATGCAAAATCCTTTGAACTTGCCAAAGTAAAAGTTAGCACGCCATTTATGTAATTATTTGGATATAAAAACTGGAGATGCTTTTTATTTTCTTCAGTAATCTCTAAATACAAGAATTCTCAGTTAAAAAAAAAAAAAAAAAAAAAAGAAGTAAATTTAAGGTTTTTTGCCTATCAGAAAAGATCCTGTCAAGTACCTTTAGCTTTGCCCGCAACTCATAAAATTATGATACAGAGAAATCGTATTTGAAATACGGCTTGCCTGTATTATCGGTAGATAAAAGGTTTTTATCGTAAAAATTAAATAGGCAATACCGCATAAAGTTACATAGAATTATTTTAAATTATTATTATTATTATTATTTTACAGTATTCTTGTATTTATATTTACTCCAATTCTTATATAAGAAAAAAGCTATTTATATTTTTAAAAATTTAGATAACAGAATGAAAGGTTCTCTAAAGAAATAAGAGAGACAGGCAGTAATGAGGGGTAGCAAAATTTGATTGAGCAAAAAAACTTTTGTATCTCAGAGGATAAACATTAGGATTACATTCTATCCACAATCCTCTGATATTTGTATCTTTTATTTATTCACCACTTAATTTTGCAATATGTTTCGAAATTTTGCTATTAATTTAGATCTTCTAGTAGTCATTTTGCCTTTTATTATTCACTCATTATGATGTTAGTAATACTCTCAAAATTATTTATATCCAGTATAAAGTTTAGAATGACTGAATACCCTTCATCTTCATTTAATTCTTTTCCGTTAGCAGGAAAGCAACCTTAACACATCAAGTTGAGCAAATTCGTACCGATTTTGTTTGCGTTATTAGGCTCACTGTAAAAAATAAAATAAAATAAAATACGGAACGTTCTTAGGAAAATTAGAGCAGATAGTTACTCAATATTTACCAGCAATGCAACGTTTCTTGAACATATCTGTAACTATCAAATATATTATTAAAAACTAGTCGGCCTTCGCCCGCCTAACGGTGGACATTTCCAAATGTTATTAATTGTTTTTTTATTGTTTATCATATTAATTTTAACTACTTTTTTTTTTTTTTTTTAGTTTTTTCCTCTCTAATTTAGTTTCATATATTGACTATAATTTGATGGTTTTCAGCGGGGCCAAAAAAGAAAACCACCAAATCGCCAAGTGGCGGTCCTTACATATAGCAGGACAATCTATTCTTTTAAATTACCTTTTAGACTTATTTTATTTATTTCAAATCATGGATAAAATTTATTTTTTCTCAATACATTGATGCAATTGTGACGTCATGTAAGTTCTGCTAAATCATCCTTCCTCCATTATTTTATTCATTCATCCAAACCAAAGATAAAAAATTATTTATTTATTTAACATTGTTTTTTTTTTAAATTTAAATGCATTTTTGTAGTAATGAGTTTCGGGCATTAGTTTAGGAAAACTTGAGTTTTTATTACTAAAATGATGATATTATTAAATCAATGAAATCAGGAACGTTTCATTTTGAAAAACCTGTTATAAAAACTAAGAACGTTTCTGATATATATATATAAAAGTTAAGAATGTTTTTTTTTAGTATTAAAATATAAATAAAATAAAATAGTTTAATAAAATGTTATGACTACAACTTTCACCATAATTTTAAATTAACGACAGCTGGCCACAAGCTAACGGCAAAGTACCGTTATAATAGTAGTAATGTAATTCTTCAATGTGCACAAAAATTAAAGAATTCGTTAATTGCATTATTTTATTTGCTTGATTATTTATTTTAATATCAGGTGTGATATGTTCATTTATATTAAAAATAAATAAATAAAAAATAAATGAAATAATAAATAGTATTTAAACACTATTCAAGATTCATATTTTGTAGTGCGTGAATGGGCTCTTCCCACCTGACGACAGAGGTCACATGATACATGAAAAACAAATAGCAGATGAAGTCTTGTATATCTATAGCGATTGCTGAAATAACATATTTTTTATTCTTATTTTTGATCAATCGTATTTAATCTGTGCTATTTTTTTGTTTTTATAGATCATCTTTTTTAATCCATTTTATATCATTATTCATTATTTTTTATTTGCTGTATACATTTACAATCATCATTTAGTTTATATTTGTTATTGATGTTCATGAAGACCATGTTAAATACTCTGATTTTTGGTACTTAAATCAGTGACAGTGCAATATCGTACTGCGTAAATCCATTTAGACCAGTAACTAAGTTAATTAACTTGTTGTAACACCTTTATGCAATTAAATTAAATGAAAACATTTTAAAATTTCAAATTATAATCCATAAACATTCCACAAGAAGAAGCTATTATTTATTGCTAGATCCGTTAATGTAACAGTTACAGTAGAACATACAAAAAACGATTCTTACAGTTCAAAATAAATAAATATATAAAGTGTTTTTTTTTAAATTATTAAATTTACAAATACAACTATTCTACTGTTTACAAATGCACAATATTGCTTTTATTTTATTTTATATTAAATATTAACACTTTTGTTCTTCAGAACAATATTTAATTGAATTCGATTCTTCGTTTTCGTCTATCACATGATTGAGCATACGACGCTGGGAAGAGTCCATTTTAAATCGCGTCATGACAGGATAACTCTTTTTTTTTTTTTTTTTTTTTTTTTTTAATAGATGAATATGTCAGAATGAGAAACATCAAACTCTGGCCGTTAGATGAATATCTCCAGCAAGAAATCTATATCATGTAGTTCGAATAAATCTTCATACACTGGTGTTTCAACGGAAAATTAAAAACTCTTTGGTTATAATAATTTAAAGGAAAGTTATAATAATGGAACAATGGTAATATTTTATTATTCACGCGTGGTTGACACACTGCTTTTTTAGAGGAAAAATTCCTATGTAAACAGAAATTTCCATAAGTGGACTACACTCTTCTACGTTTCTTTTTACGGGTTACCCTTACCCAATTAGCAGAGTTTCGAACTTGTAATTGGAAGACTGCGGGTTCGATTCTCGAAAATGTCAAAAGCCGCAGTATACAACAATGTACTACAAGTAAAATCTGTGGTTGCAATCTTGTCCACGTTAAGTAAAATTAATATATCAGTGTTTACCGAAGCATGGGAGATATCCCCTCCACGAAAGATCAAAACTGCGATGGCATGGCTCCAGACAAACCCTCAGGTTGAATTCCAGGCCTTCGCCAATAGCTCCCCAACCCATAAATCATAGATACAATGAATATTAGTTATATTTCGAAAATGGCCTTTGTCTACTTCAAGGTGTAAGTTTATTGACACTGATACACAAGCTCTCTGAACACTTTTCGCATTATTATTATTATTTATTATTATTATTTTCTTGGGCATTCTTTTTTCAATTTGCTTGCAATGAAAGCTCTTACATACACAAGCTGCTTGCAGTAAGTAATTCCCAGTGAGGAAGCATTTTTGGTGGGAAGTAAGTATGCTCTCAGTTATTTCTGTACCCTTTTTCACGCAACATTCGGAAAACGTCCTCGATTATCCAACATTGAGGTAGATTTTTTTAAATATTTCTCTTTAGGTACAAAGAGCACCTATATTTTGCAAGTTTCAAAGCTGTTGAGGGCTTTTTGCATAGTGAGACTGAATTTTATGAAGCCAAAACGCACAATTTTGATCAAAATGACATTTTATAAAACACAGATCTATCCCCCCCCCGCCCCAAGACATTACTTTCAGTATACTTTTCGATTAATCACCATTCCACTAACAAGGAAACATTCAAAAGGTGTCGTTTTAAAAAAGTATTGAAAAAAATATATGTGATACTACTCTTCCTAAAACACCAGAAAATAAAAAAATTATCGGCTGAAATGAATTACAGCGACCACAAAAAAATATCAAATTTAAGCATATTTGGCGATTTTACACTGCTATGCGATTGATTTTGAGTACTTGGCCGAAAAGCAAAACACGGTTCTGTTCGTACAATCTCGGTGCTAGCAAACGTCGCCTAACAGCGCAAAATCGCCAAATATGCTTAATTTTGTTAATTTTTTGTGGTCGCTGTAATTCATTTCAGACGATAATTTTTTCATTTTCTGGTGTTTTATGAAGAGTAGAATCACATATATTTTTTTCAATACTTTTTGAAGATGACACCTTTTGAATGTTTCCTTGTAAGTTTGAAGTAATATTAAGAGAAACTTTATTTTGAATAATAATAATAATAATAATAATAAAAACATCTCTTTGTTTCCAGTCTTCTTTTTAAATCTATATTGTTTTTCGGAAGAATAATAAATGACATTTTCAAGTACTTATCTGAGGGTTGACTACTGAGCTTGAATAAAGTTATAACTGATTTCCACTAAACATTAAATCCGTAGTTGTTCTAAAAGTGTTTTCGTCATTAGGTGTGATTCGTGAAATTACTTTTTACTATCTCTTATAAACTAAAAGATGGGGGGGGGGGGGAAGGCTTCTACATTGAGTTAAGAAGGGACATTAAACTGTTCTTTACGATGAAATGTGCCACTGTGCTCGATACGATTAATCGTACATTTTAACGATACTGCGAAGTCATCAGGAAATAGCGGAGCGAGGTTATCAGTGAAATGTGTCCCCAATGAAGGTGTTTACAAAACGTATTTTGAGGTTATATGCTTGGCTGAACAGCTTGATTGCCGGCCGTTGGAGTGACCAGCATCGAAGAGAAAAAAAAACTGGACTCAATTATGAACGCTAAACGATTTTTGGCAAAATAATTTAATTCCCATGTCGTATATCATCAAGAAACTGAGTAAATTTGGTAGGAGAAATTTGTATTGAATATTACAATTTTTTTCCCCTACACCGAAAAACATTACTTACAATAAATAACGAGTTTTCCGCATAGACATTTATCCAACTATTGAAAACAGGAATGGTTGTAAATAACTTAATTTGAAGTAAGATATATCGAATTTAATGGTGAAGGGATTTATTTAGATAAGTTTTTCGTACATTTTATAGACGATTTTGAAATGTTGACGAATTAGAAATTAGACAAAAATTTCACAATAATGAAATTGTGAAAGCAAAAAATATTGTTTGTTGCCTGATCACATTCCTGTTTTTGAACCTGAAATGTTTAAGAGGTTGTAATTCCAGTCTTTCCGACGAAAAGCATACTTATTAAAATAATGAAAATTGGTTTAAAGTTTCTTCCTTTAAAACGAAATTTATCTTTTGTTTAAAAGTAGAAGTAGTAAAGGTTTCTTTATGAAGTACTTAAAGAAGTCTAAGGTTAGGAGTAGGAGTGGGCGATGCCACTATTTCAATATCACGATATATTGTCAATTCAAAATCGCGATATCACGATGTATCACGATATTGGACTCCAATATTTTTTAATCCCTTACATAATGCTAATTTAAATGTCAATTCTAGATATACAAAAAAAAAAAAAAAAAAAAAAAAAAGCTCGAATTGAATGTGACAAGCTCATTATATCATAAAATGTATAGAATACACTAGCTTCTTTTATATGTACAACTTCCTATTAATGCAACACCAAACCAACATCAATATAGAAAAACAAATAATGGAAATACATTTATGCACAAATTTAATTTATACATTACTGTGTGGTCATGTAGCAGTATTATGTCATTTAAACACTTTCAACAGTCTCAGAATTTCACTTAAAAATATTTCTAAAATACATAATTAAGGCAATAAACTTTTGAAAAATCTTCTTAATAAAAAAAGGCCCATGTTTGCCCGAGATAATGCTGAAACTAATGTCATAGCTACAAAATTAAAGATTTTTTCTTTCGTGGTTTGGAGGATGAACAAAATAACTGAAGAAGGATGATTCAACATAAAACAATTGACGTCGCAATTGCAATAATGTACTGAGAAAAATAAATTTTACCTGCGATATGAAACAAATAAATCAAGAATAAAAGACAATTCAAATGAATAGATGTAATTCTATGTAAGGACCATCAATTAATGATATACCGATTTTCTTTCTCGGCCACCATTATAAATTGCCAAATTGATATAGCATAGTTTTTCAAAATATCCATTTTACATTCTAAGTTTGCTGTATTTATATATAATAGAAGTTAATATATTGCATTCCCGTAAACAGGGTTACATTGCATCATAACAACATTATTTCTCAGCAAATATGCACACTAATTGAATAAGCATAGGTTTTCGTCACGACTCTTATTCCTATCAAGTTTCGTGCATTGATACGCTATAGAAACTGCGATATAGCTTTATCTTCCATGGCGGAAATTGTATTTAGGCGGTATATTTCAAAATCTAATCAGCACCAATTTAAGTAAAGGTTGAACCAAGTATAAAGTTTTGTTGAAGTCCGTCCTTTTGTTAATGAGATACGGTATCTACAAAATTGTGCTATCACACTACAGATGTTTTCTAAAAATGGCCGAAACCTGTGTTAAGACACCTGAAAATAAATAAATATTCATTGAAAACTGGTAATTAAAAATTCTCATGAACTCCAACATTTTCGTCTTTTGTAAACAGAAGACATTAATAAAAACATAAAACCTAAATTCAAACACACGCAAAATAAGTAAATAAGTGAATGATCATATATAAAAATAACGGTATAAGTTCTTTTATTATAGACTAGCAGGCTTTACCCGCTTCGCTGGTCATTATATTGAAATGAATATTTCAAATACCATATAATTAATAAAAAAAAAAAAAAAAATCATTGAAATCAGAACAAAATATCTTAGACAAAATCTTAACTTAAATTACTTGAATAACTTAAATAACTTAAATAACTTAGACAAATCTTAGTTAAATTTTTCGCTACATTCGGTAGCGGTTTTCCTACTCGCCACACTTCACAAAATCCCTTTATCGCGCATGTTGCATACACATACCTATCCGATACATTAGGAAATCGGGATCCTCAGTTTATTTGAAGCAGAGTAATGTTTTAAAACGTATTTTTTAGACCCCCCCCCCCGGCCCGCACTTAAAGGTAAGAAGGAGGAGGGAATTTCGCAAAATATCTTTATATTATAACTTAGATACATATAACTGACACACATCGAAAATCTCTTTCCTAAGGTAATTTACTGCAGAGTTACGAATAAATACATGTTTACCCCCTCCTCCGCCTTCTAAGGGGCGGTAGGGTGAAATTTCACAAAATCACTTTGTAGTGTATGTTGAATACGCATAAGCAGTCCATTTATCAAAAATTGCCATTCTAAGATAATCTGGAACAGAGTTACGCATGGAAACGCCCCCCCCAAGGGGGGGAAATCACAGAATTTAAAATAATCACTTTGTAGCTTGTGTGTGTTGAGTACGCATAACCAATCAACATATCAAAAAAATGCTTTCCTGAGATAATTTGGAGCAGAGTTACTCTTTAAAACGTGTTTTTTAACCTCAAAATGGTGAAAAGGGAAAATTTCTCAAAATCCCTTTATAACACGTGTTCGGAACTCATAAATAACCCACACGTAAAAATTATTCTTACTGAGATAATTTGAAGCAAAATTATATATGCTTGGAAACAAGTTTTTTGCCCCCACCCCCAAGGGGAGGATTGGACGAAATCTTACAACATCCTTTGTAGTATGCGTCTTGAGTACCAATCGACATATAAAAAAATCACTATCCTGAGTTAATTTGGAGCAGAGTTGCACTTATAAGCGTGTTTTTGCTCCCCCCGTCCTTAAAGGGGGCCAGGGAGAAGTTTCGTAAAATCATTTTACAGTGCGTGTTGAGAAAGCATAAACAACCTACACATAAAAATAAATCTTGCTGAGATAATTTGAAGCGAAGTTATTCTTGGACACTGGTTTATTGCCCCCCCCCCCCCCACCTCCCAAGGTATATAGATAAAACTGCTTAGAAAGATCTCCACGAAGGGTACTTCACTAGGACTTAAGCCAATCAGGTTGTAGTCGGCTTTAAAATGTACAACACAACACAGCGCAGCACATAAATTTAGAGTCTTTAGTAGACACTGCCATAAGACTGTTAAATGTTTTGACACATTTTTGTGCATTATGGGCGTCCTCAAATTTAGTTATGGTGAAATTATTCATCTTGATATTGTTGCAACTGATGAAGTTTCAAAATTTCATACTATCTGGCGACAGATTTTCAGCAGCATATAATGAAAAATATCAGGAGTTTTAATACTTGCTGCAACCATAGACATAGTAATTTATATAGATCATGTTATAGATCCATTGTTATCATGCAAAAATTTTTGATGCCGAAAAATTTTATGGCATCAGCCATATAGTGGCATTGAAACCATTGAAAATCGGCAATTGTAATAGAATAGAATAGAATGTTGATGAATTTTCAAAATGTTGAAATATTGCGTTTTTTAATTCTTCAAATAAATTTATTAAAGAAATGGATAAGTTATTGTAAAAGTAAAATATATTTGACTAAATTATGAAAAATATAAATTTTATAATCAGTTGCCTCGATATAATTATGAAATAAAAACTGGTTTGATTTTTAATGGAATACGTTTTTAAAAGTTTGATATTTTTTAAGATTTTACATTAGTAAGTAATATAGAAATTCTTTTAAATATAGTTAGCAGCGACGTAGTTTAGTTTTAGCATATAAAGATAGTTTAAATATTAACTAAATTAATAAATATATAAAAGAAAAAAAGAAAGAAAGAAAGAAAAAGAAAAATGAATTTTTAATTGTATCTGTAGTGTTTCATTCATCTTTAGTACATAAATTATTCATAAATTTTATTTTCTAAATTATCTGTGTGTATTCACTCGGTTAAGACGGCCATATTGTGGACTTTTCTCCGAGTAAAAAAGAATCATCACCCCCCTCCCCCCCCCAATGATCAATCTATGTCTTATTACTATATCTATGGCTGCAATCCAGTTTATAGAATAATTTCTCTATTTGATATGCTATCATTTCCTGTTAACTTTATCGTTATATTAATGACATATTTAAATTTGATCGAAATTTTCACATGACATGGAATACAAAATTAATTTTCATGTTATACGAATTTTTGCCATCATTTGTTTTTTAAACAATGTATCCAATATTTTAGTTCAACAATTGAATGAACAATTGCAACAACTATTTAATAAAAAATAATTGTTTGATAAACAACAATGTTTATATATATATTTTTACAACAATGAAAAGCTTCTGTTTTTAACAATTTTCTTCAGTCTAATTACTGACCCTTATCTGAGAATGACGTATCTTTCGTTCTTAGGTGTTTTCTTCGTGAGTTACTTTTTAAAAAAGTTCCTCATGTGGTTTATTTTTAAACTTTTCGAGCATCATCCTATGGAGGATGCTCGGGAAAGGTATGCGTGTCCAGTGACTTGCATCTTTGCTGGACGTTATTTAGTAATGAATAATGATAGTCAAAAATTTTATAACCCAGCTTTATATAAAGCTCGTGTTCGCAAGCATCCAAAGTTGGATATAAAAAAACTGCCAAAAGTTGGTAATATTATTTCACTGCCTGATACTGTTACTGATGAACCTCCGTTCCAAACCGAAGTGGACTCAGTTCAGTCTCAGGTAGTGAACACACTCGATGAAAAAGAAACAGTTTCTACTGCACTGCCTGATAATTCTACTGACGAACCTCCGTTTATCGAAGTGGAATCAGTTTTTACTCAGACAGTGGAAACGGTTATTGAAAATCAACCAGTTTCTGTTTCTCCACAACATCATAAAAAAAAGAAATTCCGGAAATTGAGGAATTTTCTGAAAATATGTTGTTGTTGCATTCGAAGTGTAAAAGAATAAATTACCTCGGGATGCTTGCTGGCAGTAGGCTATGGGACCTGCCTTATCAAAACTCCCCATGAGAAACGATGCATGGCGACCTCCACGTGGTGTTTCTCGGGTAACGCTAACAGCCATGCGCATTTAATTTAGATAAAGTTGTTATTATAAGGTTTCGTTTGCGCGTATGCGTGTGTGTTATGATTATTGTTTTAACATATACCCAGTTTTTTCTATAATGAATATCCGCTATTTTAATTACAAATTTCGGAAATTTCCATTTTTCGTATATTTATAACCTACTTGAAACTCGATATTATTAATTTTAAAGTAAAATTAAACTGACACATTACATTTTTACGTGGAAAAAATATCATTTATTCAGATAAAACTACATCAAAATTTATTTTTTGAGCATTCTTAAGCTAAATTGTTCACGTCAAAAAAGTTTAAAATTTTAAAATATGTTATATCAACCAAAGTCTATAAAAGTAGTATCTTTAAGAAATAACAAAATCGTATTACAGTTTAATATCAGGGAATACCCTTAATTTACGATTTATTTTCTAATTTTCTGAGAATTATTAGATTAATTTTCGTTCAAAGTCGGCAGTGTAAACAAACAAGATAGAAGTACCATTTTATTCATTAAAACTTTAACCACAAGAGAATTTAGGGAATCAACGATAAACAAATTAAGAAAATAATTATTTGTAGTCACTCACTTTCATAAAAAAGTGGGAATGTTTTGTATTAATGTGATGTTATGTGCAAGGACGTAGGCAAAGGGACGGTCCACTCCCCCTCCCACAGAAATAAATGATGAATGGTTGTTTTCGTGTAGTCTCAAGTATAAAACAAACATTGCTGCCTAAAAAAAGGTTTAAAAATTACTAACCCACATACAAATAATTTTTTTAAACTCACACATTCAGTTTAAGAGATTTTCCCATTATGTCCTTTTTTTCCTATATTTAAACTCTAGAGCGTCTTAAAACCCATTCTCCATTAATCTTGCTATATTTTTTCGCTTAATTTCATCCACCTTCGTAGTACAGCTATAATATATTATCCTGCGTCATGAATTCAATCTTTTTACTTTCTTCCGTACTCAACAGAAGAAAGCATTGGATTCATAAAAAATTTGAACTTCCAGTTTTCGATGGATTTACATGTTTTGCGATATCTAGAACACGATTGACCATTTTTAGAAAATTATAGAAAATGTCTATCTGTGTGTGAGCAAACTGTTGTCCCAATTGTATCTCAGGAACTATTACACTGCACAGAATTACATGTAAACTTATATGCAATTGCACCATGACATAAAATAGTTCTTATTGCTTTTTGGTGATAATCGTCCATCAGGTGGCGTTGCAATCCGGATTTTTCTAAGTTCTTAACTTGGTGGTATAGACCGAAATTTCTTATAAACGTACACAATGAAAATTATTTTTAACGAATCATTATGAAGTTAAAAAGATTTGTTTATAATAGTAATAATCAAGTAGAAAAAAAATGGACATACAGGAGCGACGCTTTCCTCCTGGGGATATTCCCTCCTAGGCGAGACGCCCCCCTCCGAGAGGGCAAATTTTTGATATGGGCACCTTTTAAAAAATTTCGTCAATATCTTTAAAACAAATAATTGAACTATTGATCTGTGATAATTTAAATAAAAGGTTTTTTTTTTTTTTTTTTTTTTTTTTTTAAGTTTTAATAAAGTTATTTGTTTTGAGTGAATTTGTACAGAAAAATACAGAAGAAAAATTTGCGTGCAAGAGCCGATTAACAAGAGGCATGCGGGGCATGTGACCTGAGTAGCCGAAGGCCATAAAACTGGCCCTGAAAATACCATTTTGCCTCTTACGACTAAAAATGAAAAAAAATGGTGTCATAATGCAATTTCTGCCATATTAGTCCTGTAAACAATTATATCTGTATATGTGCTGATTGTGCTGATTGGCGCACAGAGCAAGAGAGAGACGGGCCCACGAAAATATGTGTTACCCGAGGCCTATCATGAAGTTAATCAGGGCCCGTTTGTGTATGCGTATGGGCTTTTCTTTGTGTGTGCGTGTGTACATTATTATATCATTCTCTTTCGGTAACCTCCCTCTGCTATTTTTTCACCGTGAAGCCGAGTTATGCTTATAAAGGTGATTTGCCTTCTGCCCTGCCCCAGGGAAATCGGGGGGGGGGGGGGTATTTCACAAAATCCCGTCTTAGTCCCGTCAGGGTCCTAAAACCAACGTGCTCACATTTTTTTTTTTTAAATCTTTATCTCCCATAGAATCGCCACGGCTATGTTGAGTCAGTGTTCAGTGAATCTGTGAGTTTACTCTTTTATATATATAGATTATATTATAGAATATTAAGATTTCTAAAATAAAGGCGCTTCCTTCCTGCCGTCTCTGAAATTAGATTCACAGTGAAAACAATCAGTATCCTGAGTAAAGAATTTGCTTTGGTTTGTTTAATAAAATAAAAATATAAAAATAAATAACACCAAATTTTCGCTATATTGGTCAGACATAATAAAATATTTGAAAGAAATTAAATAATTGTTAAAATATTAAAACCAAATTCAGTATAAATTGATGACATAGCTTTTAAAAATTTATTTAAATCAAAACAGTTAAAATCTTTAAAAAAAAAAATATATATATTAAAACTTTTTTATTTTTTTAAACAAATATGAACGTAAATAAATGACGAAATTATTCAGCTATTTCTTAATAAAATTAATGACATCAACTAATATTAATTGTATTTATAGGCAATAATAGTTTTGTATCAATATTGTAATGGCGACAATGAATAGTCATATCGTAGCAGCGAATAAAGATATGGGATGACGATCATTCAGTGTCTCAGTCATATCAGAGTCTCATATCACGCATGCGTTATTGCTTAGCTGATAATCGATTCCCAATAAAGCAAGATCATGATCAGAAAAGGCGATAACGAATATTCAGATCGTAGCTGTGAGTAGCGATTTCAGATGAAACCAATGTCTAGTATCACGCATGCGTTATACGTGTATCATCCACTCTCATTCGTATCAGCGATTGCCGGTTTTTAAGGGATGAAACGTTGGGCTCACGGAAACTGATATGATCGCTCGCAGTACGTTCACAGCTGAGTTCCTGATAATCGCGCTTGCGATATATCGCCAACTGAAAGATTTCGTTATCGGTTTCAAGTTGCATGGCTTTAAATCGATGTTTCGCGATGTATCGATGTATCGTCCAGTCCTAGTTAGGAGCGTATATAAGACATAAGTTAAATCGTAAAGACATCATAGTATCTCTGTCGTTGGGATGTTTAGGTCATGTTAAGCAGAGAGTCGCCAAGCGATGCCCTGAAGAATATTCATTCTCCCATTTGAAACAGCACTAAAACCTTTTAATTTGATTAAGCTAAGTAGGATGGGACCGTGCAGAGGTTTCCAAGACTAAGACATAATTTAAACAATCAAGTTTGTTTGAAAACGTTCATTCTTTAACCCTTGCACCATTAGCTATTTTCTGTTTAATGATTCATAAAATTAATACTATGCTCAGCATAAGTATGATAATTTGGTACTATACACTGCAGATATTTATTAATCTTATTTTCTGGAAAAAGACAACATGTACTTCAAAATTTAGTCAGATCTAGCCTTTTATTTTGACTGCGCATGACGGAAAAGGACGGCTTAACGTTAAAAGGGTCAAAGATTAAAATAAGAAGACAGTCAAAATCATATTACTATATCTTAATTATCAAAACGAATTAATAGATATCAAAAGGTGGCGAGACTAGACTGTTAAACATTTAATTGATGTTCGTGAATGGAGAGAATTATCCAGTTTTATCTTCTGATTCAGTATTCACTAGTTTAAATTCTAAGATCCAGGATGGAGAATAGGAGAGAAGATCTAGATACAAAAGACCATTCTCTGTACACGGATAAGTTTAACTATTTAACTACCTACGATATTTTAAAGTACTGTTAGATTTAAAAGTACATAAAATCAAATTTATGGAAGAGTTGCTAAAAGTATTTATAAAAATCGAACAGGTATGATTCACTCTAGTCTCACTACATGGCACTAGACGCTACATGAAGCCGTTTCTATTCAAGCATGGCTTCCTCCGATCCAATTATTGCAAGCAGCCATGGTTCAAGAAAGAATTTTGTAGTATGCTGTCGGTATTTTATAACGTGTTGTCGTTGGCAGAGCGTGGAACTCGTAATCAGAGGATTGTGTATTCGATTCCTTTAGGTAGCCAAAGGTCCTCATTTATATTAATGGTGGTTGGTGCATATAAAATCAGTCGAGGCCGCAATATCGTCTATGTTTCTTAAAATGTTCCTTAACTTCAGTGAGAGTGGGGATGGGCTTCCGAAGCAGAGCATGTGAAGGATCAAGATTGTGACATCATATTTCTAGATCACTCTTAGGGTTGAATCTCAGACCCTAGCCTATTATCCACTAGGCATACCTAGTGCGACATTAATCAACACAACCTCTTCTTATTAATTAATGTGATAATGCATAATTTTTAGTATTTATATTTTTAACAATTCCTCTTGAGTAACTAAAATAATATATTTGAAATATATTTTTCATTTATTGTATAAGTAGGTATGAATTCTAGACCGTCTTATCGCTGTGACGTCATGAAAACCTTCACATGTGACCACTATAAGGGTTGGTGGGTTGGGTTTTTACGTCGCACTAGTGCTGCACAATGGGCAATTGGCGACAGTCTAGGACTCACCCCTAGAGGTGATCCGGAGACATGCCATCACAATTTTGATCCTCCATGAAAGGGATGGCTCTCGCGCTTCGGTGACCCCCTAGAGGTATAATTTTGATGGGAACATGAAGGACATTGCGGCCACGACAGATTTTACGTGCACCAGCCACCATTAGTGTACACGACGGTCTTTGGCCGGCTCGAGTACCGAACCTGAAATCTTCCAGTTACGAGCCCAGCGCTCTACCGACTGGGCTACCGCGGCCCGATCATTATAAGGGAAACTGCAACATTATCGTATTTATGTTTGTATTCTACAAGGAGACATTTGCATTATGCAGGGAAATGTTTGTGTCTCGTGGAAAAATTTATAGACAAACGCAGACTGAGAAATCAGCTGTGGTGAAAAACAATAGATGAAATAGCCTCTAACAGAAAAAAACAATAGAGTCCATTACAGAGTGCGTAGCTATATAGTAAAACGTTAAGCTCACTTCACTGATGATCATCTCTAAACTTGTAATAGTATACCCAACTCATGCGGGAATGACATAAGTGAAGATGACATGTCCGGAAAAACATGAAGCCAAAATCGCAATCGCAAAAGCCCTTGAGTAACATAGTTGTATAAGATATTCTGCATTGTTACGGGAAAATTACGTAATACGAATATTTCGAGACAGAAGTCATCGTAATTAGTAACCATAGGTCTCAAAGTTGTCAAATAAAATAACACAGTTATTAGCCAATGTTTCTGTAGACTAAAGAAGCCTCCTGCAGAGTAGCCTTGGTTGCTATTGCGGTTCGGCAGCCATCTTGAGAAGGCTGTCTTGAGTAAACAGCAGTACAACTTCATGTGCCCTGCATGCTGCTGCAGATACGCCGTATATTAACTCCCCGTATATCATTCCACCGAGACTTCACTCCAAATCATAATACAGTTAATTGATTAGTTAGTTAAATTGGTTTTGCGATTTTTTTTTTTTTTTTTTTTTTAGTGGCTTTACATCACGCTATACTATGGGCGATTGGCGAAGGTCTAGGATCACCTCTAAGGTTTGTCCCAATTTGTAATATGGTAAATAAAGATTTAATCATATATTCCGTGTATCTTAAAATTACAGTTCGCCATTAAAAGGGTGAAAAATAACTGAAATGAAAGAATAGTGAAAAATAATTCATGATATGCAAAATAAAGATTTAATGCAACGAGATAAAGTAGAGTGTTGATTCAATGGATAAAGGTTTGGCTTTCCATGGTTCAACATAAACCACGTGATATGAACCAGAGTAAGAAAGTAGATTACTATGTTTGGCCCTTTCTCGCTATTTTGGCATTCAAAATTTCATTTTGGCAAATTATATTATTACAAGCACTACAGTGCTATGTCGGTTAAATTTTGACTACACAAAATTCAAAAGAAATAAAATAAAAACTCATATGATTTAGAACATATATATAACAGGGGTTTTTCATAAAAAAGAACTTTTGCAACATAATTGAAATAATTGGATCTTCAGATTAAATACTCGGCAAGTGTAAAACCCCTTATGATATTTCAACTCTGGAAAATACCTAAAATCCAGGTCGTTCTTCTGCCGACAATTTACTTAATTTTTACTCTATTCAAATGAACTTTTGACAAATGTTGCTCATGTATTTAGTTTCAACCTATGCAATAAAATTTTTTCGATCTCTCGCACATGCGCAGAAAAATATTTACTATAAATGCTCATATCTCAACGAATTTATTAAACATGGGAATTTTATGTTTCAGAATAATGTTTCTCTAATGTTTTGTTAATTTTTCAGCAAGTTTTATAAAATTTTATGGAAATACGTTTTAGTTATAAATAGAAAACGCGTTATAAAATTAATAATTTTTGAAAAAAAAAAAATATATCTGCTTAATAATTGCGCAATTCCCGAACCAAAACATACAAATGTTGTACATAGCATGTGCAACAATGTACTAACGTTATAAGTCATTTGTAGCATTTTATGATACAGGGTGATCAAAAGTATTTTCGCTTTTCTTCAATTTGTGGTTGGTCCCCTAATTGCACTCTGGACAAAATCGATAGTGGAAAGAATGAGTTTTTAAACGTTCTTTGGATGTATGAAGTTTCAAGCCATTTCGTCAAGTATTTTTTTTTTTTTTTTTGATCATCGAGAAAACGTCAAAGTAAAAAAAAATTCTAATAATTTGAACACTCACTGTACGATGCCTTTATAGTATTTATATACAGGGCAAGAGAAAGTTGTGTGAGTGCCATACCAGATTTTTTTTTTTTGCTGATAAAATGTTATTCTAATGTAAAACTTATGACATTAATTTCCAATCTATTAATGATGGATTGCAACATTACCAACTTAATTAGAAAGCGTAATTTCTATTAGGAAACTATATTAATTAAAATCTTCGAATTTTACCTATGAAGGAACCTATACACATTATTATAATAACTGAAATGCATAATAAATTATATTTCATAAAATACTATTACATTGTCTTTTAATCTATTGAAATATATCTAAATTAATGATATTAATGCTTATTATTATCTGCATGATGATGATTTTTAGATAGGATTAACGATTAATGACCATTGAAGATTAATGATCCCTGATATCAATGTAAGAATAGATTTTTGCATGATTATCTCGGGTTAAAAAATGACACTGTATGCACACGAATAGATAACGATGCTGAACATACAGAGGAGGAAATGGGTGCAAGGTTTAATTATCTGGATACTGCCAGAATAAAAGACAAGACCATAGTATCCGTGTTTATTTCTCAATGGAAAATTAAAATCTCAAAAATATCTGCATATAGGATCATATCTACTCTTGTCCAGGGCTGTACTAAGATCTTTTTTTGCTCTGGGCACAAACAAATTTTTGGTTTGTCTCCCCACGTTCCCCCTCTGTGAAAATTTATAGTGAAGAGAAAATTGCATAATTACAGTCATACAAAAACTGAAAAACTGGATAATAAACAAATTTTAAGAATAAATTCATAAACATTAATAATTGATTAACAATATTTGTATAATTATATACTAACATAAGAGCCTTTTAGAATAATAGTTACGTTGGAGACGATTTTTGAATTCATATAAAAAAGGAATATGGAAAATCTAGATTTTTTTTTCTTAATCGAATATATTCAGTTTTATTGATTTAAAACAAATTTGTTACACACACACACACACACATATATATATATGTATTTAATATCCAACAAACTTTTTAAACTGTTTTTATTTTTAACAATCTGTGTTCTACAACACAGATAACAACACAATTTCTGACGACAGAGGACATATTTGCTGCATGCATTTTATTTCAATAGAAATGGGAATACAGTTTAATAAGAAATTTTCATATTAATTAAAATAATGTTGTGAAAAATATTATGCTCCCTAAAATTTTCGTGACCAGGGCAAGTGCCCGAGTTCCCTTACGATAAGCACACCCTGTTTTTGTCAGTCCTAAAGGAGTTCCAAAAATACCCCCCCCCCCCCCTTTGCAAAACATTTAAGTTCTTAAAAAGTTCTATTCAGGGGCTTGAAATGTTGCCCAATGCATTTTGGAGATTTAAAAAAAAAAAAAAAAAAGGCTTTGAAAATGCGAATTCTTGGGTGAATTACGAAAAACTTGTTATTTCAATTCGAGATAAATTTCTTCTAATCCATTTCAATATTTTAGTGCAGATGTGTCTATGACGAAAGAAACTAAAAAATAAGAAAGAAAATATATAAAATTTTGGCAGTTATTTAGTCTTGTGTGTTGATTAAGAGGTCTAAAGAAATACCAAAGTTTATTATATCTATAGTAAGATGAGAAACTAAAAGTGTTTACAGTCATTTGCAAAAGGTCAGTTTCCGATTTTCAGTACTTTAACACATTGCATCACTTTTGCAGATTATTCCGTCATCTCATGTGCCGATTGCATCAGACGCATTCTACTGCCATAAATAAAGGTGCCCGGCACGTTTATCGCCAGTTGTTTATTGGATTTTGTCGTAGACAGTGCTGTTGTGTAATTATTGTAGTGGGTAAAAAACCTTCATTTACTGTTGCAAAAAGGTTTGAAATTTTGACCCAGCATAAAACTGGATTTTCTGAACATGAAATAAATTCGAGATAAATGTGAGCAAGACAGCTGTGCATCAAGCTATTAGTAAATTTAAAAATTGGGGAAAATTTATGCACCTTAAGAGTCGTTTCTTTTTCATACTTGGAGTAAGTCAAGGTTATCTTGCAGGTTTATGGGATGATGAACCAAAATCTTTGACCAAACGTCTTGAAATAGTACTCAAACTGACGTTGGTGCCTTTTGCAGCCAGAGAATGTGTAATCGCATTGCAGGAAGTTCTTGGACACACATTTTAGCACTTGGAGAAACATTTTTTTAACACTTCTGTCATCATTTATTGCGTAGCTCTAGCGCGACGCACTCGAAGATCAATTAACTCATGTTTCTGCTGTATTTGAATAATAATAAAAAAAAAAAAAGTATGAAAAAGTGGAACAGAAACTAGACCCTACCGGCTGAATTTCCAAGTTTTTAAATTAAAAATTTATATGTTGCTCTTTTATATGCCCAAAATTTTGAATAAAAATGCTATTTATTGTATAAAAAAAAAAAAAAAGATAAAATGTTCTTTTTTAAACCTTCGAAATCTATGTAACCTCTTAAGCAATGTGATAAAGTTATGATAAACAATCAGGGGTTTGTCCAGAGGTAAAAACCATGGACCGTGGGGTTTTGTGAAGGATGCTTCACAAAATTTAACATCTTAAAAAAGGACCCTTCACAAAAAAAAAAAAAATAATAATAATAAAAATAAATAAATAAATAAATAAATAAATAAATAAATTCTAAAAAAAGGACCCTTCACAAAGTTTGTTGTCTTAAAAAAGAATCATTAACAAAAATATTCCTCTTAATAAAGATCTTTGATAGATCTTTTTTATTTCGAAAACTAATCTTCCGGGGAGTGAACAGGCACCTGAATAATCGGCCATGCTTTTCTGTATTTTCTCAAAAAGCTAATATTCATTTTCTAATTTCTAAAAGGTTTCTATGCATATGTGTGAGTTTAGTTCTATAAAAGTGAACCTTCATTGTTTGAAAGAAAATGATTTTAATTTTGATTTTGTTTTTCAAAATTACATTTTTCACAATTTTACAAAAAAAAGATCCTAGACAAAAAGTTCAGAAGAACATGATTTTCACATAATTCTGATTCACAAAATTGTGTGTGTAGATTTTTTCCAATTTCTTCAAAACCGGACCCCGTCGAAAGAGTCTGGACAAATCCCTTAATGTATATATGTATGTATATATTGATGTATTAATTCGTTTTAATCTCAAATTCGATGGCTGTACATACTTTTTGCATTCATTTTTGAGAAATTGGGGCAAGGGACGTATTTTTTGATTTGAAGAACTAGTCCCTTCAGAACCTTCTCATTTTCCATTTTCTGCATGGGGGGAGGGGGGGGGGTCCCCTTGGTGAAGACCTCCATGCATTTTGAGATTACTTTTCATTTATTTATCAACTTACTTATCTCTCTCTCTCTCTCTCTCTCTATATATATATATATATATATATATATATATATATACATATATATGTGTATTTTTTTTTCCTCAAAAGTAAAAAGAAATAGAAAATGTGAAACGCTTAATTACACTGTTAATCGAAAATCTGGCTGTGCAATAAAAAATATTATGATGTTAAACAATTCATAAAACAAAGATAGGTTTAAATTTTAATATTAGTTGTTAAATTCAAAGTTTTTCATGGCCCTGTCAATAAATTTTCCTATATGCGCTCGTTTTTTCGTATATGACGTCGATTTCACGTCAGGTACGGACAAACATGTCGACATCCTGCGGTTGTGGTCCTGGTTTTTAGCTCATCAATGTTCCTCACTTTTCTCCTTTACAGGGTTACAGGAAATTCGAACCCTGTACGAAACTAATTGCCCACGAAGCTTTTTACAAATCCTCAAAGAAAAAAGCCAAAGCGTTATATCAGGTAACCTACACTGTAAAAAATATGTCCTATCTGCTGCCAGAAATTCTCTGTAATTTGAGAAAATGCGCGTAATTTACGAAAAAATTACGTCGACAGAACGTATTTTTTGTAATTACAGAAAATTTCTTGCAGCAAATAGGACATATTTTTTTACAGTGTAGGTGTAGCGTAGGTGGTCAAGGAATTGAGCAGCTTCGCCCAATCCATCTTCATGTTAAATATTCATTCAAAGAACTATGATCGATTGTACCCTATTTGCTAAATGAAACTCTATCGAAACCTTTGATCATGTATTATTCGTTCTTTAACGTAATGCAGATCTACATTTGCATGTTATGACTTTTCTTGATTCGGTTTCTTTTCATCATGAAAATAAATGTAGTTTGTCGTCTTGAGTGAATTCCTTGTCTCACAGTATGCTACATTAATTTTGCTTAAAAGATCCGTGTTTTCATGGCGCGTGTTGGCGTTTAATGAGGACCGTTTGAATTATAATTATGTGGTAACCTTTTCAAAAATTGTATGTGTTTATACGTAACATAACTGCAACCCATTTTTTCTCTACTATTTTGAATTTGGCTTCGACTAGAGCTCTGGCGAAATTAATGAAGAAATCGGAGCGTCTCTTCGTCATCTTGACTTGACCTGGGAAGTCGATGTTTCGGGCTCCCACTCCAATGCAATTAAAATCACTCCAATTCTAATTATGCAACAATGGTAACTTTATAAATTTGGTCACCTATACTTATGAGTAATGTATCAAATAAAAAATTCAATAAAATCTTTCGTGATTATCTACAAATATGCTTGGATTCATGAGCACTGTGTTATTGACAGGACACTTCGCAAGCATTCTAAAGATGTTTTCAAATGTAATTTCAAATAACTAACGGCGATCTACAGTGCAGCTACATATCCTAAAACTAGCAGTGAGGACGCGTCCAAAATGTTGGAGGGATGCCAGCTTGACCGACAATTTGAAATTTGGAAAACATCCAGTAATTCCGCTCTCTGTTATTGCTCATTTTCTCTGAGCCAGATGCCTGTCACCCATATTTTAGCATTGGACTCGTTGAGTTAACACTCGCTCAGTTGCTTCCATAATTTCATGAAATATGGTCGAAGAATAGAAATAGTCTTCACAATCGAAAACAAATAAACAACACACTTTACCTTTATGGAATCTCTTTGTATCTCACGGTATGCATAGGGGTTTCAAATCTCCATATTCGTACATCGTGGCACTTTACTTATGGCAGGAAGATGAAAGAAAGCTTCGTCGGAGAGCATTATGTGATTAAGAAAGTCAGTATTATCTATCCTCCTTCAGATGTCTATTCCAAAGTCCATTCTCTTAGGCCTATCGTCCGGTTCCAAGGTTTAAACAGGTTTAACTTTGTAAGCATGTATAAAAGTTTGTACCTTAATACTTTTCCAAGAAACTTTGTAACGGATTGTGGCACCCTTGTGATGAAGTGGTACCTCCGTCTTGCATATTTAGAACCTGCTGTAAGTGTGAGAGAATAAATACAGAGACTCAAATGTTTAACTTAACAAATATTAAATTAATTATCTCAAGTGGGGAAAAAGGGGCTACTCGTTAATCGTGCACTAAAATATAATTGATATATATATAAATTCAATTCAAATATAAAGAATAACTTTACATTACTCGTATACTTTCGGCAACATAACGGTGTGAAGCTTTACTTATACTTCTCGATAATCCTAACGACATTATCCTCTCTCGCCACGCAAAATTCCTTCAATCTCTTCTAAAACTCTTAAAAATCTTAAACTTCTCAAACAACTCCCTCACCTCACCAAAAACTCCCAAAGCATCGTTTTAATTCCCCTTATACTTTTCCAATTAATTTTAATTTTCTACGTCATATGACTTCTGACCACTTTATTCTATTTCTTTCTGGGCCGCGGCAGCCCAGTCGGTAGAGCGCCGGCCTCGTAATTGGAAGATTGCGGGTTCGGTACTCGAGCCGGCCAAAGACCGTCGTGTACACTAATGGTGGCTGATGCACGTAAAATCTGTCGTGGCCGCAATGTCTTCCATATTCCCATAAAAAATTATACCTCTGTGGGTCACCGAAGCGGGAGAGCCATCCCTTCCGTGGAGGATCAAAATTGAGATGGCATGTCTCCGGACCACCTCTAGGGGTATGTCCCAGACCGTCGCCAATTGCCCATCTGCGCAGCACTAGTGCAATGTAAAACCCAACCGACCAACCATCTATTTCTTTCTACTTGCTGTATTTCACAAAATCTGAAACTTTTACTTTATTTCGTAGAATACCTTCTTTAGTAGAGGAGTGACTCTTGACCGAAGATTCCTCGCAACTCTTATTTACGAATTTTTTACGGAATCTTCTCCTAACCTTACAACTTGTGCAGAGTCGAAACTTATATCCAATTCTCTTGTCGCTAATCTTATGCAGATCTCCTTCATCCCCTTCGGTTTGTTTAAAAAATGTCTCGTTAACACACTCAAAACTAAATCACTTATGCAGGGGCGTCCAAGAATCTTCTTATTTAAGAGACTTTAAGTTTCTAGAAACTTCTTTTTCCATTAGAAGATAGTGTTTCTCGAAGAAAGAACTTTTTGGTATATTCTTCTGTAATTTCTGTGTGCGTTGTTTATTTCGTGTCGCCTAACCGCCGTAAAATCTGTGCTTTCTTTTGTGGTGTTGTTATTCTCTTTGATACCCATTTAAATAAACATCACATCGAATGAAACGTTTAAAAGACACATCAGAAGTAAACATAACATCGTTTTCTAATCGCTGCCAAAAACAAAAGTGAGAATCATACAAATAAAAACACGTGCAGACGATATCTACAAAAGAAACTGAATTGAAACAGAAAAAAGAAATTGTATGTGGGATTGAGTGAGAGAGTTTGTACGTTGCGCTAGTATTATACTATCCGACATTGGCGACGACCTGGGACTCACCGTTGAGGATGGTTCGAAACACGACATCACAATTTTGACCCTCCACAGAGGGGATGACATTGTCAAGGGAAATATTTACATTATGAAAGAAAATATATGAGTTATTCTGTGCATAAAGGCTATAGTTTTGTTTATATCTTCATTATTTTAAAAATCATTAAACAGGAAAATGTGTGAGACTTTATGCATATATATATAGGGAAAACGTAAATTACCAAATATGAACAGATGCAATAGGATTAAAAAAAAAAAAAAAAAAAAAAAGATAAAATTAATGAGCTGCTTAAAAAAAATCAAACTTGGACGAAATCAAATTAAAATAAAATTTAAGTAAAAAATCATTTTTTAAAGTAAGAAGCTTTTTATTGTGAAGCCCTAAAAAGCATAAAATAAAATGTATTCTGGCAAAGACATGCTACAAAGAAATGAAAGTTTCAACACTAAGAAAATTTTAGAGAAAAATATAGGTACTTTCCTCTTACAAGAGATGAAAATTTTTTAATGTTCAAAATATTTTAAAAAGCATTCGAGACTAATATTCTTAGTTATTAGTTTTTGTAAAGTCATTCATTAGGCCAGAAATCTCAAATGTCTCGAAAGCTTTTTAAAATATTTTGAACATTAAAAAATTTTCATCTCTTGTAAGAGGAAAGTACCTATATTTTTCTCTAAAATTTTCTTAGTGTTGAAACTTTCATTTCTTTGTAGCATGTCTTTGCCAGAATACATTTTATTTTATGCTTTTTAGGGCTTCACAATAAAAAGCTTCTTACTTTAAAAAATGATTTTTTACTTAAATTTTATTTTGTGCTTTTTAGTTACAAAAAAAGGAAAAAAGCTTCTTAAGAAAACTAATTAAAATTTCTTAGGATATTTTGTAGACAACGGAAGATTTTCGTTTTTCAATTGACATTTTTTTCTATTATCTATCTGCAAAAAAAGTACTATATCGTCTTTCGAGGACCGAATCCGGGACCATCGCGTTATCAGCAGGACGCTCTAACCAAAAGTCTAAGAACTGTCAAGAAAAATCATAGAACATTCTAGAAAAATCTAACAAATACTTATACAAAAGAAATATTGCTCTCGAATGCTTTTTAAAATATTTGAAATATTTAAAATTTTTCATGTTTTGCAAAAGTGAAATATCTATATTTTTCTTTAAAATTTTCTTGTTGTTGAAACTTTTATGATTTTATAGCATGTCTCTGCAAGAATAAATTTTAATTTTAGACTTTTTAGGGCTTCACAATAATAAAAAACTTTTAGTATTATTTTTATTTTTTTATTTACTTACTTACTTATATTTTTATTTAATTATTTATTTTTATTTTTATTTTTACTGAAATTTTTATTTTGTGCGTTTAGTAACTCAAAAAGAAGTTTCTTTAAAAACTATCAAAATTCCTTAGGACACTGTGTAGGCAACGAATGATTTTCTTTTATCAATTGACATAGTTTCTATTAATTATTTGAAAAAAAGTAACACATCGGCTTGCGAGGATCGAACCCACGAGCATCGCGTTATCACTACGACGCTCTAACAAGCGACGAAAAATGTTGTTTAAATTTACGTTAAGGTGGAGACGCCTTCTTTTTCAGAATGACACAAAGACACGATGATAAAAATCCAATTTCAATAAAAAGCTTCTAAAAGAATATATATATATGTATATATAACTTTATATTTTGTGTTTTTTAGTATCTAAAAAAAGGCTTCTTAAAAATACTCTTTAAAAATTCTTAGAATACTGTGTAGACAATAAAAAATTTTCTTTTATCATTTGGCATATTTTCTATTACACATTTCATCTGTAAAATTTAGCACATTGACCCTTCGGGAATGGAACTCACCACCATCGTGTTAGCAACTTGACGCTCTAACCAACTGAGCCAACGAGTGACTATAAAGACTGCTGATATTTACTTTAAAGTTGAGGCGCCTTATTTATTAGAGTGACATGAAGACGCGATAACAAAATACAATTTCAATAAAAAGCTTCTAAAAAAATGTTTATTTATTTATTTATTTTTATTTAAATTTTTATTTTGTGCTTTTTAGTTACTAGATAAAAAGCTATTTAAATGAAATCTTCAAACATTTAAATAGGATACTTCAAACATTTAATTAGGATACTGTGTACGCAACAAAATATTTTCTTTTATCAGTTGACGCTTTTTCGATTAATATTTGCAAAAAATAACACCTCGGCCCGGCGAGGATCGAACACACGACTCTCGCACTGTCAACATGACGCTGTAACCAGCTGATTCATTAAACGATACAATGAATTGCTTACATTATATATATATATATATATATATATATATATATATATATATATATATATATATATATATATATATATATATATATATATATATATATATGTATATATATATATAATGGAAACGTCTTGGTTTTTTAACGTGACAAAAAGCCGATGACAAATCCAGTTTCATATAATAGTAATATATAATATACATATATACATATAAAGCTTCTAAAAATATTTTTTTATATATTATTTACTTAAAACATTTTATTTTGTGCTTTTTTAATATCTAAAATGTTTTGTGGTTTCCAATATCTAAATAAATAAATTTAAAAAAGTGCTTCATAAAAAAACTCCTCAAAAAATTCTTAGTGTAAGCAACGAAACATTTTCTTGTATCATTTGTCACATTTTCTACTAATCATCTGCAAAAATTAACGCGCTGGACCTTCTGGGGATCGAACTCATAACCATCGCGTTACTAACGGGATGCTCTTACCAACTAAGCCACAGAACGACAAACCAAACAGTTTATATTTACTTTAAAATGAAAGCACCTTGTTTACTAGCGTGACACGAAGACACGATGACAAAGTCAATTTCAATTAAAAACCTTCTAATAATAAGCATGCTGAATTCGTAACCACATCAGGAACATTGTGCGAATAGTGCATGCAAATTGGAGTTTTCTGTAAAATTAAGTGACACTGCAAATGATTCTTAAATTTCAGTGCCCAAGCTGTAATAAGAAAAGATGGTAAAAAGGAAAGAAATTATATATATATATATATATAGTAAGAGAATTTTTTTTTTTACATTCTTAGTAAATGCATGGAACTGGTGAATACAGTCAAAAAATAATACGGGTTAAAGTTCAAATTCTAACTCAGTAATGCTAGAAATTATAAACGTGGTGAATATAAATAGAAACAGGCCTTTATCATTAGTATTATTTATCAGAAATAGTTTAATTTAGTGTTTAAATACTATATATATATATATTAAATTATATATTTTTAGAATATTATATTTCGCAAAAGTACTTTCATATATTAAATTTATTTAATATTATAAAAGTATTTTCGCCTAGAAAAAGAATAGTTATATAAGGATTTAATGAAATAAATAATTGTGATGCTACCATCTATATTTATACTATTAAAATTATCAAAATACTATAATTGGTAAAAAGAAAGGATGTAAGTAAAATAAAATAATTAACTTTTCAGTTTATAATACTATTATAAAGTTATAATTTTTTAGTTAAATTACTAATCTAAGTAATATCTACTAATTAAGGTACTTTTTAGTTTAACATTAATATCATATTAAATTAAACTGATATACAGTTATATATTAAAACATTTTTATTTCTGAAATTTGTTCAAATTACTGTTCTATTATAAAGTTAACATAAGATTAAATTAAATTGATAAACAAACCGATATGAAAAATATATAGTTTATCCAATTGTATTTAGGTTGGCAATATAATTAATAGTTTTGATATTGACTACTTTAAACTACATAGCATTAGTAATTATGTTTAAAATATTTAAATACATGCAAAGAAATCATATACGAGAATAAATGCAACCCACCATCATAATTATGCATGTCATTATCAAAGCCATGATTATGCGAAGCCATTAAGTAAGAAAAACTTGTAATTTCAGTCATTCAATGTTTCTTTCTAGTATAAATGAATAGAAAATGGCAACAATGTATTACAGACGGTAGCAAAATTATTGAAGCACACATCCACATGTTTTATATATTTATCTTTTGTTTGTTTTGTCGCTAACTTCACTGCTCCGTATGAAAATTGCTTCTGACATTATTTCAGCATATTCTTATGTAAAATGACCTCCTGAATCCTAATAGGACGTCCATTTTGCCCCATCACTCACCGTATTTTTGGAACGGCACTCCTATTTTTATGATTTTTCGGTGATTTTATGGCTATAAAATTTGATTTTTAGATGAGGGAGATTATTTTAACCGTTAAATATCTTCTGAGGGGCTACAGAGTTGGAAAATTGTAAAACATGGACATTTGCGACAAGGGGAAAAATTTGGTGGGGATTTGCCACTGAAATTATGTATTACATATCTTATATATTTTTAATATTTTATCTTTTTAAATTTATCATTTTTTTGTTTTTGTTTTTAGATGTTAAATTAATTCTTTTTCATTCTTCAAATCAAATTCATGGTCATAAAATTATCGAACAGGGGGGAAAAAATGAGGGAGGGGGTGGTGTTTTTTAGAAAACGGTGGGTGACTGGGCAAAATGGTAGTCCTATTCGGATTCAGGAGGTCATATTATATAAGAATCAGCAAAAATGGTATCAGAATTCAATTTTTTTTTTTTTTTTTTTTTTTTTTTAACAGAGCATCATCAACTTACTTTTTTATAAAAAGCATAAAAACTAAGATCATGACTTGACAAATATTTGCTTAACAAATCAGTATTAGGTGCACATCTTTTAGATACGAATTATTGCTAGTACTTTAATAATTTTGCTGCTGTCCGCAGATAAAAATGTTTCTCAAGAAGAAACTTAATAGGTCGATTGTTACAGTATAACAAACAGTTATAATTAATAAATTACTGTAGTTACAATCTGGACAAATTTTGTAAAAGAGTATCTTGAAAGTGCTTTAAACTTTCAACCTTATTCAGTTTATTCATTTTATGCAAATAATTATGAACCGGATGAGTTTAAGCAATTATTTATTTATTTAAATGGACCGGAAAAGCCCTATCTCCGCTATGTTAAATAATTACCAATTTCATGTAGTGCCTTTTTCTCAGATTTGGTGAAAGATATAATTATGAATTTTTTATGGCAGTTAGAATAGCATGTTTTACATACTTTAATAGTCCATTTTCTTTCTAAGTGAAAATGAAAAATTATTATTAATTATTTATTGAAAATCACTTTTAAATTACCATTTTTGGTAAATTTTTATTCTCTGTAATAAATAATTCTCAACAAATTATCAAACCCATATATTAATGCGTACAATATATCCTAATACAAGTGTCATCCGAATTTTTTAGTTTCATAGATATTGAAAAAAAAAAAAA
The DNA here is from genome assembly GCA_963930645.1 of Salticus scenicus. NCBI lineage: Eukaryota > Metazoa > Arthropoda > Arachnida > Araneae > Salticidae > Salticus > Salticus scenicus. The sequence goes on from OZ005649.1 coordinate 36,064,940, forward strand.
AAAAAAGATCACCAACCGGAAAAGTTCATGTTTTGATAAAAACTCATTTAAGTATTTAATTGAAAACAAGTGAGAAGTGCATTAAGAAAGAATGAAAAATTCCAATCGTATAGATGTATATACACAAACATGTAGGGTATATGTATATGTTGTAAAGATAAAAGTTTTAAACTATTTAATGATATAAAAAAGCATAAATTGTTCCATTGGTAGAATTTCTCTTACCTGGGCCTCTTAAAGTGTTTTTAGTTGTAAATTGGATTTTACCATGTGAAATGCTTTATATTATTTTGACTCAATAAATTTAACTCTTAAAATCTAAAAAAAAAAAGTGTACTTTACTTATTAGTTTGATAATGTATTATTAGGAATATACATTATCATTCCAAAGCTAGGAAAACATAATATTCATTATTCATTCCCTTTCGTTGAAAAGTATCACCTAACATAACGATTAACTCGGGTGTACATATTCATTTATATTTTTAGCATGACTGCACTGATGGCTAAAAATTATTAGAATATTTGAAGAAATTTCAATTTTCTTTCTTCCCCCCCCCCCTTTTAATGCATGCAATAATTTAAGAAATATAAATTGATTTGTTACCAAACTTACCAAGTTTGACTGTCATGTTTTCTAAAAAAGGCAGTACATAATTTGAAAACATAAAACGAACTAAAAATCTGCTATGTTGTTAAATAAACCTTTATATCTCCATGACTATACATGGTATTCTCATTCAAATCAATATAGATGTTTAAACCAGTGGATCTGCAGATCAGGAACCTCAACGTCCTATTTGCAACACGCATTATTCAACAGATCATTTTATTTTTTTATTCCTTATTATATAATATATATATATATTGATTCGATTGATTTGCTACCAGGGGTCGATCCAGGTAAAAATTGGAACCCATTTGTTGCCCCTTCAGAAAATTCAAATCTCTAAAATGGGACCCTTAAAAAAATTCAAATCTCTAAAATGGGCCCCTTCACAAAATTCAAATCCATAAAATGGGTCCCTTCACAAAATTCAAACCCATAACAACAGCCCTTTCACAAGGTTTATTTAAAAAAAAAAAAAAAATGATGATTTTGTAAAAATTTTCCTCGTTAACAGTTTTCCTCGTTTAATGAGTGTCTATACTTGGTTCAATAATATGCTGTTAACTTGATTTTAAACATTAGGTAGAGTAACTGCTAAAGTGAAAGGTTTCGTGCGATAATTCTTTTTATCGCAAAAAGAAATAAAATTTCACAAAAATAATTTGCTTTTCACAAAAATGGGCCCCAAAACTTAAAACCTGGATTAACCCTTGGCTACATAAACAGAAACGTTTCCGAGAGGGGCTGCCGCCTCAGCCTCCTCAACCCCCCGCTTTCTTTATCTATCTATCTATCTATCTATATATATATATATTCCTAATAACTGATTGTCTTGTATTAATTCCCTGTAATTCATAAATATTCGTACGAATTTCATGTAAAATGATTACATAACATATCGGAATTATTTTGTATAACCCCGTAAATGAATTACCAATTCTATGTCCACACTTCTCCACTGAAAAACATTCTTTTAAAATTCTAATAAAATTTTATTATACATATTTAACGAGGTGTAAGCATGTTAAAATACACTTTTAAGAAATACCGACAAGACCGTAATAGTACGAAATCCTTTTATGTATCCCAGAAAAGGAGACACAGTAATTATATTCACTAAAAAGAATACACATATTTAATTAATTACAACTCATTAATATTTCAACCTAATTTGACATCATTTGGATGATTACACTACGTCATCGGAATTCTTTTGTGGGGTCCTATAAATAAATTATTTAGTCTATACATATTCTTTTTCCAGAGTAAGCATGCTTTTAAGCATCTTTATAATGTATTTTAATTCCATTCTGTTGAGTGCATCATAAACGCATTAAAGTGCGCTTAAATAAAAATTTGTTCATGCGATCTAATGTCACGAAATTCTTTTGTGTGTCTTGTAAGCGAACCATAAACATTGCATACACCAGTAAAAAACTATTCAGCTTATTCTACATTTTTCATGAATAATTGTTCGAAATATAACATAATTTGGCTGATTACGTTACATTGTCAGAACACTTTTGTATAGTCCTGTAATTAGGAAGACTAAGTGCACATATTTTCGGCAGAAAACATAAGTTTAAGCATTTCGGTAACGTACGCTAATTTTATTTTGTTGATAGCAAAGTAATGATGTTAAAATGCGTTTAAACGGAATTCATCCCATATGCCATAATGATAAAAATTTTGACGTGTCCCTGTACACAATTCATAAAAAATATAGACATAAAAATATTATATAGCTATTTCTATACAGAGCCTGAATGTGTGTGCCAATTTGCAAGTCAATCGGTTGATTTTTGCGGCCCCCTATTGTGGTTACATACAAATTCTGCCCGTAAGAAAAAAATTTGCGTGTCCCTGTACACGAACTACAAATAGAATACATACCCAAAACTATACAGCTAAAATTCTATGTAACTCATAAATATGTGTACCAAATTGAAAGTCAATAGCTTGATTTTTGCGGTGGCTCTCGCGGTACATACAAATTCTTTCCATAGGCCGCAATGATAAGAAAAACTTTGGCGTGTCCCTGTACATGAATTACAAATGGGATACTCACCCAAAACTATACAGCTGATTCTGTGGGGCTCATGAACATGTGTACCAAATTTCAAGTCAATTGCGTGATTTGTGCGGCCGCTATCGCGCGTCAGACAGACAAACAAACACACAGACTGATCCCAAAATCTTTTTGAGTCTCAACAGAGGGCCTCCACTGACGGTTCGAAAAAAAGGCATTATAAATACTACAGTAACGACGCATTTCAAGTTTTTTTTTTTTTTTTTTTTTTTTTTTAACAAGATGGTTATATGCATATTTTTTTTTTCTTTCATTTGTTACTGGTCTACTTTTAACCTACTGAAAAAAATTCACTGAAGTATATGAAGTATAACATATTCACCTCTGAAGCTCCGAGAAAACCCTTAAGAATTTCTCTGGAAAATCGGAAATTGTCGAAGATCCTATGAGTAGAAATATTTATTGATAGTCAGTGTATATTTGGTATAAGCGGAATTACTACTGGCACAATGACATAAATTTGAAGACTATCACGACATACATTCGGTCAAGCATTCACTAGAAGAGGGATCAACGTCTGTATTGAAATGTTCTCATTTGGACCTCTAAACAACTACGAGGATTAATTACATACAATTGCATGTCGCATTGACAAGGATATCTTTAAACAGTTGAAAAGAAATTTTTCTAAAATTTGGCATTTCTTTCTTGGCTAAACCTCTTTCTTGGCATGGATATACCTTAAAATATACAACTTTTACTGTAATTTATTCACTGTAAAACTACATACTAGTGAGATAACTTTCTAGGTTTAAGTTATCTCACTGGACAAATAGACTAAAATCAAGCAGGATGTCTCACTTATAAACCAGCATGGTAAAAACCCTAAACCGTTTTCAATCATAAAATTAAACGGTTGCATTTCATAAATTTTAGTCAATTCCCAAAATTTTAGTGTTTTCCCAGAAACTTAATAACATAGGAAATTTATTATTTTAAATATTTTTAAATATTTAGACACATTTTATTTTCTCTGTTAAAATACACATGTCTAATGAGGACGTAAGACATTTTATTGGTAACTGAAGCAGATGTCCTGAATACGATTTAAATAGTTTCAGAAAATGTCTGCCTGTCTGCATGTGACCAAAATATTGTCACAACTGTAGATCAAAAATCAATGTACATAATTCCATAAAAATTTGTATTTAGTTGCAACTTGGCATAAATTGGCACCTATCAACTTTGGGTGCATATCGATCATAAACTGGCGCGGCACAACTGTGATTTTTTTCCCTTAAAAGAGTGGCTTATATACAGATTCAGCAGTGTATAAATAAATACACTGAATTTAATATGTGAGAGGATTATTATGAACAATAGAAGCTCTTTATTGTGGAGCCCTGAAAAGCATAAATAAAAAATTTATTCTTGCAAAGACGTGCTATTAATAAATGAAAGTTTCAACACTAAGAAAATTTTAGAGAAAAATATAGAAGTTTCACTTTTGCAAGTGATGAAAATTTTCATCTATTCAAAATATTTTAAAAAGCTATCGAGACCAATATTCTTAGTCATTAGTTTTTACATAAGTATTTGTTAAGCCATAAATTTCAAAGGTTTCGAAAGCTTTTTAAAATATTTTGAGTATTTAAAAATTTTCATCTCTTGCAAAAGTGAAACTTCTATATTTTTCTCTAAAATTTTCTTAGTGTTGAAACTTTCCTTTATTTATAGCACGTCTTTGCAAGAATATTTATTTATTTATTTTTTAAGCTTTTCAAGGCTCCACAATAAAAAGCTTCTACTGTTAAAAAACGTTCTTTTACTTAAATTTTTATTTTTTGCTTTTTAGTTATAAAAATTTTTTCTAAAAAAAACGAATAAAAAATTCTTAGGATACTGTGTAGACTTTGAAAGATTTCCTTTTATCAATAGGCACCTTTTTTAATTAATTACCTGCAAAAATTAACACATCGGCTCTTGGAGAATCGAACCCACGACATGTTCTAACCAAAAATCAACGAACAGTAATGAAAAAGTCATAGAACATGCTAAAAGATTCCAACAAATACTTATAAAAATAATATTGTTCTCGAATGCTTTTTAAAATGTTTTGAATATTTAAAAATTTTTATATGTTGCAAAGTGAAATATTTATATATATATTTTAATATTTATATTTTTGTTTCAACAATTTTCTTATTGTTGATACTTTTATTTAATTTTTTATATCATGTCCTTTGAAGAATTTTTTAAAATGAATTTTAGAGCTACACAATGAAAATTTCCAGTTATTATTATTATTATTATTACATTTTTATTTTGTGCATTTTGGTAACTAAAAGTTGCCTCTTAATATATTAATCAAAATTTTTTAGGATAGTGTGTAGACAACGAAGGATCTTTATTTTATCATTTGACATTTTTCCTATTAAATATCTGCAATAAAGTAACACATCGGCCTTCGAGGATCGAACAACAACCATCGCGTTATCAACATGACACTCTATCCAATTGAGCTAACAAGTAACGAAAAAAAGTGCTAACATTTATGTTGAAGTGGAGGCGTTTTGTTTTTCAGTGTGACACGAAAACACAGTGACAAAATCCAATTTCAATAAAAAGTTTAAAAAAAAAAAGGATTTATTTATTTATTTATTTACTTACTTACTTAAAACTTTTTATTTTGTGATTTTTTAGTGTCTAAAATATTTTGTGTTTTTTAATATCTAACAAAAAAAACCTCTTCAAAAATCCTTAGGATACTGTGTAGTCAACGAAAACTTTTCTTTTATCAATTGACACCTTTTCTACTAAATATCTGCGAAAGTTAACACGCCGTACCCTCGGTGATCGAACTCTCGACCATTACGTTATTAACCTGACGCTCTGACCGACTAAGCCATGGAGCGACAAGCAGATTGGCTTATATTTACTTTAAAATGGAGGCGCCTTGTTTATTAGCGTGACACGAAGACGCGATGACAAAATCCAATTTCGTATAAAAAGCTGCTACTAAAAACTAGCTGATTCAATTTAGGTACATATCGTGCTGTTGTGCTGCAATTTACTCCATGTACTGGAAAACTATATCTCAGATTCTATAGGGTATAATGAACAAAACTTGATATATGAGATGTTCATGAAGAAAAAGAATGCCTACTTAATTTGCGTGTATATGTATATCGACCTACTCTGCTGACACTATTACTCACCTTCTGTGATTTTTCAAATGGTCACCTCTCAGAATCTATTACCTAAATTTGCATTAACTACATAAGTAACTCTTTATTGTGAGAAGCTATGATTAAATTTTTGTGCTTGTTAATAGGTAAGTGCACTATAATATATACCTATTATGTAGATTGATACAGAAGTTTCGTGATGACGACAACAGATTAGTCTCTTTCATTAAAGAAAATCCAGTTTTGAAAAGCATTTCTATTTATATAATGAATAAGTACAAAATGAAATGTAAATGGATACACATGATGTATTACATTGTGTTATTCCTGATGCATAAATCAAAAATATCGAAATTGATGAATAAAAAACTGTCGACATGTTCTCTTAGCGAAAATATTTGTATCATTAAGTAAATGAACTGTTTATTTATGCTGCTTTGTATTTAACAAATGATATATTTTCCGCTTCTAGATGATCTTTTCGTGAAGATCGTGTTCGCATGAGGTCATCAGCGAAATTAAATCTCAATATCATCGCGGAATAGAGTGATAATATCGATAAATATGTTCTTAATAATGTAATTTAAATCTAATATTCTTCTTTCATTAAAATGTTGTTTTAATATGAACATACGTTTTTAGAGGAAGAATGGCTAACTCGCAACCCTCTGGCTACACGAGGCTTGCTCTGTAAAATTCTATAGTCCGCTATAGAATTCACGAAATTTCTAATTTAATACTTTCTTTCAACACACCAAAATTGTATAAGTTATTATATTTTATACTAGCAATCTTTGCCTACTTCGTTCGTCACTATATTACGAGGAATTTAAAAAATATGTCAGTATATTTTAAATCATTTTATAAATAGAATGTAAAAGCAATAACTTCGAAATCTCTTAAAAACTCTCGTCTCATCCACATGCCTTCGACCGCGTCTTCCCCGCCTACACTATATCGATTCCTGGTTCCGACTACTTTCATTTGTGCCTTAACTGGTTATTTCAATTGCTGTTATTCAATAATTTGACATTGCTAGTATCCAAGAATTACGCTTTTCGGTCAGATTATCATCTTCACTCGATGACAACAGGTGGCAGCACCAGATAATCTTCACAGCTGAAAAAAATGTAATTAATTATTTTTGTGGTTTAAGATACTGTGAAGACACTGAAAGATTTTCTTTTTCAATTGGTATTTTTTTTATTAATTACACTGGTCTACAGTTGTTCGGTAACAACGGTCAAATTATTATTTTTATTATTAATTCCAATTTTTATTTAAATATCTGCAAGTAAAAAGGTCCCACCACATCACATTTTTCTGTTAGAGTATCAGAAAATGGCAATTTTTACGATTTTCACTGTATCACAGGTGGCAACCCTTACTGCTGGCAACCCAGAGTTCTGGCAACTCAAAGTCCCGGCAACCATGTTTGTTCCATTTTTTTGTTGAAGTATCAGAAAATGGCAAATTTCACTATTTTTTTTAATGATTTTTACAATACAGTCGACAGCAAAAGTATCCGAGCACTAACCAGTAATTCCGATATCAAAAAAGTACATTTAATACTATTTTGTTAAATAAATCCTTGTCGAATCATGTCCTTAGACTGACTAAGAACATGACTCGACAAGGATTTATTTAACAAAGCAGTATTAAAGGTACTTTTTTTAGACAGTGATTATTGCTAGTGCTCAGGTACTTTTGCTGCCGACTGTATCACACATCGTGCCTACTGTATCACACATCACCTTTCGTGCTATCAACCTTGCCTCCTGGCCATCCTCTCTGCTGGCAACCCCTGTTTGGCAACCCTGTATTCGTACCTGTTTTTTTTTTTTCTGGTATTCTAGTTAACAGATATTCTTTGTTAAGTATGATTGTGCTGTTTTATTGTTAAAGTTTCATGTTCAAAATGGCAAATTTTCAGTGTAGAACTTAATAAAACCGTACCCGATAAGTTTTGCTGCATCTGTGAACTATTCATGTTAAAATCACAAGGTAGACATTTAACACAACACGTAAAAAAGCCTATTTTTTGTATTTTGGTTTTAAAATAATAAATAATAACAATTCAATCATTTAGTGTATTTTCCATGTTTTTACGTTCTACTTAGTCTACAATATGTATATTATCTCCATATTAACAGTATTCCATGCTAAATTAGTAATATTGATAGTAATAATGCATGTCTTCTAAAGACTTTTTTACATTGCTTCCAGTACAGATTAAATAATCGTAACAAAAAAACTGTACGTGTTACAGATTTTTCTCTACTATGTTTGAATTCTGCACTGCAGAATTAGTTGAAAATAGCTAATTTCATTTCTGTCACCCCCAAAAAATGTTTTTTTGTCGACCAGTGTTATCTATAAAATATAGCATATTGGCCATTGGAGGATCGACCTCAAGAAACAGCCTTATGCTCTAACTAACTGAGCCAAAGGGCTACGAAAAGTCTCTTTACTTTTACGTTTCTGTCTCTGGAGACAAATATTTCAGAAATTTATGGATTTTAATTATCTAAAGAAAACTAGTCAAAATTTCAAAAATCAGTCTTCGAGGTGCATTAGAAGAGGTTAATACGGACCGCTATAGGAAATTCTGTAGCTCTGCGATCAGTCATTTGCCTGAAAAGCGACGGACATACTCACACACATAGTATTTTATTATATGTAGAGACTAGCAGGCTTTGCCCGCTTCGCTGGACATTAAACTTAAATGAGTTGTCAAAATCCCATATCTTTATTAATAACCCACCCTTACAGCACAGTTAGGCTTAACTTATCCACAGTACATCTTAAGGACGTTTCTAGGATGTCTTTTCATCCAGAAGACATCTTGAAGATATTCTGGGGAAGCAATGTGCTGTCTGGGCAAGTTCTCGCTGTGATTGGTAGAGGTTTTCTCGCTCGCAAAGTGAGGAGTCTAGGTCTCCACTGTCTTCGGCACAACTTACCCACTTCTTACTTCCCCTTCCTCAGCGGGTGAGTTCGAAGTTTTGCAAAATCACACTAATGTACATAATGCGTACACTTAATCAATATACAGTCTGGGTCCCCACTGCCTTAGGCACAACTTACCCACTTGTTACTTCCCCTTCCTCAGTGGGTGAGTTCGAAGTTTTGCAAAATCCCACTAACGTACATAATGCGTACACTTAATCAATATCCGCACACCAAAATTCGCCATTCTAAGATAATTCAAAGCGAATTCAAACGGAAAAACATGTTTTTACACATGTTTATTGGGAACGACTTCAGTATAAACCCACAACGATATTTGGCGATTTTTTTTGTTGGCGATTATGGCTAAATCATAAATCATATATGATAAATGATAAAATCATAATCTAAATCATAAATCCAAAATAAACAAAATATTAGGCTGCCATATTATATCGCAAACAGTCCAGAACGACATCGTTATCCTTCAAAACAACGCCAAAGAAAAATCGCCAAATTCAGCTGTGGGGTTATACAGAAGTTATACCGTTTATTGCCCTCCGACTCCGAGAAGGGGGGGGGGGAGATTTAGAATTTCGTGAAATCCAGTTACAATAAGTGCCGGATGCAAACAAACAATTTACGCACCAAATTTCGTGACCACAGAAGTCTTTAATAGAAAATATAAATAAATAAGTACAAAATGCACAGCTTTAGTATGGGAACCCTTTGGTGACTTTAAATATTTTAAGCCATTTTTGCGATGAACTGAATTGGCTATCTCAATTGTGCAATCAAAGATCTTGGCGAGAAACGTCCGAGCTACTTCGGTTCCGAATTTCAAATTTTGCCAAAGGGATCCAATACTAAAGCTGTTCCATATCGAATCTAGGTTGAAAACGGAAAAAGGGTAAAATAAATTAGAAATATCAGACCTATATTTATAAATTTGGTACCAAATGAAAGAGGCGATTTTTCTGAATCCAGGGGTGCAAACAGTTTTTCGATGCGACAATTAGATATTAAAAAAATAACTAAAGTATGAAATTTAAGTGGCAACGGAAAAACGGAAAAAGGGGAAAATAAATTAGAAGTATCAGACCTATCGTTACAAATTCAGTACCAAATTAAAGAGATGATTTTTCTGAATCCTGGGGTGTAAACAGTTTTTCGATACGACAATTAGATGTTTTAAAATTAACTAAAGTATGAAACTCAGATGGCAAAACTTCATTTAAATCTTTTCATAATTTGTAGTGCGATTCACGCGAATGAAAAAAGTCTTTATCTTAAAAATTTATTTTTGCATTTTATTTTTCCATTCAAAGCGTTTTAGTGAAAAAATATTTATGGCGCATGCGCAGGCGTTTTTTACCCACAATTTAAACACTAATCAGAATTTTGAAAATTTCTATAGATATAATTTTAAGTTGGGTGAAGACCTAAGTTTCTGCCAAGCGCCGTTGAATTCCGTCCAGCCGTTCTCGAGTGATGCCCGGACAAACGTGTTTTAGTCTTTTACCCCCCAGGGGGGAACGGGGGAGAATTTCTGAAAAGTTGATGGATATAATTTTAAGTTGGGTGAATACCTAAATCCCTGCCAAGCATCGTTGAATTCCGTCCAGCCGTTCTCAAGTGATGCCCGGACAAAAAAAGCGACATTCGGACACGATGACACACACACAGACACACACACACACACACACAGGCAAAATTTTCTGAAGTCATTTTCGGCTTTCATGGGGTGTAAAACGTGAAGATATCGCAAAATTTTTCGATTCCGACAAATTTACAGACAAAACTCTGATTTTATTAATATAGATAGTCAGGGTATGTACGGGGCGCAGTCTATGAACAGAATAAGGTGTCTTAATCAGTTCAATTAAAGCATTTATGTTTCATTCAAATCATGGCCCGGGAAACAACAGAGAATGTCCTATATATGTTTCCATGAACCACCGTTTCTTTCGGAGTCGAGTGATCCGAGAGGTGTTTAGCAATTAAAACTTCTGCAAAAACCTGCTGTGATGGTTTATGATTTCGCTTTTTGTTCGGAAATCCTCGTTTCTGATTAGTCTCCAGTATATTCCCAGGTCTCACAAAAATCTTTCCAGGTTTTAAATTTATGCAATTTCTAACCACAGTTAAAGTCAAATCACGCTTACGTCTGCGACTAATTAATGTATTAAAGTTCTTCCATTCTTTGATTCTTGAGTAATAAATTGTCTTGCTATTAAATTTAGTTTACAAGGGAAATTGCTAAGTTAAGCGCTCTATAATTTTAAATAATGATATTATATATATATATATATATATATTTAATATATATATATATATATATATGAAAGGGATAAAAACAGAAATTACAAAGGAGTGATAGCTTTTCGACAAACGTACGCCGGGAGACGTAAAATCCCGAACGGTGATCACAGAAGTTTCTGAAGATAGTCCAAGCCTTGCCATGAACCCCCTTGTCTTGCCATGTCGCCCCAACTTTGCCATGTTGAAGAAAATAAAGCAATTTCGTTCAATATCTCCTAGTATTTATTGTGTGCCTGACGGACAGCTCGTCACCGTTCACCCCGATGTTTCATATTGTATATATATGGAAAATGGTTTGTGTTACTAACTGGGAGGGGACCATCCAATTGCAATATTTATGGCTTGGAGGAACCGACCAGGACATAGGCCTAATGTCCAATCCATACCTTCGCGCAGAGCAGCTGTTAGTAATTCCTAGCATTACAAACCAACACAGATGGGATCGCACCAAGACGTATTGGCCAATGTGGTGTGACTTGGCACACTCCTCCTTTATATTTCAAAATGCCTGTTTCATATGTACAATGGCCCTCAGTCCCCATCGTCCGAAATGTCCCTGCTCTGGGCAGCAAGCAGGAAAGCAAGAAGGCTGAGGACGCGAAGAATCATCGGTGCAGCTGCCAAGGAATGTCGCGAAACAATGACTGAATTCTACAAAACTTCATATTTTGTTGCATCTTGACATAAATTTGTGCGATTTAGGTTTAGACTTATATGGCACAACAAGTGGTACTATTATGTTGCAATTTCCCCATTTAGAGAAATGCTATATCTGAGCTCCTATAGTGTACAAATGTCTAAAGCTTGATTCGAGAGAGAGTCGTTATGATAAACTATGCATATTCAATTTGCATGATTATCGGGCGACAGGTGGTGCTGCTATACTGCAATTTTACCCGTTTACGGGAAAGTTGTACATCAGTTATTATCATGTACAAATGTATCAAACTTGATATTCGAGATGGATATTACGAAAAATTATACTGATTCAATTTGGGTGTATATCGGCTCGCAGGTGGTGCTGCTGTTACTGACTTTCTCTGGCTTGCCAAATGGTTATATCTAACCATGTATTTAAAAAACAGCATATGTAAAAATTGTGAAAGCTATGCGCATTAAATTTTTGTACATATTGACTTGTAAGTTGCGCTGTTTTATAGAATAATATATTGTAGTGATCACTAGTTCTTTCTCCTCAGACGTGCATTAATATTACACGGCCACACCATTATGTGATGTAATTTATTTTTTAGCTCGATTCATTTACATTATAATTCCAGCTTTGAATTTATTCAAGCAAAGAATTTCAGAATGAAAAAAAAAAAAAAAAAAAAAAAAAAGCCTCGACCAAGGAAAGAAAATTAACTTAGAAAATTTAGCTTGAGAGGTACTTGCACTTTCACCTCCAACACCCAAAATTTAGAAGCCTTTCTTCATTAATGTGTTGCACTTCCTGGAAAAGGCGTGGTCTCTCGATCATTTTCTTGCTCTATTTGGGATTTAATTCTTTCTTTTTCATTTCTTCTGTTCGTGTAGTAGATTTTGTTAGCACACCTACTACATTTAGTATTTCAACATTTTATATATTAATAGATGAAAATCAGTCAGGTATGACGGATAAATAAATAAATAAACAAGTAAATTTTAATTAAACTTAAATTTTAATAAGGGTAATCCTTTCTACTGTGTACTACCATTTTTTTTCGATAAATATTATAAATTAAAATAATAATAATAATAATAATAATAATTAGAAAAAAAAAAAAAAAACTATGAACGAAATTCTGTCTATGACATAATTTAATTTAGTACGACAGGGATACTTATATTTGTATTTTAACATCCTTTCAAAATAAGTAAATAAATAAGTAATAATAATAAAAATAATAATAATAGAGGGCGCTCAGTAAAATTCTTAAACACATATTCAAATAATGTATTGATTTTTAATTCCAAATAAATTAAGAAAATTTTAATACATTAGTTGTGTAGTGTCTTCCCTTAATTGCTTAATACTCATTTACTAAATATTTTAATTAGTAAAATAGTCTTAATAACAATTTCGTATTTATTATTAATAAAGATTAACAGTTTCAATTTCTACAGAACAAAACATAATATTAAAAAAAAAAAAAACTATAAACCAATTCGATATTTAAATTGTACTCAAAATTCATCACAGATTAATTAATTAATATTAATCCATTAATTTCTCAAAAATATAATTAATATCAATATACTCATCTTATAAATCGGAAAATAACACACATTTTAAATAAATTTCGCAGTTTTAGTCTAAGAATATCTAGTCTAAGAAGCACTAGTCTAAATAATCAGGAAATATTCAGCCAAGACCCGTTCGCTCTGTGGTCAGAGTACACAACTACGGACCCGAAGGTTGTGAGTTCGCTCCTCGCCGATAGGAAGTGAAATATATATATATATATATATATATATATATAGTTTCATCTATTCAATGTTTGAAAAGGTTTTCAATATATATATAAGTTTTTACGGATTTCACAAAATATTTTAAGATAGAGTAAGAAATTAAATGGTAAAATAGGATATTGGCAGGCATTTTCGAAGTGGAACACTGTAAGTTGGTAACGACTCAAAATGACAGATTGAAAGAAATAGTCCTGTCGTACTAATAACACAGATCTACAGAAATGAAGTTTACAAAATTTGATTTGATGATTTTAGCTGATCTTTATGTTTTTTGATGTACTGAAACCGAAAATGCAGCCCATTTTTCTGTATCACGTATGAATTTTTGTCAATACAGGGCGTTTATCGACATATTTTCTTACATATACCATCACAACAATAGGTTGGTTGGTATGGTTTTACGTCGCACTAGTGCTGTACAATTACAACAATAGGTATCCATGATTAATTAATCATGGAAACATACTATAAAACTTACAATATAATTATATTGGTGGAAGAGTAATGGAAGAAATTGTATGGGTACCTTGGATTGACAAAAATCTATACGTGATAGGGAAAACTGGCTTCATTTTCGGTTTCAACACACCAAAAAACATAAAGATCAGCCAAAATTTTAAAATCAAAATTTTACATGTGGACCTGTGTAATAATAATAATAATAATAATAATAATTGTGTCAGAGACAGAATTTAATTTAGTACGATTCTCTGTAAAAAAATTTATGTAAGATTACACAACAACATTGAAGCAATTTACTTGCCACAACCAAGTACAGAAATGTTACCAACTATAATTGTATAACTGTAGTATGTTACACAGTTAAATTATGTTTCGTTAAAAAAGATATGTATTTCATACGTATGCAAAATCAGTGGACAACATGAAGTCAGAGGATAGTACGTAGAACTAGTAGAAAATGAGACTAACGAAATGTCTGATAACGAAATATCTAACGAAATGACATTTCCGATTCTCTCTCTTAAAAATGAAAACTTGACAAATAAAGTGGGTCTAGGGATTTTCTGAAATATGACAAATGACTTTTATTCATCACACTCTATTAAAAAGGATCTAAAGTTATGTAATTTTAGTATCTAATATTTCAAAATAAATAAAATATTGGAAAACAGAAGCTACAAATTGTAACTTAAAATTTGTGCATGGTACTTCATTTTCTTTAAAACTTAGTACAAGGGAAATAAAAAGTCTGACAAAATTATGTCATATTGAGGTAATGACAATTTTTTAATATTATAAATACATTTTTCATTAAAAATTGACACTTTCACCGACAGTATATTTCGTACATATTTAGATTAAGACTTTTGACATTTTTTTTTTATTCTGTCACTTATTCTATCCAAAATTTGCAAGAAGAATTTGGGGTTAAGTTGTTATCATAGCTTTGATTGTTTTTTAAAATTTATGATCAATGTTTAAGTGCTCTTTGATTGGATAGTATTTAAGTACGATTTGCAAGAACAAATTATTGACTAAATTGCAATGCTTCTTCTTTTTTTTCTTCTTCTTTTTTTTCCCCCCTTAAAAATTAAAAATGATCATAACCTCATCGTAGTTTTGTCCTTTCTAACACTAAACTGTTAAAAATGATCACATATTGATGATATGAGTTCTGATAGAGAGAGAGAGAGAGAGAGAGAGAGAGAGAGAGAGAAAAGAAAAGAAAAGACTAATGAAAGCAATTCTTAAATCATATATTGTAATGAAATCTATCATTTTTTATCCATAGAGCATATTTTAAAAGATAAAAAAATAACTTTAGAAATGGAAAAGGTTCTTTTATGGGGAATATAATGCAAAATAATGCCGAATTTCAAAATGCTGCATGCGAATTCTAAATTATTTTAAGCCTTCCATTTTTTTACTATGCGTTTATATATATATATATATATATATATATATAACTGAACGTATCTGAGTATTTTATTTTTTATATCTCAATTACGGAATCAGTTACAAACAAAAATAATCTCACTCTCTTACCCTGAAATTTAATACTATAACTACAAATTGGATATTAATGGTTAAGATAACAAGTACGAGTACATTTATGTAAACGTATGTTAAAACAATTCAAATTAGACTTCGGAACAGCCTTATTTGACAAATAATTCTATGTGTGTGTGTGTGGGGGGGGGGCGCCCAGTTGTATTATTGTATCTACATTTATATAGAATTCAAATATGTTATTAAGTTCAAAAGTTCATTTAAAATTATTCAGATAACTTTCACACGCATCATTCCTTGAAACATATCAAACTTGAACAAACTTTTCTCGTAACAAAAGTATTAACTTCAAAATACGTCATTTGGATCGCCTGAAATTATTTGTTTTTAATTTACTCTAAAAGACACAGACAAAGATCAAACTATAAAACTTGACTTTGGTATTCAGGAAGCCTCGTAAAGTATTTCCACTTAGAAATAAAAAAGAATGTTATGGCTTAAGTATTGGCAGCCCTGTAAAACTTCTGAAAGTTATGTACACATCACATGGTGCACATAAATATAATCCTATATTAATAACACATGGCACAACCTAAAGTAAACTTCCATCATTTTTCAAGTATTGTTGCATTATATAATCTTGTTCTTTTGTGTAGTCCTGTAAACGAACAGTGAATGATTTCTATACCATATGGTACACGAAACATGTTTTTGCGCATATAAAAAAGATATATTCGTTTCATTTGGTTTAGTACAGTCTATAGATGTTAAACTTTAGTTATACCTGCAATTTTCCCCATAGCCGTAATGTATTTGAATTCTCTTGGATGACCCTGTACACGAATTATTTGCTTGATCTCAACAAAAAGTTTAGTGTAGATGCACTTTATGATGCACATTTATAATACAAAGTTTGAACTTTCTGCTGTAATTTGTTTTTGAGTTTTGAGATATGCTAATAACAGACAGACATACAGACAGACACGCCAACCTCTAAAATCATGATTTTTGGATTCAGGGGACTTCAAAACATGTAAATATAACATAAACTCAATTTCGAAAATTTGACCCAAAAACAATACTTTCTCCTTTTGTGTAAGAAAAAGTAAAAAGTGTAAAATTTGAACTTTTCATAAATCCTTGTTTTGCGAATAAATTTGAGAAGTTTGTAATAAAGGTAATAATTTCGTGATTTCAAATGGATATCCAGTTTTGTGACAAATATACACTAGTTAACAGTCATACAAATTTTTATAAGGATTGGAGAGAAACAAATTCGCAAGGAGCCATTATATGCAACTAGTTATTCCTAAAATTCGGAACCCAAGAAAAATAAATTTGAAATTTAAAATTTTGTAAAACCTTTTTAATAATCTCTGAGGAACTGCAGAATGGTATTATTTTAAAAGTATTATATAGCTCCACACATTTTATAATATATTTTTACTATCTGAATATTTTTAATGGACGACTAGAACGAGGTGGAGCTTTCAATGTTCGTGGGAAAATGTTGTGCTATGATAAGCTATATTCTATTGTTTGTGGGTTAAATTAAGACTCCTATAGGTCAAACTAAAGAAAATCGTCATCATGAAACAAAAGTAATTTTTAAGAATTTTAATTTAAAGCCTCCAATAAGTAAAAATTAAAAGGTGACAAAGTAATTGATCTTTTAGGAGATCGACTCATCTGCCCAAATAGAGAATTGATTTGTGGGCTTTCTTTCCATGTTTTACTCTAAAACTGTGAAATGTAAAATTCTGGTGTACGCCATTTCATACGGTAAACTGATCCTTTCCGATGACCTTACGTGCTACTTGAAATTGAGAACGTGATTTATCATACATTGGCGCTTAAAATAACGTTCAGTGAACTCTACACATATGTATATATAAAGATAGCTTCTCTTTCCTATTTTGACTCGTTATTGTAGAAAAATGCAGGAAAGGAGGGGGGATTAATAACAGGAGAAACGAAATGCTATTTATCTATACAGCTAATATGAAGAAAGTTTTCTTTAAATGCAACACTAATAGTTTAAAGTGCAATACACATGGTATTAGTAAAACAGAAAAAGCCGCACAGAAAAGCTCTCTAAAACTGTTGACAAAGCTTTTTAAAAATCATATATCTTTTAGCAAATTATAAATTTAAATTAGTTAAATAATTATCTGTTAAAAATTAATTAATACTGTTTATTAATTCCATTATTTAGTACCTTTCGAAATTACTTTCCAAATTCAGAGAAGTAACACCTTTTTCTAGATAATAGCAGGAGACTTGGCGTTGGAATATTAAAACAGGAATAAACTACTACGTCAGAAACGCCAAAGAAAAATTATTGAGGTGCATACAGCTGTTTCGGTAGCCTAAAGCGTACGGTCTTCAGTGCAAAAAGAATTCTGAATCTGGAGAAGTGCTCGTATATATAGGAGAGGGACCGGATTTTCTTGTATTTCAACCAATAGGATTACGGAAGAGGTGGGGAGTGCGGCCAATAGGAATTAAGGAATGTGTAGCGGTGTAAACAGTAGAAAAATTAAGGAAATGTGGACTGAATGTAAAATTTCCAACAATCAGACAAATAGGGAACAGCGAAATCACAATTTACAAGGTTTTTAAAATTTTTATAAATATGAAAAGCTTCAAAGAAATCGAGTTCATGAATGGATTTAGGTCTGCAAATTATTTTAGCTGAATTAAATTTAAAATTATGATTTTCCTCCCAGCAATGTTTAGAAATAGCCGATTTATTGGTTTCTTGTTTGCGGACGTAATTCATATGTTCTTTTAGACGAAATTTAAGACTGCGTTTAGTTTGGCCAATATATGATAAACCACACTGACAGGAAATACTATAAATGCCCCAAGAATTATGCATATCAATAGGATCTTTTAACTGAGAAAAGGTGAGTTTATTGGAAGGCGAAAATATTATTTTAAAATCATATTGTTTGAGAATTTTAGCTATGGTTTGACTGGTTTTAGAAAAATAGGGTAAAACAATACTGATATTAGATGTGACTGATTTAGTAGACGAAATACGAGGGAGTTGTAATTTTTGGATAGCTTTGTCTATAATGGAAGGGTCATAACCTCTGTCAATTGCGATGGCTTTCAGGTATTTAATTTCAGATTTCAATAAAATAGGATTTGAACAAATATTAAGGGCACGGTTTACAAAAGTATAGAAAGCAGCCATTTTTTGGTTAGGTGGGTGACATGAACGCGCATGGGGAGGAAGGGAGACTGCAAAATTTTTACGATAGACAGTGGTTGAAAATCCATTTACAGTGCGAGAGACGAGGGTATCAAGAAATGGAAGGGAGCCATTGTTTTCTATTTCATATGTAAACTGGATATTACTGTCAATTGAATTTAAGGTTTCTAAGACATGGTCAATATTGTGATGAGATATGTCGATAAGCGTGAAGGTGTCGTCAACGTAACGGGTCCAAAAAGGAAAGGATATTTTCTTAAAAAGCTTGCATTCGAAATAGTGCATGTAAATGTCTGCGAGAATTGGGGAGAGAGGGGAACCCATGGCTAAACCTTCAGACTGACGATAGAATTTATTTTGGAAAGAAAAAGTGGTTTGTGATAAACAAATGCGGGTAAGAGAAATTAATTCTTGTATTTCAAAAGAGGTGAAATGAAACTCTTTTAATCTATTTTCGAGACAGCAGAGGGCGCCACTTATTGGAACATTAGTGAAAAGAGATTTTACATCAAAAGAAACCATAGTGAGATTAGTGTGAGGGCAGTTTTGAATATTTTTTGCAAAATTTATGGAATTCTTAACAGTATAACTATTAGCAGCAAGAAGTGGAGCAACAATTGTGGTGAGAAATTTAGCTAGATTATAGGAAGCAGTACCGATATTAGAGACTATTGGACGAAAAGGAATATTGGGTTTGTGAACTTTTGGTAAAGCATAAAATCTGGCACAATTAGCAATAGAAGGGATAAGATGGGATTTAGTCGAGTTCAATAACAAGGGGCAAGATTTTATAGCAGATTTAATTTTATTTAATTCTTCAGGAGAGGGATCACGGGGCAGAGGAATGTATGGGCCGTCATTAATTAGTTCGGTAACACTTTCGATGTATTGTTTTTTATCCAAAATAACAATCTGACCACCTTTATCAGCTTTAGTAATGATGATATTTTCATTAGATTTTAATTCCTTCAAGGCGTTTTTTTCTGCAGGGCTGAGATTTGATTTAAAATTTTTAGAGTTGAAATTGGCATTATTAAGGATTAAATGACGAAGATTTTCTTTCTGTTGGTCAGTCAGTCGAGAATTTTTGAAAGCTTTTTCAACCGGTGCAATTAACTGAGGAAAAGAAGGAGGTTTAGAAATGGCAAAATTTTAATTGCCATCGGCTATTCATAAATCGGCTATTTCTAAACATTGCTGGGAGGAAAATCATAATTTTAAATTTAATTCAGCTAAAATAATTTGCAGACCTAAATCCATTCATGAACTCGATTTCTTTAAAGCTTTTCATATTTATAAAAATTTTAAAAACCTTGTAAATTGTGATTTCGCTGTTCCCTATTTGTCTGATTGTTGGAAATTTTACATTCAGTCCACATTTCCTTAATTTTTCTACTGTTTACACAGCTACACATTCCTTAATTCCTATTGGCCACACTCCCCACCTCTTCCGTAATCCTATTGGTTGAACTAAATCCGATCCCTCTCCTATATATACGAGTACTTCTCCAGATTCAGAATTCTTTTTGCACTGAAGACGGTACGCTTTAGGCTACCGAAACAGCTGTATGCACCTCAATAATTTTTCTTTGGCGTTTCTGACGTAGTAGTTTATTCCTGTTTTAATAACCTTTTTCTAGAGTTCAGGAACGTTCGCCAGATATAAAAATCAGTCTCTTAACAAAATCACTTTTGCACAGAACGAATGTGATTTTAATAAGCGGCGGGTACTGTATTTAACTGTTCCTTTAGAATAAGAGAATTAAATACATCTCAAGCTCCGATGCGCTTTCCTTTGAGGAAAATCCTCATTAATTTGCTGAAAGTTCACGCTTTTCTTTAAAATTTAAAATCTTTCCCTTTAACCATCTTGCTTCTTAGTTATTTCCTAATAAGGATTAGAAATTGTCTTTTAATAATCAAAAATTAAATAAAAAAAATTACTTGCGAATTCTATCAAATTTTTAACTTATTATACCGCGCTTTGAAGAATGCATTCCTTGAAATTGTTCCAAAGACAAGTGCTGGGGCTTGTTTAATTGCTACAAATGTAAAGTTTAATGTTCTAAATGTAAAGTTTTCGACAAAGAGAGATAACGGAGGGATTGTTGTAATTCCTTTTCTTTTTTATTTAAAAAATAGAAAATCAGGGTGTAAATAAAAATTTGCTCAGCGTGCGTAAATGGTATTTTTGCGTTTATTAACCGGCGATGCTGATTTTATTAAGCGTCGGTTTTAAAATTGGTTTGCATTGATTTGATTCCGGTCCTGGCAATTTAATCAGATTAAACGGCTGATTTTATTAACCAGTGAGTTTATTAAGCGGCGGTTACTGTATATATATATATATATATATATATATATATATATATATATATATATTGTTGCGTACTTGGGGGTTCGTGAGTTGTCCGAGAATGAAAGGCAAAACTTACAAAAATTCAGTAATTTATTCACAGAAAGTTCCAGAGAAATACAGGTCTATAAACCAGGTATCAGCTTCAATTCATTCAATAACACAGCTTGAACAACAGCTGTCAATAGCAAATCCACAATACAAACTGTATAGCAATAACACTTAAGGCAAGACTCTTTCAAAGAGGCTCAAACAATGCAAGCAATATCGAAGCTGGCTGAGAACTGAACTGACTCTGACTGGCCTTGGCGAAGAAAACATGCTTATATACTGTTCCACGGAATCCAGATTTTTCGAGAAAACTCTAGAAAGTGGTCAACCAATCAACTTACAGCTTCCATATTTGGTATATCCCATATAAGGATTTTCTCGCCAAGGTCGCCAAAAAATCGCCAAGGTGGGAAACAGTCGCCAAATTTGGCGCCAAATCCATTACCTGCCTTATTGGGGCTTTTTAATGCGTTTTTAAGGGAAAATAAGGCTATTTCAACGCTAAAACGACTAGAAATGCACAAAATTAGCACTTTATCAACTTACTAAGCCTCTTTGAAAGAATTTATGCAAAAATAAACACAATTATTTACAATTTTGTAACACTGCCCCCCTCCCAAGGACTGCACGTCCCGGGCAGTGCAACCCTTGGTTAAGAGGCGAAACTAACCAAATTTACACAATCTCAAATACAAAACTAAGTTGCATATAACGACAAAATAGAAACAAAAATCAAGTGAGAAATATTTACAAAATTCACAAATATGTACAAGTATCTATATACAAATATTTACATTACGCATGCGCAAATTTTACCAGTATTTACATTTTAAATTTTAATATTACCATTAATTGTGGTACTTGGCTAGCCTGTTATAGTGCACCACCTTCGGTTTTGATGAAGGTGTTTTAGTGATCCGCACCACTACATCATTCAGCCTTTTTAAGACTGTGTATGGTTCGTCCCAGTTGCACTGTAATTTGGGAGAGAGTCCTTTGCGGCGAACAGGATTCCACAACCAGACTTTGTCTCCTTCCTGGAACTCATGTTGTGTAGCCTTTAGATCGTACCTTGTCTTCATTTTCTCCGTTGCCATGTTAATCCGCTCCCGAGCAAAGTTGTGTACGTCCTCAAATCGTGCCTGGAGATCCTGGATGTACTCCTCGGGCAATGAAGGCGCATCGGGTGGACAACCAAACAGGAGATCACAAGGGAGGCGAAGTTCACGTCCAAACAGCATCTGGGCTGGAGTATAGCCGGTGGTTTCATGGACAGCACTTCGATAAGCCAGCAGGAACAATGGCAACTTCGAGTCCCAATCTTGCTGGTTCCTTGATACTAGAAGAGAGAGGTTATTCAGGATGGTACGATTGAACCTCTCGACCATGCCGTCCGACTGGGGATGTAAGTGTGTTGTCCGGGTTTTGTCTATGCCGAGTAGTTGACACAGTCCTTTGAAAACATCAGAGGTAAAGTTCCTACCTTGGTCGGTATGAAGTTGTAGGGGCGTGCCGTACCTTGACACCCATTGCTGCACTAGGACCTCTGCGACTGTGCATGCCTCTTGATTGGGAATGGGATATGCCTCAGGCCACTTGGTGAAATAGTCCATCACGACGAGGATGTATTTATTTCCACTGGAGGTCCGTGGCAAAGGACCCAAGATGTCGATTGCAATCCGTTCAAATGGTGCTCCCACGGTATACCGTTGCAGTCTTCCTCGACTTCGTTTCTGCGGGCCTTTACGTGCCGCACAAGCATCACAGGATTTACACCATTTCTCCACATCCTCCTTTGCCTTGCACCAGTAGAAGCGTTCCCGAACTTTCTGCAGAGTCTTCATTACCCCAAAATGGCCTCCGGTAGAGCTACTATGCAGTTGTTCAAAAACAGTTGGAATTTTTGATCTTGGTAATAAAATCTGCCATCTGAAGCTTTTCCCATCATCAGATTCCCACTTTCTGTATAATACGCCGTTTCGGATATGAAGAGAGTCCCAAAGTGCCCAATAACTTTTCGTAATGGGACTAAATCTGGAAATGTCCTGCCAGATAAGTTTGTTGCTGGTCGTCTCCTTCAGCTGTAATATTGGCTTTATGTCAGGATCTTCCAACTGGGCTTTTCTAAGTTCTTCGTCACTCCATGGATCGGGATCTTGATCTGATGGTGTTGAGTCAGTAACTTGGCAGGCAACCGGATTTATCGGCAGGTATTTCTGTTCGGCTCTAGAGCAGTACTTGCAGCTTTCCGAGCGGGGCTTCCGTGACAAGGCATCTGCATTACCATGTAGAGTCCCTTTACGATGACGTATCTCGAAGTCATATTCCTGCAGGCGTTGTATCCACCTGGCAATCTGTCCTTCCGGGTTCTTGAACTGGAGCAACCACGTTAAAGATGCATGGTCAGTCCTGAGCAGGAATCTTCTGCCATAGAGGTAATGATGGAAATGTTCTATGGCTTTTACGATGGCGAGTAGCTCTTTCCTGGTGGTACAGTAATTTCGCTCCGGTTTAGACAGGCATTTACTCCAATAGGCAATGACATGTTCTTGACCATCAATTTCCTGCGACAGAACAGCACCGACACTCTCATGGCTGGCATCTGTATCAAGTATGAACTGTCTGTCGGGCTGTGGATACGTTAAGATAGGCGATGATGTTAAAGCCTCTTTAAGTCGCTTGAACGCTTTTTCACATTCATCTGTCCACAGGAACTTCTGTTTGGCTTCCTTCAGCTTGTGGAGTGGTCTGGCAATATTTGAGAAACCCTTGACAAACTTCCTGTAGTAAGTGCATAACCCCAGGAAACTTCGTAGTTGGTGTACATTTTCAGGGCGACTCCAGTTCTCGACTGCAGAGATCTTCTCAGGATCAGTTTTCACACCTTCGGCAGAGATGATATGGCCGAGGTAGCTCACTTCACGACGGAACAAGTTACACTTGCCTGGATTAAATTTCAGGTTAGCCATTCTGAGTTTCTCCAGCACCTTTCGAATGTTTCGTAGATGGTCTTCAAAAGTGCGCCCCACAATGATAATATCATCCAAATACACCAGACAAGCCTCATAGGAAAGTCCTTTTAGCACTGTCTCCATCAGGCGTTCGAAGGTGGCAGGTGCATTACATAATCCGAATGGCATAACTTTAAATTGCCACAGTCCTTGTCCCGTGGTGAATGCAGTCTTCTCACGATCATCAGGATGTAATTCTACTTGCCAGTAACCGCTCTTCAGATCCAAAGTCGAGAACCATTCATTGCCAGCAAGTGTGTCTAAGGTGTCGTCAATTCTGGGAAGAGGGTAACTGTCTTTCTTCGTGATGTCATTCAAACGACGATAATCCACGCAAAATCTTGTTGAACCATCCTTTTTCCGCACCAGTACTATGGGAGAGGCCCAAGGACTCGTTGATGGCTCGATGACATCATTGTGCTGCATTTCACTTAGAAGTTCAGTGACCTCTTCCTGTTTAGCAAATGGAAGTCTTCTTGGATGTTGTTTGATTGGAGGATGATTTCCTGTATCAATTCTGTGCTGGGTGATGTTCGTTCTCCCGACGTCTTCAGGTGTTCGAGAAAAAAGGTCTTTAAATTCTTGGAGTAGCTTCTCCGCAGCACACCTCCGTTCCTTTCCTCACTCTGCATTCTTGAGTAATTCCGTTATTAATTGTTCAGAAGACTTGGATTCGGTTGATTGCGTGGGGCGGTTTATGCATGTTACAGGAGTGCAGGCTGCTAACACCTCATCCTTCTTCACTGTTCGGACCTTGTCGCTGATGTTTGCGACTCTCACAGGAATAGTACTCTTTGAGAGATCAACTAGAGATGAAGCTACCAGAACTCCTCTTGGGCTATTGTCTGTATTCGGGTATTCAATCAGTCCATAGCGGAAGTATTGCTTTGGAGGTGGTGTTCCTGAAACTATTGTCTCTGTGTGTGGAGGGATGGAAATTTCAGACTTGGCTGTTATCTGGCAAATTGTCTGAATGTCTTGATTTTCAGTGTTGAACACAGCGATGTCTTCCGAACTCGAATGCAGTTCATTATTCTTGAAGTCCAATTGAAAGTTAAATTTTCTCAGGAAATCAATTCCAATGATTAAAGGATCTCTTATATCAGCCACATATGCCATATGATGGTAACTGGCATTCCCAAAAGTGATGGTCAAGTTCATTTTTCCATATATTTTGATTTCGTCTCCGGTCACAGTCTGGAGTTTAACACAGGGCGGCGTCCAGATGATCTTCTCTTTTAGTTCTTGAGCCAAATGCGTTCTAATGATGGTCACGTTGGCTCCTGTGTCCAGAATCATCCGGCAGGTGGTGTTGTTGACTTGGCCATAGACGTGAAGTCCATTATCGCGGCCACTCATCGATGAAACATGAAATACTGTAAATTGGGGCTCTTTAATTTTAGGCAACCTCCGCCCCGCGAGATGGCCTCCTCTTAGTTTCCCTGCAGTGATGGTGAAGCCGGGTGATTTCCTATCGTTGGTCGTACGGGGCAGTTCCTCTTCACATGACCATCCCCTCCTCAGCCCCCAGCACTTTATCTTCCGATCCTTTATTTCTATAATATTTTCCAGGCTGCGCAATCTCTTTAAGATCTCTGCGAAACTTCTCTTCATTTCATTCTCATCAGCAGGCGTATCATTTAATGAGACTGCTCTTATGGTATGGCGGTCTTTACGGGAGGCTTGTTGGGCTGCCTCTATCTTAAGTGCATAGCCTAAAGCTGATTCTACGTCTCTGATGTTGGAGAGTCTCAGCGCTTTTTGAATTTCTGGATCCCGAACAGCATCGATAAAGTACTGAAGAGCTAAGTCGTTACGAGTGTCAGCTTGACAGTCTGAGAATGCTAGGTGTGACAATCTCTGAATGTCCGCTGCCAGCTCTTGCAAACTTTCGCCCGTTTTCTGGTAACGGGACTTTAGCTGGAGGCGACTATAGTCTTTAGAACACTTCTCGCCGAACCGTAGCTCCAATGCTCTAGTCAAGGCCTCGAAGTCGTTCCTTTCTTCTTTAGAAACATTCCTCAGTATCTCAGCTGCATCTCCCCGTAATGCTGCTGCTGAGTGGACTGACTTGGCGGTAGAGTCCCAGCCGTTAGCTTCAGCTACGATGGAAAACTGCGTCTTATATACATGCCAGGAGGAACTGCCATCGTAGGTAGATAGCTTAATAGATTCCTGATTCTGGATTCTTCTCTCTTTCTTTTCAGTTTCCTGGGGCATGGATTCTAACTTTTCTTCCACTTTTCTCTCCAGATCTTCTTCTATTCTCTTCAGTTTACCTTCTATCTCTGCAAACCTTCCTTTCAGTTCCTGATCAAAATTTTCTTTAACTTTCTCCTCGAAACTCCGTTCTATTTTCGTAACACTCTCTTCAACCTTCATAACATTTTCTTCTATCTTCATAGCTTTCTCTTTAAAACTTTCTTCTATTTTCAAAACTTTCTCTTCAAAATTTTCTTCTATCTTTATAACTTTCTCTTCTATTCCATCCATTCTATTTTCCATCACCGTTAATTTACCCTCGATTGATTCTTTCACCGTTGAAAGCTCTCTCTTCATCTCATCTTGATTCGATTTAATTTCTTCCTGAACTTCACCCATAGTGTCTTTCAACTCTCTTTGCGATGTTTCCATTTTCTCTATCAATCCGTTTTCCATCTTTTCCTGTCCGGCTTTCATTTCATTCATCTCTTGACTCAGGCTATCTTTCATCTCTCTCTGTCCTTCTTTCATTCTTTCGATCAATCCGGTTTCCATCTTCTCCTGTCCTGTTTCCATTTTCTCTATCAATCCAGATCTTAACTCATTCATCTGAGCAGTGAGACCTTCTAGAATTTTTTTCATCTCTTGCTCCATAGCTCTCGTTATCACCATTCACACACAAATCCCCGCTTCTGACACCAGAAATGTTGCGTACTTGGGGGTTCGTGAGTTGTTCGTGAATGAAAGGCAAAACTTACAAAAATTCAGCAATTTATTCACAGAAAGTTCCAGAGAAATACAGGTCTATAAACCAGGTATCAGCTTCAATTCATTCAATAACACAGCTTGAACAACAGCTGTCAATAGCAAATCCACAGTACAAACTGTATAGCAATAACACTTAAGGCAAGACTCTTTCAAAGAGGCTCAAACAATGCAAGCATTAGCGAAGCTGGCTGAGAACTGAACTGACTCTGACTGGCCTTGGCGAAGAAAACAGGCTTATATACTGTTCCATGGAATCCAGATTTTTCGAGAAAACTCTAGAAAGTGGTCAACCAATCAACTTACAGCTTCCATATTTGGTATATCTCATATAAGGATTTTCTCGCCAAGGTCGCCAAAAAAATCGCCAAGGTGGGAAAAAGTCGCCAAATTTGGCGCCAAATCCATTACCTGCCTTATTGGGGCTTTTTAATGCGTTTTTAAGGGAAAATAAGGCTATTTCAACGCTAAAACGACTAGAAATGCACAAAATTAGCACTTTATCAACTTACTAAGCCTCTTTGAAAGAATTTATACAAAAATAAACACAATTATTTACAATTTTGTAACAATATATATTTAT
This sequence comes from Salticus scenicus, assembly GCA_963930645.1. Taxonomy (NCBI): domain Eukaryota; kingdom Metazoa; phylum Arthropoda; class Arachnida; order Araneae; family Salticidae; genus Salticus; species Salticus scenicus. Next base: position 36,092,648 of record OZ005649.1, read on the forward strand.
ATATATATACTAGCAGGCTTTGCCCGCTTCGCTGGTCACTAAATTTAAAGGAAACTCTTTTCTATATAGCTTTATAAAAATAAAATAAAATACTAAAATTGCTCAAAAGCTCGCTTCGGATCCCTGCTGCCTTCGGTAGCGATTTGGTCATCCGCTAAAACTCGGGCGTTTGTCCCTATTACCTGAGACAATGGTTTACCAATAGGCTTGCATTAAGTCCTTATTAGATAACAGTTTCGAAATAGATAGTATCGAAAAAATATCCCCTTTATATTTGAATCCCAGTTACATATGAACAACACTATACGTGGTGCACATAATATTTGCTTTTACGTTATTTCCTATGTTTATTTTGTTTATCCCCGATCAACCATAAAAATGATAACAATTTCACGCTAAATATTATAATATGCTATGACCGGCTACGTCTGTTGCATGAGACAATTAATTTTTTGTGGTTATTAGTATTCATGGTTTGTAAGCATGATCATAGTACCGCCTTAATATAGCTCTCTTTGGCGACTTTTGAATTTTTGTCACCATTTTAGATTTTATCCTTTGTAAAAATAAGACTTAATACCTTGTAACAATATGCTATGAGCGCTATTTCTGACATATTTTAGACAACTAAACTTTTAATGGTTATATATATTTCCCATTAAGCATACTTTTATTTTCATTTATTTATTTAAATATTGATGAAATTTGAACTTCAATTTGGTCTAGTGTTGTACAGGCTGTATACTACACGTTTGTGTTTGTGAAAGAAAATTTATAAAATACATACATTAGTTAATTTTAAAAAATCCAATTGTCCGATCGATAAGCTGTTTAATCCATTGGATTCACAAAAATTGCATCTTTCATTTGGTATCTTATTTGTAACGATACGACTGATATTTCTAATTTTTTTAATTTACTTTCCTCATTTTAAATACATGTAATTTTTATTGTTCACGTTTTTTTTTTTTTTTTTTTTTTTTTTTTTTTTCCGTCGAAAAAAATAATGATAATTTTTTTGGCAACAATTAAATTAAGAAATAAAATTAAATATTTTAAATAAATGTAATTTTTATTGTTCACGTTTTTTTTTCTTTTTTTCTGTCCAAAAAAGAATAATTTTTTTTGGCAACAATTAAATTAAGGATTAAAATTAAATGGCCAATTTATCAGTTATTAGAAGGTTTTTATTTTAACATTTTAATTAATTAAAAGAAAACTAAAACAAAATTCGAAAATCCGGCTTCGAGGTGCATCAGGGGAGGTCATTACGAATCAACATGCAAATTTTTGTAGCTCAGCCATCAGCCGTTAGGAACACACCTAAACTTTATTGAATAGCAGTAAAGTTCAAATTGACTCTAGAAAACGTTTGTATGGGAAATAGAAAAGGGCTGTTTTTAGGGTTTTCCCGGAAATTATTCGATTTTTTCTCGCCTTTTAAACCTTCCCTAGACCTCCACGAACATTTCAAGACTAAGATAAGATAAATCCGTTCAGCCGTTCTCGAGTTTTAGTGAGACTAACGAACAGCAATTCATTTATATATATATAGATAACGAACAGCAATTCATTTATATATATATAGATATTATATATACATATTTCCTTGTTACAAGAAATTAACATTGTACTAATTTCTTGTAACTTATAAATACTTATATCAAATCTAATGCCAAATAATTGCACAACGTATCGTAATTCTTTTCTGTAACCCTTCCTAATAGCATAATTTTTTGCAGAAATGTAACAATTATAACAATCACATAAATATTGTAGAAACATTTCGAAACGTTCTGTTTGCTTTCAGATTAGTTTCAAAAACTTAAAAATGTCCACGATTATATATATATATATACATATATATATATAAGTAAATAAAATAAAGAAAGAAAAAAAAAAAAAAAGATATCTGATACGTAACAGAAAGTTTCAGTCACTTAATAGATAGAACATTGAAAATCGCGAATGTTTCAAAAAGATATCAGAGAAAATGCTGCAATATGTTACGATTGAAAGATTGTAAGCTTTTTGCAACACAACTAAAACATTCTGTACTGCAAACTAATTATTTCTTCTCTGTCTGCTATTTTCTACAGAAACCATGTTCCTATACACTAGTCACAATTATTATATACATTTTGACTATATAACATTATCGTATTTTCTTTCTTTTTTCTTTTTTTTTTTTTAGATAATTATTATAAGTCTCAATGTAGAAAAATTGCAGTAAAATTTACGGGGTTTTGTCCGTCAGCAAAAGTTTCGGACAAATACCGATTAATTAATGTTTTGCCCGTAATTTATCATTTTGAATACCACTTTATATATAAACTAGCAGGCTACGCCCGCTTCGCTGGTCACTGTTTTTAAATGAATCACTATAGTTACTGAATTCTCAAAATTGCATTAATTTTTATCATGCGAAAAAAAAAAGAGAAAAAAAGTTTTGATTGGAAAAAATGTCACACCGGGTCCCCACTGCCTTCGACAACGCAGGTCATTGTACGCTGCGCGCGTGCATTTATATTCGACACTCTTAAGGAATCACTATATTATCGTGGGAAAAACATAAATTAAAAAAAAAAAAAAATCTTCTCCCATTGGTCGAATAATCGGTCCGGGTCCCCACTGCCTGCGGCAGCATATACAGGCGCACGCGGCGCGCATGTTCCTTCACCTACCGTTCGCGCCCCTCCTAATTATTTTAGACTTTAAAAAATATTCGCAATCGTTCTCTCGGGCTTTTAAACCAAATAATACTAATTTCCAACATTCTATCTGAATGTCTTTATTTTTACCCCTGAACCAATCCCCCTTCCCGCCCCTCGTAATAATTCAGTTCTTCCGAAAATATTCGCAATCGATTTGTCCTCAAAACCTAACAACACTAATTTTGAGCGCCCTAACACTTATTTATATATTTTTGCCCCTCCACCCCCTCCTTCCTACCCCTTCTATTAACTTTACAAATTTGAAAATATCCGCAATTAATTTTTAAGTATCAAAAACCTCTATGTACCAATTTTGAACGACTTAACTCTTTTTTTTTCCCTTCGCCCTCCCCTTTCTGACCCTCCTGATAACTTTACAATTTCGAAAATATCCTCATTCGACTTGCAGGCTTCTAAAACCTATCTGTACTAATTTTGAACGGTCTAACTGTATTTCTATTTTTTCCCCATTGCCCCCCCCCCCACTTTCCCGCCCCACCTGGGACGAATTTCTAAAATTAATGAAATTAGTTTTTATGTATTTCTAGGAGCTATATTTTAGAGCAAAAATCTCACATGCATCTTTTTTTCTATTTGCAATATAAAGGATTATTTCAAATCACGTTTTGACCCTCTCCTCCCTCTTGGGGGCTGAGTTTCTAAAATTCCAGAAATTGGTTTTTAGGTATTTGTATTAGCAATATATTAGAGTAAACATTTCACGTATATCTGTTTTTTTGTTTGAGATATATAGGAGTATGTAAAACCACGTTTTGCGCACGTGAAATCACATTTTGCCCCCATTTCCCCCTTTGGGGACCGAATTTCTAAAATTACAGAAATTTGTTTTTAGATATTTGTGTTAGCTATATTTTAAAGGAAAAATTTTACGGATATCTGTTTTTCTTTTCTTTGAGATATGAAGGTTTTTGTGAAATCACATTTTGCCCCCCTACTTCCCCTTATGGGGCGAATTTCGCAAAATCGCTTCTTAGGGGGTGCTTACACTATATGTTCTATAATCTGACCCAGTTTCGTGTTAGTAGCTCCAGTAGATTTTGCTGTGCGTTGATGAGTCAGTGAGTGAGTGAGTGAGTGAGTGGAAGTACTCTTTTATATGTATAGATTAGTTTTTTTATTATTCCCTTGAAGATATGTACTACAAATGATTAATGAAGTTTACCATAAAAAGAAGTGGTAAAAGACTACTGAAAACTTTGTTGTATAGCGGAAAATTTCAAATCATATCAGAAAATACTTATGTGCCCGTCCTGTAGGTAAAAAATGATCGTGACCGTAAAAATTAAACAGGCGAAGGTACGTAAATTTACGTTTTTTTTTTTTTTTTTTTTTTTTTAACAGTGATGCACACAAATTTCTAGGAGAAAAGAAACAATATTTTAAACATTTTAAAAATGTATGTTAATTTAATTATATTTAATGTAGTACAACCGCATTTAATTGCGCTTAAACAAAATTTTGTTTGTAGGCCGCAGTAAAAAGAAGTATTTTAGTGTATCCCTGTACACGAAATACAAACACAATACACACCCAAAACTATACAGCTAATTTTGTGTGGTTCATGAACATAAAAACCAATTTCAAATCAATCGGTGATTTTAACGACCACTATCGCAGTATACAGAAATTCTCTCTCTATAGGCTACAATTATAAGAAATATTTTGCTGTATCCTTGTATATGAACTACGAACATAATACGCACCCAAAAAATATGAAGCTAATTGGGGGAATTTTGGGGGCGCTATGACGGTACAGACAGACACACAGAACCCAAAAACGTTTTGTGTCTTAAGAAGTAGGGGGCTTCGACTGACGTTTAGGCAATTCACCCGTTAGCGCCCAGTGTCCTCATTTGAGGACAGCTAATAAAATGGCACGTATATTTTTTGTGGTTTCTTGGAACGATTTCTGCTTTTTAGTGACAGTTTATAGCGTCACTCTAAATGATCCCTGAAAGTTTTATGTGCCTACAATTAATTATTATTTCATAATTTGGATAGTCATTTTATGATTTTTCATTCGTCGCACATATCTTTGCTTTTTGCGCAGGTATACTAACTTAAATTAAGTTGAACAATAATATATATTAAAATACTTTATTTTCGAGATCTTTGTCATCATGTAATAGGAAATTAATCTGCTATCTCAAAGTTTTTCTATCTCGAAGATTTCTCGCTAGAACACTAACTGTCAATAAATGAGGATAGGCTTTAAATTTAACTATCAGCAGAATTGTTTAAATTAATATATTTTAATGTCAGTTATCTATATTAATTTAGAAGTGAAATAATCAGCTAATAATATTTTGTAAAATTAATTAGGGCGTTAACGGATTAATAATAAAATTTCTTGTACCATTTAAATTGAGTATAATTATTTTCAGTAGCATAATATTTTGATCATTATGTCTTTGGTTATTTCATTAGGATTTCCAAAATATAATTATTAGGTCAAGGGAAATTTGTGAAAATTCTGTGTATCAATTAAACAGAAGGAAAAAAAAAATTATGTGAATGCATTTGTGTTTAAATCTAAGAAAAATTTGAGATGCCAGTTTCGTTTACTTTCTCTCTTTCTTTCTTTTTTTTTTTTTTTTTTTTTTTTTTTTTTCTCCGATTAACATCGTCGCAGTGTTTAAAATTATTGAAATATTTTAATACCATTGACAAATAAATATACTTACAATAATTTAAAAAAGTCCACAAGGTCTTTAAATAAATCAATATTATAACTAAAGGAATTTATGTTATTCTTACTCAAATTCATATGAATCAATATTTTTTATGATTTTATTGCAAATATGCTGTCCTCGTGTTTTTGCTTCAATAGCTCTTTACTGCAAAAATGCTTATAAAGTGGTAATAATAATAATAATAATGTAATAACTGACTGATAAACCTTTTGTTTTGTTATTATCACGATGATGAAATATTATTATGATTATGATATATTATTTTTTTAAAAAGAGCATGAAATTTCCGTCATCGGTTTATAGACAGGAAATTTGGGTACTAATTGTAAAATGATTAATTTTCATCCATAAGTATACAACTGACATTGGAAGATTTAGAAAAGACGTTTCCTTTCTTTCTTTCTTTTATTTATTTATTTATTTATTTATTTATTTATTTATTTTTCAGTTTAATAACTTATCACTTAATGAAATGTCCTCAAACACTGGATATGTAAAGAACAGGGACATCCTCATGTTTTTCAAGGAATACTAGTTTATGACAATAATTAGGGGGGCGGCAAGAAACTGTGCAAAATCAATAAGATTTGAAATTATCCTGTATGTTTAAAAGAACGAAACAATTTGTAACTGTATTATATATTCATACAGACCCTGTGCAATTTTCTGATGCATTTGTGTAACAATAGCATGGTTTAAAAAAAAAAAAAAAAAAAAAAAAAGATACAAGCATTTATTTAAAAGCAATATGAAATGAAACTTGTATGATGTGGCTACCACATGACTTTCTTCTATATAATTTTACACAAAATTCATTTACACAAAATCAATTTTTTGCCAATATCAAAAGAAATACTTTTTTTTTTTTTTTTTTTTTTTTTTGTTCAGAGATAAAAAAAAAAAATCTATAACTTTATTTTAAATTATCACAGATCTATAGTTCAACCGTTCATTTTAAAGGTATTGACGAGATCTTTCAAAAGATACCCATATTGAAAATTTACTCCCCCGGGGGGGGGGAGTATTTTCTTCTCCCAGGGGGGAAGCGATGCTCCTACATGAACATTTTTTTTTCCTAGTTAACTACTACTATTATAAATAATTCATATTAGTTTTACAATCACGCGTTTAAAATAACACTCATTATATACATTTATACGAAAATTTGTCCTATACTGCCATGTTAAAAATTTAGAAAAAATGTGATCACAGCGTCACCTGTTGAGAAATTGTTCCACAAATCTAATCAGCACCAGTCTATGTTACGGGTTCAACTAAATACCAAGTTTGGTTGAATTTCGTTCATTGGTTCGTGAGTTACATCGTTCACAAAATTTGTGATACACACACACACACACACACAGACATTTTCTAAAAACAGTGAAATCGTGTTCAGGACATCCGAAAACGTGTGAATCCATCGAAAACTGAAGTTTGAACATTTTCACGAATCCAATACTTTCTCTATATATACATATAGAAGTAAGTAAAAATATCAACATGTTTCTTATTAATAATGTGCGTTTTCAACGAAAATTATCGCCGATTTTGGGTAAATTGAAAACATATATATATTAAAAACACTTTAAACACACGTAAATTTAAATTTTATTTAAAAGATGATTTTTTAAATAAAAAATTTAAATTTACGCGTGTTTAAAGTGTTTTTTAATATATTTAACAAATGACACGTGTTCAATTTAACTCTTTTTTTTAGAGATTATTTATGAAAACATATAATTTAATTTTTTTTTTTTTTCAGCAAAATTTTGAGCATACGAAAGAGCAACATTTAAACAATGTTTTATGAAATTTTCATTGCAAATTTTTTGAAAATTTAGCCGATGGATCCTGGTTTTCGGAGACCTTTCAGTAAAACGGTGGCCACCGTTTCCCAAAAATTAATGCAACGATCTTATCGAAATTTTGCACACTTCTTTAAAGTAAAATTGGCTAACGTTTGAATGAAGGGTTTTTCTTTTCAGTTTTATATTTCGATTACAACTAATATTACAAAGTGTAAAATTCACTATTTACCAATAAGTATTTGGATACTTTCGAATTTACACTTCTTGTCAAATATCTAGAAAAGTTCTTGAGGAATTATCCTGAAAATTTAGGAATATAATGAACATGATATTATACCTAACATATTTCAGCAAAAGCTTTATCCTGAAAAAGGAAATGGGACCAGTAAAGAATTAAACAAAAATTAAATTCATTTTAAGTAAATTGGAGTGTAAAGGTTGATATTTTTATATACCAACTACGTGAAAAATACCAGGGCCGGGAATCGAACCCGGGCACCTCCGCTTAACGCACGGATGCTCTATCACTGAGCTACCCTGGCTGACAACCGGCTAGGCATTTCTCACATAAAATCATCACATTTCTCACATAGCCGGTTATCAGCCAGGGTAGCTCAGTGGTAGAGCATCCGTGCGTTAATCGGAGGTGCCCGGGTTCGATTCCCGGCCCTGGTATTTTTCACATAGTTGGTATATAAAAATATCAGCCTTTACACTCCAATTTACTTAAAATGAATATTCACGGTTGATGAATTCATGAATAATAAAAAATTAAAAATTAAAACTTAAATTGCTATGGATCATCCTGAAAAATGTAGTACAGTAAAGCACCATTTATACGTCTTTCATTTGTACGTCTTTTACATTTATACGTCCATTTAGTGAAGTCCCGATTCCTTCCTATTGATTTTAATGCAAAAATTCTTCGTTTACACGCCGCTAATATCGGTTATACGTCTTTTCCACTTTTCTTCTCGACCTGCCATTATTTTCCATTCTAAATAAGACGGATTTTTCCTAGAAATAATCTTAAATGGAGGAACACAGGCAAAGATCGAAGAATACTGATCAAAGAATCAATTGAATTCACAGCAGGATTTTTAATACTTATAGGCAAGCAGCAAATCAGACGAATATGAAAGATTTTTAATGTTATTAAATAACTATCTGTGTGGACATAAATCGAATGCTTATTATTAAAGATACGCAATATATATAATTAATATTCAAAATGTGTTCGTATAGTTCTTAAGAAATGTAATATAATACTCAATATGTTATGATATGTAATTAGTACCCAGTCATGCATTAATAGATTTTTTTTTTTAAACTTAATTATCGTCTTAAAAAAGTATAATGTACATTTACTAACTTTAAGAAACTTTATTAATTAGTATTTTCATATAAATTTTGCTTAGGTGTCATTAAATTTGAAGTAATCAAAGACTTATTATTATAATTTCGATTATACGTCTTTTCATTTTTGCGTTCTCTTACGTCAGTCCCTTGAAAGACGTGTAAACGATGCTTTACTGTACTTGAAATGTGTTTTGGCTCTAGCATGTGATTATGAGGATTTGGAAATATAACGGTTTCTTTAAAAAATTGCAAATAAAATTACCACTTAAAATATTTAAAAAACATCACGTCTCATATAAAATTATATTAAACTTTAATCACATCAAAATCGAGACAATATACACTAAAAATATACAATTTAAAACATTAAAATACACAAAACATAAATTTAAACGTTTCGAGCCTTTTACAGGCTAAAAAAGGCTTTCCAGCCTTTACAGCTGTAAAGGGCTCGAAACGTTTAAATTTATGTTTTGTGTATTTTAATGTTTTAAATTGTACATTTTTAGTGCATATTGTCTCAGTTTTGATGTGATTAAAGTTTAATATAAAATTACCACTTAATTATAACACGTAGCGTACTAAACTCACTGCAAAACTATCTTTAGGAAAATTGGTGTACTACAACAGACACAGCTTATTGCAATCAGAATGCAAAAATATTTAATATCTTATTAAATAGGAGCATTTCCTATAAATAATTTTTAACTAGACAGGTACAAGCTTTTAAAATATTTAAAAATCGTTACGTCTCGTAGTTAAATTAAATTTTAATCACATTAAAAACTGAGACAGACAATATGCACTAAAAATATACAATCTAAAACAATAAAAACACAAAACACAAATTTAAACGTTTCGAGCCTTTTACAGGCTCCTCATCAGTAAAAAACATCAAATGTAAATGCAGAGAAGAATAACAGACTTTCATTAAGTGAGTACAACGTATTCATCGGGAACTGCGCATGCCTCATTAAGGGGTGGAAAATGTTGATTTGTGTACCAGCCCTCCAGGAAAATTCTAGAATGATAATTTAAGCAGTTAGATATGATTATTTTAGTACTGTTAAAATCAGGTAAATGGTCAGTTTCTATGGCATGCTGTAGAATTTTCGAACGTATATCACGGAACGCAGTTCCCTATGAATACGTTGTACTCACTTAATGAAAGTCTGTTGTTCTTCTCTGTAGTATTTACATTTGATGTTTTTACTGATGAGGAGCCTGTAAAAGGCTCGAAACGTTTAAATTTGTGTTTTGTGTTTTTAATTGTATATTTTTAGTGCATATTGTCTGTCTCAGTTTTTAATGTGATTAAAATTTAGGTACAAGCTTAAATATATATATATATATATATTGCATAATTTAATAGTCAAAAGATTTGAGCTACTTATATGGAAACCCCTAACAAAGATCATTAAATTAAAAAAATTATGAGCGATAGAATGACCAGAATTTCAGTTCCGCTCAAAAATAAAATAAATAAATAAATAAAATAAAATAAAATAAATAAAAACAAAATAAAATAAAGAAGAAAATGATTGGGGGTTTCATCAACATTTATTTACAGTCAGCGAACGTTGTATTAGCATTGATTGAATCAAAATAAAAGTGTGTGTAAAACCCCCTACAGTTTAGCGCTAATTTTGGGAGAACTAAAATTTTGTTCATTCTATCTCTCATAATTTTTTGAATTTATACGATATTTATTTGGAGTTTCCATGCAAGTAGCTCAATACTTTTGGCTCTTAAATTATGCAAATGATTTTTTTTTTTTTTTTTTTAAATCTAGCGCATGCGCAGTTAAAAATTATTTAGTAAAATTATTTTTGCATCCTGATTGTAGTGTGCTGCAACTAATGTAGTATGCAAAGTTTCCTAAAAATGGTTTTACTCTGGATCTAATATCCTAAGTATTATAATTTAAAAAGTGGCAATTTCTTTTGCAATTTTTTTAAAAAAGCGTTATATATCTATGAATGTACAGGGCAGCCTCATAAAGATTTATGCATGTAATAAGAAAAATCTTCATAATCACATGCTACAGCCAAAACGCATTTCAAGCATTTTTTTTACAGGGTGATCCAAAACTTTTTGATTTTTGTTTAATTTTTTACTGGCACCTCTTTTCTCTTCAGGACATAACTTTTGCTGAAATGTAGGAGGTGTAACATGTTATTTGTGCTCACAAAATTTCAAGAGGATTTCTAAAGGGTTTTTCAAGATATTTGACAAAATGCCTAAATTCGAAAGTGTCCAAATACTTGTTGGTAGATAGTGTATACCGAAAATTGAACTGTTTTTGCATATAAATCTGGCGAACATTCAGATTTTATTAGTGCTAGAGGCCTATTTCAGTCGGTACAGTTGTCGAATTTTTATAGGTCACTCTTAATTAGTGTTAGAGGCCTATTTCAGTCGGTTTATTGAATGGGGATTTATTGAATGAGGTCCCCCCCAAGGCACAACTTTGACATGAGTCCCCCCTCCCCAGGCCCAACTTTGACCTGAGTCTCCCACAAGGTACCCCTATTTCAGTCGGTACAGCGTTGTCGAATTTTTATAGGTCACTCTTAATTAGTGCTAAGGGCCTATTTCAGTCGGTTTATTGAATGGGGATTTATTAAATGAAGTCCCCCCAAGGCACAACTTTGACATGAGTCCCCCCCAAGGTACCCCTATTTCAGTCGGTACAGCGTTGTCGAATTTTTATACGTCACTCTTAATAGTGCTAAGGGCCTATTTCAGTCGGTTTATTGAATGGGGATTTATTGAATGAAGTCCCCCCAAGGCACAACTTTGACATGAGTCCCCCCCAGGCCCAACTTTGACATGAGTCCCCCCCCCCAAGGTACAACTTTGACATGAGTCCCCCAAGGTACAACTTTGACATGAGTCCCCCCCCCCAAGGCACACCTTTGACATGAGTCCCCCCCAAGGCACACCTCCCCCTCATTGGGAAAAAGAGAAAAAACGTTGTTTTGCGGCTATAAGACAGTTTGGACTTCCAACGTTATTTGTTACAGTATCTGCAGCTGAAACACATTGGTTTGATTTAATGAAAACTTTATCATGGAATTTAGATCGTCACGAATTAACTAAAGAAGAATTTGTCGATATTAACAAGTTTAGCAGTAGGCCTCTGGCACTAAATTAAAATCTGTCAATGTCAGATTTTCATGTTTTAAATAATGAAATAATGTCGTGTCTGTATATTTATTATTATTATTATTTTAATTATTATTTTAATTTTTTGCTCAGGCATTAAGTCAATTCTGTTTTAAGAAGTGTGAAACTTTTCAATAAAATCGGTGCAATAATTTTTGAGAAATCGTGTCAAACGGTCTTCGGAAATCAGGTCTCACCGGCTAAATTTTCCAAATTGTTTATGAAAAATTTTATAAATTATCGTTTACATGTTGGTACTTTATATGCTTATAATTTTAAATATATATATATATATATTTTAACGGAACTCTTTGGTGATTTTATCCTTTCTCTTTTCTCTAAAATGTTGACTGTTACTAATAATTCATAGTTTTTGCAAATTCTCTCATCGTTAGGCTTATGTGTTATGTTAGTGTCATTTCTCTTCTGCGTAAGTACTTAACATATTTTTACTAATCATTGGTACTCAAATTAAGTTAATACCGTGACTATTTTTAATCGAAATAAATCTCAATTAAAATTAAAATTTATGTTGGTATCTTCATCTATCTTTTGTCTGCTGAGTGTTACAATGGTACTAAATAATTCAAATTATATTTACATTTAAATTTAATATGCTGCTTATGCGCAAATATTTGAATGTATTTTATTTATTCTCAACAATTTTTAAAGAACTTAAAAAAATCTTAAATTTACTACTTATTGTATATATAATTAAATATATACAAATATTGGCCTAATCTAATATAATTGGCATTAACACTAATCTAATATATATATATATATATATATTAATTATACATGTATACAAAATATAAAAATAAAAGAGAGAGAGAGAGAGAGAGAGAGAGAGAGATGTTTTTTTTTTAGCTTTCGAAACCCAAGTAACACCATGATAATAATAAATAATCAGAAAACACAAGAAATATTCTGTTGTATATGAGAACAATATCTTTATTTTAAAAATCTGTAACAAATATACTTTATCATTTTTTTTACACAAATACTTTTTTTCTAGATCTCTAGCATAGAGCTAGAGAATCACAGTGAATCTTCAAAAACTTACTATAAAAAATAGTTTTTGATCTTCTGTCTTAAAAAAGGCTCCACATATATAAAGAATAAAATTTTCCTCTTATAAACACTAATTCACAATAATATTTTCTGTACAATATTTAAAGAGAACATGGAATAAACAGAAGTGGAAAAGGCACAATGGAACAGTACAAAAATATATTTTCTCTCCCGTAAAATAATTCTGACAAAAAGTAGGAAGGCAAGTTTGTTGGATCAACACAGATGTGCTGCAGAAACGTTGCATGATAATTTCAGTCATTCAAATATCATTAAACATTTTATTTCAATACTGATCATTGCACTGAACTCGTAATTCAACATATACAGAATATAACTTTTTTTTTTTTTTTTTTTCACTCAACCAACAATACATAATACTTCTAGAGAAGTGATTCATGAAAAAAAAAAAAAAAAAAAGAAGTGTAAATATTGTATTCTATTATCTCAATAAAGTGACTATAATAACTTTTTTGAAGTTAACACTTTGCGTAATTAAAAAAAAAAAAAAGTCACTTTTTTTAAGTATCACATGCTGCCGTGAATCTTGAGAAGTTCTAATTAAGTATTTACTAAATACAATTTTATAATTTAATTCAAACTAATTAGCCAATCAAAACATTTTTAGTGACAGCTTAAATACAAGTTGTATACCCCACAATGACATAGAGCTTTAGCATTGTACCACGAGATCATTATCATACGATGAGGCCATTGTAAATCATACAGTCAAGAGTTTCATATCAGTCACAGAAGATTTTCTTTTATGTTTTTGGTTTCATTTTCACAAACGTTTGAGCGTAAAAAAGTATTTATTTTTCTAATTTTTGGAAAATGTACATTTTTTACCACGACGACTCAATACAATGCATATATAATACTGCTAAGACTGTAAATTATCTCTGTCATTTTTGCTAACTTATTAAAGACCTTAAAGCAGCACATGTCACACTCATTGTATCACCTTGTTCTCCATTGGTGCCCATTTTATTGTGCAAAGAGGGCTCTGTTATTTGGTTTCCAAAATTTGTCCGAGTGAAGTCCGGATATTGACCATTAAACAATGAATCTTGAGGTACACACGGACGGAACGGAACGGATGAAGATGCTATTAAATTATTTGGATCAGAAGGTGCGGTGTTCTGTGGTTGGAAAGATGAAGAACCACTTAAATATCGATCCAGTTCTTTGTTATCAATGTCGGAAAACATATCCGGAACGAATGTGGAATCATTTGTGTTGACAGCGTTAAAGTTGTTCGCATTATTATTGTCCTTGCTGAAAGCGAAATTACCACTTGCGTCATTGCAGTTATTCTTTTGGAATTCACCTTGGTGAGGAAAAGGCTCATTGTTGTAGGAGAAGCTCATTGAAGTTGCAGCATTAGAATATGAGGAGGATGGATAGGTAGACATGAACTGGTATTGTTCTGGATCAGAATTATACTCTTCAGCTTCTATTTTGACTTGGGCTGAATGTTGTTCGGGCTGATATGCGCCATTTACAACAGATTCTGTTGAAGTCTGAGGATAATTGATATGTCTGTAACTTGGAGATCGATTCTGAAGAGCACTGTACAAATGGCTAGTGACTGGAAAAGGACTCCCATTTTCAGATATGGATGCTGAAGGACTGTTGACAGGCGACATGGAAGAGGACGAATAATGGTAATCGCGTCGCTCAAGACCAGAATGCATTGGGTGACCAGTATCCGATAGCGTATAAATGGGATTTCCTGAAGCTGCCGATAATGCTTGTAATGTTGAAGCTGCCAATCTCATTGGCAGCCTGTAGGGTGGCCTAATATCTTTTAAGTAATTGGAAGTTCCTCCAAACTGGGATATCAGCTGGACAAGAGTATTATTTCCATTTCTCGTTTGGTTAGGATCTCGCCTTTGCATTTGTAGGCGATTAGCAGAATCTTGTTCACTTTGAGGAGGTGACATATCAGGTGTTGGAAGACACCTGACGTTACCTTCTATACGTTGGCCAGTTTTATCACTCATATATTCCAGTCCAACTGATAAATCTTTCTTTGGAAATTTTGCTGAAATTGAGGAATCGTCTGGACTACCATTAGGTGAACAGTCTGGTGTCTGGACACCATAAAAATCACAGTTCATCTGCTGACCATGATAGCCTACCCTGTTAGGAGGATTGTTACAAATTGGTTGCTGCGGTGTATACGTCATGGGTGGAGGTGTTCCATAAGATGTAGCGTAGCCATTTGGATACATAGAATGAGGGGAAGATGATGGTCCAGACACAGGTGGGGCAGGAGATGGTGCTGAGGCTTTTGCAGGAGCGCCGGTACTGCCACGTTTAGTACTTTTCCGTCTCCGAGGCCTGTACTTGTAATGCGGATAATCCTTTTGATGCTGCTGCCTGAGTCGTTCAGCTTCTTGCACGTATGGCTGTCTTTCTACAGGAGTCAGACTTCTCCACCTTTTACCTAAATTATATAAAATAAAATAATTAGATTTTTTTTATAAGTTTATAAACATATAATGCATTAGAAAATGAAATATTATTCGTTAAAAGTTAGAAAATACATATAAAATCTTTTCTAATAAGTTCTAAAATTAAAGAAATGAAATAAGAAAAAGTGTTAAAGAAATATTTCAAACTGAATCCCAGTTTTGTTAATTTTTGTTTATTTTTTTTATTTTATTTATTTATTTTTTTTTTTTATCAGAATACACTCATTTTTATTTTTTTATTTTTGTAACGAAATTATTCCAAATAGATAGAAAACAGGCTTGCAGAGTTGCTTTATATGAACATTTGTGATGACGAACATGTAAGATTGATGAAAACAGTTACAAAATAACTACTCTTGAAAAGCTTTTCATGCACTTTAGCATTTTAGGGAATCCTTGCTGCATTTTATTTTTAAATTATTGTTGTTATTTTACAGTATAGTTTTTTTTTTTTTTTACTTATCTATATAATTAATCAGCTATAATCTGTCACAACTTGGCTAATATTAAATAACATAACTTTCCGCTATGCGATGATTGTGTTCAGGAATAAAGTTTTTGAAATTTACTGACATACATGTAAGACAAAACAAAGATAACAAAGTACTTCTTTAGTATGAGTCAATAGAAATATATCAGAATAGTGATAAATTACTTAGTATATTTTACCGCTAGAGTCATTTAACATACACATTTTTCATTTCGAATTTTCCGTCGGATGAAATACTTAAAAAGAGAGAGAGAGAAAAAAAAAATGTAACACAAACGGAAGCGTTAATTAATGTTCCATTTGAACAGATTAAGTACACCATACACGAATTGCCACAGTCAATTTATCTTCAATCTATTATACACCCAACTAGTTTCGACTCAGAACACCTAAACTTTATTCTTCTCAATTTATCACCACAGAGGCTCATTTCACGGCAATTTGTCATCAGAAATCACCATGTTGCTCACACTCGAGGGGTGGGCCACCCCTTCAAAGCTGTTTACACCTCCCCCGCCAAACGATTCTCGCAAGAAGCGTTGGAGATTGTTCGTTCTATGATGCTATCGACGAGACCTCGTTCTTTCGGGCCTCGACTAATGCATCGGGACCTTTGGCCCCATTTCTTGCTGATTTTTTTCCTCTTTCGTAAGGGGGTTCAAGTCACGACCAGGGTGGGGTTCTATGAAAGTGAGTTTTGCACCCACCTCGCTCGTTTGCGAAGAACCACATTTCACCACCTGCGATTGAATGAGGGACCATTTTAAAATTGAAACTATGAAGGCGACATTTGCATTTCGAAACTTGACCCGTTTCCTACTAATGTTGCGTTTTTGCAACATTAATTATATTTTTAATAATATAAATCTGCGTAAATAAATAGACATTATGTTTAAATTTTTTTAAGTTTTGTAGGGAATTTTTTAAATAAATTTATAATTATTTTTTCATATCTAAAACAATAGACAGATATTACTATATATATATATTAATTAATATGTGTTAAATGTAGACAGTTATTATAGATGAGAATATATTCTTAACTAAAACAAAGCATTTGAAATTTTAAAAGCAGCTTTTCTTTAAAAAAGTATAGCGCTATTAAGTAAATTGATTAATTTTTACTTATAACTGACGAACAAAAAAAAATTGGTGCATACCAGTGTTGTATTTTCACAACACTTTGCATTTCTGAAGAAACCAATTCCAATTTTTATGTTTTTTTTTTCCTTTAGTCATTCAAATTTGAAATAGAAACGCAAACACAAACACACACATACACAAACAGAAAAAAAAAATTAATAATAATTGTTTTAACAATGCTAAATATGTTTTGTATGTTATAAGCTAATAAAGATATCAAATATATATATATATATATATTGTATATATTGTATTATATATATATATATATATATATATATATATATATATATTGAATAACAAAAGAAATTAAAATTAAGAAAAGTCTTCATTTAAATGAAAATTTTTGGAGCAAGCATTTTTGTATTTAAAATTAAATATCAAGTATAGATCTTTCCAGCATATTTTGCTCATGAAATATACTTTAGAATGCGGATACAGAATAACCTGAGTTAAGAACCTGAGTTAAGAACGGACTAACCCTAACTCGTATATTTAAAACAGAAAAGATTCTAAGTCGAGATATTTAAATCTTAATCTAGATTAAACAGCCTATTTCTAGTACTCGCTCACACATATAAAAGAACAAAACAAAAATCTAGAATAACTTCACTCGACTTTTCGAACGTTTAGTAATTAACAGTTACTTAAATAAATTTAAATAGGATGGATTGTTGGATTTTACGTCGCACTAGTGCTGCGAAGATGGGCAATTAGCGACGGTCTGGGACACACCCCTAGAGGTGGTCCGGAGACATGCCATCACAATTTTGATCCTCCACAGAAGGGATGGCTCTCTCGCTGACCCCCAGAGGTATAATTTTTGATGGGAACATGGAGGACATTGCGGCCACGACAGGTTTTACGTGCACCAGCCACCATTAGTGTACACGACGGTCTTTGGTCGGCTCGAGTACCGAACCCGCAATCTTCCAATTACGAGGCCGCCGCTCTACCGATTGGGCTACCGCGGCCCAAAATTTAAATATAGGAGAAGTCAGTAAATGAACAAAAGAGGGAAAAATCATAAAAGGGTGTTTCTCCACATGCTGTATGTCGTAGAATGGACCGTAATGTATCCGAATTATTTTATGAACTCCAGTAAAATGTGTGTCCCGATAAATGACAAGCACAAATTAGGAACTACTCATCAACTTAATTTTATGTTAAAAAAAAAAAAAAAAATCATTGTTAGAGCGAATTTTAAATTATCCGAATCTATAGACCGCACTGTATTAGAATTCTCTTTTGCATCCATGTAAAAATATTATTCATACATTCATATAAATTTGTATATCTGATGTGATCTATAACATGCCTACCAATTTATATCGCAATCGAATGAAGATTTTGTTCGCTAACAGCGCACTTCAAATAATTTGAATTCATGGCCTGTAATGATGAAAAAATCATGAAAATCTATACAGTTCGTGCGATGATGACCCATAACATATCTACAAATTTTCAGTTCAGTCGAAAAGAGTGTTGAGACGTTATCGTCTTCATTCACATTCATACCCACATACAAGCATCACCGTAAAAATACCCCCCCCCCCCCCCCAAAAAAAAAAAAAAAAAAAAAAAAAAAAAAAAAAAAATCAGTAGACCTTAAAACGTATGCGCCAAAATCACATAGTCGTAGTTTTTCACGATTACAATACATATCCTTACATCGTACATATATTCGGAAAATAGAAATAAGGTTAAAATTTTTTTTAAAATTACCAAAACTCAGTTTTAAGACATTCATATTAATAATTATTTATACCTATATTTACATATAACGCTATAAGTATTTTAAAATCATACATAAATATCATAATTCATTACATATTTGTTAAAAACTAATTTTATTATTATTATTATTATTATTATTTTACAACTTATGATAGATTTACTTTATTAAGACCATAAGGAATTAATTTCATTGTAATATTTGATAAAGTTTAGGGATTTTATAATAAATACATGTCACTGTTTACTAAATAAAGCTAACTAAAACATAATTTTAATGGAGCTCTTTTAATGAATTTATATTAATTGTAAAATAACCTATGAACTGCACAGTTCATGAAACTACCCAATTCATTACATAAATTTAAAATAAAATTATACCTTTTCTGCTTTATGAAAGGTAGTTAAAATAATGATATAATATAAACAACTGTTATCAAGATTAACTTCTTTCTATGAATTTAATGAGAATTTATTAACAGCAGAATGAAAATTTGAAAGTGTTTTTATTTTTTTTATATTATTTATTTATTTATTTGGGATTGGGTAATATCAGAATAAATACTACTTTTATTTTGTTTGATAATACTCAATAAATTAGAAACTTGATGTTGTAAAAATTTTTTTCGTAATTAAATGTAGAGTCGACACGCGCCAAAATACGACCACGTGATGCTTTTTCATCCAATAATAAAAGCACACTCATTTTGACAAGTAATGAGGAAATTCCGCAAGCCACATACTCTCGCGCATGCGCTTTCTCCTTTAAACGGCTGTTTTAGTTACGAATTAATACTTTTATAAGTGACATCCGGCAATTTCAACTTGGTGTGAGGGTGTTAAATGATTTTGAAGACACGTTCACTTGACGTTCAGTTTTGATTGGGTAGACGCTCTAAAATACGGCTTCATAAAAATCACACTTCACTCGACAGTTTCTCTCAGTATTTTTAAAAGCAATTTATAATCCGTTTGAGAGTTTCGATTATTTTGACAGTGAGAGATATAATGGAAAAAAATATTTAATTTTAATTTTAGCAATAGAATATCTTTTCGTAAATGAAATACGTATATAGCGTATTTTTTAAATTGTTAATTCGTGCAATTTCTATTAAATGTGTAGTTTGGTGAATATTGTTTCGATGATTCTTAAAACTGATGTAAGATTTTTTAATTAATATTAATAATAATAAAACTACACGCACATAAAATTAGCTTTAATACACTGAATATTATATTATATTATTTTACAGAAAAATGTTCAGACTATCTAAAATACGCAAAAAGAAATTAATATTAGGGTAGGTGCTCTAGTGATTGACACCTTCCCGAAATAATTAATAAATAAGCAAAAAAAATAAAAGTAAACATTTTAAATATAATAATTTTAACATTTTTATGTCAAATACTGGAGCATAGGATACCTATTACTGGTAAAATTAAAAACTAGTAGTGTCAGACTCTGAAGCATAGGGGGCCAATTACTGGTAATATGAAAAACTGGCAGCGTCAATTACTGGAACATTGAGTGGGTGTCAAATAAAAATTAATAATAATAATTATTATTATTATTATCAAATGTATATATTTTAACACATATGTGGTTCTGAAAGTCTTTCATACCATATATATTAACTTAAGATTTCTAAAAATAGTTTTTGATGACTAAAATATTAAAAACATCAGAAATTGCTCCAAAAGTGTCAATCACTGGAGCACTTACATTATTATTATTATTATTATTATTATTATTAGGACTGAGGATTATTAGCCTCAATCTATGGATTTTTACGATACCAGTTTTACGATAGTTGACATTTATCGAAATCGAAAATAATTTGACAATGACGATTTGAAAATAATAATAATAATAATAATAAACTAATAGTCCTCCGTACTAAACTAAATTCTGCTTTTGTCAGGAAATAAAAAACACGCGTGCGAAATGAAATAAAAAATAAAATAAGATTTATAAATGGACAATATTTAAGCTCGTGGACTCAGTTCAATGATATAATAAGACAAAATAACGACATTAGTCTAATGATATTAACTTTTCATTTATTTTATTTATTTTTTTTTTCCAACAATTTCTTTATAATTATATAGAGAAAAATTGCATTAGGAAGAAAATTTTATATAAGGGTATATAGAAAATGAATTTTATATTTGCTGAAAACGAAATGTAAATAACGTATCTAAACATGTTTAAATTGATATAAAATTCGATTTGGTCGCATTGAGGGGAATTTCGGAAAATGTAGAGGCTTAAAAAAATGTACTAAAACATTGTAAAATGTTTAACTTAAATTAAAACATTTGTAATATACTTACTTTAATTGATTATTTTAAAGAAAGAGTTTTTTCTTATATTTCTTTTTTTTTGTAATCTAGCAGCGATTTAATTTTAAAATGAAGAGAGATTTTCTTGCCCCCCCCCCCCCCAAAAAAAAAAATAAAATAAAAATAAAAATAAATAAATAAATAAATAAATAAATAAATTAAATAAATAAATAAAATAATAATAATAATAATAATACATTAAGTTTTTAATTTATTTAAATTATATATATGCTCGATCTCAATGAGTAACATCAAATTTTTGAAACTGTATTAAATAACAACTAAATATTATAATAAATACTCTGATATATATATTTTTAAAGATTATCATTAATATATATATTAATATTATTTTAGAATGCGTTTCAAATAGTAACTCTGTTAATTAAATTAATTTCGAGTTATGCGAACAACTATTAAAAAAAAAAAAAAAAAAAAAAAAAAAAAAAGTCGTTAATGAAGTTTTTCTATTAAATTACAATATTCATTCCAAATTATTTACCCACATAATCTTTGAGACGTTCCGATTTATCCAGCGATCAAAGGCCAAGATGTTTATTCTTAATAAATGAATATTATTCCTCATAAATAAATTTCAAAATTATTTTTATATGATGATTTATTGTAGAAATAGTGTAAAGTGCCAATTTTTTCTCAGCAAAATACTTATGTTAGTAAATATATGCTTATATTATAAAGAATCAGTTATCCCATAAGGTCATAATGATTGGCACTAAGGACGTAGAGAAACATATACAATGCGAATAAGAAATTTATATTTAAATTATATTTAATAGTTTTACTAACTTTATTACATTTAACTATTAGTGTTATTATTATTATTTTTCTTTCTTACTAAACTTTCTTATTAATTTTATTTATTTATAAGGCGAATGAAAAAAAAAAAAAAAAAAAAGGAAATACTTTTATTAAACAAAGAATATTGAAATCGTAGAACGGAAATAATTTTAAATTCAGTTAATTTTATTGCCATTATGCAGTAATAACTATCCTATTTTAAAATATGAACAAAATAGGCTATTGTTATAATGATTAAAAAAAGAATTAAGGTAACAATGATATTTTCCTCTTTCTTAATACATACTGATAGGTTCACGCCAATATGGCGACATAAAAGCAATCGACATTTAAAATGCTTTTCTCTATTTAAAAAAAAAAAAAAAATGCAAATGCATATATTTTGAGTTTTTTAAATGTCCAAGAAAAAAAAAAAAAAAAAAAAAGAAATACTTTTATTAAACAAAGAATATTGAAATCGTAGAACGGAAATAATTTTAAATTCAGTTAATTTTATTGCCATTATGCAGTAATAACTATCCTATTTTAAAATATGAACAAAATAGGCTATTGTTATAATGATTAAAATAATCTGGTGTGAAACAACCACACGACTTCCATTACGCACTATTACACATATTATATGCATTTTTGAGAGATAATGCGATCAGAAAACGTAAAAGTGAACTAAAGAGAAAATCGTTAGAGCCGTTTTTGAGATACCAACTTTTACAAAAAATCAATTATTGACCGGAAAACAATAATTACATACAAAAGGATATTTAAAAGTGAGTTAATATGGCGAGTTTGAAAAAAAATCCGTACAGCTGTTTTTAAAGGAACGCCCTTGAGAGACCTGAAATTGAGCTATTTATACAGGACGCCTATAAATTTTCCTGAACTAACCAACTATATCATTCGAAAGGACATCTAATAGAGTGTTTATATAGCAAATTTGAAGAAAATCGTTAGTGCCGTTTTTGAGATACGGACTTACGGTCCCACTTCCGGTTTCCGATATCCCACTTCCGGTTAAACTCAATTATTGATGTTGGGCGGATATTAACCAAAATCAGACTACCCTCCTTTCCGTGGCTCTAAGGTGACATCCTCGTGGTAGTACATTTTGGAATATCAATTCGATATTCGGGCACGCGTTGTGAAATGCCCTAAAATTAATCCTAATTAAAAGCAAACATTAATCTGGAAAACAATATGTTTAATAATAAATAAATTTACTCTCAAATAATATCAGATTCATATAATTTTAATTAATTTCTTTATTAAACATCCAAATTTTAAATATTAATTAAATTGATTATTCTATAATTTTACAATACAATAAAAATGATATAACAATGATCTTTGATTTTGCCTCAAATGTGCTAAAGATGAGTACTAGAAAATAAATGCGCTTTACCAGCATTGCACGGTAAAATTACTGACCGAGAAATGTAAGAAATTCTCACCAGATTTATCAGATGCTATGTCACAGTCCAGGCACAAGAGGAATATTTTGGCTAGCAGGGAGCACATCTTTAAGTATCCTTGATGAATCATTTCGGCTAGGAAGCACCACACTGATGATAGCAGGACCTCACATTACGTCTGCACACACGAAGGCAATTTTTTAGAATTCTGACTCTTGAAGGAATCTTTTCTCTCCTTTAATTTTTTTAAGTCCCTCATTATAATTTTTGGAGGAGATTTTCCCCTTGCATTTTTTTTATTGGGTCTATCTTCTGATTGGACCTTTCTTCGACCAATCTGCTTGCTTCTAGATTACTACGGTGCCTTTTTTACGACCTCGCCGGGGCTTTTTTGGCGGTAGCCAGTGGGGCTTAAATGCGGGTGGTCCCCTTTCAGAGTTCCACGTGCAGGTGCAGGTCATAAATATGACGTTGTATTTCTGTCTTAGGCTTTTAAAAGGTAATAAAACAGCTTGTATTCTTCAGTACAACAGCTTTTGTATTTTTATATTCTTTTTCCTTTTAAATAATGCCTTTTTGTATCTTTATTATTTTGCTTTTAACAAAATGGCTGATTTTTCCCATCAATTGACAGGAAAACAATAATTACATACAAAAGTATATTTAAAAGTGAGTTAAAATGGCGAGTTTGAAAAAAATCCGTACAACCGTTTTTAAAGGAACGCCTTTGCGAGCCCTGAAATTGAGCTATTTATACAGGACGCCTATCAATTTTTCTGAACTAACCAACTGTATCATTCGAAAGGACATCTAATAGAGTGTTTATATAGCAAGTTTGAAGAAAATCGTTAGAGCCGTTTTTGAGATACGGACTTACGGCCCCACTTCCGGTTTCCGATGTCGCACTTCCGGTTTTTCAATTTTCACTAAAATTTGGAAATTTCATCTGTACACCAGACGTATTTCAATTCTAAAGTTTCGTAGCTCTATCTTTATTAGTATCTGAGCTATAATAGCCAGAAGATTCTCCACACACACACACACACACACACACACACACACATACATACACACTGACCAATTGCCAAAAACCACTTTTTTGGACTCAGGGGACCTTAAAACGTGTAAATCAGGTGAAAACCCGATATCGAATTTTCAGACCGAATACAATACTTCCATTACCTACGGTAGTAGGGTAATGGAAGTAAAAAGAATTAAGGTAACAATGATATTTTCCTCTTTCTTAATACATACTGATAGGTTCACGCCAATATGGCGACATAAAAGCAATCGACATTTAAAATGCTTTTCTCTATTAAAAAAAAAAAAAAAAAATGCAAATGCATATATTTTGAGTTTTTTAAATGTCCAAGGAAAAAAAAAAGAAAGAGAAAGGAAACAAAAAAAAAAAAAAAAAAAAAAAAAGAGAGAGAGAGAGAGAGAGAGAGAGAGAGAGAGAGAAACACCTAAGCCTCTTTTCATTTAAATAACTAATAGATATAAAATTCTGCACAAAAACAGAATTTAATTTAATGTGACAGGACTTTCTATTCTTCCATATAAAGCATGCAGTAACTGTGTTTCATTCCCTAGCACCGGTTACTATAGTCATTTCTTAAAATTTCTTCGGTATAGCTTTAGCATAGGAGCCCCTTAGCAGATTTTAAATTTTTGTTGTCATTTTGACGATCAATTAAAATGGTTATCTTAGTTGCATAAGCAAAAATCTTAGTCCGAGCTACTTCGGTGTGAAATTCAAATTTTGCCAAGCAGTCTTATACTAAAGCTGTTCCATTTCTTTAGAATGATTTTTCTCAATTTTATTTTAATTATTTTGAAAAAAATAATTTTTTTTTTTGCAGGTTCTTTTTTTGACATAAAATGAAATATATTTACTTATTTATGTATTTTTTCTTTGGCATATTTTTTTTTCAATAATAATAATAATAATTTTTTTAATAATTCTAATGTAACAATAGGGTTTTTATTAATTATCTTTTGAACTACTTATCCGATTGAACTAAAAGATACAGCGTTAACTAGATTTTTTCCTGATTAATAAGTGCACCCATTTTTAATAAAATTTAATAATCCGGACAGATACAACGACAAACTTTCAGCTTTATATATTTACATTAAAAAAAAAAAAAAAAAAAAAAGAAATCACGTTTATTTAAGGTTCACCTGTCGTACTGAAAAAGAAAAAAAGAAAAAAGAAAGAAAAAGAAATTTTGTAAAAAATTAAAATTAAAGTACTATTTAAAACAAGCTTTAAAATCGAATTGCTTCATTTGTTTCATAAATATCGTTAGTAGCTCAACAGTCGACTTCACTATCCTTATTTACAATTCTAATCCAGTACTGATCTCACCAGTAGTCAAAAGGTTCGTACTTTTTTTTTTTTCTGAAGAATAGTGGTGCACAGTGCTATCGATCTCCAACAGTTGTTGCATGTTTTTGTAGTTTATAGTGTTATCTTATTTTCTTCATCTTTCAACACTAGATATTTGTTAGTACATTTTATTGCAAGTTGTTTAACCTGTTTTGCATAATTTATATTTTAAAATTTATTACCAGTGTGAAATGATTTTTTTTTTTTTTTTTTTAAACTTTTGTTGAGATTAGTATTAATAAAAGTAAAACGCACAAACAGTTAGCTTTTAGAATACCTTAAAATTAAAGTGCCTATGATATGAAGTAAAAATTGTGAAAAATAAATAAACAAATAAGATGAAATGAAAATAAAAAAAGTAGCTTTGTCTACCATTTAATAATTTCGAAAAAAAAAAAAAAAAAAAAAAAAAGTAATCAAGATGGTCTTTTTGGACTACTAAATTATCATTGCTGCCGTAAGATCTCTAAAATAGATTGTAAGATATTATGTATCTATAGCTACGTAAATACAAGTTTTTTTTTTTTTAAAGATTTTTTATTCATATTTTTTTTTAGATAATAAATTAATAATATTATAATTAATTCTAACCAGATTTTTTTAAACATAAATTTTGTTTAAAAATTTGTTTTATTAAATAATAATAATTTTTTTTTTTTTTTTTTTATAAATTTATTAAATTACAATCTATAAAATTCCGAGTTGTAATTATTTAATAAAATAATTTCCATGGCTGAATCTTAACTCATAATACTTGCATATTTTTCTCCATAAAAGATTCTTTTGAAGAAAGCAAAAATTAAATTTCTGATAACAAAACAAATAATAAATAAAACACTTCGTAGAAATACCATAAATAATAAAATAAATAAAAATAAACCTTTACAACAGTTGTTTCGGACTGAAATAAAATCATTACTCTTCGTCAGGCGAACAAAGTAGACATGAGTGCAGCAAACAAGGCAACAAAGCATTAAAAACTCACTCACGCCTCCTTGTTCACCTGATGAATGATCGTTGTTTTATTTGAATTCGAAACAATTGTTGTGAGTATTTTGCAAATTTTGGTGTTTTTTTTTACAAAGTTTTATTTATTTATTTATTATTGTCATCAACTCCGGTGCATTTTTTTTTTTTTTTTTTTTTTTTTTAACTAAAGAAAACAGATAGTATTTTATTAATTCATACCATCCATTATAAAGATTTTCTTCTTACATATTCTACACCATCGAAATATTTTTATAACTCGTCATAAGTAGAGAGTAAATCTATTCCTCTATCTATATTCCTAATGTCTTTTCTTAATTAACTGAATAGTTTACTGCTTTGATATTTGAATGAACAATACATAAGCTCAACAAATTAGCTTACTGGGTCGGCAACACCTGTCGATAGAATCTTTTGAACACTGCATTCTTTATCATACACACACCTTATTAACTATCACTAATCACCCGATTACCATTCATGTATACAATAAGTTAGATAAACATCAAACTTTACATAAAACACAGAGTTAATTAACTTCCCCGAGCACTCACTCGGGTTTTTTGGCCTTCGAACGGAAGCACAGTTTGACCTTTTCCACATCTTCCTTCAATCCAACTTCATCCAGCGACGTCCGATAGGTAATGCCTCGCGAAAGGCCCATTTTGTCCCACAGCCCTGCGGATTAATTATGGGAGTGTTTATTTTGATTACTTTTTTGGCCCAAGGCTTAATAAAAGCTTTGCAACAGGTGCTTGGGAAGAAAAGCTAGGCAGGAAACTTAGTGACTTCATTAGCCTAAAGATGGCGCCACAAATGGAAAGGTCATCTTCCCATGTCGACGTTGAATAAAAAATTGATAAATGAAAAAGTGGTTGATTGGATTTTATTCCTCCCGAGGTGTGTGTTTTTGTTGATCTTATTTTGGAGTAAGGCGTGAGATTTTTCTCTTTTCTAGCCACATACTATGAGTCATCGACAATATGGCGGCTCCCATTTTACTCGGTTTATTAGTTTGGCTCATTAGCAAAAAGTTCATTTACAGTTTCCCACGGCTTTTAATTAATCCTCAGGAATATTAATTTACAAAGAGAGAGAATGAGATTAAATAGAATCTAAATAAAAGTTTACTAATTTTTCTAGAAGCTGACTACATCATTATGGAGTGTCATATGAAATGCCTGTAGTATGCCAAATTTTTTAAATTTGATGTTAACGACAATTTTTGATATGAAATTTTGGATTTTTAAATGCGGGTAATATTTAAGTGGGGAGAGGAATGGGGTGATGTAATAAAAGAAAAATGTTTAATACTCATAATTGTTATGTATATAGAAAAATTTTCATTTTTCACAATCTATACAAAGAACATAACATTTTTAATTAAAATGAATTTATTTATTTATATATTTATTTATTATCACCAATATTTTAATTCACTGGTCTTGCTCAGCTTGTATTTGTCGTAAATACCTTGTTTTCGCCTTTTATTAATTTTAAGAAGTAGCAAATCGAAAAAGGTTTGACTTACATCATATTTATTATTTAACTAATTTAAAAGGTTTAATACGTCGATAAACATATCATTTTTCAGTTTCTGAGAAATTGTGTTCGTTTTTGATTTTGAAAACTAAAATTAGATTTACTTCAAACAATAGATTATTTCATCACTATTATTATTATTTACAGCTTTATTTCTTTAGGGGGAAAAAAAAGTTTATTATATTTTTGTACTTAATTGGCGTGACTATGTATCAATGGAAATATTTAAGGAAGATAGCGAAAAAAAAAAAAAAAATTCTAAAATTTTGTAGACTGTTGACAGTTAAAAAATGAATAATATTTGAAACTGCTTGCTCTTCTTCTTCTTTTTTTCCCCCAAGGAATATTTACTAAAATGACATCTTTCAATCTCTGAAGTAAACTTTGAAAAACAAATTTGAGAGGTCATTTATATATATATATATATATATATATATATATATATATATATATATATTACCTATTAGTTTTAATTTAAATATTTTAAAGTGTACAGTAGTCCACAGGAAATTAAATACAAACGAACAAACTGTAGATAATGAAATTATGCAAAATAAAACTCTCTAATTCGGATAAGCTATTTCATAAATTTCTTAATCATATTAAAAACAATAAGTTTCCTTCCCATTCTAGTTCACACAGGTTATTTTTTTTATGTCGAATTTCTCCATACATTATTAAGAGAAAATTATTGCTTCAAGAGAATTTTCTGTTGTCATAAATATCAGTTTTCTTTTTCTTAAAATGATAACGTATAAATTTCTTACACACATGCATTGTGTTTTTTAATCATAATTTATCAAAACCTCCTGTTATTTATTGTTGCTCGTACAAGAAAACTTTTATAAAATATATAAAAAAACATATATATGTGTGTTTAATTATTTATTTTAAAATTTTCGTAGCATTTCAAAAAACATTTTTTCTCTCATAATAATTATAGGAGGCCGTATTAGAGTAACTTCACAGTAAAAAAAAAAAAAAAAAAAATTAAAACTATTAAAATTACCCAATTAAGCGGGCATTTTTTATTTGAAGTAAATGAGGACCAAATTGGTAATAATTATCGTAATTTAATTCCTTGCTAAAGTTTTTCAAAACTTAGAAAAATGTTTTAAAAATCCTTCCTTGAATTTTGAGAACATACGATTACACAAATATAGTTTTTTTTACTAGTTTTTTTTACACATATGCAGACGATATTAAAAAACTAGTTGGCATAGGTGGACTCTGCTCAGTTCCCCATCACATACACGTTCTCATAAATTTCTAGTGCGAGACATATTATAATCATGTTAAAAGAAATGAATTTGACCAAAGCTTGATACAGTGACAGAATGAAATCCCCGCCTAATAGGCTATCTACCGTTCACTTCGATATATTTATCTTATTCTAATCTATTAATTTATTTTATCAGGGTCGAATCCGTTGTTTAGTTTTCATGCTACTATTTTCAATGCAATAATCCTCAAAATTCATATTTATATGAAAAATTTACAATTTCGCTACGTTGATAAAATTTTAAATTACGAATAATTTACGAAATTTTCCTATTGGAATATTTGTATTCAATCACGTTCAAACAAATATCATAAATGTAATTTTGAAGTTGTCTAATGTATTTATGATCCTCAAAATGGAAGTTTATGCTCAATTTTGCCCTATTCTGACATGTTAAGTATCTCGTAAATTCCAAATAACCTACGAATTTTTTAAATTGGAAAAATCATAGTCTATGATATTCATGCCAGTATCCTAAATAATATTTCAAAAGTGGTTTGACATCTTTACGATGAAAATATCCTTCAAGATTGACGTTTATGTGAAATTTTGCCCTATACTGCCATGTTAAGAAATTCGTAAATTTCCAATAACTTGTGAAATTTTCAAAGTAGCATATTTATAGCTACTGATGTTCATTCCGGCATCAAAACTGATATTTTAAAACTGGTCTGACATTTTTACAGTAAAAAGTTTCCATTTAATGCACGTTTAAGTGAATTTTTGTCCTATTCTTCCATGTTAAGAAAATCGTAAATTTCTAATAACTTACGAAGTTTTTTAATTCGAATGATGCAAATAAATAGGGTTCCTGCCAGTATCGAAAGTAATATTTTAAACCTGATCTGACCTCTCTGCGATCGTTTGTTCGTGAGATATCGTGTAAACAGACTAACAAACTAATGGACTAACAAACTAATGGACTAACACACTAATGGACTAACACAATAACTTACTAACACACTAACAGACACCATACAAATTTTGTCACTTTCGGATTCCTCACACCTGAAAACGTGTAAAAAAGTCAAATAACCGAGGTCGAAAATTTTCACGATTACCTAAGTTCCCCATACCTATAGTATGATGGGGAACTAAAAGTTCTTTTTTAAATAAATTCTGATTAATTTGAACATCAAAATGTAAAAAAGAAACTTTTTCTGTAAAAATAATAATAAAAATAAATAAATAAATAAAATTATTTTTATTTTATTTTTTTATTTTAATATAATCGTGCAGACGATTTAACTCTGTGAATATTAATATTTCCAATCTAAGAATGAGTGAAATAAATGGATAATTAGATTGTTTCTTGGCTTTCCAAAATTCATAGAATTGTTTCCGAGATATTATATTATGTTATACTTCCGACAGATTTATAAAGGATTCACTTTGATCATTTCACTCGATCTCGTTTTCCCATAGAATGAACGCCCTCTCCCAGATACACGTACATCATTTAAAAGTCTCGTATTTACTTTTATGCTGTGGGTTGTGGCATCATTCACTCAGAGAATCGCCAGAGCGTTACTTGGCCCACATTTTCTCAGGCCCACCTACGCGATCCAAGATGCTAAGATACAAGAGATATTGAAGTGATCACATAGGGTTATAATATATATATATTGCTCTAAGGTCCAAGATATTAAAGCTTATTGCGATAGGTTAAAGTGAATGGATCGCAAACTGGTGGTTGTATGAATCACCTAGTTAGGTCATGAGAACATTTGACCTCAGTCTCTATATAATGTATATAGCATGGTGCAAAATGAATATTAAATGGAGAGCTATTTGAAATATTGGTTCAAAACTTGTATTCCAAAAATTGAAATTCGTACGATAAAAGAAAAAATAAATGTAAGAAATGTAAAAGGTAATAATTTTATTAAGATATATGACTTATGAGGCATACGGGAAAACCTGATTAAAACAATATTAATAAAAGCATTTTAATTTTTATTTTCTTTCACAACTAAATTTTCCTGTTTAACTTACATTAAATTTATGATGGACGGGAAAACTGGAAAAATTATAATTATTTTTGAATATAATTTCTAATAAAAACCTTTTATTACAATTTATTTAATTTAGAGCATTAATATAAATGCATTTTTAAATTTAATTTTTTATTAACTGTTATAGTTATTTGTATTTTTTTTTAATCGAAATCTTCAAACCACATAGTGTAAAATATATAGTTAATTACGATGTCAAACAAGTGTTAATTATTATTGTTAATAATATTTTATGGAAATCTATCTTTATAAAAACATGGTTGAATAATTATAATAATAATAATAATAATAAAACTTTCGTGATTTTTTAGAAACACATCATTTTGACTTATTAGAAACTTTCCATTTAATAAGCAATAAATAAATAGAAGTATCATATCTAAAATAAAAATTTCGTAATTTTCCCTTTTCTTGAAAAAGTTTTTTTTTTTTTTTTTTTTTTTTTTTGTTTGTTTCATTTATTTCTTATATTAACTTTAGATATTCAACTTAATCGAATAGTGTTTTCATTTTTCTATAAATGCACAGTATCAGTTCGTACGCCCCTCAGAGAGATATAAGGGCGACAGGTTGTAACCAAGGATGTATCCCATTTAGTAAAAAAATAATATTTGTTGTAAATAAAGTAGTAGGGTGAAAAAAAAGAAAAAAAAAAAACATACAGATGATAAAATGCCACTATAATCCGCAAGAATTAAATAGATTAATAGATAATTAAAATGAAAATAACCAGTAACAACTTTTTAAAAGACATGAAAAAATTAGCCAGTAGTAATTTTAGTAAAGATAGGAAAACAACCATAATATTCCCGGAAAATAATACACAAAATCTCGTAAAACATTAACAACAACAAAAATAATGTCAATCAATAACATACTTTAAGAAGAAGGACCTGATTTAGAAAGAAAGAGGGAAATTACATACAGATCATTAATCAAGAATGTCCACCCAAACCATACTTTAACAAGACAGAACAACAGAAACTTATTAAATATTTAAACTGCGGAAAAACGTTCAAACTGAAGAAATAGGTAGTCAGGGTCACATAATCTTTTCAGTGAGCAACAAAATACAAGATTTCATTCTACAGTAGTTATTTTAAGCATAATACTTTTATAATAATACTTATATAATACTTAAATAAAAAATAATAATTTTAAGCATATTTTAAGCATAGAGGCAACCAATCTTGCATAGAAAAACAAATAAATTTGGAAGTTAAAACTAATAAATAAATTTGAAATTAACAATAAATAATGTTTATGTGAAAGGATACCAGAGAACAAATAATGAAACATCATCATTAAAGAAGATTTTAACAAGCAAAAAGAAAAAAAAAAAAAAAGAATATGAAGCAAATAAACGGAGAAAGAGGAATGTCTGCAAAAACAGCAATCTTGCATAGAAAAACAAATAAATTTGGAAGTTAAAACTAATAAATAAATTTGAAATTAACAATAAATGTTTATGTGAAAGGATACCAGAGAACAAATAATGAAACATCATCATTAAAGAAGATTTTAACAAGCAAAAAGAAAAAAAAGAAAAAAGAAAAAAGAAAGAATATGAAGCAAATAAACGGAGAAAGAGGAATGTCTGCAAAAACAGATGTAATGTTTCGGTTTACGAGAAGGTATTTACCTAATATTTTTTTTGTAACTGCCAGGAACAGTTATAAGTACCAAAACACAAATAATAAAATTCATAATAAAACTTACATTGAAGAACATATGAATCTGCTGAATGAGACTATAGAATATTTATTGCGAAGATCATGCGAACAGTTTTTACAACCACGTGGATATTGATGTAAAATATATGCTATATACTATTACTATTTATACTATTATATTAAATATATTATTATGGAAAAAGTATAAGCATAATATATATAATCAAATATCCCATTATACGATTGAAACAGTACGGCAAACTAAGATTAGAAATTTGTATAAACCGATTTTTTTTTTTTTTTTTTTTTTTTTAATAAGATTAATAATGATTGGATACATATACAAACAAGTATAATAAAATGTGGTTATAAAGAGAGAAAATGCATAACATTAAAATTTAAATATCAAAATTAGTATGAAAATTGTGCATGGAAAAAAGAAATGAATATTTAAAAGAAAAGAAGCTACAAAATTGTTAAAAAGACTCTTTATTTTAATTTCTACTTTGCTGATTTCAGTAAAATTTTAAACTTTATGTTTAAGATATTATTACACATTGCTTGTCTCGATTTTTACGAATCTAGCAGATATCTCATTTGTAAAGATTTTGTATTAAAAAAATACAAAATGGCTAATTTTATTAAAGGAGCTGAAAGTCTTCTGAAATTATAAATGTTTAATAGTGACTAATCCTTAAAAATAACACTGCTCTGAAAAAAAAAAAAAATAAAAAAATAAATAAATAAAATAAAATAAAATAAAATAAAATAAACTCGAGATCTGATACAATTCTTGCTGATTCTTACGTAAAAGGACCTCCTGAATCCGAATATGACTCCTATTTTGGCCAGTCACCCACCGTTTTCCAGATGCACCCCCTCCCTCAATTTCATTCCTTGTTCGATAATTTTATGACCCTGAATTTGATTTGAAGAATTAAAAAGAATTAATTTAACACCTAAAAACAAAAAAATATAAAGTTTAAAAAATAACATTAATAACAGATTAAAAAAAATATAAGATATATAATTTCAGTGGCAAATCCCCCCCCCCCCCAAAAAAAAAAAAAAAAAAAAAAAAAAGAAAAAAAAAAAAATAATAATAATAAGCCCTTGTCGCAAATGTCCATGTTTTAGAATTTTGTATTTCGGTATCCCTTCAGAAGATATTTAACGGTTAAAATAATCCTCCCCCTCCTAAAAATCAAATTTATAGCCATAAAATCACCGAAAAATGATTAAAAATAGGGGGCCGATCCTAAAAAACGGTGGGTGATAGGGCAAACTGGGCGTCCTGTTCGGATTCAGGAGGTCATTTTACATAAGAATATGCTGAAATGGTGTCAGAGGCAATTTTCATGTAGAGCAGTGTCATCAGACAGGTAGAAAAAAATATATGTGTGCATGTTTTTATTTTATTCTATTATTATTATTATTATTATTATTTTCAGCTGTATGTTTTTGAGAATGCTGAAATAAAAAAAAATCCCCACTACTGTCCATCACACATTTTTCATTTTTATTTATTTATTTATTTATTTTCAAAATAATAGGAACTTATAATAAAAAATCACTAATTCTACTGCATTGAACTGAGCATATTGTTTCTCATAATTAAACATACAAAATTCTTTCATGATGTATTTAACATTCTGTGCTCACTCTTTTTGCCAATTATTGAATATGAATTTTAGACTGGATTTCATGTTTTCATGCAGAATGAAACAAAAGTATGAGTTTTGGAGAAAAAAAAAAAAAAAAAAGAAAGAAAGAAAGAAAGAAAGAAAGAATTATCCCTGATGCTCAGTGTCTTTTTGGTTAATTCATATTATCTGCCTGGTTTCATTGTTGTTTTCAGGTTGCATTTACTTTCAGAATTACATACACACACATATAATTTTATTATTATTATTATTATTGGTTAGGGTATATATATAGATATGTATGTGTGTGTGTGCATTTACTTTTTATCTATTTATTTATTTATTTATTTATTTATTTTACGTTAATTTTTATTGTCATCTAACTGATATTTCTACTAAGCTTTTCTTTCTTTCTTTCCTTCTTTTTTAATACATTGTTGTTGAGCAATATTGATTACCTATTGTCAACCTATTGATTACCTATTCAGGGGCCAATCCATGCAAAAACTGGGGTCGTTTAGCTTCCCCTCCACAAAATGCAAAACTATGAAATCGGCTCTCATCACAAAATTTAAATTAATAAAATTCTCATAATAATAAAAATGATAGTTTTTGTAAAAATTTTCTAGTTTTCAATATTATTTAAAATCAGTGCCTGAAATGACATTCAATGAAACACGCGTAACTGATATTAAACGTTAAATACAGTGACTGCTAATATAAAAAACTTTACATGATTTTTTTTTTTTTTTTTTTTTTTTTTTTTTTTTTAGGAGGGGGGGGGGGGGCACAAAAAAAAAAAAAAAAAGCAAAAATATTTTATTTTTTTACAAAAATCGGTACCAAAAATTAAAGCCTGGATCGAAGTTTCGTACAATATAAATCCATTTATATATTTTTTTTAATAAGGAAAAATCCTTTATTTGTTTAAGTTAAAATTGCTTAAAATAATTTTTTTTTATAATAATATCAGTAGTTATATATTGATTCATGTTACTATTACATTGCAATTTCTAAACCAAACACTACACGAATATTATACTTAAAATTTTATTTCAACCTCTTCTCTGAGGTCAATTTCAAACCATGTGATTTAGGGGAAGGGGGAGGAGGCAAGAACGTTGTAAAGCGCGACCAATCGAGGCTAATTCGAACGGACGGCAGCCATGGAGGCATGAAATAGTTTTCATCGGGTACAAAATAAAATTAAAAGAGAACAACCTCTACTTGTTACAGGTGAAGCAAGCAAATGTTTTTTATATTTTTTTCACACATCGTCGTACAGTGCAGATGGAATAAAGAAGAAGAAAAAAAAAAAAAAAATCGAAAGCAAATATTAGCAATTTCAGCAGACTGTGACGATAGAAGAAGAAATCGCAAGCTATGACCCACATAAGAATTCGCCCCTTTCATCTCTTGGGTCGTTACAAAAATATGTCTATGATCGATTTATTTACTTATTTATTTTCTTAAGAAGGTAATTTGCAGATGCTAAGAGTGAAAAAGCAAATAATTATAAGATAAAAACCTTTCTATATATACCATGTTTTTAAATTTTCTGTTGAATCATAGCTATAGAACTGCATTAGCCCTTTATCAATGTGTATAAAAATTTTAAAGTGATAATGACGTCAATTTTTGTGAGATGCATAATTTAACTTTTTTACAATTTTTTAACGTTCACGTTTAATTAAATGTATTTATTTTTATGTCGAAAGAAAATGAACTCGTACATTTATTTTGGCAATAATTAAATTATAGGTAATATTTTAATGGCTATTTTTAAAGCTATTAGGAGGTTATTATTTTCATATTTTAATTAATTAAAAGAAAATTAATCAAGAATTCGAAAATCGGGCTTCGAAGTATTGTGTTGTCATCGGGTTCTGAGCTATTCTGAAAGTTTCAAATGTCTAGCTAGAAGGGAAGTTAGTTAAAAATCGATTGCAAGATTTGTACCGGACAAACAAACAAACAAGAATCGAAGTTAATAAAAACATGGTAAAAAAGTACTCGTTAGCGATTTTAATTTATGATTATATCGAATATATATATATATATAATAAATATACTTAAGACAAGACTAATTAAAATAACGTAAGAACAAGTTTAAAGCTAGCTTAATACATTTATAAAAACCTCCGACCTCTAATTTAATTGAATATATTATTTTTGTATAAAAATCTGTAATTTTCAGTTGGGAGAACTCTCTCTCAACTATAAAATATCAAAGTAAAGCTGATCTTGAATTTAGTTAAATTTTATTTTTCTTTAACTTTCAAATGAGTTTATCGATTATCTTATATATATATATATATATATATATATATTTTTTTTTTTTTTTTTTTTTCAAAATTGATTAAATATTCGTGATTTTTAAAATAGCTTTCTTTCATATTTTAAATAAACAAATAATATCACACATTATTTATCTGACATCAATTGGAAATTGAAAAATGGACAGCTTCCAAGTTTTTAAAATATAAATGCAAAGCAGACTGAAAAAAAAAAAAAAAAAAAAAAAAAAAAAAAAAAAACACCCACACAATATTTAAGTAAAATTAAAAATATTCCTATAAAATCAATAATTTTCAATTGAATCAAGAGACGTTTGGGCTATCGGCTATGAACACATAATCACTATTTATAGCAAAAATTTAACAACTTTTTGTAATTTTAGTACTATGGTTCAAATGTAGAATAAGTAACAAAAAGTACAAGCATTAAAATAAGCGAAAGCACCTTCTATCTATCAGTAAAGAATTAAATTAAGAAACGTATAGTTAATTTTAGATTCTGTTTTAAAACTCTCCTGATTTGAAAATAATTTCTTCATATTAATATGAATTTATGATTGAAGCACTATAAATATTATGATCACAATGAAACAGTATATACTATACCCATCTCTACATATGCAACTTTTTATAAATATAAATAAATAAATAAATAAAAGGGAAAGTAAATGTTAGCAAAACCAATAGACTGTAACAACATAAAAACATAGAAAGGTTTTGACCCACATTGAAAACATCTATTTTTTTCTTATCTAACAACTTCTCAAAATCTCAATGGTACGTTCTAAGTGTAGAATAAGTAAAGAAAAAAAAAAAAAGAGGGGGGGGTGGAGAAAGAGAGAAAGGGACACGAAAGAACTTCATATATTAAAAAAAAATAATAATAATAATAAAAATGCTGATGAAAATAAAAACTGGAAGTGACCAAAGGATTTGGAGATTATTACCTTACGCCAATCTGGAAAAACTGGGTCAGCGGCACTTATCTTTCTTCAGCCTTATTTTTCAATGGTCAAGTTTTCTGTCCAAGCATTTTTGCGGTCATCAGAGAAGTAGATGAAAGAGCGAAGGTAAATTTTTTTTTTCTCTCTCTCTCTCTTTCGATCGTAAAAATGTTATTCTACTTAACGGCTAAAGCAATTATAAATATCCTGATGCGAGAGATTTAAGAAAGAGAGGAGAAGAAAAAAAAAAAAAAAAGTGTAATCTAGTTTAAATACTGTGGGAATGAATAGAGAAAAACTGTTTTCATGATCTGAAGTTTAGTAAAAATAAATGGTATTCCCTCGATTACTTAGCTGAAGGAATATGCTAAGTTTGTGTTAATTTACTTATTAATTTATTCATACCTAAAAGCTCATTTGCTTATTAATGAAATATTAACCCTAAGCTGCTGGGAGACATTTTCTAAAGAGAAAGAAGACTTTTTCTTTTCAGCTCTAATAAATAGAAAAAAATAAAAATAAATAAATAAAAAGAAAAAAGAAAGAAAGGAAAGAAAAAGGAAAGGAAAAAAGAAGAAGCATATCGACTTTTTAACTTAAATTAATTTTTAACTATATTTTTAAAATTCAAATTCAAAAGAGACGCATATAATGTTCGAATTATCTGAAATTCGAATCAGATGATAAAAGAAGAATTTATATTTTAAATTAGATTTTGTGTTCTGATACACCAGAAATTAATTACTCTAATTTAACAACCAATTCCATTTTTTATTGCATCAATCAACCATAATAGTAAATATAATTAATTACCCCGGTACATTAAAATAGAGTATCTACACTGTAAAAAAAAAAAAAAAAAAAAAAAAAAAAAGTACTTGAAAATAAGAACAAGTGCCTGCTTAATTTTTCCAAGTAATTTTAATTTAAAAAGGAGTATGTGCTGCTTTAGCGATACATTCTTAAAAATAAAATAGTTACAGAATTGGTAAATCTTATTTTAAGTGTAATAAATCCATTTTTCCTCCTTTAACAACAACGATACTTTTATCGAAATTAAGGAACTATTTATCCCGCGTAGTCTAAGGATAATTCAAAAATTTAACCTTTATGTAATGATGTTATCTTACGGACAGTACAATATGAGAACTTAGGCATGAGAAGACTATGTTCACCCTTAATAAATAAAAATTTTTCAATTAGCACCATAAAATGCAAGAACTCGAAACAATTGTTTCGGATGGAAAGAAACCACGAACCTTCGTAGGCCTGTGTTTTCTATCGACCTGAAACAATTGTTGCGAGTTCTTGCATTTTATGGTGTTTCTTCAAAAATTTCACTTATTGCTTTTTTTTTTTTTTTTTTTCGCAATATGTTACTCTTCTTCTTCCGCATGTATCTATATGGGATTCTTGTTACTTTGCATTATAAGGATATCTCGTTTAAAAATGAAGGTTTTCACATTCTGATTTTTGAATGCCACTCTTTCAGAATATCAGATATAAAATCTGATATTCCGAACAATTAAAAAAAAAAAATAATAATATTTTAGTTTCTTAAGTAAAGTTTTGGTCCTAATTTTTAATCGTGAAAAAAAAAATTATATATATATATATCGGGGTGTAGATGCTTGATCACATTTTTTTTTTTTTTTAATTACATAAACTAATGATTATGGCAAACATATTTTTACAGTGTATCTCGAGTTTGTAATTTCATTGCTTATTTTCAGTAGTTTAAATTTCAATATAACATAATAGTTCAAAATTTCGGGAGATTCAGGACAATTTATGATATTTAAACACATTTCAGAACTTTTTTTTTTTTTTTTTAATTTCAGAAATAAAGGACATAATACTATCTCGGCCCTTATGTATAACTGAAAAAAAAAAAAAAAGAAAAGAAAGCAATGAAATTTCTTTTTGATCAGAAATTTAAGGGTGGGGGGGGGGTTATATAAAATTGTCCAATAAGCTTTGGGAAAAAAAAAAAAACCTAGAATTTGATGTTTAATTTCTTTTTTTTTTTTTTATAACGTCAAACATTGAGAAATTATCAGAAAGACAAATAAGAAAACCAATCAGAAAGAAATATGTTAATGTATTGAAAAACAAGAATTGTCAAAACCTATTAAGGATTAGTTGGATTTAAATCAAAACTCACAAACAATAGAGTCATTATTATTATTATTATTATTTCAGTAATTTTGGAAATATCTCAATCTATTTAAAAATTCCACCTTCAAAGAATAACGATCAAAGTGATTAATGACCAAAAAGAATTTTACAGCAACTACTTCAAAAGTGTGTGTGTGTATGGGGGGGGGGGATATCATTTATTTATTTGGAAATATGTATAAAGTACATATCGACAGTATTTTTTTTTTTCATTTTTTCCATATTAATGAAAAAGAAAGCATTGTTTCAAAGTAATATTGTAAACGAACAATGTTTAATTTAAAACAGTGAAAATTAAAAAGAAGTAGATAGATAAAGACAGAAAATTCATCGATCACAAGAAACCAAAAGAAAGTCATTAAAACTTTTGGCAATAAATAGAACTTTAAAATTATTATGAAGCAGTTTAGATAAATCAACTTATAAATATATACATAAATAAATACGTATGCATATCATTTTAATGAACCATAATTTCTCTCTACACTATATTAATCAACTTCTAAACCTGGTTTAAATAATTATTTTTTATAGATAAATTGAATTTTTTCACCAATAATTTGATTATTTATAACAGTTAATAACGGGAAAATAATTTTTCTGAAATCTACATAATAATAACAATGATATATATTTATAAAATACTTGTTCGTAGTAATTATTCCGAAATGAATTATTAATATTCATGTATAAATTAAAGTTTGGGGCTGGGGAGGAAGGGAGACTCACAAGGACATGCTGTCATAAAATAAATAAATAAATAAATAAATGGAGATTTGAGAGATGAAACAATATATATATATATATATATATTGTGAATATAACCATTACTGTCAATACAAAATTCCACATTTAAAAAATAAATTCTCATATGGTAAGTTGGTTTAAGATGTGAGTAGAATGGCGTGTCACAAGGTTCTCTCATACGCAAGAGCCGTAAAGGGTTATTGGCCATTCATAGAAGAGGTATCCCACACAACCACTTATATCCATTTAATAGACATCTAAATTACATCGAATGGTCCATAAAAGGAACAAAATATTATAAGAACTAGTATCGCCCGGTGGTCGAAACGCGACCACTTTGCAAAGCAAACGAATTAATTGCCTTTTCGTAAACGTAATTAAACTGCAACACAGCTGCGCCGATTGTTTGTCGATATGCATAGTGAATCAGAGTTTTACTTAATATATTTCTCTAAGTTTGGTACACATAGATGCTGACCTTTCCTGAAATGTGAGGAAATCGCAACATGGAAGCGCCCCCTGTTCGATGATATAGACCAAAAGCTAATCGGCACTAGTTCAAATTAAGGTTCAACCAAATATCAAGTTAGGTTAAATTAAGTCCATTGGTTCATAAAGTACAGTGTTCGAACTCAAAAAGACAGATATTTTCTAAAAATGGTCGAATTCAAGAAATCTCAAAAGGTGTAACTTCATTAAATCTAAATTTTTTCTAAATCTTATACTTTCTTCTTATATATGCAGAGGATAGAATAATAAATCCACTTTTTTAAAAAATAAGTAGTCAATTTCAGATAATTCAAATGCAAGGAAATCACGAAACGTGTCAATTCATCGAAAACCAGAAATCGAAATTTTTTCCAAATCTTGTACTTTCTTCTTATACATGCAGAAACTAGTAATAAATCCACTTTTTAAAAAAATTAATAGTCAGTTTCAATTAATTGAAATGCAAAGAAATCTCAAAATGTGTAAAGTCATCGAAAACCGGAAATCAAAAGTTTTCCCAAACCTCAAAATTTCTTCATCAATATGTAGAAAATGTACGCAAACGAAGTGTGATGTCACTGACCGTCGTTGGGGTCGAGTAAAAGATTTCCTATGTTAATCCTCCATTGGATTTTTTGTAAAAAAAAAAAAAAAAAAAAAATATATTAAACATTGAGGAAAATTATTTCCCGATTTTAACCCCCCATATTTGGATATAATTAAAAACTGGTTACCGTACACATGTGTTAGATTCAGTTATTTTGCAGTCAAATTGACAAAACTTTAATTTTAAATTTCAAAACTCTAGAAGCAAAAGATTTGACAATTGTTCGTCCTTGGTGTTTTCTGTATTTGGCGATCAAAAAGGTAATATGGAAACATACATTCCAGATGTATATTTTCGTAATAACATATTCTACGAAATATTGTTTCATATTTTTGATTGCTCATTAATAAAATAACCATGATTCTTGAAAGGAATTAAATATGTTCACCAGATAATTTAGCGTTCTTTTATTATTATTATTATTATTATTATCATTATTTTACGCCAAGGATTGCAGATATCAAATCTATTCTTTTGAAATGAATTTCATTCCATTGAAATTGAATGTTTATGTTTATATTCGAAAATGGAAGTATTGTTTGTTTTCGTTAGCTGTGACCCTGCTCACCTATGCGCATGCGTGAGGTCTGCATTGATTTTGTTAAAATAGGGTAGAAGCGTAGAAGATGAGAGAATGTTTACATTTTACGAGTGAGAGATAAGTTGCGGTTTCTTTTTTCTTTTTTTTTCTTTTCAGGACATTATTGAATTTTGAGGCGATACTTCTTCGTTATATTCGTATAAAGGCAAAATGCTGATTTTTCCCCCTTGTAATTTTTAAATAAGTGTAGAAGATCAGTTTTATTCTTCGATGCAAAATAAAATCCGTAAACTTAAAAGTAAATGCCTGTTTTCTTTCTTCTTCTTCTTTTTTTTTTTTTCAGTTAAAATTATTTTTATTTGCTTACTTGATCTCTAAATTCGTACTATATCTGTCATACCTGAACACTTGTTTCATGCACTGATTATAGTAGTAAATTAATTAAAAATGACTTAAATTAGGTAAAATTTACATAATTCATTAATAAAAGAAGAGAAAAAGAACAACGTTTACAGTAGACTTCACCTGTAGTAAAAGTAATATATTTTTTTCTTTTAAATTATACTGCTAAAATAAAAATACCATATTTTTGGATCTCTATTTTACAGAAATTTACAGAAAATCG
Source organism: Salticus scenicus (assembly GCA_963930645.1). Lineage (NCBI taxonomy): Eukaryota > Metazoa > Arthropoda > Arachnida > Araneae > Salticidae > Salticus > Salticus scenicus. Next base: position 36,135,865 of record OZ005649.1, read on the forward strand.
TATTTAAATCAAATCATTAGATTTTTTTATCATGATTATTTTACACCTTTTATTTTTCGCGCATATTGTCATATAAATTACATTAAATAAAATATTGTTAATTAAAATTAAAAATTAAACTTTAAATTCGCGTAAAAAGGTAAAATAAATATTGAAGACTCATAAAAAGAAAACGAACACGTGTAGAACGAAAAGCGCATTTGGCTAAGTGCCCATCTCATTCAACGCATCACCCCTTTTCCGAGTAGGATCGTTCCGCGAGAGGTAGACATGGTTTACGAAAACGGACAGTATGTTATTTTGTTTTCCCAAAGTTTTGAAATTTAAAATTATATTTTCTGTAAAATTCATAAAATTTTAACTCAATCTATCACACATATAGTAACTCTTATATAGCTATACCCAAATATGGGGATTGAAATCGGGACTTAATTTTTCTTAATGTTAACAATAACAAAAAAAAAAATAGAGAAAAAGAAAAAGGAAAGATAGATAGAAAAAAAAAAAAGAAAAAAGAAACTAGATCTTAATATATATATATATATATATATATATATATATATAAAAAAAACTCTTATAAATCAAATCCTTTTTTAACTTGCGTATATTTTGAAGAGTATAAACTTTTGATCGACCACTCATTCACTCAAATTTCTACCATCTAATGGCTGTTTCCTCTTAGTATAAAAAATCTGTACTCGAGAGTATATGAGTTTTTAGAAATTGCTAGATTTAATAACTTTCTACTTTGGGTATTTTTCAATGTAAAAGAATACGTGTATAAAATGGAAAAATTCATAAAAAAATAAAAGTATTTTTAAATATCTTCTTGACATCGTAAAAAAAATAATTTTTGTATTCTGCACGTTTGGCTAATCATACCTTTCGAATGATACCATTTTCAACTCTCTACTCCAATAATTAATATTTTAAAAGTGTACCACAAATTTCATGCTTGCCTGTGAATATATAGATGTCCATTAAAAGTCCTGGATATCTTGTATTGATTATAGATATCTGTTAGAGGCTTAAATGTAGACGGAATTTAGACGTGCCTTTTTCAATGTCTAATAGATATAACGTGGTAGATCAAAACAAGATTTAGATATTTTCAATGTCTATTAGATCTAACAAGTCCAATTGTTGGATATTTGGAGATTTATCGGATATGTGTTATCTAATGGATGTAAGAAAAAGTGAGTGACATTTTTCGTGCTAATAGATATGTGTAGGATGTTTAAAGATGTTTAATGGATCATTTTTTTAACTTTTATAAATGTCTTATGGATGTAAGTGATTGTGTGGGATATCTTTAAGTAAAGAGGTTTATGGTACTTTTTGCGAATTTTTAGGAATTTCTTAGATTTAAGATTGACATCTCTTTCACTCATCTCTGTTCATCTATTAGATGTTAAAAAATTTGACTGGATCCTCGTGTAGTTTTAATTATGCAAACCAAAGTTAAACGGGAAAAAAGTAATTTGCGTAATTTTTTTAAAGTACAGTGTCTGGCCTATCAACCAAAGCTGTAAAAGGCGTCTCTTCTGTATGTTAATAAGATGACTTACGTTTTGTTCAATGATTTGTGGTAAGATGGCGGTAATTTTACATTGAGAAAAGATGCCTGATTGTTTTCTTTGTTGTTTAAAGTTAAAGCTGGGCATTAAAGTTAGCAAAATATCAAATAAGGTAATATTAATAAAATAATATTTTAAGAAACTTAGCGTTAAGGTTGCTGTGTATCCGCCATCTTGAATATTCAAGGTTCCATATTAATCTATGGGGAAATTTTGTCCTTTAATAATTAATACAAAAACCAATAGTTTTGCAAAATATTTATCAGTGTTGTAAAGGACAACTTTTCACACATTTCTACAGTTTTTTTTTTTTTTTTTTTTTAAGAAATGATTTTTAATACATTTGAATTAACTTTATTCTGAAAGAATTTGCATATGTTTTACTTTAAATGTCGATAACTGTGAGAAAAATCTAGAAAGAAAAAATCTACCGAGATGAACATTTTTTTTTTTTTTTGTTTAGTGTCATACCACTTTTATTCATTTTTAAGCATTTTTGTATTAATTATTAAAGGACAAAATTTCCCCCTAGGTTAAAATGGAACTTTGATTATTTAAGATAGCGGGTACACAGCAACCTAAAATAAATAAAATAAAATAAAATAAAAATAAAAATAGTTTAAAAAATATTTTTCCGTTGCAATTAAAATGCGTGTTTTATGTTGAAATCCTATAAGCCATCTTACCTCAAGATTGAAATAAAATGCCGCAACGAAAGCATTAAGCAAAACTTTTATTTTAAAGTTTTTATAATATTCTTGAAATTCGATATATTTCTAATATATTCAAACTTTTAAAGCTTATTTCTTTGAGTACATAATTTTAATATGCACTTAAAAGTATAAATTTTCTCAAGAGATCAATAAATAACAAATATAACCAACAGGAGATTTTACAGAAAATTTAAACAAAAACGGCAGCGTCATTTCTCAATCTATTCTATTCTGTATGGAAGAGAGTGCCAAACTACAAATGGAAAAGAAGAAGATGAGACTATTATTTAAATTTTAGAGGTTAAAAACAATAAATTATCCCTATTTTATTATTTTAAATTGTTAACTAACAATTATCTTAGAAATAAACTCAATTTTGAACGTTATTATTGATCAAAATATAAGCAATCGGTAAATTTTATAGCAAAAGCATTGGCTTTGGTAAAAATTCATTTTGTCTAAAGAAGTACTTTCTTTAATTCGGGAAATCACTATCAGTAAAACATTTCACTTTTAGAAGAACAAAGATAAAAAATTGACCGTAAAATTATGAATAAGTTATTTTTTTTCAATATAAATACTTCACATTTTTATGGAAAGTTCAGAAAACTTTCAAAACATTTTTCGACATAAGTTTACAAAGGAAAAATCTGACTGAAACAAACTCTACAGTTCTTAAAAAATATTGTGAGAAAATTGCTAAAATAAAAAAATAATAATAATAAAAAAAAAAAAAAAAAAAGCAATTGAATATGTTTTAGCGTCAGACAAGTAAAAATAAAAATAAAAGTGCATTCATTAGTTTATAAATAGTATATGCTATCTTTAACTAGCCTCAACTTTCCACGATTCGAATGAACTAATGGACATTCTGATATGTCTCAAAAATATTATAAATTAACAACATTTCAATACAAAAACAATAGGCTATACACTATGGTCAACTGCAGACATCTGTTGAGAAAAAGCAAGTCTTCACCAAAATATGAACTTTTGTTAAGTTGTATAACAAAAGAATTGAATCAGGCAAAGGTACAATGAGAATCTTGAAATCAAGAAAAGAAATCTTGAGAAATATTTTCCATAATTTGGGAAATGACTATTAATAAAAGATTCACCTTTAAAAGAATAAAAGATCAAAATAATTCCGATTAATGCTAAAAATATTTCATAGCAATGACCGCAAAAAAATTAGGTAGGTTTCTTTCCATAATTTAGGAAAATCAGGACCAGTAAAAGATTATTTCGGAAGAATAAAGATCAAAATAATTTCGATAAAATGTCCAAAATTATTTCATGACAATGACCACGCGAAGGCAGATTATTCTTTCCATAAAAATGAGAAATATTTATAATGAATGTTTCCATTAACTTAAAAAAAAAAAAAAAAAAAAAAAAAATCAGGGACATTGTTTCCAAAATAATTTTCTAAATGAAATATGTTGAAAAAACACAAAATAACCTCTTATAAAGCTTAAAAATTATCTGTGGGAAATTTGCCAAAATTACAAAAATAAGATGTAATTTAATGTTATTATTTTAGTTTCAGGTCGGTAAACAAAGATATATATTTATCAGTTTATAGAGAAATAAATGCATTGCATTCCTGCATCTCATCTCTGTTTGTCATGACTCTAATGAACTCTCTCACAGAAATTTCCAGAATTACAATAAAGTAACAATGCCTTAACACCAAGACAATAGACCAACCCCTGGTCAGTTGATGAAATCTGACGAAAAGAACAGAAATTATCCCAATTTCCGAACACAATTATTGATGAAAATACTGAAAACAAACGCAAAAACAGCAACGATCAATTTTTATGCCAAAAACATCGAATCAGATGAAGGTCAGTCTTGGATAATAAAGTTCACAAAATAAGGAATTTCTAGAAAATTAAATGTCCAGTCGTCAGTGATCCTTGAAGACAGGGTCGTCCAGGCCAGTCCTTTACTGAAAGAATACCAGTCATAATTACAAGTCAACGTACCAAGCACCCCTCCCTTGTAGAATAAGTAAGAAATCTACCCAATTTCCGACGCCAATTATTGGTCAAAAGTCGGAATTTAAACACAAAAACATCACACCCGTGGCTGAGCTTCGACAATGGGCTGTGCGTCTTATCGCGTGGATAATCAATACCAGTTTCTGATAATGTCATCTTTCTAAAAACCAGAAATTGCTTTCGGAAGTTCCGACCATCCGAATTTTCTCTGAGAGAAAAAAAGAATTGCAGAATAATTTCCACCGAACTCTGCTCACTTCACCCCAAAAAAAGAAAGAAACTGGCCATCTCAGGCCACGACCTTAACAACTCCATAATCATGTTAGATTCGTCTAACGAGACAAGCCCGAGAACAAAAGAAAATGTCGCTCGGAAGCGGCTGGCTTCCTACTCTAATAAATATCGCTTAATGAACCAGTGAGCATGGTGGGACAAAAACCACGACGAGCAAATTGCGGCGATTTTTTGCAGAACTGGTCATAGGTCGTCACAGATTCCCATCGGAGACTGACCAGTCCCTACCGGTTGTCAACCCCGGTTCGTCTCACTTGGGTGCCGGAGAACTTCTGGGACTCGTAGATGTGGGTGACTTTTGAACTGAGGCGACTTTTTCTTTGCTTTCTCCGTCAATTTTTTTCCGGGTTTATTAAGGATTCCGTACAGCACATCACGTTCTCAGTGATTTAGCTTCACTTTATTTTTATTTTTACAGTAGTCTATTTGACAAGTGGTTGAAAACGAGTATGTCAAGACAGCGTAAGGGTGAGAGAGTACGAAGTATTTATTGTAATTTATTCTTGCGGTAGCAAGATAAAATATTAAGATTTACGCGAGTATAAATTGGATGGAATGATTTCTTATTATTATATCTAAGAATTTAAAACTAATTATATAATTATATATATTTCATATTTAATGAATGCAAGTATTTGTTGTAAGATTATGTACTTCTAACATTTAAATAAACTATGTGTTACACAACTATCCTTGTACTGTGAAAAGAGGACAAATCTAATTGTAAAACAGGATTTTGCAGAATAGATTATAAACAATTAATCTAAAATGTAATGACGTTTTTAATGAAATACGGGTTGTAAAAAAGAATGGCGAATTAAAAAAAAATCAAATGTCCACGTATGATTTAAAAGTAATTTTATAAAACTATCATTAATATCTGCATAAACTGTCACAAATTATTAAAGAGTAGCCACAGTATATTAACAATCACATATTCGCTGTATTAAAGGACATGATGCAATTAATAAATTCTGGTTCAAATTCATAAAACCAATTTTTATTTTAAGTAGGTAAGCCAACGAGTGTGTAATATTAAGCAAAAATTTTCATTTTCCACTAAATTCTAACGTAATATAATTTTTAATGTTGTCTGAATATTTTGGAGTAATAAAGTTATAATGTATCTGATTACTTAAAATATAAGATGAAATTTGAAGAGGATTAAAATAATATGATTAATACGGTCTATCTTACTATAATTATACTATCTACTATATATTACTATAATTACTACTACTATATATTACTATAATTATACTATCTTACAATATAATTAAAAAAAAAAAAAAAAAAAAAAAACTTGTATTTTATAAAATTAACACAAATATACATCGTTCAAAAATTTATGATTACTAAAAAATTTATAATTGCTAATTAAAAATTTTAAAAATGATATTTATAATGTTTTTTAAGTAAAGATTTTTTTTTTTTTTTTTTTTTTTAATTTTATTATCAAAATATTTTACAAAATATTTCTTTTTTGGCAAAGATTTAAATTCATAAGGATTGGGTGAAACTTTTTTAATTATAGTTGATAGGTGATATGTCGTTTGTAGACGGCCGTTTTCTGGAATTCTGCATTCTTTTAGAGAATTATTCAATGATTTGATTACAATCGCCTACAGTCGGTAACAAAAGTGTCCGAACACTAGCGAAAATTCCTATGCAAAAAAAGTAGACTTCATACGGTTTTGTTAAATAAATCCTTGTCGAATCCTGTTCTTAGTCAGTGTAAGAACATGAATCAATAAGGATTTATTTAACAAAACCGTATGAAGTGTACTTTTTTTACATAGGAATTTTCGCTAGTGTTCGGACACTTTTGTTACCGACTGTACAATGATACCATGTGCCCATCACCTAAAATAAAGTTAACCTTCATTATTGTTTAAAAGAAAATCCATATAATCTTATTAAAGAGTAATATGAGATAATACAGATAGAAGCGTATATTCAACGTAGCTTTTGCGACTTTAAACAGAAAAAAATAATAATATAAACCATTTTGATATTATTAATATTTTTGTAAAGGTTCTTTCCTGTAACAAATTGATAAATTAAAACCTTCTTCTTCCATACCAGATAATAATATAAAATGTGAGATCACCAAGTTACAAAATAGTAACACAAACCAAAATATTCAAAATCTTTTCGACAAAAATTGATGAAATATTGCATACCCAACGCAATAACAAGCATTAATATATATATAATATATATGTTAAGTTTGAAATTAGCTGCCTTAGCGTAAAATAGCTAATCTCGCCGGCAGTCAAGACTTATGTTATTCTGTGGGAAAATTTGTTTCCACGATCACTCATTATCTAATGTATACATTTTTTTAAATCCATTTTCACATTCAGAAAATTTACAATCGTTAAATTAGTACTCGTTTTTTAAAATGTATTTATTTTTAAGTAAAAAAATACAATAAAATAAAATAAATAAATAAATAAAAAATAACTGAGCGCATTTTAAGATTTATTTATTTAGCTTAGAAATTATTAAAAATGCGAAAAATCAATTTTTCGAAAACTAGTTTATTTCAACGATTGTGAATTTTTTGAATGTGAAATCGGAAAAAATAAATAAATAAATAAAATAAATGAATTAGGTAATGAGTATTTGTGGAAACAAATTTACCCATAGAATAACATAGCCTTTGGATGTCGGTGAGGTTACTTGTTGCTGGATTAAGCCGATTGACTATGTTGGAGTCCTACGCTTATGGGAAGAATGCTCTCCATGGAGGTCTTTCTAAAAGTTCCTAGCCTGTATTTACGCGATTTTCGGAGAAAACTACGGAAAATACCGAAAAGCTAGATCAATGAACGCCCCCCGGGTTCGAACCCGGCACTTCCCATCTACCAGGTTAAGTGCAGAACCGCTTTGTCACTGTTGCGCTGGCTGTCAGGGAGATTAGTTATTGTGCGCTCTTAAAGGAATGGCGGGCGTTAGAAAATGTTTTGTAAATCACAGTCTTGGAGTTGCGAAATTTGTATATAAATGCATTAAAATACATAAATATATTAAAATCTCTCGAAAACTATTCAAGTTAGAATAAATAAATAAATACAACTCAAAACTTTCAATTGAAAATTAAGTCTTCGAAACTGTTTAAAAGAGCCTATGCCATGTTAACTATTTTTTAATTTCCCCCTTGTTAAATTATATTATTATAATTTATGTATTCTAAAAATATCTGGATATTTCTATTAAATTTATTGATAAGTTAATTTCGTAAATTTCTTCTTGTGTTTAAATTTTAAAAACTTACATGAAATTTCAGTAATTACACATAAAACAAAATATTTAAAAAAAAATTAACTATTCAATGAATCCCCACAGTAATACTTAAACATGTTTAAAATATATTGTTAAACTATAATAATGGGTAATAGAAGGAAAAAATAAATAAAAATTAGTTATCAAAAAACATTTAAATGTTAAAAAAAAAAAAAAAAAAAAAAAAAAAAAATTGGGAGTTACTTTATTTATTCATTATTATTATTTTTTTAATTTAAGTAATTTTCAAGAAATTTTAATACATTTAATATTGTTACATTTCAATCATTATAAATACAAAATTTATTGATTCTATGACCAATAATTTCAAAATTGGTTTTTAATATCAACCATTCCCTTAACAAAATAGGCGAAAAAATATGCACAAGAATGTAACACAACAGAAAATCCAAACAAAATTATTTAAATGTTAAAATTTAAGTAGATGATTACAGTTTGAGTTTATTAATGCAACATAATTAAACAAATCTTAAACGCACACACACACACACACTAATAATAATAATAATAATAATATAATTATAATAATAGACATAAAATAAAATGAAAAAATAAAGAATAGTCAAAGAACAAATTTCAAATAATAAGAATATGTTTTTTAGCCGAGAAAGTTTCTTGAAAATAATATTTTTCAAACTAAAATATTTTGTCCTATAAATTTTAAAATAAAATGTACATATTATAATGCATAGGCAGGCATACATATGCAAAAAAAAAAAGAAAAAAAAAAAAAAGCCTAGAATGTATATATATAATTTCTGTAATTATTAAAAATGATTATGGCAAATTACTATAATTTAACATTTTACACACTTGTTTTTACATACGAAATTTTTGAATATTTTATTTTATTTTAGTATATTTCGTATTTTAATTCCTCAAGAAAATTACAATTCTGTTAATCAACTTATATACAATAATGTTTCATCAAAAAATAAAAATTAGCGTTTATAATTAAGACGCATTGCTATTTTATCATGTTATCATATCGTCTGTTCTGGGAGTAAAACAAAAAACTATTTAGAATTTAATCGCATGTAATTATAGATTGAAGTCAAGATTAAAAATTTATCTTTATTATAAAAATATGCCTTATATATATACATCATGTTTATTCTCAAACTTCAACTTTATTTAAATAAAATTAGGTAGATAATTTATTTTACAATAATAATAGGAAGAAAAATAATAATTATATTTAAATAAATTTATGTAGCTTATTTATTTTACGATATTAATAATAATATAAAAGAAGGAAAAGAAAAATAAATTATTCTGAATTTTACCATAATTTACGGTAAAAACAATTATTTATTTATAACAGAATAAAGTTAGTTTTAGTTATTTGTCCTTAAAGAATTTTTCCCACACAGTGTGTTAAGAAAGTTTTTATAATTAAATAATACTACACTGGCCAAAAAAAAAAGGGGGGGGGGGGATGATGGTGAATGAAATTTTCGAACTGATGAGTATTTTGGTGCAGCTGAACATTATTATTATTATTACTGTCTATTACTATTACTATTATTATTAATATTATTAAAACATAATTAAATTCAATGAGTGACACTGGGGGGGGGGGGGGGCGAAAGATTGAAGTGAATAATTTCTTTGGAAACTATAGGGCTCCTAGCTATGAAGAAGTAATGGAGAATTTGCTCACTATTTTTTGTGCACTTGTGTATACCCTATAGTGTAACCCAGCTTCTCGCGCCTAGCGTTGAGAACAATTCCAGAGACTTAGAGGGGTGCTAAATTAACCGACATGTTGAGATTTGGCAAACCTGCAGTCATTCGGCATTCCTTTATCGCTATTTTCTTTGAATCCCAAGCGTTATCACTCCTATTTTTAAGACTTGACCCGTTGCGTCAGCACTTTCGCAGACGCTCCCATGGTCGCAAAAATCGTGATTAAAGATTACCTGCACAGTAATCTGGTCGATTTTCACATTGTTAAAAGTAAGGTTACATTGCATATAATCTTGATAAGATAAAAAAAATGAGCTGGTGGGGCAAAACTGAAAACATTTTTGGAATCAGTGACCCAAATATAACCAGAAGTAGTTGGAAATTATTAGGCACCAAAAATCACTGCTGACCAGTGTAATTATTATCCAAATATTAATTCTTAGGATACTGTTGTTTTCTGTTTCTTAACTTGGTTATCCCCAATTTTGTTTTCTATTGCTTTCGTTCACTGATGACTTTAATCATCCATATTCGTGATTTAAGAGACATGAATCAGTGAAACTTTCTTTCGATTTTAATATTTTAGAAAAAGAGGCAGCTATGGGGCAATTCCATGAATTTAACGTTAGTCATCACAACACACAGAGATAATTCTGCTTCAACCAATAATTTTTAAAAATAATCACAATCCTATTTAATGATAAAAATCACAGTAAATATGGCATTAAAATTTCTGTATGCTGATACTGATGACAAAAACAGAGAAAATATTTTCCTTTTCTGTGACTGATGTTACTTTCTTCCATGGAATCTCCCTATGTCATATACGCAAAATGTAAAGGCAATTTTACGAAGGAAGTAATGGGTAGAGATAGTGTGCAATACTAGTCGTGCAGTGTCGTGCAATACTAGTGCTGAAAATGCTGCTATGAAGCAAATTCTGAATTTTGACAAATTTTAAAATATTTTTGCATTTAAGTTCAACGATTAAAAACTTAAATTAAATCTAAATCTACTAAATAAATAGCGATTGTTATATTTTTCACTCGTTTTGTAATTTTTGCCTGTGAATATTTCAATAAAAATTAGAAGTTATTATTTAGCGATGTTTTATGAACCTAACCAGTTTTTGCTTTTAGCGAAATTATTATCGATATATTTTAGTAAAACGCTAAAAAAACCTAATGACAGTTTAAAACCTACATACGTTTCAATATTGCAAATTTATATAAAGTTAATGGTTTTTATCTTTTCAGGAGAAAAATTGAATAACTTTGTCACTAAAAAATATAGATAAAATATTACAATGCACGAACATTCAAAATCACAAAAAATAGATTATGAAATATAAATAACAAAAAGAAAGCTTTATGAAATATTCTTTTAAAAAACATTGTACTTAAAATTTTATATTTTGTAGTTTTCAAAAACAATTTTATGACTAATCAAGTACTGATGTTATTTTTGTTTTGTTCTTTTAGTCTAATATTAAATAAGACTAATTAACACAGTCATTTTCTGTCAGAAGTATGTTAAGATTACCTTTAATTACACATTCGTGTAGCCTGAGATACTTGAAATTTTCTAAAAGTTAGAGTATGGTTATTACATCAAAATTGTTTAATATAACAAACGGAAACTTGAAGAACTTCTAAAAAACACTAGTTTCTCTTTCCTTATGTAAAATTATTTCATTGTTTCGTATTTTATGAATATCTATTTAAAAACTACGATTTTCCAAATTCTGTTCTTTTAATTTAACTATTTAAGCTTGTTGCCGTTTATCTTAGCCAACAATGATAATGACAATAAATGAATGAATAAATAAATATATCTTTTCTAAATTGAAGATTATTTTGTTCTATTAACTCATAGATCTCTCTCTATTTTTTAAACAAGTCTCTCTCTCTCTTTCTCGCTTTCCTCTCCCCCTTTCCTCTCTCCTCCTCTCCCTCCCTTCCTCTCTTCCTCCCCAGCTCTCTTTCGCCTATTTTTCCTGCATTTACTGAGTGGTGTCAATTCTTTATTTTTTTTCTTTATTTCTTTCCCTCGTCTTTTTCACATTCTGAAGAACAATGATATGATATAATGTGCGATAAATTAGCGGGCTTCTTTAATTTTACTATTTGAATTTGTTGTTTTTTATATTACACAGCAATAATAAATAAATAAATAAATAAATATTTCTTTTCGAAATTGAATATTATTTTATTATATTAGCTCATATAGCTCTCTCTTCTTTCTCTATTTTTTTTTTTTTTTTTTTAAATCTTGAATAAGACGAAAGTTAGCATGTTTTAAAGAATTGGAATTAAAAAAAAAATAAAAACAGAATTTGAGAAACCGCATAGTAAAAAGCAACAAAATTCCATGAGGAAGGAGAAACAGTGAACGGAGAAATGCGGAGGACCTATATGTACGGAGTGTATATGTGTGGGGTGGGGTGGGGGTCTTTCAAAATATAATAAAAGAGAAAGAAGAATATTTTTTCTGGTTTAATTAAAAAGAAGTAATAGATATCTAAAAGAACAATTAGCATTAATACCATCTCCACTTACTATTAAAAATTTTAAGCGTCAAAATTTTCAAATTGATTTCGACGACTAAATGGTATATGCTTAATCAAATTTCAAGCATTAGTAGAATTATTCGGATAAATTCGTAAATCACAACGATTATATTTCAAAATAGCAAAAGTAAGAAGAAGAAAGTGCATTTAAAATCATATTTAAATTAAAAATTTTATGATAATTTAATGCAAGTATTAAAAAAAAAAAAAAAAAAAAAAAAAAAAAAAAGGGGGGGGGAATATTTTAACTTAGAATAGTTATTTAGTTATAGAATTATTCAAGGCTCAAGGAGCTTGCTGTAGCTACTATAGTCTCATCCTTTTATGTAGCGGAAAGAAAGTCAAATAAAAATAGAAATAAATAAGTAAAAACCCTTTTCTACTCACAAAATTTAGAATTTTTAGTTTTTTTAGAATTTTTGAAGTATCTATAAAATTTACCAACTAGATGACACAGAATCCCTACAGCTCACAAACCTCCCCACCCCTTACTTTTTTTTTTTATTACACATTGGATGACTTTATAAAACAAATATGTAATTTATAATATCATTCTGATAGAATATCTATAGGACGACCTGATTCCTTTAATATTGATTCCTTTCTAAGAAAACCTAAAAACCTGCGTTCGCTCAAAGCTGTACACGAACTAGCATTAAAACCTACTCCAACAACCCTGATTTCTTCTTCTTATTATTATTATTATAATTAATTAAAAAAAATGAAAACACATAATCCAAACTATGCTTTTGATAAAACTGATTTTCCTTGAAATAAATTTCCAGTTACTTCACAAAACATTAATGGGTAAAAAAAAAAGAGAGAAATCTTTAAGTGATACCCAACCACTACTTCCTATCCGAAGGCGCCAACTAACCAGCCACCGAATAAAACATCAAAAACCGAAATCCCAACGGCATCGCAGCTTTCCCACGGCCTATAGCCACTGGGAGCCCTATCTCGGGGATTCTCGTTCCCAGACCCAGTAGCAGACTGCTGTAGAGGACTGCCCCGAGGGGGCTTCCAAGCTTTTATTTATTTCATGAGTTTTTAATTATTACGTAAAAAAAGATTTCGCAGGTAATGACATGCTGAGAGAGCCTGTTTCTGTGATGCGGTTTTGATGGTCGTTACCAAATGGGTGGAGTGGCTTGTCATTAGACCGATATTGCGGATATAAACGCGAAAACATGAGTGACTGTGATGTTAGGACAACAAGTTCAGGAGACTTTTTTATTTATCTATACATGTTGCTATTCTAGAGTGATAGCGAGACAAGTGGAGAATGTTAGTTCTGATAAAAATTGAATTAAAGAGTTTAATTTTACTAATTGATTAATTCTCATTTTACACGAAAATAAAATAAATGAATAGAACAGTTTCTGTCATGCAATTGTGGTAAGATTAACGTAAAAATGATGATGAGCAAAAACATAAATTATTTATAATAAAAATGTTATAAATAAATATTTTGTCTAAATAAAACTTCAGCACAAAAATATTGTTTATTTTTTATATGAATATGGAACACGTTTATGTCTCAGTATGATGGTATAACGCATTCGAAATCCTAATTATTGAAAATCCTGGTTTTTAAAACATTTCTTATACGTATAAAAAAGATTTTAATCCAAATTGATGTGTAAGAGAAGTGCAAAATTTTATTCAATAATAATAATAATATTATTATTAAAAAAAAAAAAAAAAAAAAAAAAACAGAATTATTAATTTTTCCTTTTAATTTTTGTCACTGAATGACAGAAAATTAAAATAATATCCCAATTCTAAGTATATATAACATACACATATATATGTATGTATGTATAATAAATGAATAAAAAACTTTTATATGTGTATGAAACGTAACGTTAGTATTATTTTTAACGAGCACAAACATAAATTTCTAAGATGTGATGTAGTGTTGTAAGGGTTAAAGGCCAATTAACTGCGCCTGAGTTTTAGACCTAGGTAAAATATCCCAGGAGAAGTCGTGGCTTATATAAACGCAAGTTTCGGAGAAAAATCCAAACGGCTAGGTTGACTAGCGTGGCTTGGGTTCGAATCCGGCATCCTCCGTCTACTAGCTTTCAGGGCCGAACCGCTCGTCCACTGGAGAGGCCAAATGTACCTTATAAAAGAATATACAACTGAGAATAAAAAGTTTTTGAACATATCTTAAAATGGTTACATTCAAATCAAAATTATCTTAAATTTTAATTAAAAAAAAAAAAAAAAAATATTTTGTATATGATTTAAAATTTCTTCAGGTGGCAATATTGTTAAAAAAATTGTGAAAGAAAAGTATCAAACAAAAATCCCAAATAATCGAAAGTAATTTTGTTTATTTTTTAGTAAAATTTTGACCCGGAATTGAAAGCACTTCCTGTCTACCAGCTTCGAAAGCAGAACTTTTTGGTCATTGGTGGGCCCGAAGTTCTGGGGAAACAGACATTACATTTAATATCATATGTAATAAACATACATTTAATATCATCATAAAAAAAATTTCGCCCTATAATTACCGTAAGAAAGATGCAAAATATTTATTCCGAAATAAATTTTTATTTATTTCATATGTACATTTAAAAAACATTTTAAAAATAATAATCTAATCTCTATACATAATATATATATATATATATATATATATTGTCATTGTCGTTTTTTTTTTTTTTTTTTTTTTTTTTTTTTTTTTTTTTTTGGGGGGGGGGGGTCTGCTATCGCATTTCCTCGCGGAGGGCAGTGTCTTTCGTGTCATAAGACACATCAATGTTTGCCGAATACTCCAAGGAAGACATTTCAGCTGTTTAGAAATTTCAATCATCTTAAATAATGAAGTTATTAATTAAAAACGTCGGGTTAATAAAGGTACTCTATTTGCCATCTTGAAAAAAGTTTCTCTTATGATGTTTTTTTTTTTTTTTTTTTTTTTTTGTCATGACGTCAAAAAATGTCGTATTAAATATTATGCATTTCAGTTTGACACTGTATATGGTGATTTCTATAATATTGTTCTGCATTTGTCTTGTGTTATGCATTATTAACATTTCTATTCGGTGACAGGCGAAGCAGCAAATAGGCGGGTAGAGTCCCGATAAAGTTAATAACGGGGGGTTGGTGAGCGGAGACCCTGGTTCTTAAAAGTAAGTAAATAAAAAATTTTAATTTAATTTCATAAGTACATTTAAAAAGCACATTATAATAAAGTTTTTTAATAAAGTTTTTTAATAAAATTTCTTAAATACGTATTTTTGTAAGTAAAGGAAAGCAAATTTCAGAACGAAAAGTTCAGAAAATCATTTTCTTAGATCTAGAATATACATATATATATATATATAAATGATAGATATCGTAATAAAGTTTAATCTTAAAATTTAGGAATTAATAGATACAAAACAATACCAACACACAAAAATATAGAACTGATTATAACTTAGAGGAAATACTGACACAAAATTGTTGCGATTTAGATTAAGAACCAATAAGAGACAAAAATAACTTAAATTACTTGCGCCGACATGGATGATAATAAAAAAGGACCATTAAGCTTAATGACAGAGAAAACAAATAAATAACCACAGAAATAATTGGATAAAAATGCTTAAAATTAGAAGTAAAATACTCTTCAGGGGGCATGTACTTCACAAAACTGTTAAAGCTGCATCGATTTCGTAAATTAATTTTTAATTGATATATACAGTTATAAAATTTATTTTTAATATTTTAAAATGTTTTAGCAGAACAATGCTTTTATTTAGACGCATTTAAAAAATAAATAAATAGAAATAGAAACACTCCATAAAAAAATTTTGGAAAAAAATCTTTATGACGTTGTTTTGAATCATTAGTAATAAGTTTATGATTATTTAGTGTAATTATTTAAAAGGTGCACTAATTATAAAATATTGAACCTATTTTTTAAAATGCCAGGAAGAAAGATAACAAACACCATCTTCAGTGTAAAAGATTTTTAGAAGTTCCTCCAATATATATAACCGAAATACTGAAATCTACTATAAAAGTAAAGTGCTGAAAATACCGATTTTCTTTTAAGTAATTTTCAGTAATAATAATATATTCTGAACTTTTAAGATATGCGTGTATTACGTATCAAATTTAGTGACATGTACAATAAAAAGATTTTCAGAAAATTATATTATATTATAGTGATAAATATCTCATATCGCATGTAAAGACAGCAATCAAGAAAAGAGCAACTACAGTTAATTATGATTCTTAATAGGTAACCAGTCTCAATGAAAGGTAAGATTTTTTTTTTCCTAATTTTGTAATTTTTTTGATAAAACTAAATTTTAATCATATTATATTTAACTTTTGCTTATTTATTTTCCATTAACCCTTTAAAGTTCACTACATATTTCCTTTTGAAAATTGTTAAATTAATTAAAAAAAAAAAAAAAAAAAAAAAGACTTTCAGACGCATCACTGATCATAAAGTACAAATGAAAAAAAATTAACATTTTTTATTTTTCAGAAATTTATAGCTTCACAGTGAAACCAATGAACGGTAACGGGCTATTTTTTCTCCTTAAACAAATTAATATAAAAGTTGCAGAGAATAAATCAAATACTTTTGAAATCTAAAGCATTTATATTTTGACTTACTTATTAAGAAATTCAAATAAGGGTTTATTCAGAAAAGAAGCAAGTGTGGTGTAAGCATTGTCACAGCAACAGCACCAGGCGTTTAGCCAAACATTGTTGCTACAGCTCTGGCTTTATTATTTAACTTTTTACTTTATTTACATATTTAAGAATTTATACATAAAATTAACTAACTAATTGTTTTACCAGAAAAAAAAAAACTTTATATTCATAATTGCAAAATGTTTAGTACATATAAATTATTTAAAAAGAAAAAATTACATAAAGATATATACCCACATATATACTTATATATATATATATATATATATATATATATTTATTTATATTTATATAATTCCAGAAAATGATATTTTAAGAAATTGCAGAAAATCTATGAAATGTTCATTTTCCACTCTTATCTTAAGTCTAGCGAAATTCGACCTTTACTGGAGTTTGGTTTCTCTCAGAAACCAAACATTTTACATAACTTTTCAGACATTTCTGTTTATTTACATAAAAAATTGAAAGTTGCAATTTATGACTGAGAAGGATTATAGTAAGTTCATGTGCTATTATCTAAAATAAATATTTTTTCTTTATTTTTAAAATTGATACAATTTTAGAAAATTAAAGTGACATCTGTATCTAGCTTCATCTGAAATAACATTTTTTGGATTTTGCTGTAGTGCTGCTATGTAGTGCAAAGAGAATGAATAAGAGTTTAATATTCTATTAACACTTTGTAAAAATACTGAAAAATTGGTGGGGGGAAAAAATGTGCTATGTTTGGTTTTTGGGAACCAATGAAAATTAAAGGATTAAGTAAAATGTCCCTTATACCTCATATGAAAACAGTATTAGTAAGAAAAAAAAAAAAAAAAAAAAAAAAGAAAACTACTATTGATCATAGGAGAAAAATAAAATAATAGGAGAAATATAAGTAAAAATAATAAATGAAATGAAATAAAAATCTAGCAATTATTATTATTACTATTACTATTTAATAATAATAATATTATTATTATTTCAGTATTTAGTGCAGTGTTTAGCAAAACTACATTTTAATCACATTATATTTAACTAATTATTTTTTAATCCTTTATTTAATCTCTTAGATTCCTCCTTCAAACGTTTTTTCACTCTCTCTAAAACAGGTCTCTGTAATAAAAATTTAATTTAAAAATTCTTCAATCGATATTAAAACAATTCTATAAATTTAAAACAATAAATTATATCATTGTTGAAAGAAATAAGAGGAAAAAGAAGCAAAACGGAAATAGCAGGAAAATAATAATAATAATAATAATAATAATAATAATAATAATAATAATGTGAAAGAGTTATAATTGTTTTAAAATCAAATTATAATGTGTTATTTTTTAGTTATATTTATTTTAATCAAATTTCGTATTTTCATATTATAATGCCACTTAGTTTTATTAAGAAAAACTTGTAATCAGGGAAATATGATCTACATCGCACAGGAAAAAACTCAAACAATTAATTTTCTAAAAATGGAAACAATAGCAAGAAAGGAAACAAACGGAAAATGAGATAATAAGATTATAAAAAGATGGAAACAATGTTTTTTTTAAATATTGAATGATAGCATAAAACTATTTTACAATAAAAAGTTAATAAATTTTTTTTCAAATAACGTTTTACACTTGCAAAATTAGTATGTTGTGCCCATCATATCCCCCCCCCCCTCTACGAACTTATGTAGTGCAAATTATTTATCAAGAGTATTTTCCCTGGTCAAAGCAGACAATTTCAATCTCAAAAATGTATAACTTTAAATGTTAAAATAAAATTTGTGCCCTATAAACAACATTTAAAAAAAATTCTTTTTTTTTTTTTTTTTTTCTTTCTCTCTCTCTCTCTCTCTCTCTCTCTCTCTCTCTTTTTTTTTTTTTTTTAAATAAATAAATACATTAATTAATTAAATAAATCTATAACTTTGTTGGAAACCATTATCACAGTATATAGTTCAACATTATTTATTTATTTATTTAAGTGTTCACAAGTTGTTTTGAAAAATATTCTTATTGAAAATCTGCACCTCCCGGGAATATGTGTGTGGGGTTATGGGGGGGGGGATCTTAGCGATGCCCCTACATGTACCAAAGTTCTATACTGGTAGACTATTAGTATTCTACATACATGTATTATTTTACTAAGATGGATAACAATAATCTTTATTGTGCACATTTATACAAAACTTTGTTATATGCTGCCCTATTAAAAATTATGGTTAATGGAAACGATAGATCCTCCAGTAAAGGAATATGCTACCAAAATTTATGTCAACTTATGTCAAGGTGCAACTAAATGTAACTTTTTAGGAAATTCTGTACATTAATTCTTTAGCTATGGAGTCGATAGAATTTTTTTTTTTCACATATACACAAATAGGTGGACATTTTCTAAAGAGGGCCAAATCGTGTCCAGGATTCAAAACATGTAAAACTATTAAAAATCGAAAGTCGAAAAATGTTTACGAATTCCATATTTTTTCGATTGAAATTTAGAAAAAAGTAAAAATAATTCAGAAATTTTTTTACGTGTAAAATACTTTGCAAAACGTACGAAAATTTCAGAACAGTTTGCAGTATAAGTTCTTTTTTTTTTTTTTTTAATGTAGCGAAAAAAAAATTGGATTTTAGTGCACTCAAACTTATAAATCATATTAAATATATAAAATTTAGATCCTACATAAAGCATTTTCTAAACATTAATTATTATTATCTGTACAGAAATGCAATATGAAATAAATTTTATGAATGACACCGAGACAAAATATTTCATGGCATAATCCCCCTCCCCTTTTATAGATGTTCATATATACTCCCTCTTTTTTTTATTGTATTTTTTTTTCTTACTAAACTAATTTAATAAGTACTGTAATCTAAAAGTTACAATAATCTAAAATCTGATAGAAGTAATTTTATGAAAATTTGTTCAATGTTCATAATTTACAAAAAAAAAAAAAAAAAAAAAGAAAGAAAGAAAGAAAGAAATAGAAAGAAAGAAAGAAATTGTGCATAACGTTACAAATTGATCCCCCCCCCCTTCCTTTTGACAATGTTTTATAAAGAATAATAGAAAAATGAAAAAAATAAATAAATGAATAAGAAAAATCAAAAGAAAGAAAGAAATTGTAATAACATTTTAGATTGATTCTTCATTCTCCTTTTGATATTTTTTTACGAAAAAAAATAAAAATAAAAAAATAAATCTTTGTACCTCAATACAAAATTAAAAATCAATCATTTGATTGTTAAATGAGGTCTTTTAAAATTTCGTATGTTTTAAGCCATGGATAAGATTTAAAAATATTGCACAGTAACATAAAATTAAATTCAATTATTCGATATTATTAGCTAGTTTACCTTTATTAAACTATAAATTAAAAAAAAAAAAAATGCTTATAAATTTTATGAATACTTAATATTGCACTTTTTCTTTTCTCTTTTAAATTCAGTATACATTCTATCGTTTAATTATGGTTTCGCAAAGAATTTAGATAAACTGATTAAAAAAAGTGTGTGAAAAGCATAATTTTCTAATAATGGAATAGCATTTGTAAGGAATAGCATATCAGAAATCGAAAAAACAATGCACAATTTATCAAATGATTTTTTTTTTTTTTTTTTCGTTGAGCTTCTCGAAGAAAGATTCTCCATTAAAATTAATACCGATTAATTATAATAGTTTGTGCATCTTATTTGCAGTACATATTGTTGGAAGTGTCAAATGAATTTAATCGAGACTAAAAAATAAAATCATTATAAATTTATAAGGCTTTCTTTTCCTTTTTCCTTTTCCTTTTCTTTTTTTTTCTCTCTCTTTTTTTTCTCTCTCTCTCTATTTTTTTTTTTTTTTTTTTTTTTTTATAATTATAAAATAAATTTAAGTTTCATCATCAATTTGTTATAGAAAGTATATAGAAATATATAAAATTATTTCCATGCTCATTTTTTCATATCTTTTTCCATATAACAGCTGCAGACATAAGACAGTCGAACTTTTTACCATGATTTGATACTTGGCTCAATGAAAACTTGGTACTACAACAGCAGCAACCATGTGTTGGCGAAATCTTCTACCATGATTCTATGCTTCATGTTGAAAAGAATCACCAAAGCATGGTATGGCTGCAACTACTTTAGTACCAAATTTTGCTTAAACTAACACCTAGTCATGGTAAAAAGTTCTACCACCTTATGGTTGCAGCTACTGAAGTACCAAGTTTTGATTCAACCTAGCACCAAATCATGGTAAAAGGTTTCACCATCTTATGGCTGCAACTATTATAGTACCAACTAAGTACGCAATAATGAAGGTTTTACCATCTTATGGTTGCAGTTATTGTATACCATGTTTTGGTTCAATCCAGTACAAAAACTTTAATAGTGCGAAGCAAAACCTCCTGTTGAGATTGTTTAAATTTTGGAATGACTAAATTTTCAGAAAACAGAGAGATGTTTCTCTTCTTGCCTCAAAACAATTTAATTATTCTAAAAATAATTAGTCAGTGCGCAGCGAGTTTTGATAAAATTTAATAAATTTAATTAAATTAAAATATTTAATTAAATGCATATGGACGTACTACGTTACGTTCTTATTTGAAAGATACACCAAAAGAAAATTCAAAATTTGCAATTTCTGGTTTTTGTGTATGCTTCTTAAAGCTTGTCTTCGATTTTCCCTTTTTTACAATTTTCTTTTCAAAGTTTCATAAAGAAATTCCATCACTTAAAAAGTATGTAAATGTATATTTTATGTGTATGTATATATATATATATATATATATATATATATATATATATATATATATATATATATATATGAGGACAAGCTTTAGGAAGAATACCGGTCATAAGTTTAACATCACGGGAGTTAACAATTTAACATCACATAAGTTTAATATCGCTCTCTCTAAGGAGAACACTTATTTTATTTATAATAATATTGGTGTTGTTTTATTCTATTAACACACATATATTTTTAACAAAAGCACAAGAAATATTTAAAATTATATTTTTTATATTCTTTATAAAATTTATAAAAAGCAATTCTAACTGCAATGTATATTATTTTATTATACTATTTATTATTATTATTTTCATAATGTAAGAATACTTGTTCTAAAGATGATAATTTAATTGATGCATCAAAATTCTGACTTAAAAATGTCCATTCTGATAAATATTTTTTGAATAAAAATTCATTTACATTCCTTTTTATTTTATTTTAGTTATTTATTTATATATTGGGTTATAGTACATAAGATATTGCATAAAAAATAATTTGTTTTCCTTTTTGTAGTTGATTCAAGTAGAGCAATTTCAATACGCATACCATAACAGGTAACTCTCTTTAATTTTCCGGCAAACTCTGTATCATTATTTTAAAATAATAGTTTTAACACATTTAATTGTATCAATAAGATACAGTTTTGTTAAAAAAGAATGGTAAATAAATTCTTTGCAGTTGTAGTATATACGATTAGGAGGAAAGATGCATGAAATAATAATAATAATAATTTTTTTTTTAATCAAGTCATTCGCTAGAAATTAGTTTTTACCTAATATAAACAATATATACAGAGAAACTTCTCTAAAATTGTCTCTTTAGAGAGATGGCTTTTTAATAAAACATTTTAATTCGAACAAAGAGTCTTATAAATTAATAATTTTAGTAATTCAGTTTCGCATTACTTGTCTACATATAATAAAAATGCACCGGAGAATACATAACATTTTTCTCTCCCTCGCCCCACTTTTTTTTTTTTTTTTTTTAAATTTATTATATGTATATATATTTTTTTTATAATTCTTGTCACACCAGTAATTTATATGGATTTTCTGTTTTGTTTATTTTCGATCAACACTCAAATCGGTTTTATGCGTTACCACTTAGTTTGCACTACTTGTGCTTACTTTGTTCGCCTAACAAAGAGTCGTGATTTATTTCAAACCCAATAATTGTTACGAGTTTTTTTTTTCACTTATAATTTGTCGAAATAGTTTTCTAATGACCGTTAACATTAATTTATTTGAATTTTGAAAACTTTTTAGCGATAGATTTGTATTTCGAAAAATTTATTTTATATGCGGGAACAAATTGTTTATTTTAGTTATAATTTTCCACTGGAAAAGCTATCTCTATTAATTTGTTATAAGTTCCCACACCAAAATTTGTGCCTTCATAAATAGTCTGTCATAGTCTTATCACGTGTTTCTTTTTCTCTACACACATTATTATCACAGAAACGGATATTAATCACAGATGTATAACGGGTAGCGGTCAGTTCAGGGAAAGACTATAATAAAATTCTCGCGCAGTGACGCCTAAGAGCGGAACACATTTATACATGGGTCCTTAATAAAGGTAAATTAATATTGAGACCTATAAAGAAATTTTCATACTGAGATGGGATAAATTGGCTTTAAAAGGTGGATTTTTAATAGAAGTGGACTATACAATATTACTATACAATTAATACTATACAATATTACTAAGGAATGAAATTTATTTTATTTCTCCGTTAGTTGTGCTTATGCGCGTCTTTTTTTTTATTTTCATATTTATATAATTAATTCTGCTAATTCAGAAGGATAAAATATTTTAAATCTTAGCATAAAACAATATTTTGAAGGATTCGCGAGATTTATTAAATTTGAAATTGCAAAGAAGATTATACGCTTAAAATACAAACATTTTATAAATGTTTAGTACTTTTTTCACGCAAAGAGAATATCCATTACAAAGTGAAAATTTATTGAAAAATAAATAAATATCATTTTTGATTATTTGTGATTTTAATCTGGCACTTTTCTTCCGCTGTTTTTTAAACAATATTGTCACAAAAAAAAAAAAAAAAAGAAGAGAGATCATATACAAAAGTACTTTTACAATGATTTATTAAAATTTCAAAATTAAAGATAATTTTGCTTTAAAAATATTCATTTTAAAAGATGTCACAAAATATTTTATTGTAAGTTACATATTCATGAACAAAATATATTTAGCCTTCGCAGTAGCTAAGAGGTTCTGCTCTCAAATCTGATAGACGAAAATGTCGGATTCGAAGCCAGATCCCACTCGTCAGCCTACCCGTTTGGAGTTTTTCGTGGTTTTCTTCGAAACTCGCTTAAACATGGACTAGAATCCCTTAGAAATACCCCACCCGATAGTGAGCATATCAACCCTGCCAAGGACCTTCGTGTAGCCGATTCCCATAACCCTAACACCAAACCAATAAGGTATACTTCTTAATTGCAAAACAAATATTTTTTAATTAAAAATACGATACAGTTCTAACATAAGAATGATATCACATTTAAGGTGATTGACATATCAGTATAACGATCGTTTAAATATGATTTATAGTTGGAGTAAAAATCAAGGTTATGCTGTATACATATAAGTATGGGGATTAACCCAGCACCACAGGAGATAATATCTAACAGGATTGCATGTTAAATTATGGAATTTAATTGTTCCAAATGAGACTCTGTTTTAATTGGTTCGTTCTTAAGTGTTCTGTAGATGCATGTCAGGTAGGCGTTTGGTTTCTCAGGGTTTAAATATTCAGAACAATGCTGTGGCGTGACATTAAAAGTAGAGCAATGCGTTTTAGTAATTATATAATTGGTGAAAATTTATTACTGGTGTTTTCCCTGTCCCTTTTTCTGGTTTGCTTTATTTTAGATCGGAGTGATATTTTTTAAAAGGCTTTTCGTAGAAAGTTTGTTACATAATAAGAAAAAGCAAATCTAAATCGTATGAGGCATGATCATTACTCGATTTTACATTAACCATTATATTTTTTATAAAAATGAAAGTTATATTGCAGTATCCAAAAATCGATTTCCCTTCTCTTATAAAGAAAAATTTTTCATTGAGCAATAACAAATTCAACGGGGCACTTCTTATGGCAAAGAATGCAAACATACAGTCGGTAACAAAAGTGTCCGAACACTAGCAAAAATTCCTATGTAAAAAAAGTACACTTCACACGGTTTTGTTAAATAAATCCTTGTCGAATCCTCTTCTTAGTCAGTCTAAGACCATGATTCGATAAGGATTTATTTAACAGAACCGTACGAAGTGTACTTTTTTACATAGAAATTTTTGCTAGTGTTCGGACACTTTTGTTACCGACTGTACAATACCTGTCCTTACCGGCAACCAAAGCCAATATTATTCTATGGTGAAATTACTCATTACCTAATGTGTTTCTTTTCAGTACAATTTTAACATTCAGAAAATTGACGATACTTAAATTATTTTTTTTTTTTTAAAGAATATTTTATTTGAAGCTAAAAAGTGTAGAAAATGCACTCTCGTTTAATAACTTCAAAATAATAGATTAAAATTTATAAAATCAATTTTTGGTAAACAAGAACAAATTGAATTTTTAAATGTGAAAACTTAAAAGATAAATTAGGTAATGAGTAATTCTATAAATAATTTGCTCCATAGAATAATGTGGAATTTGGATTAAAAGTAACCAATCTTCAGTTATAAGATCAACCTAGCATCTTTAATCAACGCTCGGCATCTTAGTCATTAAAAAATTCGGCGATTATACTGGAAATCTTCCACATCATTGAGTACATCTGATCTGATATTGCCCCAAATCTCTCGAAATACCTTTGCTATACTTACAAACATATACACATCTGTAAAGGAATTAAATTTATATAAATTCTTATTCTGATGTCAGAAATCGAATAGCCGTCTTTTTTTTTTTTTTTATATATATATAAGATACTAGATATTCCAGAAAATAGCTATTTTACTCAGAAGTTTAGGATTTTAACCAATTTATCACACGTGATAGCCATAGCAATATCCTGCTTGGGAAAAAGAAATCGTGTAGCATTCTTTGTATATATACTGGAAAATAAATACATGCAAATTTCCTGCTTTTGCATGTAAATAAGACACTCATTAATGTGACAAAGTTCTTCCTACACTGACAAAAAATTCTGTGAGTGACATGTAGAAATTAAATTGCATCTCTAGTAAAAATAGTTCCATGTTCCATACCAACCTTATAAATTCTAGTTCCCTGTAGCAGCGAATTCTAAAAACCTCTATCCTTCTAGATCGTTTTCCTATATTATTGTGGGCAATCTCATTAAAAATTTCTGAAAATAAATGCGAACATAAGTTTTAGTAACTATAATTTTGTTTTATGACCTAATTCTATGAAATCAAGCGAGGATTTCTCGCAATACAAAGAAGTCACAAAATTCCTCATTTTCATAACATTGTTTCGCCATCTAGTAAAGTGTAGACTAAAAATTCTCGATCATTTCGTCCATCCGTGTTATTTGTTTACCTCATGCGCATAACCCGGGAATCTGTATTTATAGTTTAGAGATCCAGAAAATGACTACTTATTCACTCTAGATGAAGGTGGTATTTTTTTTCTCTCTATGTAGTATCGAAAACAGAGAAAAAAAATGTATAGAATTTATTCTTAATAACTCTAAGGCAACTTAAGTTTTAATTACTGTAATAGCGTCAATAACATAAGACAATTGCAATTTTTTTAATATTTCATTAGAGGTTGACTTTTTTCAAGATTCATATGTTTTGGAGTTATCAATGCATATTCCTTTTTCATATAATGTCGAAATATTAAAGCTGTCTTTTTTTTTTTTTTTTTTTTTTTTTTTTAATATAAAATCCTTTATGTTATTTATTTCACTGCCCATCGCATTTACAATTGTACAAAAAGTTTATTTATAAATTAGTACGTAATATGGCCATTGCAAAATTACATCTCTGTACATTGAGAAAAAATATATATATACCGCCATCCTCTAGAATAAATAAGTGGCCATTTTCTAAATCTCTTAACTAGAAATATAGATTTCCGTGCTATGCGCATAAGGCATGCCAATAAACTGAATAGACGAAATGATCGAGAATTTCTAGTTTACACGTTTCTAGATGGTGAAACAATATTCTGAATCTTTTGTATTAGCGAGAAATTCTCGCTTTATTTTCTAGAATTGAGTAATAAACCAAGAGTATAGCTGCTGAAACCCGCCTCTTGTAGTCTCATTTATTTGCAGAAATTTTTAAATAACTTTGCCCTCGATAATATAGGCAGACGCTCAAGAATTCTAATAAGGGCTTCGAGAACTCACTTTCCAAAGGGACTAGAATATATAAGGATGACATGGAACTATTTTTTTCTAGAGCCATTACAATTTCTATTCTCGATGTTAGTTGTAGAATTTTTTCTCAGAGTGTACTATGATTTTTAAACAGCATATAAGTTTTATTTGTTAGAGATTTATTTAAATTAGTAATTTATTTACCATTCAATAAAACATAATTCATTTTTAATATGAACTAATTCTTGCGTTAACTGACAGCCGTAGGTAAATTTCATTATCATATTGATAACAACAAAAAACTCTGTAACAGAATTTAATTAAAAAGCTATTATTCAATGGATTCGTGCAAGTATTGGTTAAATCAATTAATATTTATACGGATTTGTCGCTTTATTTAGTCACACGCGTGATTCATTAAACCAGCATTTACAATAACGCATCACATTGAGCTATACGATATAAAAAACACGAAATATTGAAAAATTTAAGCATGAAAATTATGAAACCGGACACGTTACTTTCATTTAGTTTTCGTATGATAAACAAGTCTATAATAATGCAAATAAAGTTAATGATAAAGAATTAATTTTTTATATTACTCAATCCTCATAAAGTATCGAGACTGAACGAAGTGCATCTTCATTCTGTTTTTAAAAAACAAAATCTCTTTAAAAACGTAACAGGAAATTGTTCTTGCATTTATAGTCATTCTTTACTCTTACAGGTACGTTCTTTTTTTTTTTTTTTTTTTTTTTTTTTTTTTTTTTTTTTTAATGGAGGCTCGGTTAAGGTGGGGGAGGGGGGCGGAGTATTAGTTCACTGAAGAATTTCACTGTTCTGCATGCTTGCCCAACGGAAGAAGCAAACCGAAGACTGTATGGAACTGGGGGGTGTTTGCAGGGATCCTAAAGACATTTTAAACCAACCTTATATAAAATTACCCACACTTCCTGAGATTTGGATTTCGAATCGACGAATTCGAGACGAAACCTTACCTGGACATTCGATGCCGCCCGGAAGCCAGAAGATTTCCTTCGCCGGGGATGGAGTTACGCGTGGATTTTTCGGTATTTTTTTTTTCTTTTAATTTGTCTTTTTATTATTTATTTATTTTCTTTTTTCTTTTTTAACTGTTCGGTGTTGTAAGTGATTTATTTTCTTGTGGGTTGTGTCCGTGTCCTTATTTTGCTAGGAATTTGATGGATTGCTCGAAGCTTCTGAGTAGGTCGATGTAAGGTAATAGGCGAGGAGTGTGCGAGTGAAATTCGGCCTGGCATGAAAAGTTACTTTCTTCTAGATGTCGAAACTGTTTGCCACAGAGAGAAAAGAGAGATTCAGTGCAGGTGATAGCATGCGCGCGAATGGTTGAAGTTTGATCCAAAATACTTTTTTTCTCCACTCTCAGCCGGTACAGATAGATAATAAAAATGATTTTCATACTCGTTTCTATGCAGCCGAATCTAGATTAAGATACATTTCGGCGAGTGGGGGAACAGAAAACGCTTTTAAAAAATAAGCAAAAAATGATTAAGAAAACAACTTTTTTTTTTTTTTTTTTTCTTTTTCATTGTAAATGAGTACAAAAAGTTGAAATTTAATTCAGCCAGATGGTCAAATTTATTTTCAACATGTTTGGATGCAAATAAGTTTTCATAAAGCCACGTCTTCGCAATTATAAAATTTAAGAACTACAAAATCAGATAAATATTATTATAGAAATCACTTTTTCTGTTCTGTAACATGCATAAAAACTGAATTTCATGGTATTGTTGATTTGTAGTTCCATCTCCAGTTGAACTACAGTTAAATGATAAACTCAATTTATTACTCTACGAACATATATTATATAAAAAAAAAAGTTGCAATTATGGAGAAATTTTTTTTTTTTTTTTCAGATTTTGATGTATTCATATAGATTTTAAGGTTTCCTGAGATCATTTTTTGGTATATTTACGGTACTGTATGTATGTGTGTGAGCACTTATGGTTTTGTATTGACAAAATCTATACATAATAAAGAAAAAATGGCTTCATTTTCAGTTTCAGCACACACACACACACAAAAATAAATAAATAAATAAATAAAATAAAATAAAATAAAATAACATGTATCATCTAAAATTATTAATTAAAATTTTGCCAACATTAATTTTGTAGACCTGAGTAATTTACATGCAAATAAAAATAAATAAAGGCATAATTCTATAGTTGTTAGGGTAAGTGCTTCAGTGATTGACATGCTCCAGTAATTGACATCTTCCCCGAAATAATTAATAAATAAGAAAAAAAAATAAAAGCAAATGATTTACGCATCAGAATTTTAACATTGTATGTCAAACACTGGAGCTAGGGTGTCTATTACTGGTAAAATGAAAAACTATCAGTGTCAAACATTGGAACCTAGGGGGCCAATTACTGGTAAAATGAAAAACTGCCAGTGCCAATTACTGGAACGTTGAGTGAGTGAAAAATAAAAATTCATAAAAAAAATTATAATAATAATTATTATTATTATCATCAAATGCATACATTCTAACATACATGTGGTTTTGAAAGTCTTTTTTCCTCTTTATATTAACTTAAGATTTCCAAAAACAATTTCTGATGACTAAAATATTAAAAACATCAGAAATAACTCTAATAATGTCAATCACGGAGCACTTACCCTATATATTGAGAAGATACCAAAATCTTCAAAAACGAGTTATTATAGAAACAGTTATCTACGTTGTACAGTCGGTAACAAGAGTGTCCGAACACTAGCGAAAATTCCTATGTAAAAAAGGTACACTTCATACGGTTTTGTTAAATAAATCCTTGTCGAATCCTAATCTTAGTCAGTGTAAGAACATGATTCAATAAGGATTTACTTAACAAAACCGTATGAAGTGTACATTTTTTACATAGGAATTTTTGCTAGTGTTTGGACACTTTTGTTACCGACTGTACATGCGAGTCAATTCAAGCATTCAACCTCCCCTACCACCAACAAACAAAAACTAGCTAAAGCTTTGCAGATTTTTTTTTTTTTTTTATGTGCACAAACAAAGAAAATTGCAAAATAGTATTGTATCTTTTTGCCACTATTACCAAAATTTTGCTGTTATTCCCAAAAAAAGACAGCGATAATTTTTAGAATAATTGAATAACACGTACCTTTTAGTAGAGTGAAGAAAAAAAATTAAGAAACTTAATTATTCCTTTGTCTTCAAAAATAACAACGTAGAGACCAACAGAAGTGGACGTAGTGAGCGTAAATATATGTGGGAAAAAAGTCTAGATTTTTTAATATATGGATTATCTAAATGTATTA
Source organism: Salticus scenicus (assembly GCA_963930645.1). NCBI lineage: Eukaryota > Metazoa > Arthropoda > Arachnida > Araneae > Salticidae > Salticus > Salticus scenicus. The sequence goes on from OZ005649.1 coordinate 36,166,090, forward strand.
TAAATTGCTTCAGAGCATAACTTAAAATTACATTTACAATTTAAATCTCTTTCTATTGCTTTTAAAATTTGACCAATAAACAGTAAATGAGAAATTTTACTAACATGCGTGAATTATTTTTTCTATAAAAACATATATATATATATATATATATATATCAAGAATATTAATATAAAATGTTTCTCATTCATTTAATAAACAGAAAAGAGAACAAATGTAACAAATCTGGGAAAACGTCGAAAGTAATATAATATATATTAATTATATTACTTTCGATGTATATATATTTAATTATATTAATATTTATTTAATATATATATAATATATAATTAATATATATTTAATTATATTAATTATATAACAATCTAATTAGTATCAGTTGTGATACTAATTAGATTGTTGTGAAATACCGGACAAAAATCTGAGCAGACATTCATACTAGAAATGGTCGTGTAAGCTTAATTTTAAATTGAGGTAGTTTTTCGTAAATTTTCATTAATCATTTGCGTTAAAAAGTAGTTATGAATCTTTTTAAAATGTTTTTTTGATGATCCTTATTTTTTAACTAATTATACTGGATAATTATAATTAATAAAAAGAATCATAACGCATTTTTGTCACTATTAATTTGCAATACGCTTTATTTTAAAACATCTGAAAAATATGTACTGCATATACAGTACATATTATATAAAAACTGTGAAAAATACATAAATAATACATCAGAATTTTTCTTGTAAGTTTAAATTAAAAAAAAAAAAAAAAAAAAAAAAAAAAAAAAGGGGGGGGGGCATGATAAGATGAAGATTTCTAAATAGAAAATACATTACTACAGACAAAACAACGCTTTATATTTCTTAGAAGTTTGAGCATTTTAAGTTGAAATATTTATTGCACAAAACTGCTGGTTTGCAGTTTCTAAAAGAAAAAAAAAAAACTATGACCGACAATAAACGTGTGCAAAAAATCAGAAGTAAGAGAGAGTTATTTGGTTGTGTGGCTTAAGGCCGATTGACTGCACTAAGGTCTTCGGCCTACAGAGGGAATTCCCCATTTCCTGAGTGGGGAAAGTAAGGGGTCCTAGCACGTATTTACACGAATTTCGGAGCAAACCACGGAAAATTCTGATCGGCTAGGTTGATGAGTACGACCTGGTATTGAACCCGGCACTTCCCATTTACCATCTTTCAGCGCAGAACTACTCGACTGCTGGTGGGGCTAAAAGCGAAAGAACATATCATTAAAGAATGAAATTCATTTTTATCTTTTTAAAAACAGGTATTTTTTGTCCAGTCGCATGGTTAGAACTGGATATCGATAACTTGTTTTAAAACTAAATAGTTAGCAAAGCTAAATTTAAAATTTACTTAGTACAAATGCACGCAAGAACGCCATTTTAAACAAATACTTTATGCGTGTATATTCTGAAAATTCCCTCCATTATCAAAGATATTTTGACTATCTTAAATTTTATAAACTCCTATTATTTCCAAATTTAGTAACCGTATAATAATAATTAAAAAAAAAAAAAAAAAAAGCTTTTCCACAAAATTATTATTATTATTTATTTATTTATTTATTTATTTATTACTTTTAAAATAACAGAATTATATATAAAGCCAGGAAAGGAAGAATTGATTTATATATCAATAAGTCATTGATTAACCCGTTAACGTCCGAATTAATTTTGCAAAATATTATTAGCTGATTATTTCATTTCTAAATTAATATAGACAACTGACAGTAAATATATTAACTTAAACAATTCTTCTGATAGTTTTAAATTTAAACGGTAGAAAAACTTTGAGATAACAGATTAATTTCCAATTATATGTTGACAAAGATCTCGAAAGTAAAGTATTATAATATATATTATTATTCAATTTGATTTAAGTTAGTATACCTGCGCAAAAAGCAAATATATGTGCGAAGAATGAAAAATCATAAAATGACTATCCAAATTATGAAATAATAATTAATAGTAGGCGCATGAAACTTTCAGGAATCATTTGGAGTGACGCTGTAAACTGTCATTAAAAAGCAGAAATCGTTCCAAGAAACCACAAAAAATATACGTGACATTTTATTAGCTGTCCTCAAATGAGGACACTGGGCGCTAACGGGTTAATGTAAATTGCTTGATTATTTTGTAATTATACTTTAATATTATTGTCATTATCATTTATCTTCAAAGTTATTTGCTGCGGTTCGACTAATAATAAATGTTAACATTAGATTTGTTTTCCTTTTTTCTTTTCCTCCCTCTTTTTTCTTTTCTTTTCCTCACTTTTTTATGCTTAATGTTTGTATTTTGCGTCCTTAAATTTTGTGAAAATTTTTAAAACTTATTTTTATATCAATTTTAGTCTTGTAATGGAAAATCAAATTTTTCTGTCAGTAACCCTGACGTTACACCTAAAAAACATCATCCCCCCATAAAATAAGTATATGTATATACAGTAACCGCCGCTTAATAAATTCACTGGTTTATAAAATTAACCGCTTAATTTGATCAAACTGCTGGGTCCGGAATCAAATCAATACAAACTACTTTTAAAGCCTCCGCTTTATAAAATCAGTATCGCCAGTTAATAAACTCAAAGAAGTCTGTTTAGCAACAAAAATGCCATTTATGCACACAAGAAAGATTTTTCATTTACACCGTGATTTTTTATTTTTGAAATAAAAAAGAAAATAAAGCACAGCAATTCCTCCGTTATCTCTCTTTGTCGAAAATTTTACACGTCTTGGTAATAATTTCAAGAAGCGTACATTATTCAAAGCGCTGTAAGAAGTTACAGATGTGATTTGATTCTCAAATGATATATATATATATTTTTAATTACTAGGGGGCTTTGCCCCCTGCTCGCTCCGCTCACCAACCCCAGAGAGAGGCTTCGCCTCCCCTGACTCACCATTTAAATATTAAAATACAACATAAGTTTGAAATTTTTTTATAGAAATGGTATAATTGTAAAACATGTTTAAGTTTACGGTAGAAATACAACGATTGTAAGAACAAGAGATAGTTAATAAAACATAAATTACTAAAAAATGAATTTTATCGAAGATGGTTGAGGAGAAAAGTTAGCTGTTAAGAGTTCTTAAAGTAAAATATATATTTGTTTTGCAGCATTTCGAATGAACATGTTTTAAAATTTATAAAAAATAAATAAAATAAAAAATAAATAAATAAATAAATAAACAGCATCGTAATGTATTTTACTCTAAAATGAAAAACCTATTTTCTGATGTTTCAAACATACATACACACAGCCAATAATTTTGGGTTTCGAGTTCATGCTTGTGTCCTCACTAAAATAATTAATGGAACATCGCACACATAACGTATTTTCTCTTTGCCTTTCAGACAAAAAGAAAAGAAAAAACGAAAGAGAACTAATAACTCTTCCAATACCATACAAAGTTAAGTGTAGAACAAATGAGTACGACAAATAGAAATAAATATAAATTTTGTTTTGGGAAATTCTATTTAAAAACAAAATAGATATGTAGACACATCCCTCTCCTTCAAAGACAAAAAAGATGCTCTTGAAACACAAAATATAACCAATAAGCAACGCTGGTACAAACAGCTTTATTTTACAATGTTTAAGAACCAGAATAATGGAAAGCAGTTGAATTTTATATTTTTGTCATTTTTAACATTTTTGACTCACTATTCACAAGAATAAAGCACAAATGTACATACTTTTTCACAAGTTGCACTTATGGGATGCTTCGTTTAACCCTTTAACCGGGCATTTATTTCTATCAATGGTATATTAGAAATTTTTTAAGAGTGAAATTGATTTAAGAAAAGAAACTCATTTAGCTTATTTGATAAAATTAATTTAAATTTAAATTTTTAAATTTCTTTATAAAGCCTTGAGAAGTATATCTACAAACCAATTCATTAATTCTAAATGAGAAAGGGTAAGCTACTTGCCCAATACTATTATTTTTCGTCTAAGCACTCATTTTTGTGGTAAAATTACTTATCACGGTCTTAGAAGAGAATTTCAGAAAAAAGGAATCAACGCAGCATGTGGCACTTTGTTTTTCGATGTATTTTAGTAGAATAAAAACGAAAGGCATAGTAAAATAACTTACCACGCCTTCCCCATTTAAAAAATTATTATTTTGGTTTTTGTTGGTAAATATTCTTACCACGGCGAATTAGTGGGTTAAATGAAAGATAAATTGCAGCAGAACTTAATTAAAGAATTTTTTTAGTATGCTTTAACTTTTTTACCTGCTATTGTACTTCCTAACATTATTACAGTCGCTTACAAAATAATGCTGTACACGTATAAAGCTAACTTTATGACGTGAAATAGTTTATGGAGTTATAAAATACAAAACTAAAAGTCTTTTATTTCAATGTGTTTCGTCTATAAGAAATCCCTTTTTATATTATACATTAACGTCTTTTAATCCGTTGACCTTTTTATTTAATACTATTGTTCATGGAACTGATGGTAGTTAACACATTGTTTTGTACTTGATAAACAGATTTTAATAAAGTTTTTTTCTTTTAACAAATAACGACACAGAAAATGAATTACCAACGGCAATGAGTGACTCTATTACCACGGTTAACCCAAATCGATAAAAAACTGCAAGTCAGAGAATTTTAAATCTGTGCTGTATATGATGAACTTTTTACAGTGCAAGTTCAAATTATGGACACAGTGTGAAATAAATGTATTATTACCAAATAGTAAATCTTCCATTTCTAAATTTTATTGTTACTTACAATAAGCATGCACACTACCATATTAAAATGGGTAAGAGAACATTAGAGAACAAATGTGACATTAGAAAGTTAATCAAACATAATGTGATGCAATGTAAAATAAAATGATACTTTAAAATCTTGTTAAATAATAATTCAATTGTTCGTCTCTGTTTCTTAGATTTATTTTTATTTATTTATATATTTTTTTTTTAATTAAAAATTTTTAGAAAATTATTTTGTTTGGAAAATAATTCTATTGACACGTGCGTTAGCCGTATAATTTGCTCACGGATGACTTGTGCTCGTCTGTATATCATATTTTTGAAAATAATAATAATAAATATTAAATTTAATAATTCAGCAGATGTACCCCCCCCCCTTTTTTTTTCCAGGAAATGTTATTTAGGAAAAAAATAAAATAAAGAAGGAAAAAATTTACATAACTTTAAATATAACTTACATAACTTTCATAACTTTATTTTATTCTGTATTTATTTGATTAGATTTTATATATATGTTTAAAAAAATTTAAATAAAATAAATGCGCCTATAAATTAAAATGAAATCATCAAAAACATTTAACATTATTTTATCAACATTCGGCTATATATAAACATCAAATAGAAAAAAAAAAAAAAAAAAAAAAAAACATTAAAAGTAAATATTTAACATGCGATAAGTTGGAAGCAGTTGACGAACCATCGTTTATGTTTTTGTTTATTCTTAGTCCCTCTCTCCGAGAAAAGCAGTGGCGTTGTTCTTATCTTAACTGAAATTCAAAAGAAAAAAGTCTGCTTGCTGAAAGTTTTTGATAAATTTTAAATTGTAAGTGATAACCTGAAAAGAAAAACCTATCGTAATTTAGTGTTGAAAATAACTACAATTTTAACTAATAAATATTCGAATTGCTTCCCCCCCCCTTCAAAATAAAATTATAATACGTATTTTTACTTTCTTTTATATTCAAAGACGGACATCACTGTTAAAAAATAACGATAGTTTTTACAGTAGAATGTACTGGTAAAAAGGGGTGCCGGCACATTCTGCTGTTAAAAAGAAATAATTTACAACAAAGACATGTATAAAAAAGTCTCTCTTTACACATGATCCCGCTGTTAATTACCCTATTTAACCCTTTAACGTTCACTACTCAATTTATTTTAAAAATTACTAAACTAATTTTAAAAATGGCTTTTAGACACATAGCTGATAATAAATATTTAAAAAAAATAAATAAAAAATTAGCATTGTTCCTTTTCGAGAAATTTTTGGTTTGAAACATACATAAGTTAACCTTTTTAAATTCAAATAATATTTAATTTAATAAATGAAACACTTTGTAAGTAAACATTATCGACTAGAAAAACTCGTAAAAGTTGTTTCAGGTGAAAATGATAGTCCAGCTCTTCATTAAATGGAAAAAAACTAGACATGAGTGCATCATCAAACCAGCAATCCGCACCCGCTCACACTAAGAAACTTCAAGTGACTTATGCATTTAGCTTCCTTTGAAGCACTATTTATTAAATTTTGGAATAGTGCTGCTATCTACCGAACAGAAAATGAACAAAAGTTTAAAACCTGATTAAAACAAGGGAAAAAAAAAAAAACTGCTGAATAAAAATTGTTAAATTATGCCAAATGTTTCGTTTCGCTGCGAAACCAATGAACGTTAAAGGGTTAACAACAGAATGTGTTGGTTCAAATAGGCACCAGCATATTCACTTGTAAAAACTACCATTATTTTTTACAGTGAATATTATATTAATAAATATTTAAGTTCCAGTTTTTGCATGAATTTACACGCTTTGAGATGCTCTGAACATGACTTGAATATTTTTAGAAAATGCCTGTCTGTTTGTGTATGTGTGTGTGATGTAAATTTTGAGGCAGCTTTAGCTTAAGCATAATGCACAAAATTTCATGCGAATTTATGTTCAGTTGCACTTTGACATAAATTATTGCCTATCAACTTTTGTTGCAAATCACCATTTACGGTTAGGCTATTTATGAGCCTATATTCTGCATAACTGTACAACACTTTATACGTGAAAGAACTATTATGAAAAATTATGTTATTCATTTTGGGCGTATATCGGCATATATATGTCACGGATATGCTGCGATTTTCCCCATGTACAGGAAAGCTATATCTCAGCTTCGATGCCTTATAAATATACCAAACTTGATATGTGATATAATCATAATGAAAAAGAATAATGATTAAATTTGGATGTATGTCGGCCAACAGGACACGCTACTATTAATCACATTCTGCCCTTTTCCATATGGCTAGATCTCAGCATCTGTTAGGGAAATTTGCCCTAAACTGCTTAAGAAAATTCTTTATTATGAGAAGTTAGTAATAAATATTTGTTCATTTTAAACGATAGGTGACTCTATTATGAAGGAAGTTTCGTAATGGTCACAACTTTGTTTTAATTTATAGAAAAAAATATATTTAAATTAATATCTAATGAATTTCTTAACACTACCCGTAAAAATTTGTTGAAGCAGATCATTATTAATAAAATAACCTTTTTAATAATAATAAAAAAATAATAATAATTACCTATGTTTCATTTCTTTATTTATTTAAAAAAAAAAAAAAAAAAAAAAAAAAAAAAAAAAAAATCTTTCGGCATTTTATTTTTCATTAATATTGTTTTATTAATTTGAACAGTTTGAATTCTGATGTTTTAGTTAAATCATTTTGAATAGTTTATATATATATATATATATATTATTATTATTTTTTTTTTCTCTTAATAAATCTATTTTGATAAAAATAAAACTTTTAATATTCATAAATATAACGACAAAATGTCCATAAATTTGAAATGATAAATTTTAATGTAAATTTTATGATTATTAGTATTCTAATAATTCTTTTTAATTTGAATATATATATTAAACTAAGTATTTAAATTCTAATTATTTTTTAATCTGAATGTTATGTATATATATTTAAAATCTATCTACTGATGCTTTAATCATTCAACTAGTATCGAATAACAATAATAATAACAGTAATCAATCATATTACTAACTTTTAAATGAGTTTAAAAATTAAAAAGTTTCCTGTGAAGTAGTCTTTTTCCCCTTTTTTTAATATTTTGGCAAATTTATACCATTTTCAAAAGGAATTGGCAAATCCTTTTAAAACAAATTTACAAATATTTTTAAAAGCAAGCTTACGAATCTTTTAAAAGCAAATTTATGAATCATTTTAAAGGAAAATTTAAATCGTTTTAAATCAAATTCAGGCTAACAAATTTATCATTATTGATTGTCATCACATATGTATCTGTTTTAGTAAAAGGAGGCAATAAGTCTGTAAAATGCGTTACTAGAGGATGAAACAATGTTCATATCTGGGATCGGGTTAATTCAGCCAATTCAGGGGTTCACACGTCTCAGACAGGCGCCTATCTTTCGCAACGCAAAATTTCACGCAGCCGCGACGCTGTCGTCAACATCCTATGTGCATTATCTCGGGTTATCCTGGAAAAAAATTCTGCAGATTCATCTATTGGGAACCAACACGATATTTCCCTATCCGGCCTCTATCATATGGACAAGTTAGTCTAGCCACTGTCGCACAGTCAGATGGGAAATTTTTGAAGGACATTGACATTTTGCGGTATTTCGGGAAAAATAAAATTTCGCGCATTTTTGAAGTGGATTAAAATTTTATCTCGGTAAGCAAAATGTTTCCGAGTACGATTTTTGCTATATCTAGGAATAAAATGAATTCTAAATTTAATTGTTTTCGTTCAATTTAAGTAAAGTTAAAAATAAAAAATTAGTTTTTAAAAATTATCTAAAAGTTTAAAAATAATAATAAGATGAAGTCAATTAATACAGAATTAACAAAACGAATAAATAAATTTAATAAATTTAAACAATAAAATAAATAAATAACTTAAAGGAAAGCAAATAAATAAATAATGAATTGATTAAAAAAGTAATTGATATCAACTGATACATTTTTTTTAAATATTTATTTATTTATTTATTTTTATTTCTTTAATTATTTTTATTTTTATTTATTTTTGGTATTTTATTTTTGTTTTTTATTTAAATACAATTACACACTTCTTTATACGTTTATTTTCATTTATTTATTTTCTTACTTTAGTGATTATGTAATTTAATACTAAAATCAAAGAAATAATTTCTGTGCAAATTAAACTTTAAAAATACATTAGATAATTATTTTAATTTAGTAGAAATTAATATAAGATTAAGAAACTTTTACTCGAAATTTATTTATTTAAAGAATGAAATTGAGTTTTTTTTTTTTTTAATCCTTTTAAATAATAAAACTTATTTATGAAAAGTTTTTTGTTTGATAGGGGAACTGGTACCCTGTGAACAATTTCTCTTCCCTTTTCTTGTTTAAGCACTTCATTTTGCATGCCATTTTAATAAAGAAAATGATTTCATCAATAATAAAAACAATTGTACTGATATAATTCGCAAATAACAATAACAACATCAACAATGAAAATAATAATAATAATAAATTAAGGTATCTTTTAAGACTTATCTTCTTCTACAATTTCTCTCTATTTGTAACAGTTTTGTTTCTAATGCTCTTTGAAGTGCTTTTATAACTTTAAAGGATTGATTTTGTAAAAAGTAATTAGTTGAAGAAAAAAAAGATATTTATATGAATAAAATTTCAATAAAAATTCAGCAAAATATTGAGGTTTCTTTTTCTTGTCTCTCTCTCTTTTAGGCACATATCAACCTCCAACCCCATCCTCTGGGGGGGGGGGGGGAAGAAAAGAAAAACTCTCATTTTTACTGTAAATGGATCTTTAGTTTCATATAATGAAATATAATGGTCACCTGGGGGGGGGGGATCAATTGAGAAACACATGTTTAAGTTTTAGCATTTTAAACGTATCATGCACACACACACACACACAAAAACATGATTTGAGGAAAAGCATATTTTAAGATTTTAAAATGCTTAATCTCAAATAATCATTTTAGGTTAAAGAGAAACTGCTTCTTTCAATCAAAATCATTTTTAATCTGTATAAATAGTTCTAGGATCTTCACAAAACTTTGTCAAAATGTGCTGGGGATACCAAGGTATACTTTAAACAAGAAAAATTAGAAAATCGCTATTTTCGTCCTTTTTCCCGAAACGATAGTACCAACTCAATGTACTACTGAATCTTCTTAATGATATGAAAGATGGCATTCTTTAAATATATATATATATATTATTTAGAGTTGCGGAACCCCAAAATCGAAAATAGCTGCTGCTGCTTTCCCGCTGTATTTGTGCCTAGATTTTTTTTTTCTTTCCATCTAATGAAGGGTTGTGCTCAATTATTTCGACCTGAAATCATTGTTGCTTATGTTTGCATTCTACGGCATTATCTTATAAACTTTCTAGTTTTTCTCAGTTTAAGTGACTTATGCTAAAATACCTTATTATTTATGTGAAATTATAAGTCTTAATAAATTGCTTTATTATGACACATAATTTCTTTTTTTCTTTTTAAACATTCGCGTGCATTAGCAGAAACAGTGCAGCATGACAACGAGCGCTGCACTCTGCAGTTTATTTTAAAATCTGCAGGTTAATTAAGAAAATTAAAAAAAAGATGCAATAGGCTTAAAAATACAAATCTAATTTATATTATGCCTCTAGATTATTGAACTTTGTATATTCTTTCTTTACTTTCTTTGTAAATACAAGTTTTGCATATTTTATTAATTGCTGATACTTTTTTTAACACCAGACTTGGTCTCTGGGATACCTTGATGGCTGATAAATTTTGTTTTACTACAAATAGACACAAAAAATTCTGTTACTGTAAAATTAAAGGAAGGTATAGAAATATGGATAGCAGTACTTCAACAGTTTTATATGAAAATCATGACAACAAGTCTTATCATAATTACAGTGATTAAGTAGTTACTTTAATTTTATAAAAAACAAAAAACAAAATGCAAATATTTGTTCGTAACTAAAATAGGCAATCAAAATTAAAATAAGCACTTATCCTAATAAATAAATAAATAAATTCAGTGGTAATCCCTTTTTAATTATTATTATAAGTAATCGTAATTTCATTTTAACCTCCATTATGTTTGAATAATATTAATTTTATATCAGATTTTTTTTTTTTTTTTTTTTTTCCCGTTGAGTATAGATTTGAAGTTCAATTTCCAACTGTATAAATAAATAAATTCCAAAAAACCTTTTGAGGGGATAAAAATCATATGAAACGAAATGAAATAGTTACAGTTATAGAAAAAACTTTCATTGTGAAACAATTATATATTGTTAAAATATCATTAATTAACAAATATGAAAAAAATATTCAATGTTAATTTTTATATTAATAATTATAGTTAACGAATTTATTAATTTTTATATCAAATCAGAAATATATATATATATATAAAGAAGCTTTTATGAGAGATATAAATATCTAATAACTTCCAAATGCTACCAAATTGTCAATGGATATTTGTTTAAGTATAAGATGGGGAAATTTTAGAATTGTGTTGGATGCACATGTTGCCAAATCATGATTCACAAATTAAGCTGTGCCAAAGTATGGTTTGGATTTCGTTTGTCACCGTTCGGTGAATTTTTGCAGACTGGGTCAGAGAATGGTATTTTTAACAATTTGCTTCAGAGAAGAGGTTTTGGAAAAACAAAACATTCAGACAAAACACAAAAATTAAAAATAATAACGGATTTTTATTTTATTTATTTAGATTAGCGTGCATTTATTATTTTTACCATATTAGTATTTATATCATTATGCTAACATTACATTGAAATCCGATTATTCTTTCCTATACAGACGATTATGCGCTACAGATATTATAAATCAATTTCTTTTATTAAGGAGAGAAAAAAAAGTAAAATAAACAATTTCGCCAACGTCAAAGTGAGTGTTTCAGAGTACCTGCATTTGGTCGTAAGTCGTAACCAATGCTTAGCACCACGAAATTAGTAAAAAAAAAAAAAAAAAAAAACGTAAAGATAATTTTTCAGAGGAAAAAAAAAAAGGTTTTTATTTTACAATTTAGTCTCTGAAAAAGTCCCCACGTGAGCAGAAATTTTTCAGAGCGAAGCACTAGGAGTTACACACACACACACACACACACACACACACACACACACACACACACACACTCAAAAAAAAAAATAAATAAATAAAATAAAATAAAAACAAAAACTGCTTAAGAAATCTTAAGTGCAACAGAGAAGCCGTTGTGTACACTGACGAGACGAGTCTGGACGGCGAATGGGTATTAAGATGATAGGGCGTTCCAAAAAACACAGGAAAGCTCTCAGAGTCCCGCAATTAGTAAAAAAAAGGAGGCCATATATCTTAAATAAAATTAGAGAAAATTCTTAATGAAAATAAAACACTGCTGGAGTTCGATCGAATCCTGGAAGGAAAAATAAATATATAAATAAATAAATAAATAAGCGCGTACGTACCATGCTTTATAAATTTCATGACGAAGAATATGAAAATTTTTTAATCGAAAGCTTACTTTTTTTTTTCCATCGGTAAATATATAATATATATTGTATGAGATTGTGGCTTAGACACAGTATTCACCACAAAATTAAAGTTTTTATTTGCCTGTTTATTTCTTTTTATTTGGAAGCTAATTATCTAAGAATTTTACTTTATAAGATCAATTGTAATTTTTTTTATTATTGTTATAGTTTTTAAAAGAAATGCCAAAGGAAATAATTTGTAATTAAAAAAGAATTAAAACCTTATGTATAGTAGTAGTATGCCAGGGAATGTAATGAAAAACTCTCCCATTCAAGACCCTACCAAATTTAAATCATTTAAAATAAATAAATATGTCTAGGTATATCCTTCTTTAACACAGACACGATAATAATACATTTATTGTTTATTTTTTCATGTGCAACAATGAACAATTGTGTAAGCACGGTTAAAAGAAAATTCTACACAGAATCGTTTAATTCTTTGATAGAAAGTAGTGAGGGAAAATAAGAATACTAGAGATTACAAAGTAATAACAAACAGTGTTGGTAAAACATAAAAACCTTTACAGAATCTTTTTTATATTCTCGGAGGTAATTCAGTTATGTTACTTTATTTAAAGGGAGTTAGTAATTAATTACTCACAAAACTACATCTCCTGTACATTTTTTACGTTTAGCATAGTTACCATTGCGAACCGAAAAACTCTTAGTTGAATCATTACAGGACCTTTAATCATTCCACTAATTACTCTATGCCTAAATCCTTATTTTTATTATGCAAACTGAAAAGGATAACTCAAAAAAAAAAAAAAAAAAAGACTGAAAATATTTCACAAAAGCAATAAATTAGTTTTTTAAACTGTCATTATCCAATGAACTTTTCACACAAGCAATTGATTAGTCTTCTAAACTGCTATTATCCACTGAACTTTTTACAAAAGAAATTATTTTGAAGCCTTACAAAACAGTTGCGTGAAATTTTTAATAATCGTTTATCAGTTTTTAACATCACGACCGGAAAAAATGCTACATTAATATTCGCAGGCTAAAGCAAATCAGCATAATACCATCAAAAAGTATTTAGATAAATAGCACATGTTTCTAATTAAAAAAAAAAAAAAAAAAAAAAATTAAAACATTTTGCTGAACGCTGTAATAATCTCATATAAGATAATTTTAGTAGATTCTTCTAAAGATTTTTTTTTTTTGTTGTTAGTAAAGCTATGATGAATAACTCTATATTACACACCCTGGTTTTAAGCATCCCATCAAAAAAAAAAAAAAAAAAAAAAAAAAAAAAAATCTGCAGAAAAAGGAAAAAACTTTATAAAACTGTAGATAATCTGAAGGTATTTGGAACACTGAAAAGTTTAAGGGGGGAAAAAAATTCTTGCTTCCAAACTGCAAAATTTTTGCTTTTAAACTGCAGTTATTCTTCAGATTTTAAGATTTTTGTTCCAAATACTCTCAGATTATCTGCATATTTTTCTGTAGATTTTTTTTTTAGATGGGATCTATAACATCAAAGAATTTAATAGCAAAATCGGTTGTATATGCCTAAAACATACTCTTCCTTCATAGTTTACAGACATACTTTTCCTTTATATTTTACAGAGAATTGCATTTGTGGATCATTTCTTTCAAGTGCATCAAAAAGCAGTTGCCTATGTACAGGTGAAAAATTGCTGCATTAAGAATGTAAATTACTGAATTAAGAATGTAAAAAAGGTGGCTAAACACTGAAAACATTACAAAATTGTTTTACACTAGGAGAAATAATTCAGTTTCATTGCTTCCTATAAAGGTACATTGTAAAAAATAACGATAATTTTTACAGCAGAAGTGCTGGCAAAAAGAGGTGACAAATCATTCTATTGCTAAAAAGAAACAATTTGCAACAGAAACATCTGTAAAGAGTATCTTTTTACACACATTTTTGCCAGAACATTCTGCTGTAGAAACTACCGTTATTTTTTACAGTGAAGTCACCGCAATCAGTTACTCTCGAGAAACCACAGTTCTAACTAATATTAATTTTCGTTGGAAAAAAATATAAAAAAAGATACATTCTTTATATTTTTTTCTCTTCTAATGAGTTTTCTTTTGTTAAGGATTAAAGTTTTTTTTTTAAGCAATATGTTATATTATTATATATATATATATATCCCGATTTAAAAAAAAAATTAAGTCATAAAATTTTTAAACCATATATAAGCATAATTTTACGACTAATTATACTATCCCTGAATGTCCATTTTCATAAAATTAAAATTTGTTTCATAAAAATAAAAAGCTAACTGATGCTTAAACTCACATTAACCAACGTATTTTTTTTTTACAATGAAAATTATTTCAAAAACTTACAAAACAATTGCGTGAAATTTTAAATAACCGTTTATGAGTTTTTAACATCGTGACTGTAGAAAATGCTACATTAATATACACAGGCTAAAAAAATGTCATTATAATGCTATCTAAATATATTAGATAAATAGCACACATTTCTTGTTACAAAGAAACTTAAAAAAAAAAAAAAAAAAAAAAAAAAAAGTCGTGTTGCACCAGAGTTTTAAAGAAGCACATCATTTGTTGTAAAATTGTGACGAACGACTCAATTTTGTAGACACTGGCTTCAGTATCTAGTAAAATTGAAGATTTTCGTTGTAAAATGGATGTACACTGTTAAAAAAAATGCAATTTTGTTGACAGATTTTCTGTAATTTGAGAAAAAAGTCGCAAATTACGGAAAAATTACGTTGACAAAACATATTTTTCTGTAACTTTCACAGAATTCTGTAATTTTTACAGAGAATTTCTGGCAAAAAAATTGTACTTTTTTAGCAATGTAGATGTCTTACATTGATGATTTCTTAATAGTTTTTACAGCACTGCATTTGTCGCCCACTTTTTCAGATGCAGCAAAAAGCAGTTACCTAAGCATAGATAATATATATATGTATATATAATGAATAATTTAATTCCTTTACAACACTCAGCAAATGAAAGAAAGATGAAAATACCAACAATGAAATTTGAAATGAGATGTATTACGTATAAAGTTATTGTCACGATTATAATTTAATTAAATTACACTGAGTAGTAAAAGACCATGTTAAATTACTTACGCAGAAGAGAAATGACACACATAACACTTAAGCCTAACGATGAGATAATTTGCAGAATCCATTAAACCAGTAAATACAGGCAACACATAATATAAATTGAAAGAAATTAACCAAAAGAAACTGTTGAAAGAAAAGATTCATGAAGTGAAAAATACAGTTATAAATGCTGAAAGCCAGAAAAGATCTCATCAGGAAACTAGCATTTCTGTCAGCTGCAATGCAAGATTTCTGATATATATATATATATATTTCTGATATATATATGTATATAAATATATATATATATATTCCGTCGAAAAATTTAACTTTTAATATAAATAGGGGGGAGACGAGAAAGTGATACATTACAAAGTAATATCAAAAGAAGGTGGAAAAAATTGAAAATTTTACAGAAATGTTTTTCACTTGCTAAGATAACACAATTCGTTGTTTTTATAATGACAGTCATAAATCAATTGCTTCCGAAACTACAGTCCTGACTTTCATTATTATTACTTCAAAAAAAGATCTTATACTATATATTTTTCACTTCTAATGAAATTGCTATTACGCATTGAATAATTTTTAAGTTAAATCATATATGATCTTAGTTTTACGACTAATTAAATAATAAACAATCCCTAAATCCTCATTTTTATGCAAGTTGAGAGACTTACATGACTCAAAATGTTTCACAAAATAAATAAATAAAATAAATTAACTGATCATTTATAAAGTTATTAGCCAAAGAAATTTTTATAAAAGAAGTCTTACAAAAATGACAAAACAATTTCGAAAACTTACAAAACATTTGCGTGAAATTTTTAATAATCGTTTATCAGTTTTTAACATCATGACTGAAAAAAAGAAAAACTACAATAATATACACAGGCTAAAAAATCGTCATTATAATTCCATCTAAATATATTAGATAAATAGCACACGTTTCTTGTTCCCAAGAAACTAGAAAAAAAAACGTCGTGTTGATGACTCTAATAACCTCATCTCAGATGATTTCACCAGATTCTTAAAGCAGACAACCCTTTTTGTAGTAAAACATGGGAAAGAATATCAATCAGTTTTATGCGATTTTATCAAGTCGTAACGGGTGGTTGCATTGATGATAAAAGAAAATGAAAAAAAGGAGAAATTTGGTTGATGTTTTTATGTTGCCAAAACGAAAGAGATAAAAGTTTGAGATCAAACGATCAAGATAATTTTGGTTGAACTTTGGCGAGAAAAAGTTGTGTTGAACTATGTGAAAGTTTTTCTCAAACGGTGACTAAATAGCAACTGAACACAATAAATGAATTATATTTGTTTATTTCAATTTATTTTATTGTGAAAATTAACGAAAAGTTTTCTAGAAGTGCAAAAATATGAAAATATATTCCATAATTTTATGTCGAATAAATGTTTTTACTCTTTTGATTTAGGATAAATTCAGTGAGAATGTCAGATATTTCTTATTTTTCACGTATCAGAAAATATTATGGGGAGGGAGATAGCACAAAAAGTCCTAAATTGTTTGAAATTCTAGCTGAACTTTACTGGATTTAAACTATTTTACAATGTATTTAAAAGTCTCGTCAAAAGGAAATCGTAACTAAAATATAATTATAAAGAAAAGAAAATATTTTCAAAATTAAATTTTTCTTCCATAAATAATAATAAATAGCAGCGTGATGTGCATCATAACTATATTTTATTAGAAATCCCGTACAAAGTTTTATTTTATATCCGAGGCAATGATATTACTATTTTAGTGAGGGGGGGGGGGATTCTGTTCTAGAAACATTATTATGATTATTATGTTTTGATAGTTATTTAACTACCTTAGAAAATGATCGTTTCTTAAATTTCGGCATATTATTATACATCTGTCACTCAAATATTAATTTTTATCTATGTTTATAATCTTCCCTTCACAGCTATTTCACAGCCTCTAAATACCTACACCTTTGGAGAAAATTTCTGCAGGAAATAAAAATTTATAATATGTTCACTGTTAAAAATCAAGTGCTTAAAAATGAATAATTAGACACGCCCATAATTTCTACAAGCTTATACAGAAAAAGTTTAAATACAAAATTTATTCCCTCAAATTATTAAATATATGTTTGGGATACTGAGATTCACGAATCACGATGGTCGATACCAATTTTTGAGTATGTTAATATCCTCAATAATAAGTAGATGCGATTTTTAAATTTGAGTATATTTGCTTTGGAGCTATTTTGAGTATGCGACATACTCAAATTTAGCACAATTTTATTCATTTTTGAGTATTTTTTTTTTTTTTTTTTTTTATTCTGTCAGTGCTGCTTTACAAAATATTAATGAGAAAAAAACTTTTTATAAATATCTTTAAAAATTAATAACAATGAGTAATGCATTTCGAACGAACAAACGTTTCTTTCTCAAGCAAAATAAACATACTATATTTATGAAAGTATAACATTAATTAGAAATAAAGTTCATGAAAATAGGAAGAAAAGATTTAAGAGATCGAATAATTGAGATGAGAAAAAATAACTTTTCGAAGAAAAGAATTTAAAGATATACTAAAATAATTAGTAAAAACAAAAAATAAAGAAAAATAAATGGCAATGAAAGTAAAAAGTAAACAAGTAACTTTTATTAAATTAATTTAAATAATGAATGCGCGCGCGTGTGACTCTTATAAATTGTGATGAAATCCTCTAGTGATTAAAGAAAATAGACCTATAATAATCTCATACAGAAATAAGAAACACTATATGTACTTAAAATATATGGTGTGAAAAATCCCACTACTTTTTATTATTATTATTATTACCTTGCTTTACTATAAAGACATATCATTAAATATTAATATGTAAGAAAAGTATTGTATTTGAATATTTCCAACATATTTTAAAAGAAATTGAAAACAGTTTTATTTGAAATACGGTACTTCGTCAAACTACTTCCCCCATTGGTATGTTATAAATGAATTTATAAAACGTTCAAGACTGTTATATATATATATATATATTCAGAGAATTTTTACCCGCACTACTTTTTTAAATGTGTTAGACTAATTTTGAGTAACTCTGTGAATTAAGTCATTTTCAACCATATTCCTTAATATACCTTTTTTGCTTTTTGTGTGTGTGGGTGTTGCTCTGTAAAAAGTAATGAATGCTTTTCACACAGTGTTCTATAGTATACATGCTTTTTTTTTTCTTATAAAAGATAGTTAATTTCATTACGTTTAGCGTTAAAAATGTGCCAACGAGAAATTCCATCCATACATGCAATGTACTTGAATTCTTTTGTTTATTTCTGTATGCATGCCATTTGCCCAACGTCAGTAAAAAAAATCCAAGTAATAACAATGTAATATTAGAATTTAAAAAATGCCTAATTTAGATACCCTGTTAATAATTCCCACCTAAAAAAAATCTGCAGATAGTCCGGAGGTATTTGGAACAAAAATCATAAAATCTGCAGAATAACTGTAGTTTAAAAGCAAAACATTTGAAGATTGGAAGCAAGTAATCCCCCCCCCCCCACTAAACTTTTATTGTTCTAAATACCTTCAAATTAGCTACAGTTTTATGCAGTTTTTTTTTTTTTTTTTTTTTTTTTTTTTTTTTTTTTTAAGTTTTTCTGAAGATTTTTTTTTTTTTTTATTTTTAAGCTGGGTTATTTGGTTATTTTAGAATTATGCTGATAACACAGAACAATAATTAGAAATTTTTTCAGCTTAAGGGGATTTCAAAACGTGTAATTCTAGTAAAAACGCGGTTTCGAAAATTTGATAAGAAAGAAAAAAAAAAAAAAAAACTCTCTATACCATATGTGGGAAAGAGAAAGTAATAAATATTAAAAATTGGAAATCATTCTGTAAAACATGCAAAAAACTTAATTATTATTAAGAAAGACAAATATAAGCCTATATAAATTAATAGTGGGTTTTCCTAACTGCCATTTTAAAAAGAAAAATGTCATTTTAATTACCACATAAAAATTTCTTTATTATCATTCATAATTTATAAATTTGGAAATACGATTAATTTGATGATGAAAATACGCTTTTCATGAGCTATTGTGAGACTTTTAAACTTAAATAATAATAACAAGTTTGTATTACAAGAACAGTTACAAGAACAAGGACAACACATTCACCCATGCCTTCTCCGGGATTCGAACCCGGGCCCAACTGTGTAGAAGTCAGGGACGCTAACCACTCCACCGTCTGGGCGGCTTCTAAACTTTCATTAAATTATTTATTTTAATTTATAATTGTTGCCAAGAAAATTAAACTTAAAATTTTACATCTACTTTTTAAGAAAGCACGCGATCGTGTTTTATATAAAAATCAAATCATTAAATTAATATTTTTATTTATTTTTATTTCATATTATTGCACGCGCACTATTTATTTCCTAATTCAAAATTATTAAAAAAAAACTTTTTCGATATCTCTTGTTACGACACTGATTATTATTAATTTTCTTTTCTTTTTCTTAAAAAAAAAAAAAAAAAAAAAAAAAAAGATTTTGATGAAATTCTGGCAAAAGCAGAATTTAGTTTAGGACGGAGGGCTATTAGTTTTTTTTCTTCCCAATTATAACATCGCTTTCAAATTATTCAATTATATTTTCGATAAATTTTAGATTTCGATAAATGTCCAACTATCGAAAACGACAACGCAAAAATCCATGTCTGAGACTAATAGGCCCTCAGTCCTAATAATTGTAATAATAATTTTTTTAAACAATAAAAGACTTAATAGGAGAAAAACTCTCTAAAAATTTCTTCTACGGCACCCAGAATCGTAAAGTGGAGGCCCAAGATTAACCATGCGTATAACAACATAAGTCGCATAACAAAAAACTACCACTAAAACAATTTTCTGCATCCAAATAATGAAGACGGGTGGGAAAAAAATAAAATAAAATAAAATGACAACACTATGTATTTTTTTTTTTTTTTTTTTTTATCCATAGAAAATTCAAGAAAACAGAAAGAAAATTGACGGGGTGGGTGATGCGAAAATGGGAGGGTCGATAGGGGTGAACAGACATAGAAAGGGGCAATTTGTGGAACACTCGGGGTCGGGCAACCACCTTTTAGAAACTTGTGTGATGCAAACTGGCAACAGCGGTGAGAATAGGAAAACGGAGACATTCAGAACACGCGATTATTTGGGGATTAAGCTATTGCAAAAGAGGTCGTTAGCGATGGAATAATTAGTGTTAACGGTTAATACTAAAGACGGCTTTTTTTAATTGAGGCACTTTTATGACTATGTTAATTAAGAACTTAAGAGTGAATATCAGTTACAGCGTTTTAAAAGCAATGTTATTTTTTTATGTTACATTTTTATTTCCTTTTAGCATTTTATGTGTTGTTGTTTTGCATGAAAAGTAAATAAATAAAAATAATAATAATAATAATAAAAGACATAAAATAATTTTTCTAGAAAGGTGTAGGCCTTTTAAAAAAACATTAGTAATTTAGCACATGTGGCTCAAAAAGTGAAAACAACTCTAAATTAATAAAACATTTTAAAATTTTCATTACTATCTTAACTAATAAATTAATATTTGTTAAAAAATATATAACTATTCTTTCTTAATAGGTGGCTTAAATGCTGATTAGACCAGAAGTGAAGTTTCAGCTATATCTTTATATTCATTTAAAGTGCGTTTTTGAAAACCAATGTAACGCTTTCTATGATGTGATAGCTTGAGTATTTTTATTCAATATTTTATTTTATTTTATTTATTTGTTTGTTTATTTATTCATTTTAGCTGGCTGAAAACACATTTAAATTAAATGCATAAAATATACCATTACAAAAGAAATTCTTGCAAAACAACATTGTTAATTTCGCATATTTTAATTTATTTTACAAAGACATGGTAGAAATTTTACACAAGATTATAGCTATACAAGGCACACTGTTAGAAATGGTTTCTTAAAAATGAGCAAAATTGTCTGAAAATAGCTCCGAAACAATATATACTTAAATTTGAAAACCCATGTACTCATTTTTGAGTATATTGACATGTCAAAAAGGGGGATATTGGGATTATTGGTCAACCCTATTTTTGAGCATGTCAATATACTCAAAAATGATTACATGGGTATTCAAATTTAAGTACATATTGTTTCGGAGCTATTTTGAGACAATTTAAGCTCATTTTCAAGAAACCATTTTTAACAGCGCATGTTGATATATATAATATCATTATAAAAACTAACTAATATAATTATAAAAGTAGTACTGGAGAAGAGAATTTCAAACTAAAAAGGACGGAAAGGGTCAGTTCCTACCCCATTAAAAAGCATGAAATAGAGCGACGTCGTGTATGCGCTCAAATTCTAAACAGAAAACTCAATGGTAACAAATTTAAAATGAAAATATCCGAAACGAGATCAAGGAAAAGGTTCAACGATTTATAGTTGTTTGCAGTTGTTTAATTATTTATTTAGACTATTCAAACGTTCGTTCAATTTTTTTCTACATCTAATCTTTTCACAATCAATCAGTCTTATTATACGTATCTACGTTTCCAAATAATCCCCCCAGCAATAAATAAATAAATAAATAAATAAATAAATAATAATAATAATAATAATAATTTTTTGATCAGCCGACTACAGTATAGAACTAAGAAAACACTTATAGTCGATACAGGACGTTTCATAAAACTACAAAATTCAAACAAATGTATGTGCACAGATATTCTTTCTTTGTTATCTCGGAAATCGTTTATTTACGATTTAAAGGTGTTTATAAATAGCAGTGGCTTAATAGCTAATAATATTTTCATGTTCGAAAACTTGATAGTACCTATGCAATGTATATGATAAAGGAACGCTAACGCAGCCAACTTGTTCTAGATTTATCATAAACCAAAGTGATTCCAAGACTATTAATCTATAGATAGAGTAAATACTTTTGATTAAAGTAGAAATCAAATTAGTATCCCAGAGGTGCCAGATGATCCAGAAAATGACGGAGAATGACCAAATCAGAATGGAATGACCAAATCAGAAAAGCAGCTGGCATTAACTGAATGACTGAAGCACTTGATAGCCAATAACAGAAATATCCCGTGAAAACATTCATCTAGCAGCACATTGAAAATATTATAATTGTATATTATAAGTTGCAAAAATGTGTTACGATTGCAGGATGTTTAAACAAATTACAAGTATTAACTTAACTAATGCTGATTTTAAAGATGGTTTTATTAGCGCCCATATATGATAAAAAATTTTAAATAACGCACTAAAAAAATAAAATCCCGTAAGATTACGGGGCAAGCCCGGCAGCAGAGATTCCAGACAAAGCCCGTAAAAAAACATTGGTTTTACAGGCAAAATGTTTTTTACAGGCATGTAACGTAATTAAAGGTTATTATATACTTAATTTACGGTCTAAGCGTTTCTTTTTACGGGCTTTGTCTGCAATCTCTGCTGCCGGGCTTTCCCCGTAATCTTACGGAATTTTTTTGTACAGCGCAGAAATGTTTTTTATCGAAAGAGTAATTTTTGAAGTTAGGTATAACAGGAAGTAAACAAACACCTAAATAAATATAAAATATAACAAACTGCAGTGTTAATTTTCGACAGGAAATCTTGAAAGATCTGTTCTTCAGCCAGGCACTTTTATCATTTAATACACTGTTTGTATTAAAACAAGTAATTTTGATCTATAACGATCAATTCAACGCTTCTCTTATCCGATGATGAATTGATGCATTCATTAACAAAATCGGGTTAAGAACTTCTCATGCAAAACAACCAGCAACAGCACCCAAAACAGTTTCGCCTATCCATAAAAAAACGTTGATAAATAATCGAACAGCACCTTCTTCAACGAAAAATAAATAAATAAAATAAAAATAAAAAAGCAAGAAAAATTTGTAATCAAGTTTAGCATTTGTATTACGCAAGAGAACAGAATTGAAACAGATAAAAAAGAAATATGAAAATAATTAGAGATAAAAATGAAAATTAATAATTATGAAGATAAAGAACATCGAATATTTAAGCTAATACAAATGAGAGAGAGAGAGAAAGAAAAAATATATAGAGAAACTTCAAACATTAATCAAGGGTGACATTTTTTCGCACGCTCCGATTTCTGATGGGAGAAAATATTCACTTGATTTTTTAAGCAGTAAGTGTAAAAATGATTTAAGCAGCTATTAAGTGACGTAGCATGGATAAATGATCCAAGAAATCAGTTTCTTTAACGTGTTTTTAATTTTTTAATAGTAACTGCGATTAACTCGATAGTTGTGGTTAATTATTTATGTTATTGTTAGTGTGATAGTTTTGATTAACGTTTATTCTGATTATTTTAATGTAGTTTACTTATGTACATATTTTTTTTTTCTGGTATATAAATTAAAACTAAAGTAAACTTTGCATAAAATTGAACAAAAATGTAATAATTTATTTGATTTTTATCGAATAACTTGATAGTTGAGATTTATTTATGATAGTTTTGATTAACGTTTATTCTGATTATTTTAATGTAGTTTATTTATATGCATATTTTTTCTAGTATACAAACAGTGAATTACAGTGAATTTTGCATAAAACTGAATAAAAATGAAATAATTTATTTCATTTTTATCGAATAACTCCATCGTTGGGGTTATTTATTTATGATATTTTTTAATGTGATGCTTTTGATTAACGTTTATTCTGGTAATTTTAATACATTTATTTATGTTCATATTTTTCTTCTGGCATACATATAAAAACTAAAATAAACTTTATATGAAATTGAACAAAAATATAATAATTTATTTGATTTTTATCGAATAATTCGATAGTTGGAATTATTTATTTATGATATTTTTTAATTTGATAGTTTTGATTAACGTTTATTCTGATTATTTTTAATATAGTTTATTTATGTGCATTTTTTTTTTCTAGTAAATAAACTAATATTAAAGTAAATTTTTCATAACATTTAGTGAAAATATAGTAATTTATTTGATTTTCAATTAAGAGAATTTGCAAGAGTATTAATTTTGTATATATATAAAGATATTTTTCGATAATACATTTTAGAAATTTCTTAAAAAAATTAAGATAATAAAAAGTTAAAATACTAATTATTTTTATAGCATAATATGCATAATTTATATAAATATATATAAAACTCTTAGTATCTTATAGCATTTTTTTTTTATATTTTTTATCAGTAAAGATACACAATTAAAACAACAGTAGAATATATGTATATATATATATAATGCATTAAGACAATATACATTTTTAATTATTATTAATATATTATTAATATATTGCTACATTAATTTTTAATATTTTGAATTAAATTGACGGTAGTAAGAATAATAAACATTCTCCCAAATTTTTAATATAATTGAATAAAAATACTTTCAATGACATAATTTTAATATGTATTATATGTATTAAAATTCAAAGCTTCACAAATCTTTAAAATTAATTTTCCTTTTTCTTTTTCAATATTTGCTTTAAATTTGTTATTTAAAGCTAATTTCCCATTGAGTTATATCCCGTTAAATGTTTTATTTTATTTTATTTTTAAACTTTTATTCGTTTATTAATTTTACTTATTTAAAAATACAATTTTCTCATCATATTAATCATTTTTACATTTTTAAGATTTTTGCTTTACACAAAATTTTTCATGCATATAAAATGGTTTATTCTGTAATTATGATTACATGATTATACACATGTTGATTATAGTATTACCTCTTAAAAGTTAATATTACTATTGCAAAAAGATAATCAATAAAATATTGTACAGTTTTTTTTTTTTAAACTATTATTATTATAATTATACATTATAAAATAATTTTACGCCTTTTAGCGTAAAATTATGCGAAAAATTCAATAGTAAAATTACACTTAGTTATGTAATTACACACGTGAGCAGGAGTTTTCTAAGTAAACAAATCTTTAACTGAAGTAAAAAAAAAAAAGTCTTAAATCTTGATAAAGGATTATGTTTAATAGATTGTTGGGGAGTTAGGATTGTTTGTCATCATATCTTCATGGCTGCCAACTTGTAAAGTTTTTTTTTGCTACTGGAAAGTTTTAATAGAAATTTTTAACATATTGCTTAGCTGTTTTCTGCGATTAAACTTGATGATCTTTTTTTACAAAGAAATAATGGTGTTAAAAAATCGTACAAGTTGACACCGATGTATATTATATAGAACCAACGGCTAGTGTACAAAAACATACAACATAATTCCTATACATTGCAGGTTACGAGCATCATTTTTAAAAATGTATATTTACACCTAAAAAATAAACTAAACATAATAAAATTAGTGTATGTTTTTCTGATACACAAATGTATGTTCTATTAAGAAAAATATACCAGAAACGTTAATATTTTGTGTGCAGAGAGAATTCAGATACATTGCACACAAAAAGCTGAATAATGCATTTTTAGACTTATAATCTAAATCTTGTACAGTTTTCTTCTTCTTCTTCTTCTTCCCTTTTTTCTTTTTCGTTATTTGTATAATAATAATTCATTTTCCCGTTCTATCAGTATTCTAAAATTTAATTTAAATCGAAATTATGCATGTGAAATAATAACAACATTGTAAAATTTTACTTAGAAAAATTAAGAAGCTATTGACTTTTGGCTTAATAAATATATAGAGAGGGGAGGGAAGCGCAGAAGTTTGGAAAGTACTTGAGTCACGGCGATCGTCGCTTTCATTGCGTGACAAAATATGGAAATTTTCTGACACATTACGTAGTACATTTCACGTCTCATGACATCTACAGTTATGACGAAATACTTTTAACATCTGTCTTGACGCATATATTCTTTGTAAATCCCCATTTAAGAGATTTTAGGCTCTATCTCGTATATTCTCGCTTCTTCTTCTCCTTAAAAAAAGAAAGAAAGAGAGAGAGAGAGAGAGAAGAAGAAGAAGAAGAAGAAAAAACACCGTATTTGAAGTTGATATTATAAAACTAGTTTTTATTTTTTTATCATAATTCTCAAAGAATAGTAAAAATATATTTATGTATGGAAAACACAAGAGCAGTTTATGAAGTTTGAAAACAAAAAACAGTTAAAAAATTATGTTGTGAAAAAAAATTAATTATTTATAATGTGAATGTTCCCTAACAGCACAGTTAGGCTTAACTTATCCACAGTACATCTTAAGGACGTTTCTGGGATGTCTTGTCATCCAGAAGACATCTTGAAGATATCCTGGGGAGGCGATGTGCTGTCTGGGTCAATATATATAATTATATGCCATGTATAAATTTTTCAGATGTGCAGATCCCCCCATCCTTTCATAATACAAATGACCGCTAAAGGATATATTTCTGTAATGTTTTTCATCATAATTTGGCTTTAGGGCATCGGGTATGACATTGGTTTCTTATAATCATTTATTTTTGAAAATTAATATCTGTGTATGCTTTATTGTTTTAAGTATTCCCCAAATATTAAGATCTTTTCTAACTATCTATATAACATTTCTATCACATGAACCAATTCCGATTATATTTTCTTAAAACGATACGATAGTGATGTAGTTAATAAAATACACGAAGAAAAAAAATAATATTTATAAATGGACAATATTTAAGCACGCGGAATCAGAACAATTATCTAATAGAAAAAATGACGACATTTGTCTGATGAGATTATTTTATGGAAAAATGTATTTTTGAAATTTGCATCTTCATAATCTTTGCAAGCGCAATTTAAAATCTACCAATACTTTAAAGATATATACAGAATATGAATTATTATCATCAACTGACTAAAAAACACAATCATAAAAAGTATAATAAAAAAAAGAATTAGTTTTTTTTTTTTTTTTTTTTTTTTTTTTTTAACAAAAAATTGTGCCAAAATAAATAAACAAAAAGTGATCGCCAACATGGCGATAAAAATTTAAAAGACGTCATGGGGTCCTGTACTAAAACTGGAAGAATGAAATCTGGGTCGTCGACCATGAATTTTTTTTTTAAAATTTTCTTTGAATGATTTTAGTTTCACTGTTGCACAGTGTTAATTTGGTTCTAATAATAATTTGGCTTTTAGTAAATTAAAATTTTAATTAGGTGGTAAAATTGGTATACTATTTAAAAGTTTCAAATTGTAAAGGTAAATAAAAAAAGAGATAAAGTGCGGAAGTTTCGCACAGGTTTGCTGGTATAAATATATTCCTCAAGTAAGCATTTTAAATTATCTTTTTAAGAGAGAAGTATTTAAATCACAGTATCGTAATTAGGACCCATTTTAAAATCGTGACCGTAGTTACATTTTATAAAACGGATGTTGCTCTTAGAATGTAAATGTAAATTTTTGGGTCAACATTTGCCCAAATACCTGTCAATACATAGAAATGTGTTAATATAAATAATGTTGCAGAAAAATGTCCATTAAAAAAGAAGAAAGAAGAAAAATAGCATAACAATGACTAAACAAGAAAACATATTAATATTACGCTATTACGTGCAGTACTATATATACATCTATATAAATAAAGCAGAGTTTGTCGGCGGACCACCCCTATTTGTTATTGGTCTAGATTTAACTACTTTGGTGATGAAAGTCGGCCATTTTTTTAAAGTAAAAACTGATGAATTTTTTTTAAAAGATACTGCATAGATGTTATACTTCTTTAAAAGAGCTCTAAAAACTGTTAATTTTTTATCAGGACACTATATACATCAAGTTATTAGATTTAAAGATATTACGCTGCAAAGTTTCACAACGCGATATCATTCGATTTCTTTTATCTTAAAATAAGTGTCTAATATTAAATAAAAAACAGTCCAATATTAAAGAATAATGAATAATTTTTTTTAAATGATCAGTTTTGAAGTTCTAAGAGCTGCAATTTTTAAATTACAGCGTACTTATTTCCATACATAATGCGTTAAATTTGTAAACAATTGTTGGTTCATTCTTGAGAATCATTCGCATACGACCATAGAGCATTGTTGCAAAACGAATGCAAAACGGAAGAAATATTTAATTTAATTTACTTTGTAATATGTTATTTTGACATTTTGACCTTAAAAGAAATTTTTAATTATGTTACAAAACCGAAAATGGGATATAAAAAATAAATAAGTGATTCAATTATTTTGAAAATTCATTTAAATTTAGTGGCTCGCGAAGCGAGCGTAGCCTGCTAGTATACATATAAAGAAAAGTTCTTAAAATGATTTTTAAAAACCTTAGAGTGATTAAAATTCAAAGTTTCAATTTAAAGTAATTTTTCTGAATAAAAATTTCGTAATAACGATGTTTTTATATGTGAAAATAAAAAATTAAATGCAAAAATTTTAATTTTGTTTTATTATTTTTTATTATTTATTTATTTGTCGACTGAAGACTAAAGCATACAATACTTTATTTGAAATATATAATGACACGACAATTGTTTAAATTTTTTCAGTGCGATTTTCTAGTGATGGAATTTGTTTTAGAAACTCGTTTTCGAATACCGATAACCATCATATTACTTATGGTTATCAATATTCAAAGATATATAGTTAATTTCACAATTTATTTTTAGTCACAACCTGTAATTCTTTCTTTTTTCCAGCACATTAATCACGTGCTGGTACGTGATTAAAGCACAGTACCTATTAAAGATTCTTAAAATGATCGATATATTCTTTACAATCTATCTTTTTATTTTTTCATTCTTTCTTTTTTTCTTTTTTTGAATTGTTTATATTAAATCAACGCTTAAAGAGTGTTAGATTTGAGAAAAGACTTGTTTTTTTTTTTTTATTGCCATTATCAGCCATGCATGAAATGAACTAGGTGGTAACATTATGGTTAGCTTGATATTGAAATTAGTGATATACCATTTTTTCTCTTTCCTTTCACTTAAATTTTTATTTGTTTTCTTTCTTGTTTTTTTTATAAAATAAGTAGATAAAAAGTGTAGAATTGCGAATGCCAGTACGTTTTCCTAAGATTTTACCATCAATTGCAGAAGGAAAAGTTTGCGCAAACTACGATTTCATTACACACCTCGTATGTATTTATGATTAAAAAGAAGGATAAAAAAAAACTTATAATAATGAGAGAAAAAATGTATTCGTAAACAGCGTATTGCAAATGTATTTGAGTAAATTGTTCAACAATTTAGCAATATCGTTTGATAGCATTACATTGAGTTTGAATGGTAAATAAGGAATAAAGGCATTATATTGACTCTACAGAAAAGAAAATTGTAGTTCATTTTTCCATAGTGATTAGGGTTGCTATTTATATTTCTGGCCTTGGCAACAGTAAGTGTTGCTAGGCGACCGCAGACGATTTTAATCGAAAGTTTGATATTTTTAAACGTAAATTCAGCAGACGATTTACCATTATAGCTTTATTTGTGTTGTTGACAGTAAATTGAAAAGTTCTTCTCTTTCAAAAAATGGAATTGAATCGTGAAAATTTTCGTGCGATTATTTTTCATAACTTTCGACGTGGATTGTCAAGACAAGAGTGCTTCGATGAACTTAATTCTTTATACAGCGATAAAGCGCCATCCTACAGCACTGTAAAAAATTGGTATAACGAATTTAATCGTGGTCGATGTTCGATCCAGGACGAATCCCGTGCAGGTCGTCCAAAATCCGTTGTTGTGCCAGAAAAGATCGATGCTGTGCGTGAACTGATAAAGCAAGATCGTCATGTGACATACCGTGAGATTGAGGCGTCTTTGTACATTAGTATGACTAGCATCAATAAAATATTGCATGAACATTTGAGCGTAAAAAAAATTTGTTCGCGTTGGATCCCACATAATCTGACAAACGCTCAAAAAAAGGCTCGTGTCGATTGGTGCAAGGAAATGTTGGAAAAATACGTTCAAGGTACATCAAAGGCTGTGTATAACATCTACACAGGTGACGAATCATGGATCTATGCATATGAGCCGGAAACAAAACAGCAATCAACTGTATGGGTCTTCCAAGGCGAGGCAAAACCAACAAAAGTTGTTCGAGGAAGAAGCACATCGAAACAAATGATTGCCTGTTTCTTCGGCATTAACGGTCATGTGGCAACAGTGGCGCTAGAGCAACGCAGGACGGTCAATTCTGAATGGTACGCGACCATTTGTTTGCCAGAAGTCATCGGAGAAATTCGAAAAAAGCAGAAGAACAGGCGAATCATTCTTCATCATGACAATGCGAGCTCTCACACATCGACTCAAACAAATGCATTTCTGACTGAGCGAAAGATCGAACTGATGGGTCATCCGCCGTACAGCCCTGATTTGGCACCCAATGACTTCTTCTTATTCCCACACATCAAAAATAAATTACGTGAACAACGATTTTCGACCCCCGAAGAAGCGGTTGATGCATTCAAAACGCATGTTTTGGAGTTACCTCAATCGGACTGGAAAAAGTGCTTTGAAAATTGGTTCAAACGCATGCAAAAGTGTATTGATCATCATGGAGAATATTTTGAAAAACAATAAAACCAATTTCGATCCTACATATTTGTTTTTTCATTATTAGGCCAGAAATATAAATAGCAACCCTCGTAAAATTACACTTATTATTTTGCGCTGGACATTTCGTAGCAATCGAATGTTACAGAAAATGATCTTGTAAAAAGTTCTTTTAATAACAAATAGCAAACTGGTGTTTTGCAATACAATGAAATATTTAATTCACAATACGAAAAAGTGTTGCTCATTTGATTTTAAAGAATATTTTTAAGGAAAACGAATATTTTTATTCTTCTTCTGAACATTTTAAAATTGAAAAAATGAAAATATATAATACAAAGCCTATACATAATAAAAGTTTAAATAAATTTCGGTACAAATGCATTTTTTTTTAAGACAAAATACACAATATAGATAAAAATTATTAATTTATCAATCACGACATATGTATATTACAAGAAAATTATAATCTTTGAACGTACAATGTACTATATACTTTACTCTGCTCACAAATATAAAAGTGTGCGTTCAAAATGTATAAACTTTTTGAACAGGTCTGCTTGATATATTTCAGAATTTAAATTATTAATATGCAGATTATAGATCCATTGGTAAATAGATAGCTGTTTATATATCAGTGGAGGTGTATTATATATTTTTTATTTAACCTTTTTCTAACCATAATCGCTAGCCCGCTTACTGGTAGGAAAAAAACCGGATTATTGGTAGGACCGGAGATGTGAAGTGCCTGATTATTGAGAGAGTACTGTATTTACCTAAAAATAAGTATTATGCTCATAACATTCACTTTCAAAATAAGTAACACACAGCCACAAGAATGAATGGATGTGCCTTTTGCAAGGCAAGTCGTTGTTAATTAACATAGTAATGTTGTGTTGACAAAATGAGCGGTGTATGTGTAATCAAGTGGTGTAATATACTAACTATATTTATTTTTATATCTGGACACATATTTTTCTAGAATACCACAAAGAATAACCAAAAATCTACTAGTGGACACCAGTGCATCCTGGCACACCCAGAACTACTAATCTAACTTTATACCCACATATTATTTTTTCATCTACAAAATTATTATTGCTTAATTTATGTTTTATAACAATTTGTACAGCAGTAAAATTAATAAAAAACATTTCAATTTAAAACGTTTCTGGCCCTCTTAAATGATAACATTAAAATTATTAAATAAAAATTGCAGCCTAATAGGAAATTTAGTAGAATTTACGATATAATTTCCTGATTCCATTCTCTTTACATCCTGCTTTAATTCGACCCAAGTTCAAATTGATGCCAACAGCCAAAGCTTAATTTTAAGCTTTCTTAAAAATCTCTCTCCATTTCCCACTAATTCAGCATCTGAGTCAATAAGCAGAACAAAATCGTATGAATTTACTTCTGCCTTCTTCATCCCTAACCCTTTTTTCTTTTATTATTACTGTTGCGGGCGAGTCACTTCACTTCATTACGCTATCCGCTGATCACGTGACCACGAGGCCTTTTACAGACGACTGTTATTAAAGGCTAGTCGTAAACAGTCATTAGAACAGAGAACTGAGAGTTGAGAGCTTTTTTTCTCATGAACTTAGAGAGCTGGTTTAGAGAATGGCCTTAATATACGTTTACAACAAGAAGAACGAAAAAATAAAATCGATTTGTAAGAGATTTCTGTATTAGAGATCCTAGTGCTGCAAAACAGACAAAAGACAAAAAAAAAAAAAAAAAAAAAAAATTAATTAGCCCTGAAATCATTTTTTGATTTTACTAATAATCATACAACCAACTACTTCTTGATTTCTTTCTCACAGTCTCTTTAAATGTGAAGAGTAATTTTCAAAGAACAGGAATCAATCCAGGTTTTAGTTTTTTGACCTGTTTTTGTACAAAATAAATATTTTTGCTTAAAGAAAAAAAAAAAAAAAAAAGTGACTTTTTCATGTGTTTTTGGGAAAAAAAAAAAAAAAAAAAAAAAAAGTTATATTTCAGAACCTTCCATTTCAGCAATCATTCTATATAACGTTTAATATTAAATTAATAATATTTCATTGAACGATGCATAGGCAGTTACTTTTAAGAATACTGAAAACACGTAACTTTTTTCTAAAATAAAATTCTGCAAAAGGGCCATTTATAAGACTTTGCACTTATATGAGATGCCCACTGTATAAATTTGAATTTTATGAAAGGGCTCCTTTTATAAATTTGAATTTTGTGAAAAGGAACTTTTTTATGAAGGGGCAGTTAAAGAACCCCAATTTTTGCCTATTTCGACCGTAGGAGATATATAAAGTTCTTTATGTTTGTAATTGTTTATATTGCATATCAAATTATTACCTATAAAATCCTTTATAATTAAATTTACTCGCAGTTTTCACTACAGTCTGATGGTATATCATTAGTTCTTTTAATATTTGCGTTTGGTTAAATGATGCCTAAATTTTTAGCGTAATCAATATTACACATCAGGTATACTTTTCAAAAATTATTCACAATTATTTTTAGCTTTTTTTTTTTTTTTTTTAAAGAAAGATAGGTTGATTAATGATGATTATTATTTACTTATTTATTGAATTTATTGAAAATGAGATATTTTCAGTAACTAAGTTTTATGCATTTTAAAATCATGATTTAAATAATTGTACCAATGATTTATAAAAATTCCCTTATTTATATGGCACTGAAAATTTTAT
The DNA here is from genome assembly GCA_963930645.1 of Salticus scenicus. Taxonomy (NCBI): domain Eukaryota; kingdom Metazoa; phylum Arthropoda; class Arachnida; order Araneae; family Salticidae; genus Salticus; species Salticus scenicus. The sequence continues at coordinate 36,199,611 of OZ005649.1, forward strand.
ACATTTGATTGTACGAAGTATAATCATTATACTTATGAATATGTAAAACATTTTATACATCACTTTTCTCTTCCACTCAGATCTGGTGAGATCGTTGAAGACAGGTTTATATAAAAACTTTAAATGGATATTCGTTGTCACATTTGTTTCATGATCTAATATTCTCTAAACAAGCTCTAAATAGAATAAAAATGTGATATATAAACTATATTACTTATTACCCAAATACAACGATTCCTTTTATAAAATCAAAAATATAATTTTTTTTTTAATTTAATTTAAATAAGCGTAAATAAGTGGATTTTTATCAATTTACAATAAGCTAAATGCTCCCAAAAAATAACAAATGACCGTTGCAGACTGAATGTATTATTTGAATTTTATTTTATTCATAAAGATGTTATACGACTACTTTTGAAAAGATTGATTGTGAAATCTGTATATCGCTAATTCTAAAGAACATTTTGCACTGAGAAAAAATTCTGTAACTGGCATCTAGAATCTAAATTGTGGCTCTAGAAAAAATAGTTTCATGTAATCCTTATAAATTCTAGTCCCTTTTGAAAGCGAGTTCTAGAAACCCCTATTAGAATTCTAAAGCGTTTGCGTATATTCTCGAGAACAAAGTTATTAAAAAATCTCTGCAAATAAATGCGAATACAAGAGGCGGTTTCAGAAACTACAATCTCGGTTTATCACCCAATTCTAGAAAATCAAGCGAGAATTTCTCGCAATACAAAAAATTAAGAATATTCAGACTATTGTTTCACCATCTAGAAATGTGTAGACTAGAAATTCTCGATCCTTTCGTCTAATCAATTTATTGGCGTGCCTTATGCGCATGGCTCGAAAATCTATGTTTCTATTTAAGGGATTAAGAAAAGGACCACTTATTCATTCTAGATGAAGGTGGTATATTTTTTTTCCTCAGTGTATTAAAGATATTTTAACACTCTTCTTTCTCGAATTCATAAAAATCACAGGGTGAGATTCCGCACTCTATTTCTCCTGCTTGTTATATTTCTGATACATATCTAGGCATCGAAACATTCATAAAATTTTACACTCATTTTATTATATTGTCATCACACCATTAAAACAATACTTTTTTACCTACTATTTCCACATGCTTTAGCATTAAAACCTTTAAGAAAATTTTCTTATTGACGACAGTGGTAAGAGTATAATAAAATGCGAATAAAATTTTAGGAACACTGCGAGGTCTGCATACCACATATTTTTTTGTTTTTTTAATTTTATGTACCAATTACTAGTACCAGCCTAACTGATTTATCAGGGAAATTTAGAATGGCAAATTACAAATACTATGCATTTTTTTAAGACTTTCCAACAAAGTTGAGACATGTTTATGATTTTGGTTGTTTTATCCACTCTCTAACTTGCCGTAAATATTTTCAGCCCGGTAGCAGAATGTTTTGCATTTATCTGCAGCAAAACAAAATCCATCTGTGATCTATTAATGTTGGATCAAGTCTAGTATCACAAGAAAGTATCAGTTATTCATAAAATATTTAAAATTTGCACCTGCAAAGAAAATAAGTTTAGAAGATGGGACAAGTACAGCAATCTAAAGACATAATGCGAATTATAATTGTATTTTTAAATCTGTTATTTCTTTTTGAGCTGTTAAATTAATTTTTAGAGCTTTAAACAATCTGTAGAGCTTAGTCCCAGTAACAGAAAAAAGGCTGCTGTGCTACACTATTTCTGCTACTGGGATATTCAGATTCTTTTCAAGTTTATTAAGGTATATTATCTATTGAAAATTTTATAAACAGCTAGCACAACTCATTTACGCAAAGAAACATACAAAATAATTCCAATTATCGCGTTCAATGAGAGACGTTTTTAGAAACCATTTTTAAATAACTCTGTACAGCACAAATCAATGTGAAATTGATATTTATTATTCATATACGTAAAAACATATTTTCTGTGGAATTGGGAATAATTAGCATTATTTTTGCTTTACAGAGCCACACAAAAATATTTAGATACTTTAGAGTATATATCTTAAGGGCTTAATAGTAAACAAATTTTTTTAGTTTCATTACATCTCGCTTTCATTTTCTTATTATTTCAATAAGTAACATAAATTCTTCCCTAACTTACGCTTAAAAAGCTTTTATTTATTAAATCATACTCACAAAACACAAACTAATAAGTTAACCTAATTACTACTGGTACTGTAAATTTCTATTTGGATATAACGTCATTTCTACTTGCAATGTCATTTGATACATGTCTATATGGTAAGAAGTATCTAATGTTAATGTTAGGTTTCCATTCAGCCAACCAGAACGCACGCAATTTTTTCCTGGTGATCCTTTGGCGGTACATTTAACAATCATTGGGAAAGCAGATTGTAAAAACCGCTTTATTTATATCATAAACAGCTCAATATCTTTTTTTTTTATTTATTTTTTTTTTTTTTAAGTGTTTCATTAAACAGAGATGAAATTAACGCTTCATAAAATCAACACGTCATGGCGTTTAATTACAAAAAATAAAGAAAGAAAGAAAGAAAATCAAGTGTAATAATTTTAAAGTAAGTTTTTACAATCTTTCACGTTACAGTTTCCAGGTTCCGGGTTCGAAACTCGTTTTAGGCTGGATGTTCGCAGTAATACGGAATTCACTTTAGGTCCCGGTCAAATGAACCTTAATGTGCAAAAAATGACCATAAAGCAAAACCTTAAACCCTAAAACCCTTTCACGTTATTGTCTTAGCAACCTACGTTTTTATTTACTTTTTAAAGTTATACTAGATTACATATTTAAATGCCATTCCATGCAAAATATTTAAAAAAAAAACATTAAACAAGAATTATTGGATAAGTAAAAATTTACATTTTAACCTTTACAAGCGCCGACTACTTCAGTACGTTTGCCGAAACAGGCGCTTGCAAAGGAGACTTTTGTAAACTTTTACATTTTAACCTTATAAAACAGACGATCAGTCAGTCTTTTCTCGGTCATTTTTTACGTAGTATTTTTCGTGTGATTGCCGTTGGTAAGGGCAATATGGCGAATAAGGAAACGGAATTTTTAATGAAATGGAATGACTGCGTCTAAAATGCAATAACATGTCTTATTTCTTTATATTCAATTTAAATAATATAATCATCCACCATAACATATAATTTCAAGCTATAGAAATAAGTTTTCATGTCTTTAAAGAAAATTAAAAAAATTTGAATACTAATGAATATTTACTACTGTGATCTATATATATATTTTTCTTCTTTTTTTAAATAAATAAAATCATATTTTTCTGGCAGCTTTATTATAGTAAAAATTTTAAACCTTTGTGCAAATAATGGTAAGTCTTGCTACAAATTACACTGCTTAGCATGAAAATTGCCCCAACACCATTTTTACAAAATCTTATGTAAGATGACCGCCTGAATCCGAATATGACGGCCATTTTGCCTTATCACCCACCGTTTTCCGGAGACCCGCCCCCCACTCCCCCTATTTTTACCACTTTTCGGTAATTTTATGGCTATAAATTTCATTTATAGTCGAGAAAAAGAAATATTTAAACTAATAAATATCTTCTGAGGGCCTAAAGAAGTGAAAAATTCTATAACATGAATATTTGCAGTAAGGGGAAGATTTAGGGGGCGATTTGCCACTGAAATTATAAGTTACATTTATTACGTTTTATTAATCAATTATTATTATCACTTATTATGCATTATATATTTTTTTATTTTTAAGAGTTAAAATAATTATTTTTCATTCTCCAAATCAAATTGATGGCCATAAAATTACCGAAGAGGGATAAAAATTGGGGAAGGAGGTGACGTCCCGAGAAAACTGTAGGTGATGGGGCAAAATGGGTTATATTTGGATTCAGGAGGTCATTTTACATAAGAATCAGCAGGAATGGTATCAGGGCTTGAAATTTTTTTTTTTTTTTTTTTCTAGCGTAGAGTTATTAGCAAGATTTTACGTGATATTTACATAATATTTTAACAATTAAATGTCCCCTTGGTTATTACAGTGTTACTTAAGCATTAATAAAAATTATATAACAGAGGAAGATATAATCTCGTTCACTAATGTGTCATGAAAATATCCCTTCCAACGATACGTTTTTTTACGCGCCAGATAATCTGTTTTAGATGACCATATGAATAAAATTTTTACTCATAAGATACTGGTTCATCAGTCCGAAAGTAGATGAAATGAGGGAGCAGAGGTTAGGGTGTTGTTCTCTCTGGGATCGGTGTTTGTGGGCTCCTCTCTGCCATTTACAATTTCCACGTTTCTCAGAGCCAAATCCCATATTATCCTATGGGAAAATTTATTAAAAGACTTACTCATTATCTAAGATATTCTTTTAAATTCCGTTTTCACATTTAGAAAATTCATGACTATTATTTCGTTTGTTTACCAAAAATTGATGTTTTAATTCTTTAATATTTTACCACTTTCATCCATATGAAAACGCTGAAAGAATATTCCAAGCGAAGTTTCTGAATTATTAGGTAATACAAGCTGAAAACAACCGTCAAAATACGTAGAGAAATAAATCTTTAATCTAATCCTTTCGTGCCTATATCTTGTATAATTTATGATAAAAGAAATATATTCCTGAATGTTATTAAAACTTACCAAATAATTTCTATTCCTCAAAGTAGCAAATAAAAAGAGACAAATTTCAAAAGCTTTGCATAAAACTTACGTAGAAATTTATGTAAAGTTACTCGTTTTTTAGAAATTGAATTTTATAATTTCTTCATATACTTCGTTAAACACTGATAAATATATATATATATATATATATACCGTCTTCATCTAGCATTAATAAGTGGCCATTTTCTAAATCCCTTAACTAGAAATACAGATTTCTGAGCTACGCGCATAAGGCACCCCAATAAACTGAATAGACGAAACGATCGAGAATTTCTAGTCTACACATTTCTAGATGGTGAAACAATATTCTGAATCTTTTGTATGGCGAGAAATTCTCGCTTGATTTTCTAGAAATGGGTAATAAACCAAGATTACAGTTGCTGAAACCCTCCTATTGTATTCGCATTCATTTGCAGAGATTTTTAAATAACTTTGCCCTCGAGAATATAGACAAACACTCTAGAACTATAATAGGGGCTTCTAGAACTCGCTTTCAAAGGGGACTAGAATTTATAAGGATGACATGGAACTGTTTTTTCTAGAGCCACGATTTAGATTCTGTATGTCTGTAGCAGACTTTTTTCTCAATGCAATATATTACTATTAGATTGAATTGTGTAAAATGCTTACTTTATTTGTCTAATACAACACTTACATAAAAACTATATCGGAGATTTCTATGCATGCCTGTTTGATAATAAATAATAAATATTAAATATTATGTTTATTAAAACGGAAAACGAAGTAAAAAATGTTTAGATGATGGGAAGTTTTGAAAGCAATGCAATTCTTTCCCCTTCCCCCTCATTATCCAACTCTACAGCACCCATTACGCATTCCATAACAGACCGAAATTTCCATCATCTGCTTAACGAGTTTAAAAATCGTCTGAGTATCCAACTAAAGTGAACATCCTTTCTTTTGCGAGTGGGTTGGCCTAGGTAGGCAGAAGTAGGCCATCGTCATAATAACGGTCATTTTCCACCTGACCGCTTAATGGCCTGTACCCCCTCTCATTCTAGTGGGTCCTTCAAAAAGTAAAAAATGAAAAGAAAAGAAACCTATAATTTGCTCTTACTTTAGTTAACACCCGACTTTCGTGTAACCCCTTTTTCTATCTAGAAAGGTTTTTTTTTATTCTCCTATAGATGTTGCAAATATGTTGACTAACATATTTCCTACTTCGAAAATTAAATATAACTTTTTTTTTTCCCTTCTTTGGAGAGAATGTCGTAATTTTGCACATTTACCGGCTTTGACAACACGATTTTTATAGTGTGTTTACAAATTCTTTTTCATTTTTCTAAACATTTAAATATTTTATTTGGAAAGCTAGAAGTGTTTTGCACGTTCACTTCCTATTTCTATGGCTTTTTTTTACTAACAGTAAGCACAGTTGGCAAATTTTCTTTATTCTAGAAATTATCTAATGTCATTATTCTTCGATAATAATTTTAAACTTATTAAATAACAGAAAAACATTAGAAAATGTTCCTATTTGAAGATACTGCCATTAAAGTGGTCCAGAATAAAAAAGATACTTATCAGCTATAATTACATCTAATTTATAAATAACGACCTTATAGTTTATCACACAGTCATATAATATGATTCATCTTCATTATTTATAACAAGCTGAAATTACAACGCAAGGGAAAATATCGAGAAATTTAATGGAGTCAAATACGTTAAAACATTTTAATTAATAACTTTCTTCCTAGTTAAAAATTTTAAAATCAGGCTTCGAGGTGTACACGGAGACATTACAGACTATCAGTGTGCCGAATATCATGTTTGTATGTGTAGTAGATTTTTCTTGAGACAGCTTATAGACAGATAGGGGGAAATACAGAGGCCATTTTGCTGTTATTAATAGGCTAATAGTAATAACCAATTAGTTGTTTACAGGTAAAAGTGTAAGATAATCAAAGTCAGAAAAGATTATAAATGATTCTTATTGTTGGGTCAAACTGATCATATTTTCAATGTACATCACTCAGTTTATCATTTTTTAAAACTTTCTCTCTATAAGTATGCGCTTATATCAAATTTTATTTGTAAGATCAGAAAACTTTAATAATATGGTTACAACGAAAAATTCGCCCTTTGAGAATGTTTTTATTTTTAATTTTAGGATTTTCAAGTTTTTTATAAATGATAAAAGAATTTTCCCGTTAAATATAGTAAAACATTTATTTTCGTTTTAATGTGACTTCATGGGATACATCACAGATCATAAAGGTCAGCCAAACCCCATGTTATTCTATGGGAAAAATTGTTTAGAGAATTTCGTAATTGATATTTTTAAATTCCGTTTTCACATTAAAAAAAAAAATCACAACCATTAAAGTGGTGCTCTTTTTCTAAAAATTGATGTTTTAGAATTTTAATATTTTAATATTTTGAATTTTAAAATGCGAAAAATTAAGTGAGTGCATTTCTCTCTCTCTCTCTCTCTCTCTCTCTCTCTCTCTCTCTCTATTATTTTTTTTTCAAAAATAAAGTAATTAAAAAGTAAATAAATAAATAAAATAAAACGAGTATCAATTGAACAACTGTGAATATTTCGAATTCAAAAACGGAGTTTTGAAAAATGCATCATATAATGAGTAATTCTACAAACAAATTTTTCTGTAGGGTTTACATGCGACTTAGTAACCAGACACGGAGAAATCGTAAGAGCAAGAGAGAAACCTTAATATATTTATTTTCACTAAAGTTTTCTTGAAATAAATACTAGTTTTAGCTTTAAATTTTTAGTATCATTTACGTTTAAAAGTTTTTTTTTTTTTTTTTTTTTTTAGCCATCAAAAGTTAAGATTACTCACTTACACTTAAATTTGTGTAATTCCTCCTAACTGAGTAATTACACTTGTTTCACGCCATTTTATTAATAATGGTGTGCTTACTTCTTTTCTATTCACCAATATTATAATTAACCACACAAAGATTGACCTCAGGTATATGGATGATAATAATCCGTTTAAATCATGTGAAAAATAAAATCATCTGCTCTCGCAAAAATATGACCCTCCATTAAAAGTGCACAATTGTATAAGGACCATTCATGAAAGTAAATTAGTAGTAAATACAATTGAAGAAAATTGAAACCTAGTAAAAAGGGCCCTTAAATAAAGGTGCAGTTTTAGAAAGATTTTATTGTTGACCACTATCATTTTATGTAAAAAGGTACTAAATACATTTACACACACACACACACATATATATATATTACATCCAGATAACCAATTTCTTTCTTTCTTTTTCTTTTTTTAAATTTTAAATAAATGCTTATAAGAAAAATGCTGAAAAGTTACAAAATACAATGATTTGTACATATTTATTTTTATTTAGAATTGGAAAAAACAGAAATTCAAAAACTGGTGAATAAATATTTCATTACTACTAATAATAATAAATATAAGAAATGTGATTTATAAAAGGTAAGAATAATACGTTAAATTTTTATTTTAGAACTAAAATGAATGAAAAATTAATTGTAGTAATTAGCTCTACAAGATTTATTTAATTCTTTTCACAAACATCGGCAATACGAGAAGTTTATAAATCTATTCTCGCGCTAAGTTAAATGTTATATTTATGTAAGAAAAAAAAAGCATGAAAATTTTTCATTTTCAAGCACTGTAAATTATATTTGAAGTACTTGTTTGCATTAAATGTAAAGAAAATTTAAAGTATTAATATTTTAAGCTTGTTGGTGAGAAATTTTAATAAATTTTCTCCATAAGTTTACAGAAAGTTTTAACGATCTCATGACATTCCTTTACTTTACCGGCAAGTGTGTTTCCCAGCATGAGGAGACTGGATGCAGGGAAACGGTCTTAGGAAGCCTAATCAGTCCGCAACGGGCTTCTTCCCGGAATGATAAACTTGTGGGCGTACGATATGTTCTCCTAAAAACGTACAATGCATAATCTGACCGACAGATAAAACCTATATTCGTGTATGGGAAAATATATTCTCACAATTATTCATTACCTTTTTTCTTTTTTTTTTTTTCTCTTATTATTATTATTTTAATTCTGTTTTCGCATTCAGAAAATTCACAACCGTTAAATTAGTACTCGTTTTTAACGTTTCGTTTTTCTCGTGAAAACGGAATAATGATAATAAAAAATGCATTAAGTACACTGTGCTGCAAAGAAAAAAAAAATTGAGCCCTGATATTATTCTTTCTAATTCTTATGTAAAATGACCTCCTGAATCTGAATATGATTCCCATTTTGCCCAGTCACCCACCGTTTTCTCGGGACACCACCCCCTCCTCCAATTTTTATCACTGTTCGATAATTTTATAGCCAAGAATTTGATTTGGAGAATGAAAAATAATTAATTTAACAATATATATATATATATATATATATATATATATATAATGTTTAATAAATAACACTAATAATAGATTAAAAAAATATAAGAAATGCAATACATAATTTCAGTGGCAAATCCTCCCCTAAATTTTCCCCTTGTAGCAAATGTTCATGTTTTAGAATTTTCCAACGCTGTAGCCCCTCAGAAGATATTTAACAGTTTAAAAGAACCCTTTCTCCCCATAAAAAAACTAATTTATAGCTATAACACATTAAGTAATGCATATTTTTAAATTCCATTTTCATATTCAGAAATCTCATAATTGTAAAACTGGTTATCGCTTTCTAAAAAATGATTTTCTTGATTTTTAATATTTCATTTTTAAGTTTTAAAATGCTATATTTCACAATGTGAAAATTCGCATTTTACAACTTCAAAATAAAATATTAAAAAAAAAAAAAAAAAAACGTCAATTTTAAGAAAGCGATAACCGTTAACCTGTTTGTTAATTTTTTTAATGCGAAGATAGAATTTAAAAATATGTATTAGTTAATGAGTTATAACGGGTAAAAATTCTCCATAGAATAACATTGGCTTTTTCTTCCGGCAATGATAAATAGAGAGTCCTTTTAAATTGATATTGACAAAAGTTAAAAATTGGCTCTAATCAGTGATAGAAATAGATCTAATCAGTTCATAGTCCAAAAAACCATAAGTTTGGTTGGAAATTAAAGATTTCATAAAGATTTTTCAAAATTAATTGAAACGTATTTATATATTTATTTTTCCCAGAATATAAACGTATACTACAATTAAGTTATAAATAAACTAAAGTTAGTTCATCGAGAATAAAAATATGTAAAGTATAACTTAGTTTTTTTTATCAACTTAGCAGTTTTGCTCACCTTTTTATTTACCTTTTGTTTTTTGTTCAAGAAAATTAGTTTACCAAAAATAAAAATCTATAAAATGTAAGTTATTTTTTTTTCTTGGTATTTTTGTTCACCTTTTTATTCACATTCTTATATTTTCTTCACTAAAGTTAGTTTACCGAGAATAAAAATCCGTAAAGTATAAGTTTCATTCATTCTTTCATTCTTTTTTTTCCCCCTTTTCTTTTCACTTTTATTTATAATTCTTCTTAATAAACAATTTTAATCTAGTGATGATTTGAAGATTACAGTTGAACCAAATCTCAATAGAATTTCGTTTTTTCTATTTAGAAATATTGTAAAAAGTTACAATATTTGTATTGAACTAATTATTTATCAGAAAAAAAAAATGACAGTAGGAAAACGCTTACAAATATGCATTGGAACACTGAAAGAGATTTTATGAATACTTTAGTAATAAAATCCGTTAAATATTAAAGGGAAGATAAAATGCTTCATAAATAAAATAAATTTAACCCTTTCAGGGGCGGTGATGCCACTACAGCATCACCTAATTTTAATTTCGAACTGCAAACAAAATTTTACTTTTATATCATAGTAGAAAAGGTCGTCAATTTCTTTTATTTTAATTTTGTTCGTGAATTCCGGTGGCAGAATAATTTAAATGATACCAATTGCCTTGCGCCACAAAGGGTTATATATATATATATATATATATGCATGTATCTTATAATGATTAGTTTAGATTATTGTAAAATCAAATCCTTTTTTATTTTTGTTTACTTTTACGCATAAAAAATGCTATATCCTACCACAAGAAATGACGCTGTATACCAGTACTATTGTCGTCGTAAATGGGAATGTTGAGCAAAGTATTCATATATATATATATATATATATATATGAATGTATCTTATAATGATTAGTTTAGATTATTGTAAAATCAAATCCTTTTTTATTTTTGTTTACTTTTACACATAAAAAATGCTATCTCCTACCTCAAGAAATGACGCTGTATACCAGTACTATTGTCGTCGTAAATGGGAATGTTGAGCAAAGTATTCATATATATATTTAACAGTAAATAGAAAGTAATTGTACATTATAAACAGTTACTAGAAAATAATAACATATTTTTACTTTCTAACTTTTGTGAAATAAATATTCCTTAAATTACAGGCATACACACACACACATATATATATATATATATACATTAATTTTTCTTTTACATATTATTTACAAATTTTTCCGCTTAAATTAGAAATAATCTGCTTTGCCTTCTACTTTTTTTAAAAAATCTTTTCGTTATTATTATTATTATTAATATTGGAAGGGGGAAGACACAAATTTTCAATCCTAATGAATCCTAGAGGTGAAAACGTTTTAACCCTGTCTTTAATTTATTTAAAGTTTATATACCAAATGTTAATTGATTCTTACTTTTTCCACACATAAAAGGGCTTATAATACTTTTAATTTTCAGATAGACATTTCATTTTACAATTATTCCTTAGTAATATTATTTCGTTTATTATTTTCTCATAAAAATCTTTCACGGACTATTTTATTAATAATTGTTTACATGTCATCACAAAACTATGACATTAACATTTAAATGGTTTATTAAATTATGATTATTAATTAAAGCTTTTATTTTGTTAAAAATTTATGCGACGTACGCAATGCATAGCATTTACTTTTTTTTTTTTTTTTTTCTTCGTGAAAGCAGACTCTAAATTGTTTAATAAAATAAAAAAGAAGAAATGTTTTTTGTTTTTAAAATTCTAGATACATAAAAAAAAGAAAATATACTTATATTTTATTTTTGGTATTTTCAATATTAAAAATATCATTATAATAGTTCAGTTTTAAAATTAATAACAATTTAGATTGAAAATGACTCCTTTTCATAAATGTTTAGAAGATTTCCGTTTTTTTTTTTTTTTTTTTTTTTTTCTCCTCGTAATAAGGTGAAGAAAAAACTATGCGGAGCATTAGTTATTAATGCAAATTGTTTCTTGAATTATAAATAATACTAATCATATCATTTAAAAATTTATTTAATAAATTAAAGAAAAATATACAAAATAAACTTTTTAATTTTATAAATTAGAGATATTAAATTTTAAAATAATAATGTTCAAAAGTTCTGAAATTTTTATTAAAAAGAATTTTCTGGAATCAAATGGGGAGCAAATTTGCATTTAACTGACCTTCGATATGATTAATTTCTCCAGAAATGTAAAATTTTCTTTTTGATAAAATAATTGAATATTTTGATGAATTAAATTTGTATGTAAGCATAATAATTTTTAAATATTATAAAATTTAATTGCAATCTTTAAAAAATTTAATCTTAGTGATTTTTAAAATCAGTTTTGTGTCAGAGAGTTTGTTTTATATCTACGAGTTATGTCAATATTTAAGAAAAACAGATCAATTTATAACAATCATGAAAAATTTTTAAAGAGAAATAATATACAGCAATGCGCATTTATCTGTATATATCTCGTAAATTTTAACGAAGAATGCAGATATGAAAATTAATAAAAATCGTATCAATTAAAATAGAATAAACTCAATGTGACCGTAGATATTCAGTCGAACCTCATTAACGATTAACGTGAACACTGTTAACGTGAACTAATTTTAACATGAACTGTCTCTACAATCCCCGTCAATATGAAGATAAGTTACTGATAACATAAACTACTGATAACATGAACAAATTTTTTAGCCCCATTGAGATTCACGTTAACGAGATTTGACTGTATATATTTATGACCATGCATTGCGAGTACATAATATCATTAAAAGGAAAAGTTATGAAATACTTATATCAGTAAAATAATTATACAAATAAACATCTGTATATTTTTGTAATAAACAAACAAAAATATATATCTTTATATTTTTGTAATAATCTCTCTCTCTCTCTCTCTCTCTTCTGTATATTTTTGTAATAAACATAACAATAATAAATCTGTACTGATAAGTATAAAGGATTTAAGTCCATATTCTTGATTTTTCAGGAGACGAAAAATAAAGTTAAACTAACTAAAAACTAATCAGAAGAATCGATTAGTAAAAAGGGATTATGTTGGTTTATACCCTTTATACCATTCAGTGATTGTCAACCTTCATTTAATTAAGGGAAAAAATTGAATTGAATATTTTATACCAAAGATTAATGCTAAATTTCTGATTTGAGTCTTTTTTTACCTATGGATTTTCTCAAAGACTAAATGACATGGATTTAAATCCTTTATACCAATCGATAGAGAATGTTTTTCTGAGTCTGACTGTGTACTTAACTCAAAATCGACATTTTTGGACTTAAACCCTTTATACTTATCAGTACAGAAATATTGTTTTACTTTTATTTTAGAAAATTATAAAGTATTATTAGATATGATTTTCTAAGTAATGTATTTTTTAAACCTCTAGAATGATTTTATTATAATTGATGATGTGTTTTAAATATTTTAAACATTTTTCATATAGTGCTAGATGGTTATAGGAAAAAAGATGTAAAGTGTGGTTATCGAAGACAAAATATTGTTAAACTTTTACTGTCTTCTTAATAACAAAAGCCCAAGTTTCTAGAAAGTAAAGCTCTAAAGTGATGTCATTACTAAAATAATTTATTGAAATATAGAAAATATTTTTTTTTTTGGTCCGGAGGAATAAATAAAATAATCGAAGAAGGACGATTTAGCTAAAATAAATAAATAAATAATAACAAGAAAGAAAAAAGGCTATGACAATTACAACACAATGCATTGAAAAAAGTAATATAATTTTTATACGTGATTTGAAATAAATAAATAAGTTTAAATGATAACTTTTAAAGAATTGATGTAACACTATGTAGAGACCATCAGTTGGCGATTTAGCGGGTTTCGTTAAGCCACTTCTACAAACCGCTAAGTTATGGACAAAACATTTAGCTAAAGTAGAGTAAAACATTTAAAAAAAATTAAATGACTATAATAAATAATAATAATAATAATTAACATTATTAAAGTTAGTATAAATGACAATAAATTCAAACCGAAAAAAATTATGCGACATTTTTGTTATCGGTTTCGGATTCGGGTAATGTCAAAAAGTAATAAATTTGGGATATTTAGGTATTGTCCCTTCGACAAACAAACTAACCGCGATTTTGAAGAATTTGCGCTGCAGTTAATTTTCATAAGTTAAATTTCATAAGTAATTAAATTTAAATTGCATTCCATGACTCTAATTCCCTTTTTTTGATATAAAAAACGTTAAATTTTAAATATTTTTTCTTTCTTTCTCCATTATTGGCTATTTATCCCGACATTTGGCGAATATGACAAACTTGAAAATAAGTTCGTTTGAAAATTTCATATACTGACGTGAAAAACAAAAAATGACGATCTTTATTTAATCCCTCTACGATTAAAATTGACTGAGTTATGTATTTTTAAAATTTGTGATTTTTCGCAAGCGTTTTTAGTTTTCAATAAGGTATCAGTTAAAAATATTTTTTATTCTGTTATTTTTTCTGCTTATGATTTGATTTAACAGCTGATATTTAATTATTAGCTGTCAATTCAAATTTTAAAATAGAGTAATTTGGTCAGTTTTTATAATAAAAAGATTATTATTATTATTATTATTATTATTATTATTATTATTATTATCCAGTTTCGAGAATTAAGATTTTTTTTCTAAAATAAAAATTTAAACATTGCAATTTATATAAAATCGAATTTATAAGTTTTTTCAAGACGTGATATCGTTTCTAACTGCATTTAAAGCATTTTTTTTTTTTTTTTTGCAATTGGAAGTATATCTTTTCAGAAACAGTTGGTAAAATAATGGCTGTCTGATAATAAAACTTTTCACCCTGTATATTGTTGGTTGAGTCAAAAAATTTGGCAAGAGAAATATTTTTCGATACTTCTTATTAATTGCAGTCCGCAGGGAACAAAAGTAACACTTGGTTAAAAACCATACGCAAAAGAAACAAAAATGAACCGAACATGACATTAATTTTTATTTTTATTACCGACTAGCCGACTCGGAACGTCTGTCAGCAAAATGAAATGAAATGAAATAAGGCAAATTAGAGGAGGAAGCAAAAATCTTTGATGTTCTACCGCTATTAACCTTGATCACTTAATTTATATCTTCCTTCAAAACCCTGATTCACTGGTTTAATAGCGAAGTGGTTGCAAGCGGCTAACAAGGGAAATATTTAAGATTAACAGAAGCGGAACGATGGATACATAATTGCTATCAAGCATAGAACCAAAATTTTAGAAACTTTACACAAACACACACACAAAAATTCTTACTATGTTATATTTGTGATGCAAATTAAACTAACAACTTGATGGAAAATGCATGAATATCAAAAATTTTATTTCTATCCTTAACACTACAACAACAAAATAACTGTGCAATCGATGTGTACAACAGATTCATTTGAATTATTAAAACAATTGACATCAGGATTGACATTGTACTATTAGATGATGACATACAGTGTAATGTCTTAATGGAATTAACTTACATTTTAATAAACTGATGTGACACTCGACATTGATGTTATATGTCATGCTGTTGTATACCGTACATAAGGCCGTTAATAGGTAATTTCTTATTAATCCTTTGAGTGCTGAATACTCGCGGCCTATGCGGTCCATACGGACGGCGCGCGGTTAGCGCTGACGAGTTGTCTCATTCTTATCGCGGACGCGCTTTATGCGAGTGTTGCATAGTACAATGATCATTTTTGCCGGGCGCGTATTTGCGTCCATACTGATAACATCTGCTAAGCGCGTATTTGCGTCCATAGTCTATATTAATGACTTTAGCTGGACGCATATGTGCGTCCATAGCACTCAAAGGGTTAACCACATTCCAGTGATTAATTGCCATTATGAACAGAAATGAAATGACTAAAGAATTAGTTTGAACACATTTTTTAGAATCACTCTTCAGTGTTTGTAAAAAGTTATGTTTATTCTATGCAATCTGTGTACGGCAATCTTTGATGGCAACCTCATGACAACCTTTATCAATCTAAACTCATGGCATGCAGTTCGTACAAAAGTATCCAATAATGCTGTTATTAGCATATCGGGATACAATTAAACCGGATGAATTAATTTATGATGTTTGAGAAAGATGGGGATTTTTAATAGTTGTACTAATTGTGTCACATTGCTCAAGAAATGTGTACATTGCACAGTTGCTAACATAATTCAGAGTATTGTTAGTACACGACCCTTTTTCCACATCTTAGAAAGACCCCCACACACGAAGGGCACTCCCCCTCAGGCCCAGGACCCTAGAGCAGTTAATTGGCCTTAATCCTCGAAACAACAACACAACCCTTTTCCCACACCACATAATTTTTAAAATAATTTTCTTCAAATGTATTTAGAAGAAAAGTACTCTTAAATTAAAAAAAAAAAAAAAAAAAAAAAGACTGATGGTGTAGAAAAAAAAAGGGCGGGTACTAACAACATTCCGGATTATTTATTAGGATGTTGGCAGCGATGACAGTGATGGATTATATACTGTATATATTATTAACAAATTATACAATGCAATATAGAAAGAAAAAGCATTTACAACCAAGTTTTATTTATTTTTTCAAATACTTTAAGAATACCATATTTTCCAAATAACAAAATATTAAATAAAAAATATATAGAGATATAGATATACATGAGAATTAATACCATTTTTCCTTAAACTAAAACCTGCTACAGTCCTTCCTATTTACTTTTCAGTCTGGGAAGCAATTTATACAATTGCGTTTGATTAAAAAAAAGAATAAAATATTTAACCACCCTCTAAGCCTTTTTAACTAAATGGAAAGAACATCTACCATTTCCTGGGTGCACTTAAAGGTATAGAAAATCAAAAAGTCTGATTTTCTTGAAGGTAAAATAATTGGTGGTTGTACCGCCCTTTACGGTAATCATCTGGATAATCAGACTTTAGAAATAATCACGTAGAAATGACGACCATGAATTACCTACAGAACAATCTCAGTGAAGACACAAATTGCTTTATCACAAAGCTCCGTGTCCATTTGTAAAATATATTTTGGGTAAAAGACCACCTTTCTTTTGATTTCAGTTCAAACTTTCTTGTATATATACCTTTTCAAATGCAACCGTCGCTTTTTAAAAGATAATGGTAAGATCTGTTCAAAACAGGAATACACAAATGACAGTGAATTTTCAGTGAATTATACTAATAAGAATGAAGCATCTTCCAATTATACTTAAACATCAGTGTAATTTATTATTATTATTATTGTTATTTATTTTATTTATTTATTTATTTTTTTTTTTTAAGTGTAAGTGAGATAAAGAAAATGATTGTTGGACTTTAAAATAAATTGAATATTTTTAATGAATCCACAAAATCAATAACACACAAACACATAGTCCTGAATTGCTGGAACATGGAATGGATCACAACAACTCGGACTTTAGAATTTTTTATCATTGACTAAACATATCGCGAGAGTAAAAATATTTGTTGAAATATTGATAAATACACTGAAAAAAAATCGTATTCACATTTAAATATACATATATATATATATTTAACAATACAATATTTAAATATATTTGCTATATATATTTTTTTTTTTCTTTTCACAATCTTTTACTGATAAATGATAATGAAATAGATCGAATTTTCGAAATTGAAATTTTTCTATAGCTTTATGTGTTGAAACCACCTGAATCTGAAAATCAGATTTTTGCGAATGTTCTGTCTATTTGTATGTATGTTACTAGCGTAATTAAAATAAATAAATAAATAAATAAAAATAAGAAAAATAAATAAATAAACAAATATTAGCAAAAAGTTTAATTTCTGCATTTTGAATTTCCCTAATATATTTACATTACTTAAAACTTTTCCCTGAGATCGAAAAAAATATGTACAAAGAAATACAAAAGAAACCCAAAAAAAAAAAAAAATAAATAAATAAATAAAATAAAATAAAATAAAATAAATAAAATAAAATAAGTAAAATTTTACGATTACGGAATCGCTAGCGTCACTTCATTAAAGCTACACATTTGTCAGATACACATTTTCTCCCTTCCCGTATAATTCAATGGGAATTTTTAAAGGTGCCAAGTCTCTAGGTTTCAAAGAAGACTTTGAACCAGATATATATATATATATATATATATATATATAATTGTTTTCAGTTTATTTAATCATTCAAAATAAATACGATGGACTCCTTTTTAAAAATAGGGATGATAAATATGATTTAAATGTTGGAAGGTTGGCAGCTATGTATTTTTGCTGTTTTTTATTATAATGATATCTCATTAAAAAAAGCAGTTTTTCGAATTATGTTTTTTTAATTCCACTCTTTGAATACGTCTCCTTTTTTCTAAGTGAGCACTTAAAAATAAATAAATATTTATTTTATTTATGTATTTATTTATTTATTATTATTATTTTGAGTGAAAATTAGAGACCTGAAATTACTTATTAGAATAAAATATTTATTTATTTATTTATTTATTATTATTTTGAGTGAAAATTAGAGACCTGAAATTACTTATTAGATTAAAACATTTATTAATTATTATTATTATTATTATTATTATTATTATTATTATTATTATTATTATTATTATTATTATGAGATTGAAAATTAGAGACTTGAAATTACTTATTAGAGTAAAATATTTATTTATTTATTTATTTATTTATTTATTATTATTATTATTATTATTATTATTATTTTGAGATTGAAAATTAGAGACCTGAAATTACTTATTAGAATAAAATATTTATTTATTTATTTATTTATTTATTATTATTTTGAGTGAAAATTAGAGACCTGAAATTACTTATTAGATTAAAACATTAATTAATTAATTAATTAATTATTATTATTATTATTATGAGATTGAAAATTAGAGACTTGAAATTACTTATTAGAATAAAATATTTATTTATTTATTTATTATTATTATTATTATTATTATTTTGAGATTGAAAATTAGAGACCTGAAATTACTTATTAGAATAAAATATTTATTTATTTTTTATTCTCAATGAGATAAAAGGCGACATATTCAAAGAGTGGAATTTAGATTTAAAAAAAAATCATTTTTTAATGAGATGTCTTTAAAATACGGAGGAAAAAAAGCTATAAGGTTACATGGGTGGGAAGAAAAATTTAACCTGTCTTATGTGTAGTCATAACACTGTCCTTATAGGTGTTACTATAAACATTTGTACGCACGAAACATGAAATTTATAAACCAAAAAGTGTCGTCCAAGCATTGCAAAATTTGAGCCTTTATTCAATTCAAAATCACTTTGATGCTATCGGACAATTTTTATATTTAAAGGAACAGTGAAATTTACTTTCTTTGAACACCTGGACGCTGTTGCATCATGAAAATGAAAAACTTGCGACACGTTTTAGTCTCATGTAGGTACAGTCAATTTTACGAAACGTTATCACTGGATACGTCATTTTCAGACAGAAAAATCCCATTTATACGAAAGGCGAGGGAAAAAAAAAGAAAAATAAAAGAAAGAAAAATTCGTTACACTTTAAAAATAACTGACACACAGTAATTCGAACATAAATTATCAAAAATAGCCCGTAATGGGCAGTAATTTCAAAATTTCGAAGGCGGGTAAGGAGTGTTGCACGTGGTATAATTTGCAAGATGAAGAGTGGAGAGCCGTAACAGATACCTCATTGCAATGCGTGTGACGCACTTCCATTTTCATATATTACCCTTTGTCTGTTTCGCGATCTTTTTTTTTTTCTTGATTATTTATTTGCCGCGGAATAAGGTAGGTGAGATACAGAATGAATGATTTTTTTTTTTTTTCTTTTTCTTTAGTGCTTTGTACGAAGGAGAGCGAAGGGTGAGTTAGAGGAAAAGGTAACATTCGAAATGAAAAAATCGCTTTTAAATGATTAGATTATTGCACTTTCGCTTTCTCAAATTTTATTCATACGAAATCAAGAATCAGTAAACTCTTCTTCATCGACATGAAAGTGAAAGTTTCAACTTATAATCTGATACAAAATTGATAGTCAATAATAATAACATGCTATTTAAGTTTTTGGTACAAATTACAGTTGGTAACAAAAGTGTCCGAACACTAGCAAAAATTCCTATGTAAAAAAAATACATCTCATATGGTTTTGTTAAATAAATCCTTATCGAATCGTGTTCTTAGACTGACAAAGAACAGGATTCGACAAGGATTTATTTAACAAAACCGTATGAAGTGTACTTTTTTCACATAGGAATTTTTGCTAGTGTTCGGACACTTCTGTTACCGACTGTACCATGCAGTTCCAAGTCTTACATCCAAATTTTATTAAAGAGTCTTACATTTTTGTTCCAAATTTTTCAAAAGGTAGTTTTTCATTTGATTTAGAGTGAAGAGTTAAATAAATTCGACATTTTTAGCCCTTTTGCAGCAGTCGTCAGTGTTGCTTGTGGTTGCATGAGTTAAGGCTGATTGAGAACGCTTGGTTCCTAGGCCTGCGTAATCATGGCAATATCAGTTTCAGTTACATGCTATGTAACATCTAAATGTGTACTGTATTTATTTAATTCAACAAATAATAAATATGACAAAAAAATAAAAGGACAAAGATTTGAAAATAAATAAATAAATAAATAAATATTTAAAAATAATAGGAAGGAGCTTCCCAGATAAAAAAAAGCCAGCCAAAAAACTGCAGGTATACTGCAGGTATTTCGGACTTTCCATAAAATTTGCAGGTATTTTAAAGTTTTCCACAGGTACTTTGAAGAAAAACAAAAACAGAGTGCTTCCTTCTGGAAATATTCAGGTTTTTTTAAAGGTTTCACACAGCTTTATTTCAGAAAGTCCAAAATACCTACAGATTTCCTAAAAAAAAAAAATACTTTACAGGTTTTTTTGCTGCTTTTTTTACCTGGGTTAGTAATTATCGTCCAATTTAATTGAAATTTTTACGCTTGAAAAATCTTGTTGACTGTAAATTTATAAAATGTTTATAAATTTATAAATATTTATAAAATAAGTTATAAATGTTTGCTTGTTTATAAAATTTACTAACAAACAAAACAAACTTCAATTTACTGGTTGCAAATCACATTGCAATTTTATAGTATTTACGGCATAACATTAAAATTCCATAATTCTATAATAAACACGTAAAAATAAAAAATAGAAAAATCGTAAACCAAATTAGTGTTATGAAATTTAAGGTAGATTGTCTACACTTGAGATTTATTTTTAGGGAAAATGCCTTTCTAGGGGAATTCTTTCTAAAAGACCATAGCACGTATTAACGTCAGTTTTGGTCATGGGCAATTCTAAAAAGCTAGTACGATGAATACGACATAAGTTCGAAAACTGGCACTTCCCATCTGACAGATATGAGAGCAGTATCTCTCGGTCACTTGCGGCTCTAAAAAATACAGAGAGTAACATTGCACATTCCACACCAATATTTTTGTAAAGTTTTCTTTACTTTCTTGAATCGTAAACATCGTATAAAAATTTGTTATTTGTGAATAGTGGGAAAGTACGTTTCGGCCAAAGGTAACTCTGAAAGTATACTAAATATTTTTCGCGCGATATGTAACACACAACCATCCTTTTTTTTTTTTCTTTTATCGATAAACAGATATACGAAATTGCATCAAACGTTATCTACGAAATAGTTAAATTATTTGTGTATTTTATAAAATAACTTAGGAAAATTTTATGAAATAGTTTTCAACAAAAAAAAAAAAAAAAAAAAGGGGGGGGGAGGGAGTAAATAATTGTACAATATATATATATATATATGTGTGTGTGTGTGTGTGTATACTGAAATACATATATTTACTTTAAACATAAGCAATTTGTATTTCCAAATTTGTAAATATTTCCTATAATCCATTTATTTTTAATTACAATCGCAATATCAATTTACAACTTAATAAATGTAATTATGTGTTTAGTATGATATTTATAAAAAAAATTTAAATAACTTAGGAGAATTTTATGAAATAGTTTTCACAAACAACAACAACAAAAAAAAAAAAAAGTGAAAGTAAGTACAGTCGGTAACAAAAGTGACCGAACACTAGCAAAAATTCCTATGTAAAAATAATACACTTCATACGGTTTTGTTAAATAAATCCTTGTCGAATCCTGTTCTTAGTCAGTGTAAGAACAGGATTCGACAAGGATTTATTTAACAAAACCGTATGAAGTGTACTTTTCTTACATAGGAATTTTAGCTAGTGTTCGGGGACTTTTGTTACCGACTGTAATTGCACAATATGATATATATATGTATTATAGTGAAATACATATATTTACTTTAAACATAAACAATTTGTATTTCCAAATTCGTGCATTTTTCCTATAATCCATTTATTTTTAATTACAATCGAAATGGCAGTTTACAAATTAATGAATGTAATTATGTGTTTGAAATAATAACTAAACTAAACAAACTATAATAAACCGGAAAACATTACATGTTTTCCAGTTAAAAACATGTTGAGCTTCATAATCATTCTAACTGCATCCAATGAAATGAAAATATACACAAGAAATTATGCCAAAGGAAGTTAGATTTCCTTCCATTGTTTAAATTATGCGCAGTTTTCATATTTTTGTTTCTGTATTTTCTCTTTTTCTAAGCATTCCAGAGTAAAAAATAATGATATTAGGAACTTGTTACATTTAAAAATTAGTAAAATGACTAAACTAAGCAAGACATACAAATTATGCCGACTGTATAGAAAATGAAACGTTTTCCTATTATAATTAATCACTACGTCATTTAATCTTTATTGTATTTCCCTCTGATGCATCAACACATTGTCGTGGAGGTATTTTTCTAATTTGAGTAAGAAGCTATCCCTTTTTGCTTTCCTTTCGAACGTTACGTTTTTTATTAAAATTATTTCATGGATTTGCAACTAAATCCTTTAAATTTTATGCATATCAATAGATGCGGTAAATGCCAATGTCTTATGTAAGCCAGTGACATATAAAGTGCTAATCACAAGTTAGTAAAATCTTTATTTATTTATTAATTGGGGAGGGGGTGGGGAATTATTGGGGTTTTAAACTTAGAAAAAAAAAAAAAAAAAAAAGAAGAAGAAGAAGAAGAGAGAGAGAGAGAAAAGGAAAAAAATATTTTATTTTATTTTGCTGTATAATAGTACAATTTGTCTGGAATATTTCTCCAAAGTTTCAAGTGAATCAAAGTAAAAGTCTAGGAGTGAGAGCCTTTGGAAAATTTCCCATAACAGGTTCGTTTTAATCCATTTAAACTTTAATTGCTTATTACTGAAAATAATATTTTTGCATGCGGTGGACACGATTTCTCAAAAAGTAATGTTCCGATCTTAGTGAAATTTTGCCCACTTCTTCAAAAAATTTGACTAGTGCTTGAAGAAAGGTTTTTTTTTTTTTTTTTGCTTAGATTACAACTAATTTTACAAGAATACAGATGGGGAAAATATACTGAGAGTTACATTGTTTTTTAGCATAACTCTGCTAAAATTTAAATTTTATTATTATTTTTTTTTAAATGCTTCGTTTAAACACGAGCTATACTTACCTATTAACTTTCTTTTTTTATTTTTTAGTTTCAGTTAAAGTTATCATGAATTATCCTGACCGCCGCGAGGACACTTTTTCCGAAAGGTCTCAATAAATCAGGTTCCATCGACTGAATTTTCCAAATTTTTTAATGAAAGTTAAGGGGGAAAAATATTGCTCTCTCATACTCTCAATGTTTGAATTTTCCTTTATTTTATAAAACAAATAAATAAATAAAAATAGAAAAAAATAGAGAAAATATATTTTTATTTTTATTTATTTATTATTATTATTTTTTATCCTTCGAAACTCTTATAAACTCTTTAAGTAATATTTGGCTTAACGCTGAAATCTTGCAATTTTTTTATGGTCCCTGAAGAGTTGGATTATCCTGAAGATGAAACTCTTCAACTTTTGAGCTTTTTTCAACTTTTTAATGAGTTTTTCATTGTACTTTTCTTAATTAAAGAATTTTATATGGATCGACAATTTTATTTCTTTGTCAATTTTTAATTTATTGCTCTATATTTACCAGCTTCTTTTCCCATGCATACGAATTTGGTATGGATAATATTCAAGTAAGTATTGTGAATTTTTTCATACATTTAATTAAATTTATTTCTGGAAAGATCTATTTTTGGTACTTGTGGCAAATTCAGGCATAGGATCATCTTTTTTTCTTATATTCTACACTGAATGTAATGTAACAATTATTTAACTATAATAGTTAACAAATATATAAATATATTCTTAAATAACAGATCTTCTCCCCAGGACATCTTAAAGATGTCTTCAAGGTGAAAAGACGTCCCAGAAACATCCTGAAGTTGTACTGAAGATAGATGTGCTGTTAAAGTTGTCATAACAACTATATCTATATAGTCCCTCATTGACGAGTGTTGGTGTTTCTAATTGATTGTAGTGTGAGTATTGTGGATGCTTTCATATTTCATTTAAATATTCCTGGATATATCTATTGGGTTGGCAACTAAGTTCCCGCCGATTTTAAAATTTTAACTTGACACCGGAATCTAGGTTTTGTTTTTTGTTAGATTTAAAGACCTAAACTCCATGCTGTAGATTAGTTCTTAAAATCTAACAAAAAACAAAACATAGATTCCGGTGCCAAGTTAAAATTTTAAAATCGGCGGGAACTTAGTTGCCAACCCAATATTTCGATTCTTGTGAAATATCTGTGTGTATATATAAACTACTAATAACATGACCAAATTTTTTATCTCCCTTCAGATTCACTTTAACAAGATTCGGCTGTATCTATTTTGATTCTTATGGAATATCTATATAATATATATATTTGCAATATTTAGATATTTATTCCTCATTGGCGAGTGTTGGTATTTCTGGTTGATTATAACGTGAATATTGTGGATGCTTTGATATTTAATTTAAACATTCTTAAATATATATATTTTGGTTCTTACAGAATATCTATATATTTGCAATATTTATGTATTTGTTCCTTATTGGCGAGTGTTTATATTTCTGGTTGATTATAGTGTGGGTATTGTGGATGCTTTCATATTTCATTTAAATATTTCCGCATATATCTATTTGGTTCTTATTTACATTTTTGTCAAATATATAAAAAATAGTAGAACCTCTATTATTTTGCATTTTAGATGGTAAATAAGTATGCTTAACACACACACAAGGAAAAAAAAATCATTGCATAAAACGTTTTCTAGATGGATTAGTCATTAAAGTGTCTTTCAACTTTAATTAAGATCTTCCATTCTCCCTACACACACTCTCTCCCAATACTTTCAGATTTTTTACCTCTATTTAATTATTCTCATGGAAATCCAAGTAAAAGAGCTTTAACGGATTGCCCTAACGTTTAAAATTCAGGATGCTAATAATGTCTGAAAAATGAGATGTATAATGCGCAACAGCCCAAAGGAAGTGTAAATAAAGATTTGAATAGTCTTTGCGGCAAAGCATTCAGTTAATTTAACGCATTACAAACTTTGAAAAATATACATCAATGCTTTGCTTTCACCAACAGTATAATATTTTTGTAACGTGAATGATTTGATTTACAGAAAATTAAAAGGAATTTTTAAGTATGGCACAATGTGGTTTAATGGTAGAAATTGAAAATGCAATAAACAAATACAGTACCATAAATTGCAAAGTATTTGCTACAAGCGTTTCAAGTCGAATTAATTAAGCATGGCTCTTTGTCAGTAAAAAAAAAAAAAATTATAGCTTCTCGTGAACATTAATCTCGTATATTAATCTCGTAATCTCGTATATTAATCTCGTGAACACTTTTTTCACCTGATGAAGGGTAGTACTCAATTATCTTGTTCTTGACCCAACAAAGTATTGCATGTTTTATATTATTTATGGTATTTGCTTACAAAATTTTTAGTCATCTGCATGTATTGTTAATAACATACGACAACTAGAATTTATCAAGGAAAATCTTTTGCCTACGACTAAGAAGCGAAATATGTTTCTAAAATAATAAAAAATATATAATAGGATATACTTTTACGTGTTGAAATTTCTTTCGTGATGTTCTACTACATTGGTTTGTAGAGGTAGTTTATTTATTTCTTATTTTTTTCTCTCGAAGTCGATTCTCCTGAGAAAAAAGCTCAACCAGTCGCTCTTAACCGAAACCTTAAGAAAACATTCTAAAAAACTAAGAAAAAGGGAAAGTCGTAAACTCAATTAACCAGCAACACGAGCTGGCATAATTTATGTACGCGATTAAGGTAATCAACGACTTCTATAAGTCGTCTGCTCTTTAGCTCAAGGATGGTGCTTACTCACCTCGCGCAAAAACTACACAAATATTTTGAGTCTCGAAACCTAAAAATTCAGGAATGTGAGGGAGACATCGTCAGAAACACCGAAGGTCGCGTCGGATAGAACCTTTTTCCCATCCGAAGCCTCCCGAAGAGACCTTCACGATTCAGTGGTCAAGTCCCCGTTTTTCTACCGCATGGAAATACGTTTACGGCGGACTTCCGTCGCCAAGGCTTGTCGTATTGTACCGTATCGTACGCGCGGGCTAATTTTTTTTTTTTTTCGGGGGCCCTGGCCCCATTCGCACGCTGGACACGACTTGGCATTTGAAAGGGAAACTACGACGATGCCTACTTGCTTGCGAGTGTCCGAATTCGTGAAAGTGCAAACGTTTTGAGGAAGACAAAAGCGATTTATAAATATCTGTCGGAGATAATGAGGGGCTACCAGAAGTAGGACTGGAAAAGAAAAAAATAACCTATAACGGGATAAGTACATGATTAAGATGGCAGAGCTACTGTTTGAGTGAACAATTACTCGCGCTACTTCATGCGCAACTTCCTGTAAAATTTAAGAACACGATTTTAATCTTAAAAGCGAATTCTTCTAAATATATGATCGAATATTCGATTCAGGTTTATTTAGTCTTCTACGGAATTTGCGGAAGACAAAAACAAATCATTTTTGCACAGGTACTTAATTTTGTATAGGAAATACATATGCATACAACAGTAAACCACAAAATGGTGGATAATTAAAGAAATTATCTCTTACGGCCAATTTGTTACGGAAGAAATAATAATAATAATAATGCGTTAATATTATTACCAAGCCTTTCTTCATTATTATTATGAATTCTTCAGTCACTCCAGTTCGACTTATTCTAAATATATGATCGAATATTAGATTGTGTTTATATCATCTTCCTCTATAACTGCCAGCCTTCCGAATTTTTTCACACCACTATTTATTATTATTATTATTATTATTATTATCTTCCCTTTATTTAGTCACAAAATGTTGTTATTAAGAAGAATTATTTTTGCTTTAAAAAAGTACTGATATTCAAAAATCCGACAGGATGGCAATTCTGTTCCTCGGGAATTATAGAAGAGAAAAGTTAATCGCTTTTAAAACAGCCATATTTAATTTTGTATAAATAGTATATATCTAATGGTTAAACACAAAATGAGGAAAAATTAAACAGTTTACGACTTTTGTGCTATTTTGTAACTAAACAAAAACATTTATGTATTAATACTATTTGTAAGTCTATCTTTATTAATAATTCTTCACTGATTCGCGAGCATAACAAGCCTGTGAAACAGCACCAACAGATATTTAACAATATTATACTTTTTGCAATAAATCTCCATAGTGTATATAGCTGAGCTACCAAAATAAAAATTATAAAAAAGGCCCAATAAATGAAAAAGAATTTGTAATATTGATATTAGACACTCAGAGTTAACACAGTATCAAAATCTATTTTTCTATTATTTTCTCTTAATATAGTAATTTTCTCTATAGTAACCTACTATGGAAATTTATTTTCAATATACTTATAAAAAATTAAATGAAATAATATAAATAAATACAAAAATAAAAGTAAAATAAATAAATTCAAGTTTCCTGACAATTTTGTTTTTGTACGTATTTTTCTTCCTAAATATTTTCTGTGTGTTTATGTTGCAATTACTATAACAAAACTTCTTTTTTTGTTTTTTTTCATTCCTTTTTTACTTTCTTCTATATTCAATAGAAAAAAGTTTTAAATTCGCAAACATTTTAGGCTTCCGGTTTTCGATGATATACACGCTTTGAGAGGTCCAGAACACGATTTAACCATTCTTAGAAAATCATTGTCTCTCTCACTTTATGTAAGAAAAATTCTGTAGCAGCTCTAGCTTAATAACTAATGCAGAAAATTTCATACAAACTTATATACAGTTGTACCGTGACGTAAATCATCCGTGACATAATCTAGCAGCTCTGGGTTGAAAATCGCCCAACATATGACATTGCCATTCTGTTATATCATATTTTTTAACATGGCAGTATAGAACAAAATTTCGTATATATGTTCATAATGAAAATTATTTTTAACCAGGCACTGTGACATAAGAAAAAATAATTATAATAGTAATAATCAGCTAAGAAATTTTTCTTGTACGTATAGAAGTATTGCGCCCTTCCCTCTCCTCCCCCTCCTGAGAGGAAGTACCTCCCCTAGAGGGTGTACATTTCCAATATGAGTATTTTTCAAAAAAGCCTGACAATAACTTTAAAACGAATTGTTTGAACCGTAATCTGTAATACATTAAAACAAAGTAATATATACAGTAGAACTTGGATAATTCGAAGTTGAAGGGACCAGAGAAAAATTCGAAATATCCAAAAATTCGAATTACATATACTATTTTGTCCAAAAAAGAGATATATTAAAAAATTAAAACTCTACGATCAACGATTTAACACATAAACTTTATATTTAAGAATACTGCTACATCCCCCCCCCATTAAATCAATATATTTTACGAGCTTAATTATTCAACTTTTTAAAAAATAGTCAGATATTTTTATTTCTTCTTTGAGTACAATCTTTGTGTCATAGCATAAGACTTGATACAAAAATAGAATCTACTACCTTAGACATGACTTTCAATTAAAAAAAACCTCGAAGTTCCATGTATATTCACCATATCTTCTGATGCACTAGCTAGGGGCTTCTCTTGTATTTCCTTATCCTTCTTTTGAAAGACTGTTAAGATATATAATGCACTTTAGCTCAGAAAAAATCTCGGGAACAAATTTTACTGTAATATTTTAAAGGTAATCGTAGGAAAAATTCGAATTATCCAAAATAGAATTCGAATTATCCACGATTTTTTAACATTATTTTAATATAAATTTCAAGGGACTGAGTAAAAAATTACAATTATCCAGAATTTCGAATTAAACAAGTTCGAATTATTCAAGTTTCACTGTATATGTATTTTCATTTTTAACAAATAATAATAGTAATCCATATAATATTTCTCTAACGGGGACCAGTTTCAATTACTTTTTATCGAAACGATACGATACGCGAGGATAAAAAAAAATAATATTTATACATGAACAATATTTAAGACGCGGACTAATAAGAAAAAATGACGACATTTGTCTGATGAGATTATTTTACGAAAAAAATGTATTTTTAACAGTTGTTTCTTCAGAATCTTTGCAAGCTTCATTTTAAACCTTAGCAATATTTTAAAGATATATACAGAATACGAACTTTTGTGTCATAAATTGACTAAAAAAACACAATCATAAAAAATATAATCAAAATAGGAATTTTTTTATTTTATTTTATTTTATTTTATTTTATTTCATTTATTTATTAAATATATATATAGATATAGATATATATACCAAAATTGATAAAAAGTCATTCCCAAAATGACGACAAATATTTAAAAGGCGTCGTGGGAGTCCTATATTAAAACTGTACTGCCTGTGGAAGTTTGAAAATTGGGTCGTGAACCATGAATTTTATTTGGAAACCTTTCTTTGAATGATTTTAGTTTCACTATTGTACAATATTAATTTGGTTTTATTAATAATTTGGTTTCTGGTAAATTAAAATTTTAATTAGATAGTGAAATTGGTACAACATTTATGAGTTTCAAATTTTAAAGGTAAATAAGAAAAGAAATAAAATGCGAATATTTCGCACGGGTTTTCCAGTAATAAATAAATAAATAAATAAACTTTGCATTTCTCCAGATGTAGTCTGTAAAGTATAAAATTAACTTTCGTTGGACATTTAGTACTCCAAGATGAAAATTGCCTGTATTCATTATAGAAAAGAATTTTAATGAATAATTTGTATTACATGAATTTGTATAGAAAAATACAGAAGAAATTTTGTGCTAGCCAGAATATATTAATTCATTTTATATATATTCAATAAATTTTGCTCTTTACAATACCGATATTTATTAATATATATATATATACTTTCATTTTCGTACATATCTTCTGCGCAAATATTTTATACGAGATACCATAATTAAGGGAAAGTGAAGCACGCTGGGACTTCGGATATGGCCCACCTTGGGACATCTTAAATTTCAGTGTGTCTGTGTGTCTGCGTGTCTGTGTGTCTCTTATCAGCATATCTCAAGAACAAATAGTAGCAGAAATTCCAAATTCGGTATTCAAAATGTGTATCATATAGGGATGCTACAGTAAGCTTTTCGTTGAGATGAAGAAAATGGTTCGTGTACAGGGACACTCAAAAGTATTCAAATACATTACGTCTATGGGGGAAATTGTAGGTAAGTAGAGTTTAACATCTATAAACTGCACTAAACCAAATGAAACGAATATATATTTTTTGTAATAGAGATAGTCAACTGGGAAATTTTTTTTCTGTATGTAGGAGTCTCGCCTCCTCCTTGGGGGAGGGGAAGTCCCCCCCCCCTCGAGGGGAGTAAATTTTCATGATGGGTATCTTTCAAAACAGCTCGCCAATACCTTTAAAACGAATGGTTGAACCATCGATCTGCAATAATTTAAAATATAGTTCTCGATTTTTTTCAATTTTAACTTTTTTTTTTTTTTTTTTTTTTTTTATGTATTATTGAGAATAAATTCAACTTTTTTTTTTTTCATATTTAGTGTTATACTACTTCTCTAATATGGAAATCGTCTGCATTATCATAAAATATATTTTTTTTTAAATAATAATTTTTAATAAATTATTTTTTAATAACCAAATTAAATTCTATATAAATGCAGGGACATTAATGAAACGGGGGGTTAAGGGGGGCGGTAGTTCCCCTCACACAGAACTAACTATCATATAAAATTCTTCCGAAGCCTAATTTGAATTGTTTAGCACATGTTTACATAACAGTACTCGTTATCTTACCTCTTAATCTGCATTTATAGTATTAAATTTCAGGGTGAGAGAAAGTCGTGTGAGTGATACACCAGATTATTATTATTATTTTGTAATAACAGTTAAAAAAAAAAAAAAAAAGAAAAAGAAAGAAAGAAAAAAGGCTATTTTATTGAAAAATTGCTTTCTCTTTTTTTTTTTTTTTTTTTTTTTTATAAATTTTAATACAAAAAAATGCGAAATCATGGGAAGAAAATAAGAAGAATCCTATTGTGGATGCTCGAAACAGCCTCAAAAAATATTTTAAATTCTATATCTGCAGAAGTTATCATTAATTTAGCTTAGTATTTTGATACATTAAGAGTTTATTGTTAGGTGTCATTACCTAACCCCATCCGATATAAAAGGCTGGGACAAAGTAAAGATTTTTAAAAAAATTTGTCAAATGAAATTTACCTTTATGGAATAATGTTTTGGGATAAATTTTACTTGAGGCAGAAAAATACAGGCCAAGTGTGCCATTGTTTTTGGTAAAAATTGAATAACTAATAAAATTTCTAAAATTCTTTTTATAAAATTTGTCCCAACTACCTTATTCAAATAAAACGTTTCAATGAATTTTAAAAGTTTATTGAACTGATTACAAAAAATCTGACGTTGAACTTAAGGGAATAATCGAAATAAAATGTACAATCTTCTTTCGTTTTCATTTATTAACACTTTCCAACAAGGTTGAAAAGTGTTAATGACTTCGGTTTGTCTGTCTGTTTGTCCGAGCTCTAACTCCCGCAAATATTCACGGAATTTCTTTCAAGTTCACTATCGAATGTTCCCTATTCAAAATGGAGTGAATACCTCTACTGGTTTGTGTACAGGGATACACGAAAGTATTCCGAAGCATTGTGTTCTATGAGAGGTATTTGAATAAACCATATTTTAATACTTTTACTTTACACAAATCTTTATGAAATAAAATTATATTATTCAAGTTCACTATCGGATGTTCCCCGTTGAAAATGGAGTAAATACCATGACTGGTTTGTATACAGAGACACCTGAAGAAGCATACTTCTCATAGAAGCATTGCGTTCTATGAGAGGTATTTCTATAAGCCAAATTTTAATAACTTTATTTTGCGCAAATTTTAATGAAATTAAAGTATGTTATGCATATGCACAAAAGAATGCTTTCCATAGAATACAGTATGATTAGCATTAGATTTACAGGGCCGCACAAAAATATTCAGTTATATTAGGCTATTATTGGAAATTTAATGGAATTGTACTTTCGTTTATATTAAACGTTTTTATTACTTTCTAAATATTTTTTTAACTGCGAATATGATTTCAATTTGTGTATATGTCTCTCTGGCTATGCGGATGTCCACATTTCTATCTGTCCGTCGGCCAGTCCCCATCGCCCTTAAATATTTTTTGAATTTTTAAAAAATGATATATATTATTCAAGTTCACTAGGGAATACTTCCTATTTAAAATGTGTGTAATAGGTCCTGTGCAACTAATTTGTGTACAAGGACACCCAAAAAAATCCAATGCATTGCGTTTTAGAACAGACATATTTATAAATCACGTTTAAATAACTTTCTACTGTAAAAATCATAAAAAATTTGACATTTATTGTTAATACGCTTAAATAATGTTTTGTATTATAGAATAGGATATGGTTAGCCTTTAGATGTGCATTGCTCTGCTAAAATATTCAGATACATTAAAGCCTGTAATTAGAATCACAGGTGTGCATTTTCTTTAGCGTTAAGCAATTTTAACACTTTCCAACAATGTTTAAGAGTAATCGTTAATACAGTTAGTCTATGCCTGTCCTTCTGTCTGTTTCGTGATAACGTAGGCAAAGAACGTTGAAAGTTATACAAAAGGTACGTACAGTTGGAAAGTGTTAATGATCATTGCGTACCGCATGATTTTATTTATTGTTTATTTATTTTGCCGTACGCAATATTGATATTGCCATAAAGATAATAACTTTCCACTGATACTTTTAATAAGAATGAAGGGGGGGGGGGAGGAATCATATTTCTCGATTATTTATTTTATTACATATTCTTCCTTACAAATTATTTTTCTATGTGTTTATGTTGCCATGGTTATTTTAAAAAAGTTTCAATGAATCATAAAAGTTTATTCAAAAGTTTTAAAGAAATGTAATGTATAGGTGTATATCAATAATATATATATATATATATATATATATATATATATCTTTTTTATTTTTATTTATTCATTACATTTTGCTCCAAGTAACAATATTGACTTAAAAATTGTTTTGGTGTCAATAAAAAAAAAAAAAAAAGTTACAACATTTAATTTTTAAATTTATACACATTCTTCCTTTCCAACACAACTAAAAAATAAAAATAAAATAAAATAAAGTAAAATAAAAATAAAAAAGCAAAATTAAGTTACAAATACTTTACTTTGAATACTGAAAGATGTCATAAAATTAAATGTCAACCTAATGAATAATAATAATAGCAATAACAATGCAGACAGCGCATATTGCAAACACACGCAATAACAATTATTTTGGGTCGAAATAATTAAGCAGCGTTAATTAAACATTGTTTCTTTATTAATAAATAAAATACGAATGCACCTTTTAGAATATATTTATCTAAGAGCTCAAAGATAGAATGAACATGTATTATAAGACAAACATTTTAACTTATCCATAAAATAAATTGTAAAAAATAAGAAATATTATTGAAACAACATTATTAAATATATATATATATATATATATATATATAAACGACGTAGAATAGACTGACCATATCGAAACCAATATAACTCTCAACAGCTGTCTCTATGCATTCGCATCCCTTTTTTCATATTTTATTAAAAAAAACAAAGCGACAAAATAGTCCTATTCATTTTTCACAGCTGTACTGACATGAGTAAGTTAAAAAAAAAAAAAAAAAAAAAATATCTAACTGCAAATCGAGGCTGAAGCCTCCCTTACAGATTTTCCGATTTTTTGGGGACACAATAATGTATTCGTGTTGCCACCACATCGCAGGGCGTGGCGGGAATCGTTTGGTCTCTGAATTTTTGCGGTATGCTTCGGTGCAACTGCGTTTGACGAACAGGTGAAAAAGCACTTGTCGTCAGAACAGACGAGTTTCAAGGACGGCTGTTTTTAGGGAAGTTACAAATACTGTGATTCTCCGAAAAAAAAAAAAAAAAAAAAAAGAACTAATTTTGGGAAGAGGTACACTTTTTTTAATATTCATATTTCTATATACTTGCTAAATACAGCCGGCCTCGTTTTTTCAATTTACCTTGTTTAATATAAGGAGACTCGAAAATATGTAATAACTTACAACTTTCTTTAAAAAGTATATATTTTATTTTATTAAAAAAAAAAAATCTGGTGAAATTAATGCATGCAGTATGTTTTAAAGTAGAATAACGGAAGGGAGGGAGAGACGGGGATGAAAATTTATAGGCTTTAAAAATACAATAAATCAAAATTTAAAAAAGCAAATACGTATTGATAAGATAGTAAATAATTAAATCTTATACCAAAAAAAAAAAAAAAAAAAAAAAAAATGTTTTTTATAAATAATTATTTTTTCTTACCCATAAGATAGAGAAAGTATTGTTTTTGGGTCAAATTTTCGAACGCGAGTTTTTGTTATATTTACATGTTCTGAGGTACCATGAATAAGAAAATCATGTTTTTAGCAAATGATCTGTGTGTATGTCTGTGTCTGTGTGTATGTCTGTGAGTGTGTCTGTCTTTTATCAGCATATCTCAAAAACAAATTATGGCAGAAAGTTCAAACTTGGTATTCTAAATGTGTATCATATAAGTATGCTACAGTAAGCTTTTCGTTAAGATTAAGCAAATGGTTCGTGTACAAGGACAATCAAGAGAATTCTAATACATTACATCTATGGGGGAAATTGCAGGTAAGTAGAGTTTAACGTCTATAGACTGCACTAAACCAAATAAAACGAATATATATTTTTTGTAATAGAGATAGTCAACAGGGAAAAACAATTGTGTATGTAGGAGCCACGCCTTCCCCCTGGAGGGGAAGTCCCCCCTCGAGGGGAGTACATTTTCATGATGGGTATCTTTCAAAAGAGCTCGCCAATACCTTTAAAACGAATGGTTGAACCATCGATCTGCGATAATTTAAAACAAAGTTATCGATTTTTTTTTACTTTTAATTAAAAAAAAAAAAAAAAAAAGGAATTTTTTATATTGAGAATAAAATAGACTTTTTTTTTTTTTTTGGATATTTAGTGTTATACTACTTGTCTAATATGGAAATCGTCTGCATTATCATAAAAGATAGTTTTTTAAATAATAATTTTACTAAATTATTTTAAAAAAACAGAATTATTTTTTAATAGCCGAATTAAATTCTATATAAATGTAGGTGCATTAATGAAAGGCAGGATTGAGGGGGGCGGCAGCCCCCCTTACACAGAACGAATTATCATATAAAACTCTTCCGAAGCCTAATTTGAATTGTTTAACACAGGTTTACATAACAGTACTCGTTATCTTACCTATTAATCTGCAACCTGTATTTATAGTACTAAATTTCAGGGTAAGAGAAAGTCGTGTGAGTGACACACCAGATTATTTTTTTTTCTTGACATTTATGAATGTTTAAAGACAACTTCATTCGTTTTAAATCCCATACAA
This sequence comes from Salticus scenicus, assembly GCA_963930645.1. Lineage (NCBI taxonomy): Eukaryota > Metazoa > Arthropoda > Arachnida > Araneae > Salticidae > Salticus > Salticus scenicus. The sequence continues at coordinate 36,235,473 of OZ005649.1, forward strand.
ACCTGCAATCAGATAAAAATTATATTTCTAAAAAATTCTTTATTTCAATTTTTTATATCAAATAGCTCAAAAGTTAAAATTTTGAATACAAATAGAATACAAAAGTGAAAAAATATTTTTATTCTGGGGAAATTAATGACCCTTACACATGATTTCGAACCTGAACAGTGCCCCCCCTCCCCCTCCCCCAATACACATTCAAAAAATTTCTCATGCAGAATATTATCCCACATCGACAACAAAAGGATTCGATAAAGATCTGCATCATCAATCAGCATCTGAATTTATCCATCTTACTGAAAAAAAAAAACAAAAAAAAAAAACAGGTGTCACACCGATTGGAAGTTCAGCCATTTCTGTATTTGTATTTATCATAATTCATTTGTAATCATGACGATTACAAATGGATTATGATAAATATATTTTTCCCTGACGTATTAAAATTTATTATTTGAATCAATGAAAGAATCTTCAGAAATCATGGATAAAAATTTCTTTTCTTTTTCTTAATACATTGTTGCGATTGTAATGGTTAAATTATTCTTTTTCGTCCTTTTATTGGGCTGAAATTCATGCATGAAAACCATGGATAAAATTTATTTTGTTTATGCATTATTTATTTGCTTTATGAACTTCATTTATTATTTTTAGAGGAAACTTTTAGTAATTAATGCCCAATCCACATTTTTTACTGTAAAAAGAAAATATGCTAATAATGCAATCAAAAATGATAAACGCATATTTGCGAAGATGTGGAAAAGGGACCTGATGGATGGAAGCTCAAGTGTACCGAGAAACTCAAAATCTATGTAAATAAAGCAAAAAGTTTGTCATTGGAACACATCTGGGTGGACCACTCCTATTTTTGATTGATCTAGATTTAACTACTTTGGTGATGAAAGTCGGACAATTTTTTTAGTAAAAACTCATGATTTTTTTTTTTTTTTTTAAAGATACTGCATAGATGTTATACTTTTTTAAAAGAACTCTAAAAACTGTTCGTTTTTTGTGAGGACACTATATACATCAAGTTATTAGATTTAAAGATATTACGTTGCAAAGTTTCATAAAGCGATATCATTCGATTGCTCATATCTTAAAATAAGAGTCTAATATTAAACAAAAAACAGTCTAAAATTAAAGAATAATAAATAACTTTTTAAAAATGATCAGCTTTGAATTTCTAAGAGCTGCAATTTTTAAATTACAGCGTACTTATTTCCCATACATAATCCATTAAATTTTTAAACAATTGTTGATTTATTATTCTCGAGAATCATTCACATAAGACTATAGAGTATTGTTGCAAAGCGAGTGCATGGGTGGTTGGTTGGGTTTTACGTCGCAACAGTTGTGCGCAACAGGCAGTTGGCGACGGTCTATGATTCCCCCCTAGAGGTTGTCCGGAGACATGCCATCACAATTTTGATCCTCCTTGAAAGCAAACGAGTGCAAAACGGAAGAAATATTTTAATTAATATAGTATAAAGAGGGGGGGGGGGGGCATAGGCAATGGGTACCCGAAGTGAGGTTTAGCGCGATTTCAATGTAGGTATTTTTTTTATTATTATTTATTTATAATGTGATATAAAAAATAATCAATTCTTTTGAAAATTCACTTAAATACAGTGACCAGCGATGTGAGTGTAGCCTGCTAGTTAACAATAAAATTGAAACATTAACTTTTGACAGCTTGAAAACATCATATACAATTTATAATTACACATGCTTTTCTATCCATTATTTTGGTTAAATCATTGCTACCATTCCATTTTAACACTTTCCATCAATGCTGAAAAGTGTCAATGATTTTGGTTAGTCTGTTAGTCTCTAACTCCCACAAATATTCATAAAATTTCTTGAATCTGATATATGTTATTCAAAGACAGTATCGGATGTTCCCTATTGAAAATAGAGTAAATATCACTATGAGTTTGCGTACAGAGACACTCGAAAGTATTCCAAAGCATTGCACTCTATGAGAGGTATTTCTATACACCCTGTTTTAATATTTACTTTACACAAATTTTAATGAAATTGAAGTATGTTATTCAAATTCACTATCGGGTGTTTTCTACTTAGAGTGAGGTAAATACTGCCACTGGATTGTATACAGGAACACTAGAATGTATTCCAAAGCAATGATTTCTATGAGAGATATTTCTATAAACCATAGTTTAATAAGTTTGTTTTGCACAAATCTAAAAGAAATTGAAATATATTATTTATATATGCACAAAAGAATGCTTTCCATAATATATTGCTTGATTAGCATTAAAATTAACAGAGTCACACAAAAATATTTAGTTACATTAAGGGCTATAATTTGAAATTTACTGTAATTGCATTTTCGTTTACATTACGCGTTTTTAACACTTTCTAATAATCTTTAGGTATGACTATGATTCCAATATGCGTATCTGTTTGTCCGACTGTCCATCTGTCTACCTGTTCGTCCGCCCGCCTCCAACGTCCTTAAATACTTTCAGATTTTCTTAAAAAGTATATAAGTTATTCAGGTTCACCGTGGAATATTCCATATTTAAAATTGCATTAACAGGTCTCATATAACTGATTTGTATACAGGGGAACACACACACACACACACAAAAAAAAAGCATTGTGTTTTAGGAGAGATATTTTTAATAAATCACATTCAAATTACTTTCTACTGCAAAAATCATGAAAAATTTGACATTTATTGTTAATGTGCTAAAATAATATTTGTATAGAATATGATATGCTTTACTTTCAAATTTACAAGACTGCTCTAAAATATTCTGGATACGTTAAGAACTACAATTCGAATTTAAGGGCTGCACGTTTGTGTTATGCATTTTTAACACTTTCCAACAATGGTTACGAGTGACTATGAATTCAATTAGTCCATATGTCTGTCTTTCTGTTCTTCTATCTGTCCGTTGAGTGATAATATAAGCAAACAGCATTGAAGATTATACGATACAATGAGTACGTACAGTTGGAAAGTGTTAGTATTTAATGCGTACCGCATGATTTTTCGTTCTTGTTTCCCTTTCTCTGACAGTTTTTACTTTCTCAATTCAATAGAAGAATGTGTTGGATTCATAACAATTTTCAATTTCTTGTTTTCGATGGATTTACACGTTTTTAGATGTCCAGAATACGACTTGACCATTAGAAAATGTCTGTCTGTGTGTTTGTTTGTACATGACAAAAATTTTGTCACAGTATAGAAATTCATGCAGATTTATATGTAGTTGCATCTTGACAGAATTTAGCGCCAATACACATTTGATGCAAATCTCCCATCCCATAATTTTTAGCATAGGGGACAAAATTTCATATAAATGTATAATGTAATAATTAACCCAGAAAAGCAAAAAAATGTATGTAAGGGTAACCCCCCTCCCCCTGGATGTAATGTTCTTCGAAAGAATTCATCAATACCTTATTTTAAATGAATGGTTGAATCATACATTTGTAATAAATTTTAACAAAGTTATAGATTTTTTTTTTTTTTTTTTTCATTTTTTCTAAAAAAAGAAAGAAAAAATATCCTTGATAAACGCATTTTTTAATATGTCCTCTGTACCAAGTTGACTTCCTTTGGTATTATAAATATTAAAATCTTCTGACATGAAAATCATCTGCATTCATCATGGACGTAGAAATTCACTGTGTTCTAAAACTTTCCTTCCAGATAAATGTCACTCATCAAAAGAAAATTAGCTCAAACTACGTTCATTATTAGCGAATTCAATTTTTACTTTACTTTACTTTATTTTTTATGATTAGGAGGACAGAGGACTATTAGTCTCAATCTACGGATTTTTACGATACCAGTTTTACGATAGTTGGACATTTATCGAAATAGAAAATTTATCGAAAATTTAATTGAATAATTTGAAAGCGATGTTATAATTTGTAATAAATAAATAAATAAATAAATAAATAAAATAAAAAAAAGAATAATAATAATAATAATAATAGTCCTCCGTACTAAACTAAATTCTGCTTTTGCCAGAATTTCATCAAAGTCTTTCTTTCTTTCTTTTCTTTTCTTTCTTTCTTTCTTACTTTTCTTTCTTTTTTTTTTTTTTCTTTTTTTCCTTTTTTTGAAAGATAGAGAAAAGAGACGAAATTTAATAATAATCTGTTTCGAAACGGGCAGTATCGAAAAAGTTTTTTTTTTTTTTTTTTTTTTTTTAATAATTTTGATTTAGGAAATAAAAAGCGCGCGTGCAAAATGAAATAAAAAAAAATAGAACAAGCTAATTGAGTTTGAGTTTGAGTGGGTAATTTTTCTTTTCTTTCTTTTCTATTTTTCAATATTTTATAATTTATTGAAAAATAGAAAAGAAAGAAAGAGAAGAAATAATTGCATAAATTATATATTTTTGTCTAAAATGGCGATAAAAATTCAAAAGTCGCCAAGGAGGCTGTACCATGATCAGGTTTACATATTTAATTAATTAATTAATTTTTTTTTTCTTTTAGTGTTAAAAAGTGCGTCCAAGCGTAAGTAGTTAAAATTTACAGCTTTTTTTAAATGCATTTGGAGGTCTGTGTCACTTTTATTTTATTTTATTTATTATTTATTATTTATTATTTATTATTTATTATTATTTATTATTATTATTATTATTTTAATCAGATTAATAAAAATTTGTTATTACGGTATCGGTAATTGGAAATTTTCTATAATAAATAAATAAATAAATACCTTCGAACTCCCGAATATAATCGAACTTTTACGCAACAGTAAAGTGAGTCATTAATATCATCGTCTCTTTGACGCACGTATTAATAAAGGGCAATTTAATGTTTAAGTCACGATTAGTCGCTTGGGTGCCGGAGTAGATTTAAGTACGGCATTAGATTAAATAATATAATTAGGGTGGAGTGCCCGATTTTTGACCACTTTTGTGCATTTACTTAATGTTGTCATTGTTTGTGTGAGAAAAATGGGAACGAATCTGATGTTGAAAAAAAATATGTATAAAAACTTTATATCCAGTAGTTTGAATTATTTTGAAATCGCTAGCATTAGTAAAATCTTAAAACATGCAATAGTAAGTATAGAAATAAAGAGAATTAAACTGACACGTTTCTCAGGATTTAGTGTATTTTTACTATTATTGCGATAACTGTCACTGATTTCGGTTTAATAACTTTCAATTAATTTGATGCAAAAATATCATTAAAAAAATGTATTTTGTGAATATTTTTAATAAATTAAACGCATTTTCGTCCATTTAGTTTTTTTTTTGGCGACATAGATCAACTACGTACTACCCCCCCCCCCCCCAACCTTACGTAGGTATCATATCTACTTGAGATTAGGCACTGACCGCCTAAGTAGGTGCAGCGCAACCCGGCTAGTAATAGCGTATTTTAAGACAGTTCTCTAAAATAAATCAAATGGAAAGCAATGCATTTGACAGCTTTTTAGTGGCCCTGTATGTTGGCAAAATATTTATATGTATCATATAGTGCACCAAAATTTGCTTTATTAAATTAAAAAAAATAACATAAAAAAAAAAAAAAAAAAAAACATAAATTAATTTTTTAAACATTCGATTGCCAGAGTACAACGTACCTGAATTCTTTTATGTAACGCTGCGTACGAAATAATAATTTCCTCTATATTAGAATACTTTTTCTTAAACCTCAATTACACATTTATTTTCTTCGAAAACAGACATTTCCTCATTAAAAATTTGATATTCTTGGAGCCATTTAACAATTTAATTTTTTCTTTTTTTAATGTTGAATGTATTTAATTTTGTTTTGCCTTCTTTCTTTTTTTAAGAAATTTATTGGACATTTTATGTACGATTTAATTTAATTTTTGAAGTCAATAATATCGAAAATATCAAAACCAGTATACGATAAAGGGACTCCATTTTACAGTACAGTAGATGAAAAAAATAAATGACATGTATTTTAATTTTTAAAAAGTACTAAATAAATAAATAAAGATAGGAATATGGAATGATAAAACGAGTCATAATTTCCCAGCAAAATATCTAACAGTATATATTTATCCCCTTCATTCTTAATTAATAATCATTAAAATTGATAATCATTTTTGTTAACTGATAAATATCTAAACATAATTCTCTCTTTTTTTCCCCCCTTTGTAAACTTTTAACTAAATATTCACATATAAAAAGAACTGTTATCAATTTGATAGCAAGAAAGTATGGCAGACGTTTTATTTATATCTTTTCTCCCTCTCTCTCTTTTTTCTGTAAATGGTAAAAAAAAAAAAATGATCATTTTTCTCATACAATGTCGATTCTCTGATGAACAATCGATAATCTACGGTAATAAAATGTTAGAGCATGATTGTTCAATACCTTTGAATGTGCTTCTTTTATTTAACCCGTTAGCGCCCAGTGTCCTCACTTGAGGACAGCTAATAAAATGACAGGTGTATTTTTTGTGGTTTCTTGCAATGATTTCTGCTTTTTAGTGACAATTTATAGCGTCACTCTAAATGATCCCTGAAGTTTTATGTGTCTAGTATTAATTATTATTTCATAATTTGGATAGTCATTTTATGATTTTTCATTCGTCGCACACTAAACGTGAATAAATGAGGATAGGCTTTAAATTTAAAACTACCAGAAGAATTGTTTAAGTTAATATATTTTACCGTCTGTTGTCTATATTAATTTAGAAGTGAAATAATCAGCTAATAGTATTTTGCAAAGTTAATTGGGGCGTTAACGAGTTAATAAACGTTACAGACAACAATGAAAAAAAAAATAATAAAAAATATTATAATATAATATAAGAATAATAATCTGCTACTGACATCTGGAAAATAAATTGAGGCTCCAGAAAGAATAGTTCTATGTCATTCTTATAAATTTTATATTTCGCTTTCCAAGAGATTTCTAGAACTTCCTAATAAAATTCTACAGCGTTTTCCTATGTTACCGTGGTCAAACATATTTAAAAATATCTACTAATAAAAGAGGCGAGTTTTAGTAACTATAATTCTAGTTTATGAATAAATTCTAGAAATGAAACGAGAATTTTTCACGCAATTCAAAAAATTCGAAATATATTGCATCGTTTCATCATCTAGAAAAGTATAGCCAAGAAATTCTCGATCATTTCGTCTATAGTTTATTTGTTTACTTTATTCGCATAACTGAGAAATCTATTTTTCTAAAAACAAAGCAAACAACAACGTCTAGAACGCCAAATAGAAATAATAAATAGGAGCACTTCTCTCTTATTTCTTTATGCATTGAAGACGGTACGCTAAATGCTACCGAAACAGCTGTCTACTTTCCTATTATTTCTATTTGGCGTTCTAGGCGTTGTTGTTTGCCTCGTTTTCATAATCTAACGCCAAGTATTCCATTAACATCTATTTTTCTAGTTTAGATATTCAGAAAATTACTACTTATTCGGTATAGATGAAGGCATACATATATTTCAGTGAAGTACCAGAAAAAAATTACAAACTAATTAATAATAATGTTAATAATAAAAATTCATGATATTATTGCAGAAATTGAATTTATCGAATTTGCAATATTTAATAATAAAACATGTGACTATTGGAATTGCACTAATATATTACTCATTGCAGTGAATATAATAAATCGATTTAAACTGTTAAAACGACAAACAAACTTTCTTTATTAATTAGTTTAAGGAGAATAATAAATAAAAATCACTTAACTATGTACGATCTGGTAGTTCTGGTAGATTTTGTTACTTTTTTTCCAGATTTCAAATATGTCGTTTCTAATCCTTATTTTATTTTGAAAATGTTCCTGGCAACTACGTACATTCAGAAATCATAAAAATTAAAATCTAGCATAATAAAAATATTTTTTTTTTTTTTTTTTTTTTTTTTTATAAATGGAGTTGCATATCTTTCTTCAGTTAGTTTATATATATATATATATATATATATATATATATATATATATAGTCTTAAGTAAGAAATTTCTTTATAAAATGTATTCATGATAACCTACATTATAGATTTGATAGAAAAAAAATTTGATTAATTTCAAAGTATGTTTTTTTTCCCCTTAGAAGTCTATCATTTTTCCTTCTTGGCCGGCGGGTGACGTTCTCTTGATCCAAAAACAACAATGAAAAAGAAAAAAAGTTTCAATCAAAAAATTTTAATGAAAAAGGCCCTATCAATATTCGAAAGATTAATAATAGCGCAGTCTTTGATATATTTCAAACTGTCTATAAAATTTCCCCTTTTTTAATGTTAAAAGAGGGGCAGAAATCAGAACTCTTTTTTTTTCCAGTATCTGAAACAATCTCTGGAAATCAGAAAATACTTAAAAGCGATAAAAAATAAATAAAATAAAATAAAATAAAATAAAATAAAAATAAAATAATAATAATAATAATAATAATCAAAAGAGAATCATGTCTTCAACAGTCTCAGTAATAATGTTTTTTTTTTTAATTTCAAATTGTCTACAAGATTTCTCTCTTTTTCTTTTCTGCACAAGTTGGCTATAAATTAAATCAGTTATTTTAAAACAAAATATTTCATTGTTAAGAATCAATTCTCAGCTGGAAAAAGTTCGATTTTCACAACTATATCAAGTAAACAGTAATCCTAATATTACTTTTGATTTCATTTCTAACGTTCTATTAGGGGCTCATGGGGCTTTGTACTCTCTCAAAACCACGTGCAATGAGAGAAAAACTACCTCAGTAGTGATGCAAATATTTAACTATTAACTTAGTTTAATGCTAAACTTCAGCAAATTCTGGAGCACTTTCAAGTAAAATTTGCTGGCAAGACACTATAGACAGAACATAATAAAAACTTTGTAAAAAAAAAAAAAAAAAAAAAAAAAAAAACTTCATAAATATGTCTCAGTTGTTTCAGATCTAAATAATTAAATACAAACCTTCATCAGGAGAAATAAAAATGCACCCATGCCTACTTTTTTCATCTGATGAAGGCTTTGTGTCTGGTGTGTCACTTCTACTTTTTTCTTCATATTAAGGCACATTCGACCGGTACCTACAGCTTAGTTTTCGTCCCAAACCCTTAAATACATTCATGCCTGAACGAGGATTTGAACCCGACACTCGGCAATCGAAGGCCAAGCGTGAACTATTCGGCTACCAGATGGGTCGTCTGATGAAGGGTTGCAATTAATTATTTAATCGGTAATCTTTAATTAAAATTTTCAGCTTTTGAAATATGAGAAATTTCACAGTTATTTCACAGTTTTTCCTATATTATTTTATCAAAGTTTCTTATTTTGATTATGTTTTTTTTTTTTTTTTTTTTTTTAATATGTAATATTTTATTGATACCTTGCTAATTAAAATTCTCCCTTCCTGGTTTTTGTTCATAATTATGTTGAAATAGTATATATATGTATAATTTTTCAATATTAGTTGTTATAGTTGTATTTTAAATTCTCAATAAATAACTTTAATCATGATCTATGTCCTGGTTTCTTCGCATTATCGTGATAATATATATATCCCAATTACCGATTGGACAATGAAAGACATATCAAAAATAGTATATACGTCGTATAATTTAAAGACGAAATTAACTTTTAGATACGTTAAATGTATCGATACACGTGATATGAAAACAGCTCGTTCGAAAGGCAAAATATTTTTAGTGGTGATAAGACTATTTACTAACGTATGCACATCAGGTACACCGTCTAAGTTTCGATTGATTAAAAAGACCACAAAGTCAGACTGCAATCTTTATCGAAGGTCATTGATAACATTGTTTGATCCCGATACCCACAACAGATAAGGTTGCAGGTAAGGATAGGGGTGAAAACGTTCTATTTTAAAGTTATACACCAAAATGTCTGGGTGTTGCTGTTGCTGTCTACATTACAGACTTGCATGCCTTATATGTGTGTGTGTGGGGGGGGGGTCTATTTAACTAAAACCTCTGGGAGAGTAAGTTCAAATTCAGAAGAAGGAAATGTGTTATATTTAGAAAATGAAAGACTGTTATATCCGACAGTTAACTCTATTTACCCCATTTTAAAAGAGACAAAAAATGTATTTCTCACATTTTTATTTCCATTACCCTACTACCGTAGGGTAATGGAAGTATTGTATTCGGTCCTAAAATTCGATATCGAGTTTTCACCTGATTTACACCTAGTATGTGGCCTCATGAGTAAAAAAAAAGGTAGTTTTTGGCAATTGGTCAGTGTGTGTGTATGTATGCGTGGAATCTTCTGGCTATCATATCTCCGAAACTAATTAAGATAGAAATACAAAACTTCAGAACTGATACAGGTCTAGTGCACAGATGAATTTTCCAAATTTTCCTTAACAGGATTTGCTTAGCAGGAATTTTTAAATTTATGAACAATGAAAATGATACATGTCCCATTATTTAATCATAGTTAGTAATTAAAGAAGATTTAGTGTGGTGTTACTTCAGTGTACCATTGATACACACAGGTCAGAAAATAAATGTAAAAAGAAAAAAAAAAAGATTCATTTTTACCATCTTCATATTTTTTCTAAGACTGTTGGTAGATTTACGAGGTAACATTTAAATTAATTATAACACAGGTGAAGATTATGAAAAGTGGCATTCAGAAACAAACAACGGTAGCACGATATAAAACCTTTTCTTAAACAAAAACAGCTTCATGTAGCGTCTAGTGTCATAGAATGAAATATATATTTTCGATCTTTATAAATATTTATGAAATTCCTTTTATAAATTCACTTTTATAGGCTCTTTTAATGTAATGATATTTTAAAATACCGTGGACAGATAAAAAGTTACAATAACGTTGTAATTTGGCTAATAGTTAGTACTGAAAAAAGAAAAGAAATTGAGATGGTTTAGAGCAGTGATTCTCAACTACTGTGCCGCCAAATTTTAATGTGTATAGTAAAAATTATAAGGCTTTTTTTTTTATTATTCTGATAAAAGTTTGTTTAAATTAATGAAAAGTACACTGTAAAAGAAAACTGTTGTTTTTACAGTCAAATACCATATTTTAAACTATTTTTATTTTCGATAACTGTGACCTTTCATAAAGTGAAATATTTGCCCCAAGTGAAATGTGTGCCGCCAAATTTTGAAATCGTGAAAAGTGTGCCGCGACAAAAAAAAAGGGTTGAGAATCACTGTTTTAGAGAAAGATGCTCTCTTTCTAGTACACTCGTCGATATAATAATATATTTTGCAAAACACCGTGCAGTTCAACAACTGTTCTAGTTGATGGTCTTTGCTATATGTTTGAAAAATAAGGATAGATGATCCAAAATATTTGAATGAACTAAACTACAATTTTTCTGTTGAAAAGTATTAAATGTTGGTGTTTTGAGCAATATTTGCATAATTTGTCTAATTTGGTATTTCAATGTAAATTGTCCATCATGCATTGAAAAGTCAAGTTTGCGGTTTTTCTTGTCTTTTTTTCACACCTTTTTAATAACAAGTTTTCATGCCTCTATATCTGTACCCAGCGTTACATTTCACGGGTCAAGTGAATCGAAGGCGAAGACTTTAAATTAAACGCTTGGTCTATGCTTCGTTCAACACCTTTAAGCTCTCCTGCATTTTAGGGTCAGATCTCTTACGAAGGTGATGTTACAACCAAAAAGAATTAGTTTCACGTTGCGACTATTGAAAAAGATGTATAAAAAAAATCAGGCACATTTTTAATGGATAATGGCTCATTCATCAAAATTATTTAAATGATATACAGGCTAGTATTTCGGACATTTCAAATACTGAAGAATATTTAATAAATAGATAGTACATTTATACACTATCAAAAAAATATTGCTAAATTAAATAAAATTTTGGTGCTTCATAACTTTGATCTTAAGACGGTAGGAAGTTCTTCAGTGATTTGATGTTTTTAATATATGTATGAAATTGTATCAAACGGTCAAAACTGGGTTGGATAAAACATAAATGGTAACAAAATGAAACTTTTTTTTTTTTTTTTTTGTACTGCTACATAGTTTCCGTATGTAGTATGTAGTACAAAAGTAGTAGTTCCTTCAACAGTGTTTACTTCCAACCAGTACGTTAATTTGTAAGTTGAAGACCACGGCAATATTTCGTCTTTTCCTTAAAAATATATATATATATATATATACAATATATATATATATATGGACTTTTCGAAAGGACTGCTAGTCAGCGGGTGGAAAATTTCAGTGGTGGCATGGGTCTGGAACTGCTTTAGTTTTCTTCTGAACATTGTAATTGTCTAAACACTTTTGCGAAGAAAATTTGTTAAAACTGATTAGAAGTTTATGAACAACAAGAAATAAACTATCAAAACTAATAACCCTGTTTCTTTCTCCCCCCCCCCTTTTTTTTTAACAAAATCAAAGGTGGTAAGTAAACAAATAGTTAGTTTTCCATAAATTTGTTCATGGTATGATACATTTAATTTTTAAGAGTGTGTAGAATTATATGTTCTGATTATCATATAATTTCGAAGATTGTACTAGCAAAAGAATTGACTAAATCTTGAGAAAAAGTTCACCGGATTACTTCGCAGATTTAAATGATGATTAAATATGTTAACTAATAATGTACTTCTGATCGAACAATAAGATTGTTAGTTAAAGGTATATTAATATGTTTCATATGTTATGTTTCATAGGAGATAATTGTATGTTTTCCCCAACTTTTAATTTTAAATTAAATAATCTATTTTGAGATACGTAATGCTGTAACATATATACAAATAGGTTAATATATTCGCATGTATATTGTGAGGCATACCATACATATTTAAATTAGTACTGTAAAATAAAATGTAAAAAAAAAAAAATGTTTCTTAATATCTTTCTATAATCTACTTTTAATAATCGTGTGATGATTACGAGAGCAAAATATTGAGTAACATAAATTAGTTAAAGATAATTAACGGTGTACTTTTACACAAACACACACATACAAAAAAAGTAAAGTAAAGGCATGTCTATTTACACAAGGACACAAATGTAAAAGTTTCTCACTTTTACTTTGATTATAATTATTTTACAACTAGAATAGTTTAATTTTTCCGTAATCATTAAAATGTATTGATTAACTGATTTAGATTAGACAAGCATATCTAAGATAAATAATGCGAAATATACACCACACTTATAATTGTGTGCATATTTATGAGATGTGCCACATATATTTACCCTCATACCCGTAAATTAAATACTTAAAAAAAAAAAAAAAAAAAAAAAAAAAAAACTTAATATTTCTCTTAAACAAAAATATAATCTAATTTTAATAATAATGTAATGCTAAGAAAAAATATTTAGTAACAGAGTTGAATTAAAAGTAAGAAAACCTATTCGAATTCAAAGTGAAATCCTAATTCCAAAACGTGAAAAGAGTTACACATAAATTGTGTAAATTTTTTGTAGTACATCTGATGTTAAAAAATATTGTGCTACATATTTACATTTGCGAATAAATAAATAAAATAACAAAGTAAATGGTAACGTAAAGATCAGAGTTTAGCGATATTTTTAAGTCATATGTTTTTCGATACGTATTAGAAGTATTCATGGGGTTAGAGAAGATAATGCTGATAAGTTATGCTGTGTAACGTTCAAATTCCACTCTTTCATTGATATCAAGATATAACTTTTAAATCGACTTGTAATAGAGGAAATTATATAATACTTAAAATTGTCTTGAACAATCCTCAAAGAAAAGAAGAAAAAAAAATCAGTTTAGTTGTAAAAAACTTTGGGAGCTAGCTATTTTTTGCGAAAAAAAAGGAAGTGTTTGGGCAGTTAATTAAAAAATATATAACTGGTGTTAGAAAAAAGACCTTATCAAAACATATTATTAATATTATTATTATTATTATTATTGTTTCAAGTCTTTAAAAAAAGCTCTGCCATTCACAAAAGGACTTCTATATTCATAAAATTATGAAAACATGCTGATATTTAAAAGGAAAAAAAATATGCTAGTTTACTTTCTCTACGTGAAATAGGTAAAGAATTCACTGTAAAAAAAAATCTAAAATAGGTAAAAATTTGTAAGATATTTGGGTAAAGCAATGTTCCAAATTGGAAAGTTCTGTATATAACCCAAAATTTCAACCATAACTGCATACGAGACCAATTTGGGATAGAATTATTTTGGGGTTTATTTTTTGCAGTATACATACGAAAACATACGAAATGTTTACATTTTGTTTAGATCATTTGCGCATGTTAGATGTTCTTTTTTTTTTTTTTTTTTTTATGAGGTGAGTGATACAATATTTTCTACAACGTCTTTATTTATTACATGGGTGAAACTGCCTAACTTGCAAAACCCCGGAAAACTGCTACTTGCATGTAGATAAGGAAGACTTATTAATGATATACTATACGGCTACCTATAACAAGTAATATTTGAAGAGTTTTTATAACATTATAAGGCAAATTAAACATTCAAAATGTGAAATTTCTATAAAAACAAAATAATTTACCATGAAATTTAGTGACAAGGAAGTTTTCAAAAACCCAGAATTCAGGGATAGCCCCTGAAAAGTTGCACCCCTGTTATTATAGAGAAAAATATAAAATAAGATAGTGAACCATACATAACAAATTCATTTCTGATAGGTTGGAGTGGAAGGCTGATTTTTACCAACAATGTGAAAAATACCAGAGCCGGGAATCGAACCCATACATAACAAGTTTGTAAACTCAAAATAGATAGATTTTCTGACCCATTTTGGGTTATAAACAGAACTTTCCAATTTGGAACATTGCTTCACCCAAATATCTTACAAATTTTTACCTATTTTAGAAAATTTTTTACACTGTTGTTTTTGAGCGAAATTTTCAAAAATTTATTTCTGCTATAATTACATGTTTCGAGGTCCCTTGAATTTGAAGAATTTGGTTTTTAGTGGTTGGTCTCTGTGTCCCTTTGTGTTTCAGTAAGTCTGTTATTAGCATAACTCTAAATCAGATATTAATAAAGAGTCCAAATTAGGTATTCTAAATCTTCACTATATGAAGATACTGCTTATTTTTATTTATTTATTTATTTATTTATTTCTGAGCAGACAAATGATTCGTTTACCGGAACGTTCTAGAGAATTCAAATACATTACGTCTATATATGTACAAAATTTTTCGTTAATTCATTTTAACATTTTTAGGTTGCATTAAACAAAATAAAATTAACTGCTTTTTCTTTTCTTTTTTCTTTTTATTTTATAAGCACAAAAGTGTGTTTTATATAGAATATGATAAGCAAAACATTCACAGGGTCACTCAAAAGATTTCGGAAATATTTGTGGCTGTAGATGGAAACTGCTTGATATGCATTTTAAGTTGTGCTATGCGTTTTTATTACTGTGCTAAATTTAAGTATACTATGTGCTTTTCATACAGTGATATACAGGACTATCCAAAATTAGTGGAATAATCTTCAAAGAGTCGTCTGAACGAAATGCTTTTGAATAATTTGAAATATATATATATATATATATATATATATATATATATTTAATTTAATAACAACTGAAATGTGGATATTATGAAGTGTAGGAAACACCCCTCTTTCACATAATAATATAAAAGATTCAAATAAAACGTTTTTCTAAAATTATTTTCAACAATTGTTTAAAGTGCTATAGAAATGTTCAAATGCAGTGCCTCTTGAATTGTAATAATGTGTTTTTACATAAATGCAGGGTAAGAGAATTATTATTCTGATTATTTGTTGTATCAACGAATATATATATATTATATTTTTCCTGGTGTAAGTGATATATCTTGAGTTTCCTATTTTCCGATTTCCGTAGCTCTCTTGTTTTTTAAATCAATTAAAAATCATTCCTATTCTTATCTCTAAATCATTGCTCATTTGTTTATATGTATTTGTTTTTATTTATTTATTCATTTTTGGAATTTTAAAAATAATGTCTACAAATCACGTTAAATAAAAAATCCTAAAATCATTCTTATAGGATAGATTTTTTTGAGTAGAAATTACATTAATTTAAAAACTTCATTTTGATGCACCTCTTTTTTGTGGTCGTATATAAATTTATAAAATAGGCTTTCTTTTGAATTTTATTATTTTACCATGTTTTTATTAACTCGCTTTCTTGTTTGTTTGTTTGTTTGTCCAGTAACCAATTTTTAACTAACTTCCCGATTAGCTAAACAGGTGAAACTTTTAGAGTAGCTCAGAACACGATGGCAACGCAATACTTCGAAGCCCGATTTTCAAATTTTTAATTAGTTTTATTTTTATTAATTAAAATATGAAAATAACAATCTCCTAATAGCTTTAAAATTAGCCATTTAAACATTAGCTATAATTTAATTGCTGTCCCCCCCCCCCCCCAAAGAAAAAAAAAAAAAAAAAAAAAAAAAAAAAATAGGAGTTCATTTTCTTTCGACAGAAAAATAGATGCATTTAATTAAACGTGAACAATAAAAAATTGTAAAAAGTTAAATTAGGCATCTCAGAAGAATTGACGTCATTATCATTTTAAAAATTTTCTACACATTGATGAAGTGCTGATGTAGTTCATGACGCTAATATTTTTTATATCGCTTTCAACTTGCTTTCTTGTTTGTCCAGTACAAATATTGCAATTGGTTTTTAGCTAACTTCCCGACTAGCTACACATTTGAAACTTTTAGAGTAGCTCAGAACACGATGACAATGCATTTGTAATTATTCCGGTAATGTGTCAAATTCATATAGTTCAACAGAAAATTTAAAAACGTGGAATATAAAAAGATTTTTTTTTTAATCTTGTAATTATTTGAAAATTAACCTCAGCGTAAATTCATCAAAATCGTCGATAATACCTAAATATCTCAAAGTTATTGTTTTTTTTTTTTTTTTTTTTTTTTTTTTTTTTTCTTTTACTGTACCTAAATTCGATCCCGGTAACAAAAAATTATCATAATTTTTTCAGTTTCATATTATTATTACGTTTTGGCTAATTTATCTAAAGTTTTTACCATCATTTGGCAATGATAACGGTGGCCGAGAAAAACCCCCCATCAAATTACGGTCTTTATATAGAATAACATCTATTCTTGTAAATTACTTTTTATTCTTAATTTATTTATTTTAAATCACGCGTAAAATTTATTTTTTTCTCAATACGTTGTTCAATTGTGACTTTTTTTTTCCCTGGTAAATCATCTTTCTTCCATTATTTTATTCATTCCCTCTAACCAAGAATGAAAAATTATTTTCTTCATTTCAATACACTTTTGTATCTAGGACGTTAGTTCCTAGCGTTATCCCTGGTAAATTTGGGCTTTTATTAATAAGAAGTTTATTTAAAATTATTTAAAGTAATCATGTGGGACCTTAGCTCTTTTTTTCCCCCTCAGAAATTGTCTCTTATCTTTTGTTTTAGATTTTAATTAGGAAGTGTCACTGATAAAGGTAATTCCGATTTCAATTATCTTTATCTTTTTTCTCCCTTTCCCATTTTTTGTTTTTTTCAACACTGTAATAGGCCAAATTATTTTGATTTATCAGAAAAAAAAAAAAAAAAAAAAATCTTAAACAGTAAATTTTGAATTATATCTGTACTGATAAGTATAAAAGATTTAAGTCCATATTCTTGATTTTTCAGGAGACGAAAAATAAAGTTAAACTAACTAAAAACTAATCAGAAGAATCGATTAGGGAAAAGGGATTAGGTGGATTTATACCCTTTATACCATTCAGTGATTGTCAATCTTCATTTAATAATAGGAAAAAATTGAATTAAATATTTTATACTAAAGATTAATGTTAAATTTCTAACTTGAATCTTTTTTTACCAATGGGTTTTCTCAAAGACTAAATGACATGGATTTAAATCCTTTATACCAATCGATAGAGAATTTTTTTCTGAGTCTGACTATGTACTTAACTGAAAATCGACATTTTTGGACTTAAATCCTTTATACTTATCAGTACAGATATTTTTTTAATTTAAATTTTAAAAACTATCATAACATCCTAAGATCCTTAAAAAAGCCTTTCTCAGCTATAAACAAGTCTTATCCTCACAATGTTAAACCTATGGATTCGAAATACGTTTGTATTATAGAAATATCTCATTAAAAATAAATAAATAAATATTTTTTTTTTTCTTTTGTGATTTCTTACTAAAGCTTGTCTACTTCTACCCACTTTTACATTTATTTATTTATTTTTAAATATGTATTTATATAGTTTTCGCAAGTGATAAAGTTTTATAAAAGTTTGAATTTGGGGTGTTGCTCTACGGTCATTTTTTCCCATTAACGTTCGTTGGACTGGCAGCTAGTAGCTTCTGGCGCTATGGAGTGAGATTAAAGCATGATGAATACTTTTTATTCTTTTAATTAATTACCTTTGATATTTCTAACTTAAATTATATTTTATACGCTTATTAAATTAATGGTACTTTAAAGTACCGTTGATAGATAAAGGTTAAAAAATCAATTCTGAACCAGTACAAGCACACCTGAACCTAGATTTGAACCTGGTACCTAGCAACTGAAGGCTAGAAGGCTAAATTTTATAAAAAAATTCCTCACTTAATAAAATAAGTAAATATATATTTTAGATATATGCTTGACTGACTAAGTCTTTCAAAAATAATTAGTATTCCTCACAGCTCGTAGTTCTTCGTATTTTTTGTGAAGGAAAAAAAAATGACATACAGTCATATTTGACAGTTTACGAGTGATAAATAAGTTTGTAACTTTTGGTTAGGCAGTGTAACTTTGTTATCTTAACATGATTTATATTAAATGTTTGAAAGCGTACCACGATCTAAATAGCACACCCTATTTTTTCATATTACAAACTAATGCAGACTGAATAAAGAAAAAAAAAAACTTATAAATGTGATCGACAAGCATATATCTAATACACTGTAAAATATATTGCATAAATTCAAATCGAGTCAAGCTTTCCTCAATATCTGCATTAATATAAAGGAAATAAATTTATTTGGCTTTGTCTACGATCATTTGTAATTCGAATTTTAAATTTATTTTTGCTTGAGAGGAACAGAAAATTATGATGTGATGAGTCTCTGCTTTTATATTACGTTATTACATAACTATTATAGTGACATTTTAGCCTTCAGCATATTACGATTTCTTGAACTAACCCCCAGTATTTTATACTCTTACTTAAAAAAAAAAAAAAAAAAAAAAAAACTATATTTTGCTATAACACTGATATCAGTAAAAAAAAATCAATTAAAAACATTAAAAGTTTTAGCAAATTATATAATGTAATATTTGCTCCTAAATCTAGATGTAAAAAATAGTACCTATATTTTTTATTAACTAAACGTTTGTACGTTAATAAAGTTTCGCAAAACTTAGACAATGATCCAGGTAAAATTAGAGCTACTTTACAAACCTTAATGAAAGTTTAGCAAACTCCTATTCGGTAACTAGTGAAAAGCAATTTTTAAAAATATATGTTAGAAAAGGTTTAATACATTGTGTTTGAAATTTGCCATAATAAACGAAAATTTACTAATTACTATAAAATTCAATATTTTTGGAAAATATTTCTCAGTATGGTAGGGAATAATATATCCTTTGCTATTAATTTATTATTTAAATAAGTTTTTTTTATTTATTATTTTTTTTAAATCTATATTTAATTTTAAAGAACGGTAACTCGATAAATTTAACTCGTAGCGGATAAATAATTGTTTCAGGTATTTCTCCCATACAAATTTTATTATTTTTTTACATTTTAGTTTTTGTAAATAGGACGATAAATTGGCAAATTCGTGCTAAACTACTTCATTATTATTATTTTATTTATTTATTTATTTATTCTAATTGATGAACCTCTTATTTCTCGAAACCCTCTCAGAGTTTTCCAATTATTAATATAATCTGAAGAGCAGCTGTCACAAATGTAAAGCCTAAATTATATTGCTGTACGGTAGATTTTGAGACATCTCAAAGGACTAAGTTAGTCGCCTGGAGAATTTTTTTTTTTTTTTTCCCTGTAAACAAAAACGATGGATAAATATTAAGAAAGAAAAGTGAAATCCATGTTAAAGTATTTGACCGGTATTTAAGAGAGTTTCACGGAAAAACATGGATAATTTCGAGCGAAGAGGCCAACGAAAGTGACTTAGGCTCAAACACAGCCCTTTCCGTTTATCAACTTCGAGAGCAGAACTTCTCGGATGGCTTATGAAACTTTCACAGGTGTTGGAATATGATATTATAAGCCCTTTAAAATTCTGCATAAGTATCTAGTAAGTTTATAATTAATGTACGATTTTTTTTTTTTTTTTTTTTTTTTTTGGCACAAGTTTAAATTAGTTCGTCTCTCTCTCTCTCTTTTTTTTTTTTTTTTTCATTGGTCATGAAGAAGATGATTAGTCACAATTTCTACTTTAAAAGCTGTTTAGAAGAGGGATGATTTTTTTAATCACCTATTTTCATGGATATATTTCTGCGATATCCTGTTTTCAGTGGACAGTTGTTTTTCTCAGGATGATCTACATACATATTTTTGTAATTAGACTCCTCAATGGAAACTTTTCATTTTTTAAATTTAATTTTATTTACAGTGCTCAATTTCATTTAAATGTAAATTTTAAGTACTTTATCTTTAAATAAATAAATAAATAAAAATAAATTAACAATAAGCTGAAATATATAACTGTATAAATATTTAAAAATGCAATTTTGTAAATTAGACAAATAATCTGATGTGACATTCATACTACTTTATCCTTCTCTGCATCACTCTAGAAATTTTATTATAGTTTTATGTGTAAACTATAAAGAACCATACTTAAAAAGTTCAAAACATTTTTAGGAAAATCTTTTGATTTGATATAAATTTCTATGTGAGCTCTCGTCAACATTCCCGATTGGATATTGATGCTACAATCATTTAAAATTTAATACTGTTATTGGATTAAAATATATACTATTTCAAATTATTCAAAAAAAAAAAAAAAGAAGAAGAAGAAGAAGAAGAAAGAAGAAAAAGAAAAAGAAAAAGAAAATTTCGCCTAGATTTTGAACCTATTCGAATGAGTTTCACTAATCCAGTATAATGTCTATAAAATGTATACCTCCATCATTTGGCTGATCTCAAAAATCTGTAATAGTTATTAAAAGAAAGCTATGAAATAATGCTTTTAAATTGAATGTAAAGTTTTATACATCGAAATATAGGAAGATAAAATTGCTTACTCTAAGATAACGTATTTGCAACGATATTATTATTATCATTATTATTTTAGAGGAGAAGGACAAGAGACTAGGCCACACAAATTATAATAATGACCAAAGGAATATATATTTTTATTTTATAAATTTTAATAATTCAAATGCTAATTATTATTACAAAAGAAGCTTGATCCAAAAAATGAATGCGCATTATCATGGGCTTTTTTTTTTTTTTTTTTTTTTGTTATTATTCTGATGCTGATGCAAAATAAAAGTTACTGAATAAATTTTAGAGTTCCACTTCTACAACAGATTTTCCTCTATAACACTGATTAGTAAATTTTTATTTTTATTTTATTTTATTTTTGTCTCTGTGACTATTTGTTAAAAAGAAAATAATAGAATTCGTGTCCCCCCCCCCTCTTGGAATTGAAATATAAAATAAAAATATGGACTTTAAATTTTAAAATGTTAGGTTGCATTTTATCATAAATATATATGGCTTTTATATTAAATTTTCTTTTAAAAAATTTGTATTTTTTATAAAAAAAATAAAAGACATAGATTTTTTTTTTTTTTTCGAACCTGTCATTGAACAAAACAGTTCTTTTGATTTTTTTTCACTACTCCATCAATTAATACAATAGCTATCCCTATAGTGTTTAATGTTTTATTCTTCACATTTCCGCTGGTATAATGTTACGAAAGCAGTGCCTGCTGAACAAATATCATTCAGTCTACTTTTCATGCAAATATATTTCTTCTTATGCCAAAAAATTTTCCTGCAGTGAAAAATTGGACATTCATTTCATTAACGAAGATTATTAACTAAATTATTTCCTGGTGCAAATTGAAACATCCTCGTGCAGAGACTAATCGCTCCAGTTTTTGGATACAGGGTCAATGAAATTTATTTCAACTGTTCCTTTTATGAGCTTTTATTACTGATCCACATTTTATTTCATTCATGAAAGCAAAATCATTATATCGATTCATTTAGGTATAACCTTTTCACATCTAAAGCTATAACAGCAACATAAATATCTTTTCATAGCTTTATCTCTCTCTAAAAGTCTCTCCTACAAAATTAAGTTCTGTTTAGGGCAGAATTTTAATTTATGAATCACTAGAGAAAGGGGAGAAAAATGAAATGGTTTCACAAATAAAATAATAATAAATACTATCTAAGGATTTCTTATTACTGATCGACATTTTATTTCATTCATGAAAGCAAAATCATTATATCGATTCATTTAGGTATAACCTCTTCACATCTAAAGCTATAACAACAACATAAATATCTTTTCATAGCTTTATCGCTCTCTAAAAGTCTCTCCTGCAAAATTAAGTTCTGTTTAGGACAGAATTTTAATTTATGAATCACTAGAGAAAGGAAAAAAAAATGAAATGGTTTCACAAATAAAATAATAATAAATACTATCTAAGGATTTTCTATCGATTCATTTAGGTATAACCTCTTCACATCTAAAGCTATAACAACAACATAAATATATTTTCATAGCGTTTTCTCTCTCTAAAAGTCTCTCCTCCAAAATTAAGTTCTGTTTAGGACAGAATTTTAATTTATGAATCACTAGAGAAAGGGGAAAAAATGAAATTGTTTCACAAATAAAATAATAATAAATACTATCTAAGGATTTCCTTACATGGTATTTATTAATTTGTTTGAAATTTAGGATAAAATTTATTTATTTTTTAATTTTTTCACAAAAAGAAACACTCGGTTATTAAGGGTAATAAATAAATAAAATTCTCTTCATATTGATGTGAAAGATGAAATATTCATTGTTGGAGAAACTAAAATAGAAAAATATTTGATGACGTCTTCGACATGATATAATATAACATAGAGGATATTTATAAGCGGCGTACAATTTATTTCTTTATTTTTATGAAGGCTTCGTTATTATCAAACTAAATACTTTCATTTGTTTTTACAAACCCAATATATTGGTTTTTACATGTAAATATTTTATAATAGAAATATCTAATAAAATATTGCATATAAAAATTACTACTACTACTACTAATAATAATAATAATAATAATGTCATCTTAAAAATAAATAAAGAAAGAAAGATTGATCATAAATATAACAGATGCCAAACATTATGCAAGTAGGACAATCGTTTTCATTAACTTTTCTTTCTTCATCGGGTATCATAGATTTTTAATTTATCTTGCCAAAAAGTATATAAACATATCCCTCTCTTTTTTTTTTTTTTTTTTTTTTTTTTTTTTTTTTCATTTTCACAATATTTTCTTTTCTTTTCTTTATTTATTTTTAATAGAAAATACTCTTGCATCATGCATTTTTTTAAAGCTTACATTAACTTTGAAAATCTCGGTCTCCTTTCTCTTCCCCCTTTCTCCTTTCTCTTCCCCATTATATGTAAAAAAGAAAAGAAAAGAAAGAGAAAGAGAACAGAAACGGATTCACCTATACAGCAATCACACTTTTTTTTTTCTTTTTAAGAAAGTTTGTAGAATATTATAAAATTCTTTACTTATCATTATACTGATTTTAAAATTAAATACTAGGTATTTTGTAAGTGAATAAAAAATTCTGGGAACATATTAACTAGATAACTTTAATAATGTTAATTAGAAAGAAAAAAAACTGCATTAACTCTATAAAAAATTATAGCAGCATATGGAAATTATTTATTAGGCCCTGCATTTGCTTCCATATTCCAAGAATTTTCATTACATTTAAACCTTTTAATTACAAGTTCATTTATAAAAAAATTCTGTTACCTGCCAAACTATAGTAAGAAAATTAAAATATTTATTACTTGTAGCTACATTGATTATAATATGTTCATTAGAAGATGTACGGGCTATTGGGATATTTTAAGAATAATAAAGATTTTATCATCTGCAATTGCCTTGTTCACAGATGCAACTTTAGATAATTCTATAAAGTATCAGACAAATCTTTGAAAATTAAAAATTTCTTTACTCCCTGTTCATGCATTAAAGTTTATTTATAAATGTTTGTAAATTACCACATTACTTTAAAAAAAATTTTAAATGATCGTTGCTTTTATTTATATTAATATAAAAAATTAATATAGTAAAAAAAAAATATATTATAAATATTTTTCTTTATATTTTAGAGATAATATAAACAAGCATAAAGAAAAGAAAAAAAAAAAAAAAATCAGCTTATATATAATCCTAAACTTATTGATTTCTTTTTTAAATACTCAAGAAATTTTTTTCATATTAACAGACAGTATAATAATTTAAGAAATATATAAACTTTATTAGAAAAAGAAAAAGAAAATACTGGCAGGGATTGTTTGATGTTACTTATTTTATCATTTTAATAAGCCGTTCCATCTTGTACTCATTTTTATTACCAGTTTTTTCAAAAGTGGAAGGTTCACAATACAGTAAGTAAGATACTGAATCAAGGGGAGATACTCAGGAGGCAAATCCTAAAAGGTGCAAGGCGGAGAAGAGACCTCTTTATTTAACCAACCAACCAACCAACCAACGAAGCAATCCATGCTAGGCGAAGTACAGGTCTCCTTGCCTAGCCAACCAACCAATGAAACAAGGCAGGGTGCTATGGTAAATAATCTTGTATGTTACAAGATATTATAAAGTCTATCGAACCTTCGAACTCAAACAGGCCGAATGAAATAAAATTCTCGAGGTTCTAAAAGTAGCAGTTAACACAGAAGCCCTATAAAAGTTATTGTTTTAATTTATCATTAGGAACCTTTATAAATATATTTTATTCACCACTTACCTTAATTACATTTTTACTGGACATGTATGCCTCAGTAGCAACAGTTGATGTTTTAAAATTTAAATTATATTTCAATTTTAGACTACATTTACTGAGAAAAAATTCTGTAACTGACATCTAGAATCTAAATTGTGGCTCTAGAAAAAATAGTTCCATGTCATCCTTATAAATTCTAGTCCCCTTGGAAAGCGAGTTCTAGAAATTCCTATTAGAATTCTATAGCGTTTGCTTATATTATCGAGGGCAAAGTTATTTAAAAATCTCTACAAATAAATAAGATTACAAGAGGCGGGTTTTAGCAAATATAATCTTGGTTTATAACCCAATTCTAAAACATCAAGCGAGAATTTCTTGCAAAACAAAATATTCAGAATATTCGGAATATTCAGAATATTGTTTTACCATCTAGAAATTCTCGATCATTTCGTCTATTCAGTTTATTGGCGTGCCTTATGTGCATAGCTCGGAAATCTATATTTCTAGTTAAAGGATTTAGAAAATGGCCACTTATTTATTCTAGAGGATGGCAGTATATTTTTTTCTCAGTGTTGTATATATAATTATAAAACTTACATGTAATGGAAAAAGACTTATGATTACTTTCTCATTTTGTATACTTTTGAAAAATAACTCAAAAAATTTTATGAACAATTTATTAGTAATCTATACTGTTCACAAAGTTACTAAACTTTAAAATAATTATTAATATTATAGTTATCTGATACATGCAAATTACAGTCTTTAGACTTATAAAAACTTGCATGCACATGCTTTGAAATATAACAATACTAAGTATATTAAAATTTATAGAAAACTATTTATATACAAAATCAAAATAAAAATTCTAAAATATTTTTTAAATGCTTCTTGGTAAATCTTCAATTTCCTCCCTCGATTTAACGTTAATATAGATTAACAATATATTCTAAACATATATTCGGGTATTATTTCGTAGATTCATTGATAAGTTTTTTTTTTTTTTTTTTTTTTTGAGTTTAAATGCTAAAATTGCATACACAAATATATTTAATGTAAATTGTTAAGCTATATTAAAGTAAAACTGTGGGGAAAATTAAATATCAGTGTTAGCAGAAAACATCTTAAAATTTTTCAAAAAAAAAAAAAAAAAAAAAACTTTCAAATTTTTTTTCTTTTTAAATATATTTATTTATTTATTTATTTATTTAATGCACTAAATATTTTTATATCTCAATGCATATGTATGCAAATTTTTATAATTCAAATAGAGTGATTTACAAAAATGATTTATAAGGTTCGGAAAAATGTCTAAAGATAAAGGTTATGAATGGAACAATGCTGTGCTTATGTTCATTATTTCATTATAAAGCGTTTTAAAACTTTATAGATGAATGATTAAAATTATCACCCAAGTTTTATTTTTAAACAATTATCATACAATATAAAAGAAAAAAAGATCAAGCATTAATAATTACAAGATAAAAATTTTAATAATTACAAGATAAAAAGAACTTTTTATATACTACGTTTTTAAAGTTTCTGTTGAATCATATAAACTTGAAAATTCTATGTATTTATAACTACTTTTTTTTAAAAAAAAAGGTTGATGAATTATCCCACCAACTTGAAAGAAAATTATGAAATGCGAAATAAAGAAAGCAACTATAAAATTTTTTAAACATTTATTAATTGAATAAAAGTATTAAAAGAATGCATTGTCATCGTGTTCCGAGCTATTCTAAAAGTTTCAAATGTCTAGCTAGTCGGGAAGTTAGTTAAAAATCGATTGCAAGATGTGTACTGGACAAACAAAAAAGTGAGTTAATAAAAACATGGTAAAACAATTATAAAAAATTTCAAACATTTATTAATTGAATAAAAGTATTAAAAGAATGCATTGTTATCGTGTCCTGAGCTATTCTAAAAGTTTCAAATGTCGGGAAGTCATTTAAAAATCGATTGCAAGATTTGTACTGGACAAACAAGAAACTAGACAAACAAGAAAGCGTGTCAATAAAAACATGGTAAAAATCGACTTAAGTTATCTTTAATAATTATTTAAAAAGAAAAAGAAAAAGTCAGCGTTATTTTAGGTAATTAAATATTATGAGATAAATACGTTTCGTGTAAAAATGATGCTCTCTATACCTGTTCCCCATAAAGTGGAATATATATAGACCAATATAAAATGGCTTGCCTCCTTCTAGATTTCTTTTTGCCCCAGGTGTCCATAACCCACAATCAATAATACAAACAATTCCCGAATTTCATTTTCCCTGAGATATTTCAAAAAATCCAAATTGCTATTAAATAAATAATAAATAATAATCTTTTTGACTTACCGAGTAATTTACTCAGGTCTGCATTGTGCATATCCGGGTTTTCATCTGCTAATCGCTTCCTTTCGCTTTTGGCCCACACCATGAAAGCATTCATCGGTCGACGGATCCGAGGCTCCACAGATGCCGCATTGTTCGCCGACTTGCCTCCGCCCGAATTCCTGCCGGATCCTCTCGATGCCGGTGCGGGCTGTGGAGACAGGGGCTCCTCATCTCCTTCCATGGCCGGGACACTTTCGTCACTTGTTTCTTGTGTCCATTGTTGGGCACCCTCTTCGGGGTACGATTCGTACTTGTAAGGATAGTGGGGGTACACCATACCCCAATTTTCTGAATTGTACGTCACACTATTAAACATTACAATAATAAAATAGAAAGAATTATAGTATCGCACATAACTCAGTTCTGATTTCGTTGATTTTTTTTATGCAAATTAAGAACGATTTACAAAATGTATGATACAATTGGGAAAACAAAATATTATTAGCTTGTAGTCTATTACTCAGAGAGCAGTTATAATTTGTTTAACACTTGTTTATGTTTATGCATAGTTTTTACTTTATAAAACATATTTCATCAAATATCACGTCATAATTCAAAGACAAAATATAAAAATGGAGAATACAGATTTTTTTTTTTTTTTTTTTTTATGTATACATATAAATACTTTCGTTGAAATTATGTAAAAAATCCTAACAAATAAATCCTTATTTCACCACTTTTGATAAAATTTTTCCTGCATGTCTAAATACCTAATAATCCAACAAGCTAGTGCTTAAGATGCTAAAACATTTTAACAAATCCAGGGGCTGTTTAAAAAAATATTAGTGTATGTCAAGCCCTGAAGGGCTTCTGAAGAAATATAAACAAATCGACAGACCTCTCTTACGCTATTCACACACGCAACATATGAGACGGGAATTGATGAAGCAAGAGGTAGAAATCCATTCGGGAAGAAGCGGTAGGGTTACTCGAGGATGAAACCACATGAACGTCGCCAGAAAAAGCACGCCAAACAGCGATAATTTGCCGAAAATTGTTTATTTCTGAGATCTGCCTTTGAATTCTAAAAAGTCTTCTCACCTTGAAATTCAGCTTTGAAAATTCTAGTGGAAATATTGAATGTATTTCGTTAAGGGGACAGTGGACGTTATTTTTTTTTTATTATTATTTATTTTCATAAAGATGTGATATTTTGTGTAGATATGTATTTTAATATAAGTATATCAAGTATCCTTTAAAAAATTTAATACAAATATTAATTTTAATTATAAAAATTTTAAATTTTAAATTAAAAAAAATAATTTTATTAAAAAATTTTTAAATGTTTCATGCGTTCCAAATTTTTATATTTTAACATAATTTTGCCTTTAAAACACTCATAAATACATCATAAACAAAAGATTCTGTTATTTATTAAATTCCTTGACTAGTGTTTTGTTTAGAAATAATTTTTTATAGTTATTTTTTGTCATAATTTCGCACTTAATTGCCTTTTAATTAGTTTTTAATAAACTTTCTGAAATCAGATTCTAAAATGCATAGCAAGTTTTATTAATAAATGGAAAATGAAGCTAAATTATAAATTTCATGGATTTTCATCCCAAAATTAAGACGCATGGAGCATTTTGAAGACGCAAAAATGTAAAAATTTTTGTATTGAGAAAAACGCATTTAAAGTTTATCAAACGGACATTTAACTTTTTTTAAATGTTTATAACTTTTTAAAAAATAGTCGTATTCACCACCGGAATTTTTTGCGAATGATAGTTTTCGTTGTGTACAGTAATATTTGAAAGAAAAAAAAAAAAAAAAACGATTTTTTGGTCGATTTTCGCTTAGTAAACGTCCACTGTCCCCTTAAATGGGACATCTTACCCTTCAAAGAGACTGATATTCATAGCTTGAGTTTAATTTTTACTAACAAATGTTAAAAATTAATTCATTTAATTACTAATTAATTAATAGTAAACGAAAATTAAGGAAAACTGAATTACGTATATTCAATTAAGAATTATTTATGTGTTTTAAAAATCTGAAGCTTCAGTTTATTTTATAAGAAAAAATATTAAAAATTAGTATTTTAAAGAAAAGATTTTAATTTAAAAATGTATTATGAATATATAGTTAAATATTATTTATAAAAAATAATAATTTTAGTTAGCTTTGTTAGAAAAAAAATTTCAATATTTAATTTTTTACAAATACTTCCCAAAAGGTTTGATTATTGCTTTTTTTTAATAGTCTATCATTTTTATTTTCTATTTTTATTTAATTTTAATTGAATTAGAAAAAAAAATTCAAAATATATATATATATAATTGTTAAAACAAATAAAACTAAATAGATAAAAATCTTCATCAGTTACGTAAAAAGAAACAAAGAAAAGATAATGATAATAAATAAAATAAAATAAAAAAGACAAATTCTGTTTACATTCTTTGTAAATAGAATTTAATTTCGTACGACAGGTCTTATTTTAATGTATTCTTCCATATAAAGGCACAAAATAACTGTATTTCCTTCCATAGCATCGGTTATTGCTGTATTAATTTCTTAAAATTCCTTTGGTATAGCTTTAGCATAGGAGCCTCTTGGCTACTTTTATTTATTTATTTATTTATTATTATTTGTCATTTTGGCGATGAATTTAAAATGGCTATTGCAGTTGCATAAATAAAGACCCTGGCGAGAAACATCCGAGCTAATTCGGTGCCAAATTTCAAATTTCGCAAAGAGATTCTATACTGAAGCTGTTCTATTTCTTTAGCAGGATTTTTCTTAATTTTATTTTAATTATGTGTATATATACAACTATATACATATATAAAGTTTGCACGTTCATTTGCTTTCCTTTTCCTTTCTTTTCCTTCTTTTTTCTTTTCTTTTTCTTTTTTTTTTTTTTTTTTTTTTTTGACATAAAAAGAAATATATCCATTTATTTATTTATGTATTTTTGGCATCAATTTGTTCTTCTTCTTTTTTTTTTTTTTTTTTTCCTTTTTTCTTTTAAATATTTTTAAAATTAAAATGGGGGTTTTTCATAATATTTTTTAATCAGTTATATGATTGAACTAAAAAATACAACGTTAGTTAAATATTGTTCTTAATAATACGTGTACCAATTTTAGATAAAATATAATAATACAATGACAAACTTTCAACTTTATATACTTTAAATAAAAACAAAAATGTTTGCGCGTTCATTTAAACGATAATACAATAAATGACGACAAAGCAAAATCGCTGTTGGAAAGAAATAGTATGACTTGCACTAAAAAAGAAAAAGAAAAAGAAAGATTTTTTTTTTTTTTTTTAGTCTAATGTTCCTTTACACTTATAATGATTATTTTTATAAATGAAATAAAAGAAAAAAAAATTATTCACAACTGAGGTAATATACAGGCTCGACTGCATTTTCGCCCCATTCATTTATACTCAAATCGTATATTCCGAGAAAATTAAATGTTTTTTTTTTTTTTTTTTTTTTTTTACGAGAATGTTTAATTTTATGTAATTCAAAATTAATTAGGCTCAAAGTTTGACTAAATTATACTTTTGTAAAATTTAATTTTATTTGAAAAGGTAATCTTATTAGAAAATTTAATTTTTGCGCTGAAGTAATTGAAACTTAATTTTTAAAATTCTACAAAAAAACTTTTTTTTTTTTTTTTTTTTTACTTTTTAACATTTTATAACCAAGATGAATTGCATTCATTAGTTTCGTTTGTCTGTCTGTCCGTCCATCTGCCCGCAATCTAGCTTCCATCATAACTCTTAGAATTTTTAGAAACTGATATATGTTATTCAGGTTCATTATGGCACATTCCGCATTGAAAACGGTATAAGTTACATTTAGCGTTTGTGCACAAACACTCACAAAACTCTACTGGTACATTACGGCTTATGACTGATGTTTCTTTCAACCACATTTTAATAATTTTATACGGAATTATACTGCCATTTTTCAATATTTTTATACTGCAGACAACATGACGATATTAATATATGTTACTGAGATGTATAAAAGCATTTTCTACAGAATAGGTATAATTAACATGAATGATTAGTTTTCTTTTTCTCGTTTGTTCAAAAATATTCCTATATATTTAGATAATATACAGATATAAAGAAAAAGAATATCTGTTATATCTAAAAATTAAAATAAAATAAAATGACAAAGATGGTTTTCATTGACCTTATTCCTCTGTAATTTAAAATAATGTCTATTTTAAGGCATCGTCACACAGATAAAGTAAACTGAAGATCTGTGTGACGGGTAAGTACAGTAAATACAGTTGGAAAGATTTTTTGTAATCTACGCATATTACTTATTTATTTGACGACATCATTTACAGTGACAGTTTCGGGAAACTTGGGCTTTTATTATTAAGAAAATAATTTCCATTATCTTCTTGCATTGTTCAAAGTAAAGTTTACGTTTCATATTAAAAGTGTTGCCAAAATTTAGGCACTTTAACTGCAACCAATGCTAAGTTTTACCACTTTAGTAAATAAGCACATAATAAAAGGATGATATTTACTATTCAATTACTAAAAATATTGGTTGCAGATTACCTTAATTCGGCATTACTTTTTTGGTGAAACATTGATCTTTATTTTGGACAGTGTACGGAAAGTTCCAAATTTTATAACTTTTTTTATGTATGTAAAGTATTTCAGTTTCACTGAAATATAAAAGTAACAGTAATAATGTGTGGCAAAAAAGAATTTTTCGATTGCTATCATTCTATTATGAACTTTTATATTTGTAAACAAATTTTGAATCTGTTGTAAAGATTTACAAACTCACACTTTCCACTATCATTTCAATCACGAGTGCAGTTAGGGGCACAAATTGAAGAAAAACACAATAATTTGGATCACCCTGCATCATAAAATGCTATAAATGACTTGTAACTTGAACATATAATTTCAAATACTATGTATAATATTTGTATGATTTTTTGTGGGAATCACATAATTATATATACAAGTATATATATATATAGTAATATAATAATAATTTAATATTAGCAGTGTAAACATTTGAAATTTAATATATATATATATATATTATTTATTTATCTATTTATTTAAATAATAATATATAATAAGAAGGGGTTTTAACAAAATTTTACAAAACTTTCTAATAATTCGACAAAATAGCAGAGAATCATTATTCTGACACATAAAATGCACACACGTAATTTTCACTGAAATATGAGTATTTGTAGTAAATATTTTTTTACTGCGCTTGCGCGAAAGGTAGAAACTTTTTCCTAAGTTGAAACATTGATATTTTGGGAAACTGATGTCAAAAGATCATTTGAACTGAGTAAAAATTAAGCAAATTATCGGCAAAAGAATAAGCTAGATTTTAGATATTTCCCAAAGTTGAAATGTCATAAGGGGTTTTTCACATGTCCCCGTATTTAATTTAGTGATTCAATTTTTAAATCCACGTTTCAAAACTTCTTCTTCTTCTTCTTTGTGTGTGTGTATGTAAAAAATCTCTCATAGGCTTGTAACTCAAGCGTAATTTAATTTATTTACTAAGATTTGTGAGTTCATAAGGGGTTTTTCACAAATAAAAACTTTTGAAACTTGGGTGAAATTGTTCGATTGTGATAGATATATAAATGTAATATCTTATTTTGAAAGTCACTGATACGTTTTAGGATAATTTAGATTCTGAAGTTCACCTATTACAAAAAGTAATAGAGCAACGTTTCATCAGAAAAGAAAATAATAAAAAATAGTGCTAATTATACAAATTTAGCTATATCGTTGCTAACTTTTGCCATTTTATTACTGCTTACTTCTAAAATTGGCTTTACTAAAAGTGGTGAAACCTAGCACTCTAAATTTCTAAAAATGTTGGTTAAAGCTAAATTGGGACAATTTTTCTGTAAAATGTAAGATTTTATTTTTGAAGTGTAAGAAATTATAGTAAACATTTTCTCATATAAAATGGGAAGATTTTAAAAATACGTGTACTTTGTAAATTACAAAAAGACACTAAAAGCATTTAAAAAGCACTTTAAAATACGTCGTATTCATTTATTAAAACTATATCATTTACAATTTATATATATAAAAAAAAAAGCTTTTCGCTTTAACTACATGACAACTTCAGGTTAAAAACGGTTTTAAAAAAGTTGGTACAGAATAGTCAACTGCCAATATTAGGACGATTCAGCAGCGACTCGTGAACCGAAAACAGGTGAAGAGCTGAAAAATATAATTTAAGTAGTTTTCATGCATAATTTTTATTAAGCATAATTTTAACTAAAAATACTCATTTTATTTAAATGTAAATTTATACTTTATAGTTCAATACAGTGTAAAATATTAGGTGAAGGGCCTCTTCTCTTCACCTATTTTCGGTCCAAGAACCACCGCTGGGACGATTACTGATGGTCACAGGGATTCTGCATGTAACCTTCTGCTTGGATCCCTCTTATGCTGAATCATTCACAGCCATTTGTCCGTCAAGTCAGTCATTGCTAAACCTAAGAATACTGTATAATATAATAGTCTTATGTAGTCTCATATAATAGTCTTATATAGTAGTCTTAGGTTTAGCAATGACGGACTTGACGGACAAATGGCGGCGAATGATTCATCCAGTTATATAGTAGTCTTATTCTGGTGCCTCCTTCTTCCTATCTTGTGTTTCTTGGGTTATTTTTTCATTAAAATTGATAAGTTTATGGTTTTAAATTAGGACTTGTTGTGTTACTTTATTGATTCGTTTGTTTTGCAGGCTGTTAATTAATAGATCTGGTTTCTTTTCATTAGTGTATTTCATCCACTGATAATTTTTTCTTTTTACTTTCTCATACCCATAAGGTAGAGAAAGTATTGTTTTTGGCTCAAATTTTCGAACGCGAGATTTTGTTATATTTACACGTTTTGAGGTCCCCTGAATACGAAAATCATGTTTTTAGCAAATGGTCTGTGTGTGTATGTGTGTGTGTGTCTGTGTGTGTGTCTGTGTGTCTGTCTGTTATCAGCATATCTCAAAAACAAATTATGGTAGAAAGTTCAAACTTGGTATTCTAAATGTGTATCATATAGGGATGCTACAGTAAGCTTTTCGTTAAGATCAAGCAAATGGTTCGTGTACAGGGACAATCAAGAGAATTCTAATACATTACGTCTATGGGGGAAATTGCAGGAAAGTAGAGTTTAACGTCTATAGACTGCACTAAACCAAATGAAACAAATATATATTTTTTGTAATAGAGACAGTTAACTGGGAAATTTTTTTGTGTATGTAGGAGCCTCGCCTCTCCCCCTGGGGGGGAAGTCCCACCTCGAGGGGAGTAAATTTTCATGATGGGTATCTTTCAAAAGAGCTCGCCAATAAAAACTTTGAAAAAAAATCGTACTTTTTTTTTTTAATATTGAGAATAAAATGGACTTTTTTTGGATATTTGGTGTTAAACTACTTCTCTAATATGGAAATCGTCTGCCTTATCATAAAAGATAATTTTTTTAAATAATAATTTTAATAAATTATTTTTTAAAAAGAGAAATATTTTTTAATAACTGAATTAAATTCTATATAAATGTAGGTGCATTAATAAAACGGGGGGTTGAGGGGGGCGGTAGCCCCCTCACACAGAACTAATTATCATATAAAACTCTTCAGAAGCCTAATATGAATTGTTTAACATAGGTTTACATAACAGTACTCGTTATCTTACCTATTAATCTGCAACCTGTATTTATAGTATTAAATTTCAGGGTAAGAGAAAGTCGTGTGAGTGACACACCAGATTATTTTTAAATCTTATTGGTCATTGGTGTTTCAGTGATCTTGTATCTGCTGCTTGGCTTCTACTATGCTTAATAGATCATCTTTATTATATATATATATATATATGTATATATATATATATCCTTGCTTATTGTTCAGCGTTTGTTCCGGTGAGCATCCCCTGTCACCCTGATATATATAGTTGACTATTCTGTACAAACTTTGCTAAAATCGTTTTTCACCTGAAGATGCCATATATTCATGGCGAAAAGCTTTTTACTTATATATATTGTAAATATAGTTTTAATAAATGAATATGATGTGTTTTAAAGTGTTTTTTAAATGCCTTTAGTGATTTTTACTAATTTATGCGTAAGAAACTGCTTAGTAAGAGAAAACAAAAAAGTCAGTATTGGAATTTAATATGGAGAGCAAAGAATTGCAGCAAACTCAGTACTGAAACATATACTCTGCGAAAAAAAATATACCGCCTTCCTCTAGAATGAATAAGTGGCCATTTTCTAAATCAATTAACTAGAAATATAGATTTCCGAGTTATGCGCATAAGACACGCCAATAAGCTGAATAGAAGAAATGATCGAGAATTTCTAGTTTACGCATTTCTAGACGGTGAAACAATATTCTGAATATTTTGTATTGCGAGAAATTCTCGCTTGATTTTCTAGAATTGGGTCATAAACCACGATTATAGCTGCTGAAACCCGCCTCTTCTAGTCTTATTTATTTGCAGAGATATTTAAATATCTTTACTCTCGATAATATAGGTAAACGCTCTAGAATTCTAATAGGAACTTCTAGAACTTGCTTTCCAAGGAGACTAGAATTTATAAGGATGACATGGAACTATTTTTTCTTGATCTACAATTTAGATTCCAGATGTCAGTTACAGAATTTCTACACAGCGTAGAAATTTGCAAACATAATATCTAAGACATCTGAATACAAAAAATCGGGAATATATACATTTTTTTTTTTTTTTAATATCGATCCGATAAGATATATCTTCTACATTTAAATCGAACTAAACACTATAGCATTACGCTTATCTTCCTTTTCATGGAAGAAAATTTCAGAAATATTCAAAGAGTATGAATATATAAAAGCAACAGTGACAGGAAGTGAAGCTCTGCTTTCATGTCAAACTCAGAGCAAAGAAATGTCTCGTGTTCGTAATTAAAAGTTAATTATCTCCTCCCTATTAATTGCATTGTATTAAAAAATGCGGTCTAAAGCAAATCTTGCTAAACAAAGTCGGTCTCTCAACCCTTTTTACCTGCATATTTCCGTTGCCCGAGGGTTTAAATGACTTCCAGAGATGTCGAAGGTGAAAAGAAAAAATATATATTGACGGATGTTTTCGTTGAGGATTGATGGAGTAAAAATCAGTGGAGCGTATTAATATTTTATTTTAGTGGAAAAGATTCATTGATGTTAAATGGTGTTAAGGGCATTCCACTTTTTCTTCGAAAAATAAAAAGAAGCTATGTAATATTTCCTCTTATACAACTGCACAAATATCTTCATCGATTACTCAGTTTGGGACTGAGTTTTAAAACAATTTTTAAAAAGTTTTAACAAATTTAAATATAGAGAAATAATTATAAATAGTTTGCTTCTGATTTTCGAAAGAACAAAAAATCAGTTTGTACATAGAGAAAAAAATTCTTGTAACTGACATCTAGAATTTAAATTGTGACTCTATAAAAAATAATTCCATGTCGTCCTTATAAATTCTATTCCCCTTAGAAAACGAGTTCTAGAAGCCCCTGTTGGAATTCTAGAGCGCTTGCCTATATTATCGAGGGCAAAGTTATTTAAAAATCTCTGCAAATAAATGAGACTATAAGAGACTACAAGAGAAACTATAATCTTAGTTTATGACCCAATTCTAGAAAATCAAACCAGAATTTCTCGCAATACAAAAGACACAGAATATTCGGAATATTCAGACTATTGTTTCACCATCTAGAAATGTGTAGACTAGAAATTCTCGATCATTTAGTCTATTCAGTTTATTCGCCTGCCTTATGCGCATAGCTCAGGAATCTATATTTCTATTTAAGGGATTTAGAAAATGACAACTTATTCATTCTAGAGGAAGGCGGTATATTTTTTTTTCTCAGTGTAATTTTGAAAGTACCAACTCTTTTTCCCTGTTTTGTAATAAAGAGAACTATAAAACTGTCAACATGCTGCATTGTACTAAGTAAATAAATAAACTCTATTTATAAAATAATTGTAAATTATTATTATTATTATTATTATCATTTAAAATTAAAATAATATCAACAATAATAATAAAGCGTTTGAAAAATTATATTTAAATAATGTTTTCTCTCAAAATGCAAATAACGAAATTTATACGTAAAATGTTTCTTAAAAATAAATAAATAAATAAAAATATAAAATAAAATAAATTAGCGAATCTACAAAATAAGAGTTACATTTGTAATACCTGTAAACACTATTTGCTACGGTTATCATTTCGGAAGACACGTTTTTAAACAAATTATAATTTAAAACTTTAAATAATATTTCATTTTTATTTATTTATTTGCTTATTTATTTTTTTAAATTAAAGTACTGCTAATAATAGCAGGAGACTTGGCGTTGGAATATTAAAACAGGAATAAACTACTATGTCAGAAACGCCAAAGAAAAATTATTGTTGTATAAACGCCAATAATTTTTCTTTGGCGTTTCTGACGTAGTAGTTTATTCCTGTTTTAAAGTACTGCTACTAATAAAAAGCATTTGAAAAATTAAACCTGAATAATATTTTCTTAGAACATGCAAATAATGAAATTTATGTTAAAATAATTCTTAAAAATAAATAAATAAATAAAAATATAAAATAAAATAAAATAAAATAACGTAAAATACATTAGTGGATTTACAAAATACAGTCAATAAAATGTAATCAATCATATACAATCAAATAAAATCAATGTTACATTTGCATTATTTGTAAATACTACATTTGCTACGGATACCATTCTTTTAAACATCTGAATAATATACGTTAACTTCATTGTGTTAAATGAAGTGCAATAAAGTTAAAATTTACTTAACACGTTCGTGGCCAAGCTGAAAATTGAAATTTCGTACACATAGAATAATAATAATAATAATAATAATAAAATAACAATAATCCCTTCCCTAGTGGTTAATATAAATGTTACGCGCCGTTTCGCTGTGGCCGCTATACTATTCCGCTTAGAAACTTGATAGCGACGTCCACGCGATAACGCGTGATAGGCCGTTTGGTGAGAACTCGCATCACGCGATATCGCGTAATTGGCAAATAACGTGTTAAAATAAATGCCTTTCGCAATGGTCTGAATTACTTCTGTGTGTCTTTGTCCTTATGCACAAGTCATAAACACTACATACACCAAAAACTGTAGCGCTAATTCTATAGATATTTGTATCGCATTTTAAGTCAATCGGTTGATTTTTGCGGCCATTATCGCAATATAAATATACAAACAGATATGAGATTCATTTGAAATATCAATCTAAACTAGCATGTTGTGGATATCACAAAACCTTCTTCTATATTATTCTATACAACAACGTCACCTACGATTAATATGCAGAAAAATATCAACTTAGCTTCTGACATTTTCTATAAGTAATTTGGTGCAATGGGTGCTGAGATATAGTCAACTAGAAAATTGGAAATGAGTAATAGTAGCTCCATCTACCAAAATATTTTTATAATATAATACATAACTCACATACCAAGTTTGGTGAATTTATACAACAGAGTAGCTGAGATATAATTCCTCGTAAACGTAAAATATTTCAGTATACACTTGTCGCATGATATCCATCCAAATTCAATCACCATTGTTTTACGTAATATCCATCTCATGTACAAGTTTTAGGGCATTTATATATCACGGAAGTTGATATATTCCATCTCTGAAACTGGAATCACACTGCAGTATCTCGGCACCACATGTCGCCCGATATCAACCCGAATTGGATCAGTACACATTGTTAAAAATTATTGACCATTGTTTCACCAAAAAAAGTGGTTCTAAATAGGCATTTTTCGCTACAACTAATAATCTGGTACTAAAAGTTTCACCATTTCAGTGGTGCTTACTACTGAAATGGCTGCACTAAAATGGTGAAATATTGCACCAGAATTTTGGTTGCAGCTAATTAGAACCATTTATCTTGTGAAACGTAGGATTTATTTTTAACGGTGAGGTTTTATATAGTTTGCATCTCATATACCAAGTTTGGTGCATTTATACATTGTAGAAACTAAAATATAGCCTTCACTTAAATGAGGAAATCGCAACTTAACAACGTCACCTGTTAGGCAATACATCCCAATAAGCAATCAGCACCAAGTTAACTCTTCCAACCAATTAGTATTAAATTTGGTTAAATCTCACTTCTTAATTAATAAATAATCATGTTTTTGCTTAGAACTAAACTTATTGTAATTCTCTTTGGCTGAATGAACTATAAATATCATTTCTAACAGGACCCTAAATTAACAACATCAGTTTTATCTACACCATTAACAAAATTATTAGATACATTAATGTGATCCTGATACGATTTGACTTTTTTATTTACATTAGTAATCATTTAAATTAAATTTTTGATACATGAGTTGTCAATGAAAATGCTGAAAGATATTGCATTCCACAATTCTATCTTTTCAACACACAAAAATTTAGCATTTTAAGTGCTAATTACTACATTTAAATAATTACAATTGGTTTTAAGCTAATCAATTTAGTAATAAATCATTTACTAAATACTAACAATCATGACATAAGTAATATTAACAGGTTTATAATTAGTGTTTTCATCACCATATTTGCATATTTTAGCATAATTTATCAGGATAATTAACTATTCTTAAGTATCCTAAATCCATCTAAATTTGCGTCTCTCTCTCTCTTTCTCTATCGCTCTCTTTCTTTCTTTCATTTTTTTTCTTCGGTTTCGTCATCTTATTGACTGTTTTTTCGCCCGTGTAAATTTTAGATCAGACTAATTATACTTATATATATACTATGAATTTAAATTATGATAAGTGAAGATATGAAAGTGGAATGTAAAAACAACAAGAATAACTTTAACAATGTTAATAAACA
Organism: Salticus scenicus; assembly: GCA_963930645.1. Classification (NCBI taxonomy): domain Eukaryota; kingdom Metazoa; phylum Arthropoda; class Arachnida; order Araneae; family Salticidae; genus Salticus; species Salticus scenicus. The sequence goes on from OZ005649.1 coordinate 36,275,631, forward strand.
AGAAAATAAGTTAAATTTAACACTATTCACGCTAAAAATTTCAATTTATGCTGTGTTTTCTTCGTCAGCAGATGGAAAAACAGCTATTAAAAGAACTAACTATTAATAGCTGTGTTCCCACCTGCTGACGAAGAAAACACAGCATAAATTGAAATTTTTAGCTTGAATAGTGTTAAATTTAACTTATTTTCTTGTTTATTAACATTGTTAAAGTTATTCTTGTTGTTTTTACATTCCACCAGTGGCGGCTCGTGACAGGAGCTGCAGAGTTGCAGCCCCCCCCCCCCCCCCCAGAAATATTCGAAAAAATTATTTTATCAACTTTAAAAATATTTTGAAAATAAATATTAATATATTGTATAGTATTATGCATATAGAAAAGCAGATTACTTCGTTATCATGAAAAATTATTAAAAAGGTGAGAAAAGTTAACCTTTTTTAAACGTAATAGCACCTCGAAAATTCGTAAAGGGACTGCTCATTAGAGGTGAGTTCGGGCTCTATTTTGGCAATCCGAGCCCGCCCGAGCCCGAAACATTTTTGAACTGAGCTCGCCCGAGCCCGAAAAATTTTGTGTGATCAGAGCCCGAGTCCGCCCGAGCCCGATATTGAAAGTGGTACGTTATGCAACGCATACACAATAGTAAAATTAAATACAGTTTTTCATTTTCAAATTAATTTTCTTATTACCAATTCTCAATTTAAATAACTATAAATGTTATTATAACAATTTATAATGTCTGTGTCTCTGTATATATGTATATATTTATATAATATATATTTATAGTGCAGCCCATTGTTTAAAACGCGCCTATCGGGGGACAAAAAATTTATCCGAATGAGTGATATAATGAGGCCCAATATAACGAAGGAGGAAGGATTACTGTATAACACTATGACATAATATGCATCCCGTTGAAAAAAAAAGTTCTATTTAGAAAAAGGAAAGTCAAAGCTACTAAGGCTTGCAAGATTATTTTGTGATTTATAACCTATCATGACCTTTATGACATTACTAAATGTGCTCTCAAAATAAATAAAATTTATTATTATTATTATTATTTTCTTCACTAACTGGAAAATGAAAACATTTTCCAGTTAGTGAAGAATAAAATAAACGGAACTTTTAGCTTGAATCCGAGCCCGCCCGGAGCCCGAAGACTTGCGTAAGATTTGAGCCCGATCGGGCTCGGACCCGGGCTCGGGCTCGGGCTTACGGGCTCGGGCTGAACCCTTCTCATCTCTACTGCTCATTCATGCAGCTCCAGAAAAAAGGGATTTCTTTAGGGAAAGAACAGTTACAACCGCCCCTACTCGTTTCCCCTACCAGTTTCGACCATTTGGTTGGAGCTGCATCCGCTGCAGCTCCGATCTGATTAGGGATTTCGGTAATGCTGGAAAAGAACAATTTCCCTTTGTAATCTACGTTTTTTCTTCACAGTTTTTAATGCGGTAATCGCTGTGTTTGATGATTATTTATGTATGAGAGGTAAAAAAAATTAGCATGAAGGTTATTCACGATTATATGAGAAAATAGAAGTCATTTTTATTTATTTTTCAAACAGATTTTTGTTTTATATTACATGTAAATTTCGCACGGTTTTTCGGTTTCTTGGTTTGCCAACGGCAGAAACGTTGAATAGACAGAATCTCAATTTTTATATAAATTTTATTTTAAACATAATATTTAAAATTTTTTAATCGCTTTGTTGATAAGGTTATTATTATAATAATTATTATTATTTTTATCATTTTTTTTTTTCACTTGTATTTTATTCACTAATGCTTTTCTATTTTGATGAGAAGTATTAGCAGTCGAACCTCTCTTCAAAACACGAGATTACTAAATTTTTAATTTCTGACATTTTCATACAACGAAGTTGGAAAGCATTTATAACTTCGTTTCATCTCTCTTTCTATTTGATTGAGAACTTTCAGAAATATGCTCGGAATTTTAAGCATTTTAATATCCGTTCTTTAGATTGACCACACTATTTTTCCTATATACTTCTTTTACGAGGACACACGAAACATCCAGAATGCACTGCTGGCTTGGATAATATTTCAAACCAAATTAAACTGATATATACTATTCAAGCCTTTTTAAATATATCTAAAGAAAATAGTGTTTTAACATTTGTAGATTTTTTTTTTTTTTTAATGCACGGCAATACAGAAGATGTGCAGCAAATTTTGGAAATTCATTTTTAATTATACTAAGGTTAATTTTAGTTTACTGTACCATGTGTAAATTTTAGTTTACTGTACATGTGTGTAAAGTTCGCATTAAAAAAAAAATAATAACAATAAAATGTTCGTAATGTTAGACAAGCATTTCATAATCTATGTGATGTGCAAGATTTTACGTCAATGTTAACTCTTTTAATTAATATTTCAAAGGATGTTCTAAATAAATTAATGAAACGCATCATTACAATTCCACTTTTAAGATACGAGCATTACATTACTATAATGTTTGTGGTCTCCTGAGCTCATTTTTGCTATTTTTACAGTGTTATATGTATGGTGTGAATAAGTGTATGTATGTGAGTGAATGTCATAACATCTAAATGCTTGGTTCGATTGAACTGAAAGCTGGTAGGTATGTGAAAGGTCACCATCAAACGAGCTGTATAGAATTTGATGGATGTGAGACTTATAGTTCTGTTACAAGGACACAAAGAAAAATTCCTTATCATTTTGATTAATGGACTTAAATTTATGAAGTGCGATTGCGCCTAAATGTTTTATCCAATTGAGCTAAAAATTGTTAGGTAGGTTATTGGTAAACATCACGCAATTTGTATATAGTTTTGAGGAGTACAGGACTTATACATTTTTGTACAGAGACACAAAAAGAAATTCTTTATCATTATGGACTATAGATTCGAATTATTTGCAGTTATTAGCGCAAGAACTGTACAGATCTACATAAGTATGTAATCAAACTATTTATTATTATTTTTATATAAATCATTGTGTGTATCTTTTTAATGATCAAAATTTGATTTACAATCATGTATGTATACTTCGTACTTCGTACCATCTTGGAGAAAATAATAGCATCCAGATGAAAAATATTTTGTTTGGGGAAAATTGATTATCATTAATAAATAAAGTTAACAAAATAAAATCTCCAGATTTTTTTTTTCTTTGTAATGAATGTCCAATAATATAAAATTTTAAATCTACGCTGTATCCTGTAATGCTCTGCTTCTTGCTCAGTCTGCGCATATAAAACACGAAGACCCCCGATTAAAACAGATTATTTAGAAAATCATTTTCGCTTTTTTCTCAAATCTTACGTAGACATGCAGCTATGCAGCCCCCCTGCAAAGGAAGCTCACGAGCCGCTACTGCATTCCACTTTCATATCTTCACTTATCATAATTTAAATTCATAGTTTTATTTTTGTATATAAATTTAGTGCTGCTTTAGCGCCTATTTTATGCAAATTGATAGTTTTTATCATGACTGTGGATATTTAAAAAAAGAAGCAGGGAATGAAGCTATTCAAGTTCTTACTGTATTATTCAAGAAATGCATAACATTATGTGATGTTCCAAAGGACTGGAAAAATGGCATCATAATCTTACTCTTAAAGAAAAGAGAAAAAGAAGATATTAGCAAATACCGTCCAATCAACCTTCTTTCAATTTTGCATAAAATTCTCATAAAAGTTTTGACAAATCGCTAACAGAAACAATTAGATGCAGAGAACAAGCTGAATTTCGAAGTGGTTTTAGTACCATTGTCAGGAAAAGTATATCTCATATAGAGACACTTTTAAAAACACGTGTAACGTTTTAAATTAATAAATAAAACACTTTAAAACACGTATATAAGTTTTTAAAACATACATTTAATTAAAAGCAGGATATTTCACTCTGAAAATCAGGGCATCATAAGGAAGTCTACATGGTTTTGCACAATGTGCAGCTGTGTTACAAGTATATATATTATAAATCAGGTTAAAGTTACAGTTACATCACTACTTTAATACAAAAAATTTTTTTAGTTCATTGGTTGGAACCATCCTACATTAACACTGAGACAACACTTGATCACTGCAACTTGCGTGGGAAAACAGTTACTGCAACTTGCGTAGTATTTTCACCTTGATGTTACCACCACGCCAGCCTTTCCAATAGCCATCCGAAACTGACTTTTCCTACGCAAGTTGCAGTAATCAAATGTTGCCTCAGTGTTAATGTAGAATGGCTCCAACCAATGAACTAAATTTTTTTTTTTTCATTAAAGTAGCGATGTAACTGTAACTTTAACCTGATTTATAATATATATACTTGTAACACAGCTTTACATTGTGTAAAATCATGTAGACTTCCTGATGATGTCCTGATTTTCAGGACGAAAAACTTTGAAATATGCTGCTTTTAATTAAATATATATATTTTTAAACTTATATACGTGTTTTTAAAGTGTTTTATTTTTTAATTTAGTACCATTGACCATATTCATACAATTAGAAAAGTTGCTGAAAGAAGTAATGAATACGGACTCCCTCTCTGAGGGGCTTTTGTAGACTATGAAAAAGTTTTTGACTCTGTATCATCACTAGTAGTTTTGGATGCATTAAGAATTGCTAATATTAATTCAGGATTTATTCACTTTATTGGAAACATTTATAAAGAAGCAACAGCCAAATTGAAACCCCACAAGACGAATAATGCATTCAAAATCAGAAAGGCTGTAAGGTAAGGGGACACAATTTCACCTAAACTCTTCAATGCAGTACTTCAAGAATTTTTTATAAAGCGACCATGAACCTATAAAGAGACAATAATGTAACTTCATGAAAGCGACATTAGGAAGAGAAAGGCATAAAAATTGATTGAGAGTTTATAAATCCTTTGAGATTTGCTGATGATATGGTATTGCTTGTCAGCTTGCCTGCAGTTCAGAGGCCACATAAAAGTATTTAAATACATTCTAGTATATATGGAGGAAATGATCGAAATACATTTTCTGTTATGGTTTGTGATTTTTACACTTGCAATAAAGTTGAAAAATTGAAGATAAATGGTAAACAATTTCACAGTTTCCCCTACTATTTTCACAGAAATAGTAGGAGTAATAAATCTTTTTATTTATTTATTTGTTTGTTATCAGCGTTTTAGAATTATGAAAATTTGCATAAAGATGCATTCAAATATAATAGTATTATTAAGTAAACTATAATTTTCCAGAAACTAATTAAGGTAATAATAATAATAATAATAATTTTATTTATGTATTTATTTATTAAATGCTCCTGCTGACTAATTTTTTTATTCCTCCCCCCCCCACCCTAACAATATTAGGATATATCGTTAAACAATATATCCTGAACAAATTTGTATATTACATGGCATATTCACTGACAAGTTAATTTAAAAAAAATGGTATATGTATATGAATGCTGAAATTTAATTCAAATTTTTAACGTACATACAGTCGGTAACAAAAGCGTCCGAACACTAGCAAAAATTCCTATGTAAAAAAAGTACACTTCATACGGTTTTGTTATATACATCCTTATCGAATCCTGTTCTTACACTGACTAAGAATAGGATTCGACAAGGATTTATTTAACAAAACCGTATGAAGTGTACTTTTTTAACATAGGAATTTTTGTTAGTGTTCGGACACTTTTGTTACCGATTGTACATAAAAATACCTTTGAAAAAATTGTATAACTTACAAATGAATCCACAAAGTAATATTCAAATACTATATTTAGAAACAGCAGGTCTACCCTGCAGGTCTAGCGCTGCTCAGGTTGAAGTAGTGCTTATACGATTTGTGAGATTTAAAAAAAAAATGATGTGATTAAATTAAATTAAAATAAAATAAAAAATCTTTTAGCTTTACGACATTGCGAGTGTTAATTATTGAGTATGTACCTTTGAGTTTTAGTATTAAAATTAATAATAATAATGACCATCTTCTGTCAGGAACAATTCCGGTTAGACCGCTTCAAAACAGAGACTTTTAATAGCCCCTTTTTTTTTTTTTTTTTTCTTAGAAATGCTATGTATTTTTATTTCTTATTTTATTAATTAATCTGCATAAATGTTGCATCATTAGAAAGATCTTTCAAAACTGAACATTTTTTGTGCTTACACTTTTCTCTTAATCACAATATGTAAAAAGATTTCAACGAAAGTTTATAACTACCATTGCATTTCTAAAATACCCATGGAGGATAAAATTAAAATGTAATAAAAAATTCAATCATAAAAATGATGGGCTAATAGTTATAACATAATTTTCTTGCAATCATCATAATGTGCTTATCTGATATAAACAAACAGTTGATTGCGACGTCATATTTATCAAATTAGTTAAAATAAATAAGGTTACAAATAAGGTACCTAAGGTTACTTCGTTACAAATATGGTACCTTTCATTTGGCACCTGATTTGTAATGAAGTTTTGATTAGATATTTTAGAATTAATTAAAATATGAAAATAATTTCAAAATTAGACATTTAAATTTATGTTTGTTGGCAAAAAAAAAAAAAAAAAAAAATACCATATATATATATATATATATATACATATAACATGTAAATGCAATGATCCATCTTTCTCAAAATATATTGACAGAGACCATGGACACATTATCACTGGTAATCTCAATATTATTGATAATTATCAATTTAAAAAATTCATGGAATTTGGCACCAAATTTAGACTTCCAGTTAAAACTAGCATTCCACAAATCTTTCAACAGTTTTCTTATGACCTAGATTTATTTATTTATAAAATATTTATTACTCATAATAAACCTATTGCCTACTTCACTCAATGGAAAGTTTTAGTGTTACAAAAAATTAAAAATGCATTATTTATCAATTCTTCAAATCTGGTGTTATTTAAAAAATCTGTACTTCTTAACTCTATCAAATCACTACAGGATGACTTTGTGATCACTTATGTTGATAAATCACCTAATAATTATGCCATTATTTGTAAATCCTACTATCTCTCTATTTTAAACTCTTCAGTCACTAATAGTAACATCTTCAATTTAAATAATAATAACCTTATTATTAATAACCGAAAAATAGATAATTACTATAAACTACTTCAACTTCCCTTCAGTAACTTTAATTATCCTTATATAGTTCTCATACCTAAGTTTCACAAATCTCCAATTAAATTTCGCACTGTCACTGTTGGGTATAACACTTATAACAACAATGCTAATAAAGCTTTACTGGATATTCTAAATCAAATTTACAATTGTACTTGCAAAGTTGATAATTTACACTGTCTTAAAAATAGCTTTCAATTAATTCAATACATCAAATCGCTCGATTCAATAGACAATATTATGACTTTTGACTTGCAAGATCTTTTCAATAATATTGAGTTATCAGATCTTAGTAATATCATTTACAGTCTTTTTCAAGAATATAAAGCTCAAATTAATCTTCCTCACAATTTTAAAGCAGAAAAATTTAAAACACTTCTTAACTTTGTCATCCATAATAATTATATCTTCCACAACAACGATATCTATTTGCAACAATTAGGCATCCCACAAGGAGTTTGTAGCTCCAGTATTATGGCAGATCTCTATCTTTATTATTATGAAAAGCAAATTTGCAATGATGTTGTTCGATTTTATCGTTACATCGATGACATTATTGTATTTTATCTCAACAAGCACTCACAAAATGACTTTTCCTTCAATTATCCCCCTAATTTAAAGCTAACTCAAAATACGCTAACTAATCAATCAATTAACTTTTTAGATCTCAAAATAATCATCGATGGTAATAAACTTTACACAGATATCTATGACAAACGGCAAGATTTTAGTTTTAAAGTAAACTTATTTACACATTTTAATTCATGTCTGCATCTTTCGGTATTTAGAAACATCATCATTAACCATTTATTTCGAATTAATAATTTATGCTCTGCGAAGTTTAAAAACAAGAATATTAATAAACTGATTACAGCCACTGCTAAAATGGGTTTTCCTAAAAACTTTGTATTTTCTATTTTATATCCATAACTATGTCTCTGTCAGTAAAAAAAAAAAAAAAAAAAGCTGTGTACACTTTTGTGTATATCAACAAAAAAATTATAAAATAATAAAAGACAATAAAAAAGGAGGCGGTTGGGTGGGCAGATGTTTGATTATGGAGGTGGGGTGGTGTTGTAAGGCTGGATAGTTGGGTGGGTTTGTGAAATTAAATTAAAAAAAAAAAAAAAAGCAGAAGGCTTGTTGCATTTACTTTGCATTACTATGCAAACTTTCTTTTTCCACTAAAATTTCAGTTTCTTCCTTTTTGAGTTGTCAACTATATTTAAAATTCTAATCAATCGGTGAATTTCATTGTTGCTTCGTGGTTTCATTGTTATTCATCTGCTTTGAAATTTTGCTTTTTTAAATCCATATGGTTCCTGTTCTGGTCGTGGCAGGCTGGCGTGAAACTGGTTTAACCCTACAGGCAAGTCACAAGTCTTCCCGCCTGCCTCCTTCATTCCTATCTTGTGTTTCTTAGGTTATTTTTTCATTAATTTTGATAAGTTTATGGTTTTGAGTTGGGATTTATTGTGTTACTTTATTGATTCATATGTTTTGCAGGCTGTTGATTAGTGGATCTGGTTTCTTTACATTAGTGTATTTCATCCACTGATAAAAAAATTTTAAATCTTATTGGTCATTGGTATTTCAGTGATCTTGTATCTGTTGCTTGGCTTCTACTACGCTTAATAGATCATCTTTATTATATATATATATATATATATATATATATATATGTTTTTTTTTTGTTTTTTTTTTTTTGGGGGGGGGGGCATAAGATGAAATAATGTTTCCACGCGTAAAATTAAAAAATATCAAATTTGCCCATGCATATAAAAAATACTTATTAAAACGAGTCGAAGAAGGAAGCGAAAAAATAAGTATTGAGTTGTATTACGATAAATACGATATATAATATGATACGTTATATTTCACCTATCGTCTAGGGTTAGTAGGTATTTTTGTTAAAAGAAATAGTTTGTTCGTTCGGTGCAACCTGCACATTAGTCCCGTCAGGTACAACTTGCATATTAGTCCCGTCAGGCGCAACTTGCACATTAGTCCCCCTTAAATATAGTGTCCAGCGAAGCTGGCAAAGCATTCGTTGATTCACTACCTTATCTGATTTCACATTCCGTCATTTTTGACGGGGTTATATACTAGTTAAGAAGAAAATTTCACGTGGAATAAAAAGAAAGCAGTAAAATAAATCTCTACATGTACCGTTTCAATAAAATCCTAATTGTAACAATTTGAACTAATTCTGAGAACTTATAAATGAATAAAACTACAAATAAACAATTAATTTAAATTGAAAGAAAAGTTCACACTTTCTTTCATTTTTTTTTTTCCCTCGGCATAAGTTGAAATGTATTTACTTGTTTATTTATTTATTTTTGGCATAAATAATTTTTTTCTTTTTAATAATTTAAAATTAAAATGGGTTTTTTTATTTAATATATTTTGAACCAGTCATTCGATAGAACTAAAAAATACGGCGTTAATAAATTTTTGTCCTGATTAATAAGAGAACCAATTTTCGCAGCGATTGATTGAATGGGTGTAGCTTTGTACAGCTAATCAAAAATACAGACAGATACACTAACAAACTTTCAGATTTATATATTTAAAAAAAAAAAGTTTCATGTACAATTTTTTATTTTTTTTTTTGACATAAAAAGAAATATATATATGTATATATATATACAGTAAAGCACCGTTTATGCGTCTTTTACATGTATACATCCTTTCAGTGAAGTCCCGATTCATTCTTATTCATTTTAATGCAAAAACTCTTCGTTTATACGCCGCTAATATCGGTTATACGTCTTTTCCACTTTACCAAAATTTGCAAAATTTCTCGACCTGTCAGTACTTTAAAGTAGAATTTTTAATACTCATACACAAGCAGCAAATCAGACGAATATTAAAGATTTTTAATGTTATTAAATAACTATCTGTATGGACATAAATCGTATGCTTATTATTAAAGATACGCAATATATATAATTAATATTCAAAATGTGATCATATAATTCTTAAAAAATGTAATATAATACTCAATAAATGATACGTGTAATCAGTACCCAGTCATGTTTAATAGTATAATTTTTCTCACTTTTTATAATAAATCTTTTTTTTTTTTTTTAATTATTATCCTTAAAAGATATATATATATACATTTACTAACTTAAGAAACTTTATTAATTAGTATTTTCATATAAATTTTGCTTAAGTGTCATTAATTTTGTAGTAATCAAAGTGTTATTATTAAAATTTCGATTGTACGTCTTTTCATTTATACGTCCTTTTACGTCAGTCCCTTGAAAGACGTATAAACGGTGCTTTACTGTATATACATATATTTAGAATCAATTTTCTTTTCTTTTTTTTTTTTTTTTCTTTCTAATAATTTTAAAGTTAACATGAGTTTTTTATTTGATACTTTCTGAACCAATTATCCGATTGAACTAAAAAACACGACGTTAGCAAGATTTTGTGATGATTAATATGTGTACCACTTTCGTAGCGGTCGAATGTGAATGGCGTAGCTTTTTTATGGCGAACTAAACATTCCGACAGATCGACAAACTTTCAGCTTCATTTATCTAGACGTATTGTTAAACTATAATAATGTAAAATCTGGAGAAAAATTAGCAATCAAATAACAGGGAGCATTAAAAAAAAAATTTAAATAAATGAATAACTAAAATTTTGAATTTTCTTTTATTCAATTAAAAAACTTTTCAGGCTATTTTAATGTGTTTCTTATCATATATTTCAATACATATATAGGTATTACTTTGTGGATTCATTTATAGGTAAATTTTTATAAGTTAATTTTTGTGTTTGAATGCTAAAATCTAATAATCATTATTATATATATATATATATATATATATATATATATATATAAAGTCTTTTAAAAAATAACTTATCAATGAATCCCCAAAGCCCAAAGTAATATACAAATACGTTTCGAATACATATATTTTTAAAACTATAATAATGTAAAATAAATATAAAATATTTAAAATTAATCAGAAGTGAGCATTATTATTATTATTATTATTTTCAATAAAATTTAAATTTTGAATATAATTTTACGAAATTTAAATAGTTTTTGAAAAAATTAAATCTACTCAATATTGTTATATTTCAACCCATATGTATGTGAATTTTTATGTTATAAGACAGCAATTTCCAAAAAAGATTTATATCGTCCATTATTTTCTAGAATGATATAATGGGAAATTATAGTTGAAACGCATTTTATAATTTATGACAAACACATAATTTTATTTTCTAAGTAATAACCGTAACCCTTTTGATTACGATCAAGAACGATTGTACTGTATTGAAACAATTGTAAATTGCTTCCATGATTATGGCTTCATTACAGATAACTTTGGTCTATTAAATCTGAATTGCAATGAGAAATAAACTTTTCTATGCATGATTTTTGAAGAAAACTAGAGATATATCGAATGAAATGCACGACTGTAGATGATGTTCGCGAATTTGCATAGTTGATGCAAAAAAAGAGAAAGCCAAAAACTGCTGTCCGATGCAATTGAATTCGGGAAAATTTTGCATCGGTATGCGAAGAAACTTCTCGCTGAATCATCAATTCTTCATGGCGATATGTGCTTGCGGTTGCAGTTCTACCGATAAAAATTCGAAGAAAATCGACATTAGTAAATTAGTACAGAAGCAGTTAAGTATATAACGTAGGATATGTAAAATATTGACTGATATTGAATACCTCTTTTAAATTACAGATAATCCATCTTTATGTATAAATATATATAAATAACTTTATAATTTATTTTACCTTGTTACACACATCTGTTTTACTTACTTGTGAAGTTTCACTTTAGTAATATTCGGGAATATTTATTTATAGAACTTCTTCGTTTAAAAACTTATTTTGCTTGATTTCCCCCCCCCCCCCCTTTTTTTTTTTTTTTTTTTTTTTTTTTTGTTTAATTCAATTTTTTAAGCATTTCTTAAAAAATATTTCTGTTAATCTTCTTTGGTCATTTTAATTTGTTCTGTACTATCTATTTATATGTTTATTATTTCTTACGCAAATTTTTATTTTCCAACGATATATTTTATCGAAATCCTTCATTTTTTAATCAAATTTTATTAATTTTTTTTTTCCAGTGTATCCAATCAAATTTATCTTATGAAAAATATTTCTTAAAAAACAACTTGTATTAGGCTTATTTGGCCAAATTAATTCCCACAATTGCCTTTTTTTTTTTTTTTTTTTTTTTTTAAGATGGAGGACTATTAGTTTCAATCTGGAGTTTTTGTAGACCAGTTTTGTGTAACACCAAAAACACCAAAATAAATTAGAAATATCAATCCTATCGTTGCAAATTCAGTGCCAAACGAAAGGGGCGATTTTTCTAAATCTAGGGGTGCAAACAGTTTTTTGACACAACAATTTTTTTTTTTTTTTTTTTTTTTTTTTTTTTTTTAATTAACTAAAGTAAGAAATTTAGGTGGAAACACTTCATTTTAATTCCTTTCAGTTATTTTAAAAAGTACGTGGCCCAGTTTTACGGTCAAGAAATGAGATAAAAAATAAGTAAAAATTAAAAAATGAAAATTTTACAGATTGAAATTAATAGTCCTCCGTACAAAACGAAATTCTGTCTTTGACAGATTTTTTTTTTTTTTTTTTTTTCGTTCCCCCCTACTTTTCACTTTTTTTTTTTTTTTTTTTTTTTTTTTTTTGTAAATTTCTTTTCATATTGCATAGGTCTACATCTGAAATTTTAATTTGATAATTTTGGCTGAACTTTGTTATTATTATTACTAGCAAACCCGTGCGAAATTTTCGCACTTCATTCCTTTTCTTATTGACATTTAAAATTTGAAATTCAGAAATATTATACCAATTTCACCACAAAATTAAAATTTTAATTTTCCAGAAGCCAAATTATTATTAGAACCAAATTAATATTGTATAATAGTGAAACCAAAATCAAAGAAAGGTTTCAAAATAAAATTCGTGGTTAGCGACCCAATTTTCATACTTCCCAGGTAGTACAGTTTTAGTAAAGAACCAATAACACCTTTTAAATTTTTCTCAGTATATTGGCGATGGTATTTTATTTATTTATTTATTATTTTTTTTGGCATAAATTTTTGTTAAAAAAAAAAAAAAAAAAACTACTTCCTATTTTTTTATACTTTTTATAAATGCCTTTTTTAGTCAATTTATAATAATAATTCATATGCTACAATAGCAATACTTTACCTTGAAAGTATTGCTAGATTTAAATCACGCAAAGATTCTGAAGAAGCAACTTTTAGAAATACATTTTTCCATAAAATGGTCTCATAAAACAAATGTAATTTTTTCTTATTAGATCATAAAGGTGAAACAGCGTGCTTAAATATTGTCCATTTATAAATATTATTTTTTTTATCCTTGCGTATTTTATTAATTACATCACTATCGTATCGTATCGTTACGACAAAATGTAATCGTAATTGGTACACGTTAGAGAAATATTATATACATTATTATTATTATTATTATTATTTTGTGTGTGTGTATGTTGAAACTGAAACTGAAGTCGGTTTTTTTGTAAAGTGTATAATTTTTTTTGTCAATACAGAGTATCTGTTGACGCATTTCCTTCTGCAACTCTTCCATTAATATAATTATTATATGGTAACTTTTATATAATGTTTTTATGATTAATTATCATAGTTAACCATGAAAACATACTAAAAAAAAAAAAAAAAAAAAAAAAAACGTAAATGAAGAAACAGTATCGGTAGACACTTTGTATTATCTTCTGTACGTGATAGAGAAAAACTGATTTCATATTCGGTTTCAGCATATTAAAAAAACATATGAATCAGCTAAAATTATCGAATCAAAATTTTCCAATATAATTTTTGTAAAGTTGTATTATTAATGCTCAAAATCTGCTCCTTCCAATCTGGTATAAAAACGTCATGACTATTTACAGTAAACCATATGGAATAAAATAAAATTAAACTGTTTCTCATATTACGGATATAGGTTAGATTTACAACTTTCATGAAGTGAAAATGAATAATATAATTTAATTATGAATACATGTCTTGTTCACAAGACATGAAAACAAGAAATAATTGTAACAATGAAAATAACAAATACTTTACAATTAAAAGCAAAAACTGTTTTATTTATGAGACAAAAATTTTAAGTTAAAATACGTCTAAATAATTAAAATCTAGACGTTTCGAAACCCGTCAGGGTTTCCTCATCAGTAATTACAACATAATATACAAACATTACATGAATACTCAAGGAATTTAAAGGAGTACCGAATATTGAGGAGCCAGTGCGCATGCTTCATTGATAATGTGGAGATGCTTGGCAGTGAAGGAAAATACTCTCAAGGAAAATACGCGATTTATAATTATCAAAACCAGAATTTAGAATTTTTATATTATCGAAGTCAGGAACTGGAGTAATATATTTAATTCCTTGTAAAAATTGCAAATATGTTTATATAGGTGAAACTGGCCGTACAGCAAAAATTAGACTACAGGAGCACAGACGATCTTTTAAAAATTGCAACCAAAATTCTAAAATTGTAATCCATTTAATAGAAACCGATCATATTCCTGACTTCGATAATATAAAAACTCTAAACACAACTATTAAAGTACCATTTAACTTCCTCTTCAGTTGCTGACAATTTCCGAAACGTCAGTAGAGGCCTCCATGTGGAGACTCAAAAAGATTTTGGGTTCTGTGTGTTTCCCGATAGTGAATGCAAAAATTTCCTGAACGCAAATATACCCTTGCAAACTAATACACTTGTTCATGAGCCACATAGAATTAGCTGTATAGTGTTGGGTATATATTCTATTTGTGGTTCGTATACAGGGATACAGCAAAGTTTTTCTTATCATTATGACCTGTAGAGTGAATTTCTCTGTACCTCGATAGCGGCTTCAAAAATGACTTCATTGACTTGAAAATTGGTATACATGTTCACAAGCCACACGAAATCAGCTGTAAAGTTTTGAGTGTATATTCTTTTCATCGTCCGTGTACAAGTACCGACCACAGTTTCTCCTATCATTAAGGACAATAGACAGAATTTCTCTGTACCGCGACAGCGGCCTTAAGATTCACCTGATTAGCATACATATTGGTACAAATGTTTACGCACTTTACAGAAATATCTGCATAGTTTTTGTCATATATATTATTTCTCATTCGTGTACAGGGTCACACCAAAGTTTTCTTTATCATTACGGTCTATGGGCAGAATTTCGTTTGAACGTATCTTATAATGGTTACACTGCATTTAACAAAATGAAATTATCATACATTATTCAGGTGCTTAAAAGTAATTTTTTATTTTTTATTTTTTACTTTTTATTTTATTTATTTTTATTTATTTATTTATTTTTTTATTTATAAATAAAAGTGGGCTTGCACTAAATAACACTGCGCTGAAAAAAAAAAAAAAAAAAAGAGCCCTGATTCTTATTTTTGCTGATTCTTATGTAAAATGACTTCCTTAATCTGAATATGACTCCCATTTTACCCAGTCCCCAACCGTTTTCTCGGGATACCCTCCCCTCTACCCAATTTTTATCACTGTTCGGTAATTTTATGGCCATGAATTTGATATGGAGAATGAAAAAGAATTAATTTAACAAGTAAGAATAGATTTAAAAAATATAGATATAAGAAATGTAATACATAATTTCAGTGGCAAATCCCCCCACCCCCCCCACCCCCGTAAATTATCCCCTTGCCACAAATGTTCATGTTTTAGAATTTTCCACCTCTTTAGCCCTTCAGAAGATATTTAACAGTTAAAGTAATCCCCCCCCCAAAATCAAATTTATAGCCATAAAATTACCGAAAAGTGGTAAAAATAGGGGACCGTCCCTAAACAACGGTGGGTGATAAGGCAAAATGGGCGCCCTATTCGGATTCAGGAGGTCATTTTACATAAGAATTTGCAAAAATGGTGTTGGGGGGCAATTTTTATGCAGTGCAGTGTAATTAATGTGTTGGACCTTACAAATGTGTTTCAGCAATATCACGTAATCATTCAAAACTATATCAAATTTTAAAAAATTATTCAGGAGATACATAGAATAAAGTTGTATAGTTTTTACTTGTGTCTATAATGCTTATGGTTTGTTTACAGAGACACACAAAATAATTTCGTGACATTAGAATCTTATGGACAGATTTTTATTTAAGCGCATTTTAACGCATTT
The DNA here is from genome assembly GCA_963930645.1 of Salticus scenicus. NCBI lineage: Eukaryota > Metazoa > Arthropoda > Arachnida > Araneae > Salticidae > Salticus > Salticus scenicus. The sequence continues at coordinate 36,291,940 of OZ005649.1, forward strand.
TTATTTAAGCGCATTTCAATGCGTTTATGTTGCATTCAACATAATAGAATTACATATATTATTAAGGTACTTAAAGCCTGTTCTCTCTAGAAAAAAAAAAAGTTTGTATTAATTAAATAATTTATGTACTGGACCACATAAAAGGATTCCAATGTCATTCTCTATCTCTAATCACCCAAATGATATGAAATTTGGTTCAAATATTAATGAGTTATAATTTATTAGTTGTATATTTTTTAAATAGTGCATATAATTAATGTGGCTCGTGTACAGGGACACACATAAGAATTATCAGTGCGATCTTATAGACGGTATTTTTTATAAGTGCATTTAAGCAGGGTTACGCTTCATTAAACATAATGAAACTAGTATGTTGTGGCCACCACATGACTTTCTTCTATATTTTCCTATACAAATTCACTCAATAAAAATAATTTATTAAAATTATTATTTAAAAAAAATTATATTCCATGATAATGCAGACGATTTCCATATTAGAGAAATAGTATAATACTAACTATCCAAAAAAAGTCAATTTTACTGTCAATATTAAATTTTTTTTCTTCTTTTGTTAAGAATGAAAAAAATCGATAACTTTATTTTAAATTATCGCAGATCGATGGTTCAACCATTTCGTTTTAAAGGTATTGGCTAGCTCTTTTGAAAGATACCCATCATGAAAATTTACTCCCTTCGAGGGGGAACCCCCCCCCATGGGGGGTTGTCATAAAATTTGGTACAAGTATTTATGAGTTACAAGGAATTAACACAAGGCTACGAGTTACAAGGAAATGTATTTATACACATACGTGCTGATAGATATAGATAGACAGACAGATACAACGGGGGTTGAGGAGGAGGGTAGTCTCCTTAGAAACGTGTATGGTCATGTAGCGAGTTAGTCATATATATATATATATACATATATATATATAATTATTTTAAATAACATGTAATAAATAAAAATGCTCTTCTTGGGTAATGCGTGATGCAAATAGGACGTTGGGGCTCCTGAACTGCAGATCCACTAATAATAATCTACTATAATTAACAAAATTCATTAGAAGAGTTAATTTAAAGTGCGCAATACATTCAATTATTATAATTCCTTGTTTAATGAATTCAAATTAATATTTTTCAATATTGTACATTATAAGAAAAAATATCATCTTATTAATATTAATATTTTATTGTTTTAGGTTGCCATTCTCTCAAAAACTGAAAAAAACTCTATTCAAAAAGAAAAAGTAACATCAAACCGCTGTTTATTGATTGCTTTAACATCTTCAGCATTAAAATCCTGATATTCATGACTTTCTTTACCCGGACGTGACTTTTACTTACCTGAAATGTGACTTTAATTTTACCTGAATTTTTGACTTTAATTTTACCTACGATTTATTAATACTATTTAACACAAGTTGATATGTCTTAAGCTTCTTCTTCCTTGTTGGATAATTGTCTTGTGTATCTTCTTTTTCATCATTGAACATCTTGGGCATCATCTTCTCCAGCTTCTGCATTCTTCTACACTTCGTGCCATCTTTACCATTATTTATTCCACTTTTACAATAATAGCAGCTCCATAGTTATACATTTTCAAATAAATATTTATACAAGTGAACGAATATGGATTTTTTTTTATTATTATTATTAAAATCACACAATCAACTGTGGAAGAAAGTCAAAGATCCTGGATTCGAGTCCCGGTCCAGGCATTATTTTCACTCAGTCGGAAAAATAAAAATTTCAATAAATATGATTTTCTTCCACAGTTGATTGTGTGATTTTAATAAAAAATTGTATTTCTTTCTCCCATTATCTAATGGTGTTTTCCATTTCCTGCGGCTTATTTTCTGTTGAGCTATCTACATGATAGACCAGAGATGTTTCTGCCTAAAGGTTGCCTGAGTGAGTAATGCTGACCGGGGTGTCGGCCTGGATAGCTCAATTGGTAGAGCCTTGAACTTGTTAGTCAAAGATCCGAGGTTCGAGTCCCGGTCCAGGCATTATTTTCACTCAGTCGGAAAAAAAAAATTTTCAATGAATATGTTTTTATTCACATTACATCAACAAAAATCTGCGTTATTTTTATTACTTCTATTATTGTTATTATTTATTATTTTTAGGGGTATAATAGATTTTTAACAATTACCAAAAAGTTTATTTAAAAAAATATATTTTGGATATGAACTATTCTGAACATTTTGACGCTTCGTTTATGACTTTACACATTTTGATTCCCATTATGATTTTACACATTTTGACATTAACATGAAGAATAAAGATTATTCACCAAGCTGAAACTTTTGATAAATAAAATGAACATTAACAAATTTAATATCAAGTGGAAAATTGCTCAAAAATAGAAGAATTTCTCTTCGGGAAATATGTATTCTTCATAAAGCTGAAAATCGCTAGAATTCCAAGACTGTAGAGCTGTCTTAAGCCAATTAATTTCTAATAAATTAATAAATATTATACTATAACTAAAGAAATTTTTTTGATAGTTTCCGTCCTATTGCACGTTGTAAATAGTCAGTTGCTTAATTTTCTTACATGCTTAATAGTTCCTGGTCTTGAACATATAGGTGTGCTCTGGTAAAGCCCGATAAAATATCAGTGTAGTTTCATCCCTAACAGCACACTTGTCTAGAGTGTATCCTGAGGATGTCCATGGGATGTCTTTTTATCCATAGGATATCTTGAAGATGTCATGTGGAGTGTGGAGAAGATATATTGTTAGGGATAAATGTTGAAAATCTGAACTGGATCATAGCCTTTCAGAAAAAAGTCTGTTTCCCAATAACCATTGTGAAAATCATCGTGAGTCTTACTTTCCTCCGTGAAGTTTACGGTAAACAATATTTTTACGTTATGTCATACGTTATGTCACACTCATTACGTTATGTCATAATACTAAGGCTACATGTTAGCTGACCCGCCCGGCGTTGCCCGGATCCATGATAATAACCTTAATTGAACCTTAAATTTGTATGATTTTATATCTTTAACTCGATTTTGTTTGAATTTCTATTTTTAAATAAAGGCATCGCGAAAAAAATAATCAGCTGTAACAAAAAAATTACCTCGAACCGAACGTAACTTAGTCTTGTGACACCGGTGTCTGCGGCAGCACATACAGTCGGTAACAAAAGTGTCCGAACACTAGCAAAAATTCCTATATAAAAAAAGTACACTGAAAACTGTTTTGTTAAATAAATCCTTGTCGAATCCTATTCTTAGTCAGTGTAAGAACACAATTCGATAAGGATTTCTTTAACAAAACCGTATAAAGTGTACTTTTTTTACATAGGAATTTTTGCTAGTGTTCGGACACTTTTGTTACCGACTGTACGTGAGCCGCTAATAACATAAAAAAAAATCTCAAAAATTAACCTGCAACCGAAAGAACCCGCCCGGTGTTGCCCGGGCCCATGATAACCTTAAATGCACCTTAAATGCACCTTAAATTTGTATGGTTTTATATCTTTAACTCGATTTTGTTTGAATTTCTATTTTTAAATGAAAACATCACAAATAATAATAATAATAATAATAATCTGTAACAAAAAAAAAAAAAAAAATTACTTCAAACAGAACGGAACTCGGGTTCGTATCCCAGTGCCTGTGGCACGTATATGCAGGCCGCTATTAACATGAAAAAATTCTCAAAAATTAACCTTGAACTGAACGAACCTCTGACTCGTGTTACCGCTGCCTGTGGCTGCGGCACCGTATAGCAGGCATGCTACGCACGCACTGCAACAGGGAGCGCAGTATGTTGTATACGAACATCACCAATCACCTTGAATTTCCAAGACCTTTCAAATAAGGTGTCACATGATGGTGTCAACTACAAAATCCTTTAGTTGCACTTTCCACCGCCAGGGGGTGCAGTTTGTTCTGTACGAACATCACCAACGGTGAGGAAATACCAAGACCTTTAAAATAAGATATAACATGATAGGATCTACTACAAAATCACCTAGTTCCATTTTTCACCACCAGGGGGGCACTATATTGTATACAAACATCCCCAATCAATATGAAATTTCAAGACCTCTATCACCAATCGCCTTGGATTTCCAAGACCTTTTAAATAAGGTGTCACATGGTTTTATCAACTGCCAAATCCTTTAGTTGCACTTTCCACCGCCAGGGGGCGCACTGTGTTCTGTACGAACATCACCAACGGGCAGGAAATACCAAGACCTTTAAAATAAGATGTAACATGATAGGGTCTACAGCAAAATCACTTAGTTCCATTTTTTAATACCAGGGGTCGCACTACACTGTATACAAACATCCACAATCGACATGAAATTTCAAGACCTTTAAAATGAGGTGCTACATGTGTGGGTCTAGAACGGATTTCCCTCTCAAACTAATTTCCCCCCTTCCTCCAAATCTACTTTCCCCCTTTTTTTCCCCTTTAAAATCGAAAATTCCAAATTCGCAGATATTGATTTTTTAGTATTCGACTCTAGTCCCCATATGTACAATTTCTTCACCGAGAAGTAATTTGAAGCTTAGTTAAGCTCGTAAACGTGTTTTTAACCCGAAACGGGTGGGAAACGGTTTCCCCCCCGGGGGGGAACCGTTCGACTTTTTTTTATTTTTCTCTTCTCATAGCACATCTACAGACCAAGACCTTTTTTTAGACACCTCAACCACATTTTTACACCAAGTAGTTCTCTTAATATAGTGGAGACAGACAAAAACATGTTTCAAATTAATATATAGATTTAAAAAAAAAAAAAAAAACTTTTTCGATAGTGTTTGTAAGTAGGAATTGACTTTAAAAATTTTTCTTTTATATTACTTGTTTATATAGGAATCTTTGCTAGTGTTCGGATACTTTTGTTACCGACTGTACAGCCGAAAATTCAAATGATTTGATACTGAAAAAAATACGCCATATTCTTCAATGTTTAATTTATTACGTATGCTTATTAATTCCTTTCCCAGTCTGTGTTCACAATTGAGAAATTTAATGTTAAACAAACACGTAATTGTAGCATCTTCCCCCATATATACCAGCTAATATGTAGGCTAACATATGCAGGGCTACACATATGTAGGCTAACATTCAAACTTGGTACATTGAAGTGTTGACATAGTATTAAATTAAATGTGTGGAAACGATGGGGAACTGCTCAGAGTCCACCTATGCCAACTAGTTTTTATATTCATAAAAGCATGTTTCATGTAGAATATGGTATTAAAATCATACGCTGTTCGTTTACAGGGCTACACAAAAGAACTAGAATACAGTGGGACAATACTTGAAAATTGGTAGAAGTGCATTTCACGTTCTGCTGTCTGTTATTAATATAGGATTGTATTTAAGTGCACTATGGCATGTGCGCATAAATTTTAGAAGCTATCTATACAAGGCTGCCAATAATTAAGCGAAAACATACATTTTATTGAATGTAACTTCTGGAAATGTTTTACTATATTTTACCATGTCCAGGAAAACTGCTCAGGAATTAAAATGAATTCCTCATAGTCATACCCATACGGTTGATAAAGTATTTTTGAAACTAAATATTAAACTTTTGTTTTTGTATCTTTACACGTTTTGAGATTCCTTGAATACTGAACTCAAACTTTTCACGTTTAATCATTGTCTTTGTCACTTATTACAGTAATGTAAAAACAAATTGTTTCAGACAATTTAAATGTTGTATTTTTAAGCTAATTTAAGATTGTTACAAGCCCCCTCCCTCCCCCCACCCCAACACACACACACAGAGATAATTATATTTCAAATAAACTGTTCCGAAGCCTAGTTTGAATTGTTTTTAACGAAGATTTATGTCGTAGTGTGAGTGCCACCCAGACTGTTTTCATTTATAAAATTACACTTCCAATGTAGATGAAATAAGGTTATTTAAATAAATATATATATTAATTACCTTTCCTATCCGGTGATCAATCAACTATTCCCCCCTCAGATTTAATATTGCAATTCCAATGGAAAAGTTTATGTAACTGAGTAGAAAGAAGATTGTCGCTATTATATTTATTAATTGCTAATAAATACTTTTTCAAGGTTAAAAAAAATAATAATGGCATTTTATTCAGCTTATTATATTAATAGTTAAAAATATAATTCTATTGTATTCAAGATTTCAATTTTTCAAATTATTAAGATCTTAGAAATTTCTAGACTTAGTTTTGATCAGTGAAAGTTGGTTAAATGAAACATGCATTAAACATTGACAATTTTTTACAGAATTTAAATTATGAAATAATTTGGTGTAGTGCATAAATTCACATAGAAAATGATTAATGTGTTGTGGCCATCACAAAATTTTCTTCTGCACTAATCTATATACAGCGCGATTTACCAGCCTTGCACAAAAATTTAATGAACATAGCTTCTTGCATTTTTCGTATGCAGATTTAATCAGATGCTAAGGATGCAGTTTTAAGTAGATGCTAAGGCATAGTCATCTGGAAAGTCAAAGAAAATAAATAATAGCAGCACCACCTGTCGACCGATCAACATCCAAATTAAATCAGCATCGTTTTTTATGATAACACTTTCACATATCAAGTTATGCAGAATTATTCGCGAAAGAAGCTGAAATATAAGCTTATTGTAAATGGGAGAGATTGCAACATAACCTACCATCTGTGGGGGATATATGCAAAAATCTACTCAGCGGTAGATTTAAATTTACGAGGGGTTATTAAAAAAAAAAAAAAAAAAAAAAAAAAGGTTACTAGTCGAATAAAGAAATATTTATTAACAATAGACAGAAAATGCAAAAGGGAATTAAGAGGCATACGTGCCCATCACTTTTCGACCCAATCACGAAGTCTATTTAGGCATTTATCAAAACGCAGAACCAACTTGTTTAACCCGTCTTGGTAGAAATCGGTCCCTGTCCATTGAGCCAGGTCTCGACGGATGTTTTCACAGCGCTGTCTGAAGAGAACCGTGTGCCGGATAAAAGCTCCTTCAACCTCGGAAACAGGAAATAGTCACTGGGTGCCAAATATGGGCTGTATGGGGGGTGACTCCAGATTTCCCACCCGAACCGTCGCAACAATTCCTGCGTTGCTTGAGCAGTATCGAGCCTGGCATTGTCATGCAGGAGGATGACACCTTCACTCAATATGCCCGGCCGTTTGCGTCGGATGTCTTCGTGTAACCTTGTCAAAGTGGCACAATAATGATCTGAGTTGATGATCTGGCCACGCTCCAGGTAATCGATCAGGATAACATCACACGAATCCCTGAATATGGTTGCCATAACTTTACCGGCAGATGGTGTAACCTTAAATTTCTTTGTCGTTGGTGATCCAGAGTGTTTCCACTCCATAGTTGCTTTTTTGCTTGTGGGGATGAAATGATGAAGCCAAATTTCGTCCCTTGTAACGATGTGATTGATAAAGTGCTGACCGTCAGAATGGTAACGCTACATATCTTGGAATATTGCAACACATCAGAAAAGATATGCTCTCTGACGAGATTTCACGCAGAGTTACCCGTCGATCACTTTGAATCATTTCTTCAACTCGTGCCGTGTTGATTTCTGTCGTTGAAAAACTTGGCTTCCGGACATATTGCGGTTCTCGACATCCTGTCTGCCTGATTAAAAAGAGCGACACCATTTCGCTACATGTGGTCATTGCTTCTTCACTATAAACTTCCACGATTTGACTGTGAATGTCAGATGCGGACAAATTCTTTGCCCATAAAAATCGAATCACGGCTCGCACTTCCACACGAGACCAATTTTCTAAGCGTCTTGCCATTTCAATCGTCCTGAACCGTCTAGGAACTTTCACTACCTACCCGCACACCAGCTGTATGAAAAGTAGCATCATCTGTCTCCATTCTGGGGAAAGAAAATTTCTCCACAGCATGTAGTTTTCAAATGCTGCGGCTTGTAACCTTTTTTTCTGATCACCCCTCGTATGTCACGGTCCAAACAAATATAAAATTTAATAGACCTCCAACCACTGGTTCAGAAGACAACAGCGCCTACAATTATTTGGTTAGATACAGATAGACATTTTCTTAAAATGTTCAAATTGTATTCCGGTTATCTCAAACAGTGTAAATCCATCAAAAACTGGATGTCAAAAATTTTTACGATTATAATACTTTCTTTTTATATTGTGTATATATAAGAAAGTAAATATTAAAACAAAACCTGTCTGGAAAGTACTTAGAAAATATTTTCAACAATTTCTTTCTTGTCAACTTTCTTGCAAAGTTGATTTATACGAAGAAAAATAATCTGGTGTGTTCCTCACACGACTCTCTCTCACCCTACCTTTCTTCAATATTATAAAGCCAGATTACGCATAAAGACGTGACATCATTAAGGTAAGGCAATAAAATTCAATCGACTTTGAAAATAATCTAAGATTTAGGAATAGTTTTATTTGACATATAATTCTGTGTGAAGGAAGGCTACTGTTCTCCTCACCCCCCCCATTCAACACTGATGTTTTCATTTATGTATTTTTTTAAAAAAATGAGATAGTTATTAATTTGCCTTGAAGCTTGCCAATTTTGATCACACTTTTCAAGTGCTACCTCATACGAACTTCAAGATACCAAATTTAAATTTCTTGCAGTTATTCGTTTTTAAGTAAAGCTCATTGCTTTATAATAAATGCTCCGATTTTGATTTTTTTTTTTTTCGGAGGTTTTGGCCTGAAATAAGTCATATTATGATATCTTTAAGATCAAAACAAAATACAGTGTGCCTACTAAAATCGATTCCAATTCTTTTAACTGATGAACGGATGCAGCTATAGCCATAAAAGTGGTATGTAGGTATAGTAAAATGGCCAAGCGCTACGACATGCAACTGCTTACTTACAGCGCTACCTGGTAGAAAATTGCGGAGTTAGCGTTCCTGTCTCAAAAATGGTACAAGATTGGGGAAAAATAGAATTACAAAGTTGTAGAGTATTATCGATTTTGTTCAAATAAACAATTTGTAGTCGTTAATACTGAAAATAGAACATTAAAAAAGTGCAATTGTTTGTTCGCAATTTCCTGCACTATAACGTGCCGAAACGGAAAAACTATTCATCGCAATGCACATTTGTACTCTTGTTTGAATTTTACGTTGATCACGTTGTAGCGTAGCAGATGACATGTATGCTATGTAAAATTTAAAGTGCAGTCACTGTAAGCGATCAAATTAATTAGCGCATAATCTCTTTTTTATACATAGACACCACTTTTATTATTATATCTGCAGCCGTTCAGCAGTCAAAAGGGTGAGAACGGACTTCAATAGACCTTTTTATTAAAATCACATTTTTATTAAAATCACACAATCAAACTTGATTGTCTGATTTTAATAAAAAATTGTATTTCTTTCTCCCATTGTTTAATGGTGTTTTCCATTACCTGCGGCTTATTTCTGTCAAGCTATCTACATGATAGACCAGATGTTTCTGCCTAAAGATTGTCTGAGTGAGTAATGCCGACCGGTTGTCGGCCTGGATAGCTCAATTGGTAGAGCCTTGACCTTGTAAGTCAAAGATCCGGGGTTCGACTCCCGGTCCAGGCATTATTTTCTCTCAGTCGGAAAAATAAAATTTCAATAAATATGATTTTCTTCCAATCAGTTTGATTGTGTGATTTTAATAAAAAATTATAAAATGGAATGTAAATTGCGCCTAAAAGCATAAAATAAAAAATTCCTTCGCTAGATAACATAAACATTGCACTACTTTGATGTCGGTGCAAAATTAAATTAAAATCGATATTATATATATGAAACACACAAATTAAATTAAATTCAAAATATGCATCTCAAATTGACATTTAGCAAAACGCAACAGAAAACTACTTAGATTCGAATGAAATAATTAAGATTTCGCAATGAAAACTAGTAATTTCGTAGAAACATAAATACCAAACTGCGGAAGATGCTCACTGCTCTACGAGAATGTTACTAGTGGATCAATTTTATACAGTGGTAAAAAAAAAAGAAACTACGAAGATGGATCGTTTAAGACAGCTGTTGTAGTTATCGGTCTCAAAGCAAATCTGTAAAAATGTATAAATTTTTATTTAATTTTACGTCGAATTCAATCAAAGGTTATGACTAATAGTGGCGTTTATGTTAGTCTGGATTCGGTTCTATTTAAAAAATAAAAATAAATAAATAAATAAAAATAAATAGACGAAAAAAAATTTTTTTTTCCCAATAACACAGAAAAGAAATTTTCAAAATTTTTAATAAATATGACTAAAATATTTTTTTTTTTTTCTGTTTTCATTTATGATTCGAAGAAATTTTTTAGATAAAGTTACTACCAAATTAATTAATTACCGCCCAAATTTGTATCTACATGTGTCAGAAGATACGCTTGAGGAATTTAAAAGAAAAGTCCAAAAATCTCCACTAGGTGGCACTTTGCACGGAAAATTAAAATTAAAAAAAATTAATAAAGAAGTGATTTAGACTGCATAAATGTTTGAATGTTTATTGTTTTTTAATCTCTTGGGGTCATTTCATATTCGTCATTTTTCCGAGCAAAGTGCCATCTAATAGACTAATTTGGAATGAAAACTTTTTATTTATTTATTTATTTATTTCGATACCTTAATGGCGCATTCTGAACTGCCCACATAGTAATTTTGATGGTAATTCGTCCAATAGCTTTGAATACAGGCAGCATTTCATAGGGAACGTATAATTATAATCACCCTGTTTATTGTGTATTTAAATTCCTTTCTACAACAGTCATTGCTTTAAAAAAGTCTGATTTTAATAATAATTATTATTTTAATAACTTATAAATAGTCTCATTTGTTTGATAGCATTATTTATCGTAAAGAATTAACAAATCTCACGTAGTGTTTTTATGCCACAGTTGAACAATAAATAGAATTCCGTTCGAATGATATCATAACATAACTCACACTTAAATTTTTAAAGATAAATATATAACTATACTGTATAAGTTCTGTGTATCTTTAATTACATATACCGTTAGTTGAATACCAGCATTTTGTGATGTAATTACCCAGTAACTAAAATAATTTTATTGAATATATATGAATACATACAGTAAAGCACCGTTTATACGTCTTTCAAGGGACTGACATAAAAAGACGTATAAATGAAAAGACGTATAATCGAAATTTTAATAATCACACTTTGATTACTACAAATTTAATGACACTTAAGCAAAATTGATATGAAAATGTATATTATACTTTTTTTAATACAATAATTAATTAAAAAAAAAAAGATTTATTATAAAATGTGAAAAAAAAATCATGCTCTTAATGCATGACTGGGTGCTAATTACAAATATCATATATTGAGTATTATATTACATTTCTTAAGAACTATGTGAACACATTTTGAAAATTAATTATATATATTGCGTATCTTTAATAATAAGCATACGATTTATGCCCATACAGATAATAGTTATTTAATAACATTAAAAATATTTAATATTCGTCTGATTTGCTGCTTGTCTATGAGAATTAAAAATTTTACTGTGTGTGAATTCAATTGAATCTTTGATCAGTATTCTTCGATCTTTCCTGTATTCCTCCATTTAAGATGCTTTATAGGAAAAATCCTTGTTATTTAGAATGAAAATAATAACAGGCCGTGAAATTTCGCGAATTTTAGTAAAGTGGAAAAGACGTATAATCGATATTAGCGGCGTATAAACGAAGGATTTTTGCATTAAAATGAATAGGAATGAATCGGGACTTCACTAAAAGGACGTATAAATGTAAAAGACGTATAAATGAAAGACGTATAAATGGTGCTTTACTGTATATCCATTTTGTAAATAAATAAAAATAACACGCATATTTATTATTTAAAAAGCTAACTACATATTTAAGAAATTTTTTCATAGAGAAAGCAATCATTATTATAGAATTCTGATATCCAAAAAGTACTCCTTCCTCAATTCGTAAAAAATCTTAATGATATTGCAATATTCAAGGATACTGTAATCTTATTCAGCCTCCCAATTGGTCACGCCTACGATTTCATAATTTAAACTATTGCATTGGTGACTAATTCAAAGCCTTGTGCAATTGTAAAAAATATATCTAAAACATATAAGATGAGATTATTTGAAAATTGGAAAAATAGTAATCATTCCCTTAAAAAAGTGATACCCTTAATTAGGAAATGTGATACTATTATGATTGGTGCTCATCAATAATTGAACAATTTCGATTATTATTATTATAATTATTATTACTTTCTCTTACTCATATATATGGCAGAGAAAGTATTGTTTTAGGGTCAAATTTTCGAAATTGAGTTCTTGTTATATTTACACATTTTGAGGTACCCTAAATCCGAAATACATGTTTTTATTGGTTTAAACATGTCTGTATGTGTGTGTTTGTGTGTGTGTGCGTCTGTTTATCATCAACATATCTCAAGAACAAATTACATCGGAAAGTCGAAACTTGGTACTCTAAATGTGTATCGTATAAGGATGCTACACTAAGCTTTTTGTTGAGATCAAGCAAATGGTTCGTGTACAGGGACATCCAAGAGAATTCAAATACTATCATGAATAATAAGTCTATGGGGAAATTTATTGTAAGTACAGTGTAACATATAGCTGACTTAAACGAAACGGAATGAATAAAACTTATTATGGGCATAAAAGCATGCTTTGTGTAAATTGTTGTATGGAAATCATTCATGATTCATTTACAGGAATACCCAAAGTATTTGGATATATTGCGGCTATATTGGAAATAGCTAGAATTGTAATTATTTTGTGTTATATGTTTTTCAAGTAAGACTAAATTTAAGTACACAATATTGTTTATAGTGTATATTGATTATAGACAATATACAGGGCTACCCAAAATTAAGCTAAATGTTCTTTTATATAGAATATAATTGATGGAAGTGTTTTGGTACATTTTAGTATGTCGAAAAACATTGCTCAGGAAGCAACATTCAATTTTTCATACCCATACTATAAACAAAGTATTTTTAGAAGTTCTATTCTCCACTCTAGTGTTTTTTTTTTAAATAATATCACGTTCTAATGTACCCTGATTACGAAAGTTCAATTTTTAACGGTTGATGTGATATCTGTTATGAACGTAATGCAGGGAATTCAAATTTGGTATTTGGAAGTTCGTGTTAAGTTGCCACTAAAAATTTGATCAAGATTGGCAAGTTTGAAGACAAATTAATAACTTTGATTTTTTTTTTTTTTTTTTTTTTTTTTTTTTTGTATGCATTATAATTGAACGGGAGGGGGGGGGGGTTGAGGGAGTGGTACCCTCCTCCCACAGAGTTTGAAATAAAACTGTTTCTTAACCTAGTTTAGATTATTTTAAAAGTACATTGAACTTTAATACTATCATTCACTGTTCTTTTTTAAAGTTTAATATGCAATCTATCTTTATAGTATTGAAACACAGTGTAAGAGAAAGTCGTGTGAGTGACACACTAGTTGTGACACACATATGTTTATGCTTTTGTCTAATCCGATTACGTTTTAACTTTTTCAATTCTGATATACGTTAACCTTTTATTTACTGTATTACGAAACAGAAAAAAAAATTATTTTAAGCATATTTATTTGGTTAATTAAGAATATTTTTTTTAAGATATATGCAATAAAAATTTTTCATATTACATCATCATAGTAATTACTGAGGTTTTAGTAAAAAAGCATTTTAATGTATCATTGGTTCATAGTGGTCAAAAAGGTATTAGGAACTTAAAGAAGTTTAAAAAAGTATTTACTTTTTGTTCTTTAGATTTTTTTATTAGATTATTCATAAGATAATATATAAATTAGTTATAATAGATGTAAAGTTCGCGAAAAAGTCAATCAAAATTAGCGACAGTACTCTGCAAAATTCTTCCTTGAACAAAAACAGGTACATCCTACACGTAGCGTCTAGTGCCATATAGTGAGCTTACAGTGAGGGTATATATGTTCGATTCTTATAATTACTTTTGACATTTAGTCCATAACTTTGATTTTATACGCTTTTTAATCTAACGGTAATTAAAAAAACTCTAGTATATGATAAAGGGTTAAATAGACTTATAATAATTATATATATATATATATGTTCTTTAGAATTTCACATCCAAACTGTACATTTAAATATAATCTTATTGTTTTTATTATAAGCACTGTTGCAGTGTTCCTAAGTGATGAAGTAATGAAGTATTTATTCTGTAAGAAATTAGACGCCATCGCCGAGCTACCTGTCACAGATTTAAGGTAATATGCACGATGGTGTTCATTTAACAAAATAAAATTCATGATGCATATTTAATTATCTTCAAAGTTTAAAAGAAACGTATGAAATAATTAACTTATATCCAATAATTCAAACAAATATTCTGTAAAATGTTACGATTACTTATATCCATTTTGATGAAATGGTAAAATGTATATACAGCAATTATAGAGCAATGTAAGTAAAATGTATATAGAGCAAGTAAATGTATATAGTGTAAGTAAAATGTATATAGAGGAAGTAAATGTATATAGTGTAAGTAAAAAGTATATAGAGTAATGTAAGTAAAATGTATATAGAGCAATTCCAAACAAAAGTACGTTACAGTCATGTTGCTCTTGTAAAACTCGTTCTAAACTGGTTTCTTGTAGCTGTCACTAAACTTTCTTCTATACATCATTCGATATAGCAGCACACCTATCAATTTACATGCACATCAATTCGATTTCTAGCAATAAAGATTTTACTTATGAAGTTAGATGATATATCGACTAATGGATGTTGAGATATAGCCATTTGGAATATCGTTGAAAAAAAACAATAGAAGCGCTATCTGTCATCCAATATGCACAAAAATTGAATCCATATAATATTTCATAATATCAATATCGCATATCAAATTGGGTCCATTTTTATATCATAGAAACTGAGAAAGAGCTCTTCCCTAAACCTAAACGAGGAAGATTTCAGCATGATCGCGTCACCAAATGTAGTGAAATTAAATCAGCATAGTTTTTCATAATTATCATCTTACGTACGCTGATAGTCGAACTTATGCACTATAGAAGCTGAGATATTGCTTTCCTGTAAACGAAGTAAATTTCAGCATTTCAGCACTCGACCAATATGCACACAAATTCAATCATCATAAATTTTTATAGTGACAATTCCAAATATTAATTTTTGTCGACTTATCCGTTCAATAAGCAGATATAGCTTTCCCGTAAATGAGAGAATTTGCAACATAGCAATGACAACAGCTGAGTGTTATGGTTTATGTGAATGTCAAACCAAATATAAAGTTTTGTAGAATTTGTCTATTGGTTCATGAGAAACTGCGCCCACAAAATTTTGATAACATACAGGGAGACATTTTTTAAATAATGACCAAACTGTGTTCAAGGTATCTCAAAACGTTTAATTTCTTCAAATACCGGAAGTCGAAAAATTTCACGAATCCAGTACATTCTTATTTATACAGAAAAAAGCCTTCTGTTTGGAAAAAAGAAACAGTCTTATCAAATATAGGTTTAGAAAAAGATTTATCGGTTGATTTTTTTTTTCTATTAAAACTCGTTACACTCATTTTTATAAAATGAAAAATAAGTAGGTTTTGCGGGTGCAAGAATAAGGTTTAATGGGTCTAAGTATACCTACAGTTATATGGTTCACAACATTAACCTCAAATGTTCCATCACAGGATTTACTTTGACAATTTTTCTTTTTAATGAGATACTATTAGTATTTACACAAGAGAACTACTACTTGTAACAGCTTCCTCAATATCTATTTTTCTATTATATAATTCTGATAAAGATGTCCTCTAATTTGTTGCTAATCGCTTCCTAGGCCATTTATCACTTTTAGTTGGAAATCTTACCATCCCCATCGTTAACGAAGCAATATTTAGTCTCTTTGGTTATTAATTTTGACGGCCGTTCTTTCTTGGAAAGCCTGTTCCCAACCAAAATGACTTTAGGGGAGTATAAATCATCTTCATCTAGAATCATTACAAGAAAACTGTTCAAGAATCATTAAGCTTTTATCGTAAAAGTTAGTAAGTCAAAGCTGTAACTGGCGGCTTCGAGTCTTTTGTATTAAGATAACAACCACAACTTTATATCAATAAAGATAAACTCGTTATTCCCACCCAAAATCTCGATATATTGATATTGGTATTATGCTGGTGTTATTTTACAAATGTTAATATTTGGACGTTAATTTTAATGACGGTCTTTTAACTGTTTAGTTTATGTGGCCATAGCCGTGGGTTAGATATTTTTTGCAAATGCGCGATATCATCAACTTATTTTTACTTTCCGAACATACATATGTAAGGAATGTACTGTAAAAATGAACAGATGTACTGAATGTACTGATGTCAAAAATCCGAATTTGAGATTTTGATGTTTCTACACGTTTTGAGGTCCTCTGAGTCCGTTTTTACTATTTTTACGATGGTATATGTGCGTGTGTATGTATGTATGTATGTATGTGTGTGTATGCAAGTGAGTGAACACGCTAGAGTCTAAACGCTTTGCTCGAATGAGATGAAAGTTGGTACGCATGTTGTAAGTCGCCGTAGCACGAACCCTATTGATTTTGATGAATTTAGCACTTACGGTTTTTTTACAGGGACACCAAGAAAAATTCTTTATCATTATGGCCTATTGGACCAAATTTTTAAAAGTGCGATAGCGTCTAAACGCCTTATTCAATTGAGCTAAAAATTTATGTGAATATTATGAGTCACTGTTGCACTAACTACAAGCAAGCATTTTGGTGAATCTAGCATTTATAGGTTTTTACTGGGACACAACGAAAAATTCTTTCTTATTATGATCTATGGGCTCAAAGTTCAGTAAAACGTCGTGTACTATATGGAGAAAAATTATCATAACTCTATTATGATTTTCTGTCTTTTGTTAATTTAACAACTCCTCTTTCTTTATCTACAAAACCGTTAATTATTCAATGTTCGGAAAGTCGATTGAAGTCACTCCAGATTTTTTTAAAATAAAATTGGTGAAATGGAAAACTTATTAGAACAATTCAATGAATTAACCACTGTTAAATATAAACTAATATGCCCGTTTTGCCCGTTTTGCTAATCACTATATTTAAATAAAACTTAGAAAAAGAAATAATAATAATAATCACTAGTTCTATATCACTTTAAAAATAAAAATGGATCCCCACCCCCAAGAACAAGAACAAAAATTTCATGCATATTATTAACATTTTCGAACTGCGAGTACGTACTCGTTTAACCTTCAATGCCCTTTAGCTACGTTATCACATAATGAACATACAGAAAGACAGAAAGACAGACAGATAAATAAATTGAATGCATAATCACTCTTAAACATTGCTGAATGTGTTAAAAATTCTTAACATAAGCGGAAATGCAATTCTAGCAATTTACAATGGGTAGCCCTTAATGTATCTAAATATTTCAGAGTAGCCCTGTAACTCTGAATGCTAAACACATCATACTGTACACAAAACACTGTTTTAGCATATTAACAGTAAATGTCAATTTCATTATGATTTTTGCAGTCGGAGGTTATATAAACGCGATTATTTATTTAAAAAATCTCTCATAAAACCCAACGCCCTGGCATTTTTTGGGGTATCCCTATACAGAAAACACACTGTAAAAAAAAATCAGGAACGTTCCTGGGAAATTTAGGGCTGCTAATGTGCCTAATTTTTACCAGTAACCTTCCTGGAATTAACAAGGAACCTTTCTGAAAAATTCAGAAACCGTCCCTCTAAAAGTCAGTAACATTCCTGGAATTAACCAGGAACCTTTCTGAAAAATTCAGAAACATTCCTTCTAAAAGTCAGTAACCTTACTGAAAAATTCAGAAACATTCCCTCTAAAAGTCAGTAACCTTCCTGGAATTAAAAAGAAATCTTTCTGAAAAATTCAGAAACTTTCCCACAAAATATCAGTAACTTTCCTGGAATTAACCAGGTATCTTTCTGAAAAATTCAGAAACGTTCCCACTAAAAGACAGTAACCTTCGTTTAATTAACCCGGAACTTTTCTGAAGAATACATAAATCTTTTTCACTTAAACTCAGTAACATTCCTGGTAAAAAAGCAGGATGACTATATATTTCAGAGATGTACCTGAAGAATCATTTTGATTTTGACCAATACATAGTTCACAATTTAGTTAGCTTAAAAGTTTTGCAAGGTAATTTTTGTTTATTTCACGAACGTTTTAAAATATATAACACACAGATATGTATATAGTTCATAAATGCAATATTTATCTTAAAATTTTGTACAGACTAGTTTGATAGTAAAATGAAATATGTTTAACTATAATCATATATATATTTTTCCTTATAGAATAGATATTTAAAAAAAAAAAAAAAAAAAAAACTTAATATATGATTTTTTTTTTATTAAAATTGTTATCAAGTCAAATATTTTGAAAATTCATTAAATATATTAAAATTCTGAAAGAACATGCCAGTCTTTCAGCCTCTCCTCATGTGACAAGACAAAATTTGGTTGTGGGCCACCCTTCGCCATGGCAGAAAATGGTTGCCCCTCTTTTACTGTGACTGAAAAATATTGTGTACTCCCTCTTAGAAGGCTTTTAATATTTCACCACTTCCCCCTCTACACAACATTTGCGATTATAAAGAAATATAATTTTGTTATCTATGTAATGATCGCCGAATATAAAAGTTGTACATTTTTGCTTTAATTTTTTTTTTTTTTTTTTTTTTTTTTTTTTACAAAAAATCAGTGCTTGTATATGACAAGTATTGGGAATACAAAGGTGAAGACATTGTTTTTAGAAAAAAATTAAAATAATTAACAATCAAACATTCCTTAATACCCAGTTCAAAAGTGTATGATGAACATTTTAGTGTTTCTGTAATTACAGAAAAAATCATTTGTATTCCCAATGCCTTGAAACTATAATACATTCTAAGATAAAAAGCCACTCTAGAAGCATTAACAGAATATGAATTCACATTTTTCTTTTAACATTATTATTATTATTTTTTAATATGTTAAAAATCTAATACCATTTTTTTAAAAGTTTTAACTTTACTCAGCTTTTCCCTGAATTAGATAACAGTATAAGAAACTATTTGATCCTTAAAAGTGCTTTTACCCCCCTTATTTTTAATACTCAAAAGAGTCTAAAGCTATGCCTTCCAGTGCATAATAACACACTTTCAGTTTTTTCCAACATTGAGACCAATTCATTACCAATTTATATATATATATATATATATATATATATATATATTGGGAGGGGGGGAAAGGGGGTGTTATTGAGAAATTATCACATTTTAAAAATCAAAAATTTTGCTTTTTTAAAATGATACATTAAAATTTCAATAATTTGTATGATATGCAAAATTGTTAACAGTTTTGTAAAATTTGTTG
The DNA here is from genome assembly GCA_963930645.1 of Salticus scenicus. Taxonomy (NCBI): domain Eukaryota; kingdom Metazoa; phylum Arthropoda; class Arachnida; order Araneae; family Salticidae; genus Salticus; species Salticus scenicus. The sequence goes on from OZ005649.1 coordinate 36,311,345, forward strand.
TAATGATTTGACTAGAAATGCCGTTAAGTTGTTGGCAGCAAAAAAAAAAAAAAAAAAAAAAAAAAATCGTATCCATCAGATACACCAATATCAATTGTAAACATTAATAAAATACATAAAAAAAAAAAGAATTTAAAGGAGAAAGTAGTAACATTAAATCAAATTCTTTCCAAAACAAAAGAATTCTCTCTCGGACTGTGTAATGTAGTTATTGAAAAAAGTAATGATATTTGTCAGATAAGGCATGAGTAACAAAATATTAAACAAGTGTTCATTTTGTAACCAATTTCAGTACAATGTATCATAAAATTTCCTTAATTGGTATGGGAAAAATCTCAAAGTTCTACTATGTTTTTAAAGAAACTGCAAGTGTCTTCAGAAAGCAATCAGTTTTTTTTTTTTTTTTTTTTTTTTTTAAATCAACACTAAAGATTAAAAAAAAAAAAAAATCATTGACACAAAATCTTTAATGTGTTAAGGTGGTTCTGGAAGTATACATGCCTAAGTAGATATTTATTTTAAAATGTTATAGATTTTTAGGGCTTTGACACACATTTGGCATACTGTTTTTTCTTTTTTTCATAGAACAAATTCTTGGGGGGGTGGGGGGGAGACAAACCATTAAAACCTAGTGTTGCATTTTTGCAACACTTAAAATGTTCAAGGTTTATTATAACTAATAACAGTAGTTTTATTGAAAATTTTATGTTACAGAATAATTTTTAAAGTTGTATTTGAAAAGGAATTCTCCCAGTAAATAATGATGAATAGGCTACTTTTGTACACAACCCTGATTTCATTTAGTTACTATATGCACCCAGTTGTCAGATTACATAATAATAGCTTCAAATATGGTAAAAAAAAAAGAAAAAAAAAAACTGAATTCTAGTGATGATTTAGTGAAACTTTATTCCACTTAGTTAGGATATTAAGATACAAAGTAAACATTCAAATAATTTTTATTTACAGTTAAAAATACATAATATGAGCAAGATACCAACATTATTCAGAGCAAAATGTCTATTATCAAATTTATTCATACAATCTTCTTTACAATGATACATATGTTTATTTTACATACTTGCCAACAAAATTCACAAAAAACATTCAGTTTAGAAAATACGTTATACAAATATATAAAATAAATGAATTATATATAAAAATACTGCCAACTCAATAACCTTGTTTAAAATAATAATCCAATAAATATAATGAAATTAAAGACAGTCAATTATGTTTTGAACTATATACGAAGATATCAAAATAATGGATTATGCATAAAATATTGCTCACTCTGTAATAAATTAATCACGCACTGATTAAGTTTAATAAAGCAGCTTCTCTAGTATATTATCCAACAGTTGTTAATATAAAAATCAAAGCACATGCGACACACGTGAAAACAGATACGAACGATACGAAGCCAAGATGGCGATCAACTGATATCAAAGATGTTGACACGCAAAAGAAACACGTACTTACTGAATTCAGGAAATTTTTCGCCCGGAAACTTATTTTTCCCAGGAATCTGAAAAAAACCTGTGAAAACCAGGAACGTTGCTTGAATTAATGCGTAACGTTACGGAATTTTCTTACAGTGCAGTTATACAAGAACTATTAATGTCATTTTAACTAGGAAACATTCCATAGTGAACTTGAATATAAAATATCATTTTGAAGAAATTCTGAAAATATTTACGAATATTGGAGGCAGGCAGACGGACAGATAGACAGACGAACAGTCAGATAGGCATACGGACTTAATCAAATCATATTCTCTCATTAAACATTGTTAGAAAGTCTTAAAATGCTTTTAAAAAAATGAAATTGCAATTATAGCTATGTCTTCATATAGCTCTTAATATATCCGAATATTTTTGTGCGACTCAATAAATCTTAATGCTAATTGTACGATATATTATGAAAAGCATTCTTCGTGCATATGAATAATATATTTCAATTTCATCGAGATTTGTGCAAAATAAAGTTATTAAAATATGGTTTATAGAAATACCTCTCATAGAGCGTAATGCTTTGTAATTAGAGCGTAATGCAGTACTTTCAGGTGTGAATGTGCACTGACTAGTGGTGGTATTTACTCCATTTTTAATACAGAACATCCGATAGTGAACTTGAATAAAATATATTAGTTATATTTTCGGGAATTAGCGCACGGGCGGACAGGCAGACAAACGGAAAAAACGAAGTCATAATTACTTTTCAACTTTGTTGGAATCAATCAATCCCACTGAAATATCTAAAAACCTCGTTTCGGACAAATTACATATAATTTTGGGTTTTAAAATTTCTGTAACCTAACTCGCTGCCACTGGTTGTGTATTTCGTCGCCCAATCACTCCAGACAGTTGGTGCTGCTACAGCCGCTGTAGTTATTTTTTTAACAGTATACTGTGCCGCTTATGTTGTACTCAATCGAGTTTTAATAGCATGATTAAAGCTAATTATCTTGTGTGTGCTTGTGTGTGTGTGTGGGGGGGGGGGGGTAATTTGCCTTTTTAAATTTATTCTATTTATTTGTATTTTTTGCCAAACATACTTTTATTTTTTTTTACGAGAGAGTTTCGGCCATTAGCGGTTCCCTATTTTTTAATGAATCATTCTTATTAATGAATCACTAACATTAATGAGCTCATGGCCTTCAGCTGTGTTATTCCCAACCGTGCTATATCGACTCCAGGTCCTCACTCATCACTACATGCGGCAACGCATACCCACGCAAAATACACCGTCCGACCCCTGTAATATTTTCATAGCTTTGAAAACATGCGCAATCAATTAATCATTCACTAAAACCTTAAAATACGAGTTTTACATATTGTAGCGCTATTTTATAATTTATATTTTTTTTCCCCATCTGCTTAATTGTCTTTGCTCCTATCCCCTCTCCTAATAATTTTACACTTTCGAAGTATGCTCAATCGATTTTTCGATTAAAAAAAAAAAAACTCATTACACGAATTTTCAAGGCAGAATTGTTCTATTATATATGTTTTTTAAATCTGGCTCCTAATAAGTTTTCACCTTCGTAAGTATGCATAATCAATCCTTTACTATCCAAAACTCTGTATCGTGAATTTTCTAGATCGTAGTTCTATTTTTATAAATTTTTAATTTTTTACTCCCCCCTCATATCTGCCCCTTCTAATATTTTTGCACGCAATCGATTCCTTAGCCTCAAAAACTTTAAAGTATGATTTTTCAAGACTGTAGCACACTATTTTAAAATTTTTATTTTATCCCCCTCCCCCCTTATTTTTTTTTTTTTTTTTTTTTTTTTACTTTTGGAAGTATGCGCAATCGATATCTCACCCCGAAAAATCATAAAACACTAATTTTCAAAGTCCCATTTCTATTTCAAAATTTTTAAATAATTGTTCCATTCTTCGTCTCCTATTAATTTTGGATCTTTGAAAATATAATTTTATTCGTTTCCTTTTTCAATATTTAATTAATTAAAAGTTTTTAATTAAAAAATGGAAATTTTCAAAACAAATTTTGCCATTTTTTATTAAAAAATAAATGAAATAAATAAAAAACTATCCAAGCTTTAGGCGAATAGATAAAGGATAACTCTGCATTTCATTAAAAATTCCAAAACTCTATAGCGATATATTTGATGACAATATATTAACTTGGTAGTTTTCTTTCTTTCTTTCTTCTATTTCCAATAGGAAAAAACATTGGATTTGTAAACATTTTCGACCTCGAATATTTGATATATTTGCATGTTTAGTGAGATCCAGTATACTGTTTGATCAATTTAAAAAATATATATCTGACAAGGAAACATTCAAAAGGTGTCATCTTCAAAAAATATTGAAAAAAAAAAAAAAAATTGATTCTACTCTTCATAAAACACCAGAAAGTGAAAAAATTGTCGGCTGAAATGAATTACAGCGAAAACAAAAAATTACCAAAATTAAGCATATTTGGCGATTGCACACTGTTCGGCGATTGATTTTGAGTACTTGGCGGAGAAGTCCGGAACTTATCGCCTAACAGCGCTAAATTGCCAAAAATGCTTAATTTTGATAATTTTTTGTGGTCGCTGTAATTCATTTCAGCCGATAATTTTTTCACTTTCTGGTGTTTTATGGAGAGCAGAATCACATATATATATTTTTTTTTTCAATATTTTTGAAGACGACCTTTTGAATGTTTCCTTGTGAGTAAAATAAAAATTTTGTGGCAGTTCTAATGCAAGATTTAATACAGAATTTCATACAAATTTGTGTAGTTGCACTTTGATATAAATAAATGCCTATCAACTTTTGGTGCAAATCGCCAAACAGGTAACGCTGTTGATATTTTCATCGCGTATGGGAAGGTCTATATCTCAATTTCTACAGCGTATACGAGTAAATCACCAAACTTGATTTGTGAAATTGAAAATTTCAAAAAGAACGTTGACTAAATTTCAGTGTATATCGGTCAACAAGCTTTTTTCATGTGGTTACAGTTCAACAGCTGTAGGTTAAAATTGTAGCAAAATGCATAAATAAAAACTGTATTGTGAGAACTTAGGAATAAATGTTTTTTCATATTAAACGATAGGTTGTACTTTTGGATAGAATGGTACGAAAGAAAATTTTGTAATGACCATAACATACTATTATTTATTTTATTTATTTATTTGCTGAAGAGTGTCTTGTAATAAATATCTTTTCAGATGTATAGCAACTGCTTCTAGATATTGAATTGGTCATACAACGCTTTTTTTTTTTTTTTTTAGTTATCTATGACATCTAATCTTATAACAAAATTGAACATGCATGCGTATATTTTTCGGTTCGAAAATGAAATTTGCTTTTTATTCTTGGTACACTAATCAACAAATATGATTTCAATAGTCTTTCCTTCATTTTTTGCTGATATTGTACTTTAATATACTGAGTAATTACAGAATACATTGTGTATAAAGATTTTTTTTTTTTTTTTTTGTAGCAATAAAACGAATGATTAAGTCAAATCAAATTAGGCGGGTTTATAAAAAAACAGTTTTTTTTTTCTATGCCGTTTCAGGAGACAAAAAGTAATGCTGGAAATAAGTTTAACCCTTTGGAGGGCAGTGGGGCATTATATTCTAACTAATTTTAATTCCCAGCTGCAAAAACCTTCTCCTGAAATTTTTTTACAAAGTTTTACTTGTATAAAGAAGGAAAACTACATTAGTTTCTCTTCAATAATATACCGTGAATCTCAGGGAAAATATTAAAATGGTAATAAATTTTCCACGTCTTGAATTTTTTTGCACATTTTTTTTGTGCATCGATGACATGTTAAAGTATCTCTTCACCAATACTTCATTAATTACTATTATGACGATATGCATAAATTTAATTTTTTTGTCTGTACACTGTTAAAAAAATGCAGAAAAAATACAGAAAATCTCTGTAATTTCAGAAAAAAAGACGTAAATTACGGAAAAATTACGTAGACAAAACGTATTTTACGACTTTTTTTCTGAAATTACAGAGAATTTCTGTATTTTTTCTGCATTTTTTTAACAGTGTATCTTTAGAAATTGCTCTTAAATAACTAAAAAAATATTTGAAAAACATTTTTGTTTTACTCATAATGTGATGAATAAAAGTTTAAAGATTACTTGGAAGTGATTAATTATAATAAAAAAAAGAGAGAAAGAGAGGTTTTTTTTTTTTTTTTTTTGTTTTTTTGTTTTTTTGTTACTTTTAAAATTTATTGAAAAAGAAAAAAGAAGACTAAAAATTTAAAAAATTCTACTTAAATCCTAGCTTTTTACAAGTGTTTATTACCTTTTTATATTACAGTGGAACCTTTGTAAGAAGGCCACCCACGTTTCCATAGAAATTTGACTCAATAGAGAAGTGGACTTTTAGTTGAGATCATTTGGAAAAATCATAATCCATCAACCAATTATATTAACTAAGTGGTTTTAGCTATTCAAATCTACATTATTTGTCAATGGGATAATCCGTAATATTTGTTTGAATTTCGAAAACTTCTTACCGTAATTTTGCTTTCCAAGAATTATTTTATTATATTTGAACAAATTATTCGACATATCACCATTTTTTAAGTGAAAAGAGGCGTCTATTTATCTGTAATTTTCCACTAAAGTTTTCTGGCAGAAAATAATATTTTTAGCTTTTAATTCTAAATGAATTTAATACTTTTATTTTTCCTTCTGAATTCAATATCAGTTATGTAGAAGCTATTTTAATTTACATTTAAATTTTTTAGTTAAACAGAGGTTTGACACAAAATTCAACTTGTCACGCTTTAAGTCTAAGCTCTCTACTTTTCCACGCTGCGCATTTGAATGTGCAGCTCGGAAAATTAAATATTTAAATATAGGGTGTCTTGTCACTTTCTTCTTCTTTTTTTTTTTTTTTTCTTCTTTTTTACGCATATTGTTATTACTCGCTCCACGTATTATATTATAACACATACACTGTAAAAAAAAAAAAAATAAAAAAATAAATAAATAAAAATAAAAATAAAAAGTCCTGTTTGCTGCGAGAAATTTTCTGTAATTTAAAATAAAAATTTAAGTAAAAAAACATTTTTTAACACTAGAAGCTTTTTATTGTTGAGCCCTGAAAAGCATAAAATAAAAATTTATTCTTGCAAAGACATGTTATAAATAAATGAAAGTTCAATACTAAGTAAAATATGGAGAAAAATATAGATATTTCACTTTTGCCAGAGATGAAAAGTTTTAAATATTCAAAATATTTTAAAAAGCTATCGAGACCAATATTCTTAGTCATTAGTTTCTAAATAAGGATTCGTTTTAAGCCGTAAATTTCAAAGGTCTCGAAAGCTTTTTAAAATATTTTGAATATTTAAAAATTTTCATCTCTGGCAAAAGTGAAATATCTATATTTTTCTCTACAATTTTCTTAGTATTGAAACTTTCATTTATTTATAGCATGTCTTTGCAATAATATATTTTCTTCTTTTTAGTTGTAAAAAAAAGCTTAAAAAAAAAAAAAAAAAAAAAAAAAAAAAAAATGAATCAAAGTATACTGTGTAGACTTTGAAAGATTTTCTTTTATCAATTGACACCTTTTCTATTAATTATCTGCAAAAATTAACACATCTGCCCTGAGGAGAATTGCCACGACACGCTCTAACCAAATATCAAAGAACATTAAAGAAAAGTCATGCTCATAGAACATGCTAGAAGTTTCTAACAAATACTTATACAAAAAGAATATTGTTCTCGAATGCTTTTTAAAATGTTTTAAATATTTAAAATTCTTCATCTCTTACAAAGTGAAATATTTATATTTTTCTTTAAACATTTATATTTTTGTTTCAACAATTTCCTTATTGTTGAAGCTTTTATTTATTCATTTGTTGTAGCACGTTCTTGCAAGAATATATATTTTTTTAATGCTTTTTAGGCCTACCCAATAAAAACTTCTATTGTGCGTTTTAGTAACTAAAAGAAGCTTCTTAAAACAACTAATCAAAAATATTTAGGATAGTGTGTAGACAACGAAGGATCTTTATTTTATCACTTGACATCTTTCCTATTAATTAATTAATCTGCAATAAAGTAACACATCAGCCTTCGAGTATCGAACTTACAACTATCGCGCGTTATCAACATGACACTCCATTCAACTGAGCTAACAACAAGCAACGAAAGAAGAGGCTAACATTTACGTTAAAATGGAGGCGTTTTGTTTTTTAGTGTGACACGAAGACACGATGACAAAATTCATTTTCAATAAAAAGCTTCTAAAAAATATTTATTTATGCATTTTTTATTTAAAACTTTTTATTTTGTGCTTTTTCAATGTATAAAATATTTTGTGTTTTTTATCTAAAAAAAAAAAAAAAAAAGCATCTTAAAAAAAAAAAAAAAGCATCTTAAAAAAAAAAAAAAAAAAAAAAAAAAAAAAAAAAAAACCTCTTTAAAAATTCTTAGGATACTGTGTAGTTAACGAAAAATTTTCTTTTATCAATTGACACCTTTTCTACTAATTATCTGCAAAAACTGACACGCCAGACCTTCGGAGTTCGAACTCTCGACCACCGCGTTATTAACTTGGCGCTCTAACCAACTAAGCTATGGAGTGACAAACAGAACAGCTTAATATTTACTTTAATATGGAGACGCCTTGTTTATTAGCGTGACACCAAGACAGTTTTATATAAATTTCATGACAAATTCAATTTCATATAAAAAGCTTCTAAAAATACGTTCTGACAACGTGATTTTTTCGTAAATTACACGTATTTTCTGTCATTACAGAAATTTTCTGTAATTAAAAAAATATGATATGACAACGTAATTTTTTCGTAAATAACGTTGGTAATGGTGCTTTTTTCAACAAGAAGCATCAAATTATGATAGAAGGTTTCACCATCGCATAGTTGCTTCTAATATAGTACCAATTCTGATTTAACCTAGCCTACTGTAGTACCAAATTTTGCTTAAACCGAACACCAAAATTTTTAACAGCATACACCTCAATTGTAGGGTTGGAAAATAGGCACAGAACTCATACCAGAATTCGTTTAAAATATTTCTCTACTTAGAATATCATTGTTTTAAGAAGAAGAAAATTTTGTTGTATTTATTGTTGTATAAATTCTGCCCCTGCAATTTTCCACCCCTGCAATTGTATAGGGACAGTTTTCAGTTCAAGTCAATAAAAAATCGAAATGTTCTATTCTTAAAATATGTGACCTCTATAAGAAGTAGACAGTTGTACATGAACTCTCAATGAAGGTAAATAATAATTAAACCCCACCGAACTTAATTAAACTTTAATTAAGTTCAGTGGGGAATGTTTGGAATCGGTAAAAACTGGTCGTAAAGGAAGGTACATCTTGATTAGAGATACACAGTTAAAAATATGTCCTATTTGCAGCCAGAAATTCTCTATAATTTGAGAAAATACGCATAATTTACGAAAAAATTACGTTGTCAGAACGTATTTTCTCAAATTACAGAGAATTTCTGGCAGCAAATAGGACATATTTTTTACAGTGTAGACTTCTAGGGAGATTTTACTGTATATTGAATGCCAAAACATTTTTGCCGTAAATGTTGAAAATTTGTGTCTAAAGTTATAATAAATGTCTAAAATTTTGATTTGATAATTTTGACTGATCTTGGAGTTTTGTGGGTGCGTTTACTGTTAAAAATTTTCTTCTAGGTTGAATCAAAACTTGGTACTACGTCAGCTGCAAACATGAGAGGGTAAAACCTTTTACCACAATTTGGTACCTGCTTCTACCAAAGCTTGATACTATATGTAGTACGAAATCTTGATTCAACCTTGAACGGAAAGTTTTAATAATGCTGAAACCGATAATAAAGCCTGTTTTTCTCTAGTCGTATGTAGAGGTTTTCGTTAACGGACCTCTTCACTTAACGTCACTGGAAGCCCGAGCCAGTGTTATTCTATGGGGAAATTTTCTTTACAAATAACTTATTAACTAATACATATTTTTAAATTCTGTTTTCACATTCAGAAAATTCCCCCCAAGCGTTAAATTGACGCACCTTTTTTAAAAATGTATTTTTTTAATTTTTAATATTTTATTTTGAAATTGCAAAATGAAAAAAAAAATCACATAATGAAAATTCGTATTTTGCAGTTTCAAAATAAAATATTAAAAATTAAAAAAAATACGTTTTTAATAAAGGTCCGTCAATTTAACTGCTGGAAATTTTCAGAATGTGAAAACAGAATTTAAAAATATCTATTAGTTAATAAGTTAGTTTAAAGAAAAATTTCCCATAGAATAACATTAGCTTCGGCTTCCGGAGGCGGTGAGTGAAGAGGGCCCTTAATAGAGAGTGTCTTACTGACACAGTTTCTTCTGTAATTCTTCCACTAATGTAATAGAATTGGAACTTGTATAGTATGTTTCCATGATTAATTGAACATCTGGCTTTATTTTCAGTTTCAGCACACACACACACACACACACAAAAGAAAAAAAAAAAAAAGTATCAACTAAAATTATTAAATCAAATTCTGCCATCGGTATTTTTGTAGATCTGTGTTGTATTTCTGTCGGTCCGTTGGTGGCGAGCTGATTTTTGGAACAGCAGCTCTGGGTTAGAATTCCGGGTAAAGCATACACATTTGTGGAGTCCTTAGACGTGAAAAATTCTTATGGCTTGGATTATTCAGAATATAAGTGGTCCTTGAAAGAAGCAAAATTCTTACTACTCGTCAAACAAATTATCTTTTTCAAAACAGTACATTATAATTTATTTTCGCCAAAATGTATTATTTATTTATTTATTTATTTTTATTATCTTTATTTAACTTGTTTTTTCTCATTTTTTAAAAAATTCTTTCTATTAGAGAAACTTTTTTTTTTTGCAATCATAAATTTGAATTTTAGATTGAATTTACATCTGATCTTAAACTATTTCGCAGTTTCGTGAGTACTTACTATACTTTGTTTCATAACTTTTTCAATTTTCACTGCGACTTCCGCATTCCTGTGCGATAGGATATCAAATCGTTCCCATATGGTTCGAGAGGAGAAAAATCATCGATACGTTATCATATGATACCTGTTATTTTATTTATCTCTTTAAAAGTATGAAAGTGACTTTTTCTAATACCAGATTTTAATATTTATAATGTTGGACAAAAATAAAATAAAATAAAATAAAGACTAAGCTCTTTTTTTTTTTTTTTTACGTAATAGATATAAAATTCTGTACAAAACAGAATTTACTTTCATCGTACAAGCCTTAATTTAATATATTCTTACACATAAAACATGGCGTGCAATAACTATGTTTCATTCCCTAGCATCGGTTATTATATAATTTCTTAAAATTCTTTGGCATAACTTTAGCACAGGGTCTCTTGTTGGCTTTTAAATTTTTGTTGTCATTTTGGCGATGAAGAAACGGAAGAAACGTCTGAACTACTTCGGGGCCAAATTTGAAATTTCTCCAAAGAGGTCCATACTAAAGCTGTTCCTTTTTTTTTTTTTTTTTTTTTTTTTAATTATTATTATAAAAAAAAAAAAAAAAAAAGGGATTGAAGAAAGAAAAAAAAAAAAAATGTAATGTTTGCACGTTTTTTTTTTTTTTTTTTTTTTTTTGTCACATAATATATTTACAACTTTTTTTTTTCCTTTTGAGGGGGGCATCATATTTCCATCCCCACCCCCCAATTTTAAAATTAGAGTGGATTTTTTATTTAATATCTTTTGAACCAATTATTTGGTTGAACTAAAAAATACGGCGTTAGCTAGATTTTGTCCTGATTAATAAATGTACCAATTTCTGATGAAATCTAATAATCTGGACTAAAAATTCGTAGAGTTACAATGACAAACTTTCAACTTTATATATTTAGATAAAAAAGTAAGTGTTTGCATGTTTATTCAAGGAGAAAAATAAAGATTGGTAACGATGGAAAAATCGCTCTATTAAAGAAATAATACTACATGTTGCACTAAAAATAATTTGACGTGTCACTCCCACAACTTTTTCTTAACCCACATACAATACTATAAAGGTAGATTTTATATTAAGTAAGTCGTATAATCAATAAAGTAAGGTAATAAAGATCAATATACTTTCAAAATAATCTTAAAATAAATTATGAAATAGTTAAATTTGACATATAATGCAGTACGAAAAGGGCTGGCGTCCCCTCAACCCTCCCCTATTCAGTTATAGAGCCTATAATTATTTTTAAAAATCATAAATATTCAGAGTTATTATCAATTTGTCTTCATACTTGCCAATCTTAATCAAGTTTTTCAAGTGGAAACCTAATATGAATTTCAAAATACCAAATTTGAATATCCTGCAGTTATTTGTTCTCAAGTTAGGCTGATAATAGATATACATACAGATCAACCGCTAAAAATCAGACTTCCATATTCAGGAAACCTCGAAACGTGATATTATACAAAGAAAAAAACTGAGTTAAAAAAATTAATTTCAAAAATACTTTGTTTAGAGTAAGGGTATAAAAAATTAATTTTACTTTCTGAGCAGTGTTACTCACAAAACACTTTCATTAAACACCTTCACTAGAATAGAACGTTCAGCTTAATTTTGGTTAGCCCTGTATATTGTCTATAAATTGTATGCACATCCCATCGTGTACTTAAATTGAGCAAAAGGAAACACATTTTCAGCAATTTCAAAATATATCCCCTATATATCCAAATACGTTGGATAGCTTTGTAAACAAACGATGAAGGATTTCTATACCACAATATACGCAAAACATACTTTTATGTATATATATATATATATATATATTGAAAACCTTTTCAAACATTGAATAGATGACACCAAGAAACATTGAATTAGATGAAACAGAAAAAAAAAAAAAAAAAAAAAAGATTACGAATATCAAACAACCTTAAATTGAAACATGCAAATTCATTACGTTTTCAAGGGTATAGAATGAATATTGTATGTAAAATAGCTGTTATTTCTGTCTTGTTATATGCAAATTGCTGAACATTTACAACAAGCTATACAAAAAGAAAAAAAAAGTTTAAACTGAAAGAATAATATGTGAAAAGCCAAATGAGAATCAAACTTATTTAAATTCAAGCAGTAATTTCAAAATTATTAATTGAAATACTAATAATAATAGTTAAATGAAATATTAGTAATAATTAATAAAACTAAAGTTTAACATACATTACACATGAAAAACTGGTATAAGTAACTTGATCACTAAACAAACATGTGGCTGTATACAGTTAAATTCACAGTTAATTTTGGAATCGTATTAAATAACTGAACGATTAATTTATTTTTGGAATTGTATTTGTCAACTGAACGATAAAGTTGAGTGAACTGTTTGATTTTTAGTAATTAACCTAAAAGTGATAATTTAAAATTAAATTTTGATTAAAAATTGAGATTAATTTGATTTATAATTTTTTTTTTTTTTCTAGAAGCATAAAATATTTTTTTTATTATAAATGTTTGTTGGAAAATTTATAAATTGTTCTCATTTTGGATTTTAGTACGAAATGAAATATATATATATATATATATATATATATATATATATATATATACAGTAGAACTTGGATAATTCGAAGTTGAAGGGACCAGAGAAAAATTCGAAATATCCAAAAATTCGAATTACATACACTATTTTGTCAGAAAGAAGACATAAATAAAAAATAAATAAATAAAACTCTACGATCAAAGATTTAATACATTAACTTTATATCTAAGAGTACTGCTACATTTACCCCATCCCCTCCCCCAATAAAATCAATATTTTTTTACGAGCTTAATTATTCAACACTTTTTTAAAAAGTCAAATATTTTTGATTGCTTCTTTAAGTACAATCTTTGTGTCATGCCACATGACTTCAACCTATCAATTGATACAAAAATAGAATCTTCTACATCAGACATGACTTTCAATTAAAAAAACCATCGAAATTCACGTACATGGGTCATATATTCTGATGCACTAGTTAGGAAATACTCTTGCATTTCCTTATCCTTCTTTTGAAAGACTGTTAAAAATAATAATAATAATAATAAAGCACTTTAGCTGAGAAAAATCTCGGGAACAAATTTTACTGCAATATTTTAAAGGTAATCGTATGAAAAATTCGAATTATCCATGATTTTTTAACATTATTTTAATACAAAATTCAAGGGACCGAGTAAAAATTTCGAATTACCAGAATTATTCGAATTAAACAATTTCGAATTATTCAAGTTTCACTGTATATATATATATATATATATATGATATATTTATTGAAACATTAATGAATTTTATTATTATTATTTCTTCTTCAATTTTTAAAATAAATATGTCAGTCAATTTTAATTTTCTCTCATTCATTTTTTTAAAGGTATATCATCTTATGGAATGTATATAAATATATATAAATTCCGTAAGATGATATAGATTAAAGAAAATAAAAAAAGGGAAAATTAAACTTGATCATCTTTTTCATTTTAAAAAACCTTACTGTTATGAAGAAGAAAGAATTCGAAATTCATGCATTTTTTGTGTTTCATACAAAGAGAAGTAGTGGAATTCAGTAATATTTTTTGCTTCTGTTTCCCTATACACGAGGTGTGTTGAATAGTGTTTACTGTGTTAATAAATTTACGCATATTGAGATTTATGCATAGAAAAGAAGCGCACCTCCTAGTGTTATATAGATATGTACGTGAAGTGCGTGATAGTGATTGCTGTGCTAACGAATTTCTTACCTTTTGATATTACTCAGAACAAAGTAGCGGTCCGCAAAAAATTTATTTATTTATTTTGGTTTTCATGTATGCAAAATATACTTACGGGCGTTATAGAAAATGCTGTGTTACCGATAAAATTTTTGATCTAGATGTTAGACTACATATCTGTATGGGCATGCGTGTGTGTGTCTGTTATCAGTATAACTCAAGAATAATAATAGTAGAAAATTCAAAATCAGTATTCTAAATGTGTATCCTATAGTGATACTGCAGTAATTTTTTTGTTGAGATCAAGTAAATGAATCGAGTACAGGGACATCCAAAAAAATTCAAATTTATTACATCTATGAGCGAAATTTTCAGTGGGTACAGTTTAACATCTACAGGCTGCACTAAACAAAATGAGCATGTATTTTTTATATGCATAAAAGTATGTTTCGTACAGATTATGGTATGAAAGTCATGCACTAATTGATTACAGGGCTATCCAGATGAACTAGAATAGAATGGGACTATACTTGGAAATTTCTGTAAATGCGTTTTTTTTTTAGGTTTTGCTGTATGTCATTAATATAGAACTATATCTATGTATACACAATGTGATGCATACATAATTCGTGAAAGAAATACAGGGCTACCAATAATTACGCGAAAAAATTCTTTTTTATTGAATGTAATTGGTGGAAGTGCTATACTATATTTTATCATGTCCAAGAAAACTACTCAAGGATAAAAAAATTAATTCCTGATACCTATACGACAAATAAAGTGTTTTTTTAAGTTAAAATTTTGAGCTTGTTTCTTGCATAATTACGCTTTTTGAGGTTCCCTGAATAATATAGTCAAGTTTCAAACTATTATTCTTTGTGCATGTCTGTTTTCAGCCTAACTTACAAACAAACAATTGCAGGCTACTCAAATGTTTTATTTTGAAGTTCTTGTAAGTTGGTACTTAAATAGTTTGATCAAGATTGATAAGTTTGAAGGAGTGTGTGGGTCAAAGTTGTCTGAATAATTTAGGACAAGATTTTAAAGTTAGAAACAGCTTTGAATTCTATATATATGTAGGGACTATATTCAAACGAGGGTTCAGAAAGAACGGTAGCTCTCCCTCG
Organism: Salticus scenicus; assembly: GCA_963930645.1. NCBI lineage: Eukaryota > Metazoa > Arthropoda > Arachnida > Araneae > Salticidae > Salticus > Salticus scenicus. Next base: position 36,326,663 of record OZ005649.1, read on the forward strand.
CATAGAACTATTTGTTAAATAAAAGTATTCCCAAACCTTGTGTGAGTTCTTTTTAATGCAAGTGCTTGTTATCTGCATCTACAATGCCTTAAATCTGCTATGTGTCTTTATAGAATAGAAATACAGGGTAAGAGAAAGTCGTTCGGGTACCACATCATTTTATTTTTTATCATTTTCTTCTATTTCTTCTTTACGGGTTTAAATAAAGAAAGCGATTTTGAAAGTTTACTATTTCATGTTTAATTTTCTTTTAAACTTTATAAATAATTTAAAATTTTAAATATTTTTATTTGTAGCGAAAAGCACATTTAGAAAACCTAATTAAAGTATTGAAACTTTCTTTTCAATAGTAAATTGTAATATTTTAAAACAATTTTCTTGATTTGAGAAACAATTTATTTTGACCAATCAATATTTTAACTTCTTATATAAAACACCTTAAATTCTGTAAAAGTGTATCATGATAATTTGAAATTTGTTTCTTTTAATTAAATCATTGAGGTCACATTAATTAAAAATTAACAAATTTTTAATTGTCACATGATTAATTGCGACACGAGAAATCCTGATATTAAATAAACTATAGAAAATGATCAAATAATTTTGAAAAATCATCTATGCTTCAAGGAATCCGAAAAAATAGCGTATCTTATATTTTAGGAAATCGAAGTTCTATTTCTTTCAGGCAAGGAAAAAATGTCCTCAACATCTGCAACACACCACTATGTTTAGCTGCCAATTCTTCAGTTTTTCTACAACCACATTTTAAAGTTTGGGGGGAAAAAATGACCAACAAAATAATCCCAGGATAAAATAACCTAAGGACAAAGTAGCCTTTACTAAAGAGCCCTGACAAAATAGTCCCAGAAGAAAACATCATAGAGAAATTAGCCCGACGAAGTAGTCCGAGGATAAAAATATTTCGACAAAACTGTCCCAAAGAAAGAGTTCTAGGATTAAATACCCGACAAAATAAATCAAGGACAAAATAACCCCGACAAAGTAGCAAGGACAAAATATCTCCGACAAAATAGTTCGAGAACAAAATAAACCCGACAAAAAACCCAAGAATAAAACAGCTCCAGAAAAAACAGCCCGTCAAAACCGCTCCTTTCCAGAGCAAAATAACCCCAACAAAATATCCCCGAAGAAATCCCAGGATAAAATAGCCCTAACATAAAACTGCCCGAGGATAAAACAACTTTGACGAAACAGTCCCGACGATCTTAAATTAAATGCTATCTAAGATCAAATTTATTTATTTACTTATTTTGTATACAAATTTGTTTTCAGGAAATGCACACCATCGCTCTGCTCATTTCCGTAATGTTAATTAGACAAAAAGAAAAAAAAAAAAAAAACTTTTCGTCTCTAGGATTTGGAAAACACCACATAAACAATAAGCAAAAGAGGGCGTTGTCTTTTCAAGTTCAATCCACCAAAAAACATTTTCCTTTCCGTACCATCTTATCGTTTATCTACGTAGATCTTAGTCAGAAAAAAAAAAAAATGAACTCCACAAAACTCACAATTTCATTTGCATAAACAATCATCATGGTAAAGAACCATTGAATAGTTATCTAATTTCTATCCGGCTCAAGAGAACCAGGCGCGGCACCCTGAAATTGAAATAATATTAAAATAAAAATACAAATAACAAAAAACGGGTATTTTTCGATGCGCGCATGGCTATGTGCAAAATGAATCTCCAAATGGAAAGAAATAACAGGGGTGAAGTAACAGTAATGAGTGGAACGTGTAAGTTATTTGTAATTCTATTACAGTCAACCACTCTCACCGTAAAATAACCACGTGTTGAACTGTAATTTACCTGCGGTCAAATAAAAAGACATTAATCACCTATAGACGAGGGGGCTGGGTAAAAACTAAAAGAAAGTGAAGATTTAAAGAATCAGAAAATGTTCGAGCAAGATAAAAGTTTTTACTATAGTTTAAATTTTAAAATGGAATTGAATAAATATGACGATTATTAAAAAATATATTTATAAATTGTAAATTTTTCTTTTGATATATCAGCCTTAGCGTATTATCTTTAAATTAAGTGGTGGTGTTGCAGGTGTTAAGGCTGATTAACTACCCGAAGGTCCAAACTCTGGGTGGAATGCCCTCCGTTGAGTTTTTTTTTTTTTTTTTTTTTTTTTTTCTTAAGGATCCTAACCCAAATTCACGCATGGTATAAAGAAAAACATCTGAAAATTCCGACAAGCCCGACCTGGAATCTAAATTCGGCACTTACTGTATACTAGGCTGACCATATGTCCTCGAATCTCGAGGACAGTCCTCGAAAACTACCTTCGTCCCCAAAAAATTACAACACATTTGGGGACACCGGTTATAAAGTTATTAATTTTTATTATGATAATTTATTATATGTATAATGAATAAGCTGAAATAAGTTCTTTTAGGTTGCTTTCTACATAAAAATTACTAAAATTTCACAATTTAAGGTGATTTAATTATTTATTTATTTATTGTCCTCGAAATCCGAGAACATCTTTGTCCCCAAATTCAATGAAAAAAATATGGTCACTCTACTGTATACCATCCTCAAGAGCAGCTACACGTGGAGGCCTGTAAGCATTAACACTTTTACTTTTATACATTATTATTATTATTATTATTATTTTTTTTTATGATTGTTTTATTTGCTTGTTTTTTCTTTTTACAAGTTTATACTATATTGTGAACTTCGGAATTATTGTTGGTGTTTTAAAAGTGAATTCAGTTTTATTTATGCAAATGGTTTTTAACGACAAAATGTCGAATGTGTTTCACAAATTAAAACTTTTTTTTTTCCTTTCAAAATATTTTTTAAAAAAATCGATCGGGTTATTTATGCGTATACTTATTTGTATGTGAATGCATATGCACAGTTGAATATTATATATATTAACATAAATAACAATCATTGAAATGTTTTATTTTTAAATTATTAATTTTTTCCATTTATCTTTATATAACACAATTCTTTGAATTAGTTAATAATGTGTTCAATTTCGTTTATGATTTTTGTAAATAATACATACTAAAGCACATACAATAAATAAATAAACAAATAACATAGAAATTATTTAAATTTTTTAAAAACTTATAGCTATTCACTGCAAAATTATATGTTTAAGTTTTTTTTTTTTTTAAAGTATCTAAAAAATGTTTACAGTGAAGTCTTCGTATAAACTTCTTTCAATTTTCGAAATATTTTAATATAAACTTATATTGTGGTATTTCATTCGAATTGTGATTGCTTCAGTTGCTCTAAGTTAATAGCTAACTTATATTTTTGAGAAGCACGCTAAAAATATTCACAGATTGTGTACAGAGAAAAAAAATATTCAGAGAAAAAAAAAATAGTGACAGAAATGAGTTCAGTGGCCCTCTCCCAAAATAAATAAATAAATAAACTATGGATGAAATTCTGTCTACGACAGAATTTAATTTAGTACGACAGGACTACTTATATTTGTATTTTAACGCCCTTTCAAAGAATAAATAAATAAATAAATAATAATAATAGAGGGCTCTCAGTAAAATTCTTAAACACATATTCAAATAATTTATTGATTTTTAATTCCAAATAAATTAATAAAATTTGAATGCATTAATTGTATAGTATCTTTCCCTAATTGCTTAATACTCATTTATTAAATATTTTAATTCGTAAAATAATCTTAATAGCAATTTCGTATTTATTGTTAATAATCAACAGTTTCAATTTTTATAGAAGAAAACATAATAATAATAAAAAACTATAAACAAATTATTTTATATTTAAATTGTACTCAGAATTCATCACGTATTTATTAATATTAATCCATTAATTTCTCAAAAACATAATTAATATCAATATACTCAGAAACCTTTGGACAGCCCCTACCTGCCTGGTCTCGGCCAAGCTTAACGGGTTTGATGTGCTGCAATATACTCATCTTATAAATCGGTAAATAACGCACATTTTAAATAAATTTTGCAGTTTTAGTCCAAAAATATCTGAAAATACTAGTTTGAATAATCAGGAAATATTCAGGCAAGATCCGTTGGCCCTGCGGTCAGAGTACACAATTACGAATCCGAAGGTTCGATCCTCGCCGACGGGAAGTGAATATATATATATATGTATATATATATATAAGTTTTTACAGATTACGCAAAATATTTTAAGATAGAGTAAGAAATTAAATGTAAAATTGAATATTGGTAGGCATTTTCGAAGTGGAACATTATAAATTGGTAACTACGCAAAATGGCAGATTGAAAGAAATAGTCCTATTGTACTTTAAAAAAAAAAAAAAAGATCAAAATTTGTTACTAACAATAAAAATAAAAATATAATCATTATATTTTATCAAAAGTCAAGTAGTTATTCTTCAAAATTTATAAATACATCATTACTGCATAAATGGTAAAGGAAATTTTTTAATTACCAACTCTTCTTTACAATATGTGAAGCAAAATCTACAATAGAAAAAAAATATTTTTTGTTTTTTTTTCAACTATGTTGATATTAATAGTAATAAAAAAATTACATGCTAGTTCTCATAAAATTTTATTGACTACATCAGTAATTAGCAATTAACATATTAAAATGAGTTATTCTAATACACGCATGCGTATTATCGTTGATCATTAATACTTTTCATACTGTTAAAGTAATGAAATTCATAAATTTATTACAATAAAAAGACAATTCTGTTTATTATCAATTAGTTCAATTTTTAACAATTAATTTAATTATTTTCTTATATAGTTATTTTCATATGCAATTTTGCAATAAAATTCATCAAATATTAAATGTTGAGTAATTAAAAAGCATTACTTTGTAAGCAAATGCGATAAATTTCAAAACCCGTAACAGTTATTTAAAATCAAATTAATAAGGAACGACTGATCATTAAGTCCTCCATCCCCTCTACCCCCTCCCCCCAACAAAAGAAAAAAAAAAAGTTTAAAAGGAAGAAAAATTAGGCACAAGCGTACAGAATTTAAATGAATTTCGTCTTTCACGCTGCATTCGTACTTTTCTTGCCAAACGAAATGCGGATGTTTGACCCGAAAAAATTGTTGCAAATTACTGTGTTTAATTATAACATTTTTATATACGACCAGAATTTTCCCCAGTTACAATCTTCGTTTGCTTTATTTAAAATATTTGCATAAGAAATGTAAAATGCTTTATAGACTACCTTACACGCTTTACTTTGTGAGGCCCCTTGCAAAATTTTCATTAAAAATTCGTTTGAAGTTTCGAAGAAGTCAAAAGCTGGTATGAAGTTTTAGCGCTGATTTATAAATTTAGCGGAAAATTAAGCGTTGGATAAGTTTGTTGGGAAATAGGTAGAGTAAAAATGCAGATTGATTCTCCAGTGTATTAAAATCACGTTAGAAACGTACTTGGGGTTCTATTTCAGTACAGTTCAGTACAGTACAGTTGAATTCATTGTTATGTATAGTTGGTTTAAAGCAGCATAACAGCAATTTCGTCGCCCGCAATTCATTGGTAATATTAAAATATTTATTATTTTAGACTTAAGTGAATTTGAGATTAATTATTTCCATTATTCACCGAGAGAATAGTCCCGTATTTTCCACTCCTGCCCCTATTTGAATGTTTCAAATAAATAAGGCTGTTTGTTTTCCTGCAGTCTCTACATTTCTTTATTTTATTATACAGTAAGAATGGATAAAGTTAAATTTGACACATTGGAACAAACTTAACAACTTTAAATGTAAACTTCTATTCATTTTTACTTTTTTTACTTTTTCTTAGCCATATAATGGTAGAGAAAATATTCTATTGGGGTTAAGTTTTCGAAATTGAGTTTTTTTTTTTTTTTTTTTTTACATATTTAATGTTCCCTGCACTGAGAAAAAAAATATACCGTCTTCCTCTAGAATGAATAAGTGGCCATTTTCTAAATCCCTTAACTAGAAATATCGATTTCCGAACTATGCGCATAAGGCACGCCACTTTCTAGATGGTGAAGCAATATTCTGAATATTCCGAATCTTTTGTATTGCGAGACATTCTCGCTTGATTTTTTAGAATTGAGTCATAATTATAGTTGCTGAAACCCGCCTCTAGTAGTCTCATTTATTTGCAGAGACTTTTAAATAAGTTTGCCCTGGAGAATATAGGCAAACGCTCTAGAATTCTAATAGGGGCTTCTAGAACTCGCTTTCCAAGAGGACTAGAATTTATAAGGATGACATGGAACTATTTTTTCTAGAGCCACAATTTAGATTCTAGATGTCAGTTACAGAATTTTTTCTCAGTGGGAATTCGAAAATCAGATTTTTAGAAATTGGTCTGTTTGTGTGTGTGTGAATCCGTATGTCTGTCATCAACATAACACAAAAACAAATAGTATCAGATAGTCCAAACTCTGTATTCCAAGTGAATATCATATAGGGATGTTACACTAAACTTCTTGCTGGGATGAAACAAATGGTTTACGTATACGGGGACATCCAAAAGAATTCAAATATACTATTAAGTCTATGGGCGAAATTTCTACTAGTTACAATTTAACACTGCCCTATAGACTGCTTATAGACTGCCCTAAATAAAATGAAATAAACAAACTTATTTTGTATGCATAAAAGCATGCTTAGTGTTGGATATGATATGAAAATTATTCGCCTTTAGTTTACAGGACTGCAAAAAATTTGGATGTATTAGAGCTATACTTTGAAATTGCTGAAATTACATTTCAAGTTTTTGTTTATGCAGTTTTCATACTGTGTTAATTTTAAGCACACTATATGGTGTGTACATAATTTATAGACACTATACAGGGCTACCCAAAATTCAGTGAACACATTCTTCTCTATTTTATGTAATTAATGGAAATACTTTATGAATTTTTACCAAGTTCTAGAAAACTATTGCGGAATAAAAAGTACTTTCTGATATCCTATTGTAAGCAAACTATTAGTTTGTAGTCCAAATTTCATCGCTATATTTTTTGTTATATTTACACGCTTAGAGGTACCCTGAATAAGAAAATCAAGTTTTAACGGCTTATCTCTGTATATGTCTGTTATTAACGTAGCATAAAAACAAATAATTGCAGGAAAATCAAATTTGGTATATTGAAAATCATACTGAGTTTTCCCTTAAATATTTTGTTCAAAATTGGTTTCATGGAGTAAAATTTGTCTGAAATTACTGGAATATATTTTTTTAAATTTTATAACAGCTTTAAATATTTATGAATGTATGCACTATGTTCAATCAGGGGTTGAGGGGGGAGAAATCCCCTCCCCTGCTCACTCAGAAATGAATACATAGTAAAACTGTTTCTGAAAATGTTTTCAACTTTTTTAAAAGTCTTGTTTACATACATTATTTATTATCTTATACCCCTCAATCTATAATTTTCCTTTATAATATTCAAATACAGGGTACGAGAAAGTCGTATGAGTGACACACCAGACCACTTTTACATATAACCTTCTATAGTGTATAAGTGAACAAAACTTGTTATTTCAAAAGAAAATTATGATAAACTATGTGTATTTCATTTGAATGTATAATCAACCCCAGGTGATACTACTATGTTGCAATTTCCTCCAAAAGAAAGGATATATCTTAGCTTCTGTAGACTATAAAAGCACCAAACTTGATATGTGAGATTATGAAAAATTATGCGGATTTAATTTATATGCATACACTGTAAAAAATAACGGTAGATTTACAACAGAATGTGCTGGCAAAAAGGGATACCAACAAATTTCGCTGTTAAAAAGAAACAATTTACAACACATACATCTGTAAAAAAAGTCTCTCTTTACAGATGTTTCTGTTGTAAAAAATACCGCTATTTTTTATAGTGCATCGGCCGAAGAGATATTCTTTTGATGGTTTTTATTTTCTGAAATTTCCCAGCTAGCTAAATCTTAGACTCTGTTGTTTAAAATTGTACCAAATTGTATGTATAATACTATCATTCCGAGAAGTTATTTTGATTAAATTCTTGTACAGTTTAATCGGTATTTGGCACTGTTATATAGAAGGATATACAGAACATGAATTTTTATCGCCATGCATACTCATTTATTTTACTTTAAGGCAGATTAAATAAATAAAATAAATAAATAAATAATGAAAAAATGTAAATAATGAAAAAAAAAAAAAATCTTCAGTAGTAGTCTTTTATGATTTATCTATTTTCTCTCTCTTTCAATTTATTTTTATTTATTTATTTTTAATGGTTATTCAAAAAATACCGTATATTAAAAATGACAAATATGTCCTTGGAAAACTTATGGAAACCTAGATAGCAAAAAATAAACTTTAATTTGAATGTCTTTCATTCTTATGGGATTATATATTATGGTTCACGGTTTAATGAATAGCTTAAGCACTAAAATAAATAAATTTCAGATAACGTAAATTAAACCAAATTTGATTTATATAAAAACTCTAACATTAGTTAATATGCAATAAAAGACATAAAGTCATTTTTTCTTGCAAAAAGTCAAAGTTCTTTGCTTAAATCTATAATTGAAACCTTGGAATAAACTTGGGTATGCTTGTGCCAAGTAGATTTGAAAAATACAGGCAGGTGGGGCAGATATAGAAACCTTCCTCGATGTCTTGAACTTCCGCAAACTATTAGGAAAATGAATAATTTTTTTCATTTAGAGTTTTCATTTGATGGTCTAATTAAAAGTGTTTGATTGTTTTTCTTTAGTTTGGACAACATTTGTATGTTAATTAATATTCAAGGTCTCCTTTTCCTAAAAGTATAATCATAAATATCTCCTATAGTTAATTTATTTATTTTAATGATCCATGAAAAAAAAAAAAAAAAAAATGAACCTCTTAATTTGACTTATACTACACATCCATACATACTCACTCGAAATATACACTAGCTATATACATTCATCACATTTTAAATAAAAAATGAAAGCTTTCTGGTGTAATATTTTCCAAACACCAAACATAATCATGTTAGAATGAAACATAACCATAGCTGCCTTTTTATTTGCTTTTACGCTTTTGTGGTAATTTTAGATATTAGTACACTAAAGCACCGTTTATACGTCTTTCAAGGGACTGATGTAAAAGGACGTACAAATGAAAAGACGTACAATCCAAATTTAAATAATAACACTTTGATTAGTACAAATTTAATGACCCTTAAGCAAAATTTATATGAAAATACTAATGAATAAAGTTTCTTAAGTTAGTAAATGTATATATATATATTAAAGATAATAATAATAATAATAATAATAATAATAAAAAGATTTATTATAAAAAGTGAGAAAAATTATTCTATTAAACATGACTGGGTACTAATTACATGTATCATATATTGAGTACTAGCAGGCTTTGCCCGCTTCGCTGGTCACTAAATTTAAAGGAAACTCTTTTCTATATAGCTTTAAAAAATAAAATAAAATACTAAAATTGCTCAAAAGCTCGCTTCGGATCCCTGCTGCCTTCGGTAGTGATTTGGTCATCCGCTAAAACTCGGGCGCTTGTCCCTATTACCTGAGACAATGGTTTACCAATAGGCTTCCATTAAGTCCTTATTAGATAACAGTTTCGAAATAGATAGCATCGAAAAAATTGAAGTATCCCTTTTATATTTGAATCCCAGTTACATATGAACAATACTATACGTGGTGCACATAATATTTGCTTTTACGTTATTTCCTATGTTGATTTTGTTTATCCGCTCAACCATACAAATGACAACAATTTCACGCCAAATATTATAATATTCTATGACCGGCTTACGTCTGTCGCATGAAATAATTATTTTTTTTGTGGTTATATATAATTCATGGTTTGTAAACCTGATCATAGTACAGCCTTAATATAGTTCTCTTTGGCGACTTTTGAATTTTTATCACCATTTTAGATTTAATCCCTTGTAACAATAAGACTTAATCCCTTGTAACAATATGCAATGAGCGCTATTTCTGCCATATTTTAGACAACCAACCTTTTTATAGTGTGATGTTTCGAACAAACAGAGTAGACTGGAAGTCTCCTATTTTGACATTAGTTAACAAAGGATAGCCCCTGACATGTGTTGCACTTCCCGGAGAAATGTTGAAAAAGGGTTTGCAGGCGACGGATTTCTCCGCCCTGGCGCCACAAGTTACCAAATGTAGAGCTCAACGGATCACCTCCGTCTAAAAGACTATTGGAGATTTAAAGGACAATTTCACCCCCCTCCAAAAAACCCAACTTTCTTGGGAAGAGAAAGAAGACAGAGAGGAGTTTTTTTTTTTTTGTGTGTGTGTGCGAGCCGAGGCTCGAGTTTCTCTTTTTGAAGTCAGAACTTTGCCGGGTAACGGTAGATAACTTTATAGTGTACTTAATAACTGATACTTAGCCTTGTGAAGGCCGACTCTCAAGATTTATTTTACTTGTTAACTACTAGTTCATGTAAAGCTTATCACCGACTTTCACTGTGAACCCATATTTACTCAAGATTACGATTAACTGTATTTTAAAAATAAATAAGTGTATGTTCAAGTTGTGATAGTCTCAATTTAACGCTACCTGAAGTGGAAACGTCACAATAGTTATATATATTTCCCATTAAACATATTTTTATTTTTATTTATTTATTTAAATACTAGCAGGCTACGCCCGCTTCGCTGGTCACTATTTTTAAATGAATCATAATTAATGAATTCTCAAAATTGCATTAATTTTTATCATGTGAAAAAAAAAAAAAAATCTGATCGGGAAAAATGTCGCACTGGGTCCCCACTGCCTTCGGCAGCGTAGACCCATGCGCAATGCGCACGCACGAATGCATATATATGAGCTCTGCGCGCGCGTATTCCCCTTACGATTTTTCAAAATTCCATGTTATTACTCATAAACTTTTATTCTTAAAAAAGAATTTAAAAAAAAATCATTTCTGTTCGGGTAAAAACTCACACCGGGTCCACTCTGCCTTCGGCAGCGTAAACCCGTGCGTGCGCAGTGCGCACGAATTCATATATACGCTCGCTGCGCGCGCGTATTTCCTAACCACCCTTCCTGTCCCTCAGGGTGGAATTTTACACTTTCGAAAATATTCTCATTCGAATCGTAGGCATCCAAAACCTATATATACCAATTTTAAACGGTCTAACTCAATTTCTAATTTTTGTCACCCTTCAGGACACCTTAAAACATGTAAATCAGGTGAAATCTCGAATAATTGCGATTAGCGCCCTCTATTGGATAAATTTAATGTAGGTTTTTCGATAATATAAAAGACTTTAAAATATCTTTCGAATGATGTATTAAAAATAATTTAATCATATTTAGAATTTCAAATATTTAAATTTTAAAATATTACTGCGTCATCTGGCGGTAGAAATTTCTGTATTCCACTGTTCAATTCCAAATCAACAAAGCTTTAAAATGGTGTATTACTTACGAAATTATTTTAATTAGTAGCTAAGATGCAAAAGAAAACCTAATCAGGACACCTTAAAAAATGTAAATCAGGTGAAATATCGAATTCCATTCCCTACGGTAGTCGGTTAATGTAAAGAAAAAGAAAAAGAAAATTTTTTATGCCCTCAAATATACCAATATATACCCCTATATATACCAATTTTGAACGGTCTAACTCAATTTCTAATTTTTTACCCCTCTGTCCCCCGTTCTTGCCCCCCCCCCTTAATAATTTTACACTTTCGAAAATATCCTCATTCGACTCGTAGGCACCCAAAACCTATTTATACCAATTTTGAACGGTCTAACTCGATTTCAGATTTTTTGCCCCCCTTCACGACACTTTAAAACACGTAAATCAGGTGAAATCCCGAATTTCATTACCTACGGTAATCGGTAAATGGAAGTACAAAGAAAAAGGAATATTTTTACCTTAAGCGTATTCGTTGCTATAGAAACTTGCATCCTCTTTCGAGATATATATTACGCTTGTTAGAATAAAATTTGATGTGCAATTAAAATGTAAATTTTTTGTTTATTGACTGAAATCGATGAAATTTGAATTGCAAGTTGGTGTTTAGCTGAGATACAAAAGAAAACATAATCAGGAGACCTCAAAACGTGTAAATCGGGTGAAATCTCGAATTCCACTTTCGATAATATAAAAGTACTTTAAAATACCTTTCGAATGATGTATTAAAAATAATTTAATCATAATTAGAATTTGAAATCTTGAACTTTTAAAATATTACAGCGCCATCTGGCGGTAGAAATTTCTGTAATCTACTGTTCGATTCCAAATCAACAAAGCTTTCAAATGATGTATTACTTATGAAATTATTTTAATTAGTAGCTGAGATACAAAAGAAAACCGATTCAGGACACCTCAAAACGTATAAATCGGGTGAAGTCTCGAATTTCACTTTCGATAATATAAAAGTACTTTAAAATATCTTTCGAATGATGTATTAAAAATAATTTAATCGTAATTAGAATTTGAAATATTGAAATTTTAAAATATTACAGCGCCATCTGGCGGTACAAATTTCTGTAATCTACTGTTCAATTCCAAATCAACAAATCTTTCAAATGATGTATTACTTATGAAATTGTTTTAATTAGTAGCTGAGATACAAAAGAAAAACCTAATCAGGACACCTTAAAACGTGTAAATAACGTGGAATCTCGAATTCCATTAAATACGGTTGTCGGTTAATGGAAGGCGACAGAGATTTGCAGCGTCTACTCTTGAAATTCAGTTCAAATAAATTTTAAATAACACATTACTTTTGAAATTATGCTAATTAGAAGCTGAGATACAAAAATGATATAAAATGATTAAACGACTTATGTCTGATTTTTTCGTGGTTTTCTCCGAAACTTGCATAATTCCGTGCTAAATACTGTTAAAAATCCATAGTATGAAATGTGAACGGAGTACCAGAATTCGAAACTCTGCAAAATATAAACGAATAAAGGCGTTCTGGTTTTCCGTCGTTTTCTCCGAAACAACCGTTCCTTTTCTACATTTTTTTATTATATGTATAGATTATATTACATTTCTTAAGAACTATATGAACACACTTTGATCATTAATTACATATGTTACGTATCTTTAATAATAAGAGTACGATTTATCTCCATACAAACACTTAATAACATTATAAATCTTTAATATTCATCTGATTTGCTGCTTGTCTATGAGAATTAAAAATTCTACTGTGAAGTCAATTGATTCTTTGATCAGTATTCTTCGATCTTTCCTGCGTTCCTATATTTAAGATGCTTTCTAGGAAAAATCAGTCTTATTTAGAATGGAAACTACTGACAGGTCGAGAAATTTTGAGAATTTTAGTAAAGTGAAAAGACGTATAACCGATATTTGAGGCGTATAAATGAAGAGTTTTTGCATTGAATCGGGACTTCAGCGACAGGACGTATAAATGTAAAAGACGTATAAACGAGAGACGTATAAACGGTGCTTTACTGTATATATACAGTATCCGCCGCTTATTAAAATCACATTCGTTCTGAGCCAAAGTGATTTTATTAAGCGGCTGATTTTTATATCCGACGAACATTCTTACACTCAGAAAAAATGTGTCACTTCCCTGAATTTGGAAAGAAATTTCAAAAGTAACGAATAATTGAATTAATAATATTAATTAATTTTTTCCACTTAATTAATTAATTATTACTTCAAAATAAGTAAAGTAAACATATCTGGAGTTCCAAGCGTAACTATTCCGCAAGTGTAAAATTTTCGACAAAGAGAGATAACGGAGGAATTGCTGTGCTTTATTTTCTTTTTTATTTCAAAAATAAAAAATCACAGTGTAAATGAAAAATCTTTTTTGTGTGCATAAATGACATTTTTGTTGCTGAAGAGACTTCAGAAAATTTTGTTTTTCCCTCGCAAGACTGAAAGTGATATAAAAATAAGTTTCAAAAAATTTCGCAAAATTTAAGGACTCAAAATACAAACATTAAGCACAAAAAATGAAGAAAAGAAAAGAAAAAAGCGGGAAGGGAAGAAAAGGAAAAACAAATCTAATTTCAACATTTATTATTAGTCGAACCGCAACAAATAACTTTGAAGATAAATGACAATGACAATAATATTAAAGTATAATTACAAAATAATCAAACAATTTACATTAATCAGTGACTTATTGAATTATAAATGTTAATGCTTTAATGGATAAGTGCAAGATCAATTCTTCCTTTCCTGACGTAATATATAATTCTGTTATTTTAAAACTAGCAAAAAATAAAAAATAAATAATAATAATAATAATAATAATAATAATTTTGTGGGAAAGTTTTTACTTTTTTCTTTTTGAAGATTATACGGTTACTGAATTTGGAAATAACAGGAGTTGACAAAATTTAAAATAATCAAAATATCTTTGATAATGGAGGGAATTTTCAGAATATACACGCATAATTATTCGTTTAAAATGGTGTTCCACTGTACATTTGTACTATGTAAATTTTAAATTTAGCTTTGCTAACTATTCGGTTTTAAAACAAGTTAACCATATCCAATTCTGATTACCAGACTGGACAAAAAGTGCCTGGTTTTTTAAAAGATAAAAATGAATTCCATTCTTTAATAATATGTTCTTTCTATTTTAGCCCCACCAGTAGCCGAGAAGCTCTGCGCTGAAAGCTGGTAGATGGGAAGTGCCGGGTTCGATCCCAGGTCGCGCTTATCGACCTAGCCGTGTTTTTCTCCGAAATCCGTGTAAATACGTACTAGGACCTCTTAGAAAGACTCCCTCCACTCAAGGAATTCCCCCTGTAGGTCTAGGACGTTAGTGCAGTCAATCGGCCATAAGCCACACAACCAAACAACTCTTTCTTACTTCTGCTTTTTTGCACACGTTTATTGTCATTTACAGATTTTTTTTAGAAACTTCAAATCAGCGGTTTTGTACATTAAATATTGCAACTTAAAATGCTCAAACTTCTAAGAATTATAAAGCGTTGTTTTGTCTATAGTAGTGTATTTTCTATTCGAAAATCTTCATCATATCATACTTTTTTTTTTTTTTTTTTTTTTTTTTTTTTGCTTAACTTACAAGAAAATTTCAGATGTATTTTTGTTGTGTCCTCGTAAGAAAACTATAAATGCTAGATTCTTCAACATTCATACACTTCATAGGACGGTGATCTATAACACGTATATACATTTACAGCTCAATCGGATAAGTCGTTTAGATGTTATCGCACTTTAAACAATTTGAGCCCATAGGCCATAATGATGATGAATTTTTCGTTGTGACTCTGTAAAAAACTATAAGTGCTTAGAATTAACCAAAATCTAAGCAGTTCGTACGATTGTGACCTGTAACATGTGTATATATTTTCAGCTAAATTAAATAAGGCGTTTAGACGCTATCGCACATTAAAAATTTTGATCTCATAGGCTATAATGATAAAGAATATTTCTTCGTGTCTCTATAAAAAAACTATAAGAATTAGATTCACTAAAATCTATACAGCTTGTGCGATGGTGACCTTTAACATGTTTGTAAATTTTTAGCTCAATAGAATAAGGCGTTTAGACACTATCGCGCATTTAAAAAGTTTGGGCCCATTGACCATTACGATAAAGAATTTTTCTATGTGTCCTTGTAAAACTAGTATGATGTGGCCACCACAAGACTTTCTTCTATATAATTTTACACAAAATTCTTGCAATACCAATTATTTATTAAATTATTAAATTATTTTCCAATTTAAATGCAGACGATTTTTATTTGACAGAATTATTATCACTAAATGCCGAAAGAAAGTCAATTTTTTGCCAATATTAAAAAAAAAAAAAAAAAAAAAAAATCATTGAAAAATGAAAAAAAAAAAAAAAAAAAATCGATAACTTTGTTTGAAATTATCACAGATCTATGGTTCAACAATTCGTTTTAAAGGAACTCACGAGATCTTTCGAAAGATACCCATATTGAAAATTTACCCCCCCCCCCTCCCTCTCCCCAGGGTATAAGCGATGCTTCCACATGCACAAACTGTTTTTCCTAGTTTACTACTACTATTATCAATAATTCATTTTAATTTTAGAATAATACATTAATAATAACTCCCATATGTACATTTATACGAAATTTTGTTCTATACTGCCATGTTAAAAATTTATAAAAAATAGGATCACAGTGCCACCTGTTGAGCGAATGATCCCCAAATCTAATCAGCACAAGTTTATGTCAGGGTCGAACTGAATACGAAGTTTGGTTAAATTTCGTTCATTGGTTCACGAGATATAGCGTCCACAAAATCTGTGATGCACACACACACACACACAGAGACACAGAGACAGACATTTTCTAAAAACAGTCGAATCGTGTTAAGGACATCCCAAAACTATCTAAAACAAAATCTAACAAAATCGATCGAAAACTGGAGTTCGAAAATTTTCACGATTTCAATAATTTCTTTATATATACATATAGAAGAAAGTAAAAAAAATTATAAGTGCTAGATAAACCAAAAGCAATAGGGTTCGTACTCGGTGACCTCTAACTTACAGTCGGTAACAAAAGTGTCCGAACACTAGCAAAAATTGCTATATAAAAAAAGTACACTTCATACTGTTTTGTTAAATAAATCCTTATCGAATCCTGTTCTTAGTCAGTCTAAGAACAGGATTCGACAAGGATTTATGTAGCAAAACTGTATTAAGCGTACTTTTTTTATATAGGAATTTTTGCTAGTGTTCGGACACTTTTGTTACCGACTGTACGTAGCAACTTTCAGCTCATTCCAACAAAGTGTTTAGACGCTATCGTGTTCTTCCACATGCATACACACATACACGCATACATACACATTTCAGCATAAAAATAGCAAAAATGAACTCTGGAAACCTCAAAACGTGTAGCATCAAGAAAAATCTCAAAGTTGGAATTTCGACATGATTCAAATCTTTCTTTACATGTGTGTTCCGAAAGCAAAAATGAAACTTGAAATTCGTAGTTACTGTAAATGTGAGATTCCTTTCCTTCACTAACGGTATCGCTGCGCTGACCACTGAGGTGTTTAAATTACCTGTAATTATTAATTATTAATTTTTGTATAGAAACCAAGAAAATGAACAAAATTTGCTTTATACAGCTATCTACATAGCCAAGATATTTTTTAATAATATAAAAATTTCAGGATTTAGGTCCTTTTATTGTTTTTATTATTATTATTATTATTATTATTCTTACTATTACTATTTTATTATTATTATTATTTACTTATTTTATTTTATTTTATTTTATTATTTATTTATTTATTCGCGAGTCGTAACAAAAGATTCCATCTGCCTTGCCGAAAACAGAAATTTATAGAACTCAAAAATGTCTTTGAATAAAATAATTTTACTTTATTTATTTAATACTTATTTTTTAAGTATTTTACATACTAAATATAAAAATTTTTTATTAAAATGTGGTACGGTAAATTATTTGCCTAAACGATTATATGTATTTAAACTTTTACAGAAAAATTCACAAAGAAAAAGAAAGAAGAAGAAAAAGAAAAAATAAACGAAAAAAAGAGTGATTCGATTAGACGGAATATAATTTGGGTTTCCAATCATCTATTAAATTGGCTATCGAATTTCAGAATAATTGATTACTTCAGTTCTATGTTCCTTGCGCATGGATGCAGCCAAAGCCAGTGTTATTATATGGGAAAATAATCCCCATTATAACTTATTAATTAATGAACATTTTTAAATTGCTGTTTTACATTCAAAAAATTCACAACTGTTAAATTAGTTATTGTTCTATAAAAATTGACTTTATTTTTATTTATGTTATGTTATTTTATTTATTTATTTATTTATTTTTTCGATGCTGTAAAATGTATTTGCAGGAGAAAATTTGCGTTTTAGGGATTTAAACTAAATTTAAAAAAAAAAAAAAAAAAAAAGAGGAAAAAAAAGAAAGAACGAAAAAGAAAAAAAAAAGAAAATATCTATTCTTGAAGATAACCAGTTTAACTGATAGCCGATTTATTTGAACTGGTCAAAATAAAATTTTATACGAATTTTTTGTCAAAAAATAACTCGGAAAATTATCAGTTAATAGAATAGAATTATACAGAGTTTTTACAACAAATGCAAAAAGTCGTAATTTTGCAAAAATTGCCGCTTTTTATGTTTTTTCTAAAATTTGACCCCCGTTGGAGCTGCAGAAAGTATCTGTTATTCCAAACGTTTTATTTATTTATTCTTTTTACCCTTCAATGTTGAACATAACTTTAGCGCATCACTCTTAGAACGTAAATGTACAATTTTTTTCTTTTCTTTTCTTTTCTTTTTTTTTTTTTTTTTTTTTTTTAATTTGAACTTTTCAAACCTTTTTTTTAAAACTTTTTGAAGGATTCTTACCCTTTGGAGAGACAAGATATAACAATTTATCTCGGTATGAATTTTTTTTGTGTATATGCACATTGCATTTGTTGCAAAAGACAAATTTTTCGAACAATTGGAATGTATTAGGGGAAAAACATAGCTTATTTTAATATACATTTTAATTAACGGGCTGGCTCTTCAGTTGCAGAAGGAAAAAAAAAATACAGTTTTCTGTGATTTATTGCACTTTGTTAATTATACATTTAATTTTGAAACAGTTGCTTTTCTTTTATATCGAAACATATATATATATATATATATATATATATATATATATATATTTATTTATATATATATTCTTAATTATCTTTTTTAAATAATTAATATATATCATTTTCAATGAAAATGATACATTCTGTGTTGTTAATTATAATTAAAAAATTGGGAGATAATAAACTAATCTTTCTAAGGCAAATATAATTATTAAAAAATGTGTTATATATCTCAACTTTTTAATATTTTTATTTCTCGTTTCCTAGCATGCGCAATATAACACGAAACTGCTGTTCTATCTATAGAAAAATTCGGATTAAAATTCTGATTCATCAATTCTTACGTAATAGCTTTAAGATTTGAACATACCAACGTAAAGCATACGACACTACATTTAATGCTTCGATTCACCTTCAAGGTTTTCAGCAAATACTTTAACACAAATCATTGTTACTTGCATCAGATTTTTTTTTCCTACCTTAGAGAAATATTTCACCAAATAATATGCAGTCATACATTTTTAGTAAAAGCAGATGGTATTAGAGGAGAAAAATGGAAAGAAAAACTTTCTTTTTTTTTTTTTCAATAATTTTTCAACGAGTAAAGATGGCGGCGGCGGTCAAAGTTAACAGCCCGTCACGTTCGACTATAAATACTGCTTCCGGCGTTTAAACTGCCTCAGATCTGATGTCGAATTTTGATAACCGCTTCCGGTGAAAAGATTGATTTAAAGTTTATAGAGTTTTCGTGGCCAAGAATGGGAATTTTTCTTTTTTTGTTTCTATACCCGTGCAAAAGTAACTCGAGAAGTGGTGATTTTTGTAGGTTTCTCGGAGCAGGCATAAGAAGGGGAACATTATCATGTTACCCGTCTTCCCTTTCAAATAACTTTTCATCGCTTGAGTAATTTTTTGAACTGATCCCTACGAAAATGAGACACATTCGCGGTTGTTTTAATTAAGCATTATTTTTGCACCTGTAAGATCATAGGAGGTATTTTAAAAATCAGTGTTGGTTTATCAGGTTGAGCAGTAGGGCAAAGGAATTTAGTTAAAGGCCCCCCAGAAAGCACATATAATTAGCTCTCCATCATATTATAGGTATGGGTATCATAGGTATTATAGTGAAAATTTTGAAATTTATGATTTCCTTAATAAGACAATAGGGCAAAATTTTGCATGAATGTCCATTATGAGGAATATTTTCAATGTAAGAATGACAGACTACTTTTAAAATATCATTTACGATGCTGGCACTGGCATGTACATCATTGACTATGGATATTTTAATTCGAAAACTTTGTAAGTTATTCGAAATTTCAAGATTTTCTTAACCAGGCTAAATAAAGCAATATTTTGCATAAAGTTGCATGATGTGTATCATTGTATTGAAAATAGCACAGAATCGCATGAAAATTAAAATACTAAACCTAACAGCACATCTTCTCCAAATTACATCCTCAGGACGTCTTATGGATGAAAAGGACGTCTATGGACATCTTAATGATGTATTGTGGACAAGTGTGTTGTTGGGGAACTAACCCCAATAAAATTAATCAGCAAATTTGGAAAAAGTAAATGTATCGAATTGGAGGAAGGGTGGACGAGTCCTCCATCTGGTCGGGTACCCACCGGTTACTCGCTTTGCGTGTCGGGTGTGGGTCAGTTTTTCATCAATTTTTGAACTGCGGGTAAATCCGCGGGTTACCCGCAAAGAGACTTTTTCTTCGGAGTTTTGTTTACGATACTTTTTTGAGAATCTAACTTTTTTAATGATTGATGGTATGATATTCTTGGATGGTATTAGATGATATTCTTTCCCTTTACAATAGTTAAAAACAATATAACTCATAACATGAGTTTCATTACAATTACGTAAATGTTATAATAAATTTTAAAAAAAAATAATAAGACATAGATTGATCAGCGAAAGGGAAAAAGTGAGTCTTTTTTTTTTTCGGGAAAAAGTCACTCTAATGGCTGCTTTTCCCCGAGTAAATTACACACAGAAATACACATGGATAATTTAGTAAATAAAATTTATGAATAATTTATTTACTAAAGGTGAATGAAAAACTCCAGATACAGTTTAAAATTCATTTTTCTTTTTCTTTTTTTTCAATACTCTCTAATGGCTGATTTTAGAACTTTTTTTCGGCATCAAAATTTTTTGCTCGATAACATGGGGATGAAAGATCTATATATATTACTATATCTATGGTATTTGCTTGGTTGTTTTATTTCTTTTCTAATACAATCAAAATATTAGTAATTTAAAAGTAAGGTTTATACATTTGAAATTTTGTTTTATTATTCCCTGAAGTATTTTTTTGTTTATAAAAAAAAAAAAGCGTTACATTCGTTCAGAAGTTATGATGTAACAAAAAATAAAGTAAAAGAAAAGAAAGAAAGAGCATACGGTTTTATGTTACATATATAATTATCTAAAATATATGTTAAATATAAAAATTTTTTAACAGAATTCTGATTTAGTTTCTTATAACGTAAATTTAAAAATACTTTAGTGCGGATCGCGGGTCGGATTGCAGGTCTGAAACCTGCGGGTTCGGGTCGGGTTGCAGGTCGAAAGTCATCTTGCGGGTTGGGTGCGGGTCAAGTTTCCTCGACCCGCGTAATACTCTAGGATAGACCACTAAGTAAAACATTTCAGTTTCCAACCCTATCGAGTGAGTAGCCAAATTCATTTCCTTTAACTTGAATATAGTATACCCTATAGTAGAAATCTATGAGAACAGATATATAATAGAGAATTGAGCACCTATGCCAACTAGTTTATAATTTTTTTTCTTTTTTTTTTTTTTTAATATCATATTTGTTTCTTAGAAAGGGAAAAAATATTGCAGCCCTTACATTTCCTCCTAATCCCGAAAAACTTCATTCATTATTTTTTTATAGACTTACTTCTTTGTAAATTCTGGTTGCAGTTTGTTTTAAATGAATAAAATTTCCTTGACCCAGAAAAGGTTAAAACAATCTTGCAAATATTTTTTAATGTCATTATTTTCATTTTTTTTCAGGAAATTATACTTGTAATTCAACTGAATAATGATGGGGATAATGCCCGGGTTGAAGGAAATATTTTTTCCCAGAACATAAAAATATCCTCCTTAAGATTTCCAGATATTCTGTTAATTCGTCAACGTTGACGTAAGTGTACCTGCATGGGGTCGCAACAGATGAAAATGAACAGATGAAATGAATCACCTATTGCAAATGAATAAACACATAATAATAAAATTTTCCATAAAAATATTACCATGTTTTTATTAACTTCTATTCTTGTTTGTTTGTTAGTATGTTTGTTTGTTTGTTTGTTTGTTTGTCCGGTACAAATCTTGCAATCGAATTTTAACTAACTTCCCTACTAGCTAGACATTTGAAACTTTCACAGTAGCTCAGAACCCGGGAACAACACAATACTTCGAAGTCCGATTTTCGAATTTTTGATTAATTTTTCTTATAATTAATTAAAATATGAAAATAATAACATTCTAACAGCGTTAAAATAGCCATTAAAATATTAGCTATAATTTAATTGTTGCAAAAAAAATTACGAATTCATTTTCTTTCGACATAAAAATAAATGCATTTAATTAAACATGAACGTTAAAAAAATATAAAAAGTTGTACTCTGTGATTCATCAGAAAATTTAAAACATGGTATATAAAAAGTTTTTTTTTTTTTTTTTTTTTTTTTTAATCTTATAATTATTTTAATATAATTCCTGTGTTAATATAGGACCCACCAGTGGCCGAGCGGATCTGTGCTCAAAGCTGGTAGACGTGAGGTGCCGGGTTTGATCACAGGTCGCGCTCGTCGGCTTAGGCGTTCAGAGTTTTCCGTGATTTTCTCCGAAACTTGCGTAAATATGGGCTAGCTACCGTTAGAAATACCCCCACGGAAGACACTCCCCTCAGGCCTAGGATCCTAGTGCAGTCAATCGGCCTTAATCCCTACAACCCAATCTAATCCTCTGTTAGTATATATATATATATAGGTAATGTGGTAACCTCTCCTCCATAAAATTGCATGACGTTTATCCCGGTAGTGATGCAAATAATTGCCACCCTATAACAAAACGTTCAAACTAAATATTAAATGCTAAATTCTGTACAACTTTAAACTTTCTATTGTCCATATGTGGTAGAGAAAAAAATTATTTAGAGGTCAAGCTTTCGAAAATTAGATTGTGCTATATTTATACGTTTTTAGGTTTCCCGAATCCAAAATTATTTTTTTTATGTTTGTTCTGTCTGTCTATCCGTCTGTTTCTCTCACTGTGTGTGGAAGTCTGTTACAAGCACAACGCAAGATCAGGAAGTCCAAACTCGCACCCAGAAGAAGTACTTGAATAAAACAAGAAAATGTATTTTGTTATGCCATTTTATTGTTTTAAATAAAATTGTCGTCAGAAGTAAAAATTCAATTTTGTTACGAAGACAAAATTATATTGTTAATTTATCTCACAATTTTTTTCCTTTTTTGTTAACTTAATTTTTTAATAATTATAATTTAACTTTGCTAATAATTACACTACGCTGCAAAAAAAAAAAAATAAATAAATAAATAAATAAATAAATAAATAAATAAATAATAATAATAATAATAATATTAATAAATTGAGCCCTGATAACATTTTTGCTGATTCTTATGTAAAATGACATCCTCAATCTGAATATAATCCCCCTTTTGCCCCATCACCCACCGTTTTCTTGGGCCGTCACCTCCTCCATCACTTTTTATCACTCTTCGGTAATTTTATGGCCATGAATTTGGTTTGGAGAATGGAAAATAATTATTTTAACTCTTAAAAATAAATATATACAATATATAATAATTGATTAATAAAATATAATAAATGTAACTTATAATTTCATTGGCGAATCCCCTCCCACCCCCCTTAAATCTCCCCTTGCTGTAAATGTTCATGTTATAGAATTTTTCACCTCTTTAGACTCTCAGAAGATATTTAACAGTTAAAATATTTCTTTTCTCTATTATGTATAAATCAAATTTATCGCCATAAAATTACCGAAAAAACGGTAGGTGGTAGGGCAAATGGCCGTCATATTCGGATTCAGTAGGTCATTTTGCATGAGAATTTGCTAAAATGGTGTTTTGAAAAAATTGGGCAATTTTCTTGCCAAGTGTTTTTTTAAATTTACAGTAATTTTGTATGTTTCCTATGTACAAAATATTTTGCTGTTGTTGATAAAATTGTAAAAAGAATTGTTAAAATTATTATGTTAATCGAAATAAAATTTTTGTTGGAACACATTTGAATAAAATTTTTTGTTGCATAAAACAAATTTTTGTGGAAACATTTTTTTTCCCTCTGAGTGTAGTCATTTAAATCTTCATCATACAATGATGCTATTTGAAATTTTTCATTGCGATCCGACAAATGCTTCGTACGCAAGGATATACTAACGTATTCACATACATTACTTCCAAGAGCGCGGTGCAATATCTATTTTCGCCGACAGAAATCCCATATTATTCTATGAAGAAATTTTTTTCTACATTTACTCATTACTTATAATGTGTGTTTTATTTATTTATTTAATTAATTTTAATCCTTTTTTTCCTTTCAGAAAATTCCCAGCTGTAAAATTATACGGGTCCCTACTTTTGAATCTAGACGTTTTTATCGAATATGTAATGAAATATTTCATGGATTTATTTGAGAATTTAGTGGTAAAATTTGCATGTTATACTCCATATATATTGCAGCTTAAATTTTTTCCCAAAGGCTAAAACGGGACCAATCACAAGTTCACCAAAAAATGTAATTTTTGGGATCACCCTGTACAAAATAAAGCTTGAAAGGAGTTAAAGATAAGTATATGATTATGTGCCTTCTTTTAATTACAGGTATAAATTTACATGAAAATTGTACTTACATTAACAGAGATATAAGGAATTCTTTAATGATGCCGACAACTTTTCGTATATATATTTTTTTACAACATGCAGGGCTTTAAAACCAAAACGATGTCACTTTTAGAAAACTTGACATTAAACGCAACATTTTGCAATCATAATATAAAAATGTCAAATATCTGATGAAATATGAGCTTTTTTTACTAAATAATTTTTATTTTCGCATGCACAAGTTCTAGAAAAATTTCTTTTGCGTAATTTATCAACTAAATGTATAGACTAACTCAAAAAAAAAATTTCTAAGCAAATGTCATTAAAACTTAGAAAGATATCGTCGATAGAAAATTTGATTTTCAAGGACTTTCAGAAAGATCAAAACACTAAAGCGGTTATACCCATATTTTCATTTTGAATTGTTGAACAATCATGGACATAAGTGAAAGCACACTTTGCAGTTTCTAAAAAAAGTGGTGAATTTTTTTGGAAACCTTTATTTTTATTAAAACAAGTTGTTAATATAACTTTTAGTATCTTATGCATGTCCAATAATATTCCCTATACATTTTATTCTGTCTGATATTATAATTACTATGCTTTCCCATTTTTGTCTTTCAATTTTAGGTTGAAAAGTTTTACTTTTTACCATGCTTTTATTAGCTTCTATTCTTGTTTGTCCGGTACAAATCTTCCAATCGATTTTTAACGAACATCCTTACTAGCTAGATATTTGAAACTTTCAGAATAGCTCTGAACCCGATGACAACATAATATTTCAAAGCCCGATTTTCGAATTTTTGATTAGTTTTTGTTTAATTAATTAAGATATGAAAATAATAACCTCCTAATAGCTTAACAAATAACCATTAAAATATTAGCTATAATTTAATTGTTGCCAGAAAAAAAAAATACGAGTTCATTTCTTTTCGACATAAAAATAAATACATTTAGTTAAACGTGAACGGGAACGTTAAGAAATAGTACAAAGTTAAATTATGCATCTCACAAAAATTGATGTCATTATCACTTTAAAATATTTATACACATTCATAAAGTGCTAATGTAGTTCTATAGCTATGATTCAACAGAAATTTTAAAAACATGGTTTATAAAAAGTTTTTTTTTATCTTATAATTATTTTAATAAGGTTATTAATTTAAATATTAATTTTACATTTTGTAGTTATCATTGCAGCATTCTAAGGGTTACATAAACAATATGTTTTAGTAAAAATAATCATTTGATTCAAAATGAAAACATGCGTAAAAACTCCTTTGCATTTTGCATCTTTCTGAAACTACTTGGAAGTCGATTTTCTATCGACAATATTTTTCTGAGTTTTAAATATATTTACTTGGGGATTTTTTAGAGTTAATCTATACATTTGACTAATAAATTATGCAAAAGAAATTTTTCTAGAAATTGCGCATCCGCAGTTAAAAATTATTTAGTAAACATTCTCATATTTCATCAAATATTTGATATTTTTATATCCTGATTGCAATATAACAGTATGTCAAGTTTTGTAAAAGTGACAGGGTTTTGGTTTTAAAACTCTGCATGTTATAAAAAATGAATCTACAAAAAGTTATCGGCGCTATTAAAGAACTCTTTATATCTCTGTTAATATAAATGAAATTTTCATATAAATTTATACCTATAATTAAAAGAAGGCTCATAAACATATAATATAGTTAAAACTCATTTAAATCATTATTTTTTAGAGAAAAATCACAAAGATTATATTTTTTGGTTAATTTGTGACTGATCTCCTTTTAGCCTACTGGACAAAACTTTTACCGGAATATATGTAGTATATAATGTTCTTTTTACCCCTAAAGTTTCAAGAGAATCCATCCTTTAGATATTCGACAAAAACATCTAGATTTGAAAGTGCACCTTCCTTTAATTCGGCGATTGTATATTTCGGAATTTTGTATTTTCGGGCTGATTTTCATAAAAGCAAGGTATTTCCTTTTATTCAATATTTAATACATATAAGTAAAAATATCATAATAATAAAAAAACACAAAAATAAATAAACAAAAACCAATCTTCAAACAAACTCTTCAACAAAAGAAATAAAAATAATCTGGTGTGTCACTCACACGACTTTCTCTTACCCTGAAATTTAATACTATAAATACAGGTTGGAGATTAAGAGGTAAGATAACGAGTACTGTTATTTAAACCTATGCTAAACAATTCAAATTAGGCTTCGGAAGAGTTTTATATTATAATTAGTTCTATGTGAGGAAGGCTGCCGCCCACCTCAACCCCCCGTTTCATTACTGCACCTACATTTATATAGAATTTAAATCTGTTATTAAAATTAAAATTCTACTTTAAACTATACAGACAACTTTCACATGCAACATTCCTTGAAATTTATCAGTCTTCATCAAACTTTTCCAGCAACAAACTTATATTGACTTGAAAATACAACTTTTGGATCTCTAAAATTATTCGTTTTTAAGTTACTCTAAGAGATACAGACAAACATCAAACTTTAAAAAACTTGACTTCGGTAATCAGAAAGCCTCAAAACGTGTAAATATGCAAAAAAAACAGCTACAAATATTTAGCTTAAAAACATACATTATCATATGGCTATGAGGAACTCATTTCAATTCCTGAGCAGCTTTTCTGGAAATGGTAAAATATTATAGTACAGCACTTCCACTAACAGTAAAAAAGAAGGTTATCGCTTAAACATTTGCAGCCCTAAGATTATGTACAGACCACATGGTGCACCTAAATATAATCCTATAGTAATAATACACGGCATAACATGAAATAAACTTCTATTAATTTTCAGCTATTGTCGTCGCACTTTAATCTAGTTATTTTGTATAGCCCTGTAAATGAACAGTGGGTGTGGTATGGCCCTACCATATTCTACATGAGACATGTTTTTACGCATATAAAAAATATATATTAATTTCATTTGGTTTAGTGTAGTCTATAGATGTAAAACTCCACTTTCCTGCATTTTCCCCCGTAGACGTAATGTATTTGAATTCTCTTGGGTGTCCCTGTACACGAACCATTTGCTTCATCTCAACGAAAAGCTTATTGTAGCATCCCTATATCATACACATTTAGAATAGTAAGTTTGGACTTTCTGCTACTTTTTGTTCTTGAGATATGCTTATAACAGACACACACACAGACAGACCATTCACTAGAAACATGATTTTCGGATTCAGGGAACCTCAAAACGTGTAAATATAACAAAAACACACATTCGAAAATTTGACCCTAAAACAATACTTTCTCAAGCTTATGGGTAAGAGAAAGTAAAAACACTCCCCGTTTTTCAATGTGTTTTTCCTGACTATCTTTTCTGAACTTTTGTACTGGTGTAAGTTATTATATTATATTTATTTACTTGTACTTGTGAATACTGTTTCTTTTTT
This sequence comes from Salticus scenicus, assembly GCA_963930645.1. Classification (NCBI taxonomy): domain Eukaryota; kingdom Metazoa; phylum Arthropoda; class Arachnida; order Araneae; family Salticidae; genus Salticus; species Salticus scenicus. The sequence continues at coordinate 36,354,558 of OZ005649.1, forward strand.
TCTTTTTATCTTGTGTTTTCCTGAATTTTCCCCATTATTCTGTATGCAAAACTGAGTAGGTATATTTCAATATTTATTAATTAATACTCAACTTTTTTTATTCATTATTTATTTATTAAACATTACTACTACATGCGTTAAAAAAATTTGTTGGACTTTTTTTTTTGTGTGTGTGTGTGTGTGTATGTACGCATGGTTGGAAATTTTTCGACCATGTATCAATGAAATATTCAGAGTGGTATTTCTCAGTTTTTTGGATGTAAAAGCTCTAACAAAATAAACATTCCAAAATCATCTTCGATGTAAACATAAATAAATAAATAAAATTACAACTGATTTTATAAATGACATTTTTTTTTTTTTTTTTTTTTTTTTTAAACGAGAGTTTTTCCAACTGAGGTACTCATCTTTAAAAGAGGACCCAAACCATAACAAAATAAAACTCGTGTTTTTTTTTTTTTTTTTTTACTGTTTCTTTATTTTTCTTCTGCTGTTTTAAGTATCCTTGAGCTTCTCTAAACAGTTGTAGGAAAACATCCCCAATGACCTTTCAGCATTAATCTGACCCTATTTTTTTTTCTCCTTTTTACACTGTGTTGTAGGCACCTAAAACATTGAAAAAGATACACGGAAAATCGGTCGAAATTTGTAGAGGAAATATCGTGAAAAGAGACCAAAGAAAAGATCTTTGTAAAGGTGACATTTATGATGTAAAGTGAGTTTCTGTCATTAAGAAAGTACATTATACTTATTTTTCGTTCTTGTTTTGAGAAGGTGTGTGTTTGTGTGCACACGTAACACTTTCATTTGGAAAGGCGACGTAGATACATGACGGTTCTTTAAAAGGATTATTTACAAGGAAACACTTTAAATGTCATAAGTAAATGCTATTTTGGATAATGTAAATATATAATTTTCAAAGACATATTTATGTAATACTATTTTCCATAATTATTCTTCCAATTATCAAACTAAAGTAAAATAAAAATAGTAAACTGTATCACTGTTAAAAATTTTAGTTCAAGGTTGAACCAAAATTTAGTACTCCGGTAGCTGTTAAATGTTATATAGAACTAAAACTTGGCATTACAGTAACTGTAAGCATGTGATGTTAAAACCTCGTATCATGATTTGGTAGTTCTTGTTGAAAAAAATGCACCAAATCATGGTATAAGATCCTCCCATCTTATGGTTATAACATCTAAAGTACGAAGCTTTGGTAGAACCAAGTACCAAATTATGGTAAAAGGTTTCACCATCTCATGGTTGCAGCTACTGTAATATCATGTTTTGGTTGAACCTAGAACAAAATATTTTCTCAAATTACAGAGAATTTCTGGCAGCAAATAGGACATATTTTTTACAGTGCACTGTTAAAAAAATGCAACTTTGCTGCCAGAAGTTCTCTGTAATTACAGAAAAATACGTTTTATCAACTTGATTTTTCCGTAATTTAAGACTTTTTTCTCAAATTACAGAGAATTTCTGGCAGCAAAGTTTCATTTTTTTTTTAATAGTGATACTCTAAAAACGAGATGTTGAAAAATAGAAAATATTTTTATTTTTTCTAAAGAAGTTTTCTATTTTTTAAAATTACAGAAATTTACTTTAAAATTACATCCACACATTTTTTTCTGTAAACCATTCATACAGAATTTATCTAGTGTGCATCGTGTTCAAGAACGATTGGGATGCGCTAAGTCGCATCCAAAAGTGAGGCTCCGTGGCTGTAAAGTAGCACCGTAGCCTGCTACACTGTTAAAAATGAAATGCAACTTTACTGCCAGAAATTCTCTGTAATTACAGAAAAATACGTTTCGTCAACGTAATTTACGACTTTTTTTCTCAAATTACAGAGAATTTCTGGCAGCAAAGTTGCAGGTATGCGGCGAACACTGTTTCTATCCTGTCTGTCCAAGCTAGAGATAAATTAAAAATCTGGAAGGCTGGTTGTTATCAATCAATCAATCAACCTGATATATTACATACCGTAGATATAACTACAATAAAACGCAATTCGTTATGAGATTATTTACACAGTTCATGTAAATTATTCTGTATTAGTTATAATGATTTTGACTAAACTTGTACAGGGTTTCTATAAATATCAGCACAAATAGAAAAATCGGAAGGAATTAAATCAGATTCTAAGAGGTATTTCTTTTCAGGTCTGATGCAACAGAAAAATGAGAAATTAAAAAATACATAGGTTTGGCTTGATGCTCTACGGTCAGTTTTTGCACAGTAACACTCATTAGACCAGCTTACTACTGAAACTGTAGCTGGAATTGCTGCTTCAACTGGATTCGATTCCGAACCCCTATAAACATCCATGCATTAAGCGGAGCTCAAACTCGGCAACTAGGCTGAAGCATTAATCATTCAGCCGCCATTCAAAACATATAAAGAAAAATAAAACATATCCATGGTTAAATGTTTCTCCGTACAGTGTTAAATCTCTTTCTTTTTTTTCACTTAAATATTTTATGATGTATTTTATAAAAAAAAGTTTCTATTTATTCATTCATGTCTATTTATTTATTATTTATTTCTATTTATTAATTTCTATTTATTTATTATCATTACTAGCAAAGCCCCGGTTCGGGAACGAACCGAATTCCGAATGCGGGAAAAATTTCAAAATCAAACTCGAAATGTACAAAACTCGGTGATTCTGTCTGCGTGCCAATAGATCAAAGTTTGTTAACGAAACCATTTTTTAATTCATGAAATCGATAAAGGTAGTGAATCAATGATGGATTTTCTCGCTTCGCTGGTCACTATATTTAATGAAAACTCTTTTCTATATCGCTTTACAAACAAAAATAAAATTTAAAGAAATCATGAAATTGCTTTAAAGCCCGCTTTGGTTTCCCGCTGCCTTCGGCATCGACCCACTCATTCGCAGACTCTCGGGTGTCTGTCTCTATTGCCTGTGACAACAGTTTACCAGTGGGCTTCCATTTGGGTGCTTGTCAGATGACAGTTTCGAAACGGACAGTATCGAAAAAATTGAAGTAGCCATTTTATATTTGGATCCCAGTTACACATGAACATGTTGTACATAATACTTTCTTTTACGTTATTTTCTATATTTATTTGATTTATTCGATCAACCATAAAATGACAACAATTTCACACCAAATATAATATTACAATGTGCTCTGATCGGCTACGTCTATCGCATGAGACAATTAATTTTTGTGGTTATAATATAGTTGAGATAGTTAATAGTAGTTGGTATATAGAAAAATAAATAATGAAATATGTAAACCTGATCATGGTACAGCCTTAATGTAGCTTCACTGGGCGACTTTTGAATTTTTATCGTCATTTTAGACAAAAATACATAATTTATGTTATTATTATTATTATTATTATTGTTCCTTTCTTTCTTTTCGTTTTCCTTTCCTTTTCATATTTACTGAATTCGATTCTTTATTTTTCTATATCACGTGATTGAGCAAATGACTATTTTATTTATTTAACGTTCATTTATATTTCCATTAATTTTTGGAACTTATGTGCAACTTTATCTAAATTGTTATTACTCCATTTTCAATTTTCATTTTTTCATGTGCATGAGTAAAATCATAGACCTATTATAAGAGTGGACGGGACAATGGCAACCTTTTTTAGTGGCAAAGATAACTCATAAAAAGGTCATGTGAATGTTGATCTACAGGAGGTCAAACTGGCCAATACAGAAATTTACTCGCCATGCTCTAAACTCTGCTTTTTATTAAGCAGACGATATTTTCCCTTTCTCTTTGAAAGTTCTTTTTAAAATTTTTATTTCACTTTAAAAGTTAGATTGTTTTGAATTTAAAAAGAATTTTATAGCAATAAATAGTAATTAGATGTACTTTAAAAACTCTAGAACTTATGTAAAATAAGGATTTTATTTCACAGGTAAGATTCTTTTTATTCTTTTATTATTTCGTTCTTTTTAAGTAATTATTTTTATAAAATGCTTATGATTGCTATACTTATTTCTCTAAATTGAATTAGTTTAACTACATTATATCTTATATTATTTCAAAAATGTCCATAATTATTTATGAGAGTTAAAACGAGTATAGAAAAACCAAAGTTATAAAAGCTTTTGAACTTTGTTAGACGTTAATAACAAGGTAAAAATAAATTTCAGCAGCTGTAATATTTTACACTAGTTTTGTTTGTTATATCTTTTAATAATAATAATATATATTTATATTCATAACAAAAAATTGCCAATAACGCGATAAATGCCAAAAAAGGTAACCTTTTTCAACGTTCACGTGATTTCATCTTTGCACCTTTTCTTATATTCCCTTAATAATGGAATGCTCCGTCCACTCTTATTATAGGTCTATGAGTAAAAAGTTTTATAACTTTTCATTTTTCGCGTGAAAGCATATTTCATTTTATGTTTGAAAAAAAAAAGTATTTTTATTTAATTATTTATTTATTTTTTAGCAACAATTAAAATTTTGTATGTCCACATTTAAAGCTTTTACCAGGTTATTATTCTCACATTTTAATTAATTTTAAAAACCTAATCAAAATTTCGTTACAAATAATGTACCAAATGAAAGGGGCATTTTTTCTGAATCCGACTGTTTAATTAACTTATCGATTGGACAATTAGATTTTTTAAAATTAACTAAAGTATGAAAAGCTGGTAGCAACAGCACAAAGACAAAGAGAAGAAAATCTCTCATAGCCAATCAACTTGCGTCCAGCCACGGACTTACAGGAAAAAACTCTCTTAGCCATTTATATAGAGAGAGATTATTATTTCCTTTTTCTGAAATATGAAAAAGGAATTATGTCTATTTCAGCCTAGATTCCTATAATATAGAATACCTCTCTTTCTATATCTTTTATGATGCATTTAACTGAAATTTTCTAATTTATTTATTTATTTATTTTCCTTCTTAATATTATTATCTCTCATTTCTCTGAAACATAGAAAAGGAAGTATCTTATATATATTTCAGTCCAGATTCCTATAATATAGAGACTATAGTGAATATATTATCATAGTGAATATATTATATAATCCAGATTCCTATAATATATTCACTTCTCTTTCTTTATCTTTTATAAGGTATTTAGCAAATTTTTTCTATTTATATATTCATTTATACTTATTCTTGTTCTTATACTTATACTTATTATTATTATGTTACATTTTCCTGAAATATAGAAAAAGATGTACCTTATGTAAATTTTAGTCAACATTAGTATGATATAAAATATGTCTCTTTCTACATTTTTTTTTTTTTTTTTTTTTTTTTAATGCATTTAACAGACCTTTTTCTATTTATTTATTTATTTATTATTATTATTATATCCTTTTTTTCTGAAACATAGAAAAAGAAGTATTTTATATATATTTCAGTCCACATTACTATAAATTAGAATACTTATCTACCTTTCTTGGTCGGAGTAGGAAAATTCCGGACCAGACTAATTATGTAGATTTTCGCACGATCAACCCCATGGGTAAGTTCCGGACCAAACGTTGGTCCGGAATTTACCTATGCGTTTCCACTCTACTCTTGTAAACTGAGGGGTGTTTCACAAATAAAAATTAAATCGGTAACGATTGTCATAAGTGATTTAACAATTTATATTGCTTAGTATTGTGTTCATAATTATAGTTTCAAAATTACTAATCCATATTAGTGAGATTATCGAATTACTGTTGTACATTAAAATTAAAACTAAGTGCTATAATTTTCCAAAAGAATCGGAAATAGATCTTTAAAGAGTAAATCATCAAACAGATATTTAAAATGTAGACATATTTTAGTTTAATATTAATCTAAACATATTTAAAATTTTAAATTGTTAAAAAAAAAAAAAAAAAAGCTTGAATTAAATATTATTACCTTCTCCTATTCATATGACAGTTGATAAACTTTTGTTTTCGCGTCAAATTTTCGAAATGGAGTTTTAGCTAAATTACACGTTTTGAGATACCATAAATCCGAAAATCAGGTTTTTGACGGTTGGTTCGTGTGTTTGTATGGGAATTTTTTAAGATTAAATAATGAAATAAATAATCAAATTAGTCTGAACATATTTAAAATTTTAAATAGTTAAAAAAAAAAAATCAAATAATAGCTAACACTTTCATTAAAAGATTAAGATAGAAAATAAATATATAGTTAAAAAAAAAAAGCTTGAATTAAATTACCCATTCATATAGGTAAGAGAAAGTAATAAATAAATAAAATAAATAATAAGTACAAAACTTTGAAATAACGCCATACAATGCAAGAACTATAAACAATTGTTTTGGTTGAAAGAAAATACGGCTCTTCGTCAGACGAACAAAGTAGTCACATTCTGCGAACATAGCGATAACGCACAAACTATACAAACACCTAGTTTGTTCATGCCTACTTTTTTCGCCTGACGAAGAGTCGTGTATTCTTTCGATCTGAAACAATTGTTGTCAGGTCTTACATTAGTTGGTGTTGTTTCAAAGTTCTGTACATATTACTTTTAAATGCCAGTTCTGTAGTGTTTTTTATAAATAAAATAAATCACTATTTTTATTCCGTTACCCGACTACCTTAGTTAATGAAAGTACTGTATTCGCTCCAAAAATTTGATTTGGAGTTTTCACCGTATTTACATGTTTTAAGGTATCCAGAGTCCAAAACACTAGTGTTTTGGCAATTGGTCAGTGTGTGTATGTAGGGAACCTCCTAGCTATCATATTCCCAAAACTATTAAAGATAAAACTACGAAACTTCAGAATTGAGACAGGTTTAGTGTACAAATGAATTTTCCAAATTTTGGTGAAAATTGGATAACTTGAAGTGGAACATCGGAAACCGTAGGTAGGACCGTAAGTCTGTTTCTAAAAAACGGCTCTAATGATTTTCTTCAAAGTTGCTATATAAACACTCTATTAGATGTCGTCTCGAATTATATAGTTGGTTAATTTAGGAAAATGGATAAGCGTCCAAATAGCTCAATTTCAGGTTTCGCAAGTGCGTTTCTTTAAAAACGGCTGTACGATTTTTTTTTTCAAACTTGACATATTAACTCCCTTTTAAATATTCTTTTGTATGTAATTATTGTTTTCCGGTCAATAGTTGTATATGCCTGCCAAGTTTTAGTAAAAGTTGGTATCTCAAAAACGGCTCTAACGATTTTCTTGAAAATTAGTACATAAATCCAATTTAGACATCCTTTGTCATATATTATTTGGTTATTACAGGAAAATTAAAAGTCATCCCGATTGAGTAGATCAGTTTCAGATCTCGGAAATTGGTATTTTACAAAATATCTACCATTTTCCCCTCCTTATTTTTTAACTCGCTATATAAACTCTATTTTATACGTCTTTAAACGTGTGTTAAGTTTCTCTTACCGGAAAATTTTTAGATGTCTACTTCGTTAGGTCATTTTTACGCCTTCTAAACACATTATCTCCAAAAAATGCATATAATACGTGTAATAATGAGTAATAGAAGTTGTGTGGTTGTTTCACATCAGATTTTTTTTTTTTTTTTTTTTAAATATTGTTTTATAAATAGAAACTAAACTAGTATGTTGTGGCCACCACATGACTTTCTTCTATATTTTCCTATACAAATTCACTCAGTTAAAATATTTAAAAAAAAAAAAAAAAATACGATTTTTTTTTTTTTTTTTCGTTAAAAGTAAAAAAAATCGATAACTTTGTTTTAAATTATCACATATTTATAGTTCAACCATTCGTTTTAAAGGTGTTGACGAAACCTTTCGAAAGATACCCATGGGGGAAGGGGGGGACAATGACCCCACATGCACAATTTTTTTTTCCTAATTAACTACTACTATTATCAATAATTCGTATTAATTTTACAATCATAGGTTAAGAATAACTCTCATTATGTACATTTATACAAAATTTTGTCCTATACTGCCATGTTAAAAATTTAGAAAAAGTACTATCACAGCGCCACCTGTTAAGCAATTGATCCCCAAATCTAATCAGCACCAGTTTATGTCAGGGGCCAGCTAAACACCAAGTTTGGTTAAATTTCGTAAAAAAAATCGATAACTTTGTTTCAAATTATCACAGATTTATAGTTCAACCATTCGTTTTAAAGGTATTGACAAGACCTTTCGAAAGATACCCATCTTGAAAATTTACTCCCCTCGAGGGGGTACTCCCCCCCCCAGGGGGGTGGCGAGGCTCCTACACATTCAAAATATTTTTCCTAGTTGACTATCTCTATTATAAATAATTCTTGTAAATTTCAGAATGATTACTAAAAAATAATTCTCTTTATGCATATTTATACAAAATTTTGTCCTATATCACCATGTTAAAAATTTAGAAAAAGCGGGATGGCAACGCAACCTGTAAAACAATTTTTATCAAAAGTTGATAGGCACTAATTTATGTCAAGGTGCAGCTACATACCAACTTGTATGAAATTATGTGTAGTAGTTCCTGAGATACAGTTGCCACAAAATTTTGTCACACACACACAGACAGACTGACAGACAGACAGATATTTTCTAAAAATGGTCAAATCGTGTTCTACAGCTCTCAAAACGCGTAAATCCATCAGAAACCCGAGGTCGAAAATTTTTACGAATCCAATACTTTCTTCTATTGAATATAGAAGAAAGTAAAAAGAATTATTGAAATCGTACAAACCACTTAAGGCCCTCCACTGCCATCGATAGCGAAAAATATATTGCGCTCTATCTCCACCAACACTATATCTAATCAGAGTTTTCACTGTTTTCGGCAGCATCTTACGAACCAGGCACTTCAACTTGAGTGTTTATTGTACTGTAGGTGGCCCTCTTAGGCTCCAATTTTCCCTGTTTACTGGTAGGATATATCTCATATTCTGCAGTGTATAACTGCATAAGTTTTAATTTGAGTATATAAATAGACAGGTGGCGCTGCTACATTGAAATTATTTGGTATATTTCAAGGCTGTATTTCAGCTTCTACTGTGTGTAACTGCACCAGTTTGAAATTAAGTGTACATAGACCGACAGTCAATGCTGTTATGTTGCAATTTGCCTTGATTGTGAGAAGGCTATATCTCAGATTCTACAGTGTAAAACTTCACCAGTTTTACACTGGTGTATATCGGCCGACAAGTGGTGTTATCTGAATGCTATCTTAAATTTTTCTCATTTATTTGAATTTTGTGTGTTATCTTCCTCTGTAAATAAGAGCACAACTTTTAATCTGTATGTATTCAGATGGATTATTTATCCACTATATTACTCATATTTTTTTTATATCTTGTTCGGCTATTTCTGTTTTAGAGTTGATTTTGGAATTAGAAGCATAAAAATACGGAATTGTTTAAATAAATTGTAATATAAGCATTTCTCTCTTAATAATATTTTGCAGTGTATATTTTAAATTCTTGTTTTATAACTGTATTCTTATTTCATAGTAAAATGTTAATAAATCTATTGAAATTTATTGTATTTTAATTGTTGATCGTATACATATGTTTATAAGAAATAATATATCTTTAATGTATCACATATAAATAGCGTTGCGCTTATATTTTATTGTATTCACACTTTATTATTACTGCTGCAATTGAGTTCTAGGAAATCTGAGTATCATCTACACATTGATGGATGAAAGGTCATTCATACGGAAATTAAAAAGAAAGGAAAATAGATTACATTATAACCAAAGCCATTATTTTATGCATATGCATGTATTAAACTAACTTTGCAATACTGTATCAAACTTATGCTGCAAAACATTTAAAAAGCGGAGATCCCCTTTTAAACTTGTGACTGATCCCTTGCGTTTTACGAATCAAAAAGAAAGTTCTTCCATCCTTTCTAAAAAAGGTAAATTCCGGACCAAATGTTGGTCCGGAATTTAACCATGGAATTGCTCGACTCCCCACTTTTGGTCCGGAACTTACCTACACCCTTCTTGGTGTATTTAGTAGAAATTTTCTATTTATTTATTACTATTTATTCACTTATTCACTTATTTATTTTTGTAACATATGAAAAAAAAATATCCTATGTATATTTTAGCCTACATTATTTATAATACTGAAGCTTAAAAAAAAAAAAAAAAAAAAAAATGCATATTTTAATGATTGTGGATTTTTAAAATATTTAGACATTAGAGCAATGTAAGTATTTCTAAATAAAATATTATTATTATTATTATTATTATTAAACGTAATTTGTAATTATCACTAAAAGAGCTCGGTTAACGTTTAAATTTTGTTAGAATATGTGCCACAGTTTAAAAAATGTTTTATGCACGTACAAATAGACTTTTTATTGTTGTTGTTTTTCAAAAAAGTTATTATTCTGTTGCTTATCATAAATAACTTTCGGATAGTAAAGATCAAGTTTAATAAATATTTTCCCCCAAAGCTTACACATATAAATAATGAAAAGCATAGAAAATGCATTATTGGGTGCAAGGGAACGTTGCATTGGGTTAAAGAAAAATAATAAATTTAAAAAATGTATATATATATACTTTTTATTTGTTTATTGTTTTTATAAAAACAAAATAATAAAACAGTAAAAAAAATATTTATTACTATTATTATTATCACTACAAATTTAAACAAAAGAAGTTATATTTGTCAAGACAATAGCGACGTGTTTCCAAAGAAAATATATATATATATATATTATTACTACTATTATTATTGCAATAAAAAAATTTTAAAAAAAAGAAAAGAAAGTATATATATTTGTCATCACAACAACACATTTTTTGTTTAAATCCTGTCAAAATGCATGTAGCAATTTTATTACAAGTAAATCTGCTTTTTTTTTTTTTTTTTTTCTCTGACATTGCTTATCAGAATATCAGTTATAAGCTGATATTTCTCAGCAGAAATAATTTTTGGTTAATAAATATCAAGTTTAATTTGTACTTTTATCAAGCTAAAACTTAGTATGCATATATATGTTCAGTAAAATACATTTACACGCATAACACAAAAAATACATTGTTGAGTGTAAGTACACATTGGACATTGGGTTTAAAGAAAAATAAGAAAAGAAAAGAAAACTAACGTTATAAAACTTTTTTTTCTTACTTTGTGAAAACAAGAGAATAAAGCTACAATAAAAATTTCATTATTAAAGCCCTTTTCTAATCCCAGATTTCCGGTTTATTAGAATAACAAATTGCACGCAGTGTAACCCAATCCGAGAGTAACTTGTCACAATGAATGTAAGCCTTCACTTGAAGTACTTTTGTTTGCTGTCTCCGGTGAAAGCTTTATCAGATGTAAATTATTTAATGGGAAAAGTTACTCTGAAAACCTAATTGGATTAATGTATCTTCAGCGTTATGTCATCGGATTAATTACTACCTCACTTGGGCAGAGCGTGCAAAATCCACTGACAAAAAGATGGTTGGGAGAAGATGGATTAAAGGTTTAGATGGGGTTTTTTACATTTTTTTTTTCCCTTTCTCTCATTGAAAGAATATTTTCATATAGGCTGTATCAATTTTGTACGTTTCGTTCATTTACTCAAGGATAGTTTTAACCTGGTCTAGAATTTTAAATTGAAATGGCTGAGTTGTAATTGTAACCTATATAATGCAATCCTTATGTACTGTTACTGGCATGCTTGTTGTAGTAATAATAATAAAAATGTTAAAAGCTCATGTGTTTATAAAAGAGTTTAGTTTTTTCCAGAATCAGAGCTGCATTAGACTATTATAAATTTTTTTTCCTTTTTTTTTTCTTTAATAACATTCACTAATACACTCATATTTTTACTATAATTACACAAAATGTACGAAATTGCATCCTAATTTATGCTTGGTGAATGATTTTTATTTTTTCCCCCTTCTTAATAGGGATTTCTTCAGAAATTGACTTATTGCATATCATAGTTTACATATTTATCAGCACAAATGGGAAAATTTATTATCAAATCAAACCAAAATTGGACAATAATCTTGGATGAGTTCGTTTTTCAACTTGATCCGCGAATTTCTTTCAAAATAGCTGACACTTAAAATTTTCAAACTGAACTAATAAAACCTACTTAGAACTGATTTACACTGGAAAAAAAAAAAATAAATAAATAAAAAATAAAATGGTGATTGATATCTGAAAACTAAACTGTGGCTCTAGTAAAAATAGTTCCATGCCATACTTAAAAATTCTAGTTCCTTTTGCTATCGAGTTCTAAAAATCCCTATTTTAATTCTAGAGCTTTTAATTATATTATCGTGGTCAATCTTATTTAAAAATCATTATAAATAAATTCAAACACAAGAGGCTAGTTACAGTGATTATAATCTTAGTTTATGATCGGTAGAGCGTCGGCCTCGTAATTGGAAGATTGCGGGTTCGGTACTCGAGCCGGCCAAAGACCGTCGTGTATACTAATGGTGGCTGGTGCACGTAAAATCTGTCGTGGCCGCAAAGTCCTCCATGTTCCCATAAAAAATTATACCTCTGGGGGTTACCGAAGCGGGAGAGCCATCCCTTCCGTGGAGGATCAAAATTGTGATGGTATGTCTCCGGACCACCTCTAGGGGTGTGTCCCAGACCGTCACAAATTGCCCATCTGCGCAGCATTAGTGCGACGTAAAACCCAACCAACCAACCAACCACCGTGTAAAAAAGTACAGACTAGAAACTAGAACTTCTTGATCATTTCGTCTATCCAGGTTATTTGTTTATCTTATAATACGCATAGTTCGGAAATCTATATTTCTAGATTAGGGATTTAGAAAATGGCTGTTTATTCGTTCTAGATGAAAGCGGTGTGTGTATATATATATTTATATTTATATACTTTTTTCTCAAAGCACTTGAAAACTCCCTATGTACATAGCTCATATTGAGATCTCAGCCAGGTTCATCAATGAACTTGACCTGAGATGATGTTTCAAAATGGCGGCCACTTTGATAGATTTTATATATATATATATATATATATACAGATAGATAGTTAGATAGATAGATAGTTAGATAGATAGATAGATTTAAAAAGAAATACGTTGTAGGGATTTAAAAAAATATATTTACGAATTAATGTGCTTAAAACTTCGTCTCAAACAGGTTTTTAATCAACTTGATCCTCTACCTTGTTTCATGACAACGACGAACTGAAAAGAATAAAGAAATCGAATTCCGGTTGAACCGTAACGACTACTTATATATTTTTAGCTTTCATTTTTACTATACACGTATACACTTCTTAAAGTAGATGCATTGCTGGATTATTAGTTCCCCTCATACTATATGTATGGATAACTTAATTAATTGTGAAATTTTTCGAACTAGGTTTTTTGAATTTTTTACACGTTTTGAGGTGTGTGTGGTATCAGAAAATCACAAAATTGGCATGATGTCCCCTGTAGGATGTTAGTGTTTTAGTGTATTAGTGTGTTGTTTTGTTAGTTTGTGTACATGATATCTCAAGAACAAACGATCTCAGAGAGGTCGGACAAATTTTAAAATATCACTTATAACATTGGCAAGAATTTTACAATCGTCCCCACTTAATCGGGTAACGGATAATCGAATACCCCGCTTATAAGAATATAAAGTTATAGAACCAGTTTTTTTCCCATAGAAGTAATGTTAAATTTCCTCGTTTAAAGAAATATTTTTTACAACGCCACCCCGCTTAATCGCATAAATACTCAAAGTTTCTTAAATAAAATTCCTCTATTTCTGGGGAAATTTTTCCTCTCGTTCTCAAAAAAAAAAAAAAAGTTCTTCTTTTAAAAATCTTGTATAACTAAGGCATGCTCTTTAAGGCATGCTCTTTAAACATGAGACGGTATTACTGCCGAGGTGATAAAAATTGTTTTGCAAAAGCCAAATTTATAAAATCAGCAACTGATGAGAAAATTAGAAATTAAAATACAAATTATCTCCAGGAATTAGAAATCGCATATTTTGAAAGTTTTCAGATGATTGAAGAACTTTATGAACTCATAAATGTGGATAAAGATGGAGAAACAGAAAGAGATGAAGAGTTTAATCTTCCAACAAAACCTTTAAATGAAAATGATAAAGAAGAGCAAGCGAACGATAAATGAAGTTGCAAAATCCTTTAATATTATTCATCGTCATTTTGAGTCTCATAGAAGCGATTATAATTTATTTATGGGCTTTAGAAAAAGAAATCGAAAAATGTTTAGTTAAAGTCTATGGTAAAGTAATCAATCATAACTGATTTTTTTTTTTTTTTTTTTTTTTTAAATAAAATTGTAAGTACACTTTATTTTGTATTTATTCCAACATTAATTGCATTTATAAATTACTATAATATTTTAACTTAGTAAAAGTTTCGTTAAATATTTAAATAAGAAAGAGGTATCGATCATTTATCTTTACATGTAAGCATAAAGCCATTATAGTTATACGTGCAATTGCGTTTCTAGTCTTCCCGCATAATTGAATACCCCGCTTAATCGAATTAATATAGTTGGAACGGTAGATATTCGTTTAAGCGGGGCCGACTGTATTTGTGTGGAACATTCTAATTTAAAAACTTCGTCAGTTATTCGAAGTTTACAATTTTCTTAAAATAATTTCACTTATTAAAAGGGATATTTTTATTGTAAAAGTGTCAGACTAGCTTTGAAATATCAGTTATGATGCTTGCATGCATGTAATTAACTATGAAAATTTATCTTTCACAATTTCGTAAAATATTTGAAATTTACGAATTTACTAACGCAGCAGAATAGGGCAAAATTTCGCATAAACGTCCGGATATTTTCGTCGTAAAGATGTCAGACCACTTTTAAAACATCATTTTGGATAACGGCATGAGCATCACTGACTACGAATTTTCTAGTTTAAATTCGCAAGTTATTCACTCGAAATTAAAAATTTTCTTAACATATCAGAATAGAACAATATTTCATATGAGCTTGCATTATAAGGATAGAAATAGTATGAAATTGCATTAGAAATAGTATGAAATTCCATGAAATTTTAAAAATGAACTAACTTCAATAAAACTAATTAACAAATTAAGATAAGGTAAATATATCGAACTAAACGGTAAATAGTCTATTAGGAGATGCATTGCAGTCTGGCACCATATAGAGTGATCGGTGAAATTCATTTCTCATGAATATAGTAAATGAATGAATATTACCTGTAGTAAAAATTTTTATGAGAATGAATATATGTTGGGGAACTGAGCAGAGTTCCCTACACGAATTACTTTAATAATTTACTAGTTTTAATATTCACGTATTTACTATTTAAAGTAGATACATTGTTGGGTTAGTTGATTGTTAAGGTATGAATTCCCAATCATACTGTAGGTATGAAGAACTTCGATATTCGTGAAAATTTGTGTTTTCGGTTTTTGACATTTTTACAAGTTTTAACGCATGAATAATTCGAAAAATGAGAAAATCGATGAGCTGTTCATTTATAGGTTAGTTAGTTTGAAATAGTTTGTTATTTTTCTAATTCAAATGTAATAATCGTAAAGAGGTCAGACTAGTTTTAAACTATCACTTAGGATACTGTCAAAAACCCTATTGATTTGCAACATTTTGTTTTAAAACTCCGTAAGTTATTAGAAATTTAAGAATTTTTTTGGCAGAATAGGGTAAAATTTCGCATAATGTGCTTGATGAGGATTGTTTTCATACCAAAGATGTTGAATCCGTTTTAAAATACTGTGATACATCGAAAATCACATATTCAAGATTACATATTACCTCTTAAATTTAATTCAATTCCCATTTTTATAAAGAGCGATTCTTAAAACATTATAGCATATAAAATCAAGTCAGTTGCGGTTTCTTAGCTGACGAATATATCTAATTTAATCTCTCTCTATGTTTCTTGCTTTAATAATAATAATAATAAGAAGAAGAAGAAGAAGAAGAAGAAGAAAAGAAGAAAAGAAGCGATTCTCTTTAAATGAGATGAGATAGTCAATCTTTCATCTCAGTAAAATAAAATAGAATAAGTTTTCGCTAACGTTGTCATGTGTACCAAAGAACAGATGTGCTCTTTGAAAAGAAAGTTATGTACGAGTAATTCATATAGGCTCAAAGGTTTATGAAACCATAACAAGTAAAAACATCTATTGTGAATAAAATTCTTGAGGTTAGATTTCTAATGTACATCTTTCATTTTCCCAAGATCTTTTAACGATATTTTTGACTAAAATTAGGGTCACCAATATATTTAAAAAAATTATACCGTTTGCAGCGTAACTGAAAAATTGGGTGTTGCTCTTGGTTTCTTTGAGATTTGGGTTTGGCGATCATATTGTGGTTTTTGATGAGATGTAACTGAGCCAAATTTTGATCACATTTTCTTCAGCTTCTGAGATGTAAAGACGCTTCGTTTTTTTTCTCTTTTGTACTCCCCGTGTTCCCATCTTCTTTTAAGAATAACTTTTTATCATGAATATTTTGTAAAGAATGATTTCATTGTCAAGCTGTAATAATAATATGGGAATATTTCATCATAATTTAAAGCAAATAAAATATTGGAAGTTAGCAAAAACTCTCTGGGTTTATTCTCATTGCATCGCAAACTACGGCCATTTACTTGCAAGGATTTTGGATTTGTTAAGTATTCCACTTCAGTAGCAAACCTTCATCATCAAACTGATTTCCTGTATGAATAATATTGCTTCATCTAAACTAACTATTTAAACAGATCAACAAACAACATAACAAATACCATTTATGATATGAATGAACATTGAATGAAGATAAAATATGGAATTAATATTACTTAATTTTCATGTTCTATTTTAAATTTTTCTCAAGTTATTCAAAATTGCGTCTGAAACAGTATGAGTTTCATGGAAACGGAAATACAAAACTGATTCTAATAAAATTAAACTGATATTTAGCATAAAGCAAATGTGTCGAGGCAGGAAAGGGGAGGGTAGTGGGTGGGACAGTTTAGTCTTTGCTTAAACCTAGCCATCAGTAGAGTTGATTACTGTAAGTAAAATCAAAATTTATGAAAAGAAATATATGATAGGGAAAGGAGCAAATTCAATCTATGCTAACTAATTTTTGGAAGTAATTATTTTTTGAAACAGAAATGCCCGTATTCAATATGCATGTCTGTGGGGGAGCCCATTAATTACCTGAGATGATCAGGGGGGAGGGGGTCAAGCCGAATCTCACCCAATCTCACGTGGGGAGGAGGGAAGGTCTCGGCAAATATCACGTAATTTTTTTTTCCCGCAAAAAATAGTGTAAAATTGTGAGAGAATTGAGTTAAATTCAGGTAAAACATGTTTCTTGACTTAAATATGACAAAATCTGACACAATAATATTTATCGTGGCTATCCGAACGCCGTGAAGCAGCACAGTAGCCTTCCAATTGTTTTAGGCGCCACCGACCAACCACACGCAATCTATGCACATCTATGCAATCTTAAAAAACTAGTCTTAACTTGTCTTCAATAAAAATAATAAAGCAAATTGTGTTCTTTGGAATAAATCCTACGCATTTACAGTAAAAGTACGAATTTTGAAAAATCTCACGTAAGATTAAGGGAGGGGGGAAGAAGGTCGAGCCAAATCTCACGAAATCTCACCAGGGGGGAGGGGGGGGAATCAAAAAATCGTCAAAACCGCCTCACGTAATTAATGGACGCCTCCTGTAAGACTGGTGTATGTAAATTACATATATCTAGAAATAGTAATATATTAAGCATGAAGTTCTGAACAGGAAGTAAAAGAGAATTAAAATGTTTTTCAACCTTACTTCCCTCTGTCTAAAAAAAAAAAAAAAAGCCAATTAAATAATTATTATTACTTTTATTTTTATTCTGTTAAAAATTACATTAAACTGCCTCACTAAAATATTTTTAATTTGTAACCTTATAATTATAAAAATATCTTTAGGCTATGCCTGCTTGCTAATACCATTAAAAAAATATGTATGGAAAGCAAAATCAACACATTACGCATTCTAAATTAGAAACAATCAGAGCATATCGTACTTTAATTGCTTATATATATATATATATATATTCATTCTTAATGTATTTATTTATTCATAGAACGTCATCCAGATGTTTTCTTCAGAGTGAAACAGGTTGATGTAAATTTTGAAATGGTATTAAAAGAATCCTGGCTAAGTAAAGGGGCGTGTTCCAAAATCCATTTGAATATAATCACAGACTGACATGAGAAGGGTAATTCATTATAATTACCCCCGATTGCAATGCATACTTGATTGTAATCGCCAGTGTTTACTGTCCAGAGTTCATCTCGATTGTATGAACTCAAAACTCTCGAAAACTTTTCCCAAAAATCACGAAAACAATTTCACGGAAGTGAAATAATTATATTCACGTTTCATATAATTACTTATTTTTATTAGTTACCTTATTAGTAATTCCAACCACAAGAAAATTATGATAAATTATTTAATCCCCCCCCCCCCTTCCGCGTTATTGGAATATTTTATTCACGCCAGTAACATTAATCGCGCTAATATTTATTTATCCCAGTGTAGATAAGAATAATATTAAAAATTCAAGTAATATGGGGTGACACTCAAATTATTATCTCTTCGGCTGCATTTTGACACTTTCGCGACCGCATGTTTTTGTATTTTGACATACAGGTCCGCCTGTGGGCGTTATTCTCCTAAGTTACAATATTTTAGAACAAAGTTTTCTATATTCAGATTCCTATTACAAATGGATATACATTATAATTGTGCTCTTTCTAATGAAAAGTATTTATATCCATAGTATATTGGTTGTACAAATATAAATATTGTGTATATTTTTAAGAAATAAATTACAGACAAATTGCAAAAGAAACGCCCACTGGAGTAGTTACAGATTTTCAAATGACGTGAACCTGCGTCAGCGGTCGCGAAAATGTTAACAGAAATTTTTGGTAGGTAGTTGATATCTATAGACGTTATATGAGTTAGTAAAGCACTTCTATGAGTTACATTCAATCAAAAAGAATCTATTCAACTTATTTTAAATAGCGCTACACATTGTCTTTAAATTTGTGCCTGTACCTCAAAACGAACATAAATTTAGCACAATAAAATAAAATAAAATAAGCTGCACGTAAAGCATATACAGTTTACATGTACAATTTAAATTTTTGATAGTTGATCTGGACATTGTATAAGTTAGTAAAGCACTTCTATGAATTACATCCAACCAAAAAAAATAAACTAGTATGTTGTGGCCACCACAAGACTTTCTTCTATATTTTCCTATATACATATTCAATCAGTAACAATATTTAAAAAAAAAAAAAATACGATTTTTTCTAAGTTTTTTTTTTTTTTTTTTGTTAAAAGTAATACACATTCAACCAGTAACAATATAAAAAAAAAAAAAATAAATAAATAAAAAAAAAATAAAAATAAAAAAAGATTTTTTTTTTTTTTTTTTTTTTTTTTTTTTTTTTGTTAAAAGTAAAAAAAATCGATAACTTTGTTTTAAATTATCACAGATTTATAGTTCAACCATTCGTTTTAAAGGTATTGACGAGATCTTTCGAAAGATACCCATCTTGAAAATTTACCCCCCCCAGGGGGGGAAGCGATGCCCCCACATGCACAGAAATTTTTTCCTAGTTAACTATTACTATTATCAATAACTCATATTAATTTTACAGTCACAAGTTAAAAATAACTCTCATTATGTACATTTATACAAAATTTTGTCCTATATACTGCCATGTTAAAAATTTAGAAAAAATGCGATCACAGCGCCACCTGTTGAGTTATTGATCCCCAAATGTAATCAGCACCAGTTTGTGTCGGGGACCAACTAAATACCAAGTTTGGTTAAGTTTCGTTTAAAAAAAAAAAAAAAAAAAAAAAAAAAAAGATTTTTTTTCTAAGTTTTTTTTCGTTAAAAGTAAAAAAATCGATAACTTTGTTTCAAATTGTCACAGATTTATAGTTCAACCATTCGTTTTAAAGGTATTGACGAGATCTTTCGAAAGATACCCATCTTGAAAATTCCCCCCCCCGGGGGGTACTTCCTCCCAGGGGGGGGGAACCGGTGCCCCCACATGCACAAAATTTTTTTCGTAGTTAACTACTACTATTATCAACAATTCATATTAATTTTACAATCACAAGTTTAAAATAACGCTCATTATGTACATTTATACGAAATTTTGTCCTATTCTGCCATGTTAAAAGTTTACATAAAATACGATCACAGCGCCATCTGCTGGGCGATTGATCCCAAAATCTAATCAGACCCTTTCCATGTCAGGGTCCAACTATACACCAAGTTTGGTTCAATTTCATTCATCGGTTCGTGAGATACGGTGAAACATACGAAATTTTGCGATCACAGCGCCACCTGCTGGACGATTGATCCCCAAATCTAATCAGCTCCATGCTCCGTCAGGTTCCAACTATATACCATGTTTGGTTGAATTTCATTCATTGGTTCGTGAGATACGGTGAAAAATACGAAAATTTGTCCTATACTGCCATGTTAAAAATTTACATAAAATGCGATCACAGCGCCACCTGATGGGCTATTGATCCCCAAATCTAATCAGCACAATGCCCCGCCAGGGTCCAACTATATACCAAGTTTGGTTGAATTTCATTCATTGGTTCGTGAGATACGGTGAAAACACTAAACCACAGACACACAGACACACAGACAGACATTTTTTAAAAACTATCAATTCGTGTTCAGGACATCCCAAAACGTGTAGATCCGTGAAAAAACGGAGGTCGAAAATTTTCGCGAATCCAATACTTTCTCTATATTACATATAGAAGAAAGTAAAAATGTATTCGACTTACTTTTAATAGCGTTGTATACTGTCTTTGTCTACGAATTTGTACATGCACCACATAGTGTACTTAAATTTGGCACAATAAAATAAAATAAAATAAGTTGTACGAAAAGCATATACAATTTGCATATACACTTTTATTTATTTAATTTTTAAATGTTTTTCTTCCTATTTTATAAATTTTTTAATCATTTTTTTAGTTTTATAAATATCTAGATATTTTAGCTATTATTTTTTCATTTACTTTATTTTTTACTGCCATACAAGCCATGATTATGAATATGTTTCATAAATGATGTGAACAATATCAGGGATCGTGTATTCATGAAATTATACAGAAAGTTAATTGGATATAAAACGAGTTTGATTTTAACCATAGAAAAATAATATTAGTTTATATATATGTGTGTGTGTGTGTGTGTGTGTGTGTGTGTCATTTACACGTCTTTTTCTTACATTGAATTTCAATACTATAAAGACAGATTGAAGATTAAGATGTAAGATATTAAAATAAATTTAGGGACAGTTTCATTTGACATATATGGTTTTCTCCGAAACTCGCATAAATCCGGTCTAGGATTTTTCAGAAAGACCCTCCATGGAGGGTATACAATCTCAGACCTAGAACACTTGTGTAGTCAATCGGCCTTATTCCCAAACACCAACACCATATGACATATACTGTGTGAGGGAGCTGATACCCTCTCAATCCTTATTTATATCATAATGTCTACACTTATTTTTTTAAAAAATCAAGGCATTAAATTTAAATGTGTGTTGCAGATTATTCAGACAACTTTCATCTGCAACACGCTTTGAAACATACCAATCTTGATCAAACATTAAGTGGCAACTTGATATGAACTTCAAAATACCAAACTTGAATTTTCTGGAACTATTTATCTTTAAGTTATACTGATAACAGGCCTACATAAAAACCAACCGCTAAAAATTTAACTTTCGTATTCAAGATATCTTGAAACGTGATATTATATTAGAAATCACAGCTAAAAACTGAACTTCAAAAGATACTTTGTTTACTGTACACTATTAAAAATTTCAACAGAAAACTCTGTGTAATCTATTATCTTATGTCTTACGTAAACTTACAGAAAAAAATAAACGCGGAGATGTTAAAAAACTTATTTTATACATTCCTTTTAATAACTAATATTAATTTAATTAATTATTGTTGAGAATATATTTCTGACTTGGAATGCTTTATCTAAAGTAGAAAAAGTCGTTTTTAATTTTAATTAAATAATTAAATAATAAAATTAGGTAGAAATACAGAATAAAGATTGAGAATCTTGATTATTCACTTTTAACTAGGAATTACTGTAAATTTACAGAGATCTGGATAAATATTTACATTAAATTTACAGAAATTTTTAACAGTGTATGTTTACGAGAAATTAATATTCATCCCTAAGCACTTTTCATCGACCAAGTAAAATGTAGCATAGCATTTCCATCAATTACAGTCGTCGCCGCTTAATTTTGGGTAGTATTGTATATTGTCTATAAACTATATAAACGCTACATCGTGTGCTTAAACTGTATCCCATATGAGAAATACGTAACATAACTTGAAATGAACTCTACTATCATCAAAGTCCAATATATCCGAATTCTTCTGAGTAGTCCTGTAAAAGAATAATAAATGATTTTCATACAACAATTTACATAATTTATGCTTTTATGTATATTTTCGCAATTTAATAAACGTCCCGGAATAACTGGCAAAAAAGACTCAAAATTTTACAGTGGAATAACGCCCTGGAGGAGTAATGTAAGATTAGTCGGCAAAACGGCGAATCAGCATGCAGAGTGAATGAAGTTATCTGTTGTCTACTATAGATGTCTGTCGCAATAGCTGTGCTACCTCAAGAGCTATATTAAGTCTAATAAAACACACTGTTAAAATTTCAACAGAAAACTCTGTGTAATCTATTATCTTAAGTCTTACGCAAAATTACAGAGAAAAATAAAGGGAGATGTTAAAAAACTTATTTTATACATTCATTTTAATAACTAATATTAATTTAATTAATTATTGCTGAGACTGTATTTCGGACATAGAATGCTTTTTCTAAAGTAGAAATAGTCATTTTTAATTTTAATTAAATAATTAAATAATAAAATTAGGTAAAAATACAGAATAAAGATTGAGAATCTCGATTATTCACTTTTAACTAAGAATTACTGTAAATTTACAGAGACTCTGGATAAATATTTACATTAAATTTACAGAAATTTTTAACAGTGCATAGGCTAGTACTGTGTTACTTAAGAGGTAATACCACTGCAGAATTTTCAAAAAATCTTTTCAGATTTTTTTTTTTTTTCTGGGGGCGGGGGGGAGCTCAAAAGATGCTTTAAACCTTCTAAAACATGTGGTAAAAAGTCTAAACCCTGTTAAAAAAATTGTTCTTTAAAATTCCTAGCTCCTCCTCTAATGCCTCAGATGACCCAAAACGGCCTACCTTGCACCAACTCGATAACCGCTGAGAAATCCCCACTTTTTGAATTTGTAACTTCTTGAAAACCTTCCCAAGTGTCGATAGTGTAGTGTCTGGGTATAAGTACAGACCCTGAACACAGAGAGACTGGAAATTGAACAAATATGGCGGACATTCATTCAGAAACCACCCGTTCGCCATAAAACACAATGTATTTTCAACAGCATATGACATTTTTCTTTTAAATAAAATCTGAATTAGAGGTCTGCACAGGTCGAAATTTTGAAGCCCGGTACGAAATCGGAAAATTCGGCCCCGGTCCGTTTATTTTTTACCAGTGTACAACCCGGCCCGGCCCGATTCAAAAATATGTTATATAAAAAAAAAAAAAAGAAATGAAAAGAAAAAGAAAAGAAATGAAAAGAAGAAAAATGCATACTTTTCTATGAAAAAGATTTTTAGTATGTGTTTTATAGAGGTTTTATACAGCCCAGCAATAGAATATTCTTTAACAAAGCTGAATTTTTACAAGATAATTATAAAAAAAATACAGAAGTTCATTATTACAGACGTACATAAGGCACAAAGACAGACAGAAAGTTAAATCGAAAATATTAGCATTATTCAGACAATATAGGAAGGTATTTAAAATGGTTAATACTACTAAAAATGCACTTTCAACCAATTCCTCTTATATACCGTAATGTACCCGAATCTTTTATGTGATCCGGTAAAAAAAAAAAAAAAAAAAAAAAAAAAAAACTTTAATACTAATCCAACCATATTCAATAGAAAAGGTGCTTTTGCACATGCTAAAAATGATGCTACTTTCTTCCAGTGCCTTGGAGAAAAGAAAAAGGAGCCTCGGGGAAAAAGTTACAGCGGAAGGATTTTTATAGCCTTCATACCCCCTAAACTCTACAGACTATAGGACACAAAGCCTTATACACAGTAACGTATCTAATTTCTTTTTGTTTGTACATGTGTGCAAACTAGCAGTGACAAAGATTTTATTTTAAATAGGAAACCATCTAATATTACTTTAAATAAAATATATTAATTTCGAAACATACTAAAAGTATTTGCACTAAATCAGATCGCGAACAGAGAGAATAATACACAATTCAATTGAAGTTACAGACATTGTTCAACAAAATAAAATTTTATGTGACATACCAGCCTGTAAAATTATGTAAAATAAATGACTGAAAAAATGTATTATCTTTTTCCTTTTTCATTGATTAACGAGGAAACTAGAAAAAGATTCGGGCCGACACGACCAGGAAAAAATTTCCTCCAGGCCCGGCCCGAATAGACACAAAAAAAATGGATTCCGGGCTCTGTCTCGGACCGTAAGCCCGGCCCGTGCAGACCTCTTATCTGAATAAAACATTTTTATTTATATTTGAAAAGCCTTTCAGAATGTCACTTGAAATTTCGCAAAGCGTAGTAGTATCGTTATATAACAAATTGAACAAATATGGCGAATAAGCTGACGGGTCAGTGTCCAGTCTCTTACCATGTAGGGTCTCCAGGTATAAGTAGAAGCATTTCAAAAAGCAGAATTTTTTCATTTGTTCATATCTATAACATATTACGACACTTCAAATGCGTTTTTCTCGAAACAGGATTTTTCAAAACGGCACACTCCAACAATTTAAATTTTTTTTATTTGAAAAGTTAACCTTATATCACATTTCGAAGTCAACTATGTAGGGAATTTTTGATTAGTTAATTTAAACAATTATTTATTAGCAAATGACTGTCTTTTTTTTTTGGGGGGGGGGGGGGATGAAAAAGGAATGACTTTATTCAAACACTCGCCAGTTACAGAAAAATCAATAATTCTAAAATCTCTACGTGGTTCACTAGCTACATTAATGTAGATTACACAGATTGTTTTTTTTTTTTCTTTCTTCCAGATATTGGCACCAGTTATACGTATAACAATCTCGTAGTGGCATGCCGCAGATCGACTCAAATTCAACATTCCTCGAGAGAAATGCTGCAGTGTCGCCATTTTGTTATATTTTACGGTAAATATCTTTTGTAATATATTTATATATATTCTCAATAACTAACCCAAGTATTATTTCTCTATCATCTTTCCTTCTGCCCCCCCCCCCCAAAAAAAAAAAAAAAAAAAGAAAAAAAACAGTTTTTTTTTTTTTTTTTTTTTTTTTTTTTTTAAGGCTGTTGCAGTGGTGTTATCCCATAATGCCTACTGCGGTTACGATTTTGGCTTACTCCCTCTCTCTCTCTCTCTCTTTTTTTCTTTTTTTCTTTTTTTGGACATGTCATCTCTCTTATTCATGCTTCCATGAATAACTCAATAAATACTAAATCTATGCATTTGCATGTTTTTTTTTTTTCTTTCTTTCTTTCTTTTAATAGATTTTCAAATGTAGAATTTCCTTTTTTGATTTATTTTTATCTTTTTTTTATCTTTTTTTTATGTAGGGCATTAGAAAACTTCCTGTAATTAGAAGTATACTGTTAATATTAACCTTTCAAAAGATATCCCCCCTCGTTAAACAAACTGAAAATACCCATTAAATGACGTTTTTTTCAAAATGCAAAAACCGTAACTAGGCAGAAACAAACAAAAAAAAAAAAAAAGTAAAATTCTATCAACTTTTAAAAATATGTATTTATATCCAGGATGGTTCAGTTTCTAAAGAAATTAATTTTTCAATTTATTTTTACTATAACAGGGATGGAACACGGGCGCAGAATTCATACCGGAATCTGTTTAAGAAATTTCTCCACCTATAATATCGTTGATTCAAGAGGTAGAAAATTTTCTTATATTGATAGTGGTATGAATTCTGCGCCCGTGTTCCATCCCTGCTATAAGAACGGAAATTAATGCATGAATAAGTATGTTATTTTATAATTAGGGAAACCACATTGTTTAATTTTTTTTAATTATATAATTACTTTGTTTTGTTAATTTGTTCCTGAACATGAATTTTCTTCAGCAAAAGGAAGAATTATGATGCATATACTCCACATGAAAAGCTTTTCAAACATTTCAGAGGAAGAAACGAAGTATATAACAAGAAAAAATAATACTCAAAACTTCCTCAAGTGCACTGGTTAAAAATTGTCTGCAAATTAATATATTTCTGTATATCTATAAACATAGAGCTAAAACATTACAGAAATCAAGATCCAATTCACCTATACAGAACTAAACCAATTAAAAAAGAATGCAATTTTTTTTTTTTATTCAAAAATTTATTGGAAGGTAAAGTAAAACTTAGCAGGAAAAATATTTACTAGAAGAAATAAAAACTACCTACATACAAAAATAATAAATAAACATAAGGTACGTTAACATAACAAGTTTCAAACATTATTGCATTAAAAGTTAAAGTTAATCTAATTACAATTCGTAAAAAAAACAACCATTTATTTGATATAAAGTTCAAAACAATAATAAATTGTTTCATAACTAATCATTGAAATAAATTAGTTGGCATAGGTGGACTCTGCTCAGTTCCCCATCATATTTATGTTCTCATAAATTTCTAGTGCGAGACTTATTAAAATCATGTTAAAAGAAATGAATTTGACCAAAGCTTGATACAGTGACAGAATGAAATCCCCGCCTAATAGGCTATCCACCGTTCACTTCGATATATTTATCTCATTCTAATCTATTAATTTATTTTATCAGGGTCAATTCCGTTGTTTAGTTTTTATGCTACTATTTCCAATGCAATAATCCTCAAAATTCATATTTATATGAAAAATTTACAATTTCGATATGTTGATAAAATCGTAAATTACAAATAATTTACGGAAATTTCCTATTAGAATATTTGTATTCAATCATGTTCAAACAAATATCATAAATGTAATTTTGAAGTTGTCTAATGTATTTATGATCCTCAAAATGGAAGTTTATGCTCAATTTTGCCATATTCTGACATGTTAAGTAAAGCGTAAATTCTAAATAACTTACGAATTTTTTAAATTGAAAAAATCATAGTCTATGATATTCGTGCCAGTATCCTAAATAATATTTCGAAAGTGGTTTGACATCTTTACGATGAAAATATCTCTCAAGATTGACGTTTATGTGAGATTTTGCTCTATTCTGCCATGTTAAGAAATTCGTAAATTTCCAATAACTTACGAAATTTTAATATTCGAAAATTCATAGTCATTAATATTCATGCCAGTGTCCTAAATAATATTTCAAAAGTAGTCTGACATCTTTACGATGAAAATCTCTCTCAAAATTGACGTTTATGTGAAATTTTGCCCTATAATGCCATGTTAAGAAATTCGTAAATTTCCAATAACTTGTGAAATTTTCAAAGTAGCATATTTATAGTTACTGATGTTTATTCCGGCATCAAAACCAATATTTTAAAACTAGTTTGACATTTTCACAGTAAAAAGTTTCCATTTAATGCACGTTTAAATGAATTTTTGTCCTATTCTCCCATGTTAAGAAAATCGTAACTTTCTCATAACTTACGAAGTTTTTTAGTTCGGATGTTGCAAATGAATAGGGTTCTTGCCAGTATCGAAAGTAATATTTTAAAACTGATCTGATTTCTCTGCGATCATTTGTTCGTGAGATATCGTGTTAACAGACTAACAAACTAACGGACTAACACACTAACGGACTGACCCACTAACGGACTGACCCACTGACCCACTAACAGACACCCTACAGACAGACACCATACAAATTTTGTCATTTTCGGATTCCTCACACCTGAAAACGCATAAAAAATTAAAAAAAACCGAGATCGAAATTTTTCACGATTACCTAAGTTCCCCATACCTATAGTATGATGGG
The DNA here is from genome assembly GCA_963930645.1 of Salticus scenicus. Lineage (NCBI taxonomy): Eukaryota > Metazoa > Arthropoda > Arachnida > Araneae > Salticidae > Salticus > Salticus scenicus. The sequence continues at coordinate 36,382,589 of OZ005649.1, forward strand.
GAAGTAAAAACCTAAAGATTAAAAATATTGATATTAATGTCTAATTTATTTTTTAACATTAAAAATGTTAATTATCTTGAAAAAATGTGCGTCATGTACATTGTGATGTATTAGAATAGTACTTGAAGAGAAATAATTAAAAGATAAAGAACTTTTTATAAACCATGTTTTTAAATTTCCTGTTGAATCATAGCTATAGAACTAACTATAGTGCGACCACGTTTCCTACGACTAGTAGTGAGGCCGAGTCCAAAAGTTTGGAGGGATGCAAAATTGGCCGAGAGATAGTTATTTGGCAAACATCCAATTATTCGGTGTTCCCTTATCGCTTGTTTTCTCTCAGTCACCCCTATTTTAAACACTGGACTCGTTCAATCCGCACTTGCGCAGAGGCTTCCATGGTCACAAGAAATGTGGTTAAAGAATACATTAGCACTTTATCAATACGTATTGTTACGAAATTGTAAATAATTGTATTTATTTTTGTATAAATTCTTTCAAAGAGGCTTAGTAAGTTGATAAAATGTCAATTTTCTGCACTTCCAGCTCTTTTTCGCGTTAAAATAGCTTAATTTTCCGTTTAAAACGCATTAAAAAGCTCCAATAGGCAGGTAATGGATTTGACGACAAATGTGGCGATTTTTTGGCGATTTTTGGCGAGAAAATCCTTATTATCGATATTCCGAAGATGGACGTTCTAATGTGATTGGTTAAAGAGTTACGGGAAATTTGAATTAAAAAAAATTGGTTTTAAAAATAAAATATTAATCCTTTCAGAACAACATATATTTGCATCATGAACTACATTAGCAGTTTATCAATGTGTAGAAAATCTTTAAAGTGATAATGACGTCAATTTTTGCCAGATGAATAATTTAACTTTTTACAATTTTTAACGCTCACATTTAATTAAATGTATTAATTTTTATGTCGAAAGAAAATGAACTCGTAATTTTTTTTGGCAACAATTAAATTAAAGCTAATATTTTAATGACTATTTTTTATTGCTATTAGGAGCTTATTATTTTCATATTTTAATTAATTAAAAGAAAACTATTCGAAAATTCAAAAATCTGACTTCGAAGTGTTATGTTGTCACCGGGTTCTGAGCTACTGTGAAAGTTTCAAATGTCTAGCTAGTAGGGAAGTTAGTTAAAAATAGATTGCAAGATTTGTACCGGACAAACAAACAAGAATAGAAGTTAATAAAAACATGGTAAAAAAGGATGTGTTTCCACCTAGGTATAATTCGAATTCATAAAACATAATCCTCGCAAATGAAACTATTAAATAATCAATTATTCTGTTTTGACATTTAAAAAATAATTCGAAAAAATTAAATGAGCCCTTGCATTTCAAAAATTGTTTTTCATAAAATTGTAATATTTTACTTGAAGCTTTCCAACTAATATTTTCCAATTATAGTTGGGAAGCCTGAAATGCCATTCAACTATTCGAACACCTCAACACGATCCACCCGCTTTTCAAAACGTTTGACATATCCTGATTTTATGCTTTTTTAACTAGTGTTAGTGATTTTCTTGTTTTTTCCCACTTGTGAATGCGCGCTCTTTCACCATGATATTTTACACATTTTTTCGTATTCTTTTCCATGGAACTGTGGAAATTTTAATATCACATTACAAAGAGACGGCTAAATATTAATGCATGGATTTTTATGAAATTCAATACATCAAAAGGGTGAGACCTTACTTAAAAAAAAAAGAAAGAAAGAAAAGAAAAGAAAAGAACAAACGAAAGAAAAAAGAAATCCTGTTATATATTACAGAAAATTTGTCATCAATATACTATGCGAGAAATGTGTTGAAAGAAATTTTCTGTAACAGAACAATGTAGAGAATATATTCATACACAACATATTGTTAGAATGTCTTTTCCCTCCCTCAGTTGTTCTGTTTCAGTGAAAGTAGTGTTACAGGCAAAGGGAAAATAACGACGCAGTTCATTCTTTTTTCATTGAGGTCAGTTTTGCCGACAAACTTGGCGACTTGGTGACCAAATTTGGGCAAAAAAAAAAAAAAATAGCGTTTAGAATTCCCGAAGTTTCGATGCTCTCCCACGCAAGGGAAACTTTCCATGGGATTCTCGATAGAAACTTCGTCAAGCCCCATCACCAAAGGATATAAATAGGAGTGAGTTGACGTCTGCGAGAGTGTGTGAAGTCATTGCGAGTTAGTATTGTTCAGAGGCCTACACTAAGCGACAAAAAAAAAAAGCCGCATTTAGATATTTTCCTTTTCACCTTCTACAACTGCCAATTTTATCCTTTAAAAAGCAAATTTTCGAACAGATTTTATTATGTTGTCCTCCACATACACTTTAACATTGAGACCAGTGTTAAAAACAAAATGCAATTGTCAGACAAACGACTACCTCAAGAATAAGGTAGTTAACGATGCCACAAAAAGTATTAATATTTGAATGAAAATCAAAATATATTTTAATAAGTGAGATGGCAAAAGAATTAAATGATAACGAAATATTGGTAACGGAATATTGGCCGTTTAAACTGGAAATTTGATACAATACAATACAATATGTAATCATTTTAAGCGATTTTCCTCACCAGAGATTTACAGATTCTAGGCCCGAAAATTTGTCTGCATGTATGAAATCTTGGTAATTCGTTTTTTATTCCTTCTGCCGAACTGATTTTTCTCAGGTTTTGCTCACGTGTCTATATTCCACGACAATACAATATACAATACACCAAGTTCTTAGGAATACATCTCGCACAAAAAACAGATTCCAAGAATTTTAAGAAATAAATATAGTAACCGATGCTAGGAGATGAAATACAGTTACTGCATGCCTTTATATGAAAGAATAAATCAAAATAAGTCCTATCGTACTACATGAAATTCTGCTTACAAAGAATGTAAAAACTTTATTATTATTATCATTATTATTATTTTAAGACTACATCAGCGATATATTCGTAACTTGGTGCTATCTTAATATTGTACTTCTGAATTACCTAAATGTAAACTGCCTCTAATAAGCATTATAACTGATTACTTTAAATATTGGTAAACATAATTCCAAATATTTAATAAGTTATTTTACTTTAAAGCCGGTGTAGAATATTTTATAATGATCAAATTGCACTGTGTTCGTTGTTCAACTAAAATCTGCAGAATAGAATTTGGTTTTTTTTGTCGATTACAAATAGCACAATATTTACTTTGCTTATATTTTAGAATACAAGTACCAAACAAAGGCGAAAAGCACTACATAATTATAAAAATTAATTTTAAAGCGTTTTACAAGCATAAGTAAATAGTATAATTTGATCATGACATAATTATACTTAATGTTGTGCTGTTATAAAGAGAAATTTTCGTTAATTTTTACTCAAATTTTATTTTTTTAAATGTATATTAAATTTAACTTTTTTAAAATTATTAAATTTCATTTCTGTTTATTTCATTTTCATTTTTCATTTTATTAAGTTTCTGATGCAAACTATTACATATGAATTGGTTAAGTCATTACTTATTGCACTGAATTTCTTATAAACACTGTAAATACCAAAACTTTCATTTTTAACAGTTAATGAAAATGTATATCTTTTAAATCTTGATTCATAATGACTAACGATTTATTTACAATGAAAGTAAATTGTAATCTTTTACCATATTTAACGTTTTTTATACTTTTTATTTTCACATTAACATCTTAAATATAATAATTCATTGTTTGTTCAACACTTACAAATAAATCATTTTGCATGAAAAATGCTTTCACCGTTGTCACATTAAAATACATAATATCAAAAATACAATTACACGTTTTACTAAAAAATAAAAAATATGTATTCTTGAACACATTTATCAGATTGTTTTTCAGTAAACAAACACATGTATACATTAAGCTCTTTTTCAAATTACAAAAAGATAGGATCTTCTGAAAGCTATTTAAGAAAAAAACCTGACAACAAAAATTTATTAATATGATTTTATCTAGCTAAATGATATTGTTCGTAGTTTTCTGAGACAAGAAGTTTAATTAAAGATGATTTGAAATCTACTTCAAAGCATTTATTATATTTTCGTTTCCTTGTTTTAACAAAAACAGGTATAGAAAGTTTTGCTTACAAACTTTATATGAAAGTGGCGTTGGGGAGGTACTTAAATGTCAATCTTAATTATTTTTTTAGCGTCTATTTCCTTGTCGTGCTTGTCTTTACAAAATAACGTGGTGAAAGAACTCCACTAAAATAAATATTTAAAAGAAAATTGTTTTTAGTTCATACATATTTATTTTAGAATATAAAGTAGACATATTCCTAAAGTTTCGTTCCAGAAAAGAAAAAAAAAAAAAAAAAAAAATTAGAAGTGAAATGGAAAAAGTAAAACCGTGCAGTTTTCGATTTAAAGTTATGTAACTAATGCTGAATTAGGATAGAAAAAATTCCTATAATTTTAAATATTAGGTCTAACGGAAAGTTCTGTCCGTTTTAATTAATAAAATAATTATTTTATTTTATTTTACTTTACATTGCATTTTTTTTTTTTTTTTTAAACAAATGTTACCCCAAAAAAATTCCAGTGACAGTTTTTTTTCGGTAAATCATAAAATAAACATTTTTATCGATATCAATTATTAAAAGAATATAAAGATTCATGGAATATATCGATTTATTAAAAGAATACAGCATATGAGCCTTAATACTTTTTTTAAGTTTTTATTTCAATACCTAAATTATTCAATAACAGGTAAATTTCGATACATTATGACAGTTCGAATGTACCAAAGAAATTTTTGAGAATAAATGTTACCTTTACCCGAATTTTCAGAAATTTTATATAAGGTACAGTCGGTAACAAAAGCGTCCAAACACTAGCAAAAATTCCTGTGTAAAAAAAGTACACTTCATACGGTTTTGTTGAATAAATCCTAGTCGAATCCTCTTCTTAGTCAGTCTAAGAACATGATTCGATAAGAATTTATTTCACAAAACCGTATGAAGTGTACTTTTTTTACATAGGAATTTTCTCTAGCGTTCGGACACTTTTGTTACCGACTGTAGCTGCCCCAGTTACAGTCGGCAGTAAAATTATTCGAGCACTACCAATAATTCCCATGTAAAAAAAGTACACTTAATACTGCTTTGTTAAATAAATTCTTGTCGAGTGGTGTTCTTAGTCAGTCTAAGAACATGATTCAATAAAGATTTATTTAACCAAACAGTATTAAGTGTACTTTTTTTACATGGGAATTATTGCTAGTGCTCGAATAATTTTGCTGCCAGTAGTACTTAGCACTTTAAGGACATTTTTCTTTCTTTCTTTCTTTCTTCTTCTTCTTCTTCTTCTTCTTCTTCTTTTTTTTTTCATATTGTTTTTAATTTTGGAGACTATGTAAGACTGTAACTATAACAAGTGTTCGTAACCTCAGTTAACTCCTTTTTGCGCATGACTGTATTTCTGAATAAAGCATTTTTATATTAAAGAATAAAATAAAATAAAAATAAACGTAGAGCTTAAAATGCTTCAGAAGTACAATCGGTAACAAAAGTATCCGAACACTAGCAAAAATGCCTATATGAAAAAAGTAGAGTTAATACGGTTTTGTTAAATAAATCCTTGTCGAATCATGTTCTTAGAACTTTTGTTACCGACTGTAGATGCTTAAAAAAAAAGTGAATACTGTTTTATTCTAGTAGTGTACTATATTGAATCTTGTGAACTTTGACAAATATATTACAATAATCTCTGCATTATGCAAATCAGGTACAATATACAAAAAAAAAAAAAAATAATAATAATAATAAATAATTAATAATTTGATATATATATATTTTTTTTTTTTTTTTTTTTTTTTAGTAAAAATATATGAAAATTTAACAAACTTGTAAGTTAAAAAATATGATAAAACATTTTTAGAACGCTTTCAAAGCTTTTAAAAATAAAATAATGTTTAAACTTAACTTTATTCATAGCACTATTAAACTGACTTATGTAAGAAAATGAATACTTAACATAACAAATAATGATTTTGTTATTAATCTAACTAAATTACGGTAATACTTATAAATATATATATATATATATATATGTTATTTTTCACACTTTAGGAATGCTCAATCTTCGTACAGTCGGTAACAAAAGTGTCCGAACACTAGCAAAAATTCCTATGTAAAAAGGGTAGAGTTAATACTGTTTTGTTAAGTAAATCCTTGTTGAATCTTGATCTTACTCAGTCTAAGAACATGATTCGACAAGGATTTATTTAACAAAACAGTATTAACTCTTTATATATATATATATATAGGAACTTTTGCTAGTGTTCTGACACTTTTGTTACCGACTGTACACATATTATTTTTAAATAGAGAGCACAAAATTTCATAAAAATTTATATTTAGTTGTACCTTGAAAAAAAAAATGTATCTATTAACTTATCTGCCCAAAGGGTGATGCAGTCATACTGATATTTATCGACTACCAACCTGTACGAAATTTTTGCACATTATTTCTTTTTTCATTTACATTTAAAACTTAGAACTCATAAAACTTATACCAATTTTCCCACCCAATTTGAATAATAATTCATCAGAAGCCAAATTATTGTTAGAACCAAATTAATATTGTGTGATAATCAAACCAAAATCATAAAAAAAAAAAAAAAGGTTTCAAAAGAAATTCATATTTGACAACCCAATTTTCATACTTCCCCAGGCAGTACAGCTTTAGTATAGGACATCCATGGCGACTTTTAAATTTTTGTCGCCATGCTGTTGATACTTTTTTACTTACTCATTTACTTTGGCATAATTTTTTGGTTAAAAAAAACAAAAACAAAACTAGTACCTATTTTGATTGTACTTTTTTCATTATTCCGTCTTTTAATCAATTTATCGCAATAATTAATATTCTGTTTATATGCTTAAAGTATTGCAGTCTTTAAGATGACGCTTGCTGACACTGAAAAGATGCAACTTTTAAAATACATTTTTCTATAAAACAAGATATCATCAGACAAATGTCATCATTTTTCTGATTAAATCATTGAACTGAGTCCGCGTGTGTTTAAATATTGCTTATGTAAAAATATTATTTTTTAACCTCGCGTATTTTATGAATTACATCACTATCATATCTTTTTGAAAAAATTGAGTTGTGACTGATCCACGTTACAGGAATATTATAAAGATATTATGGGAAAGATATACCTTACATGGGAAGGTCACCAACTGTTAAAAAGGTATTTACACGTATTGTGTATCATCTGAAAGGTCTTACTGATCTGACAACGAAAGTATCCATCTTATCGGCAAATGCGCCCCTTAGCGCGAGTTATTCTCCATTAAAGTTTTTAAATTACAGATTCTTTAACAATGTACTTCGTATAGTTTCTAACATTATAATCAGTTTTGTAAAAGATTCTCATTCTAAAAACCATTGTACATATTATTAGTAAAGGTCGCCTATATTGTTGTGGTTAATGTCCCTAACTCCCTTACAGTAGGGTCGGGTTCGAATCCTGGTCAATTTGTTATCCCTATAAATGGTGGCGATGGCCGCCTATTGGGTACTCCTTCACAAAAGGCTATCAGTTCAGCGACAGCACAGTCAATGATCATTTGCAAGTACCCCGCCATTGAAAAATAAATGAATATGTATGTTATTATATATATGTATATATATATATATATATATGTATGTAAAGTATTTTAATTACTTTGTGTCAACAATAAATTTATACATGCTAAACTGTATGAAAAGTGTTTAAAAAAAAAGAGCTATTAAAGTAAAAAAGAAGCTATTGTAATTTTTATAATAACGAAGAAAACTATTGCTTTATATATTCATTTTCATTAAAATATTATATTGCAGGTAATAATGTAATTATTAATTTTTTAAAAGTAGAAATTTATTTTTTCGCTTATATCTCCCTCCATTACTATGTTAGTGCATTACATTTCTTTTATTGTTCCCCCATGCAATGTCAATATCCAAAATATCGATTATGGCTATGTACAGGAAAATCTTTCTGATTGTAAATATTTTACACATGGCTACATATATAAAGTACTGGATTTATAAATTTAATGTTGTCACAAAATAATTATTAAACACATAACAAAATACTTTACTAACAATATAAATAGTCATAATTAGCACGAGAATTTGTTAAAAAATTTACTCTAATGATAGAAATTCTTCAAAGTACGTCACTGAAGAGCCTGCAATTTACAAACTTTAATTGAGAATAACTCACGCTAGGGGGCGCATTTGCCGATAAGATGGATATTTTTACTATCAGCTCAGTTAGAGCTTTTGCTGACACTCCTTTGTTAGTTTTATTGTGTAACAATAATCGCTGTCGCATGAATTGTATATATTTTCGTATAAATATTATGTACAATTATTTTACACCAGTTTAAAAAAGTTCTTTTACATTGTGGATTTGGACTCAAAATTTTTAAAGTGTATTTTAATATTGTTAAATTATTTAAAACAGAGCTATAGAATCACGTTTTTAAGCAGGAATATATTTTATTTCGTTCCCAGCCATTTTTCGGTTTGCATTGTCCACGGAACCCGTGCCATTCAATTTCTCAGATAATCCTTCAGATTTTTATGCGAGGCGCCAAAATTTTCTTGCGAATCTTCTTTCGGCATCCTCTATTTTAGAATTTTTCAGCAGCATTTCACTAATGGAAATTTCGAGCAGGCTTATTATAATTACCGGTATGTACAAATGAGTTTGGATACACTGCGGTCCTACATTAGTCCTATATAGTATATTTTGTCATTCATACATTTTTTTTTTTTTTTTTTTTTTTTTTTTTTTTAGTGTAAAAACCTTAAAAAGTTACGTTCGATAGCAATATTTCGTTACGATAAATATATAATTCTTTTAAAGAAATCTAGGAGTTTTTTAGTCTTTAAAAGAAAAAAAATGCATATATGTATATGGTAATTTTTCATCCTCTTGGTAAAATATTCTCTGTCACTCCTCTGAGTTTGTTAGTCGAATTACGCAATACTCTGTATAAATGGATGTGTAAAATTTTAAAATAATAGGTGAAACAGTATTTTCAAAATCTTGTGATAGTGGCAAGAAAAAAAGTACTTATAAAAAAATTTATGTTTTGAAATGTAATAAAGCTCAATCGTAACTTGAATTACAATTCTGTTCATAACTTTTCAAACAAAAGTGTAAAATCTCAAATGAAGCGTCAGAATGTTCATAATTGTTCATATACCAACATATATATTTTTTAAACATATTATTTCCTTTTTTACGGTTAAAAACTTCTTAGAACCCTTAAATAAATAATAACGTAGTAATAATAATAATAAAAAAAAAACGACAATTTTAGTTAATACAATGTGAAGAAAAACATATTCAATCACTTGTGTAAATATTTATTTGAAAATCTTAAATACAAATATGGAGCTGCTATTATTATAAAAATAGAATAGGTAACGACGGAGAAGATGGCATTACGTGGAGAAGGCGGTGGAAGCTGGAGAAGATGATGCCCAAGATGGTCGATGATGTAAAAGAAGAAGATAGAAATAGGTAATTATCCAACAGGGGAGAAGAAGCTCAAGACATATCATTTGATCTTAAATCGCAAAAGTCACATTTCAGGTAAAACAAAAGTCACATATCAGGTAATGAAAAGTCACATATCAGGTAATGAAAAGTCACAGCCAGGTAATGAAAAGTCACATCCGGGTAAAAATGTCATGAAATCAGGATTTTGATGCAAAAGATGTTAAAGCATTCAGAAAAACAATAAATAAACAGCGGCTTGATGTTAAAAATTACTTTTCTTTTTGAAAAGAGTTTTCTTCACTTTTTGAGAAAATGACAACCTAAAGCAATAAAAAATTAATATTAACAAAACAATTTTTTTTTTTTTTTTTTTTTTTTTAATAATATACAATATTAAAGAATATTTATTTCATTAAACAAGGAATTATAATAAGACAGGCCGACATGTAAAATTTTGATTTTATAATTTTGGCTGATCTTTATGTTTTTTGATGTGCTGAAACTGAAAATGAAGGCAGTTTTTCTCTATCACGTATAGATTTTTGTCAATACAGGGTGCCTGCCTATACAATTTCTTCCATTACTCTTCCACCAATATAATTATATAGTAATTTTTATAGTATATTTTCATGATTATAATTAATCACAAATGCCTATTGTTATAATTGTGAAGCACTAGTGCGACTTAAAACCATATCAACCAACCAACCAACCGATTGTGATGATGGTATATGTAAGAAATCGTGTCGGTAAACACCCTGTATTGACAACAATCTATACGTGATAGAGAAAAATGGGCTGCATTTTCGGTTTCAGCATATCAAAAAACATAAAGATCAACTGAAATCATTAAATCAAATTTTGTGAACTTCATTTCTGTAGGCCTGTGATAATTGAATCTATTGCACACTTTAAATAAACTATTTTAATGAATTTTGTTAATTATAATAAATATATTATTAGTCGATCTGCAGATCAGAAGCCCCAACGTCCTATTTGCAACACGCATTACTCAGAAGAACATTTTTATTTATTCCATATTATTTAATATATATATATATGGATGATTAACTCGCTACATAACCATATACGTGTTTGGGGGAGGCTACCATCTTCCTCAACCCCCGTTAATGTATCTGTCTGTCTATATCTGTCTGTACATATATGTACAAATATAGTTCCTTGTAACTCATAACCTTATATTAATTCCTTGTAACTCATAAATACTTGTACCAAATTTGATGGCAAATGATTGCCTAACTTATCGGAATTATTTTGTATAGTCCTGTAAACTAATTGCCAACTCTATGCCTACCATTTTCCACAGAAAACATGCTTTTAGACATTCTAATTAGAACAGAAAAGTTATGTAAAAATGAAGAAATGTCCGAAAAGTTATGTAAAATGTTTGGTTTCTGAGAGGAACCAAAAGGTCGAATTTCGCAAGACTTAAGATAATGAACATTTCTTGGATTTTCTGCAATTTCTTAAAATATCATTTTCTGGAATTATATTAATATATATATATATATATATATATGTGTGTGTGTGTGTGTGTGTGTGTGTGTGTGTATATATATATATATATAAGTACGTCTGTGGGTGTATATCTTTATATATATTTTTTATTTTTAAATAATTTATATGTTATTACTTACAAACTTTGAATAAACACCATAAAATGCAATAAACTCGCAACAATTGTTTCGGGTCGAAAAAACACACGACCCTTCATCAGGCGAACAAAGTAAGCACGAGTGCTGCAGTCAAAGCGGCAACGTACGTGCCGCTTTGACTGCAGCACTCGTGCTTACTTTGTTCGCCTGATGAAGGGTCGTGTGTTTTTTCGACCCGAAACAATTGTTGCGAGTTTATTGCATTTTATGGTGTTTATTCAAAGTTTGTAAGTAATAATTTTTACAACGCCAGTTTTGTGATGCTTCTTTATTAAATTTATATGTACTAAACATTTTGCAATTATGAATATAAAGTTTTTTTTCTGGTAAAACAATCAGTAAGTATAGTTAATTTTATGTATAAATTCATAAATTTGTAAATAAAGTAAAAAATTAAATAATAAAGCCAGAGCTGTAGCAACAATATTTGGCTAGGCGCCTGGTGCTGTTGCTGTGACAATGCTTACACCACACTTGATTCTTTTCTGAATAAATCCTTATTTGAATTTCTTAATAAGTAAGTCAAAATGTAAATGTTTTAGATTTCTAAAGTATCTGATTTATTCTCTGCAACTTTTATATTAGTTTGTTTAAGGAGAAAAAATAGCCCGCTACCGTTCATTGGTTTCACTGTGAAACCATAAATTTCTGGAAAATAAAAAATGCTATTTTTTTCTTTTCCCTTTGTATATTTATAATCAGTGATTCGTCTAAGTCATTTTTTAAACTAATTTCACAATTTTCAAAAGGAAATATGTAGTGAACTTTAAAGGGTTAAGCATCTTAATAATGTATGTAATTCTATTATGTTGAATGCAGCATAAACGCGTTAAAATGTGCTTAAATAAAAATCTGTCTATAAGATTCTAATGCACCGAAATTTTCTTGTGTGCCTCTGTAAACAAGCTATAATCATTATATTACACCAGTAAAAACTATACAACTTATTCTGTGTATCTCATATGAATACTTTTTTGAAATTTGACATGATTTTGGATGATTACGTGATATTGCTGGCACACTTTTGTGAGGTCCTGTACATAAATAATTTTGTCTAATCATCCCATGCAGTGTAACTATTATAAGACGCATTCAAACTAAATTCTGCCCATAGGCTGTAATGATAAGAAATTCTTTAGTAAGACCCTGCACACGAACGAGAAATAATATAATGAAAGAAACTAACGCAGATATTTCCGTAAGGCACGTAAACATCTGTACCAATATGCATGCCAATCAAATGAATTTTGAAGCCGTTATCGCGGTACAGAGAAATTTTATCTATAGGCCGTAATCATGGGAGAAAAGTTCATCAGTCCTTATACACGAACCATAAATATAATATACATCCAAAACTATACAAATAATTCCATGTGGCTCATGAACTTGTGTATCAGTTTGCAAGGGTGCATTTGTGTCCGAGTATTTTTTGCGTCCACTATCGGGAGAAATACAGACACGCAAACACACAGAACCCAAAATCTTTTTGAGTCTTCACATGGAGGCCTCTACCGACGTTTCGGAAATTCTCAGCAGTTAAGGGGGAAGTTAAATAATACTTTAATAGTTGTGTTTGCGTAATGCGTCACATATAGGAATTTAATTTTCCTTTCAAATCACAAATCACACACAGATGCGGGAAAATTTGTATTATTCTGTATCGTGAAATGATTATGTATATAGTGTTCGAATTAAATGACCCAAACTTGGAGAGATCACTATACTTAACAGAAAGTAAAAAAATATAAGAAGAATATAAAATTAGATAACAGGACTTGCAAAGTTTAATATATGTATATATGTGTGTGTGTAACAGTGCACGTCTACGCACACTTCCAGAGCACTTTCTGTACACATACAATAGACTTTTCGTTTACTTCAAATTTCAAGAACACTTTTTTTTTGGGGGGGGGGGAGGGGGGGCACTTTTAGTGTTTTTGGTGATGGCGAAATTCTTTTAAGATATGTCTCTTACATATGTAAGTATTATTCACACAGAATAGAGAATGTGAAATAATCGTTGTTAATACTATTTTTGTCATTAAATTCACAAGAATAAAATGAATGGACGAAGAATCACTATAAGAATTACGCTCAAATTCTATAACACACTAATCTATTTAATGACGAACACAAATTTACAATTAATATATATACAATGCATTAGTTAAAGCGGTTTAGAAAATGACATTAACTTCTGAGCACCGTCTGTGCTAATTTTCATAACTAATGAGAACAACTTAAAGTTCTGAGCACTTTTGCTCAAACAGCATATATCTGATCCCGTCTGATCAGTTTGACATCTACCGAAGAACGCTTCTTCTCTTAACTAACAGCTGTTGCCATTCTGCATCACCTAGTAAATGAGAGGCTGGTTGATAGTGTTTTCTCTGGAAGTGGGAAAGTTGAATTCCTTACATATATATATATATATATATATATATTGGCTTGATAAAGCTCTGTACGTGTTTTTATTACTAATTTAATAAAAGCCTTTTATTTAAATTTCACATGAATGCATTTTTTCAAAAGATAGAGATAAAATATTTCGGAAATGTGGTTTTAAGTTTTATATCATAAAAAAATGAATTAATACTCAGTTCCCTTAATTAAACTCTATATTTAACTAATTTTAACTTGTATGTACTATTAATTTTAACCGAATAAATTACACAGGCCTGCGATGGAAAAAAAAAATAAATAATAATACAAGGAAATTGATAACTGAACTCATTGTATTTTTTTTTTATGCTGATTTCATAAAATATAACGAAAAATTTCTATCACGTCACGTTTTCTTGAAAATTTCGATTTTTAACGCATACATATTATTTGCTCCTGATGGCGAATCGTCTATTTCATGTAAGTTACCTCAATAAAAACAAATAAAATAGTATTTTGGTTATTATTTATTATTTAATAGTTATTTTCCTTTAGAAACTGCATCATAATTTGCTGTAAAAAGTACCCAAGGAAACTTTTCGTTTTTCTCTCGATCAAAGGAGGCTCGTGCGATCTAGCAGCAGTGGTTTTCATCCATTTAAACCTATAAGTAATAAATAGATTGCTGAAATATCAATTTGCTACACCAAGAATCAATAATTTTACAGAAATTTAAATGGATAAAAACCACTGTTTCCAGATAGTAGTACATGCAGTATTGTTCGAGGCAATAAAATATCGATATAGATTTTACTAAAAATCCAGACGTGATGCAAAAATATGGAGGTCTTTTTCAAAATCAGCACACCAAATAACATAAAAAATCAGCTGAAAATTCTCTTGTATTTTTCAAAAACTTCAATTTCTCAGGCCTGTTTTATTGCTGTTATTTACTATTGCTGTATTCTTAATTTAATTACATGTTAGTTATTTTAAACACATCCAAGTTACAAACTCAGGAAGTAGAATGTCCCATAGATGATTCGAGAGCTCCATGAGAATTCGAGAGCTCTCCCTTACCACACTTCAATGTATTTATCTTGACTATTTTTCCAGCATATTCTGATGGACATCAGTTGATTTTCGTCTTTCTTTACATGTGTGATCACGCGTTTGTTTTATTATTTATTTATTTATTTATTTATTTATACACTTATTTTATTTTATTTTAATCATTCGTTAACAATTTACTATGTAGGTAATAATAAAAAAAAATTACATATACATAGATACATTTATACTTACATTTTATGTCTCAAAATAAACATTTCCAGAATGGTGAAATTGGCTCTACGCTGCCATTCGAAAATATAATCTTTGGCTCTGCTCTCGAGAGTCAGCCACACAGCGTCAGTTGCGTTGATTTTTATCAGGTATGGCATGGCACTGGACAAGTTAACTTTTTTCTCAGTCTTCAATAGTTTCCATGCCATATCTCTTTCTGATTTCAGTTGACTTTGAAACCATTGCACGGCATTTTGGCAAACTGTAGGAGATCTTTTCATGCGGAGCAAAGCCGCTTCAGCTTCGTTATCAAAAGAAGCGCTGTCATACATGAAGCTGAAAAAGTTTGGTTTTTTAATAGAAAACTCATGGTAAACTTAAAATACGAAATTTTAAATGTACTTTTCCGTTTCAGAATCGTCACTCGGCGATTTTAAGGGTACAGTGATGGGTTTGGCGATTTCACGACCCCCATAATATACCACTAAATTGTGTTAAAAAAAAAAAAAAAGCCTAAATTGGAAGCAACTAATAATAATAATTATTATTACTGGGAGATGGTCCCTTTCTATCTAACATTTTCTTCATTACTATTATTATTTAAAATAAAATAAAAAAGAAGCCAATTTTTGTTTTCTACGTAAGAGATGTAAAATTATGTACAAAACAGAATAGAATTTAGTACGACAGAACTTTATTTTTAGTCTATTCTTTCATATAAAGGCATGCGGTAAATGTGTTACGTTCCTTAGCAACGGTTACTGTATTCATTTCATAAATTTTCATTTTTTACAGCTTTAGTATATGGAGTTGCATGGGGATTTTTAAATTTTTGTTGGACTTTTTTGGCATTGTTTTAAAATGGCTAATGCAATTCGACGATGGCGAGAAACATCTGAGCTACCTCAGTGCCAAATATAAAACTTCGTCAAGTGAGTCCTGCACTGAAACTGTTGCTTTTCATTCACGTGATTTATTTCAATTTTATTTGAAATTTTTTTTAACTTGATGCGAGAAAAAAGAGAAACATTTTTTAAAAGCGTAATAATATACAAAAAACGTAATAAATAAATTAATAAAATAAAATAAATAACTCATTTTTTAATCTTAAAATATACAGTAGCGTGCCTTAGTAAAGGTTACTATATACCTTTCTTAAAATCTAATATTTTTTGTAACTTGTTGCTAGAGGGAAATAAACCCTGACAATCTATACATATAAAAGGGTACTTCCACTCACTCACTCACTCACTGACTCATCAACGCACAGCAAAATCTACTGGAGTCACTGACTCGAAACTGGGCCAGATTATAGAACATATAGTGTAAGCAACCCCTAAGAAGCGATTTTGCGAAATTCGCCCCCCCCCCTAAGGGGGTGTAGGGGGCAAAATGTTATTTCACCAAAACCTTCATAACTCAAAGAAAAAAGCAGATGTCCGTAAAATTTTTGCTTTAAAATATAGCTAATTTAATTATCTAAAAACCAGTTTTTGGAATTTTAGAAGTGATTTCACATGCGCAAAACGTGGTTTCACATACTCCTATATATCTCAAACAGAAAAACAGATATATGTGAAATTTTTGCTCTAATATATAGCTAATACAAATACCTAAAAACTAATTTCGGGAATTTTCGAAATTCAGCCCCCAACAGGGGAGGAGAGGGGGCAAAACGTGATTTGAAATAATCCTTTATATTGCAAACAGAAAAAAAAATATATGTGTAAGATATTTTTGCTCTAAAATATAGCTCCCATAAATATATAAAAACTAATTTTTTTAATTTTAGAAATTCGTCCCAGGTGGGCGGGAAAGGGGTGCTATGGGGTAAAAAATAGAAATATAGTTTGACCGTTCAAAATTGGTACAGACAGGTTTTAGAGACCTGCAAGTCAAATGAGGATATTTTTGAAAGTGTAAAGTTATTAGGAGGGTCAGAAAGGTGTGGGGGGGGGGGAGAGGCAAAAAAATAAAAATAGAGTTAGACCGTTCAAAATTGGTACATAAAGGTTTTTGATACCTACAAATCGATTGCGGATAGTTTCGAATTTGTAAAGTTATTAGGAGGGGCGGAAGGACGGGACGAAGGGGCAAAAAACAAAAATATAGTTAGGTCGTTCAAAATTGGTACATAGAGCTTTTTGATACTTACAAATCGATTGCGGATATTTTCGAATTTGTAAAGTTATTAAATTGGTACATGGAGGTTTTTGATACCTACAAATCGATTGCGTATATTTTCGAATTTGTAAAATTATTAGGATAGACTGGAAGGAGATGTGAAAGGGCAAAAATATATAAATAAGAGTTAGAGCGCTGAAAATTAGTGTTGTTAGGTTTTGAGGCCCGATAAATCGATTGCGGATATTTTCGAAAGTACAGAATTATTACGAAGGACGGGAAGGGATCGGGCGCAGGGTTAAAAATAAAGAAATTCAGATAAAATGTTGGAAATTAGTATTAATAGGTTCAAAAGCCAGAGAGAACGACTGCGAGTATTTTTTTAAGTCTAAAATAATTAGGATTGGCGGGAATGGTAGGTGAAGGAGCATGCGAGCCTTGCGCGCCTGTATGCGCTGCCGCAGGCAGTGGTAGCCCGAACCGATTATTCCATTGATGGGAGAATTTTTTTTTTTATGTTTTTCCCTTACGATAATATAGTGATTCATTAAGAGTGTTGAACATAAATGCGCACGCGCAGCGTACAATTGCCTGCGCTGGCAAGAGCAGTGGGGACCCGTTACGACATTATTTCCAATCACATTTTTTTTTTTTCTCTTTTTTTTTTTTTCGTATGATAAAAACTGATGCAAGTTTGAGAATTCATTAACTATAGTGATTCATTTAAAAAATAGTGACCAGCGAAGCGGGCGTTGCCTGCTAGTTTCAAGATAAAATACAGCCGCAGGAAATAATGCCGAAGCGAAATATCTCAGTGAAAGCAAAAATCCTGTCGAACTAATAATTGTCCTAAGTTCAAATAAGAAATGATTTAATAATATTAATATTAATATTAATATTAATCTGTTCAAAAGGAAAAAAATACAAATAATTTATTTATATATTAGTAAATCATTTTTCTTATTTTATTATTATTACAAATATCTTTTTATAAATTGCGTAGGGGAAGAAATACTCAAGTAGACTGGTCTTCTAATTACATTATTACTAGAACTCGTCACGTGTATCATTAAATAGGAAATTTTCAAACGGAAAAGTACCAAATTTAAGCTCTGAATTATAATGCAAAAATTTAACGGAAATGCTATTTTATAAATACAAACAAACAACAACGAAATAAATAAATAAATAAATAAATAAACTACCTTTTTCCAGTGTTATGCAATACAAATGTATCATAAATAAAAATAATGTAAATAATTTTTGCATTATTGGTAAAAATAGTGTGAGAAAATACCGTTAATCTGTTTTGATTATTTAACTACTATCTATACTTAAAAAATATTTCAAGGCACTCAGAAGAGCACAAATACGATTGTAAGCATATCTTTAATTGAAAACATAATTTAAGATAATATTTCAAAAAGAATTATGAAATTATTTAAAGTTATTTTAGACACTTACATATCAACTGCTAACTCTCTCCTCAAAATTTTCAAACTCTTTTCATATTTCTTTATATCCTGATCATAATCAAAATCATTGGCAGAGCGGAATCTGAAAAAGAGAATAATTTTATTCGTGCATTTGCTCTTTAACTGAAACAAAAGATTACAGTAAATGTTTTTAGCGGTTGAAAAAGGTTTATTACTAAAAGTTACTATATTTTAATGCGATGCTGTTATTTTAGGGTAATTTTTAACATTGTTGGTTCAAAATATAAAATACTAATGGTATATATTTCTGTTTTAATAGATTTAATGTTTTCGAAAGCTATGTTTGCATGTTCATAAAATAACTTTTTCTTTTTTGTTTCATTTTTTAAATAAAATTTCATTTTAGTGAAGGTATTTCAATATTTGTTTTCATATATCTATTTGTATGGCATAAAATTGAAATAGTAAATTGCTTTAGCTAAATATATGTTAAAATGTAGAAGCGTCATACATATACTTGGAGCACTAAATAAGTTTATTTTATTAAATCTTCCTGTACAGTTTTAGTATAAGACACCCATGGCAACTTTTAAATTTTTGCTGCCATTTTCGCAGTAAATAAAAATTGCTATCGCAATTGCGTAAATCAAGACCGCGTCAAAAAACGACCGAACTACTTTGGGAACAACTATAGTATCTCCCCACAGCTGAATTTGGCGATTTATTTTTGGCGATTATGGCTAAATCATAAATCATTGATAAAATCATAAGCTAAATTATAAATCATAAATCCAAAATAAACAGCATGCAGGCTGCCATATTATATCTCAAACAGTCCAGAACAACATCGTTATCGTCCAAATCGGCGCCAAAGAAAAATCGCCAAATTCACCTGTGAGGAGATACTATAGTTGTACCCTACTTTGGAGCCAAATTTTAATTCTGCCGAGGGAGGTTAAAAATTAAAGCTGTTCCAATATATATATACATACAGTTATGTTTAGCTAAGAGCTTACTACTGCATTAATTTTGGATACAATATTGAATGCTTCGATTCTCTTTATCCAAGTAAAACTTTTCTTATATTACTTTAATATATTAGAAGTAGTGTTGAATACATTAGGCTTAGTGAAACAAATTGAAAAAACTAGATTGAGTAAAAATTTTGATCCCCTTACGCAAATTTCTTAAAGAAACTTTTGAAACCCATTTTTCTCAATATCGTGTAACAAAAAAGTCACAGACAGGAAAATATCAAACGTTTTAAAAACAAACGATCAAATTATGAGCTCTTAGCAAACGTCATACAAGAAGACTTTTACCAGAACTAAATTTATTGGATTGTGTTTTTCACTTTTGCAACAATAATTCATACAACAATGATTCTTCATAATAAAAAGTAACAACAATTGTTCAACAATATATTGAACGCGCTTTAAACTTATAAAATATTAGTTATTTTGATTGTTACAAATATTTCTTGTTATTATTGTTGTTGTTAAATTTCCTTTGGAACAGCTTTAGTAGAACGCTCTTGGCAACTTTTATAATTTGGCGACAAAGTAGCTCGGACATTTTTCGCCAAGGACATTGCTTATTCACCCGCGATATCTATTGTAATCGTAGTTACACGCCAAAAATATAACTAAACAATAAAATACACCAGAATATAATGAAACATTAAAAACAATCACGTAAATTATCAATTTTCAATGTGTTTGATTAAATTAAATCATTTAACAAAAAATAAATAAATAAATAAGTGCATCTTAAAAAAAAAAAAAAATAAAAAAGCATCTTTATTCCTGTAAAGTTTACTTCTGCATCTTTACTTTTACAAGTGTTCCATTTCAAACCTAGCCATACGTTAGAAATATAAAAAGAATGTGAAATAATTAAAACAGCTTTAGTATACAGCTCCTAGTGAAATTAGAAATTTGGCAAAGAAGTAGCCCGGATAGGTCCTTACTTATTAAACTGTGATGACCATAACAATTCGTCACCAAAGTGGTGAAAAAAAAAATTTAATTCGCGAAAGTGGTTCTATTCTAAAACTATTCCACATGCAATTATAACAAAAAATGCATTGTTTAAATAGAGACTAAAAACCTTGGCAAGGGCGTTCTATATTAAACTTGTGCCTTTTCCACCAATAATGTTTAATTACTGAACAAAAAAGTTGTAAACGGTCTTTTTGAAATTTATTTTTAAGTCGCTGCTTCATTTTTTTTTTTTTTTTTTTTTTTTAGACATGTTTCTAAAAATTAAAATTTAGCAAATGTTCTATTTTTTTCTTCACTCAGCAGAAATTTCGGAATAAACATAGTTATATTCGAGAACAGCAATTTCTTATGAGACGTCGCATTAAAATTTTCTTCAATTTTAAAAAGTATGTATAAAAATTAATATAGTAACGAAGATTTATAATTTTAAAAAATTATAAAAGACAAAATTTTACATTTATTTTATGTCTTCTGGTGTACGTTGGAACAATATAAGCCCAAAGCCTGCTAAAAGTATTCTAAAGTACACCTAAAGTTCTTTGCAATGAGGATGACGCCCCTAAAAGAGTTAAAGAGTCTTTCACTCTTTGAAAAAAAAAATTTGGGGTGAAAAAAATTATTAACTTTTAATAACCCAATTAATAAATAATAGCATAATTCCCAACTAACATATCAACTTACGTAAAGTATAAAAGTATCTTGAGTTTCATTTTGAGGTTTAGAGATTCAATTTTTATTTTATCAAGCTAGAGTTTATTTTGATGGAGACACGAATTTAGAAGCTTTTTAACTGTTTCCATTCTTAAAAATAGAAATAAATAAAATGAAATGAAAAATAACGAAAAATCATACTGTTCGCATAAATTATAATTACTTACCAACTCTACGTTAGTCCTTAAATCGTTTGGCCTTCAACGATTTGCCTCCATGATGAAGCCTTAAAAAAAATATTTTACTTTTAACTAGGAAGAAAGAAAATTCGCAATTTATTTCTATACCCTCATTCCTTATTTTAAAGGAAAACAATATTACAAATTATCTTTGTGTAGCCCGCGTATGCGTAGAGAACGTTTGTGTAGTATATTGATATTCTGTTTTATCTATGCAGAAATGAGTCTCACAAAAGCATTGTTACTGATTTATTTGAAAAGAGAAATCAATAAAAAAGTTGCTTTTATTTTGCACTATATATCGTGTAAACTTTGCATATGTACTGTTTGATTTAATAAGAAAAAAGTCCTCACAACAGGGAAATTTATATCGAACAATTTCTCCCAATATCGCATAATAAATTAGAAGAACTTTGTGGTGCTCTGTAAACCACTCATATTTTTTTACAGAAAAAATGATTTTGCGCATCTTAAAAATGTAAGTTAATTTCGTTATGTAGGATGCAATGTAATGGTATTATATTATGCGTCAAAAACATGTATCTCATAGACAGTAATTCATCATAAACCTTTTTCGAATCCTTGTACTCAAACCAGATGCACTATTTATACCATTTTCATTCTAGAACATTCCCTAGTATATTTGAATAACATAAATCATTTTCAAGGCATTCTATAGAAATTAACGGAAATTATGTAGAGCGCAGAAAGACAGACAGACTAATTGAAGTTATAATCACAGACACTGATTAAAAAAAGTATTAAAAACGTTTGAAACAAAAGAAAATATAATTGCATCAATTTTTAATTATGGCACTTAATTTATCTGAATATTTTGCTGTGGCCTTGTAAATCTTTATAATGACCATTCCATTTTCTACAGAATGTTTTTTTTTTCTCTGTGTGCACTTGAATAATAAATATTAATTTTATCATGATTTGAACTGTAGAAAAGTATCTAAATTGGATTTATAAAGATGCCTCTCATAGAACGCTTTTGGCTTTCTTTTGGGTGTGATTATAATCCTTAGTAATAGTCTACCTTTTTTTTTTTTTTTTAAGCTTTATCATTACACAGCTATAGCAGAAGAAATATTTAAAAAAAAAAAAAAAAAAAAAAAAAAAAAAAGAGTATTAGAAATTTTGTGTGGCTCACTATCTTTGATTAACATTTAATATAAAAGCTATATCAAGAGAATGTAAAAAGAAAAATAAAAGTTGCTAATATATTTAGTTGAGTTCAATTTAGTGGATTTAACGTTGCACTGGGTTGCCTAACCTATTAATGACGGTCTGGGGTTCACCCTTAGGGATGGTCCTGAGATATTCCGTTTTAAAGTACTTCGCCCATTTTATTTTTGTTTGATATCATGTCTAAGATGTGTTCTTTTTCTAAACTACAATGAAATGAAATCCACACGATCACGACTATGCAGGTTTAACAACTTCATAAAATCTGGCTGTCAAAAATGGAGCTTTGTCTCCCAATGTATGGCAAGTTAAGTTATTAACTCCATTAGCTGATGAAAAGGCCTGATAAAATCACAAATCATCCACTACAATGATAATTTCTTTGTATACCAGTTCCACTCACTTCAGTTAAAAATTATCACGATATTTTTGTAGTCAAATTAGACAACTTTTCTTTCCACGTATTGTGGACTACTGCGGGTGTTTTGTTAAAAATAACACGGTTTGAAAATATTAATTAGGTATGTGTGTGTGTATATATATATATTTATGAATTGGTTTGGGGTTCTCAGATTGAGTTTCTTTCTAGTTAGATCGATAAAATAATTTCTATGAACTAAACACTTTTTTTCAAGTTTCAGAGAAAATAGTATTCCATTCTTTCTTTAAAACTTTCCAAAGTTCTTTATGGCTTTTTAAAAAAGAATTTCTGTTTAAGGTACCAAAACCAAAAATGTTCCAAGGGCTTATATCAGGAGATTTTCTAAGAATTTTCATCTTTTCTCATATAGTTTGCACCCCTGTGGCAGAAACACGGCGACAATGTCGCAGAAACAGAAATGTTCTTGCAGAAAGATTTTACTTAAGTCAAATAAATTTTGCCATTGTGTTAAAAAAAAAAAAAAAAAAGAGAGAGAGAGAGAAGGAAACTCAAAGAATGGTTTATAAATTGTTCTGCAGAACAAATTTTCGTTTCGGCAAATACGATCGCCTCAATCCTGAATAAGGAGAGGAGATAGAGTGGATGTAACTCACTTGGGTTAGCTTTGATACGGCATGCATTAGCGATTCGTGATGCGCTGATATGATTCGGTATATCCACACTTTTCTCTGGTAACCTCTTCACATCGGAACTTCATTTTAGTGTATCCAAACTTTGTTTTCGCGCCGAGCCTGCCGCTCGTGTCGTGTGTTGTTATTGTATTGCAGAAAGATGTTTTTTCGAAAGAATGTGGCTTTGCGACCATTTTCCGAAATTCATATTTCATGAATTTTCAGATTCATGCATAACAAAATAGCTGCATCCAGTGATTTCTTTCTTTTTTTTTTTTTTTTTTTTTTTAATAAGCGCGTGATTGCTGCTGTACCGATTTTCATACATTTTCTGATTTCCGCACGACACATTAGTAGCATCTAGTGATTTTTTTCTTTAATGTATGCGAAGCGTGCATACGTGCGTGGTAGTACAGTCGGTAATAAAAGTTTCCGAATACTAGCAAAAGTTTTTATGTAAAAAAATGCACTTCATACGGTTTTATTAAATAAATCGTTATCGAATCATGTTCTTACACTGACTAAGAACAGGATGCGACAAGGATTTATTTAACAAAACCGTATGAAGTGTACTTTTTTTACATAGGAGTTTTTGCTAGTGTTCGGACACTTTTGTTACCGACTGTAAATACACGTATATTTTTAAAAGCTGCATTAATTTTAATGTTTTGTTAAAACTATGCAATACATTTCACAAATACAGAAATAGGACTATGGGGAAATTTGTAACGTCTGTAGTTATACGCAAAATAAAAAATGAAGCTTCAAACCTTGCTTTAAAAAAACAGAAAATTAAGAAAATAATCTAAAAAATACTTTATTGATTTTTAGCATTTTATATGTAGTAAAATATCTTAGCAATAAATATTAATGGGTATCTTAAATTATAAAATTGATAACTTTTGTAATTTTTTTTTCATTACTAATCATTAATTATTTTAATTTTAATTAAAATTCTTAGCCTTAAATTTTGTTGTTTTAGCATATGAAGTCGTTAAAAAATTATTAATTTATTTTACAAAAATACTCTTATCGTTAGTTTCTACAGCTCGTTAATTTCATTTTTTAAACATTTGAATCTTTAAAAAATGTTTATTTTTTTAATAGAAATATCGCAAATTAAATAGTTATTTTGAATAAAAATCAAACCAAAAGTTTTGTTGATTTTTTTTTTTTTTTTTTTTTTTTGTAAGCAAAAGGAATTTTATTTAATAGTAGTTGTTTTTAATAAATACTAATTAAACAGCAAATACTTTTATTTATTTACATTTATTTACTTATTCGTATAGATATCAATATCAAATATTACTTTTAATTGATTCCTATTTATTTCATTCATCTGTAATGATTATTTTTTATTATAGATTTTATCCATGAAATCTGTTACATTGCCCATTTCAACATTTCCTTAGAAATGAAATTTCACTTGCATCAATCTTTATGAAATTATTTCGCTTATGCTTTGTCTATAATTGTGTTGCTTAGATCTTGTATTGTGTTTTACTTTATGTATTTAAATGATGGTATAATTATACATTCTGAATTCTTTAATGTCAAATCACATTTTTTAGATTTCAAATACACATCTTTATGCTATTTGTATATAATATAAAAATGAATCTTGTGTATTAGAATAAGTGCATTTGTGTATTTAAATATATATCTTTATATATAAAAATTACGTGTCACGATGTTTGTCAGCGATGAACTCCTAAACTAATGAGTCGATTTTAATAAAGTTTGGACACTGTGTGCAGTTTGGACCAACTTGAGAGATAGGATAGTTTTTATTACAAAATTCGCCTCCCCAAGGGGTGGGGGGGGAGGAGGGCAAAACGTGATTTCACAAACAGAAAAAATAGAAATGCAGTTAGACCGTTCAAAATTGGTACAGATGGGTTTTAAAGGATAATCTAATGAGGATATTTTCAAAAGTGCAAAGTTATTAGGAAGGGCGGAAAAGGGGGTGGAGTGGCAAAAAAATAAAAATAGAGTTAGCTTGTTCAAAATTGGTACATAGAGGTTTTTGATACCTACAAATCAATTGCTGACATTTTCGAATTCGTAAAATTATTAGGAGGGGCGGGAACCGTGGGGCAGAGAGGCAAAAAATTAAGAATGGAGTTAGATCGTTCAAAATTGATGCATACAGGTATTTGATACCTACAAATCGATTGTGGATATTTTTGAATTTGCAAAATTATTAGGAGGGGCAGAGAGGGGGGGGATAAGAGCAAAAAAAAAAAAAAAATAGAGTTAGATCGTTCAAAATTGGTGCATAGTGGTTTTGGTACCTACAAATAAATTGCGAATATTTTCGAATTTCTAAAATAATTAGGAGGGCCGTGAAGGGGGGGGGGGCAGAGGGACGAATGAATTCACGTGCTGTGCGCGCCGGTATACATTGCCGCAGCAGGTCGGGGTCCGCACAGATTATTCCACAGATGAGAGAAGGATTTTTTGTATTTTATATCATTTCCCATTCGATAATATAGGGATTCATTATGAGTGTCGAACATAAATATGCCCGCGCAGAGCACAATAGCCTGCGCTGCCGAAGGCAGTGAGAACCCGATGCGACATTTTTCACGAACAGATTTTTTTTTTTTTACATGATAAAAATTAATGCAATTTTGAGAATTCTTTAATTATAGTGAATCATCTAAAATTAGGGATCAGCGAAGCGGACTAAGCCTGCTAGGATCAAGGATGTTATCAAGGATGGCCTTTATTCGTAAATAATAATTTGAATGTATTGAATATTTTACAACAATATAATTCAACGTATAACATAGCCACAGCAATGCGTGGCCGGATCTGCTAGTATTTAATATAAACAAAAGTAATGAAATTTTAAAAGTATTTTAACATTTGTTTAATTTAGACATTTCATGATTTAAATGCCTTAAAAAAATTTACAGATTATTTTTGATGTGTTACTGCATTTTATGGTTTGAATTCATTGAATATTTTATAAGCAATATTGTATATTAATGTTAACAAAAAATCTGAAACAATTAAGATCAATAGATTTATTTTCACTTTTCTTAAAAAAAAAAAAAAAAAAAAAAAAAAGTATTTTCTTGCAACAGTGCAGATACGTGCATTTGTACCTAGTTAAAATTTAAATACATTGGTTATGCTGAATATTATTTACTATTTAAAAATAATTTATTTTGAATTCGTAAATGTTAACTTCACAAACTATTCCTGCAGAAAAAATTTTGTGTTGATGAAGTTTGTCGCAGAAAGCATAATAAATTTCTGCCACAGGGGTTTGCACATCTCTGAACCTTAAGTTCTCTAGATATTGGATTATCAATTTAAAAACATGGCTTATTGCTTTATCTTGATGAAGAGGGACCTCTTTCTCCTCATTTGGAAAAACTCGCGGAAATTATATATTCGAAAAAGGCTTTAAAACTCTGTCAAGGTAATAATAGACTAGTTTCACATTCTTTGATACTTTTATTAGTTATAGCATACCTTTTCCCATAATTTTTAATCACCACCACGAATCCCTATCAACTTTCATGGCATTTTATTAACTAATTTTCTGGTATATTTTTCCTTGTTGGAAGAAGACCAATTTTTCTTTTTACATCCGAATAGTCGAGATAGAAGTAACTAAAGTAATTACATATTCATATTTATTACCGTTTAAATGCCACTCTTAAAGCTTTCTTGAGTTTATCTCACGATTGACTTTCAGTACATCAGTAAATCCATGAACATTAGTCTTTTTTTTTTTTTTTTTGGCAATTTTGCATTAAGTTTTGTATGAATAAGTGTATAGGGATAATTTTTCACATTTTGCTATTTCTCTTTGGCTTGATGAATTGAATTTTGATATTTATATTTACATTTTTTTTTCTTCACACAGAGCTTTTCTACCCTTTAAATATAGGCTTTGTCTGTTTTTTTTTTTTTTTTTTTTTTTTTGCTGTTTTTTGTGTTATTTTCTATTACTTTACTGATTCCCAAAAATTTTCATCCTTTTTGCAATGCCTTTAGATCAGTGGTCGCCAACTGGTGTTCCACGAGAAATTTTTGGAGGTCCGCAGAAGAATTTTGACATTATATGCATTTTTTAATGTTTTATTAGAAATTATACTGATGCTGAAATTTAACTTCAGGGTTTTTTGAATCGTTTATACTTACAACATTAGACTTCAGAATTTTTTGAGTGAGAAAGAGGATAAAAATGGAAAAATCTTTTATGGTTTGAATTTTCAAATTTTACGTATCGGGAATTCTTATCGCTTTGAATTTCTGATCTGAATGTAGCTAGTTCTTGCTCTAACTTTTTTCGAATACTCAAATTCTTCAAAAGTTTAAAATAAATGTCAAAAATATAATTTTACTTCTTATTTTAATAATCTATTAATATGATATACATACTACTAAATATGATATACATACTACTAATACAGTTTTATAGCAATTTATCATTTTAGTTAAATATTTCCTCTCCGTTTCTTACAGTATGACAGCAATGAAAAAGTATTCACGTTCTTCCCCTGTAATTTTTTTTTATTAAAATCAAACAAACTTTAAGCTTTGTTCTTATGATTATTTATGTTTTTCTTATAATAAAATAAACATTTGTAATGCTTTATAAATAGGTTTATTTATTCATAAAATGGGCTATCTCTGGTTTTCATTCTAGAAATATATTTACGTTTCTTAATAATATTTGGGATCTGCAGGGTTTTAAATTATGAATTTGGTGGTTCGTGGGGTTTTAAATTGTGAATTTAGTGGTCCATGGAATCGAAAAGGCTGGAGAAAGTGGCTCTAGAAAAAGAAAAACTTCTCTTCTGAAAAACTATTTTTTGCGTATGTTTTTTTCGTCTATATTTCTTACTGTCATTGTTTTCTAGATTTCCTAAATCTATAAAAATAATCTAGTGTATCACTCACATGACTTTCTCTTACCCTGAAATTTAATACCATAAATTCAGATTGGAGATCAAGGGATAAGATAACGAGTACTATTATGTAAATTTATGTTAAAACAATTCCTATTAAGCTGCAGAACAGCGTTATTTCACAAATAATTCTATGTGAGGGGGGCTACGACCCCCCCCCTCAACCAAACCCCGTTTCATTATTGTACCTGCATTTATAGAGAATTCAAATATGTTATTAAATTTAAAATTATTCAGACAATTACACAAACAGCGTTCCTTGAAACTTATCGCTATTGATCAAACTTTTCTAGTAACAAACGTATCCCATACAGCCACTTACATCTCTAAGACATCTATAAAGGTTAAAAAAAATGATCCACTGAACTTCTATAAGCATCCTACAGATATCTATTAGCACGAAAAATGTCACTCTTTTTTACATCCATGAGATGTCTGTTAAATATCCAACAAATCTCCGAATATCCAATAATTATACTTCTTACAACTAACAGATATTGAAAATATCTAAATTTTGTTTTGATCTAACAAGTTACATCTATTAGATATTGAGAAAGGCACGTCTAAATTTTGTCTGCATTGAAACATCTAATAGATATCTGTTATTAGTACAGGATATCCAGGACTTTTAATAAATATTCTTAAGATATTTTGTACCTTTTATGGATCATTGGGTGTAATTCACATGACTAACAGGTATAAGTAACTGTGTGGGAAAACTTCAAAGTACAGCATTTGGATCGCCTGAAATTATTTGTTTTTAATTTACTCTAAGAGACACATATAAAGATCAAAGGTTAAAAACTTGATTTTGGTATTCAGAAAGCCTCAAAACGTGTAAATATGCAAAAACAAGCGATGAATATTTAGCTTTAAAAAATACAATATTTGAGGAATTAATTTCAATTCCTGGGTAGCTTTCCTGGACATGATAAAATATTATAATAAAGCACTTCCACTAACAATAAAAAAGAATTTTATTGCTTAAATATCGGCAGTCCTGTATATCTTCTGAAGGTTATGTACACACTGAACGGTACACATAAATATAATTCTATAGTAATTATACACGGCATAACTTGAAATACACATGCATCAATTTTTAAGTATTGTAGCACTATAATCTAGTTCTTTTGTGTAGCCTTGTAAATGAGCAATGAATAATTTCTATACCATATTCTACATGAAACATGTTTTTATGCATATAAAATATATATATATGTTTCATTTCGTTTAGTGCAGTCTATATATGTTAAACTCTACTTATCTGCAATTTTCCCTATAGCCATAATGTATTTGAATTCTCTTCGGGGTCCCTGTACACGAACCATTTGCTTGGTCTCCACGAAAAGTTTAGTGTAACATCCCTATATGATACACATTTAGAATACCAAGTTTGGACTTTCTGCTATTATTTTTTCTTGAGATATGCTGATAACAAACAGGCACACACACAGACGGATACACACAGAGACAAACACACACAGACCAACCGCTAAAACATGATTTTGGGATTCAGGAGATTTCGAAACGTTTAAATATAACAAAAACTTAACATCGAAAATTTGACCTAAAAACAATACTTTCTCTACCGTATATATGAGTAAGAGAAAGTAAAAATAAAAGCCTAAGGTTTAAATTTTAGGACTAAAAATAGAGATAATTATGCACAGTGAATATTACATTAAATAAAAATGTAATATAAAAGAGCCATTTATGATGTAAAACTTTTCATATTCCTTAATGTGGACCGAAAAAAAGTAAGAATAAAGAAATTAAAAATTAAAAAAAATAGAATTTTTGTTATCCTTTTTATGAACTTTCAAAATCCGAAGAAATTACGAAATGAATAATGAACGGACTATTTAATGAAAAAATAGTGCTTAGAATTTCAAATTTTTGCGGGTATTTTCGAAAAGTTGAACAGATACTCATAAGTACTTAAGAAAGCAATTAAATTCCTAAATCATTCCTACACGTACACTCAAAACTTGAAATGTGGCGTATAATTTAAATACGCAATCAGATAATATACGGTTCGTTAGTTTTTTAAGAGTTGCTAAAATGCTGCATTAAACATTATAAACGTAGCGACCTTCTTCCAGTAGAAAACAATAAAACTAGAAACAGATCTAGAGAGTAGTTGAAAGGGTTAATGATATATTTAACCGCAGAGATAAAGTAATTTTTGATTTACAAATCACGTTTCTCAAAGTGCAATTTTCAGCTACAGCAACCCCGTTGCACTTTCAAGTAATTATGGCAAGGACGACTTGGTGATCTCTATTACCTCGAAATTTAATAAGAGAATAAATTAAGTTTAAATATTAACTCCGTAACTCATTTCATTTAATTAAATAATAAACGAATTGCAGAAATTATTATGCTGGAAAAAGTAAATAAAAATTCTCGTCAGAAATGATTTCTCACATGCTTTCCGAAAATTTATGCTTGAATAAAATTATTCCCGTATATATATATATATATATATATAGGGTGTCTTATCTTATATATCATATATCTTATATATCTCATCTTGTATATAATATTCTTATTTATTCAATTCTTATTAAAAAAGCAATATTGATATACAGAGCGTTATTTCGGAATGAGAATTGAATAAGAAATGCGCCTCATCAGTTTAGTCAATCAACCAATCAGTTCAATAAGAGATGAATATATATATATATATATATATTATTTTTTTTTTTTTTTTTGGAAGGTATAAGTTGCTCAATACCTTTGGCTATTAAATTATGCAAATGAAATTTTTATAAAACTTGCGCATACGTAGTTAAAAATTATTTAGTAAAAGTGCTCGTATTTTGTAAGATATTTAACATTTTTTCATTATGTTTGCTGTATGATGTGTCTAATGTAGTATGCTATATTTCCTGAAAATAGCTTTGCACTGGGTCTAATACCTACGTGTGATAATTTAAAAAGTGGAAATTGTTTTTGCAATTTTTTAAAGAAACCGTTATATTTCCATGAATAAATGTAGTAGCCTCGTACAATTTTATACAGATAATGAGAAAAGTCTCCATAATCACATACTACAGCCAAAACGCATTTAAAGCACTACCTTTTACAGGGTGATCCAAAACATTTTTATTTTTGTTTAATTTTTTACTGGCCCCCTTTTCCTTTTCATGACACAACTTTTGCTGAAAAATATGAGTCATAACATGTTCTTTACACTACCAAAGTTCCAAGATGATTCCTAAAGAACTTTTTAAGATATTTGATAAAACGTAAAAAAGCGAAAGTGTTCACAATATTTTGTCCAACACCTGTACATGCAAAACTTAGTGTATCAAAAACAGTTGAGTTTACTTCTCAGGTACATTAAGGCAAAACTTCGAATTTGGATACTGGCACTGGGTTAAGAAATGGAAATGTAAGCAATTTTTCAAATTTCTAAAACTATCACTGTTTCATATTTGATTTGGCTTCTTAAAACTAAATATAGGGTGATTATAACTGAAGTTACGATCTCAAAACGCTATAATTTAAAAGCTACCTGTCAGAAAGATCTGATGTTTTACCAGAACAATCGTGCGGCGATCAAATTTTGTTTGGAGAAGGAAAAAATTAGTTCCAAAACATGTTTACAGATGACGCTATTAGGGTAATGTCAGGAAAAATGCCTAAATGGATTCATTATACACAGGAATGTTGTTAGCAATAAAATTGAATAGCAGGAAACAAGAGACTCCAAGGGTTCATGTCAACTTTATTAGCAGAAAGACAAGAATACATGTTTACAGGGAAAACAGTGATAGTGACAAGAGAAAAAAAAGGAGCTTCATGAAACACGCTTTACGGATAATTAATGGCACATTCTGGAACTATTTTTATTACTGAGGGCCTATTAGTCTCAATCTGGGATTTTTGCGTTGTTGTTTTCGATAGTTGGACATTTGTCGAAATCATTTTTCGATAGTTGGACATTTATCGAAATCTAAAATTTATCGAAAATATAATTGAATAATTTGAAAGCGATGTTATAATTGGGAAGAAAAAAATAATAATAGTCCTCCGTCCTAAACTAAATTCTGCTTTTGCCAGGATTTCATCAATTTTTTTTTTTTTTTTTTTTTTTTTTTGAAAGAAAAAGAAAAGAAAAATTAATAATAATCAGTATCGTTACAAGAGATATCGGAAAAGTTTTTTTTAATAATTTTGAATTAGGAAATAAATAGTGCGCGTGCAATAATATGAAATAAAAATAAATAAAAATAAGAATTTAATGATTTAATTTTTATATAAAACACGATCGCGTGCTATCTTGAAAAGTAGATGTAAAATTTAAAGTTTAATTTTCTTGGCAACAATTATAAATTAAAATAAATAATTTATTGAAAGTTTAGAAGTTATAATTTCTAATTTTATTTTTATTTTTTTATTTTTCCAAACAAAATTTCATGCCTCACGATTGCTCTGGTAAAATATCAAATCGCTCTGATGGGTAGTTTTAAAATTATAGCGTTTTGAAATCGTAACTTTAATTATAATCAGCCTGAACAATAAAAGTCGGTTCAAACAAATAATTATGATGACAATTATGTCCAAATTCAGCTTATTAATTGAGTAATAAAGCGGGCGTTACGCTTACATCACTTCACCCTACATATTTTTGTATTTCCAACAAACTTTTGTTGTTTTGGAAGATGAATGATACTTTTTAAACTTTGACTTCTTCCATAACTTTTTATTAGTACGACAGGACGTACTATTTCTTTCAGGCAGCGATTTTGCCCTCGTTATACCAGTTTTTATCTATCACCTATGAACGTGCAAACATTTTTGTTTTTATCTAAGTACATAAAGCTGAAAGTTTGTCACTGTGTTGGTCCGGAATTTTAGTCTGGATTACTAGATTTTATCAGTAATTGGTACACTTATTAATCAGAAAAATAATCTACCTAACACTGTATTTTTTAGCTCAATCGAACAATTGGTTCAAAAAATATTAAATAAAAATCACTTTAAGATTATTCAAAAAAAAAAAAAAAAAAGTAAATATATTTCTTTTTATATAAAAGAAAGAAGTGAACATGTAAACATTTTTTTCATTTTATTGTTAAAATTAAATTGAGGAAAATTGGGCTAATGAAATGGAACAGAACCCCTTGGCTAAATTTGAAATTTGTCACCGAAATAGCTCGAGCATATCTCGCCAAGATGTTTACTTACGCAGTTCCCATACCCATTTTAATTCTTCGTCAAAAATGACAATAAAATGTTAAAAGCCGTCAAGGGGCTACTGGGCTAAAGCTATAACAAAGAAATATTAAGTGAATGTAGTAAAATGAAAAAAAAAAAAAAAATGAATGTAGTAACCGATGCTAGGGAATGAAACACAGTTATTGCATGCCTTTATATGGAAGAATGGATTAAAAGAAGTTTTGTTATATTAAATTAAATTCTATTTTGTGCAGAATTTCACATATCTATTACTTAGAAAATAAAAAAAGGCTTAGAATTTTTTTGTTTTTTCTTTAAATGTTTATTTAAACTCGAATAATTCATTTTACCTTAAATATAAACTTTTGCTAATTTTGTCTGAAAGGCACATAAAATAGAACTAAAATGTGTTGAACCGAATGCTGAAGTTTTGTGAACATTCGGAAATTTTTTTTTTTTTTTTTTTTTTTTTTTGAAAACTCAGTACAAATGTTCTAGTAACAATCAAAATGAGGATATGGCAATACATTTATAATGAGTATAAAGTTTCTTGCTTGTAAATTCTATATTTTATTTCACAAGAAAATACAGGAAATATGTTATAATTGTAATCAAAACAAGAAAGAAAAATTTTGCGGTTTCCATAGATTATAATACATTTTGCAACTATTGTAAATCCCCCGTAATTTTAAAACCCATTATAGCGGTTAATTTTAATTAACCCGTTATATCGGTTAATTTTCGATGTATTTTACCTCTGGGATGACGACACATTTAAGCATATTTCATTTTTAATTATTTAGGGAAAAATCTCACAAATGTTTTTTGAAAAACTTCAATTTTAAAGACAAAGCATACAAAATATTCCTTTTGTGTAATTTTACATTACCTAAAACTCCAGGAATACAAAATAATACGTATTGTTTTTAATTACGGATGAAGAAATCTCTCGAAAATTATTTTTATAGCTTTGTTTTTAAAGAAAAACTTACAATAGATTGCTTCCTTTTCTGTAGCCCTGTATATAGTCTAAAAGTTATAAATGCACCACGTATAGGTTACTAAAAAATAATTATTACAATGAAAATTTTCATTCAGTAATTTCCGCATATATCCCATATTTATTAAAAAATAAAAATTTCTTTCATCCTATTTTTTATGCATTATTTATTTATACATTTATCTATGCATGTGTTTATTTAATTAGAATTAAGCAATTAAATTAAGGAACTGGTATTGAATTCTAACCCATTAAGATCCGTTTTACTATGGAAGTAACCCCTTATGATAAAATGAATTCTGCGCTTTTAAAAGAACTTTCTTTTGAATCAAAATAGAATATTTTTTTTAATCTATTTTTATTTATTTATTTACTCTTCTTCTTTAATTTTCTTTTTACTGTATCATTGCTTAATGTAGGAAAATTAAATAGCTCCCCCAATTAAAGATAACTGGGGAAGTTATTTAATTATTGCAAAGATTATTGCGGGAAGGAGTTAATAAGTGATTTTCGTTTTAGTGTTTGAATTTTGCTTCAGTATTTTACCTATTCGTTTAATGCAACTACGTGATTTTAATTCGAGCGATTTAGTAGCTAAGACAGATTCAAAATTTAGAATATTTTCCAAATCCAAAATCCGAATTACTGTGTTAAGATCTAGGATTATTAGATCTAGGTTGGAAATAGCAATCATAAATTATAAATGTATATTGTGATAGAGAACACAAGGAATATTTATCGCTGTGAGATGTCTAGTAGTATTTTAAGATTAATTTAGTGTGGAAAATGCAAATAAGTTAAAGTGGATTGATCTGGTTTAAGAAGTTATTATGTAATGTGCAGCATATGTACGATATTAGAAAGTATTCACTTCACGGAATATTGTGTTCGATATGATCGACGCTGCACTAGAACTACGCAGTGAGATTTTGGCGAGGGCTCTCAGCCACCACACAGAGAAAAAAAAATATACCGCCTTCCTCTAGAATGAATAAGTGGTCATTTTCTAAATCCCTAAACTAGAAATATAGATTTCCGACCTATGCGCATAAGGCATGCCAATAATCCGAATAGATGAAATTATCGAGAATTTCTAGTCTACACTTTTCTAGATGGCGAGACAATATTCTGAATCTTTTGTATTGCGAGAAATTCTCTCTTGATTTTCTAGAATTGGGTAATAAACCAAGATTATAGTTGCTGAAACCCGCCTCTTCTATTCGCATTTATTTGCAGAGATTTTTGAATAACTTTGCTATATATATAGGCAATAATATAATATAGGCAAATGCTCTAGAATTTTAATAGGAGTTTCTAGAACTCGCTTTCAAAGGGGACTAGAATTTATTAGGATGACATAGAACTATTTTTTCTAAAGCCACAATTTAGATTCTAGGTGTCAGTTACAGAATTTTTTGTCAGTACATTAAGAATAGCTCGGAGACATGCCATCACAATGTTTAATCCTTCATAGACACGGTGGTCCTTTTTGGTAGCCCAACAAATTGCGTGCGAAGTCGAGTACCTGGCGATGCAGTACAGATTAACAAAGACCTCTCAGACGTCAATCCCTTAGTCCTGACGCAGAGTAACGATCGTCATTAACGATCGTAATTATCGTTTTGTAACATCGATGACAACTTATAATAATGACAATGTTTTGATAGTAATCAAGACAGGCAGGACTCTCCCAAAAACGGCAAAAGCGCTGCTTGATTGTCCCTGTTCTGAAAGGATTTCAGTCCACTGTGGAACCATTATTGTAGGAAAGGGGGGAAAATAAATTTCTATGATAACAACTCTTTTATAAAATCGAATTAGAGATTTTATTGTTATGTGACATGTACAATAAAATCAAAGTATCCGTACCATGAATTCATGATATGATCTAGAAATCCTATATTGCTTACAAATTTGTTGTCACACCTATATTTTTCCTCGTGTTATAAATTGCATTCTTACTTTTGAAAATCATACATTGTAGTTGAATTTTTCTATCCAATTCACCGGTTATTGAACATATTTTTTGCATATTTTATAAATATTTCTGATAATTCTATCAGTAAGAGAAGTGTTGTTATTGTTCAGTTGTTTACATTAACAAGCAGTGTCAAGTTAACGCAATAATAATTGCATTGCAGTGTCAAATTATATTATTGTGCAATTTGTTTTTATTAAAAAATAATCTGGTGTGTCACTCACACGACTTTCTCTTACCCTGAAATTTAACACTATTAATACAGGTTGCAGATTAAAAGGTAAGATAACGAGTACTGTTATGTAAACCTGTGTTAAACAATTCATATTAGGCCTCTGAAGAGTTTTATATGATAATTAGTTCTGTGTGAGGGGGGCTACCGCCCCCCACAACCCCCCGTTTCATTAATGCACTTACATTTACATAGAATTTAATTCGGTTATTAAAAAATAATTCTGTTTTTAAAAAATAATTTATTAAAATTATTATTTAAAAAAATTATCTTTTATGATAATGCAGACGATTTCCATATTAGAGAGATGGTATAACACCAAATATCTAAAAAAAAGTCCATTTTATTCTCATCATTAAAAAGACGGGGGGGGGGGGGGGAAACGATTTTTTTTTTCTAAGTTTTTTTTTTTTTTTTTTCGTTAAAAGTAAAAAAAATCGATAACTTTGTTTTAAATTATCGATGGTTCAACCATTCGTTTTAAAGGTATTGGCGAGCTCTTTTGAAAGATACCCATCATGAAAATTTACTCCCCTCGAGGGGTGACTTCCCCCCCAGGGGGGGAGGCGAGGCTCCTACATACACAAATTTTTTTTCCCAGTTAACTATCTCTATTACAAAAAATATATATTCGTTTCATTTGGTTTAGTGCAGTCTATAGACGTTAAACTCTACTTTCCTGCAATTTCCCCCACAGACGTAATGTATTAGAATTCTCTTGATTGTCCCTGTACACGAACCATTTGCTTGATCTTAACGAAAAGCTTACTGTAGCATCCCTATATGATACACATTTAGAATACCAAGTTTGAACTTTCTGCCATAATTTATTTTTGAGATATGCTGATAACGGACAGACACACAGGCACACAGACACACATACAGACATACACACAGACCATTTGCTAAAAACATGATTTTCGTATTCAGGGGACCTCAAAACGCGTAAATATAGCAAAATCTCGCGTTCGAAAATTTTACCCAAAAACAATACTTTCTCTACCTTATGGGTAAGAGAAAGTAAAAAATGCCTGGATAGTGCCTATGAATCGATATTTGTGTCTTATGTGTGCATGTCTATGGCTGCAGCTAAAGATCTACCTTTAAAATAGACATATTGGAAAACTTACGAATTATCTAAGCTCTTCTATATCAATGTGCTACAGATATAGTTAAAGATTTTATCGCATTGCCGCAGTAAGTGTGAATGTAGTCGAATAACTAAGTTGTTCGAATCCGCGTGATTTCAGTTATAATATGTGTGAATCAGCAATTCCGCTGCATTGTTAAATTAATAATTCAAAGCATTTTGAGAATATTGTAATAATTTCCTTCGGATTTCTCTGCTGTGATTACACGAAAAATAAGTATTTCACAACTCCTGAAAAATTCTCCAAATATATATAATATCCTTAGAAGTTTTTTTTTTTTTTTTTTTTTTTTTTCCCCAATCTACATGAAGTTAAAAAAAAAAAAAAAAAAAAAAAAAAAAAGATTTTTTTAAAGCACTAATAAAAGTAAAAAAGTACATATTTTTTAAATTTTTCATTTTACTTTTCTGGAAATGCTATTTTAATCGGTGATATTTAAATTGTAAAATTAATGCTTTTTCTGTCTTTTCTTTTCTTTTCTTTTCTTTCCTTTTCTTTCTTTTCTTTTTTTTTATTTTTTCATTTGTTAAAGTTAATACTAGCTCTATTATGACTATTGCCGAGATTTCAAGAAGTTAACAAAAGCTAAATCAATGTTTAAAAAAATTTATTATTGTTTTACTAATCTAACAATCAAAGATCTCAGCTAAAAAAAATTCGAGCATCGCGCCCAGCATAAAATTTCCATTTTTATGGAAGTCAAAATGACCCCCATGTATCCTCCTTTTGAGTGAGTGAATGCATCTCACTTAAAATTCAAATGGGATGGTTCCGAGGGACCTTGGAAATTTTAGTAAGCATCCTGACGGGAAATGATCAAGTAACGCGAACGAAGCCTAATGCATACAGTACAGATTCAAGTTTCAGGAGCTGAAACTGAATGCCTCAGTTCGTTAATTATTCTGTCACTGATATTCCAACAACACGGTGAAACTTCAACTCCAACCTGCTATCTGATGTCTTTTCGTTTCCGCTGAGATCAATATTAGGGAATGAATTGATTAATCGAGATAAAATCAGCTAATTTTAAAGATGACCTTTTTTTGCTGAGAATTCTAAGTCAACTGCTAACACAGCTTCTTTTTTTTTTTTTTTTCTTCATTCGCTTCCCTTTCCATTAAAATGCGTAGTCGTATAAACTACATCTGCTTGTATGGGAATGTTTAATTAATTAGTTTAAGCATTAAAGCGTTTATAATTATAATTTATGGTTGTACATATAAATTATAACTACATCTGTTCCTATGTGAACTTTTAATTAATTAGATAATACATATAAGTGCTTATTATTATTATGTATGGTTGTACATGTAAAGCATAATTACATCTGGTCGTGTGTGAGTTTTTGATTTATTAATTTAAATATGCAAAAGTTTATAATTATAATTTATGATTTAAACTAGTATCCTTTATATGTCATATCACCAGTATAATTACTTGTAAATAAGTATATCTGATATAAATAAGTCGATAGTTATTTTACTTATTCATTAATATTTTAGTTGAGAATATTGGCTGGTTACAACAGATCAAAATCCCAATACGCTGCATAGGCGTTATTTTTAATATGATTATTTCCAAATAGTATTTTTTATTAATAATTTTATAATATTGAGTAAGAAAAAAAAAAAAAAAGAAAAAGAAAAAAATAAGACGTTAAATAACGTATTCAAGAATCGCATGTTGTGGGCCTGAAAATTACACATGGTTATAAATAATTCTATATAAGAGTCTGTTTGTATAATTATTATTTCTTCATACATTTAAAGAATATGATAACAAAATTGAAAAAAAGTTTAACACTTCGCATCTTTTAACTGTGCTTATTAACCATCTCTCTACCTGTGCTCTCAGAGCCCACCAGCAGCCGAACGGTTCTGCGCTCAAAGCTCGTAGACGTGAAGACGATCTCAGGCCGCGCTCGTCGGCCTAGCCGTTCAGAGTTTTCCATGGTTTTCTCCGAAACTTGCATAAATACGGGCTATGACCCTTTAGAAAGACATCCGTGGAAGGCACTCCCCATCAGGCCTAGGACCCTAGTGCAGTCAATCTGCCTTAATCTAAACAACAACAAGAACCTGTGTTCTTACTTTCGTAAATATTTTTAACCCTTCTAGGAGTCGGGGGATACATCTTATACCACCAAATTTTAATTCTCCGCTTCGAAAATACATCCTGAAATTTTTTAATAGAATTTTACTTTTCTAACTTAGTCGAAAAAATTTATTCATTTATTTATTATTATTATTATTATTTTAATCCTATAATAAAATTCTGGTGGCACTCGATTTTAAATAATCCGAATTATATTTCCCGTGAAAGAGTTAAACATTTTGGAACTGATATACATGTTTCAGGCTCACTGTAGCCTGTTTATTTTTTGAAAATAATATAAAAATCACTTGTGGTTTGTATGCAAGAATTCACAAAATAATTCGTATACATTATCGTCTATGACAGGTATTTTTGAAAGCGTAATTTAATACCTTTCGATTGCACAAAACATCATAAAATTAACATGTATTATTCAGATGCACAAAGGCATATTTAAAAATTTGGCAATTAAACAATGTAAAGAGTAAGTAATGTTGGAAAATATTATATAATATATGCTATTATATTTCTTTTCTTTTTTAATTTTTTTTTTAATTATTATTCTTTGATGTGTCATAGATGCAATTTTGCAAAGTAAAGTGAAATAAGTTTTCAAAAAATAATAACGAAAGGAATCCATT
Source organism: Salticus scenicus (assembly GCA_963930645.1). Lineage (NCBI taxonomy): Eukaryota > Metazoa > Arthropoda > Arachnida > Araneae > Salticidae > Salticus > Salticus scenicus. The sequence goes on from OZ005649.1 coordinate 36,423,382, forward strand.
TGTTAAAAGCTAAATATCACCTATTGAGTATTTGATTGTGCAGATAAAAGCTTCTGTATTAATAGTTTTACTGTCTATGGTATCATTTACTGAAGCAATTCCATTACCTCTAGCAATAAAGAATGCATTCGTCTCACTTTTCGGTAGCTCTGCATATTATTTATAAACTGTATAAAGACGCAAAATGTATTTAAATTTAGCACTGTATAAATAAATAAATAAATAAATAATATGCTTAACAAAACATGAAATGTATTTCAAACCATACCCTTTAACATATCCTATTTCTTTTCTGTACCCTTGTATTTGAATACAATATTCTATAGTTTATTGTGAATGAAAAAATTAAAATTAAAATAAATTTAAAAAATTTAAAAAATTTAAATCAAAATAAATAAATAAATAAATAAATGTTAATATTAATTTGTTTAGTGTAGTCTAAAATATGTTTAAACAATCAACAAGAAATTTCACCCAAATAAATAAAACGTATTTTATTTTATTTTATTTTATTTTATTATTATATTATTTTCTTGTCTGTTTCTGTACACGGACCTTTTGTCAAATCCCAGTAAAAAATTTCAAGTAATATCACTATGTCACGCTGTTTTAAAATACTGAATTTGGAATTCCTGCTAACAGATGATATTGTGTCGTGGTAAAAGGAAAAATACAGTTACACCACTAAAATTCTCTTTTTTGAATTCAGTGGACTTCAAAATACACAATGGCAGTAAAATATCAGTTTTAATAATTCGACCAAAAGCCGTACTTTTTCTAGAATATTAGAGAAAACGGATAAATTGAGAATTATGGAATAAAAATTACATAAAACTTCATAGTTTTCTATAACTTTGAATGGATTTTATATATTATATAATTATATCCCTTCCCTATTTTAGTAATCTTATCATAAAATTATTTTCACCGATCTCACACATCTCTATACTGAAAAACTAATATGTTGCGGACATTACAAGACTGCTTTATATAAGTCTGTATAACAGTACCATATACTGGCTGATATGCACAAATATTCAATTATAGCTTTTGACGATAACGTTTTTGCAATTACAGTCGGTAACAAAAGTAACCGAACACTAGCAAAAATTCCTACATAAAAAAGGTTGAGTTAATACTGTTTTGTTAAATAATTCCTTGTCGAATCATGTTCTTAGGCTGACTGCATGATTCGACAAGGCTTTATTTAACAAAACAGTATTAACTCAACTTTTTTTATATAGGAATTTTTGCTAGTGTTCGGATACTTTTGTTACCGACTGTACATGTATGCAGTTTTAATCAACACTTTGATAAGATGTAGTCATATGAAAAATATCAAAAATTGAGTGATCATAGCGCCATCTGTTAGCCTATATACAGTCATTTGCAAAAGTTTAAGACCAGTAGCGGATTTTCAGTATTTTAACACATTGCATTCTTTGTGCAGATTATTGCGTCGTCTCATGTGCTAATTGCATGACACGCATTCTATTGCTATAAATAAAGGTGCCCGGCACGTTTATCGCCAGTTGTTTATTGAATTTTGTTGTAGTCAATGCTGTTGTGTAATTATTGTAATGGGTAAAAAACCTTCACTTACTGTTGAAAAATGGTCAGAAATATTAACCCTGCATAAAACTGGATTTTCTGAACGTCAAATAAGTTCGAGGGTAAATGTAAGGAAGACAGCTGTGCTTCAAGCTATTAGTAAATTTAAAATTTCGGGAAAATTTGTGGACCTTAAGAGTCGTTTCTTTTTCATACTTGGAGTAAGTCGAGGTTACCTTGCAGGTTTATGGGATGATAAACCAAAATCTTTGGCCAAACATCTTGAAATAGTACTCAAACTGACGCTGGTGCCTTTTGCAGCCAGAGAATGTCTAATCGTATTGCCAGAGGTTCTTGGATCTCGTCCGACCATCCTTATCACATGATCATCACTTGCACTCGTTTTTCTAGGTCGACCGCTTCTCTTGAGGTCCATGAATTTTCCCGAAATTTTAAATTTACCAATAGCTTGATGCACAGCTGTCTTGCTCACATTTACCCCCAAACTTATTTGACGTTCAGAAAATCTAATTTTATGCAGGGTCAATATTTCAGACTTTTTTGTAATAGTAAATGCAGATTTTTTTATCCACTGCAATAAATTACACAGTAGCACTGTCTACAACAAAATCCAATAAACAACTGACGATAAACGTGCCGGCACCTTTATTTATAGCAGTAGAATGCCTCTGATGCAATCAGCACATGAGACGACACAATAATCTGCGCAAAGGAAGCAATGTGTTAAAATATTGTAAATCGGCTACTGGTTTTAAACTTTTGCAAATGATTGTACACCCAAATTAAGTCAGCGAATTCTTTTATAATAACTCTCTCACTTATCAAATTTTGTGCAATTAGAGACAATGGAAGATGAGATAGTCTTTCTGTAAATGAAGGACGTTGCAGCAACATAGCGCCACTTGTTGAGTCATATGCACCTAAAATTAAAGCGCTAGTTTATGTCTAGGTGCAATTAAATATAAATTTTATGAACTTTTTGTGCATTGGTTCGTAATTTAGAGGTGTCACACACACACAGTGAGGTGAATATTTTCTAAAAATTGCCAAATCCTAATCAGGACATCTCAAAATGCGCAAATCCACCAAAGCCGGAAAATTTTACATATACAATAATATTTTCTATGAATGTAAGAGAAAGTAAAAAAAAAAAAAAAAAAACCTATCAAAGAAAAAAAAAACTTAAATTTTTGTAAACGAAATTTGTTGTAAAATTACATTTGTCATACATTTGTCATACATTCTTTACTTTTTTATTTAACATGATGAACCAAAAATCTTTGAGTTAACATATTTCAAATCTTAATATAAAATAATGTAGTTGGCATACGAGAGAGAGTGAGGTTTATACTACAGTGCTTCTTAGGATGAAAAGTTTTGTTTAAGTAAATAATACAGCTAGTTTGAAATTTTGCTCATAGATGTCGCTTTGCCTTCAGGATGGAAGAAAAAGTTAAATTTCAAGAATGGTGTGCAATCGACATTTAAACTTCACCAGACACCAAAAATTTATGAAATCACTGCCGATTTCGAAATGACTTGTCTTTCTTCTTCAGGTGCAAAACACCTGCCTTGGATAAAACTTGGATAAGCCTTGGAGGCTTATCCTAATTTAATGTGCTTGCACTGATTGTAGGACTGATTGTAGGTAGCACTAATTGTAGGAAAGGCTGTACAATCGAGCGTTATTCACGTCTTCAGCACTTTAATGTCAGCTACAAGGGACATAACCTCATCTTTCACATGACGCACAAGAAGAAATGAAGAAGTTTCGGGATCGAGGGTGGCCACAATAAAACTACAAAAACGCTATGTAAGCAAAATACAGGGACAAGTAGCGCCATCTAAGGGACATTTTTTGAACTAGTTTTTTTATATACTTAAACGAAATTTTTCACCATAAGAAGCATTTTAGCGCAAGTTTCCTTTTTAAGCTCCAATTAGCTGATATTGTATTAAAGTTTAAAATGTGTCAAGAAACATTTAAATTTTCATACAAAACTTTTTTTTTTTTTTTTTTTTTTTACATATTCACCCTGTATATTTGTTGACATTAAAGGAGTGAGAAAGTTTTTAAAATTATCTATATTAAGTCTATTTCATGAATTTCATATTTTATAAGTAAATAGTTAAAAAGATAATTTTCAAATTCATGTGCATGGATGGAACACAGGCGCAGAACGCGTATCACTATCAACGTAACAAAATTTTCTACTTCTTACATCAACGATATTATAGGTAGGAAGTTTCTTAAACAAATACCGGTATGTGTTCTGCGCCCGTGTTCCATCCCTGCATTTGCCAGAACCTTTCCTACAAACCAGTTGAATCTCAATATAATGATCTTTTGGAAAAGTTATTCTTCCAATGCCACAAAAACTATGTAGAATCTTTTGTGAATTAAACTACTTTTTAAATTTCTTCAGATTTCTTTAAAGAAACTTTCAGTATTCAAATTTAATCACTTTAAAAGTGCTAATTTATAATATCTCATCTTCAAAATTAAGAAGAATCTAACAAATGAACGAAATACCTTAGCAACTATTCACACACAGCTCATCTGAGATCATCCTTAAATTCTTTTCTTCTGTTTTTCATATTCCGTTTAAAAACTAGCAGCTAGTAAATAGTGAGCAATGAAAGGACTTCCATCTTTAGGTGCATAGTGCTTCAGGGTCAACTACATGCTAGAAAGAATTCTCCCGCCCGAATAATAATTAAAATCTGAACTGTGACACTTGCCTTGAATTTATGTAACGAAGAAAGTATTTAAGTAGATATGAAAATAAATTTATTTATTTTTTAACATTAAATATAGTTATTATTTTGGCGAAAGATACGGTCACTTCAATTAGTTTCTTGGACTTGATTCTGAAATGAAATTGTTTAATGCTGAAGTCATATTCTGTGAAATGAAGATTACTAACAAGGTTCTTACATAATAGAAATGCCTTAACTATTCATGGATAGTTAAACAGAAATTTCTTGCCACTTGATGATATAAATCGACTATCCAACAGCTCATAAATAAAATCTGACTGTTGTTTCAAGAACATTCCGCTACAGTGGTTTTAGTAATAATATGATGTTTAGAAAACCAAAACAATGGAAAATCAACCAGTCTAATATACCACAATTCTTCAAAAGTTCTTCAGTATACACCTATCGACATAGTAGCACACCACCTGTTGAGCGCTTTGTTCCAAACGTTGGTATGCACCAATTTACGTCAAGGTGCAATTAAATAAATTTTTTTTAGGAAATTCTGTGCATTCGTTCTTCAGCTAAAACTGCCAGAAAATTTTGTCACACATACGACGAACAGACAGACGAACATTTTCTAAAATTTTCCAAATCGTGTCTCAAAATATACAAATCCATCAGAAATAGGAACTAGAAAATTTTTACGAATCAAATACTTTCTTATTATGTGTATAGAAGAAAATAGAAAACTAATGCAGACACTACATGACTTCCTTCTGCACTCAGTTAATTTTACAGCACCTGGATAACCGTGTTTTACTCGGAACTATTGTAAAAAACCATTTGAAAAGTAAATAGTGCGATTTGTTTTCAAGAATCATAAAAACAGAATAAAAAATCTGGAGTGACTCCACTCGACTTTCCGAACATTGAGTAATTAACAGTTTTGTAGATAAAGTAAAGAAAGTAGATAAAAGAGGAGTTGTTAAACAAAAAAAAGAGAGAAAACCATAATAGAGTGTTTGAGTATTTTTCTCCATATTACACGATGTTTTATTTAACGCTACTGAACTTTGAGCCCATAGATCATAATGATAAAGAATTTTTCGTTGTGTCCCTGTAAAAACCTATAAATGCTAGATTCACCAAAATGCTTATAGTTAGTGCAATAGTGATTTATAATATTCATATAAATTTTCAGCTCAATTGAATATGGCGTTTAGATGCTATCGCACTTTTAAAAATTTGGTCACATAGGGCATAATGATGAAGAATTTTTCTTTGTGTCTCTGTAAAAAAACTGTAAGCGCTAGATTCACCAAAATCTATACAGTTGGTGCAACTATGACCTATAACATGTGTACAAATTTTTTGCTCAGATTAATAAGGCGTTTAGACGCTATCACACTTTTAAAAATTTGGCCCCATAGACCATAATGATAAAGAATTTTTCTTTGTGTCCCTGTGAAAAAACTATAAGTGCTAGATTCACCAAAATCTATTGGGTTCGTACTATGGTGACTTACAATATACGTACCAACTTTCAGCTTATTCGAACAAAGCGTTTAGACGCTAGCGTGTTCACTCACAGACATACACACACACACACGTACACACATACATACACACATACATACATCATCGCAAAAATAGTGAAAACGGACTCAGGGGACCTCGAAACGTATAGAAATATCAAAATCTCAAATTCGGATTTTTGACATGATTACAATACTTTCCTCACTATAGTGTTCGGAAAGTAAAAATACCATAATGCAATATTTCGGTCAAATATAAACAACCGTTTTAAAACCTTTTTCAGCTTCAAATTATAAGCAGGCTGATTTTACTTGAATTTAACATCGCTTTAGAGCTGCAGAATGGGCACATGTCCGAAGACATGCCATCACAAATTTGATTCTGCACGGAAGGGATGGTTTCCTCGTTTGGGTAATCCCCTGAAGTATTATTTATACAAAACCAGGGGTCGTTACTCTCCGCCTTTTTTACAGAACACTCACAGAAATGAGACATTTTCGCTTCTATTGCTACCTGCATTTTTATATAATAACCTCTATCCTATTTAAAACCCAAATAAACTACTACGTCAGAAACACCAAAGAAAAATGTTGGAAATGCATACAGCTGTTTCGGTAGCCTTAAGCGTACCGTCTTCAGTGCAAAAAGGATGATCCTTTTTGCACTGAAGACGGTACGCTTAAGGCTACCGAAACAGCTGTATGCATTTCCAATATTTTTCTTTGGCGTTTCTGACGTAGAAGTTTATTCGGGTTTTAATATTCCAACGCCAAGTTTCCTGTTATTATCTCTATCCTATTTAATTACGAAACATTACTATAAAAATACCATAAAGATTTTTCCATGAAATTAAAGGTGGAAAAAAAGGCGAAAATTTCTCAGCTCTGCGAGTGTCCTGAAAAAAAAAGTAGAATTTGATCCCTACGAAACATTTGAGAACATTGCAATCACGGCGGATTTTCCATGCACCAGCCATCATCAATGTACTCAACAGTCTTTGGCCGCTTAGGTGTCGAATTTGCAGTCCTTCGACTTCATGCTCAACGTTCTACCAACCAGGCTACGCAGCCATTAAGATAAGCTATTGATATTTTCCATTCGCTCCATTTTAAGCATTTTAAATATTTCCGTACTGTTTTAATTGTACCAATTTAATCATTTAACCCATTAACCGCCAAAACTAGAAATAATGATTTTTTTCTAATACTCATTATTTTGATCATATATAACAATAATTTAAAATGAAATTATTAAAATTAGTGTTATCTTACTAAATACAGGGTGTCGTATTTGTACAACTTCAGTGAAATAAGAGTATAGAATGAATACAAATAATTGTTTACGGAAATTTCCTTTAGAGAGCATAAAACATAAAAAACTATAGATGACTTCGAAAGTAATTATTTTATTATGAAACATTTTCTTTTTACAAGTTATGTAAACTTATTCAAATATGAAGATTATCAAAAATTTTGGATTGATTAGTGCTTCAAGTTTGAAATTTATTTCTATAAAATTATTTTTCAGATCAAATTTTTTTGTAATAAAATAAACATCTATCCTTTCCTTACTTAAAAACAATACTTAATATAAAACATATTTTTTAGTTAACTGTTAAACGCAATTACATCTGGTGTTGCGTGGACGCAACACCAGCGAAAAATGGGTTAAGAAGCGTTTGTCTTTCAGTACATAAATTTGCAGTTTTGTATAATGTATGCTTCATAAAACTGTGTGAATTGAACCTATGTAAAAACTGGAAATATTTTTTCTTCTTCTTTTATTGCTTTTCAGATACCATACAAATTCACAAGCATGTAAATAAATAGTAAATTCGGCATCGCCGCAAATACTTAAAGAATAAATTAACTTTTGACGCTAATGATATTTTTAAAAGATCTAATTTTATTTTTTCTTCTCTCTAACATTAAAATTGCATAACATAATGATTTTTTCTATTACCAAGAAAAATAACTTCTTAACCTTGAAATCGTTTCACTACAACCTGAAACTATTAAACTCGATCCGTAAATGACTTTCTCATAAGTTTTCCCACAAGCCTAAAAATGATTAACGGATACAGGAGAAAATTAAATTGAAATATTAAATTTTCGTTTATGAAAAACAAGAACTCCCTTCTGCAGGAAATTACAACTTTTAATTTTAGTCAGGTTGCATTTCGAGTATATACAATGATGGACATTCACTTTTCCTTTGCAATTTTTTTCCTCTTTAATTTCCTGTGTGTTCAACCTTGGTCCATATACTTAACTATGCACGGTCCCAACCTGTTTTCTTCAACTTCAAAATAAACAATTTCCTTTGCGGAAGTTAAGGTGTCTGTCTTTAAATGATTGATGCTATTGATCAAGATATTACGAAAAAAAAAAAAAAAAGTGAGAAAGTGTATATTTGTACAAGGGTCTTCCCAAACGTGTTATAAAATAAACTGATCTGCAAATTATATAAATTGTATTTTAGTAGAAACAATTTTATTTGGAAAAATCTGGCTTAAAAGGAAAACAGAAGATATTCAATTTTAAGTTGCAGGTTTTCACAACATAGTTTTATGTATTACTAGAGGTTACCTGTGACTTCCTTCATGTAAAGTTATAACAAATATAATTTATTAATTAAGTGAAATTTTCACTTACGATAATGAAAATTATAAATAACCTATCTGCTGTTTAAATCTCAAACACAAAAATATAAGGTTGAAATTGAGTTGGAGTGGGTCATAGATCGTCAAGGTCAGCCAAAGCCCATGTTATTCTGTTGATAAAATTACACATTACCTAATTGTTATTTTTAAATTCCGTTTTCACATTGTGAAAGTATACAACTGTTAAATTAGCACTTGTTTTCTAAAAATTTATTTTAAATTTTAATGTTAAAATTTAAATTTTATCACCAATATTAAACTGAGAGGTATAAATATACATGGACCTAAATTATGGAATAAATTTTCTTATTTAATTCAGGCTATAAATTCAAAGAACTTATCTAGGAAATGTACGAAGTATATATTTTTTTTCCCGAGATAATTCGGGAGAAACGTAGCCTTCCACAATACTACAGTGGCCAGTGAGGTGATTTTAAGAGACATTTTTACGTTGAATTATATTTTTATGCTCTTTGTGTAATAACGTAAATGTATTAACCTAGGTAAATTGGTTATACATGATATTAATGCTACCACAACCACATGATGCTAAAATATCTATTTAAATTGGGTTGTTTTATATGTAATAATACTTTTTTATGTACTTATATAGTGTTCATTTCTTTATATTTTTAACTCTAAATAACATTTTTAAAATTATTATTTAAACTTTACTATGCAGATTTTTTTTTTATTTGAGCCTTGAGCTTAGTTAGGTGTAGCACTGCACCTTTATTTAAGGCTTCCAAATAAAGAGATACGGTATTGTAGATAACAATTAGATGGATCTCTGTATATATGAACTTTCTTGATTGATTAGATCTTATTTGCATTCTATTAGTACAAAAATGCTGTGTTCTTACTTGTTTTTTTATGTGATTTATATTAATAATTTGTAATTGTGTATTCAATGTGTAATTTGTTGTTGTTTTTGGTTTAACCCGTTAACGCCCGAATTAATTTTGCAAAATATTATTAGCTGATTATTTCACTTCTAAATTAAAAAACACAACTGACAGTATAATATAATAACTTAAACAATTCTTCTGACAGTTTTAAATTTAAAGCCTGTCCTCATTTACTGACGTTTAGTTTTCTAGCGTGAAAACTTCGATATAGAAAAGCTTTGAGATAACAGATTAATTTCCAATAATATGTTGAGAAAGATCCCGAAAGTAAAGTATTATAATATATATTATTATTCAATTTGATTTAAGTTCGTATACCTGCGCAAAAAGCAAATATATGTGCGACGAATGAAAATTCATAAAATGACTATCCAAATTATGAAATAATAATTAATAGTAGGCACATAAAACTTTCAGGAATCATTTAGAGTGACGCTATAAACTGTCACTATAAAGCAGAAATCATTCCAAGAAACCACAAAACATATACGTGCCATTTTATTAGCTGTCCTCAAATGAGGACACCGGGCGCTAACGGATTAATGATAAACTTGATTTGATATGATTAGAAATACTCGTTAGCTAATAGGTATTTTTAAATTATATTTTCACATTCAGAAAAATCACAAACATTAAATTCGTTTTCGTTTCCTAGAAAATTATTTTTATATTTTTAATACTTCATTTTTAACTCTGTAAAATATTTTGGTAACGTTACTATTATCTACCGAAAAGTTCTTTATTTTTATAATCTGGAACAGGTTCCTCACAACAACAGGTTTTTCCCAATGAAACTTTTCGGGTTTCAGGAATTTAGTATCATTTTCAATGACATATTTGATGATTACTAGTATATTCTAGGAACATTACTGGTAATTAATGGGCAATTATTTGCTTCAAATTTTCTAGGACTGATTCGGAATATATATATATATATATATATTACAGTGAATCTATAAAGGGCGAAAAATGCATTTGGTTCATTTTTCGCATATTTCAGCTCCAAAAGACAATCATTTTTATTTTTAAAGAAATTATCCACTATTAAAATGCTACATTTTCTGAATTGGATACTTTTTGTTATTTTTATCACGTTACGTTAGTCATATGAATTCGTATTATTATTTTCATCTAATTTCAGTTTGGTACATAATTAACCTTTATGATGTATTAAAAATGTATCCTCTCATTCGTAAATGTGAAAATGTATAAATAGAAAATTGTAGGGCTGTATGCATCAAAGAAATAATTTTGATAATAAAATTACTATTTTAATAGCTTGAAGTCTTTATTTTGTCAAAAACAATTAGGAATTATTCAGATGCTCTATATGATTAATTCAGATACTCTATATGATTAATCCAGAAACTCTATAGGATTTCTGAACATTCCATAATATTATAAAGGTATAATTCAACACGCAGCTTTTAATGTGATTGTAAGTAAAGTTATTGGCTTAGCTTGTTTTAAGTGTTACGTTCCTCTCCATGCAACGATCCTTAAAAATATAAAAACAAATATTAAAGATCTTAATTTAGACTAAGTGAAAATTCATTGGAATTTTCAAATAGATCAATTAAGAATATTTGGAAGTCCATAAATTATTATTATTATTATTATTATTATTGACTTTAAAGCATTTAAAATTTTATAAAAAAATATATACATATCAAAAGAAATCATTTTCTTTGCCCTACAGACATCTAAAAAAAGGCTTTCTTTCTAATTAAAAAAAAAAAAAAAAAAAAAAAAAAAAAAATCGATAAATGTGTTTCAAATTCTTACAGATCTATAATGGACCATATTCCCGCTTTGGGTTCGAGGCTACAATAATATCAGCTGGGTAGGGAAACAATCCTCAACTTTACCATAACAAAGCATTGTGGCTTGCAAATTTTGATCTTGCAATATTATTTCTAAGAGTTACAGATTATATGAAATTGAAGTAAGAGTGATATAGTGATAACTTTGTTTTGTTTTTAATCCAGTTTTAGTAATATACTTTAATATTAATCAACATATGTAATATTAAAAGTTGCCGTGTGAACTGTGGCGATGTTAACATATTTAAATGGACGTTCCATTTAGTAAATTCCTTTATTAAAGTGATTGAAATTCTAATTATTTAAGCTTTGATGACTATATATATGTGTGTGTGTGCATAAAATGTTCTTATTAATCTTTCATTCATTATATATATATGTATGTGTGTGTGTGTATACATAAAATGTTCTGCAGTTTTACGATATGGAATAGTCTTAATTTTATCATTCGATTCAGTTGTTTACATTTCTCTTTTGTTCTTGTTTGAACATTATTATTAAGTTTCACTGCAGAAATATTTCGGAAAATGTTATGCGTAACAATAAAATGGCATCTTGAATCTAATTTGTTTACAAAATATCGGCCACGTGTTCGGCGATTTTACCTACGGTGACGTCACAGAAACATTGTCCATTTAACCAGGGATGGAACACGGGCGCAGAACTCATACCGGTATTTGTTTAAGAAGTTTCTGTACCTATAATATCGTTGACTTAAGAAGAAGAAAATTTTGTTACCTTGATAGTGGTATGAGTTCTGTGCTCGTGTCCCATCCCTGGTTAACAAATCATTTTAAAGGTATCGAGGAGTTCTTTTAAAAATTATTGAAAAACCTTATCCCAGGGGGAAAGTGATGCTCCTACACATACAAAAAACTTTTCCTAGTGGTCTGTTGCTATTATAAATGTTTAATTTCTTATTTCCTGGTTAAAAGTAAATTTCGTTCAGTACATTTACACGAAATTTTATGCTATGCTATTATAATAAAAATTATGAAAAACGGGATGACAGCGTCACCTGTTGTGCGATTGATCTCCAAATGTAATTAGCGCTTTTTTAAATCAAGGTCTAACTAAATATCAAGTTTGATTAAATTTCGTTTACTGATTCCTGAAATACAGTGTTCACAAAATTTTAATAACCCGCACACTCACAAACAGACATACTCTAAAAATGGTCAAATAGTGTTCGGGTCATCTCAAAACGTCTAAATTCATTGAAAACCAGAAGCTAAAAATTTTCATGAATCCAATACTTTCTTCTTATGTCTATAGAGAAAAAAATGTAATCAAGTTATATTCATTCTAAAGTTCATTAAAAAAAAATGTTAAAATAATCACTTAACATTTAATTTCAATATACCCAAAATGTTCATTAATAGAACGATGAAAACGATATCGTGATCGTGTCTGAAAGTCTATTGACAAACTTGCAGCAATTTCAGAACAAATCTTAATTCATGTGAGACCGAAAAAAGAGGGCGGTTTTGAAAGGAGGGATTGACATTTCCGCTGGCCCATTTAAAGAACAGCGATCAAGCTTTCCGATAAAGACAATGCTACCATTTGCATACTCACCACTAATTAAAATATCGCTTAATGGGTCTTGCGAAAAGCCAATCTTTTAAAACTCGTCTTGTCTGCTGACTTTGAGGAGGAGTTTGGCGCACGCGTCAGACGATGTTCGATGCCGCGTCAGATAAAAGATGCTGATTTCATCTTCGAGGTAACTCCTTGTGGGGAGATGACATTTTTCTTTCATCTGGACATGGTAAAGTAGAAAGTAGAATACATAATTTCAGAACTAATTCATAATAATGCTAATCACTGCCGTGTTGATAAATAGGAGAGACTGTTAATAAGCACACATTTTAATTTTTCTTTTAATAAATACACCGATACCTATTGTCTTATACCTCAAAGAAATTTGACGCCTTTGACTTGGCACTACCGAAGACTTCATATAAAACATTTCCAATTCATATTTATAAATTGAACGATATTACGTTTTTGCAATAAAATTCAGGCAACAATCTATATAACATTTCTCTAACTGACCGTCTGTGGATGCAAGAAAGATATTTCCTATGTTAATCGCTCATTGGATTTTTTGTAAAAATTATTAATAATCGAGAAAAATTATTTCTCGATTAAAATCCCCATATTTAGGTATAGATATGTATTAATTACCATGTGCATTCGTTAGATTAAGTTGTTTTTGCTGTAAAATTGATAAAATTTGTATTTTAAATTTAAAAACTCTTGATGAAAAAAATGGCAAACTTCCATATTCGATTGAAAACATAAACATTTCATTCCAAAGGATAATACTTACACAATAAATATCCAACTAATATACTGATTAAAAGGAAAATGATAAATGTTCTATCATAATATGAAACCAAATTTGTTTTAAAATGTCTAAATAAAGTATCTGATATAAGATACTAATATTTGCAGCGTAATAGATTTCATATCTGTCATCCTTGGCGGGGGAAAAAAAAAATCACCAACTTATATGGTGAACATATTTAATTCCTTTCAAAAATCATGGTTATTTTAGCAACTTATATTAAGAGAGTAATGAATAATATGAAACAATATTTCGTACAATATTTCTTACGAAAATATACATCTTGCATGTATACATTCGAAATACGATTTTGATCGCCAAATACAAAAAACGCCAAGGGTGACAGAGTCTTGAAATTTAAAATATTTTTTTTTTTTTCAATTTGACAGCAAAATAACTTAATCTATTGCATTCATACGATAACTAATACATATCTATACCCAAATATGGGAATTAAAATCAGGAAATAATTTTCCTGGATTTTTAATAATTTTTTACAAAAAATCCAATGGGTGATTAACATAGGACATTTTTTTCTTGCATCCACGGACGGTCAGTGACGTCATCACTTCGCTTGCGTATTACGATTGCATTTTGTAGAAAAGATGCGATAGTGACTTAATAAAATACGCGAGGATAAAAAATAATACATAATCTGCATTTAAGCACGTGGTCTGACTCAGTTCAGTGATCTAAAATAATAATAATAGTAATAATAATAACATTTGTGTGATAAGATTATTTTATAGAAAAATCTATTTTTAAACATAGGATCTTTTACAGTCTTTCCCAACGTCATTTTAAACCTAGCAATAGTTTAAAGATAAGTGTTTAAATATGCACGAAAAGTTTAAAATTAAAGTTTAAATATGAATTTTTGTCATAAATTAGCTAGAAAATGCAATAATGAAAAAGTGTAGTCAAAAGAGGTTCTAAGTTTTCTTTAATAAAAATTATGCCAAAAGGAATAAATTAAAAAATAACTTAAAAGGCATATTACTAATAAATAGCGAATATTTCGCACTGGTTTGCTATTTCTTATAAATTTTGATATATTTTTTACAGATTTAAAATCTTTAAATTACATTTTCTCAGTTGGAATTTTTTCATGAATTCCCGATCTTCAAACTTCTAAAACTTCTACAGATATTACAGAATAGACGTCATATTTTTTTGGATGTTTAATAGAGCCTTCTTCAAAGAAATAGGGATGAATTTTTCAATATCTTTAAAAGAAAAAATATTCAAAGTAAAGATATTACAAAAATAATACTTTTTTGCGTTTGTAAAAAAATCCTATTATAGAACAAAGAATTCTTGTCCACAAAGTTGCCATAAAATATTACTATACTATGCGAAAAATACTTTAAGGGGACAGCCTACTTATAAAACTGGAAAAATGAAAATTTTTTCTATCAACTTTCGCACTTTTTTAAAAAAGAATGAATGCATGTACAAATATTTTTTTTTCTCTGATAGTATGACATTACTCTATTGATTAAAAATATTATTTCGGTTTACTTTGAAATAGAAAATTATTTTATTGCAGATTATTTATTTATTTTTTAATTCAAGGGTACTCTCTCTCTCACTGCGCACATGATATTTAAAAAATTATTTGAGATATGAACTTTAACATTTTATCAACCATACATTTTGACATAATGAATGAAATGAATTAAAAATAAGAAGTTCTGTTCAATAGGGAAAGAAAATACGTTTGTGAAAAAATAAAAATTTTAATAGTAATTTCAAATTTAATTATTAATTAAACTCCATATTATTAAAATAATTAAAGCCTTTTAGTTCAAATTCTTAATTTGAATGTTTTGTTTCATTTAATGTAAAAATTATAAAGATAAAGGAAAATATAACTGAGATATCCTGCATGTAGTGAGAAAGCATCCTTGAAAATAGTCTGCAATAAAATAATACAAGCTGGAACCCGTCGAATTCGACGATCATTTTATTGACCGTAATGTTTCAAAAAACATCGCATCATTATTTAAATGTATTTCAAGTTAAAACATCTAATATAATTTACGACATTTCACTTAAAAAAAAAAAAAAAAAAAAAAAAGAAAGTCATAAAAATGCTTATAAATAGAAATACTATATATGACATCACTTTCAACAAAGTACAGTCAATGTGACATCAAACTGACTCCAATAAACAGTTCCTATCTTTCATTTTCTATTTCGTTTAATACTAAGACTACATGTTAGCTGACCCGTCCGGCGTTTCCCGGGCCCATGGTAATAACCTTAAATGAACCTTAAATTTGTATGGTTTTACTCTTTAACTCAATTTTGTTTGAATTTCTATTTTTAAATAAAAGCATCGTGAAAAAATAATCAGCTGTAACCAAAAAAATTACCTCGAACCGAACGAAACTCTGCCTTGTGACCTTGGTGCCTTCGGTAGCGCATACGCCGGCCGCTAATAACATAAAAATATTCCCAAAAATTAACATGGAACCCAACAAACCCGCTCGGTGTTGTCCGGACCCATGATACCTTAAATGAACCTTAAATTTGTATGATTTTATACCTTTAATTCGATTTAGTTTGAATTTCTGATTTTAAATGAAAGCATCACGAAAAAAATAATCAGCTGTAACAAAAAAAATTACCTCGAACCGAACGAAACTCTGCCTTGTGACCCCGGTGCCTGCGGCAGCACATACGCGGGCCGCTAATAACATAAAAAAATTCCAAAAAATTAAAATGGAACCAAACGAACCCGCCCGGCAATGACCGGGCCCATGATAATAACCTTAAATGAACCTTAAATTTGTATGGTTTTATATCTTTAACTCGATTTTGTTTGAATTTCTAATTTTAAATGAAAGCATCACAAAAAAAAAAAAAAAAAAAAAAAAAAATCATCTGTAACCAAAAAAAAAAAAAAAAAAAAAAACTCAAACAGAACGGAACTCGCGCTCGTGACCCGGTGCCTGCGGCAGCGTATATACAGGCCGCTAATAACATGAAAAATTTCTCAAAAATTAACCTTGAACCGAGCGAACCTCTGACTCGTGTTATCTCTGCGTGTGACTGCTGCACTGTATAGCAGGCATGCATGCTACACACGCGTTGCAAATTCCACTTTCCTCCACCATGTTGTATACGAACATCACCAATCGCCTTGAATTTCCAAGACTTTTCAAATAAGGTGTCACTGGTGGTGTCAACTGCAAAATCCTTTAGTTGCCCTTTCCACTGCCAGGAGAACCAGCGTGTTTGATACGAACAACACCAACGGTAAGGAAATACCAAGACCTTTAAAATAAGATGTAACATGATACGGTCGACTGCAAAATCACCTAGTTCCATTTTCAACCACCAGGGGGCGCACTATATTGTATACAAACATCCCCAATCAACATGAAATTTCAAGACCTCTATCAACAATCGCCTTGGATTTCCAAGACTTTTTAAATAAGGTGTCACATGGTGGTGTCAGCTGCAAAATCCTTTAGTTGCACTTTCCACCGCCAGGGGGCGCAGTGTGTTCTGTACGAACATCACCAACGGTCAGGAAATACCAAGACCTTTAAAATAAGATTTAACATGATAGGGTCTGCAGCAAAATCACCTAGTTCCATTTTTCACCACCAGGGGTCGCACTATATTGTATGCAAACATCCCCAGTCGACATGAAATTTCAAGACCTTTAAAATGAGGTGCTACATGCGTGGGTCTAGAACGGATTTCCCTCTCAAACTAATTTCTCCCCTCCCTCCCCCCCCCCCTCCAAATCTACTTTCCCCCTTTTCCCCCCTTTAAAATCGAAAATTCCGAATTCGCAGAAAGAGATTTTTTAGTATTCGACTCTAGTCCCCATATGTACAATTTCTTCACCGTGAAGTAATTTGAAGCTTAGTTAAGCTCGTAAACATGTTTTTAACCCGGGGGGGGGGGAACGATGGGAAACGGTTCCCCCCCCCCGGGGGGGAAACCGTTCGACTTTTTTTTATTTTTCTCTTCTCATAGCACATCTACAGACCAAGACCTTTTTTTAGACACCTCAACCAAATTTTTACACCAAGTAGTTCTCTCAATATAGTGGAGACAGACAAAAAACATGTTTCAAATTAATATATAGATTTAAAAAAATTTCTATTTTAAAGTGAATTAAAATAATATTTTTGATCAATACAGTGATGTCATTGTACTTAACGCCAAAAAAAAAAAAAAAAAAAAAAAAATGTTTGTACGTGCATTCATTTTTATTATTATTATTATTATTATTATTCCGAAAATTTCTTCATTTTCCCATTTTTTAAAATAGACTAATCCCTTAACAAAAACTTTCTGTGACAGAACAATACAAAAAATATTCGCAAATAACTGATATTTTCGGTAAGGCCCACTGTAAAAATTCTCGCATTAAATAAAATTCGCTAGTTTTACCAACCAGGGCCCCCCATATATCGTACGGGGCGATTTTACCCATCAGCCACGGACAGAATCGATAACACAAGATAACACAACTGGACACTTTCACAGAGCATTTCATTTCAACAATAAAAGAAGCAGCTAGCGCTTCACTCCGGTTGAGATCAGTACGACGTCACCACGTCCCTTCTTTCTGGCCCCCCCAACTTAAAACGCTACGCAACAGACTCACGGCTTTAAGACGTAAAACTAAACATATACCAATATCAGAATCACAAGCACACAAAGAATTAATTAAGAGACTTGCCGCGCAATATAAAAAACAAATTAACTTAGCCAAACATGCTGCGTGGAAGACCTTCTGCTCTTCGCAGACGAATATCTTTGGCACAGCACAAAAATTTTATTCGCAAAAGTACTTTACTCCTCATGAAATAATGTTACAAAGGTCTCCTGGTCTTTCCTCTAAACAAAACAACCTTGTTTTTCTTACGCAGCAAATTTTCGGCCCGTCAACGTTTCCAAATTCTGCGAGCGTTCCCATTGTTTTCTCCGCGCAGGAGGACAAAGCCTTTACGAAGGCGGAAATCCACACCGCGCTTAAAAATTTTAATGACAAAAAAGCACCAGGTCCAGACGGCATAGATTTTAAAATTTTAAAACAAGTTAACAAATGCATCCCTAATATCTTACACATCTGGATAAATCTCTGTCTAGACTATAATCACTTTCCTAAAGTTCTTCGCCAGGGCCAAGTTGTATTTTTCCTGAAACAAGGGAAGTCACTTTCTGAGTCAAAATCATATCGCCCTATCTGCCTTCTTCCAACCCTAGGAAAATTGTTGGAAAAATTAATTGTTGTCCGACTTAATTACTTTTTGGAATCTAACCAGCTCTTAAATGAACGGCAATTTGGGTTCAGAGAGGGCAGATCTTGCGAACAGGCCTTAGAAAAAATTTTGTCTTCTAGTGCCCTCAGTTACAATACTGATCAATATACAACTTTAGTTTCCCTGGATATCCAAGGGGCATTCGACAATATCGAATGGCCCCACATTATTAACTCCCTATCAAAAATTGAATGTCCGAGAAACTTGGCGGGAGTCATCCGATCGTACTTATCTGAGCGTTCCATCTTAATCGACTGGGGTTCAGGCTCTAGTGTGCACAGTCAACAGAAAGGTTGTCCACAGGGCTCGTGTCTCGGCCCGGTCCTGTGGACACTCATTGCTAATAACATACTGAATTCTATGAGCTCACAAGGCTTTGAATTATTTGCATTTGCGGATGACTTCACGTTAATTCTCTCGGGCAAACGCAGAAAAGATCTGGAGACCTTAGCTCAGGATGCCTTCACTGCTTTTTCCCAGCTGCTCAAAGACCTAAACCTTGAACTTTCACCCAATAAAACTCAATCTTTAACTTTCTCCAAACCACGTATACTGAAGAGAAAGCCGACGATGAGGTATGAGGGCAAATGTGTAAAACATGTCGATCACTTGAAAATTTTAGGACTAACAATAGACAAAAACCTTAACTGGATTGAACATTTAAACTCACTTAAAATTAAACTTCTTATACATTATCATAACTCGTGCAAATTAATGGGTAAACAATGGGGTATAAGCACCAAAATGTTAAAAACATGGTATCTAACAATAGTGGAAAAAATCGTTACTTATGGGGCGGGAATCTGGGGAGGTAATCTTTCAAAAACAGCTATAGAAAAATTAAATTCATTGCAAAGGATGTTCCTCTTGCAACTGTCACGGGGTTATAAAACCATCTCCACTGATGCCCTCCACGTCATCACCGGTGTTCCTCCTTTACACCTCACTCTGAATTACGAATACAACAGAATAAACGTACTACAACTAAGAAACAAAGACCTACAGAAAATTCTATTTCCAAATGAAGAAATTCAACTCAAAATGGGCAGCTGGTTCATACACCCAGCAGAGGACTTTACGCATGCATTAATTAATACTAATATTAACTCCTTCTCTCCTACAGCCCCTGTGGCGATATATACAGATGGATCTAAGACAGACCATGGTGTGGGTGCCGCATTTTGCGCCTTTGTTGACGGGGTCTTGGTTCATCAGTGGTCCTGTAGGCTTGGGGACTGTAACACTGTTTTCCAGGCTGAGATTTTCTCTATCAGCCAAGCAATTTCTTGGTCAATTTCTTATTTTACCAATTCGAAAATTTATATCTACAGTGACAGTCTCTCAGGTCTTCAGGCTCTGGCTCGCCACAGGAGTAACCATCCTATTATTCAGAAAATCAAATTAGATCTCCTGTCTAAGCCCGAGACTTTCTCTTTAGCTCATGTCTCCGCTCACAGGGGTGTCACGGGCAATGAAATGGCAGATCTCTTAGCAAAAACTGCCACAAAAAAGGAAGCAGTGGATTTCGTTCTGGCCCTCCCCCCCCCCCTCTTACATCAAAAAATGTCTTAAAGCACGACTAAAGAAAGAATGGCAGCTATACTGGGATACATCTCCTAAAGGTAGATTTACGTTTAACCTCCTCCCAAAAGTGTCAAATTATAACTTTGACCTTTCCCCAGCCATAACAGCCTTCTTAACGGGCCATGGCCCGTTCAAATCACATCTCTTCAAGTTTCATTGCTCGCGCACTCCACAATGTGAGTGCGGCGCTGAGGGTAATGCAAATCATTACTTTTTCTCATGCCCACTAACTCTTGATTGGCGTATCCTTAATCCACCTAATAAACCTAACGACTGGCTTTTTAATATCGTTACCCGGCTTCCCCTACGTCGGAAACTAACCAGAATCTATAACTTCTTAATGCATCTTTCCAATTTGACCAACTAATTTTTCAATCTTCCAAGGCAGTTACCAACTTTTCTCTTGGAGGACCATACAACTTTTCTTCACAAGCTTTTCCATGCGAGGGATCAAGGCTCCGTTCTTCTTTTCATATTCTTGTTCCTTGTCGCCCTCTGTCGTGTGAAAGCTCCGCTTTGGCGACCTCTGTAACCTTTTTTTTTTTTTTTCTGTTTATGCAATAAACAACGGAGGAGGTTTAACCTTTAGACACGGGCTCTTTTGAATCACCACAGTGCCATCGGAACCCCTCTCTAAAGGTTGAAATCGCTCAAAACCGCTGCATAGTGGTGAGCGGCCACCTTCCGTCTTAGAATCTTAGAATCTTAGAATCAGCCACGGAATCACGATTTGTTTTGCTACTTAGCACTTCTTAATCTTGCTTTGATACCATTTCTCCTTAATTTTCCGTTAAACAGAAAAAATATATGTAACCACCGCACAAGAAATCTGTATCAATGATTACAAATTTTATCTCATTATAGAAAGAAAAGTTTTATTATGACAGATTATGATGTAATTTTAAACAAACTGAATTTCGGTAGTTTCAGAAAACATAAATTTTGTGTAGGAAACTTACAGAAATTTTCTATTTTTTAACATTTTTTTTTTTTTTTTTTTTTTTTTAAGTGTACTGTACAAATTCTCATGAAAATATCGTATTTATGATACATTTTATTCTCCATTATAGTAAGAAGAACAATCGATTAAAATTTCAGAAAATTTTGAGTAATATGTACTGAGAAAACATTACATAAGGCAGCGACCTCTGTAAGCAATAACAGCACAATTTTATCTTATTATAGAGAGAAAAGTTCCTTATGACAGATTGTGATGTAATTTTAAACAAACTGAATTTCGATGGTTTCAGAAAACATAAATTTTGTATAGGAAAATTACAGAAATTTTACTATTTAAAATTTCTTTTTTTTTTTAGTGTATTGTACAATTTCGCATGAAAATATCATATTCATGATACATTTTATTATTTTGAGGGTGTTTAATGCTTCATTGCTCTATTTTCTGAGTTTTATTTTTCTTATTATTTATATTTTATATATTTTATATTTTATATTCTTCTGCTTTATTGTTTATGATTCTTCTACGTTTCAATGAGAATGGAGATGAAAAGTGAGAGAGAGAGAGACAGAGAGAGAGAATAACTTATACAGATGTACTTCAGAACGAAAAGATTAATATTTATCAAATGATTTCCCTAAACGTTAAATCTCTAAATCTCTAAATTCGTAAACACTCAAAATCAAATTTTTTAAAAAATGTTGAAAGAATAATGTTTAATAATATTTTATGTAATCTAAAGTATTTATATAAGCAAAATGCTTGCATAATCAAAAGGATAATTATATTCATAAGTACAATATATAGTAAAATACATATTTATCTTTAATGCTGTGTACTAAATTAATTTTTTGAGAAAATATATTAACATATAATGACAAGGGAAAAAACATGCATTAAATATAAGAACATATAAATACAACTAAAAAATCGCTAATATAAGTTTTACATTAACAATATGATTCTATGTTTTAAATTGGGGATGATTAACAATACCAATGAAAAATTAAAAAAGATTTTTCTGAACTCATATTATACAGCATTTTTACTGCGAAATTTTGCAAGATATTTAAGATACATTGTTTACATTTATTGCCCATATATGATTTTAAAATTTTTGATTACATATATCTTTAAAATTAAAGGGATTAATCATCTGTTTCTTTTTGAAAAATATTTTTTTACTAAAAACTAAGTATTAAAATTAAAATTTCTGGTACCAGTTGGATAAAAGATAAAGAAAAGAAAAAAGAAGGGGTCTTGGTGAAATGTTTTCATTGATTAATCCAAGCAAAGTAATTAAATGCTAGAAATATCGGTACGTGCAATAGGAAATTTCTAAAACCTTCAGAATTAGACGCATACACACATTTAGAATTTTTTTTTTTTTTTTTTTTTTTTTTTTTAAGAAAAAAGGCATTGTAAGGAAAAAAAATGGATTGAAACAGTAATTCTAACAATCAATCACATCTATATATGTATTCAAGAATAAAAATGTCTCAAAATAAAATAAAAATGCATAGATAAAGTACGTCATATTAGTAATAATGTCTAAAGAAAAAAAAAAAACTTTAAAGTATTGAAGGAAAATTACAAAAGAAATAAGAATGTTTCTCTGGGGAAATCCAAAATGGCATGCAATCAATAAGATAGTCATCAGAGAAAATTGCATAATCACAGATTAGCTACGTTTATTGATTCGCAGTTTGGAATGAGATAAAGCACAAGATGTTTATATAACAAATCTGGAAAACTGCCCAATTACTGTTGTATCCATAATTATATGTACAATAATCATGCTATGCATGGAATATTTATGCAACTGGCTAGCATGAACAATTACTGCAACTTTAGAGTCTGCTTGCAATATCGTCACTACCTGCAGTTTCAAAAATATCATTCCTCATTGTTTTTCTTTTTTAGTTTCCATTTTGACGTCATAGATTTCTAAATGTTATTTATTTACAATTTTTTCTACACATTTTAAAAAATGTATTGGCAGATGTTCTTAAAGTTATGTAAATTATAATAGTTAATATTACAGTAAACGTGCCTTTATATATATTTTTGTGTAAGCAAGGTAAAGAAAATACATTTTTGTAAACATTTAAAAGATACACAATTTCCCTGTATATAAGGTAATTTGTCGGTCCTCATCTTTAGAAGAGTAAAGGCATTTGTCAATCTGTCTGATGCTATCGATAAATGTTTTGCGGAGATATTTTATTATTTTACGGAACAAGTAAACATAAAAGAAAAGAAAAAAATCTGATATATCGCGGCCTTCACAAAAATTTCTTTGATTTTTTCCTAAGCAAATTGTGCGGTACGAATTAATTATTACAATTATTATTTTCTACAATAAATGCAGGCGATTTTCATCTCAGAGAAATATAACACTAAATATCGAAAGAAAGTCAATTTGCTCCCCACAGACGACGACATCAAAGGAAAATAAATTTTTTCAGGGTTTTATTCTTTCTTTCTTTTCTTCTTATATTAAAAAAAGAAAAAAGGACACCTTTTTTTTTTCCTTCAAATTATCACAATGCATGGTTTAACTATTCATTTTAAAAGCATTAACTTTTTTTTTTTTTTTGAAAATTTTACCCTTGAGGGGAAAGCGATGCTCCTACATGTACATTTTTTTTTTTTTTTCCTGGTTGACTATTATGATTATAAAGATGTATATACTTTTTTAATTTCACAATAATTGGTACAAAAAAATGTTACAGATGTGTACATTTATACACTATCTGTCAAGACATTTCTAGACAAGTACTACATCACAATATCCTCTTATACGCCTGGCCTTGCACCATGCGACTTTTATCTGTTTCCCAAAGTTTCAGTCCATTGAAGCTGTGAAATAGAAAGAGGCACACATCATGAAGTAGCTCACTGAAAAAGATTTCCAGCACTGTTTTAATCAGGGAAAAACCTACATGGTACGTTTTTAGGGATAGAAGAAAAGTGTATATTGAAGGTGATAATAACTAAAAATGCATAAATTCAAAATGACATGTTTTGCAGCAATAGTTCCTTTGTTTTCTAGCCACA
This sequence comes from Salticus scenicus, assembly GCA_963930645.1. Classification (NCBI taxonomy): domain Eukaryota; kingdom Metazoa; phylum Arthropoda; class Arachnida; order Araneae; family Salticidae; genus Salticus; species Salticus scenicus. Next base: position 36,447,832 of record OZ005649.1, read on the forward strand.
CTTCGTATATGTATATTCCAATGTAATCATGTATATGTTTGAATATTTTAAGGTGTTTCGATTCGATGTTCGATAACAGCTCCATTCTCGTCTTTTTTTTTTTTTTTTTTTTTCAAGTTATACTCGGAAATTGCTGGAAGTATATTTCAATTTATGTTAGGTGTTTTTCATATAAGACTAAATTTATTCAACCAATGTAATGTGCATATACTTTATAAAGTCATACAGGGTTATGCAAAATTAAGCTAAATGTTCTTTTCTATTGAATGTAATTGGTGGTAGTGCTTTCCTGCATTTTACGATGTCGACGATCATTTCCCAGGAAGGAAAACAAATTTTTCATACCCATACTGTAAACAAAGTATGTCTTGAAGTTTTACTATCAAATCTTGTATTTTGAACAATGTCACGTTTTGAGCTGTCCTGAATATAAAAATCCAATTTTTAGCGGTGTATGTATATTTGTTATCAAAATAACTTTAAAACAAATAACTGCAGGTAATTCAAATTTGGTACTTTAAAGTTCATATTAAGTTTCCTTTTGGAAAAATTGATCAAGATTGATTGGCAAATTTGAAGGCAAATTAATAACAGCTTTGAATTTATTATTATTAATAATAATGAATGTAGGCATTATAATTGAACGGAAGGTTGAGGAAGGGAATATAAGCCCCACAAATATAAGCCAAACAAAACTGTTCCTAAAACCTATTTTACATTGTGTTTAAAGCAGATTTAATATTAATATTTTATCTTAATGGTCTTACGATTTAATGTGCAGTCTACCTTTATAGTATTGAAATGCAAGGTAAGAAAAAGTTGTGTGAGTGACACACAAGATTATTCTTAATTATTCTTGAAAATTCTCTGAAGGTATTACTTTTAAGCTAAAATTACTTATGCTTTATATCGCTTTAACTGAGGCCCCATACAGATAATAAAAACGACCATTAAGCTAGCAACTACCTCAAAAAATATTTTGATCGACAATTAGGCAATAATATATGATGACATGTTTTGCTGCATTAATATTCAGTACAGCACATTCAAAAAAATAAATAAATAAATAAATAAATATCTCTATTGATTGACAAGAGAATAAAATAAGTTAAAAATCTGTCCTTCAATTTTACGTCACAGTTTTTATCAAGTTAAAAAATAATAATAATAATAATTTATCGTTTAGTCTTTAATTGGCCATAAGTAAATATATTTTCTTAGAAATTTTCTTGCAAAATAATGATCTATTTGTCTTTGTACAATTAAATTAAATCAATGTTTGACGTATAAAGTGTAACTTAAGTATAGGCTTGACGGCGGTTGCTCTGTCTAGAAGTTATTGCAGACGAAAGTTGCAATGAAAAAATGCATAAATACTAATTAACAGTATGCAAAGAACTTTAAACACAATCGCACTCCTAGAAAATTCCGGCAGGGGTCCAAACGCACTACAATTGACAGAAACCGATCACCTTGGCAGATAGGAACAGACGCAGTTAAGACAACTCACCTCATCTTTTCTCTGCTAGAAAAAGGATGCACGTAAGGTTGCATTACAATTTTTTAAACACCTTTTATCTAACTATATAACCGGTTATTTATCCGGCAGTTTATTCTTTCCGAGTCTTTGGATATATCCTTCCAAAGAAATTTTATTCAAAATAGATGCAATTCATCTTAACTTCTACATACATTTAAATTTAAATTTCTGAAGTGATTCTACTCGAATTTCAGAGCACTTAGTAATCAACAGCCATTTTAATAAATTTAATCAAATAGAAAGTCAGTAAATAAACAGAAGAGAAATCATTGAGTGTTTCTTCTCAAGTTCATAGATTTGTACAATGGACCGTAATGGGTCCTAATTCTTCTATAATAAGCATGAAATTTCTACAAATGACCATGCTATAGCAAAATTCTACAGCATATCTATTAGTTTCATTCTCTATTAAACATTTTAATGCATTTCAAATTATTAATCCTTATAAGATTTAACATACGTCAATCCTTTTATGCTCCCCTGTAAAAGAACAATAAGTAAAACGCACATCGTAATGATTATACTTAAACAAATCAGTTTAACATATACCAGTTTGGCTTCTGTTTTAGGCAATTTAAAATTACTAAAGCGAACTTTAAATTTCTGAGTCCATAGACCGTAAAGTATAAAAATTCTATTTTGCATCCCTGTAAAAGAACCATAAGTTTTACACTAGCAAAAATCTATATAGTTCTTGTGACGATATCCTATAACATACTCAATTTGATTTTAATAGAATGTAGAGTTTAGATGCTGATGAATTTCAAATAATTTGACTACTTTAATAATCTTTCTTTGAGTACTAGTAGAATAACTATGTCTTACGCTCATAAAAATTCATACAGTTCGTGTCGTAGTGAACTATCTTACACATTTAGATCAATCGAATGAAGTACTTAAAATCTGTGTCATACACACACACAGGCATATGTATATATATATATATATATATATATATATATATATATATCATCTTAAAAGTAGCAAAAAGGAATCCAGGAAACCACAAAAAGTATAAATACATCAAAATCTCATGATCAGACTTTTTTTTTTTTTTTTTTTTTTTTTTAACATATATACTATACTTTCTTTTGTTATTTATATTCGGAAAGTGAAAGTTGAAGTTTTAGTATTAAATTATAAGTTTTAAATAACTGTATAATATTTAGTACTAAAGTATTACAGTTTAAAGTATTAAAATATTAGGCTTTTCAACATATAAATTTCAGTATTATTTTTAATTTATAGTATATAAACTTTAGTACTGATGTATTATAATTTAGAAATACTTTTTCTTAACTGTAAACTGCTACTATAAAGAAAGTGAAATTAAATAGGACCAGCAAAGGGTTAAAAAAATAATAATAATAACTAGCGTTAAAAATGTTCTTAAAGTTATCAGAATATGTGCATGTGTTTCTATCATAGAAGGAGAAAAGAGACAGTTTCGGAAATTGGTTAATTTGAAAAAATGATTTATTACTTGAACGAAAGTTGCGTAAGAGTAGTTTTTACACTGCCATTATATTTTTCGTCAAAAACTTGAACCGAATGTATTTATTTATTGGGAAAACTTTCAAATTTCATATACACGATTTAAATACAGTCGAACTTCGTTAACGTGAATCTCATGGGGAATAAAAAAAATTGTTCATATTATCAGTAATTCATGCTATCAGTAACTCAAAAACGAATCTTCATTTTGCCAAGGATTGTGGAAACAGTTCATGTTAAAAGTAATTCACGTTAACGAGGTTCGACTGTATAAGATTTGAGTCAATTTGATTTGGTCAATTTTTTAATGGAGATTTCGAACTGTTAGTAAATGGTAAACTCCAGAAAACTGAATGAAATTATTACTTATAAAATTATTTATTTATTTTTAATTTTTTTCACGAACTATAGCTTTCTTAATATATATATAAAGAGAATGGGAATTGCGTTCTTTCTATTAATTATAGTGAGAATAATAAAATGCAAGTTTAATGCACAGTATAGCAATCTGTAATATTTAATTATAATGATTTGATGTCACATATAATTTATTTCTATATGCTTGTCTAACATATACGATATATTTAAACAACAAAACACACTATTTTATCATGTTGGTTTTAAAAGCCTCGAACGACTGATATTTCTTCTAACAGGCTGTAAAAATCTTTTTATTTCCTGCTTGCATTAAAAGATTGAATTTGTTCATTTCTAACGAAGAGGGGAGAAGGATATTTACTTCTTACAATTTTGTCCGCTTTAATTAAAAAACATATACATTAAGTGTACACATATAAATACATCTTATTTATGTGTACATATCTTTATAATTAATATGATTCTGTGCAAAAAACATTTTCATCTCTAATTGGCACAAAATTTTTAGATAAGCTGAAAGAGTTATTTTGGAATGAAGTAAATTTTCTTTGGCTGTCTGTACGTGTCTGTCTGTGTTAATAAACTTTTGTTCGCGCTTTAACTCGCAACAGAATGCATGGAACTCTACACAATCTTATATATTGTTGGAACTTGATATAAATTTGTATTGATATGATTTTGGTATGTATCGTTCAGCAGATGGCACTACTATGCTGCATTTTTTCCATTTTTAGGAAGGCTATATTTCAGCTTCTATAGTATATAAATAAACTAAGTTGATATGGAAGATGGTTGTTCTGAAATAAATATATTAATTCAATTTAAATACTATCGGCTGGTAGGTGGTAGTGCTATACTGCAATTTTCTCTATTTTTAGGAAGGTCATACATCACTTTATATAAAAAAAAATAATAATAATAATAAATGCACCAAGCATAAAATGTTCAATAACTATTGTAAAACACCATGATAATCTAATTTATCTACATGTCGATCAACAAATGCCGTTGTTATGTTACAATTTCACCCATTTATGAGAGCACTACATCTAATCTTTTGTAGAGTATTGCACCAAATACGAGTATGATGTGTGAGATAACGGTTCTGAAACCTTTCGCTGATTTGAGTGGATATTGACCGACAGTTGAAAAAATTTTACTATTTCGAAACAAACAATACTTTTTCTACCATATATGAATAAAGCAAAATCAAGAGACATCTAGACTTATCTACGGGAGGAAAAAAAAAATAATCAATGAAAGAATCAGGGTTAGAACAAGAAGTTGTGTACCTTGTATGTAATAGTATTAATTAACTGAAAATCGACAACATTTGGAAGGGCTACATTATGGAACATGTGAAGAGAACTACTCGGTTTACTTTTTGAATAAACAGTGTAATATGTTTAAAAGTCCATCTCTGTTGAAAGGCTATCTCTCTTTAGGGCCAACTTATTTCACTCTCAAAATTTTCTTACAGGACCAGTTTGCCAGATTTTTTTACTTTTATATTCAAAATCCACCACTGAATTTTAAATATAACAGTTACTTAATTGCTTCGAAGATTAATCGTCTATTATATACAGCAAATATCCCTTCTCAAAATTATTGGTGATTATTGAATGGAAAGGTCACAAAATCTGGCAACACTGTAGAGGACTAGGCGAGACGTATTAACCCAGGATGATATATTTAACGCCCCGCTCCCCCCCGTTCCCACTCTTCGATGTCTTTTTCTAGTCAATTTTGTTCCTTTTATTACTTCCGGTAAGAGCTTTTTTTTTTTTTTTTTTTTTTACGCACTTGACATTGTGAGTTTTTTTTGGTTTTCGTCCCATGTTATTTCTATGGAGTTTTTCGCTTTTTTCCCCTCGTTTTCTACATTGTAAAGTGCGGTGGCTCCTTGATCCAACCTCTACCAGACTTCAAATTGCATTTGCTGATATTCACGTGATTAAAAGTCTTAACTGTTGACTGTGAAAAGAAAACATATTTAAAACTGCTCATTGGAAACGAATAATTAAAAATCCCTGATGATGCTTTACTATTAAATCGAAAAGCTTTGGATAAATTTTTTTAACATCTTTTAAATAAGAATTTAAATTTACGTGTGTTTAAAGTGTTTTTAATATATATACTTAATACAAAGTTATCGTCATTAAAGTTCAATGTACAGTACTGGTGAAAAGTATTAACCTAGCTTAAAAAAAAAGTCTGCAGAAAAACTACAAAAAGAATGCCGACAATCTGAAGGTATTTGGAACAAGAATCATAAAATCTGCAGAATAACTGCAATTTGGAAGCAAAAAGTTTGCAGATAACGCCCCCCCCCCCCCTTATTAAACTTATTATTGTTCCAAATACTTTCAGATTATCTACAGTTTTTTGCAGTTTTTCTCCATTTTTTTATAGGTTTTTTTTTTTTTTTTTTTAAGATTTTTTTTTTTAACTGGTAAGTTACTGAACAAAAATAATCATTTATTTATTTATTTTAATGCCATTTAAAAAAAAAAAAAAAAAAAAAAAAAAAGTTCACAGGTTATCAGAAATTAGCATACATTTTAGCATCTCATAATAAAGTGAAGTAAACAAACAATTTAGAGTTTATCTAAGCTCTCCGAGTGAGCAATCTACACATTTAACTATCAAATTATGCAAAAAAAAATCTATCGTTCGCACGTTATCGTTGTACTTTTCATAAACATGCTCTTATTTCATGAGATATTTAAATATATTTTTTCAAAAGTGTTTTTTTAATATAGCTATGAGTGGCGATAATTTACGTTGAAAACTATGCATATAAGAACATTCTATAAAAACATATAAGAACCATATAAGAAACATATAAGAAACATTAAGAAACATATAAGAAACATATAAGAAAAACATATAAGAAACATTCTATAAAAACATATAAGAACATGATGATTTTTTTTTCAAACTTTTAAATAACTGCTTATATATTTTTTATTTACCATTCTATTATTACACAAATGCATCAGAAAGTTGTACAGGGTCTATATTAAATGCTTTAGTTACTCACCATTCGCAAACCTTATTGATTTTGCTCAATTCATTGCCACCCCCTCTAATCATTGCCGAAACCTAACCTTCACTGAAAAATATGAGGAAGACCCTGTTCTCCACATATCCAGTATTTGAGGCCATTTCATTAAGAGATAAATTTTTAAATTGAAAAAAACTGATCGCTTGTAAATATTGCAATACTTTTGGCCGATCGTGTATAATTGTACATATTTCTTAGGGATATTTTTTCCCCTCCTTGACTTAAACTCTTAAACTGATCATTGCGCAGCCATATAAATGAAGTTGATCTCCATATGTGTGATAATAATCTATGTGTAGAGAAAGGAAATAAATGATAAGGCTTTATGTTTCTGAATATGTGAAATTAAAGATAAGCTTAACAAAGTAAACACTGTATCTTAAAAGGAAATGTTGTGTAATTTAGCTCTAAATTTAGATTTAGTAACTTTTAAATGGGTGATGTGTTAAACAAAGTGAAAAGTAATGGATTAATAGAGATCTTTTGTCTTATCAGAAACAATTATAAATTAAGCATTTCGTTCCGGTAAATAGTAATAATAATAATAATAATAATAATGCTTCTAAAAGAATTTTCAAAATTCATAAAAACTAATATGAATGATTATTAAAAAGCTCAACAGACAAACAATGCAAATTTGAATCATTAAATCCATATGATTAATACTTTGATGCCTTAATTAATATTTTAGAACAACTTTTACTGAAATACCACCTCTCTAAAAGGTCGATTTTCTATGGCCCGATGGGTGGTACTCTTAAAAGGGAGGCAGTATTATTTCTTTCTGGCTTTTACCTACACCTTCTTATATTAGACTTTCAGTATGATTCTTTCTAGTCTAAGTTTAAATCCTTTTAATATAAATCTTTTTAATGAATTTAGAATTCCTCGGAAATAAAACTAATCTGCTACGATTCCGAGCAACACAACCCAATGCCTATATACGGCCATCCCACACAAACCAGTGAAACGAAACTTTTGGTTCTTTCTTGGGAAAGCTCAACACCTCTTGTTCCCCTGGTGCAGTGCGGTGAATGTCCTAGGGGCCAGTAAATGGGTCAACAGGGCCGAAGGGCAAATGTCACAAAAGCACTGGACCGTGTGACGCAATGAAGTCACGAAAAAAAAATAAGCGTGACTGGTCCCCTTTTCCGTTCTAGAAGTAGAAGTAATAGTAAAGATTTTTTTTTTTTTTTTTTTAATTCTCATTTTCGTTAAGTTATTTAACTTGTACTTTGTAAAAAGAGAAAATGAGAACTCCAGTTACAGTTCGGGATATTTCAAAGCGCTTTAATTACAGTGTGGCACGATGTTTGTTTCATGTAAAGTTGTTTGTTAACGTCACAGACACGAGAGGTTGTTGAGTTTATAGTTTATACATAAACATTCAAACATTCTACGTATGGTTAATTAACCTTTTTAGAAATATAAATGGAGAAATAAAAATATGCATGTCTTCCTGTCACGTACCTATAATTAGTTATAAAGACATAGCATACTAAATTAAAATGTTAGACAGAAGAAAAAAAGTCGTAGATGCTTTAAATTACGAATATGTTTATGATTAAACGTTTGTATATGTATATATTTATGTATAATATGTGTATGTGCATATAAATGAATGCACATACATGTGCATGTATCTCTCACTTTCTCTATATGTATTGAAGTGTGAGTGCGTGTGTGTGTACTTAAATGATGTGTGTGAGAACTGATGTTCCAAGAAACAAGATTTCTGCTTTACCGACTGAAAGCAATAATTAGTGACTGCACAAATGACCAATACGAGCGATTAGTGGGTGGAGCTTGTGAGGTAATTGACCAGTAATGAACATTTTATTGTAGTAATTCACACCAGTATTTTCCGATAGAATTTTTCTTCTTATTTAATCGTAACTATATTTGGAGAATATTACTCTAAAAAAATATTGTTGTAAAAAAAGACAGAACTAACAATACAATGGAATATTAATGAAGATGTTGGCAGGTATGTTTAGATAATAACCCAGATTAAAAATATATCCATATTAACTAAAAATAATTACAACTGGAACACTCAACAACAAAATAAATAAATAAATAAGTAATTTGCGAAAACTTGAGATTTTACTTTAAGCTTTTCTCTGATTACAAAACAACAATTGGTGACGGAACGAATGACCAAGAACAGCCATTGGTGGGTGTTGCTTGTGAGGTACTTCATGAATAATGAATGTTTTATTGGGAAAATAAGTATAAAGTGGATTTTGGATAGTAAAAATGATCACAGCTTAAACAAAAAATGATCACAGCTAGAACGCACAACAACAAAATAAATAAATAATTTGCAAAAACTTGAGTTCTCACTTGTAATACCTTTACTTTAAAGAATGATTTAAGTCACTCTATGCAAATTATTCATTTGCCAATCTTTTTGAATTTTCTGTAAAAAGTTAATCTTAAAAATTATAAAATACTTAAAACATCAAACAAAATAATGGAGTAGGAAACCATCAAGTTTTGCAGAAAATGTTATTAAAATTATAACAACAATATTTAATAAATATGCATGCACTAATTTGCACAATTATTCAGGCTGAATATACATTACTATAATAAACAATATAGAATGATATGGAAAACATTTTAAAATATAACTTTATTATGCATAACGACGAACAATTTTTTTTTTTTTTTTTTTTTTAAGCCAAATTAAGTAAATCTATAGGAAATCAGATGTTTAAAAATCTATTACTTACTTCCGTAAATATGGAAGAAAGTAATAAAGAAAGAAAAGAAATGGGGAAATGTCTAATATACATCTTAACATATGTGAATAAGATTAAACAAATTTTAAAAAGGAAAGTTTTACTTTATTTATATTTATGTACTTTTCTTACATTATTTTTTCCATGAAATGAAATTTTTGAAAAGTTATGCCACATAACTTAAACTCATCGATAACCAGTAAAAAGGTCCAATTGAAAAACATATTTCAAGATATAAGATTTGTAGTTCTAATACATATGTGTGTTCATATATAATGCAAACATTAGATATATTATGTGTGTTTGTCCATATATAAATGTTACTGTGCAAATACACGTGTATAAAATCTAAGTATAGGGTCGTAGCGTTCCAGTGTTGCCATATTTTGCTACTTTTTATTCAATATCCATTACTAAATTTTAAGTGTAACGGTTGCCAAATCGCTTCTAAAATTAATCATCTGTTCTATATATTAAATAACACTTCTTAAAATTATTGGTGATTATTGAATAAAAAAATAACAAAATCTGGCAGCACTGCAGCGTTCCCATATTTCTACGCGGGTTTTACTATACTATCACGAATATTTTCAAAAAGAAATTTTTCTTGAATGTTTTAATGCTATAATTAATGTTACATAAAAAGTTAATAATTAATTCTGAAATAGTGATGACAAAAGAATAAAATATGCGTAAAAATATAGGAATGCAGCGACCCCTGTTGTATGTTTTAGATACTGGGAATTTTATTTAAAGAGATTTATGGAAGCTTATCATTTGGACACAAGTAAGCTTATATCCATATCCACACAATCAAGTGCTCAACTTTGACAATTAGAATGCTGGTTTAATCGGTATGGTTCTCAGCTATGTTTGAATAAAACATGTTTCATGGATTTTTTAAAATTAATTAAAATGGGGCTTTTCAGGCTGAATTTTTCATGTTTGAAAGCTGGGATTTTTCAGCTAATCTCAGACGATTTTTCACACTATTTTAAGATTTCAGTACAAAAAAAAAAAAAAAAAACTTTAAAAATATTATGAATTTTCACCTAGTTTTGACGAAAATTAAAAAATGCCTGTAAATAGTGATTATGAATTTACAGTCCAAAAATCCTTTAATGTAGTTGAAAATTGCAGATTTCAGAGAAAAATATTATATAATTAAATTCAAAATAGACATTGGCTGGTTATAATCGGGACGGCTCTTACCTATATTTTATGTCATTCATCACATGCGTCATTGTTCGTTGTTGTTGCTGTTTTAACCGTCTTTATATTTCTTTTATAAATTAGTCTCCTTAAAAAAAAAATAATAATAATAATAATAAGTTAACTTTTTTATTTTTTAAAAAAAGAGTTTATTTTAATCTAACAAGCAAACTAATTGAAGTATCAATTTCCTTGGAAAAAATTGCGGAAATTGGTTTGCATCATTCTTAATTCACTGGAAAATTTTTATGTGCTTAGTCTCAACAGTAAAAACAACAACAAAAAAAAAAGTTAAATTTCCCATTTTTAACACCTTATATGAAGAAGTCATAACTGAATTACATTAACCTCCGTTTATTAATACCATAAAACTTAAGCATATACAGCAGCTTTAATTTTTAAGCTCCATTAAAAATTTTCATTTATTTTATCAATATTGCATAAATTTCAAATAACACAAACTAAATTTCAGATTTACTTTTAATGAATAAAAAGAACATGGGTCAAAGATAGTGTTCAAAGTTTGATCCACCGACTATGATGCAGACAATTGTTCATGTACAGTGGGTGGTGGAGGGGAGGAGGGGTAGCGTAACACCCGCTGTAATTAATTGGCATTAGTAATTGAAGCAGAAAAATATAATAGACATCATTCGACAAGAAATCAAATGCAATTTTTGAAAATGATGTAAAATTTTGAATTAGGGGTCATCTACATATTGAAATGAGCACCGACTTTGATTTTTTTTTTTTTTTTTTTTTTTTTTTTTCAATAGCAACACCCAATTTCGACTTCATATTTGAATTTCTGAGGTTCTGGCAATGCGCAAAAGTATGCAGTTTATACATATTTTATCTTTAGTATTCATAGAGTTATAATCAAAAATGTGTTGTTATCTGTAAATCTAGAAAAATAAAATTAAGATCGTATAAGAAGTAGACAAAATTTTATTGTTTTACGCAGGATATTTTTCAAGAGAAAAAAAAAAAATATATATATATATATATATATATATATATATATAAATGAATGATAATAAAGAAACATTACCATCTTTGCAACATTTTGGTTATCCCTATTTTCGGTTTTTTAGATACGTATATACTTAAATATTTTATTAGATAATACATTTTAGACATATTTAACCGGTTAGTAGTCGCTATCGACAGCGCCACCCATTACAGATTGCGAACTTTTTATTTAACTGTCACCAATAATTTTAAGAAGTGATGTGACCAACGTTAAATCGATTTTATTCGCGTTTTATGTATATCAAATGCAACTTCTAAAAATTTTTGGTGGCTATTGAATAAAAAAAAAACTGGAAAAACTGAAGGATGGGCGGCAAATCGACCAACTAGCGACTACTAACGGGTTAAATATATTACCCTTAAGATTCGTCAGACAATGAAAAATGCGCGATATTTTTCAATTAAAAAGTGTCTATCATGGCTATACTGATCCCCAATAAAGCTTAAATTTTATTTTATTTTATTTTGTAGGTGTGACATAATATACGAACTGAAATAATATAGCTATATGTATCTACAACAACGCATAAACAAAATCTTTTCAGATAAATTATTGTGAGGTATCATGAAGTAAACATTAAACAATATTAATGGCATACTCAGGCCTCGCAGCGTTCCTAAAAATTTACTCGCGTTTTATTATACTGCCAATACCATTGTTAAAAACTTTTTTCTTCAAGGTTTTGATGTCAAAGTATTAGGTAAATAAGTGTTCATTTAAAATAGTGGTGACAATGTAGCAAAATGATTCCTAAAATTCCTAAAATTTTAGGAACGCTGCGAGGCCTGCATACTTATCAAATTTGGGACAATCTAACTCTTTGAAACAGTACGATTTGTTTTGTAATTTCTATGAAAATATAGTTTCTTAATTAAAATATATTTATAAAAGTAATTTTTAAGACTAAAGTATCCTTAAACCTTTGCGGCGCAAGGTAATTAGGATAATTTAAATTACACTGCCACCTGAATTCCCGAACAGAATTAAAATAAAAGAAATTAACGACCTTTTCTGCTATTATATAAAAGTTAATTTTTTCTAAAAAATTTCCGGGATGAGTTTTTGCGGTTGAAAATTTAAATTAGGTGATGCTGTAGTGGCATCACCACCCTGAAGGGGTTAAAATAGTAATCAACCACTCCCCCCCCCCCAAAAAAAAAAAAGAAAAGAAGAAGAAGCAATATATAAACTAAACGATTAATCCTTTAATTATCACGGTAGTTAAGAAGCGATTTAACAAGTCTGTCTTGCATTCCAATTCCATTCGTTTCTTTTTAATTGACAATTTTTACGTTCTACCTAATTTTTCTAGTTTAAGCAGTAAGCCCCGCATATTTAGTTGATTTTTCTATCCTAGTGTTTGTTTAAAGGATTCAAAATTTATCACCAGTAATCGATGAGGTAAATGCCACTTGCGTATACTTTTGTCGATGGAAATTCAGGAGTTTAAAACGAATATGCAGAGTCACTTTTTCTTTCCTTTTTCTATATTGTTTTGTTTTAGAAGAACGATGATAGGCGGGACTTGTTTCCTATAGAAAACAGGAGATTTTATTTTTATGTCACTAATGTCTAAAAATTCTTTTTTGTTTCATTTTTTTGCGTTTGACGTTATTGCTGTATATAGTTTGACCTGTAAATAAAAATAAAAAAATATTTTGCTTATTTTCTCTGTTAATTTTAAAGATTTTCTTCGTTATCGCATGCAAAACTTCATAAGAGACGGTTCCCTAAGACACTCTAAAAGAAACATTTATTTCTATCACAAAAACTAGTAACTGGAATTAGCTGCAAATTTGCACACCTGTATTTTTCAGCATTAGAATTCATTTATGTAAAAATTAATATAAGTCATAATTTATAATTTTTTTTTAATAAGAATTGATTAATATTTTTCTTAATAAAAATATTTTTCGGAATAAAAAGTTATCATGTATTATGTTTGGGTTTCTTCACTGTACCTTGTAAAAAAATAATATATCAAGCAAGTTATTTTTTGTGAAGATATTAATAAAAGTTGGAAATATGAATTTAACATTAGCACCTTCAAACTTTGAACCAGAGTTCCCAACTTTTATAATTTATTCACGAGCATTTTTAGCCCCACCTCTTTTTCATTCCGGAAATTTTGAAAAATGATTTTCTTCTTATTTAATCGTTGTCACATATTAAAAAGAAATAATCTACAAAATTTCTGGTGCGAAAAGAAGGCGGGGCTAATAATGCTCATGAATAAATTATGAAAGTTGGGAACTCTGCTTTGAACTCTTATAACTCCATAAAAAAAAAATAAGCAAAATATACAACCAATATACTTTTTCGCATTACCGATACCCAAAGAATTCAAATATAAAATAAATTTGAGTATTACTATTGAAAAAAAATCAAAGTCAGCGATGGAGCACGGGCGCATAATTCATACCACTATCAATGTAAGAAAATTTTCTACCTCTTAAATCGACGATATTATAGGTAGAGAAATTCCTTAAACACATTCCGGTATGAATTCTGCGCCCGTGTTCCATCCCTGCAAAGTTTAATATGTAGACGACCCCCAATTCAAATTTCACTTCATTTTCTAAAAGTACTCCCAATTCCTCGTCGAATGATACCTATTAAGTTTTTGTGTATCGATTAGCAACAAAATTATGTCGAGTGTTGCTTTTATTACTTACATTTTTTATTAAAAATACATTTATTATTAAAAATTTATATTCACTTACGTGGCGTTTTTTTTTTTCTTTTTCTGTGTACACCTCCGTGTCAGAAAAGCATTGCTATATGATTCTGAATCGCTAGGATGCTCTCTACATCGCCTAGAAGTTCTTAAATGTGCTACTGAAATTTTATAGTTCATTAACATTACTATAAACTAACTGGGCAATTACATTAGATTTTAGACGATCTAAATAAAATTATATCATATTAGAATATTTAGTTAAAAGCAATTAACATTGAAATAAATAAATCCTAGGCACCCTCTTAGTTGCCGTAGATGAAAACTGCAATTATAGAATCGCCAATAGGGCTAATATTTCTGGAAATAAATGCACTTTATAAAATTTTCTGTCAGTAATTTTTTCAAGAAAATCGTGATTAGCACAACAAAAACAGTTGCCTAGTAAATAAAGAAATATAATGAAACTAATTCATGAGAAAACTTAACAAATGCTTTCTTATATTAGTTAATTTTCACTTTCTCTTACCCACAAGAAAAGTGAAGATAAAAAAAAAAAAAAAAAGTGAAGTAGAGAAAGTATTGTTTTTGGGTCAAATTTTCGAAAGTGAGTTTTTGTTATATTTACACGTTTTAAGATCCCCTGAATCCAAAAAATCATGTTTTTAGCGGTTGGTCTGTATGTGTGCGTGCGTCTGTGTGTGCGTCTGTTATCAGCATATCTCAAATTAAATTACAGCAAAAGTCTAAATCTGGTATTCCAAATGTGTATGATATAGGGATGTTACACTAAACTTTTCGTTGGGATCAAGTAAAAGGTTCGTGTACAGGGACACCCAAGAGAATTCAAATACATTACGTCTATGGGGGAATTTGCAGGTAAGTACATCTATAGACTGCACTAAACCAAATGAAACGAATATATATTTTTTATATGCGTAAAACATGCCTTATGTAGAATATGGTAGGGAAATCATTCACTGTTCATTTACAGGGCTACACAAACGAACTAGATAAAAGTGCGACAATAGTTGCAAATTGAGGGAATTGTATTTTAGGCTGGGCCGTGTATTATTACTATAGGATTATATTTAGGTGCACCATGTGGTCTGCACATAATCTTCAAAAGATATACAAGGCTACAAATGTTTCAGCGATAACATTCTTTTTTGTTGTTAGTGAATGGGCTTTACTATAATGTTTTACCATTTCCTGGAAACCTGTTCAGGAATTGAAATTAATTCCTCATAGAGATATGGTAAATATTGTACTATGTTTTTAAGCTAAATATTCATTTGCTTGTTTTTTGTATATTTACACGTTTTGAAGGTTCCTGATTACCGTTGTCAAGTTTCTAAACCTTTGATCTTTGTCTGTGTCTCTTAGAGTGACTTAAAATCGAAAAATTTCAGGAGATCCAAATGTTGTATTTTCAAATTAATTAATATAAGTTTGTTGCTAGAAAAGTTTGATCAAGATTGATAAGTTTCAAAGAATGCTGCGTGTGAAAGTTATCTGAATAATTTTAAGTGAACTTTTAATTTTAATAACAGATTTAAATTCTATATAAATGTAGATCCAGTAATGAAACGGGGGGTTGAGGGGGGTGGTAGACTCTCTCATACAGAACAAATTATCATATAAAACTCTTCCGAAGACTAATTTGAATTGTTTTAACATAGATTTACATAACAGAACTCGATATCTTACCCCTTAATCTCCAACCTGCATTTATAGTATTAAATTTCAGGGTAAGGATGGATGGTTGGGTTTTACGTCGCAATGGTGCTGCGCAGATGGGCATTTGATGACGGTCTGGTACACACCCCTAGAGGTGGTCCGGAGACATGCCATCACAACTTTGATCCGCCACGGAAGGGATTGCTCTCCCGCTTCGGTGACCCCCAGAGGTATAATTTTTGATGGGAACATGGAGGACATTGCGGCCACTACAGTTTTTACGTGCACCAGCCACCATTAGTGTACACGACGGTCTTTGGCCGGCTCGAGTACCGAACCCGCAATCTTGCAATTACGAGGTCGGCGATCTACTGACTGGGCTACCACGGCCCAATTTCAGGGTAAGAGAAAGTCGTGTGAGTGACACACCAGATTATTTTGTTTCTTGTCCCATCAAAAATGACTACAATAATATCTTGCAACTATGTCAAAGCTGGGGGGAAAAAAAAAAAAAAAAGTCTTAGAACTTTATGTTCCAATAAAGTCACGTGAAAACATCGTTTAGCTTTCTTTAGTAGGAAATGATTTACCCCACTTAATTGTTTCTTATTAACAAGTCAGAACCAAATGACATATATTAAGTTTAGGTAAAATTTTAATTGTCTTTGTGCGTGATTATAATAGACTTTTAATCGATGGACTATGGACCAAATTATCGATTTTAATGATATATCTTTAGCATGGTTCCATTACCGTTTTACGCATGAAATATCATGGAACAGGTTAAAACAATTTATTCACATATATTGCAGTTAGTTTTGCAAGTTAATGATTGAAAAATGCAGATTCTGAAAAGAAATAACATAATTGAGAAAACGCACAGAACAATTGACCCCCTCTGTCAAATTTTACCGAATTAGGATGATGACATATTAATAGCCATTGACGGTTACAGTTAGAACTATAAAAAAATATCACCAATGGAATATTAGACATTTTTTAATAAGGAAATGTCAAAACGAAATATTCTTCCCTTTTTATCATATTTTCATACTTGACAACATACTAATTAATATTCCGTAGTATTGTTAGCCCCACCTCCTTTTCCACACCAGTTTCTTCTTAGAGTATTTTTCTTCTTATTTAATCGTAAATGCATTTGACGAATATTACTCTAAAAATTTACTGGTGTGAAAAAGAGGGCTGGACTTACAACACTACGGAATATTAATTAGGATGTTATCATCTATGTATTTTTATATCAACCTTTTATTCAAAGGTAAGGAAAAGAAAAAAAAAAAAAAGAACCAATTCGCATTTATGCTTTTAAAAACAAAACACGTAAATACTCTCCCACCTCGCCCATTTGGTAACGAAATAGTTAGCGCATTGGCTTTTCGTTTCCAGGGGATGCTAGATTCGAATACGCGTTAAGTTGTTGGTTTCGGTATAGTGAAACTCAGTGAGCAAAAATTGGCCGTAGAGCAACACCCCAGAGAAAACTCTTTCCCCTCAATCCGAAAAAAAAATCTAATTTAAAAAGATTTGAAATTAAAATAAAACTTATTTTTTAATTAATAATTTAAAAAATATATCACAAAATTGCAAATAATAATTTTTAAAATAAAACATATACAAACTTTCTTGAAAGATCTGTATTAAAAAATAAAACGTAGATAGAAAGACCATTTTTGTGAGCATTCTTTATATATCTTAATATGTAAAAATTCCGTAAAAATCTAATGAGTTATTTTACCGAAATCATGCTGAATAATGACTATATGGAATAAATCATTTTACAAATAAACATTTTCTATATTTAAAATATATATATATATATATATATATATATATATATATATATATATTTACTTTTTTTTTCGGGGGGGGGGGGGAGGGTGGCATTATTTTTATTATTTTTATTGAAGTATTTTATCTAATTTTGTTTATAACATAGAAATTAATAAAACTTTAGCGCAGAAGTTGTATTCCCTGCCCTTTTTCCAAGACATTTTCAGGGATAAGAAATTTACACTATTTTTGTTACCACTATTTTTATTCAGAAATTTTCATGATAAATATTGCATCGTGATCAAATAAGATAGTGATTATTCTATAAAAGTATTGCTAGCAAAAAAACGGGTATTTTTCATTTCTGAAAATATCCTGGAAAAAGGGCAGAGACTACAAAACCTGTTTTTGTGAAAACCGGAAGGAAAAATATATTGCATAGAAATAAAGATTTAAATTCGATTTGTAGTCTCCTTTATGTCTTGAAGATAGCTTCAAAAGATGATGGGGTCATTCCATGTCAAACTGAACAGGGCATAATATCTACCTTCACAGATTTGTATCAAATTTAGAATATTTATATAACTTTTCATGGTGATTCTACAAATGTCAATTATTTTGAAATTAATCAAGGAGTTTGCGAGTTATAAGCTTTTAAATATAAGCTAAAATGGTCGATTTGTTGCCATTTTGAATGTTGAACATTAAATATAATATTAAGCAAGAGACCTCAGGCACGACCACTCCAAAAAAAAATTCTGAAACGCGATTTTATTTTCATAAAATGGATGTCATGTTATATCAGGTTTTAAATCCTTATACAAAGTGCAATCGCTACAAAAATCGGTATATTTATTGATCAGAACAAAGCCGTGATTTTTAGCTCAATAGGATAATTAGTTCAAAAGATATTAAATAAAAATCCCATTTTAACTGTAAAATTCTAAAAAAAAAAAAAAAAAGTTGCCAAAAAAAAGTTTTTTTTCCCCTCCATTAAAAAGGAAATAAATACATGTCTCTGTGAACCTGGTATCATTAAAAATTTCTAATAAAACTGACGACATATTAGCTTCTTTTTTTTAACTTTCCAACAAAGTTGAAAATTTTTAATGACTTCAGTTCGTCTCCCTGTCTGTCTGTCCGTCTGTCTGTCGAGCTTTAACTCCTGTAAACATTTATGGAATTTCTTGAAACTGATATATGTTATACAAGTTCATTATTGTATGTTTCATATGTAAAATGGAGTAAATACTACAGCTGGTTTGTATACAGGCACACCCGAAAGTATTCCAAAGTATTGTGTTCTATGAGAGGTATTTCTATAAACCAAATTTTAATACCTTTACATTGCACAAAGCTTAGTGAAATTGAAATATGGTATTCATATGCACAAACGAATGCTTTCTGTAGAGTACAGTATGATCAGCATAGGATTCACAGGGCCACACAGAAGTATTCAATTACATGAAGAGCTATTAATAAAAATTTGCTGGAATTGCACTTTCGTTTACATTAAGTGTTTTTAACATTTTCTAACAATTTTTAACTGTGAATATAGTTTCAGTTTGTGAATATGTCTGTTCGTCTGTACACCTGTCTGTTTGTCCGCATTTTAACTCCCATAAATATTTATGGAATATCTTGAAATTGATATATGCTATTCAAGTTCACTATCGGATTTTCTCTATTGAAAATGGAGTGAATACTTCTACTGATTTATGTACAGGGACACCTGTGCAAATTTGAAAATTTTGAAGAATCTGTGAAATAGGTTGAATATTTTTATTTATTTATTTTTATTATTATTTAACCAATTAATAGAAACATTTTCTAGAAAATCAACTCTCGTTAACCCTTTCACAGGCCATCATGGCCCGAAATTTTTCAAAGACTCTTCCTACAGTAATATTTAAAAATAAATTTGCTCCTAAATATACAGTAAAACGAGAAATTTCTTTTGAAATAATAGCAGTGGAAGAGCCGTTAGTTAAAAGGTGAGGCTGTCGGAAACCTCTTTCAGGGGCAATGAGTTACACCTACAATAATGAGTTATACCTAGTTACCTACATTAACCCTTTGCCTGTCCTAATATTCTAAAGCGTTTTAAACAATGCACTGCAAAAAAAAAAAAAAAAAAAAAAAAATCTGTTAAAAGTACAGGAAAAATCTGGCAGCTGGGGTGCCAGTATTTCTCCATCAAATATACAGTTTAAAACCGTAAAATTGTATCACTGACATATATTTTATACAGGAATACTATAAATCAAACAGGTTTTTTGTTAAAAGTACAATTTTGTCCTGTATATTTGACGGAGAAATACTGATACCCCAGCTGCCAGATTTTTCCTGTACTTTTAACAGTTTTTTTTTTTTTTTTTTTTTTTTTTTTTAACAGTGTGTTGCAAAATTTAGGGCCTCGTTTATTAAACGATTACCAAAAATTTTGAGGAGTGAAATTTGATATATACGCTGGCAGTGCTGCCAGATTGAGGGAAATTTTTAATCAATGTTCACCACTAAATTTTACATGCTCTACGGTGATCTAATTATATTCACGATTTATTTGCAAGATGCTTCAAAATAATACGTAAACCGTTTAAATTAAAATTTAGTGAAGGGTGTTAAATAAAATTTTCCCTCAATCTGGCAGTACTGTACGCTGGACGAAAAATCTTTAAAGCGATTAGAGTAAAAATTTAGGGGTGTTGAATAAAAAAGTCCCGAAATTTGTCAATACTGATTGAAATTGTGTTGATTCAAAGCAATCGTCAGTTTAGAGAAATTTCATTCAAACAATTTTAATTTCTTTATCACCCCATAACAAACTCATTATAAGTTGATTTCGTATTTCCTTCCTAATTTTAAGAAATATAAATGGCATGCTTTCAAATATGTGAGTGTGATATAGATTATTACATATTATAAAATTTATTATTTATAGGTTAAAAATAGTTATATCGTTTTATTTTAAGTAGTTATTTAAAATTAAAGAATTTAATTTATGATTTTATTTATTTAGAGAATTTACCTATCCTTTAAAAAGAAAAATAAATTTTATAATATGTGATAATCTATATCACATATTCTTTAATAATCTACATCAATCTATCAAATTCTGATTCTTTTCATCCGTTTTTTCTTATCTTATACAAAATTATCACTTGTAAAATCATTCTAATTCTCTTCTGTATCCAAACCTGAAGCAGACTTTTTTCTCAGTGAAGTTTTAATTTGCTTTCGTTTTAGCTTTTCAGTAGATACTTTTCTGTGATGAGCTACATGTAGCTTTAATGGAGATACTCCAATAGAAGTTAAACTTTCATTATTTTTTTCATTATTATTTTTTTTTTTTTTCTCTTTCAGCTACACCTGGTACAATGCCTTACAAAAAATCTTCTAAAGATAAATCGCTGGATTCAGACGAAACATTATGTGTATAACTTTCTGACAAATCTGTTTCTCTTTCTTTTTACAGATTGAGCAGAGCTTATTACCAGGAATGGCATCAATATGCAATTTACTTTTATAAATTTAGCGCCACTTAAACTTATCACAAACAATAATCGTTTTTTTTACTTTCTTCTATATGTAATATAGAGAAAGTATTGGATTCGCGAAAATTTTCGAAGTCCACTTTTTGATGGATTTACATGTTTTGGGATGTGGAGAACACGAATTAATAGTTTTTAGAAAATGTCTGTCTGTCTGTCTGTCTGTCTGTCTGTCTATCTGTCTGTCCGTCCGTCTGTCTGTCTGTCTGTCTGTATCATTTTTTTGTGGACGCTGTATCTCACGAACCAATGAATGAAATTTAACCAAACTTGGTATTTAATTGCACCCTGACATAAACTGGTGCTGATTAGATTTTGGGATCAATCGCTCGATAGGTGGCGTTGTGATCGCATTTTATGCAAATTTTTAACATGGCAGCATAGACAAAATTCCGTATAAATGGGCATAAAGAGAGTTATTTTACACTTGTGATTGTAAAATTAATATTAATTATTGATAATAGTAGTAGTTAGCTAGGAAAAAAATTTTGTGCATGTGGGGGCATCGGTTCCTCCCCCCCTGGGGAGGAAGTACCCCCCCCCCGGGGAAGTAAATTTTCAAGATGGGTATCTTTCGAAAGGTCTCGTTGATAATAGTAATAGTTAACTGGGAAAAAAATTTTGTGCATTAGAAAAAAATTGCAATTTTTTTTTTTTTTTTTTTTTTTTTTAACGAAATTTAACCAAACTTGGTATTTAGTTGGTCCCCGACATAAACTGGTGCTGATTATGTTTGGGGATCAATAGCTCAACAGGTGGCACTGTGATAGCATTTTATCTAAATTTTTAACATGGCAGCATAGGACAAAAATTCGTATAAATGTGCATAATAAGAGTTGTTTTAAACTTGTGATTGTAAAATTAATATGAATTATTTATAATAGTAGTATGTAACTAGAAAAAAAAATTTCTTCATGGGGGGGGCATCGCGTTCCCCCCGCCTGGGGGGGGAAGTTTTCAAGATGGGTATCTTTCGAAAGGTCTCGTCAACACCTTTAAAACGAATGGTTGAACTATAAATCTGTGATAATTTAAAACAAAGTTATCGATTTTTTTTACTTTTAATTAAAAAAAAAAAAAAAACTTAGGAAAAAAATCGTACTTTTTTTTTTTTTTTTTTTTTTTTTTTTTTTTAATATTGTTACTGATTGAATATGTATAGGTAAATATAGAAGAAAGTCTTGTGGTGGCCACAACATACTAGTTTTTTTTTTTTTTTTTTTTCAAATTAGAATACAAATAAAAACAAATCCAGATTTCTTTTTTTTTTCTGGGGGAAGAGGGAGGGGGGGGGGTAATTTTGTTGTTGAGAAGAAAGCAGTATTCATTGCGTACTAAAGACACTGTTGAGATTTTATCAGCTTGTAAATTGCACCTTAACCCAACAACTTCACTGTTTAAAGCAGAAAATTTAGACATACTTTAAACATTCGTTAAGATGCAATTTTGACCATGAAAATTTTTACACCAATACTCTGCATAACTTGCTTTTCTATAATAAAATACTTAGCAGGATGAGACATTTACTCTCTCTTTGCTCCTATTATTTTTTTTCTTTTTAATACAATAATCACTGTCCTATTTGATCACAATGCATTACTATAAAAATATCTTAAAGATTTCTGGAAAAAAAATAGTGATAGCAAAAAAAGGTGTAAATTTCTCATCCCTGAAAATTTCTGAAAAAAAAAAGGGCGGAGACTACGATCCCTGCCTCTAGAGATATTAAATTTATGGAACACATGGACATATGTGCTAAGTCTCCTTTATTTTCAACGGAGACTTCATAACGGAAAGGTTTTATAAATGTTTTCAGTTATTTAATTTTATTTATTCATCGAAAATAAATATGATACATTCTTTTTTGAAATTATTGATGTTAAAATCTAATTTAAATATTAGTAATGTTGGTGGCAGCTATAAGAGGACATTTCAGCCATGGCGGATTTTACGTGCGCCAGGTACCATTTAATGTACACAACGATCTTTGATGGACATTGGAATCGAGTCGGAAATCCTCCAATTATGAACTCGATGCTCTAACACAACTACCGCAGCCAATATACAGGCACCAGCATTTTCGAAAAGTAATCTTTTCTATGTATATATATATATATATATATATATATATATGTATATATATATATATTCTAACGATTAAATAACACGAATATCACTATTTAGAGATATTGGTTATAAAAATCGTTAAAAAAGGGATCGTTTTAAAATTTTCACAAAACAATATACACTAAGCGACAAAAAAAAAAAGCCGCACTTGGATATTTTCCATTTTTATTTCTGTAATCGCTAATTTTATTGTTTCAAAGGTAAAATTTTTGAACAGATACGTTGTGTTCCGCATGCAATTTAGGATTGAGCCAAGTGTTAAAAACAAGATGCAATTGTTCGGAAAATTGTAATTTTAGAAAGTTTTTTAAAAATGGCAAGAATAAGGTATTTAACGATACCACAAAAAATATTAATTTTAGAGCGAAAATCAAAAAAATATTTTAATACGTGGGATGTTAAAATTGTTAAATGTTAACAAATTATTAGTGATCTCTTTTTTAGCAAGATATAATATTTTTTGGCTGTTTAAACTGCACACTTGTCCTTAGGCGGCCACATTACTCATCCAGTCGAGATGACCGCAAGTTAAAAAGGCAGCGCTTAAAAAATCAATTTGTATTACATTTAGAACATAGCAGGAATTCAGAAAGTGTTTAGTAACATAATTTATTTAAATACAGGGAAATAACAATTAAACAAAGCAGGTTTAATTGTCAGAAAATCTGAAAAAAAAAAAAATTATGTAGATTTTTATTAAATACTTCGTATAGTGTAATAAAACGAATTATTAAATCGAAAATGTACATAGGTATCATGTTATGACTTCTGTATTATACAAACATAACAATTTTATTTGTTGCAATCATTAGTTTTTAAATTATTACAAACCCAAAAAGTATAAGTTAATTTTTCTGCAGTGCGACTTTTTCTTTTTCTTTTTCTTTTTTTTTTTTTTTTTTTTTTTGCCGCTTAGTGTATATATCAAGTTTTCGCCTTTTTTTTAACGAAATCCTGCATTCACACCGGAATAAACTTCTCATTTAAATATATTTGTATTAACACACAAATAATGTGTTACAGTAAGTGTACTTAAATAAAAAAATTATTCTGGTGTGAATTCAAGATTTCACTTTCGTTAAAAAAAGGCGGACACTTTTATCCCTAATATATATTATATGAAAACTTATAGACGATTAATCAAATATTAACAGATGGTGAAGGATTAAAATAAGATGAAATCAAACAAAATAATGGAAACTTAACAAAATTCGTAACTAGATCTGGGCGTTATACGAATAGTGAAGCAAATTTTGTAGTTTTCTGTAAAGTTATATGTGCATATTGATTATGAGTTTTAACTTTTAATGCTCGAAACACACACACACACACACAAAAAAAAAAAAAAAAAAAAAAAAAGAGTTAAAATATGTGTAAACATGGAATTAGATTAAAAACAATACGAGACTTACATACCAGCTACATACATAGAACCAACCATACAAATCAAAACTAACGCCGACTTAAGTTAGCATTTAAACCATATACACTATATATATATTTTTTTTTTTTTAAGGGAAAGAAGATAGGAAATCAGCCAATGCATTTTCATATAACACATGCCTAACAAAAGTTAAATATGATTTTGTTTTGTGTTTATTTTCTTTTGTAGTAAAACTAGAACATATATAATTATGTACTATTATGCTTTACACATTTAAAAAAAAAAAAAAAAAAAAAAAAAAAAAAAAAATCACATTCCAGAGAAATAGAAATAATTCATAAGATTTAAAAGGTAAAAAAATAGAGATTGGCTCTGTTAACTTTTAAGTCAAGTGAAGTGAATTGGAATGATTGACTCTCTCAAAATTAGTTGTTTGACCAACAATACTTAACACGTTGAGCGCCACGCGAATTCTTAAAATCCCTTAAAATTCCATAATGATTCCTCCTGTCATAAATAAAAATTAAGCAAATTTTCAATAATTACTTAAAATAATGTAATTAATATTTTTAGTTTCATATACTATTTTACACTGTCTACCACCGACGGTTGTCACGGCTTTATATCATATTTGACACTGTCAGCCACCGATGGCTGACATGGCACTCAACATGTTAATTTTTTATTGGTACCGCTTTTACTTTCGGAGTAAAACTTTCACTGAAATGTTTGAAGTATAACATGTTCTGCACACCCCTGAAGTTTCAAGATGATTCCTTCAGTACTTTTAGAGATATATGACAAAATGTCTAGAATCTAGAAGGGCTGACATAGCTCTCAACGTGTTAAAGAACTTACCAAAGATCTGACTTGTTAGTCTTTTATTGGATTTCTTTTTTTAAATGAATCTATGTTAGAAAGTTTATTTTCACTTAAAAAATAAATAAATAAAAATAAAGGAATAAATTTGAATTAAAATTTGAATATTCAGCCTGCAAATGGAGTTGAGTTTATCAATTTTTTTTTTAAACTTCCATAAGGTTGTGGTGGCAAATGTCGTTCAACCAAACTACAGCGTCTAGAATAAACAGTGTGGAAAGCGGCGAATAAAATTGTACTAAAAAAATTAAGCCTGTCACCAGATGTCATTGTAATCGAAGCTAGTGTCACGACAACAAAATCGAGACTCCCTATTGGTTAATTATATGCTTAGATCACGTGATTAAACTGACGAAACTGGGAAAAGCCAATCAGGTCTTCGATTTGAGCAATAGCTTCGATCACAGCGACATCTGGGTAAGCTTAATTTTTGTAGCATTATTTTAACATCACGGTTATAGGCGATTGCCACACTGTTTATTCTAGACGCTGTAACCAAACTCGAAAAAATAATTTTTGTTGATTCACAACCGGAACTAATAAACTAGCAAATAAGAAACATTTTACACAGCAGTTAAATGTAATTTCATAAAAATGTATGTTTATCTTCAAGTAAGTTTGTTGTCTTCACATTAAAAATAAAAGGCTCAAGTAGAGATAACGTGATTATAGCAACATGTTTGTTGAATGATACTAACTTTAATCAACTTTTAAGGTCATTTTTCAAAGAATAACACCACTATTTTCCAATAGTATTTTTAACAAAATAAACCATAGATAATTGGTAGAAAACTCTTAATGAAAAAATTTTCATAAAAAAAAAAAAAATAAATAAAAATAAAAATAAAATAAAATTTGCAAATACACTTTTGGGGAAAACCGGAGAAATTGGTAACACTTTGGATACAAGTTATATCGGTCTACTTTGCAGACATTGAAAAAATTTATTATTCCAAGGATACCATAATGTTAGACTTAGAGGACTGTTGGAATAAATGTATTTCGCATCAAAAAGATTATGTTAAGTAGAATTGATTGCGTGAGCAAATATTGTTTTTTTTTCTTCGGTAGACTGTAGATTTTATAAAATCTACAAAAAACTAAAGAACTTTAGTAGATGAAAAAATTACATACCTATATATCAGAATCCATGCTAGACTCTAGTTTAAAGTAGTATATCTCATTTCAAATTTCTTCAAGTAAACATTTTGCTCAATATCTTCTACATCATTTGTTTATTGTTAAATAAGTTACTATTTTTTTTATTAAAAATATTTTTGCTTTGACTCGAATGCAAGCAATTTTCTTCGATTAGTCCGTTTAATATTTAATAATCTAACAACGCGTGGTATAATTATCTTAAGGCTGGCATTTTATTTCATTATAATGATAATCTAAAATTACTATTGTAATAAAAATTCTAGTATAAAATTCTTTTATAAAAGAGATTTTTTAGCCATAAATCCCAAAAATCGTTCAGTTTTATCTTTTGCTTATTATTAGAATACAGTGCTGCAAAATGTTGCGAATTGAAGAAATTCAATTTACTTTTTTAGCAGTTTGAGGCCTATGCCCCAACAGTAGACAGTTGCCTCATACTCCAAACCCCATTTTCATTAGTAAATTGTAACAATAAAATATAATTTCACTATTATGTATTGGTCTACCTTTTCCTTTCTTTTCGCTTTCTGTTTCTCTCCCTCTCTTTTCAACGCAGTGGAAACCTGAGTTTAAATCAAAATTGCTGTCATATCAGTTACTAATGAAGGGTAGCAACATGAGGTGCTGCCAGTTGCCAATAATTACTGACATTGCTAGAGGCCTGCCAATGGTGATCAGAAATTTTGCATCTTATCCTTTCAATTTCAAATAAGTTAGTCAATTTACTCTGGGAATTTTGTTGTTACCGAATGTTCAAACATTTTAAGAGAAACTCGCCAACTTATAGTAAACTTATAGGATACAAAATAATACTTTCTTTCTATCACTGACACCTAGTATGAGAAAAACTAGTCTTTCACTTGGATTAACTTTTCTCTAAATTTGAACTTTTTACAACACTACTTAGTTCTTAGTTTTTGATTTTAATACATTTCATGAAAAATTTATAAGTTATTAAAGTCAGTTAGATTATTTTAGAAACACATATTACCTATATACAATGAAACAGGTATAGAAATTTAGTAGTTAACCACCACCCTTCCTCTAAAAATGTAAGAACTTATAAGACACATACAAATCCCTTTTTGCCTTTTTTGTTAAAAAGAATATCATACGTATAAAAAACAACGTAAAGAAAAATCAATGAAAGATTTTTTTCTTTGTTTACAACTGTTCATTGCTAAAGGAATTACATACATAGTTAGAAGTAATAGATACAAAAATACATGTTTATCTTTTTATTCAAAAAGTTGAAAACGGGACAGGGCTTCTTTTATGTTGCTTTGAAACAAGTATAAATTTAAATCTTTTGGCGCTTGTGTTTTCTTATATCCTCATAAAATTAACATGTTATGCATTTAGCTTTAATCTTATCTATTCCTTGACCAGCATGATAACTGATTTACTATGAAAATTCACATACATTTTATTGTTATAGAACATATCGATGTGATAAATAACGCTCTATTATATATATATATATATATATATATATATATATTTAATGAAGAAGAACCACAAAACTGGCGTTGTAAAAATTATTAATTACAAACTTTGAATAAACACCATAAAATGCAATAAACTTGCAACAATTGTTTCGGGTCGAAAAAACACACGACCCTTCATCAGGCGAATAAAGTAAGCACGTTGCCGCTTTGACCGCAGCACTCGTGCTTACTTTATTCGCCTGATGAAGGGTCGTGTGTTTTTTCGACCCGAAACAATTGTTGCAAGTTTATTGCATTTTATGGTGTTTATTCAAAGTTTGTAATTAATTATATATACACACATATATATATATATATATATATATATAATCAATCTTGGCTGTACTTTCATTCGCCATTTCTTCTAATAGATTATCTTTCCACAAAATATCACTACAGTCTGACGATAAAAATCTGCATCTGAAACTCTTCATCCTAACATCACGTACACGTAGTACTATTTACACCAAATTATTATTATTTTTTTCTTTCTCTCTTGTGCAAGAAACCCAGTCCTCAATCGGGAACCGAACACAGAGTACCTTTTCCACCAAACCGGTTGTCCGGTTCGCTTGACCAAGTCCCCTCGCGTGCCAAACATGACGTCTCAGGGTGCTGTCGCCTTCGATAAGAATCAAGGCCTGCTAAATACCTGAGATTGAGTGCGCACCGGATATGCCTAATGACGAAGAAATAAAACAACTTCACGATGTGTATTTTTTCTCCATTCATTTTTTGTTGTTGTTGTTGTTCCGTCATTATTCGAGCGGGTCGCCAGTTTTGTTCATTCATTATGACTTCCCTTCAGTGGGATGACGGGAAAATACGATGTGGCTAAAGGATTTAAAGAGTTAAGCGGAAAACATTTCAAATTATTAAAGAGACTAGAATGTGTGCATGCGTGTGTACGTGACAGGTGCTTTCGTGTGGTATCATTATGAGATTAACCGAATACATTATATATATCCTCGTTCAATATTGAGCTATGTTGTTTAGTGATTAAGTGATGATGACTTTTGCAATAATGCAAACACTATGTAGTTGTTCCTTTAAAAACAGGATAAAAAACATCTGAATACTTATAAATACAACTGTTTAAAGAGGATTGTCTAAAATTTCACTTTACTTTGAACTGTTACCATCAATATAGAGTTAGTATTATTTTTACGTCTTTCAAGGGACCGTCGTATAAATGTAAAGACATATAACCGAATTTTTAATAAAGCATCTCTGATTCTTGCACATGAATGCCATTTTATTTAGCATGAATAGTTTTCAAGCTTATTACTTCACAATACCATTTATATTGAAAATAATAAATAAATTTAAAAATAAAACATTTACGAGAAAAGTTAGGAAAAATCTCATCTTGATACCACCTTGAGTACCATTTATGGTTACTTAACTGAGAATACATGTGTAATCTTGAGTAATTATCATTGCTGAGCACTAATGCATGATTTTTGTTCATGCACGTAGTCATTTAATTACAGCAATCCTTCATAATTATCTTAATTTTTGATTGCCTATGAATATTAATTTCAGTATTATAAATCAAATTAAGTTCTTTGCATCCCTCTCCCCTTAATGTGTGTGTGGGGGGGGGGGAGGGGGAAGAGAAAAAAGAAAGAAAGAAATGAAATTTCTGATGAAAATTAAGATAATTAATAACGTTACCGATTTTTAGAACACATAGCTCCCTTATTTCCCCCCTATAAACGAAGCACATTTGTATTATAATGAATAGGAATGGATTAGGTTTATGCCACTAAATCGACATATAAACGTAAAAGACGCACAAACGAATAAATGGTGCTTTACCGTATAATAATAAAATAAAAAAATCTCACCCAAAATTATTCTAATCATCAAAAACAATTGATACTCTACTTAATGCACAAACTACACGGAACTGAGTCTCCAATAAGCTTAAAGTATTCTCGAATTGAAAATATACGTAAATACTTTAAACAAGAATACTTTAAATGCTGAAAAAAATCATTAATAACTTTTATAAAACTGCACTGTACTCGGTCAAACATAACTGGCTTAATAATGATAGTATTTGAACACGTAGTGATGAAATTTCAATTTTAATGGATTCCATATACAAAATAAAATTAGCTTTTAAAGTACTTAATTTTACCTGAACCATTGTGACGATTTTAAAAATAATTATATGAAGAAATGAAAATCGTAAGATATATATATAATATTATAAATAGATATAAAATTATTTAAAATGTATATTAAAAAATTAACATATATATTTTAATTATTTTAAAAATATTTTTTACATTTTTGTAGTCTTCATATAGCCAAAAACAACATTATGTCCGTCTCCGTCTGTCCGGAATAGTTTTAAAATGTAATTACAATTAAATAAGAAGAAAATCCCTAAATAAAGACTGGTGTGAGAAAAAGCGGTTACTAACAGTTTTACGGAATAAGAATTAGATAGTTGACAGGTAAGTGATACATAGCTGCCAACATTTTAATTTATTCTGGAGCATTTTTAGCCCCTGCCATTATTTCGCACGACTTTATTTATAGAAAAACTTTCTCCAATATATATCTACGATAAAATAAGAAAAAAAAAAAGCTCTTAAAATAAAAGTGATATGAAATAAAGGCTAGACTAAAAATACTCCATAATAAATTAAGATGTTGGCAACTCTGTACTGTAGCACGTGTTCGTCCTCTAAAGTGATACCTCTAAAATATTTGAACGTTGTAGTGAATTACTTGGACATTTCATAATATTTCATGTTATTTACTGGGACAAGTAAGCTGCTTCAAAGATTTGGTGGACAAAAATCTGTGGCTTTCCGTTTAGCTTGTCGCAAACTTGGACTGAATATCATTTGTTTGTCCCAGAGCAGTGTGTGCCGATTTGTCCGCAAATGTGTTAATAAAATTATGTTTAGAGAATGCGTCTAAATTACTATATAACATATCTGAACATTTTTTGTCCTTTATATGAAATTATTTGATTCAGTTGAAACAAACATTACAACCAAAATAGTCCATCATGTGCCGTTTTTGTAGGAAATACGCTTCTCATATCTATACAAATTTGTTACAGAAAAATTAAATACTTTTCAAACATAAAGATGTTTTGGTGAAACCTTTCCCTATGCTTAATACTGATTTTGAACCAAGAATTCCACATGTGAGTCCAAAAAGTGTAGTTTTAAGACAGGTTGCAAGCTACAAGATGGAAACATTTCCACAGCTGCCAACATTGTTAATTTTTAAATCGGATTTAACCACCAGTATTCTTAAAAAGGAATCTGTCCCACATATTTTTGACGAATATATAAAGTTAAATAAACTTGAAAACACTTATAAAAAATTTCCAATATGAAGTCCTTGTTGAAAATAACAGAGACTTGGGGCACCCGTACATTTTCACCGTGTCACCAACAACAAGATCTTCATAGTTTAGATCTTCTAAAATGGGAAAGTTTTCGGAAAATGGTGCGTGGTAAATGAAAAATAATTACAGATTCGTTATTTTCAGTCAAAAATGTAGAAGAAACACACATTTTCATCTAAAGGACATTTTTCATGCTGTGCAATGAAATGAGCAGTTTTTCTTTCTTTCTTTTTTTTTTTTTTTTTTTATTAGAAATATATCGCAAGCCTTTTTAGGAGAAATCGAAAAAAAAAATTCTTTTGTATTGAAACTAAATGATAATCACAATAGTTTCATAAAAATTCAAAAATCAGGAGCAGGTTATAAAGAATTAGACTCTGGGCAAAAATAAATAAAAAAATCTTCCTCTAAACCTGGCCTATCCAACCTAAAATTCTTGGCGGTCCACATTGGAAATCTATTTTACACAGGCGGGCCGCATTTTATAAATGCATGAACTATATAATAACATATATATAATAATTCTTTTCCCGGTGGGCTCGAGACGATTTAAAACAGAAAATATGAATATCAAATATATTTTTATTCATAAAATAACTATAAAACAGTCAAAACTTATTAATACGCGCTCATAAGCACAATAGTAACATACTTGCCAACCATATCATTAATAACCGTACAGTTGTAACCGCCCCCAGAAAAACGCCCCTTTTCTCACGCCAATATATTTTTAGAGTAATTCTCTCCAAATGTTGTTACAATTAAATAAGATTAAAATTACTCTAAAAATTTATTGGTGTGGAAAAAAAGGCGGGTACTAAAAATTGTACGGTTTATAATGAGATGGTTGGCAAGTATGTAGTAAGAATCAGTTATTGATCTGATAATATTTTATTAACATCAATGAGCACGATATTTGTTTCTTTAGCTATTTTAATCGGTATTTTCATTAACCCGTTAACGCCCGAATTAATTTTGCAAAATAATATTAGCTGTTTATTTCACTTCAAAATTAATACAGACAACTGACAGTAAAATATATTAACTTAAACAATTCTTCTGATACTTTTAAATTTAAAGCCTATCCTCATTTATTGACGTTTACTGTTCTAGCGGGAAAACTTAAACTTTGAGATAACAGATTAATTTCCTATTATATGTTGACAAAGATCTCGAAAGTAAAGTATTATAATATATATTATTATTCAATTTGATTTAAGTTAGTATACCTGCGCAAAAAGCAAATATATGTGCGAAGAATGAAAAATCATAAAATGACTATCCAAATTATGAAATAATAATTAATAGTAGGCGCATGAAACTTTCAGGAATCATTTAGAGTGACGCTGTAAACTGTCATTAAAAAGCAGAAATCATTCCAAGAAACCACAAAAAATATACGTGACATTTTTATCAGCTGTCCTCAAATGAGGACACAGGACGCTAACGGGTTAAAAAAAGTCAGAAACAATTTATTAATTTTAGATATTTTAACCGAAGATATCAAATTAGAAGTTTTCTGAATTCTGTCGTGGGCCGCAGAACCTTATACGGCGGACCACATGCGGGTTTGCCAGCCCTGCTCCAAACTAGTTTTGCCAGACTTCGCGACTTTTTTATTCAATGGTCACCAATAATTTCGAGAAGTTATATTTGATATACATAATCGACGATTCTTCGACTCGATTCGTCTTTTATGTATATCAAATACCACTTCTGAAAATTGTTGGTGGCTTTTGAATAAAAAAGTGGCGCAATCTGACAACATTGCTCTAAACCATCTGAACATCCTTTAAAT
Organism: Salticus scenicus; assembly: GCA_963930645.1. Taxonomy (NCBI): domain Eukaryota; kingdom Metazoa; phylum Arthropoda; class Arachnida; order Araneae; family Salticidae; genus Salticus; species Salticus scenicus. The sequence goes on from OZ005649.1 coordinate 36,481,217, forward strand.
ACGATAGATGGTCAGTCAGATGTATAATGCATAACCAATAATATTTTTGTTCCTCTTGCCCCCTAACTGCTCCCTATCATCTTAGAAACCCATCTCCTAGACCCCATAATTGGCTAGAAAATATTCTCACGCGTAAACCCCTATTATTTAAACTATATAAAATTTATTTCCTATTAAATGAAATTTCAAACTTAACAGATTAATCTTTCCCACTTCCCTTGAGCTTGGTCAATTTGGAAAACAACAAAAGCTGTTTAATCACATCAAGAGTCAGTCCTGCACCTCTGGCCCTCTGTCGCGAAGGGTTTTACCCGGCAAGAGGCTGACATGACCTACACCTATTCTACAATGATCATCTCCATTCCTCTCGGACTTCAACATAACATTACAGCATGTCAGCATGCCTTCTGTCGCGAGGAGCCGGATAGGCTCGGCATGCCGACCAACAAAAGAATATGTAAATTGAACTTGTTTCACATCGCCCATTGTCGCGAGTAGGCTCTGCCTGGCGATGATTCTTGTAATTTTTTTTTTTTTTTTTGTCTTTCAATAAACATCTTGGCGCAGCCCACGTGAACTTAGTTCTGGAAGCGCTCAACACCGCTCTTCGAGCGGTGAGCGGGGGCTGCGCCCTGTTCAATATTTTTGTTCCCTTATATCTTTTTAAGTAATCTACAGAGTTACACGCAACAAAAAATGGAATAACATGCATACTACTGTAGCTTCGAGTTATACTTTGCTTGGCAGGACGCCCCTAAAAAAGCACAATGTAATCAATTTTATTAATAGTAAAGAACATAGCCTCCTAAACTAGATGCCATCTGCGTGGCTCGGAAACTTGGCAACAGTTCTAGCAGTAGACAGCGCCACCTGGTACAGATTGCGCGATTTTTTTATTCAACTGTCACCAATAATTTTAAGAAGTGATATATGATATATATAATCCACGTTTTATCAATTTTATTCGCCTTTTATGTATATCAAATTCCACTTTTAAAATTTTTTGGTGGTTGTTGAATAAAAATGTCGTGCAATCTGTACCAGGTGGCGCTGTCTACCGCTTGAACTGTTGCCAAGTTTCCGAGCCACGCGGAAGGCATCTGGATTAGGAGGCTATGGTAAAGAATATGGTAATTTTTTGATTCACATAAAAAGGGATATTTTACAATTTTAAAATGTTATGAATTTGTAGGCCCATTCCAGCCCGCAACTCCTGGAAAAAGTTATGATTTGATCAGACGATATGGACTTGTTTCTTTCTATTCTTTTGGTTTACTCGCTGTCCCCTTCTTTTTTAATATGTCAAATTTAAAAAAAGAAAGCGTATTTGCCACCATATGCTCTTCTCAATCCTATATGACAGTATTAACATTTTATAGGTACTATCTTATATGTATATATATATATATATATATATATATATAAGTATATATATAAATATTATTATTTTATTTTATTCTATTTATTTATTTATTTATTTATGTTCGAAAATAATAATTATCTAGTGCTTACTTTTTTTCAGTAGATCACATCCTCCATGCAATGTCAATTAACGTTAATAATGGAAGACATCATACGCAATGTTTTTCACTTATGACAATGCAATGAGATATTCTCTTTAATGTGAATATAAGTTCGCACAGTTAATTATTAAGCACTCTGTATATTTAAAACTTTGTATCGAGCTTAATCGATTTTTAAAGACTTTTAATCTTTTGCATGATTGCCAATTACAGGACATTTTTATAGATTTTGATTGAATGAAACAGAACGATTTTTGGGAGGAAGTTCTTTAATGAGTATTGGCATTCATTTTATTAATGATGCCGATATTTCGTATGTTTCAAATCTTTACAATGTATTCGATTACAAAACACTAACCATGGAACTTTTTATGAATACACTAAATAAAATAATTAAATCAAACTTGATTTAACTCTTTATGTACCGCATTATGAAACAAATAAAAAATTTGGAACATATATGTTTTTATGGTTTTTTTTTTTTTTTTTTTTTTTTTTTTTTTTTTTCTAGGACGGAGGACTATTAGTCTCAATCTATGAATAAAACGTTGTCGCCAGTTTTACGATAGTTGGACATTTATAGAAATCGAAAATTTATCGAAAATATAATTGAATAATTTGAAAGCGATGTTATATTTTGCAAATAAATAAATAAATAAATAAATAAATAAGTAAACTAATAGTCCTCCGTACTAAAGTACATTCTGCTTTTGCCAGAATTTCATCAAAACCTTTTTTTTTTTTTTTTTTTTTTAAGAAAAAGAAAATTAATAATAATCAGTAAAGGGAAACAAAATTACTTGCTTTCAAACTGCAATTATTTTGCTTTTAAACTGCAGTTATTCTACAGATTTTATGATTTTTGTTCCAAATACCTTCAGATTACCTGCAGATTTTTCTGCAGATTTTTCTACAGGTTTTTTTTTTTTTTTTTTTCCTAGGAGGTTAGCCCCCTGCAAAAATCCTTTAGACAAATGTCTCACTTTGATTTAACGAGAATTCGTTTATTGTCATGCAAAGTATAAGATGATTAAAAATTTTACGGTGATTAATTAATACATCTTTGATTAATCGAGACAAAAGTATTTTGAAAAAATTCAAAATACTTCTTTGTGAGTCAATTTTTTTCATTTTTAATTTCTGTACTAACCTTTCAGTATCAAATAGAAAAGGAAAAAGGAAAAATAATGAGAGGTCAACAAAGTATATATTTGACAAAACCATTTTTGATTAATAAAGACAAAAATATTTTTAAAAAGTCTAACGGCTCATAATCAATATTTTTCACTTTTTATTTCTGCATTCAATAACCTTCCAGCATCCAAAAGAAAAAATTAGAAACCAGCAAAGTTCATTGGAATCTCTTCCTAATCAAAATACAGCGACTTGTTGTACAGTCAAACAGTTGAATCTTTTTACAGATATACCAGTTCCTCTATGTCTGTAATTCCATTGTTTCATATTGAAGGATATAATGGATAGGTTTATAATCACAAACGACATGTTAATGGCCAAGAAAAGTTTTCCTTTAAACTAAAACACAATTTTATATTCAAATTTCTTATTAACATTTTAGGCCAATGTTATGCAATTATTTCCGGTATTTTATTAGTATGCGATTAAATATGCATTTAATCTTTTTTATACGGAATAAAATTTGGATTATTTGCAGCTATTAAAAATTTACATTCATGTACTAGTGAATGACTATTAAATAACATGTCAGTTCTTTGAAATAATGATTCAAATGTCGAAATTTCGAATCATTTAAAATACATCTTCATAAAACAATGGAGTAAATATAAGAAAAAGAATAAATTGGCTCATAATTTATCATTTCATGAAAGTTTTTAAATCGTTCTTACTTTTAAAAGACCAGAATTTCCTCTATTAATTTATAGGTGATTTTTTTTTTTTTTTTTTTTTTTTTTAAGGTTAATTTCCTTAGAAATCACCCTATTGCAATCACGATAATTTCCAAAATACTAAACTGCTTCCAATCAAAATTAGACAATGGCAGTGGCAGAGTTGCCAATTTTTTAATATATTCCGGATCGTTTTTAACTCCGTCTTTATTTCCACACAATTTTATTTATATAGTAATTTTCTCTAATCTATATATTAATAGGCAAGCATAAAATTTGTTGTCCCTTTTTAACATATTAATTATGGGAGTAGAGAGTTGAAAATGGTATCATTCGAAAGGTATGGTTAGCCGGAAGGTGCGAATACAAATATTATTTTCTTACGATCTCAAAGAGGTATTTAAAAATACTTTTATTTTTTATGCATTTTCCCCCATTTTTCCCTTTCATACACGTATTTCTTTACATTAAAAAATACCTAAAAGTGGAAAGTTGTTAAATCTGGCAATTTCATAAAACTCAAATAAAACCATAGACACGGTAATTTGTATAGCATCCTTATACGCAAGCGAAGTGATGACGTCACTGTCCGTCCGTGGAACCACAAAAAAGTTTTCCAACGTTCATCGTCCATTGGATTTTTTTGTAAAAAATTATTAAAAATTATCTCCCGATTTTAATTCCCATATTTGGGCATAGTTATATATAAGTTACTGTCTACATGTGTCAGATTGAGTTATTTTTGCTGTGAAATTGATAAAATTTTAATTTAAATTTTCAAAACTGTAGAAAAAAAATGGCAAACTTCCAGGTTCGAATGTAAGCATAAATGTTTAGTTTTAGTTAAAGGACGAAATAATATTAAAATTTAAAATTAAATTTTTGTCAATTTGACAGCAAGATAACTTAATCTAGCACATGTGCACGATAATTAATTTATAATTATATCCAAATATGGGGATTAAAATCGGGAAATAATTTTCCTCAATTTTTAATATTTAAAAAAAAGAATTCCAATGGACAATTAACATAAAAAATCTTTTACTTAGCCCCAACAATGGTCAGTGACGTCACACTTCGCTTGCGTATATCTTTTGCATCAGTATGAAAAAAGTAGAAGATATGGAAAAACTTTTGATTTCCGTTTTTCGATAAATTTACACGTTTTGAGATTTCCTTGCATTTCAATTAACTTAAATTGACCACTTATTTTTTAAAAAGTTGATTTATTACTAACTGCTGCATGTATAAGAAGAAAGTAGACGATACGGAAAAAATTTCGATTTCCGTTTTTCACTGAATTTACATGTTTTGAGCTTTCCTTACGTTCCAATTAACTGAAATTGACTACTTATTTAAAAAAAAAAAAAAAAAAATGGATTTATTGCTAGCTTTTGCGTGTGTAAGAAGCAAGTAGAAAGTACGGAAAAAATTTTGATTTCCGGTTTTCGATGAATTTACACGTTTTGAGATTTCCTTGCATTTCAATTAACTGAAATAGACTATTTATTTTTAAAAAAGTGGATTTATTATTCTTTCTTCTGCATATATAAGAAGAAAGTATAAGATTCAGAAAAATTTTAGATTTTCGGTTTTCGATAAAGTTACACGTTTTGAAATTTCCCGAACTCAATTCGACCATTTTTGCAAAATATCTTTATTTTTGAGTTCAAACACTGTACTTTATGAAACAATGGAATTAATTTAACAGAATTTGATATTTGGTTGGACAATGGCTTGACATTGTACCGATTAGCTTTTGGGCTGTATCACCCAACAAGGGTTTTCCCGATGCGATTTTCTCTCATTTCAGGAAAAGCTCAACATCTACAGAGAGAAATATATTAAGTAAAATACTGCTGATTCAGTCAGAGTGCATATCGGCAATTGCCGCAGCTGTGTTGCAATTTAATTCCGTTAAGACAAGGCAATAACTTTGCTTTGCCTTGCTTTGCTTTGTCAAAAAAATGGTCGAGTTTCGACCACTGGGCGATACTAGTATATATAACTATAACAAATAAGAGAAAATTACTCTTAAAAAAGGAAGGGGGTATGGAATAAAGGCGGGGCTAACATAAAAACATAAAAAACTAACATATTAAATTTGACATTAAAACAATTACAATAATGAAATATTTCATTTGTTTTATTTGGAGCTTTCTTAACATAGAAAGTCCATGAGATGCTGGTAGCAATCAGAAAATTTTATTATTTAAATGAAAAATACACTCGACAATATTTTCGAACAAGTAGCTAAAATTGAGAACGAAATCGAAAGAAGGTCGATTACTTAGAAAGGACAAAAGTGGACTTATTCTTGTTCTTTATATATACAGAGTTGCCAACTTTTATAATTTAATCCGCAGCATTTTAGGCTTCGCTTTCTTTTCGCCCCAGGAATTGTGTAGAATATTTCTCTTTAAAATGTGACAACGACTAAATAAGAAGAAAATCCTTCTTCAAAATTTCCGGTATGAAAATAAGGCGTGGCTAACAATGCTCCGGAATAAATTGTAAAAGTTGGCGATTCCGTATAAATTTATTTATTATACTATATATTATACTATATATATTATGAATTATCGTCTATTTTTCTCCATGTACAATATAAAGTTGTCTGAATACATATAATCTTGAAATTAAATCCTACAGTGAAAAAAAAGAAAAAAAGAAAAGAAAAGAAAGAAAGGAAAAGAAAAACAATTCCTTTCATTTTAAAATTGTTTTTCCACTACGTTTTCCTTAAATTATTATTTCTGAAAAACTATCTAGAAAAAGTTTGAGAAAACAACTTTGATTCGTATTGCTATTATGTATGTGTACACGTATTTTATACTGTCATGTAAAACTTCAGATTTAGGATTTCCTATTATAATAGATTATTATTGTTACGAAAAAATATTTGTTGGTTCTTGACTGTTCGTTGTTCTTAAAAAAATAAACACATGCAAATACAAAGCTACACAAATATATCTGCAAATGAAAAATTTAATTCAAGGGAACCAATCCATCCTCGAAGGTTAAAAATTATGAGGACGTGTGTTTGAAATTTTGTTGCAGCTTTAGATCACAAACTGATGTGTAGAGTTCCCTAAAAAAATTATATTTAGGTGTAGCTAGATATAAATTAGTGTTTATCAACTTTTTGCCTACAGCGCTTGATAATTGACGCTGCTATGTTCCAATGCCTTATTTTTTCGAGAAGGTTATATCTCAGTTTCTATAGTGTATAACTGCCTAAAATTAATCCAGACCACCCCTGGAATTGAATTCTAGACCATCACAAATAATTTTAATCAGTCTTGTCAACTTAAAATTTACCATGTCCTTACTGATAATTCAAAATGTCCCTACATTGATGTTAAAAGCCCAGTGAAAAAATCTTGAAGAAAAAATGGAAAAAGTGACAAAGACCATGCAAAATCCTATAAAAAACCTTACACAAATAACTCCAAAAAATCCATACGAATTCAAATTACGTTCCTACATCCTGAAAATATTGCAGAAAGTCCCTAAGAGTAGAGATATATCTCTACATATAGTGAACAATAACTCTGATGCGTAACTCTACGTGCGACGCTATACCCTTCCCCCCTCCTCCCTCAAACTGAACTCAACACCAAATACAAAAAAGAAAAAAAAAAGTGATTTACGTTTCTGTTTATATATATATGCACATACGCGCACACACACATGTATATATATATATATATATATATATATAGGGGAATGTCCCCTGTTATGGGCATTCTTTGGTTTTGGGCACCCTACCATATCTTTTAACAGAAAGCAAATATGGTGGATTTGAGTACTGTCAAACTTGTATTGTATCAATACGCTGTTTTTGTGCTAACACCGAAGTGAATAGATACATTTGCTTAAGAAGTGCAAGCATTGGAAAAAAAAAAATCTGAAAAAAAAGCGACACAGAATTAATTTGTGAATATTTTCAGAATGCGATAAATCGAAGTGAATTAATTAAAAAATGTAAGTGTAATGTATATTCATGCAGTATATTCATTATATTTTGTGATAGAATATCGAATTCAGCTAAAATGTGGACCGAAAATTGCTTTTTCTGATATTATAAAAATGGCTGGTATTCCTTCATGTAACCGGTTGTTGACACACTTGTTTTTTTCTTTTTTTATTATTGTTTAAAGCGTATGTTTGACTTACAAATTGTCAACATAACATATTTTATTAGTGTTTTATATATTTTTAGGCATTTTAGGCATTTTTAGCCATGTCAATCAAACCAAAAGAAATGGATTTTAATGCGCTGGTTAAAGCCATTTAGGATTGCTTAGTAGATAAGAAATCCATAAAATTGACTGCCCGAAAATATGGACTTCCTCGCAGATCTGTGTCCCTCTAGAAGAAACTGGGAAAAAGTAAGGCAACTCCACCTATCAAACTGATGGCCAAGCGCGCTAAAAAAAGAAATATTCACAATCTGATAATGATGTCGACTTCTACATCTGAATCATCTGTTTGGAGCACTTGATACCATGCCTAACAAGAGCCAACTCAATCAAATGCAACGAGTGTGATCATCTGGTACAATTGAAGTGTGCCAATATACATGCAAATTATTTTACTTGCAAGCATTGCATTTCTGATTTGGAGGACGAAGAAGATGCCGAATAAAATTGGGGAAATACCATTTTCTGTTGTTATTTTGGCTACTGAATAATTACAAAATGAATGAATTTCGTTATTTTCTGTATTCATGGTGGTTTTTTCTTATTATATTCCCATTTTTAACGTATTATTCAAGTGTGCACACAATGTAACGGAATGTGCACGGGTACAGAATTATTTTTGGCCAAAAATGACCACTTCACAAAATTGATGATATTTTTTTTTTTTTTTTTTTTTTGGCTGACGGAATAGATACAGTTACTTCATCAAACGTTAACTAAAGGTTCTAGCTTTCCCTTAGTATTCAAATGTTTGCATAATATTTACTCTATCAAAAGTTATCAGCCGAAATCAAAACTGTGCCCACAACCGGAGACATTCCCCTGTATATATATATAATCTCAGATTAATCATTTCATTCATCAGTTTCCTGTTGTTAAGGATATGCAATCTAATTGCGCTTTAAAGCTAAACTAATTCGTAGTATACAATAATAGAATGTGTTTTTTGTTTGTTGCAAAATGATAATAATAACTAAAGTAATTAAAATCCCCATTGAATTAACTGAGAAAATTGACATCTGGTCCGACGCTAAATTACAAGAAAAAAAAATCATTAATACTTATTCCTCATTATTTTTTTCTTGAATAAGATATTCGTTGGAATAAAGTTATATTACAATAATTAACCCCAGTAAACCATGATTAGTCACTAGTTTCTCACACTTCATTATCATTTGCTTCCTTTTTTTACTTTTGAATTAAAAGCTAATGACATCGATTTGCATAAATTAAAAATTCAAATACTCTAACTAACCATAACAAGCTTTTTCTTTTTTTAAATTATACATTAATATAAGACAATGCAATTATAGCCTTCCCTCCCGAAAGCAGTGTGATTACTAATTCTAATTGAGATATAATCATAAAGAGAGAGAAAAATGAAGTGGTTATCTTGATGAAAAGAAGGGTTACAATTGGCGAAAAATTATTCTCGCCAAAAACATGGAATCTGAGTCTTTTATTGCCATAAATTGCTAAATACAAATTTTTACTTTCCGAACACTATAGTGAGGAAAGTATTGTAATCATGTCAAAAATCCGAATTCGAGATTTTGATGTTTCTATACGTTTTGAGGTCCCCTGAGTCCGTTTTCACTATTTTTACGATGATGTATGTATGTGTGTGTGTATGTGTGTATGTGTGTATGTGTGTATGTGTGTATGTTTGTGAACACGCTAGCGTCTAAAGGCTTTGTTCGATTAACCTGAAAGTTGGTACGTATATTGTAAGTCACCATAGTACGAACCCTATAGATTTTGGTGAATCTAGCACTTATAGTTTTTTTACAGGGACACAAAGAAAAATTCTTTATCATTATGGCCTATGGGACCAAAATCTTAAAAGTGCGATAGCATCTAAACGCCTTATTCAATTGAGCAAAAATTTTATACCCATATTATAGGTCACAGATACTCAATCTGTATAGATTTTGGAGAATCTAGCACTTATAGTTTTTTTACAGGGACACAAAGAAAAATTCTTTATCATTAAGGCCAATGGGGCCAAATTTTTAAAAGTGTGATAGCGTCTAAACGCCTTATTAATCTGAGCAAAAAAATTGTACACATGTACAGTTGGTCGCATTTGCACCAACTGTATAGATTTTGGTGAATCTAGCACTACAGTTTTTTTACAGGGACACAAAGAAAAATTCTTTATCATTATGGCCTATGAGACCAAATTTTTAAAAGTGCGATAGCATCTAAACGCCTTATTCAATTGAGCTGAAAATTTGTATGAATATTATAAATCACTGTTGCACTAACTATAAGAATTTTGGTGAATCTAGCATCTATAGATTTTTACAGGGACAAAACGAAAAATTCTTTATCATTATGATCTAAGGGCTCAAAGTTCAGTAGCGTTAAATAAAACCTCGTGTGATATATGGAGAAAAAAACACTCTATTATGGTTTTCTCTCTTTTGCTTGTTTAGCAATTCCTCTTTCTTTATTTTATCTACAAAACTGTTAGTTACTCAATGTTCGGAAAGTCGAGTGGAGTCACTCCAGATTTTTAATAATTTAGTGTATATCGAAACAGGGGCGTGCAAGATTGATAAAATTACTGGAAAATTGACAGTAAAGGTCAATGATGCCAGATCTGGCGTATTTTTTATTCAATAATCGCCAGTAATTTTGAGAAGTGATGTTTGATATACATAATAGACTATTAATCTTCAAAATAATTACCCACACAGTCACTTACATCCATATGACATCTATAAACACGCATAAAAGTTTTAAAAATGATTCATTAAACTTCTATAAATATCCTACAGCTATCTATTAGCACGACAAATGTCACTCTTTTTTGAATCCATTAGATGTCTGTTACGTATCCAATACATCTCCAAATATCCAATGATTGGACTTGTTAGTTCTAATAGACATTGAAAATATCTAAATCTTGTTTTGATCTAATATGTTGCATCTATTAGACAGCACGTCTAAATTTAAACATCTAATAGATATCTATAATTATTACAGGATATCCAGGACTTTTAACACTTTCGCGACCGCTGCCTGACGTGAATTCACATCATTTGAAAATTTGTAACTCCGCCAGTGGACGGTTCTTTAGATTACATAGGTTACATTATTTCTGCACAATATACCCAATATTCACATTTGTACAAATGTGATACAAATGGATACTCTTTATACTGTACTGTGGATATAAATACTTTGATTAGAAGGAGTATAATTGTAACAAATGTCCATTTATATTATAAATTTGAATACAGAAAGTATTCATTTAAACTAACGTAATGTAAAAGAATAACGCCCACAGGCGGAGCTTACTCTTAAAAAGACAAAAACATGCGGTCGCGAAAGTGTTAATGGATATTCTTTAGATATTTTGTACCATTTATAGATCCTTGGATTCAGATGTCCAATTCACATATACAATTCAGATGTCCAATGGATATCAGTGGCTGTATGGGTAGGCAAACGTTACAATTAAAAATTGTTGGTGGTTATTTAATAAAAAATCCGCCGGATCTGGCAATACCGGGCAATAATCTGGCATTTAACGTACCGTCTTCAGTGCAGAAGGTGCGATAAATGCTACCGAAACAGCTGTCTGCTTTCCTATTATTTCTATCTGGCGTTCTAGACGTTGTTGTTTGCCTTACCATCAATTGTGCTGAACAAAATATTTTACCAGTAATATTGATACGCTACGATCATGATACGCTACAATCAAAGAATTTAAAACTCGACATACTTTATTAATAAGCTTTTAATTCAGTTTTCTTACAAAATGGCTCGGTATCTCCTTCACTTTTATAAATAACGATATCAATGTATAGTAGTAAATATTTTTATCACATGCTTTTATTTAACTTCTTCTGTTATGTGTCAGGGTCACCTTTCAGGAGAATTTTAACTCTCACCGATTGAGCTGAAATTCTGCACACATGTATAACTACGATGGCAATACATGTTCGGACTAAGTAACATGCTCTGCGGTAATTAAGCCTCTCCCAATACCAGTTTAAATTTTCATTTCGAATTTTAACCTACAATTTATCAACTGACTGAGCTGAAAATTTGCATGCATGCATGTATGACAATACATAACAACCACTAACAGACTTGGGAAAGGAAAGTGAAGATGAGGAGAGGGGGGGGAGACTTGTGACCCCATCTTCAATAAATTTTCACTATTAGTACAATTTCACTGTTAGTAACTTTTTTCTTATTTTATAACAAAGGCATTCTTTTTATGTGGCATTATTTGTGTAGGTGAATAAAGCCAGAATAGAGAAAAGACGCCTTAACTGGTAACCCAATTCTTAAAACACCCATTAGTGCTGAAAATCCCGTTAATTAATAAGAATTCGAAGGGAACGATCTTCTTGATCACCTTCGGACCAATGAGGGAGAGAACGGACACTCAGACGAAGAGAAAAAGACGCATACTTGTACGCGCGGGTCACCTCGGCATTCCCTAATACTCAATTTTATCTTACCCAATCTTTGCAGCAGTAGATTGGGATCAAGGTGAAACGAAAAATAGTCAGCTCTGCCAGGAAATTGCAACATTTACTTGTCATATTACATCCACCCCATCCAGAGTAATTGGGAAAAAATAAATGGAGAAAGTTTGCCTAATGATGCCTAAGAGAAGATATTCAAACTTCAAATTAAATCGCATGTGGACCACGAAGTGGACGGCATGCATACATAAAAAAAAAAAGCATCTACAGTAGTGGAGTAAAAAAAAAAATATATATATATATAATAATAGGTCGTTTATGAAATGGCGATTTAAATGCCATCATATTGTCTTTATTGTTGTTAAATGTCAATTATCCAGTAATTAGCATAAAGTATAATTAATCTGAAACAACAGGTGGCATGAGATAATTGTTTTATTTTCACAGCAAATTACTTTGCCCAACGTCTAAAACAGTTTTTAAAGAGAAAATTACTCTCTTTCATATCTCTCTCGCACTTTTTCATTTCTATATATATATTATTGAGTTTTTTTTTTTTTTTTAATAGGAATATATTTTTAAAGCGTACATCATATTTTAATGATCTAAATTATTTTTTTTTTTTTTTCGCTTGATACTTCATTTAATATGTACTTAAAATGTAATAGCGTCTAATTATATATTGGGTCTTCTTTTGTCCGATTCAAAGTTTTAATCTTTCCTAGTCTTAATTTCTTCTAATTATGAAAGGTGGAAAAATGTCATTTTCTTTTATTATTATTAATATTATTATTATATAAATAAAACAATTTTTGCCTAACAATCATTGGTAACTCATGATATAGACTTATCTGAAATTTAAAAAAACAACTTTTTTGAACGAAGGATTAAAAAAAAAAAAAAAAAAAAAAAAAAAAATGAATTTAGAATTTTTTGTAGAGTTTTATGGAAAAACAGTACAATTGTTGGTACGTTTTACTCCCTATATAACCTTGTAACCGAAAAAAAAAAAAAAATGTAATTTTAAAAAAAGTGTGTGCGTGTGTGTGTGGGGGGGGGGGGATCTCTCGTTTTAGCACTAGTCATTTCTGCTTTGAAGAAATGTGCAAACTTTCAATAAGATCGGTCCATTAGTTTTTGAGTGTCCACCGTATATAAAAATAGAGTTTTCAGAGAAAAGCGATTAAAATAATTAAATCGATTAAAGTATGAATAAAATGAATCGAATAAGAGAAATTTCCAAAGGCTCTCTCTCCTAGATTTTTACTCCGATTCACTTGAAACTTTGTGGAAAATATTCTAGACATATCGTACTATTTGATAAAATTATTTAATAATAATAATAATAAAAGAAAAGAAAAGAAATTTTTTTTATTTTATTTAAAACCTATGTAATCTCTTAATAAGAACAAATTGACGTACTTCATCAATTAAATGTTAATTAATTCCCACAGGGGAGAAAGAACCCCACAATTCAGAAGTATCCACATAAATATCACGTATTTCGGCAATCCGACTTATATAAAGTAGACATTTTATTATGATTATTATTATTGTTGTTGTTGTTATTACTGACAACTAAATAATTACGTATAAAAACTTTATAGAAAGAATTGTGTCCTGAAGAAATTCAAGTCCGAAAACGAACCCATCACAAAAATCAACGAGCATACAAAATAGGCACATAAAAATCGCGAAACGTAAAGTGGGCCCTTCCCGAAAATAGGTGAATTTAAAACGAATATTTTATTTTTAAAAAATCGGATGATTTTAAAGTTTTTTGAAAATTCTGACGATAATATTGTTTATTCAGGTATTTAGCCAAAAAATTTACGAAACAGTTCCGAGTAACTAAAAATTTCAATTTTCAGGTTGTATTTTGCAATTAAAAAAAGAAAATAAATAAATAAATAAATTGCGTATAGCACTCTAAACAAGCAAAGTTCTTTGCTTTCAATATTATTGATTAGGACGCATAAAAATTCAAGCATAATTGTGTAGTTATAGCTATGTTATAATTATTCGTTCAGTATTGTATATTGTAACACTTATACTGTAATAATACAGTGAGGACTGGGCCGTGGATCTTTCCGATTTCAAGAAATCGAAAGGGAGCCAACAGCTGAAGTTCTGAATTATGAACGTAAGAAATAAATAATAAATAAAATAGAAGACGTTTTTTTTTTTTTTTTTTTTTTTTTTTTTTTTTTTTTAAGACAATTTTGCTTTTTATTTTTTAAAACAAAGCGCTTCGATATTAATAATTGATATTTCCTGCAAATAACCTATCGCGATTTGTCAGAATCACCCACTAAATTTTAATTTAGTATAATTAGTTATGAATCTTTTGGTCGATTACAGTGTTATTATCAGCGTGACCAATTTTCGGTAAAAATAATTTTAATAAGAAGAAGAAAGATGAAGTGTCGCTGTTGTCACTTAGCAACAACGCTTTTTTAACTCTAATACCACTGTCGGCCAAACTACGATGATAGCAACAGTAGGTCACAAGTGTCACAAAGTACATAGAGATTTCTTAGTGATGCATGAAGAGATATAAAGATGAGCTTTTCTTTTGGTGATTTTAAGATATTCAAATTTTCATGGCGACTTATCTAATGATATCATATGGAAGCAGTTATATAAAAGTTTATTATTAATAAAGATTAAAAGGACAAAATGTGTTAATTTTTGTTAAATTAATTATTTATTTTTCATGCTTGTAATTCATCGCAACTCATAAATCAGCTTAACATATCACTATGGCATCGATATATGTGACGCCTTCGCGTCACATGCAATCAATAAATGTGATGGTAAAGTTGCTTTTTCAGGATGTTGGCAGTCGAAATTTTTTCCCTAATTCTTCCACCAGTATATTTATATAATGCATTTTTTTTTTCTTTTTACTTAATTAATCGTTCAAATTTACTACAAAAAATTCCGAAAGAAAAATACCTGTGGAAGAATCAGGGAAAGAATTTTGACTGTCAACACCCTGTTTTTGGTCACAATGGTATTGAATCTCTCTCTCTCTCTCTCTCTCTCTCTCTCTCTTTATATATATATATATATATACAGTAGTGGACAAAATTGTGGAAACCTTTTGAAAAAAGTTGATTTTAGTGGTTTGATGTCTAATAACACCACTTTATTTTGCACCAATACTACAAAGTTATGTATCATTGGAAAGGTAATTTAATCAAGATTGTAAAGCAATATTATTTAAGAATATATTTTTAACAGAACAGCATTTATAAAGAAGAAAGGTGATATACATAAAAAAATGAGATATACAAAAATTTTCACCATACCAGTTAATACTTAGTTAAGTAACTTTTAGCCTTAATTACGGCCTTACAGCGCCTTTCCATGGAGTGAACCAACTTCTTTAGTTCTGCTGCTGTTATAACATGAAACCAAGATTGAATTATTGCTTCTGTTAATTGGGTTTTATTGCTGGGTTTCTTTTGTCTAACAAGTTCCTTCCTCCATAGATTTTCGATTAGGTTAAGGTCTGGGTCATTCCAGCAGTTGAATATGATTATCTTGAAACCACTTCTTGCACACACCAACAACATGATATGGAGCTCAATCCTGTTTAAATATAAATGCTTCATTATCTTGGAAAAGATCACGTGCAGAAGGCAGCAGCTTGGACCCAAGTATTTCATTTGTGTATCTTTGGGCATTTATATTCCCATCGATCACGCCAATTCTACCCACACCTCTTGATGTCATACAACCCCAAATCATAATACTAACTGGGTGTTTCACGGTAGGTGTAATGCACTCAGGATGGACATCTTCTCTAATTCTTCTCTATACGTATTTTATGCCATCACTACCAAGAAAGGGAGATTTTGGTCTCATCACTCCAAATTACACTGCCCCATTGTTCTGTTGTCCAGTTAACTCGAGCTTTAGCCCAGTTTAATCTTTTCAACCTTTGTTTCAGAGACAAAAATGGCTTTTTTCGTGGAATTCTAGCATTTAGACCAAATTCATGCAGTCTGCGCTGAACAGTCCTTGCACTTACCGTCACATTGCATTGTAACATTTCCCCTTGTATACACCGAGATGATTTTTTTCTGTCACTTAGGCACAGTCTTTTAATTCTTCTATCATCACTTGCTGTTGTGCACCTTTTTCTACCTTTACCAGTCTGGTTTTCAAATGACTGAGTCTCCTTGTACCTCTTCAAAAATTTAGAAATGCCACCTTTGGTTAAGTTTTCCCCAATATTTCTTCTGATTTCTTCATAACTGTAGCCTTGTTCCATTAATGTTACTATTTTACATCGCTTCCTATGTGACCAGTCAACTTTTTGCGGCATTTCTTTAATTTTATATTGATTTTTTTTTTTTTTTTTTTTTACGTTTCACAAGCTCACTAGTAAATCAAAAAACACAAAAAGAAAAAAAATAAAGATAGCAATTCCAATACACACTGATAAATGTCCTGTGACCTGTTGTCTCATTGCCAAAGCATTTCCAGAACAAGATGAGATCTGATTGGTTCTGTTAACACTCATGCCCACTGGCTACATTCAAACGAAGGACAGCTACTTCCTATAAATGTAAGCAAGCTGTGCTTCTTTTTTCTGGTTATTTGGCTATAACTTTTGATGCCATACAGATAATTGAACAAATGTTATTGCTTTACAATCTTGATTAAATTACCTTTCCAATGATATATAATTTTATAATATTGGTACAAAAAGAAGTGGTGTTATTAGACATCAAACCACTAAAATCAACTTTTTTCAAAGGGTTTCTACAATTTTGTCCACTACTGTATATACTGATTTATTTTTTTCCCTACTCTTGCAAAATAATTTATTTTCATATTTCTTGCAGAATCTGTTTAAAAAATATTCTCAAAATTAAAAAATAATAATAATCTTCATATTGTAAAATCCAGTAATAAAAAATTTTGGACGCTTTATAAACTACTTTTATCTTGTTATTAATTGAGTATTTTACCCAATATTTGCTTTAAAAAAAGTTGATATATATCTGATATTAAAAGTAACTTTATGTATCAGAACAAATGTCAAGATTTTATTTTTATATTTTGACATTTAGCTAAAGAGTATTTCCCGGAAATATTATTTATAATTGGTTTTACACGCATTTACCACAACTTTGTGGTTATGTTTTGTAAGATCGCATATAAAACTTTTTTCCCTCCAAAGGAAAAATAAAAGTTTGGTTTTAGCAACCCACGCAAATGATGTTTTTTAACTGTCATAATAGGTTGCCATTTTCAGAAAATTACAAATTCCCATGGTCAGAGAAATGGAAAGTAATAATAACTTTATAATAGAAGATTTCCAAATTACAGTAAGGCTGCAATAATCAACACTAATTGGGACGGTAACCACATCGGATATTAAACATTAACATTCAGTTAATAAGAAGCCGCTTTATGTGATCGCGGTTAATGTTAATATTATCATTCGTTTAATTATTCGGTGACAACTGTTTATATTCAATCCAATATAAAATCAATTGCTTTGTGCAAACAGCCAATCGTTCAATATTATCGAAGAAGAATAACTAAAATTTATGTTTTCATAACCGAAAAAAAAAATTCAACGATGCTTACGAAATAAGACTTTATATTTTATAGCTTTAACAGAAGACATATTCTTTCGTGAATATATGTGCAAAATTAACCAGGAACATTTGATGGAGCGCATCATTGCCGCTTTGCCAACTCGTAGGGACTATTTACTTATTAATCACAAATAATTTTGAAGAATGATGTTTGATATATTATCATACAATTAAATAAACATTATAATAAATAACACTTATTTAAAAAAATAAATAAAATGCTCTTTTCTTAAAACATTAAAAAGAACAAAATAACTTTTTTAGCTCAGTACCGCCGATCTGAATACTTGCATTTTATTACTATTCCAATAAAATTGCACCTCAAACGAAGAAAAGGGCGTCTCAAACAGTTTTATACCAAAATTTCCAATCTGGCTAATTTCAGCTCATATTTTCATAAATCCATAATAATTTAAAATGTTCATGAAATTTTGGTATAAAAGGATTTGAGCTGCCCTTTTCTTCGTTTGAGGTGCAATTTTATTGGAATAGTAGTAAAATGCAAGTATTCAGATCGACGGTACTGAGCTGAAAAAGTTATTTTGTTCTTTTTAGTGCATTAAGAAAAGGGCATTTTATTATTTTTTAATAAGTGTTATTTTTTATTTTTGTAATATTTTATAATTTTTATATTTTTGATGCACTACCTAGATTAAAATTGCTGTTGCTAATTTAAACTTCTTGGCGAAAAATGTTCGGTGTACTTCAACGCAAAAGTTAAAAAAATCACCCAGGTGGATTTATAAATAAAACTGATTTTAGTATAACATATATTAGCATTTTATCAATGTGTAAAAAAATTTTTAAAGTGATAATGACGTCAATTTTTGTGAGATACATAATTTGTTTTTTTGTATTTTTTTATTGATCACGTTTAGATAAATGTATTTATTTTCCTGTCAGAAAAAAAAATGAACGCTTAAATTTTTTTTGGCAACAATTAAATTATGGATAAAATTTAAATGGCTAATTTTTTACTATTATTAGCTTATTATTTTCATATTTTTACTAATTAGAAAAAAACTCCAAAAAAAAAAAAAAATCAAAAATTCGAGAATCTGACTGTGTTAAATCGTAGTGTAATACATGATTAATATTTTAGTGAAAACCCGAAGTCTTTAGGTGGTCTGATTGCTGAAATATAAGCAAAAAGATGTGACACATTCGGACAAACGCCGTTGACAGACAGAGCGGGTATAAGAAAACGTCTTAAAAATGGATAGTGGTTGATACAGAATAAAGAAGCGTCTACAAGTTTGCAACCTAGAGCATATATTTGACTAGAAAGCGTTTCTTTCATCGAAGAATGTAACCAACATAAAAAATCCCATGACGATCACTTTTGCAATTCCAGCAAATTTTTATTAATAGCTTTTAATATAAGTGAATATTTTTGTGCGATCCTGTAAATCTAATGCTGATCATACTATGTTCTATAGAAAGCATTATTTTGTGCTTATGAACAACATATTTCAATTTCATTCAGCTTTATGCAAAGTAAAGTTATTGAAATTCAGTTTACAGAAATACAGTCGGCAGCATAATTTCTATATTAAAAAATTCCTATATTAAAAAAGTACACTTAAGACTGTTTTGTTAAATAAATCCTTGTCGAATCATGTTCTTAGACTGACTAAGAACATGACTCGATAAGGATTTATTTAACAAAGCAGTATTAAGTGTACTTTTTTTAGACAGGGATTATTGCCAGTGCTCGAATAATTTTGCAGCCGACTGTACCTCTCATAGAACGCAACTCTTTGGAATACTTTCGAGTTTCTCTGTACACACACCAGTGGTGGTATTTACTCCATTTTATATATGAAACATCCTATAGAGCACTTGAATAACATATTTAAAATTCATTAAGATTTATGTACAATAAAGGGATTAAAATATGGTTTATGGAAATACCTCCCCTAGAACCCAATGCTTTGGAATACTTTCGGATGTACCTGTACACAAACCAGTAGAGATATTAACTCCATTTTCAATAGAGAACATCCGATAGTGAACTTGATTAACATATATCAGTTTCAAGAAAATGCATAAATACAGTCGGCTGCAAAATTATTCGAGCACTAGCAATAATCCTTGCCAAAAAAAAGTACACTTAATACAGCTTTGTTGAATAAATCCTTGTCGAGTCATGTTCTTAATCAGTCTAAGAACATGATTCGACAAGGATTTACTTAGCAAAACAGTCTTAAGTGTACTTTTTAAATATAGGAATTATTGGCTAGTGCTCGAATAATTTTGCAGCCGACTGTATTTACGGGTGTTAGAGCGCGGATAGACAGACAAACCGATGTCATTAACACTTTTTAACCTTGTTGGAAAGTGTCAATACGAAGAACGACGCTCCAAGAACATCGTGGCAAGATGTACATCGCTTGAACAACTATGAGAAACTATGAGCAAGTGTAAAGGAGTATCCTTAAGGATTCTAAAATGTTTTAACCTTAAAAAAAATCGATATTTTGAAAAAAAAAATATATATATATATATGTATTGAAATATGAACAATTCTGAACATTTTGATCTTCATTTATGATTCTTCATATTGTGGTTCAAATGTTATGACCGAAATTGTACTTGATGTCGAGATCGAACTCTAAAAGTGCTTTTTTGTCACTGTCCATAAGGTATCTTATTGTGAAGTTGTCCAATTTACTTTTCTATGGTCTTAAAATGTTTGCACAAACATATTTCATAAAATAAGCAAATGATTTTGTTACATTTCAAAATGTACTATTTTAAAAAATATGTAACACGTAAAAATTTGACAATTTTCTTTAGTTCAAACCTTAAATATATGTGACTAATTAAAGTTAGTTTTACTAAATATTAACTCATTTTGCAGATTTCCTTTATATAAATGTGTGCGCAACACTTCAAAGCAATAAATGAAAAATATTTCAAAATTTTGCGGATAATGCAGAAACGTCCTGTTCAGAAAAGAATGCGGAAGTTTAGAAATGTTATGAAGTTCAATACTACCATCGACTACAATTTTGCTCATAACTTATGAACACGGAAAATCATACATGAAGCATCAAAATTTTCAGAATTGTTCATATTTCAAAATATACATTTTTTTTTTTTTTTTCAAAAAGTTGTTCATTTTTAAGGTTAACTCCCAGACCCCTTAATAACTTTTCAAAGAACAATTGCATATTAGTCTAAAATAACGAATTATTTCAAGAAATGCTTTGTACCGTTATTTGAAGTATCAATCATATCAAAAGCAAGCATAGTTGACAACTTACCATCTTTTTGCTACCGGGAAAATTTAATAGAAATATTTATTTTATTTAATCAGTAAACTCTATCGATTTTCACTTATAATGTGCGATAAAAAATTCTATCAAAATTTTACAGTAGTCTAAAGATTCTAAGTGGACAATTATAAGAACAAGGGCAGAGATACAAAATTTATTGGAATCAAAGCAGAAATTCGTATATATTTTAGTTTTAGTTTTCACTATTTTAATTTTTAAACTTATGGGGTGTAAAAACATGTTCCATCTCTTATAACCTATTTCAGTGAAAGCTTTGTCCCGAAGGTCAAAAAGGGACCAGTAACAAATTGAATAACAATAAATAATAATAATAACAATGACGTTTGGGATGACTCTGCAAATGTATTCCTTGTAAGTCATTGTAGCTTTAATATGTACTGTATTTATGTGCGTGCATATGGCAGGTATATTCATGAGGGATGTTTTCTTTAATAATATCCATAATTTTTCGTACGTTTCTTGTTTATAGCATGCAGAGTTTTTAAACCAAAGCTATGTCTTTTATAGAAAGTTTGATATATGTATATATACAGTCGGTAACAAAAGTCTCCGAACACTAGCAAAAATTCCTATATAAAAAAAAGTACACTAAATACAGTTTTGTTAAATAAATCCTTGTCGAATCCAGTTTTTAGACTGACTACGAACAGGATTCGACAAGGATTTATTTAACAAAACTGTATTAAATGTACTTTTTTACATAGGAATTTTTGCTAGTGTTCGGAGACTTTTGTTACCGACTTTACTACAGTAGACAGAACACACTGAAATCAAAATATAAAATTATCAAATGTCTAAAGATTTGAAAAAAAATTTAATAAATATCTTTTTAAAGCATCAAAGACTTTTTTTTTTTTTTGTCAGAATTTATTATCTAAATATATTGAATTACTCCTAATTTAAAAAAAATAAATAAGCAAAGTAAAAACAAGCAAATATCATGAAAGCTTGTGGAAATATCGTCGATAGAATGAATTGAATTTCAATTGCTCAAAAAATACATATGTGAGGAGTGACACGAAAGCAACTTCAACTTCTCCGTACACGTATGTTTGTACTACGCCCAGTGGCAATGGCTAATGAATAGCAAAATTTTTGAAGAGTAAACACAACAGTTCCTCGTTACAGTAGCGTTGCGAGTCAGAAGGACTCAAACAAAGATGACTCGAGCAGACGTGCTCGTTGTTTTATAGCTTTTGTTTTGGATCTAAATTAGCACAGAGGTGCTTCTTAGAAAATGTAAAAGAATTATTTAAAATTTAACTTTACACTTGTAAATAACATTCGTGTAAATTTGTGTTTGTCTAGAATTAAATGTTGTGTGTTTTAACCACGGAGTCGTTCTTTCAAACTACTGTAATTTATTTTTTTTTTAAAGTAATTAAATGACAGAACAATCTTGTTTGGTTATGAGAAATTTTACATGTATATGTAAACCGTATTACGCGCGTTTTTATTTTGAATCAATGTACATTGTATTGCTGCTGATTCAAAGAAAAAAAGTTATGTTGTTGAGGCTTATTTTGTACTCCCTTTTGGCCGTGTCTTATTTTGACCCGAGACAATTGTGTAAAAGGGTGTTTTTGCAATGTTTAGTTTACTAGTTCATTTCTAAGTTTTTAGTCATCATCATCCAATAATATTTCGGTGCATTCTACAGCGTCCCAAAATATTCAATTTCAAGCTTTGTAGGATAGTAGAGTAATGCTATAAGTATCCAACTTTTTTCTTGTATAACTATTACGCATATCACTAAAGGATACTATCAAACTAAACTTCTCAACTACTAATATTCATCTTTCTTCTTTAAAAAAATAATAATAATAAAATTCCTTAAATATACCGTGATTCGTGATTGGTTTACTCAATTTTGATTTCGTAAAGAGCTTCAAGAAAATTTCGTAGATGAAGAAGGAAAATATGTTCGAAGGTCAAATCGAGCGTTCCAAGCACGCCCCATTTCAAAGATAGAAATCTTGATCGTGGGGGGATGGGGGTTAAATGGTAAAGTCGCGTGCCCGAGAATCTCTTGTGTTTTTTGTTTATTGTTATTTGGTTTCCGGTAATTACTCCTAAACTAAGACAAAAAGGAAAAGCAAAAGAGCATAGCCTTGCTAATCACACAATCGTGAAGGGGGTAAAGTAAAATACTTGATATAAGCAAGAGCTCTGTTTGTAATGATAATAGGTTTGGATGATGTTTTACTTATATGTGACCTTCAACTATTATTTTGTGATTATTTTTCATGCTCATTTCTTATTTTCTAAACAGAACCTTCATACATATATATATATATATGTATATTGTTTTATTTTTACCATCATGAATTTTAGAAAATATAATATCGCAAAAGTTACCTTAAAGGTAATATATTTCTAAGAATAACTTTTTTTTTTATCATTATTATTATTTCTTCAGTAAAAGCAAGGTTTTTGTGGAACTTAATGACTCTTTTTTTTTTTTTTTTTTACTGTTACAGTTTACAGTTAAAGTAATAATAGTAATTACTTTTTATTAAGATTATTTTGCATCTGTTCCCCACGGTCATGTTGTTCCGATCCATATCACTTGATTTTTTTCTTAATCTTTTTCTCAATCTTTTTTTTTTAAACCAATAAGCAGTGTTACCATCAAAAACGATTTTGATGATCCAAGATCTATCACGAATGTTGAAGAGTAAAACTGGACACATACGAAGAAAGGTTAAATTACAAAAATATTGCAATTAAACAAACCGTTTCTGCAAGATGGCAACATTGCCCACATACCGATTGTATACTATAAACCTATACACACAGTCACAACGAGTGGTCATGGGGTACATACAAATGAAACACTTCTAGTTGCAAAGCCGTTTGCAAGCGTTCCAAATGTATGACTGCAGTCGGCAGCAAAAGTATCCGAGCACTAGCAAAAATTCCTATGTGAAAAAAGCACACTTAACACTGCTTTGTTAAATAAATCCTTGTCAAATCATGTTCTTAGAATGACTAAGAGCAGGATTCGACAAGGATTTATTTAACAAAACTGCTTTAAGTGTACTTTTTTTACACAGGAATTTTTGCTAGTGCTCGGATACTTTTACTGCCGACTGTATTTGCAAAAAAACTTGCAAAATTTACGTCATCGAAATTGCAAGCGTTCCGTTTGTATGTAACCCCATGTCACCATACTGTAATCGCCTTCTAGCGTAGGAGAGCGGGTTCGATTCCCGTGCTGGCTCTGGGTGTTTTTCCATTTCTTCGTATTGTAATTCTGTCATGTGCTATCTGTAATTATCTGACGAAGATTTGCAAGCGGACTACGAGTCAAGCATACAATTCTGATGAATATGTTATCAATAAATAAACACACAGTCACAAGCGCTTATGTATTCTGTGAAAAAGCTTATACGGGCAATATTAAATCTTCATATACTTTTTAAATTCTGAAATTCTGAGAAATTTACGTTTTATTTGCGTGTTTTGTAGGAAAGAGCAGAAAAATACTTGATATTATGAAATACATTTTTAGAAGAGATTGTGATGCTAACATCAATATGATCCTAACAACCTACGCTCAGAGAAGTCGTGAAATATGGTTCTCTAATTTATTTCTATGCGTTATTAATTAATTGAATAAAACTGAAGGTAATACAATCAAATACTGTTCACATTATCATTTATAAGAGAAGGCAACTGCCCTCTTGTACTTGCTTTATATGAGTGGGTCTATAATAAATAATCCCTTTGAAAAGTATTTCCACAGACTTTTGAGTTATAATGGTCATAATCGGATAACTATACCTACATTCCTCAGGAAGTAGTCAAACGATCAAAGATTGAAAAGTGCCAGTCCCTTATATCGACTTCATAAATGACCTTGCTGTTGTAAAATATTCAGAGGTATTCCTTAAAATCAGTTATGTCTTCTGAATCTCTGTCGTAGCTCTCTGAAAGGGCTACCTAGAGTTTTTGGACTCAAACTAACGAAAATCATAATTTGTCTGAATATATATGCCAACTTGCTCTTGAAGTTATAAAATAGATTCAAAATACAGTTTTTCAAATATTTACTGGAGGTAGCAAAGACAATCATAATGCAAGCAGTAGTGGAGTCTTCATCATTAAATGAAATAAAATCAGATTGGATACTCCGACTGTTGTTCAGATTTTAGATTTGAATTATTGCTATCGAAGAGGCATTTACAATTAAAACGTAAAACCTGTTTCGCTGATATTTGAATCTTATCTGATAATCAGAGCCTGATTAAGGGGGAAGCACACATTATTTATACTTACACCGTTATTTTTTAACAAATACTTTCCTCCTATAATAAACAGAAAATTCTCATTAAAAATTATTTTAAAAGAATTCTGGTGTCTAATAACGGTGAGTAAATTCGATTGTTTTACACCGTTCATTTTTTATAAAAAATATTTCCTCGTCAAAGCGTGGAATTTCTATGACATGAAGTAAAAAATAATTGTAAAAATATTCCGGTGAGAGCGGAGATAATGTGTGCTTCCCCCTTAATCAGGCTCTGCTGATAATCGCAGTGTTATCCAGCACCTAAGTAACTAGCTAAAAATAGGTGATAAAGCTACTGTTTTGATTTCAAAAACTCTCAAACAACTTTTACGGCATCGTGAAACTTACACTGTCAGATGGTGCCCTCTGAAATAGAGATCTCTCGTCACGAAATGGTTGATATTTTAAACAAAGAAAATGTCTCTGGTCAAACACCGCCAAATGCTATTTTAACTTTCCTTGATATACAATCTAAAATACAAATTCCAAATCGGCAATTATGGGAAAACCCTTCTCAAAATCACTCATAGTGTTACATAAAAGCACCTTGTTTTTGTTATACTCTTTCGAAACAAACACGTGATCTACCATTTCTTGATTTGTTATGACAAATAAGGAGACACACTTTTAAGAGGATGGAAAGGCTTTTTTGAAGCGTATCAAATACGATTTTTCACAATTATCGCCTGTATAGTATGAGACTCAGCAGGAGCAATTTTGTCAATAATTTCATACTAGTATACTCAAATATTTGCATACCACCGTCTATTTTTAATTCTGTATCTGATAAACACATAATCTCTTTTAATATGCCTAGAAATATTCTTCACTGTCAAAAAGAAGTCCTGTTTGCTGCCAGAAATTTTCTGTAATTCAGAAACATACGTTCTATCAACGTAATTTTTCCGTTGATAGAACGTATTTTTCTGAATTACAGAAAATTTCTGGCAGCAAACAGGACATTTTTTTGACAGTGTAACATCGATTAAAAATTTTAAAAGCACCTGATACATACGCATTAAGATATATATATATATACAGCACAAAAAGTTTTCTTTTATGTTTGTAAAAAAAATGAATGAATCAAGTACACTCTTCATAAACACATTCACGAAATTCTATTTCAGTGTGATATGGTCGTCTGTCTCCATACAAAAGAGAAAAATAGCGAGCATGTATGACTGTATTAAAGCCATCTTAACTATATTTATAACTATGTAGCAAAATAACTAGTACTGATACGTAGTTGAAACCAAGAAAACACTTTCCAATTTCATTTTTCTTTCAATCTTTTCTTTTTTTTCCTGCGTTTTCTCCCATCTTCGTCGTTTTTACCAAGTGGCTATTTCACAGTCGGCCAGCGTGAAGCAGCAATGGTTGGTTAGTTGAGCATACCGAGGAACCTCTCACTTTGAGGAGAAAAAATGGAAAAATCAGATGGAAAATTATAAGATATACATGGCATAACATGTGAAATAACACCTGTGTTAAGCGGTCCTTACGTAACTCACAGAAGCGTAACGATATGTTTGTTTTCGTTAAGTGTTCGGGTTTGAAAATAAGAATGTTTTGCTCGGCTTTTAAGCGCCATGATTTGGGATGCAGAAACTATCAGTTTATTCGATTACACGCATGGTTGTTCGATTCAAGCGGTAGCAGAAATAGTAATTTTCTGAGAGAAAATTGTGTCAAATAGATATTGTGTCAACGAAATAATATTTATGTGTGAAATTAAATTATAACGATAAATAATCAGCGTAAATTAATGTTAAGTTTTTTATAATCATTTTAGTAGTTTGTATTTTTTTTATTTATTATTCTTTTTTAATATTCTTAATGAAGTTATGGTTTTGATTTTGTTT
Organism: Salticus scenicus; assembly: GCA_963930645.1. NCBI lineage: Eukaryota > Metazoa > Arthropoda > Arachnida > Araneae > Salticidae > Salticus > Salticus scenicus. The sequence continues at coordinate 36,508,334 of OZ005649.1, forward strand.
TACGTACAAATTTTGATTTACTCGAACATTTCAGAGAGATGGAACTTTCTTCGAATCAAAATGCACCGCTCTGCGATTTATTTCCTTTCTCAGTGACCTTAGTTTTGTTTGTTACTGTATCATACATATGAGGAAAATATTGGATTCGTGGAAAATTTTCGATTTCCAGTTTCCATGGATTTCCACGTTTTGACATGTCTCATGTCTTGAAAGTGATTTGACCATTTATAGAAAATGTGTACCTTTGTATGGTTTAGAAAAACATTTTAAGCAATGTACCTCACGAAATTTCTGAAAAATTTAAATATGATTGAACATTTTAATAGTAAATCGGTACAGTTAAATTTTGCTATACATTTTACCGCTACAATTCTAGAATTACTATCCACTGCAGGAAGGTTATATCTCAGCTGATAAAGTGTATAAGTGCCAAACTTAAGTATGTGATGTAGATGTTTTGAAAAATTATGCTTTAATTTCGGTGCAAATCGTGACGCAGCAATGTCCCAAACTTAATATGTAAGATGACTTTTAAGAAAAACTGTGCATATTCGCCAAATGGTATCATTGTTGGGCTAGCTTTTTCAGATTTCACATACTTTTTTCACCAATTAATATATTAAAATGATGTATAAAAAAGTTTTGTGATGGCCATATTAGTTTTTCATGTACTTATAACAACTATTAACTGAATATAAGTCAATAATTGTCTGATATGAGTATTGCAGAAATATATCTTGTTTTGCAAAAAAAATCATTTTGTGATGTAGAAATCATATATATTTTTTATTTATATGTTCCTCATAAATCACAGTAGCCTTATTTCTAACGTAATTTATTCAGTTAGTCAAATTTACCCTTGAACACAATTATATTATTGCTATATTTTATATATCTGTCCGTTGCGGTTTTCTTTTTTCATCATGAATGTATGCCGAAATTTGAGGTTTTCATAGGGTTATCATATATTATGGCAATCCTACTCTGTATTCAAAATTGTTAGCCTAATTTGAGTATAACGTATCTTTAAAAAACCACTTTTTATGTGTTCTTGCTGGCGATGAAATTAAGTGCCAATATGTAACAATAATTTGAATTTGGCTGGAACTTAATCATTCTTATCTGATCGTTCCTGTTTAGAAGATCTACAGATGTAGTTCTCAAAATATATATACGTTAGGTGCACCTTCCCTCCTTATTTTATGCAGCAAGTCAATAAAGAAAACTGTGCAAAAATTTTTGTCAAATCTTTATTGATTTCTGAATTTCATGCTTTTTAACACTTCTGGATAGAATCTTGGGTATTTTAGTGGAAGTGTTGTAGATCAGATGTCTGGCGGCGTACAATGCAAGAAAAAGAAAACTGATTCAGTTATACGAAAATATGGCCTTGTAGAAACAGTGAAAATGGAAACTTCACTACTTACATTTTATCTACCTGCCACTAACTAAAAAAACTTCGCTACACATTTAAATCTAATTTTCATTTTAAACATCCTTTTCTCTTTGATACTCTATATAAGTAATATTAAATATCAATAAAAAAAATTTCTTCAGTTGTTACTACAACGTATGCATTTTATTTAATAATCCTGTTTTAATTATAAATTGAACATTTTATATATACCCTAAGGATTAGAGTTTCAAAAAAAAAAAAAAAAAAAAAAAAACATTTTATTATCCTATTTATTATTCATATTTTTTACATATATCTATTTTTCACCAATTATTTTTCAATTACATTGGTTTCCAAAAGTTAAGCAACAACTTGATTTTAAGCTTTCTTTTTTAAGCGCATAACTTTTAAACAAATTTATGAGCATAAAAACTGAATGACATATTCGTTAGCAGATAATTAACCGAATTTTGTAATATTTCGACATCGGGAGTAATTATCAAACTGATATTAACTAAATTCTTCCCAAAAAAATACTTTTTTTTTTTTTTTTTTTTTTTGAAGAAAGTAAAAATTTTAAGTGATTTTAGAAAAGAAAACTAAATATAGGTAGAGATACACATTACGTATTTATAATACATATCAAACTCTATAAAAACAGTTTATTGTTTCTTTTCTTTTCGTAACTAGGTAAAAAAAAAAAAATATTAAAATCGAGTTTAAAATACATACATATATATTAGGGAGACAGAGAAAGGGAAAGAGAGAAAAAACGTGCAAAAGAAATTTTAAGAAATGAATATAGTAACAATTTACTAAGGAATACAACTTCATATTTTAAGGTAAAGATTTTTTTTTTCTTTTTTTTAATATTTGAATGTTTGACAAATTATAAAAAAATTCCCTCCCTTTTTCCCTCTTTCTGTTGCATCAAGCTAAAAAAAAAAAGTATACAAAATACAATCGAGAAAAAACATGTAAAAGAAATTTTAAGAAATTAATATACAGTGTTCGCAGCGATCCTATATTTTCACGCTTGTTTTATTATTTTAATACCACTATTTTTTTTAATACATTTTTTGTCAAGATTTTAAAGCTAAAGCAATTTGTAAAAGTATACCTGGGTGTCGACAGTCTAGATTGTTTCCCTGATTCTTCCACCAGTATATATATGTAATAATTTTTTACTTAATTAATCGTGCAAACTTATTACTAAAAATTCCGAAAGAACAATACTGGTGGAAGAACCAGGAAAAATATTTCGACAGTCGACAACCTGTATACTGATTGATTAAAGAGGTAGCAAAATAATAAAATTCACGTAAAAATATAAGACTGCTACAGGCACTAGATATAGTAACAGTTGATAATGAACGCAACACAGTTTTCACGTGTCATTACATGAAAGAATAGACTAAAAAAGTCCTCCTCCTCTCATATCTAAATTAAATTCGAGTTCGTACAGAATTTTATATATGTTGCCCAGGAAACAAAAACAGGCTTCATTCTCTCTCTATATATATATTTTCTTTAATATGTTATAAAAACATTAAATCTGGATGAGTTTTTTGTTGTACAATTGTTATTATACGAATGTTTATAGTCTACAAACTAATAATTATATTTTTGAAAAAATCTATTATGGAAACAAAAGAAAAAAGTTAATAAATATTTAAATAATAATAATAATAATAATAATAATAATAATAGATATGTGCATCTTTTCCCAACTATACAGCATTTTCAGTACCATTTTTCATTTAATTTTCTTTTTAAAATCATTCATTTGTAATTGTCTTTTTTTTTTTTTTTTTTTAACACAGATTTTTGAAAAAAAATTAAAGCTAAACAGGTAATATTAGTTTATAAATTATTTCATTATTTCTGATGCCGAATTTAATAAAATTCGATTAATGATTTATTTCTAAACATTGTTGCCAAATTTAGGAACTTTTTTATTCGATTGTCACCAATAATTTTGATTGCGAATTGCGTAGCACTAGTGCGACGTAAAATTCATCCAACCAACCAACCAATAATTTTGAGGAACGATATTTGATATACGTAATAGACGATTAAACTTCGAAGCGATTAGGTATTCTTCGACCACATTTCTTGAAACCATGGAAACTTCTGTGCAAGTGCTGACTCAATGGATTTCTGTCTTTTTTCGTTAAAAAATGAAAAAAAAAAAAAAGCGATAACTTTGTTTTAAATTATCACAGATCTATGGTTCAATCATTCGTTTTAAAGGAATTGACGAGATCTTTCGAAAGATACCCATATTGAAAATTTACACACACACACCCCAGGGGAGGGAGCGATGCTTCCACATGCACAAACTTTTTTTCCTAGTTTATTGCTACTATTAATAGTAGAGAAAAAAATATATATACCGCTTTCCTCTAGAATGAATAAGTGGCCATTTTCTAAATCCCTTAATTAGAAATATCGATTTCCGAGCTATGTGCGTAAGGCACGCCAATAAACTGAATAGACGAAATTATCGAGAATTTCTATTGTACAACAATGGCGGCTCGTGCACCGAAAATTGGCGAAGAGGCACACTGTATTTTACGCTGCATTCATTTATAGAACATAAATTTACATTTAAATAAGTATTCTTAGTTAATTTTAGTTAAGACCATGCTTAATAAAAATTATGATTAAAAATGCTTAAATATTATTTTTGAGCTCCTCACCTATTTTCGGTTCACGAGCCGCCACTGGTGTACACATTTCTAGATGGTGAAACAATATTTTGAATACTCTAAATATTCTGAATCATTTGTATTGCAAGAAATTCTTGCTTGATTTTCTAGAATTTGGTAATAAACCAAGATTATAGTTGCTGAAATCCGCCTCTTGTAGTCTCATTTATTTGCAGAGATTTTTAAATGACTTTGCCCTCGAGAATATAGATAAACGCTCTAGAATTATAATAGGGGCTTCTAGAACTTGCTTTCCAAGGGGACTAGAATTTATAAGGATGACATGGAACTATTTTTTCTAGAGCCACAACTTAGATTCTAGATGTCAGTTACAGAATTTTTTTCTCAGTGTATCAATGATTCATATTAATTTTAAAATCACACATTAAAAATAACTCTCATTATGTACATTTATACGAAATTTTGTCCTATACTGCCGTGTTAAAAATTTTGAAAAAAAATTGGAATCACAGCGCCCCCTGTTGAGCGAATGATCTCCAAATCTAATCAGCACTAGATTATGTCAGGTTCCAACTAAATACCAAGTTTGGTTACATTTCATTCATTGGTCCACAAAATTTGTGATACACACAGAGACAGACAGACATTTTCTAAAAACAGTCGAATCGTGTTCAGGACATCCCAAAACCTGTAAATCCATCGAAAACTGGAGTTCGAAAATTTTCACGAATCTAATACTTTCTCTATATATACATATAGAAGAAAGTAATAAAAAAGGAGGGGGATTAATAAAATAAATTGTGTTTAGCCCTTTATCTATCCTATTATGAAACAGGTAAAAAATATATTTGAAAAGTACTTTCTTAGTTACTTAAGAGTATTTTTTAAAGATATGTGTAGTGCACTAAAAATTTTGCATATCACCTCGTCATATTAATTAATGAGAAATTTGTTAGATGGTAGTTTAGTGTGCCACACAGGTCGATGAAGATATTTCGACCTTAAAAAAGTGAAAAATGTATTTACTTTTTATGTACCATGTATGTTTGCTAAAACTGGTGCGGTGGGGGATTCTTTAGAAAATATAGGAATTAATTATAACATACGTGAAGATTGTGAAAACTGCCAAGCAAAAACTGCAAGAGCACACTACCTTTCTGGAACAAATACGACTACAAGTAGAGTCTAGTGCCTTTTAGTGAGGTTAAAGTGAGGTGCGTACGTTCTATTCTTATAAATATCTTTGGCATATCTTCTATAAATTCGATTTTATGCTCGGTTTTAAAATAATGGTACTTTAAAGTACCGTCGTCGGTAGATAAAGGTTGGTTGGTTGATTGATTGGTTGATTGAGTTTCACGTCGCATTAGTGCTGCGCAATGGGCAATTGGCGACCGTCTGGGATTCACCCCTAGATGTGTCCGGAGACATACCATCACAGTTTTGATCCTATACGGAGAGGATGGCTCACCCGCCCCTAGAGGTATAATTTTGATAAGAACAGGGAGGATATTGCGCCCACGACAGATTTTACGTGCACCAGCCACCATTAGTGTACACGACGGTCTTTGTCTGGCTTACGGTAGATTAAGGGTTAAGCGGAAAATAATGCCAATTACTTAGATCGCATCTGAGTTTTGTAGCTCACAATTTTATGTACCTTTTTATTTATTTATTTATTTATTTATTTATTAATCTATCTATCTATCTATCTATATATATATATATATATATATATATATATATATTAAAAAGATATGTGTATCAAACTTTACATTTATTTGCAAGATAAAAGAAACCCGGATTAGTAAAAATACATAAATCCTACTGTAGATCTGCATTACGTTTAATAAAGATTAATACAAGATCAAAGATTTCGCGTGTTCGTGTTATAACACCGCGCTGAAAAAAAAAAAAAAAAAAAAAAATCTAGCCCTGATACCGCTTTTGTTGGTTCTTATGTAAAATGGCCTCCTGAATCCCAATATGACCTTCATTTTGTCCACCCACTCACCGTTTTTGTGGGACACCAGCCCCTCCCGTAATGTTCATCGCTGTTCGGCAGTTTTATAGCCATGAAATTTGTTTGAAAGGATTATATTAACTGTTAAAAACAAAAAATACAAGATATAATAAATAATAATAAAAATAGAATAATAAAAACATAACAAATGTAATTTCTAATTTTAGCGGCAAATCCCCCTCTAAATTTCCCCCTTTCTACGAATGTTCATGTTTTAGAATTTTTCACCTCTTCGGACACTCAGAAAATATTTAACAGTTAAAATAATCCTTTACTCGTCTCCAAATCAAAATTATAGCCATAAAATTGCCGAACATTGATAAAAATAAGGTGGCATCCCTAAAAAACGGTGGGTGATGGAACAAAATGGACGTCCTATTCGGATTCAGGAGGTCATTTTACATCAGAATTAGCATAAATGGTATTGGGGCCAATCTTCCTGCAAAGCAATGTAATTAGAAATAAATATTTATGTGGAAAAAGGGAGGTTCTAAAAATTTAAGGTATACACATAAAAGGATGTACGCAAATTTGAGTTATAATTTAGAGGTCATTAAAAATATTTCGTTACTTTAAATGAGTTTCTAAGTTTTTATAATTCATATTATGTGATAATTTTATATTATGCGATAATTTGCATCACAACGTATTGCTGAAAAAAAAAGTCCGCCTACAGAATCACAAATGCCTGAAGCGGTTGGATGGCAAAATGGAACCAGCGGTAATGGATTATGAGTATACAAAATAAAATATTTAGCCAACTATAGCATTTACATTCTATCATAAATTAGATACTACATTTTAAGACGATCACATAATTTACTTATTATTATTATTTTATTTTATTTTATTTTATATTTCCAGTAAGAAATAAATGGGATCCGGACATAATATCGCGGGACAAAATATCGCGTCAAAATAATTATATGATCCATTTGAAAATTTGTATTTGTGTCATATGTGATCTCTGGTTGGGGCCACAGGGTCTTATACATATTAATTAATTAATTAAAATAAATAAATATGTAAATAAATATATCATAGAATGGAATTTCATTATTTTATCTATATTTAATTTTAAATTATTTTATCATTTGCTTTCCACCATTCAAAATACATTTTTAAAATATTGTACATCACTGCTGTCATCAATTTGAACACTATTCACAAACCTGAATTAATTTTTTTTTAAATAGATATGAACGTTTGAATTCATTATGAGTAATCTTGACAAAGTTTATAAATATAGTCTTTAAAGTCTTTTAAGCGAAATTTATAACAATTTTTGTGGTGGATTTCTCTGTACGTCAGTACTCTGACTAAGGCATGTGTTGCCATGAAATTTGATACAGCTTTATTAGTAATTACCAACTCCTTTTGGCTTTCAATTCATTTATGTAGGCGATATTTTGTCCTCGCGAGATTTTGTCCCCAACCCGAAATAAATTATTTATTTCACAAAATATTATACATGACTCTAGCTACCCCAAACGGCAGATAATCAGACGAACACATACATCCAAAGTCTCCTAAATGTAAGATTTAGACTTTCACATTTCCCATAGACGTTGCGCTGCTTAGTTTGTATTACATTGGTTCTGTTATACAACAGAATAATTCAATTATTTTTCAGGTCCATCAAAATAATCTTCTTTCTGTAATATTTTAGCAAGTATACCAAATAACAATAAATCGCACCAGAAAACCATTGACGCAGAAAATATAGCCATTAAATCGAAATTGCTATTTGTCCTGATTACGCTGATCCAAACAAGAGAGGAAAGTAATCTTCTCAAAAACACTCTATTTGGTCAATTTCAAGGTTAACCTTCACTCAAAAAATGGCGAAATCAATAATAATAACAAAAATCATAATGATCGAATTTGCAAATGTAAGTGAAATAATTTATGGAAGAATTTCCTATTGGTAATGAGAAAAATAACTTTTAAATCCCATTTCCTGTACAGTAAAAATTCGGTTAAATATTAATTACTAAATTTCTATTAAAAAATGTAATTGAATTCTATTTGGATCATTCTAAATCGATAGATTATACAGCAAAATGTGAAAAATGATTTAGAAAGAAATTAAGTTTTAATAAGGAGTTTTTATTATATCTAAATTTAAAAGAAAAAAATTATAAGTCCTTGAAAAACGTGTGATTATGATGTATTGTACATTGCACAATAGAGAAAAAATGCAGAAAATAATAAAAAACAGAAGAAAATATTCATTTTAACAAAATTCAATTTAAAATCATGAATTACTGATTATTAGAAAATAAAATAACTGTCCTTGAAAAAAATAAAATATACAGATAATAATAATTAGATAGCGATGAGTCAGTTTAATCGAGGACTAATACAGTGAAACTTGAATAATTTGAACTTGTTTAATTCGAAATTTTGGATAATTCGAATATTTTACACGGTCTCTTGAATTTTGTATTAAAATAATATTAAAAAATCGTGGATAATTCGAATTTTTCATACGATTATCTTTAAAATATTACAGTAAAATTTGTTCCCGAGATTTTACTCACCTGATGTGCATTATCATTTTTTATAGTCTTTCAAAAGAAGGATAAGGAAATCCAATAGAAGCCCCTACCTAGTGCACCAGAAGATATGGTGCATATGTATGAACTTCGAGGTTTTTGTGAATTAAAAGTCATGTGTAATGTAGAAGATTCTATTTTTGTATCAGGTCATATGCTATGACACAAAGATTCTACTTAAAAAAGAAATAAAAAATATTTGACTATTTTTTTAAAAATGTTGAATAATTAAGCTCGTAAAAAATATTGATTTAATTGGGGGAGGGGGTGAAAGGGGTAATGTAGCGGCATTCTTAGATATAAAGTTTATGTGTTAAATCTCTGATAGTAGAGTTTTAATTTTTTAATTTATCACTTTTTTTGACAAAATAGTATATGTAATTCGAATTTTTGGATATTTCGAATTTTTTTCTGGTCCCTTCAACTTCGAATTATCCAAGTTCTACTGTATAACTTTTAAATTAAGCATAAAAAAACTAACTTTTTAAAGTAATATTATATTTTGCAATTTTTACGATTTTTGGTTACCGAAAATTTTAATGTATATATATCCTTGTAACAATTTTCTATGCTTAAAAAAACTAAAACTTTCTATTTAAATTTTCCGGTAACAAAAAAGCATAAAAATTGGCAATTATAATTAGTATTAATATTTATATAATATTCTTACTTTTTCCGATGTTCATTAGAAGAGAGTATTGGAATCGTTAAAATTTTGGATTCCCGTTTTCCATAAATTTAACCATTTTGAGAGGTCGTGAAAACGATTTGAGCATTTTCGAAAATGTCAGAGCATCTGTGAATATGTGTGTCTATATGTGTGTAAAAATAAATTTAGAGCAACTCTATATCAAGAACTAATGCACAGAATATCGTAAAACGTTATTACTTAGTTGCACTTTAATATAAATTTGTTCATGTTACTCAACAGGTGGCGCTGTTATCCCGGTGTACCATAATGTTTAACATGGCAGCACAGGACAAAACTTCATTTAAATGTACACAATTCGGATTTTTTTTTTTTTTTTTTTAACCAATCATTGTGAAAAAGAATATTTAAAAATAGTCCACCAGAATAAAATTTTTGCATATGGTTGAGCCTCGCGAGGCTGTAAATTTCCAATGGGAGTATTTTTCAAAAAAAAAAAAAAAAAATCGACAATATCTTTATTGGTTGAACCACAGATTTGTAACAACTTGAAAAAAAGTTATCGATTTATTATTATTATTCCCCCCCCCCCCAAAAAAAAAAAAAAAAAAAAAAAAAAAAAAAAAAAAACACTCGGCAATATCTTTATTATGATTGGTTGAACCACAGATTTGTAACAACTTGAAAGAAAGTTATCGATTTTTTTTTTTTTTTTTCCCCAAAAAAACTCGGCAATATCTTTATTATGATTGGTTGAACCACAGATTTGTAACAACTTGAAAGAAAGTTATCGATTTTTTTTTTTTTTTTTCCAAAAAAAACTCACCAGTATCTTTATTATGATTGGTTGAACCACAGATTTGTAACAACTTGAAAGAAAGTTATCGATTTTTTTTTTTTTATTAAACACGGTAATATCTTTATTATGATTGGTTGAACCACAGATTTGTAACAACTTGAAAGAAAGTTATCGATTTTTTTTTTTTTTTTCCAAAAAAAACTCCGCAATATCTTTATTATGATTGGTTGAACCACAGATTTGTAACAACTTGAAAGAAAGTTATCGATTTTTTTTTTTTTTTTTTCTCCAAGAAAAAAACTCGGCAATATCTTTATTATGATTGGTTGAACCACAGATTTGTAACAACTTGAAAGAAAGTTATCTATTTTTTTTTCCTCCATTAAAAATAATAATAATAATAATAATAATAACATTTTTTTAAGAATTCGTTTCTAACTATAGGACAAAAATTTGACTTTCTGTTGATTTTTAATATTGCAGTTTTCTGACATGAAAATCCTCTGCATTACATCATGTGAAATATTTTTGATAAATAATAATTTAAATACATAATTTGCAGCGTATGAATTTGTTTACGGAAATATAGAAGAAAGTTTCGTGATGACCATAACATTCTAATTTTTTACTTGTAATATTGATTTTTGTTTGAAAGATAAAACCAAAGCAAAGAAAAGCGTCAGTCATATAACACGCACACACACACAAAAAGTCATACTTATCTCAGTGAAAAGTTAATTAAATCTGATAGGACCCTCCCCCCCCCATTTGGATTTCAATTAAATTAATTTCTAAATAAAAAGATAAACCATGTATTTTGCGTAGGTTATAAAACACTTTTCGAATATTCTTACCCATTTTTGCAATTTTATAAAATTCCAATAAATTTACGAATATGAAAATCTGAGAAACAGAGTGATAAATCGAATCTTATTGAAAAGCGTTTAAAAGGTAACACGACTAAAAATACAAGAACAAATTCCATTCATATCCCTTAATGTACATGAATATTTTTGTACGGTTCTGTAAACCAGTCATTAAGGCTAATCATAACATGCTATATAGGCAACATGTTTTGTGCAACAGAATAAAGCACGCTTATTTTATTATTTTTTGTAGAGTATAATGATATTAAAACGTGTTTTAAAAAAATATTTCTCATAGATCGGACATATTCCCGATTTATTTATTTATTTATTTAGGGCAACAGGACTGTAGCTTTTAATCAGACATTTCACTTTGTCATCATTTGCTGTGTTTAACCTTAAATATGTCAGGTCTTTACCTTAAATATGTCAGGCGCTGTACAAAGCTACAATGTTCAACCGATTGCCACGAAAATTGGTACAGTGATTAATCAGGACAAAATCTAGCTAATGCCGTATGTTTTAGCTCAATCGAATGATTGAGCCAAAAGTTATTAAATAAAAATCCTATTTTAACTTTAAATTGTTAAAAAGTAAAAACAAGCTGACACCAAAAAATATTATGTGTTCCTTTATTTGTTTTGTTTTATTACCATGTTTTTATTAACTTCTGTTCTTGTTTGTTTGTTTGTTTGTTTGTCCGGTACAAATCTTGCAATCTATTTTTAACTAACTTCCTTACTAGCTAGACATTTAAAACTTTTTGCATAGCTCAGAACCCGGTGACAACACAATACTTCGAAGCCCGATTTTCGAATAGTTTTCTTTTAATTAAAATATGAAAATAATAAGCTCCTAACAGCAATAAAAATAGCCATTAAAATATTAGCTATAGTTTAATTGTTGCCAAAAAAAAAATTATGAGATCATTTTCTTTCGACATAAAAATAAATACATTTGATTAAACGTGAGCGTTAAAAAATTATAAAAAGTTAAATGATGCATCTCACAAAAATTGACGTCATTATCACTTTAAAAATTTTATATACATTGAAGTGCTAATGTAATTCATGATGCTAATATTCGTTGTTCTAAAAGGAGTAATATTTAATTTTTAAAACCAATTTTTTTTTCATTATTATTATTATTCTTTCACTGAACTGAGTGCTTAAATATTGCTTAAATATTATTTTTTATCCTCGCGCATTTTATTAATGATTCATCAGAAATTTTAAAAACATGGTATATAAAAAGGGGTTTTTTTTTTTCATCTTATAATTATTTTTATTTATTTATTTTAAAGTAAACAAATTTGTTTGCACTTGAATAATAGATATGCTCTTTTTATGTCGCAAATATGAATGTGTAACAATTTTCTTTCATTTAAATTGAGAGACAAGACGATTACGGTATGTAATTATAAAAACTTTTACATATTTAAAAATCGATTGTTAACTGCTGGATTATCAAGTAGTAAAATAATTAAGTTAAACAAAAGTCTCATATTTCTGAAGAGGGAAAAAAGGAATCGTTCAAAAATTAAATTAATAAAAACACATAATAAATGTTGGAATTGGTTATTTTTCTTACATGTGTCATAGGGGAGACCCGTGTACCTAGGGCCGCTTTTTTTCCAATGCCCAAAAACAAAGCCCTTGACCTGTTTAAAATTATCAAACTGATATGAACATATCTTTAGGACTAATTACTTCCAATTGGGATTAATATAAATACCAAAAATAATAAATTCCGACAAATAGAAGTTTAAAAAAAAAAAAAACTTCACTCGTCGCCCTAGGTACAACACCCTCATTGTACCTGGGGCCAGACCTCATTGTACCTAGGTCCATTCTCTCAAATTTAGATTTCACTTTGTAATGAATAGAAAATAAGCATATGAACATGTATTTTATAAAAGAAACAATATCAAGTAATATATTTATTTATCATATAATGATTATCATGTTGTTGCCTCAATTTAAAATACAAAATTTTGCTTTTTTTTTTTTTTTTTTTTTTTTTTTTGGGGGGGGGGGGGGGGCATATTCTAACAGAATGTTTTTTTTTCTTCGATTTTTTTTTTCCCTGCAGTGTCTCTTGGATTTCTAGATCTCTCTGGTTTTCGGTCACATATTTTCTTTGATGTGGGAGGTTTTGCTTTAGGTAAAGGTTTTGCTTAGGTTCGTACCTGTTAAAACATGACACACGAAAAGATGTTAGATGTTGAAGGTTTCGAAATTTCAACAGGACACGGAACAGAGACATCCAGTTCTAACATTGTTGGTTCACTTTCTTCCTGGATTTATTATTATTATTATTATTATTATTAATGAAGGGATCTCGTCTTTCAGTCACATTTGAACTTAAATATTCATCCTCAGTGAATGTGTTTTGATTCATTGGCCATATGCCGGATATACGGAAGCCTGATAGAATGTTTACAGGAGTAAAGGTCGACGGATTGGACTTGCCAACATTTTCAGCAACGTCATATATAGTGATTGGTTTACCAGCATCCAATTACTAATAGGCTGTACTGTGTTTCTTAACACTTTCGCGACCGCTGACGTAGATTCAAGTCATTTGAAAATATGAAACTCCACCAGTGGGCATTTCTTTTGCAATTTGTATGTTATTTGTTTCTAAAAAATATACACAATATTCATATTTGTACAATCAGTATACTATGGATGCAAATACTTTGATTAGAGAGAGTATGGTCATAATGCATATCCATTTGTAATATTAATGTGAATACGGAAAATTTTGTTTTGAAAAATTGTAACTTATGAGAAAAACGCCCACAGGCGGACCTCACTGTCAAAAATACAAAAATATGCGGTCGCGAAAGTGTTAAAAGGTCCAAACACTCTGGCCCTAGGTACAAGTTTTGGTAACTTCATTCAAAATGCTTTCCACTAAAAAATCCACATGCAGAGAGGACTAATTAAATATCTATTTATTACTCAATATAACAAGCAAAATTATACACTAGAAATAAAAGAAAAATATTTCGCTTTCCTTTGTAAAATAGCAAAAGAGATGAGCAGCAAAATTTTACTTCAAACCATGCAAATTCGTTTTCTACATATAACTTGTCAAAAGTCTCTCCTGAAAAATTCCAAAGTAGTTGTAAAAGTAGCAGTTGGTGTTGTAACTCCTCCAATTGAGTATTAAAACTTAAAATTAAATATTATTCAAATAAAGTAGTGTGGCCCTAGGTACACGGATCTCCTCTATATATTATATCTGGCTTCGTCTTCAATAACTGAAGCTTTTTATAGACAATCGAGTTCAAAATTATGGAGTACTATTTTTCACGCGTTTTTACAGTTAAATAAACATAAATAAATAGATAAATAAATTAGAATTCAATTATTTGATTTATTTCGTGGTAGGAAATTTTTATGTAAGTTTTAATTCATAAAACGAAGAAAAATTTATCAAAGGATTAAAAATTATGGACCTCTTGCATCACGAACTAATCCAAAACACTATTTGTCGGGAGGTAGAGGCCGCGCGACAATAGACGTCATCTTTCCAATAAAGATATGCGAACAAAAATAGTGTGTACAGTTATAATACACATTTTTATGTATGAATAGATTAAAAATTATACATATATATATATATATATATATATATCAAAGCAGTCTTTGGGGACTGCCGATAGAAGTGAAAACTAAGTAACTTGTGAATTGTATCGTCGAGCTATTAGATTATTTTTTTCAAATTATTTTTTGTTTGTAAAGAAGTGTTTATGATCTGTATTATATGATTCGGCACAATATTTGTAGCTACCCATATCAAATGAACTAAGCCTTATATTAGGTAAAAATATTGATTACTTATGAAATTATTTTAATTAGTAACTGAGATACAAAAGAAAACCGATTCAGGATACCTCAAAACATGTAAATCAGGTGAAATCTCGAAATCCACTTTCGATAATATAAAAGAACTTTAAAATATCTTTCGAATGATGTATTAAAATTAATTCAATCATAATTAGAATCTAAAATATTGAAATTTTAAAATATTACAGCGCCATCTGGCGGTAGAAATTTCTGTAATCTACTGTTCGATTCCAAATCAACAAAGCTTTCTAATGATGTATTACTTATGAAATTATTTTAATTAGTAGCTGAGATACAAAAGAAAATCCATTCAGGAGACCTCAAAACGTGTAAATCAGGTGAAATCTAGAATTCCACTTTCGATAATATAAGTTGGTAAAAAATATGTTTCTTCTCATGGAAAGCCTTCGCTGACGATGACGCGAGTTTCATGATTTTTGTTCACCCAAAAGTGCTCAACGCGCCTAAAGAAGTTAAGTTTTCACTTAAAAAAAAAAAGTTTGTAATCTACAAAATAGTTCTGTCGTTTTAAATTAAATTCTATCTCTAATAGATTTGTTTATTTATTTATTTTCCTTTTAATTGGCTTCATATTTGATTTTTCTGATTTTCTCTTAAATTATCTTTTTAGCTTATTATTATTTTGTGTGTGATATATGGAGAGAGTATTTGTTTACAAACCAGTCTGTTATTTGTACTATTTTTAACAGGGAACATTATATGGTTAATTTGAATAACATACATTAATTTTAAGACATTCTAAAATTATGTGCGGAAATGAAAACTCGGTCAGACAGACAGATCGAAATCACATTTTTCAAATTTGTTGGAAATTGTTAAAAAAAAAAAGAAAGAAAGAAAGAAAGAAATAGAATAAAACGTACAATTACTCAAAAGAATCTAACTTAAACTTTATTTAAAAAAAAAAAAACTTTTTACCACTAAATTGGATTACTTTCGGCTTAGAAATTTTTTATTGAGAATTCCATTACTTTTTTTTTTAACGAAAAACACTTCCTGGGTAAGTAGACCATGAAGGCAGAATGTTGTAACCGAACCTTATAATCCCAGACTCTTTACATGTAATAAAAAAATGGTAAAATGGTAAACCAGTTTCCATTAATAAAAGATTTACATTAGTCGATGTACTTAAGGCGTTTTCACTTACTTGCATCGAAAAAAAATGAGAAGGATGCATAATAAAAGGCATCTTGTAAATTTATGATCAAATATTTAACACAGCAATAATAAATAATAATGAAATTATGAGTAAATAACAAATAAACATCAGTTTATTTTCCGTTGGTATAAAATGATTTATATTGTATAGTATACTTTTTTTTTTTTTTTTTTTTGAGATTTTATATAATAAGTTTATTATTGAAAATTGTATAAATAAGTTAATTACGGTCTATGAGGGGTTTTTCTTTAAAGCATAATTTAATGCATTATACAATGAGAAAAAATATACCACTTATATCTAGAACAAATAAGTAGTCATTTTCTGAATCACTGAACTAGAAATATAAATTTTTGAGTTCAGCGAATAAGGTAAACAAATTAACTGAATAAACAAAATGATCGAGAATTTCTTGTCTGTGGTTTTTCTAGACGGTAAAACAATATTATGAATATTGAATTCTTTGTATTGCGAGAATATCTCGCTTGATTTCCTAAAATTGGATCATAAACCAAAATTATTAGTTACAAAAACTCGCCCTTTATTGATAACACATATATATCAGATTTGTAAATCTTCGTCAGTTAAGGACAGATAGCACATGACAGAATCACAATACGAAGAATTGGAAAAAAACACCCAGGGCCAACGCGGGAATCGAACCTGCTCTCCTACGCTCGAAGGCGATTAGCAGTGTGGTGACATATCCACTCGGCCACGGAGGGCCCTTCCGAGATTTTTTAATGAGTTCAACTTCAATAATATAAGAAAACGCTCTAGATTTCTAATAAGGGTTTCTAGAACTGGTTAGTAAAAGGAAATAGAATTTATAAGTATGACAAGGAACTATTGTTAATAAAGTCACAATTTATTTTTTAGATGTCAGTCATAGATTTTCTTTCCTTTTCTTTCTTTCTTCTTTTTTTTTCAGTATACTGCATAAAATATAACAATTTACATACATTATTCAGATGGCTAAAAGAATATTACATGTGTGTATAGAATATGGTATCATTAATATGAATGATTGGATTATAAAGCCAAAGAGGGGACAATACCTAATCTCGCCGGCAGCCTTCGCCCATGTTATTCTATGGGAAAATTTGTTGCTACAATTACACATTACCTAATGAATATTTTTTAATTCTGTTTTCGCAGTCAGAAAATTCATAACCGTTAAATGAGTACTCATTTTTGAAAAATTCATTTTTTTTAATTTTTACATTTTAATTCTGAGTTCAAAAATGCGATTTTTCACAAAATGCATTTTTCTCATTTTCTAATCGCAAAATGAAATACTAAAATTTTAAAAAATCAATTTTTGGAAAACAAGTACTAATTTAACACTTATGAATTTTCTAAATGTGAAAACAGAATTGAAAAATATTCATTAGGTAATGAGTAATTATGTAAACAAATTTTCCCATAGAATAACATGGGCGAAGGCTGCCGGACGAAATACATCTTCTTTCTTTTAATGGATACTTCGTGCAATAGATGCGAACAGGGCTTGATTAACGCACGGACCGACTGAGCCGCGTCACAGAGGCTCTTAATAGTTTTTAAAAATGTAGAAAAAAATTAAGAAAGTGCAGATTGAACGTAAATATTCCAACAGTCAGACAAAGGGGATACAGCGAAATCGCAGTAAAAAACGTTTCTAAGACTCTTGTGATTCAAAGATTTACGCTTATAAGGTTTTACATTCATAAAAATCTTATAAACATTGTTAATTGTGATTTCGCTGTACCCCCCCCCCCCCCTCTTAAAATAAGCGAAACAATTGTACTATTTCATTTTCTAATTATTATTATCATTATTATTATTTTTTTTTTTTTTTTTATTGCAGGGGTTATGAGACATTTCATGAATGTTCCACCGTTTAAAAAGAAAAATAAATCCTTGAGATTAACATCAAAATATCACTAGAATGTTTTTAAAGCGTTGTTTGTCCATATCTGAACGTATATTTTAATTTCTGCAAAATAAATTTTGTTTCGTTTTCGCATTCTACTAACAGTACAGTCGGTAACAAAAGTGTCTGAACACTAGCAAAAATTCCTATGTAAAAAAAGTACATTTCATCCGGTTTTGTTAAATAAATCTTTATCGAATCATGTTCTTACACTGACTAAGAACAGGATTCGACAAGGATTTATTGAACAAAATAGTATTAACGCTACCTCTTTTACATAGGAATTTTTGCTACTGTTCGGACACTTTTGTTACCGACTGTACTATTTCCGAAAGGTCATACCAGGGCGCATCGACGTGTCCTTGAAGATTTTGTCCAGTCATATTCCAGAGAAATGCGTGCCCAGATGTAATAAATTAATGTAATTACTCTATCGTACTATTTCATTACAGAAATCCTACTTTTGTGTGTGTGTGAACACATCATAATTACATTAGTTACAGTCGGTAACAAAAGTCTCCGAACACTAGCAAAAATTCCTATATAAAAAAGTACACTTAATACAGTTTTGTTAAATAAATCCTTGTCGAATCCTGTTTTTAGACTGACTAAGAACAGGATTCGACAAGGATTTATTTAACAAAACTGTATTAAGTGTACTTTTTTTATATAGGAATTTTTGCCAGTGTTCGGAGACCTTTGTTACCGACTGTACATCGATCTTTTTTTGCGAAAAGTAGCCATTTATTTTTGTTATAACATTCTTGTTGTATATATTATTTATTTTAAAAGTGTTGGGAGTGTGTTATGTGCACAATATATATATATATATATATATTTTTTTTAAAGATAAATACACTTAAGTAAGAAGTATTTCTTAAAATAAATAACTGTATTGAGGATTCCTTTTCTGGGAGTGAATAAAAGTTAATCCCCAGCTAAAAAAAAAAACCTTCAAAAAAAAAAAAAAAATATATATATATATATATATATATATATATATATATATATGTGTGTGTGTGTGTATAATGAAGAAAAACTGCAGGTAATCTAAAGGTAGGGTAGGTGTTCCAGTGATTGACATGTTTCAGTAATTTGCATCTATCCCGAAATAATTAATAAATAAGAAAAATAATAAAATCAAATATTTTACATATAAGAATTTTAACATTTTATGTCAAACACTGGAGCATAGGGTGCTAATAAAAGGTAAAATGAATAACTAGCAGTGTCAAACACTGGAACACAGGGGGCCGATTACTGATAAAATGAAAAACTGGCCGTGTCAATTACTGGTACATTGAGTGGGTGTAACTAAAAATTCATTTAAAAAAAAATTGTTATCAAATGTATATATTTTAACATATATGTGGTTCTGAATGTCTTTCATGTCATATGTACTAACTTAAGATTTCTAAAAATATTTTCTGATAACTAGAACATTAAAAACATCAGAGATTGCTCTAAAAGTGTCAATCACTGATGCACGTACCCTATTTGGAAAAAACCCAGCTTAAAAAAGTCTTCACAAAAACTATAAAAATGAAGAAAAACTACAGAAAACTGCAGATAAACTGAAGGTATTTGGAAAAGCAAAAAAAAAAAATTGTAGGTAACACCCCCCCCCCCCCTTCCTTAAACTTATTATTGTTTCAAATGCCAACAGTTTATCTGTAGTTTTTTTTTTTTTTTTTTTTTTTTTTTTTTTAGTTTTTTTTTTTTTTAAGACTTTTTTAAGCTGGGATTGTTCTAAATACCTTCAGATTATCTGCAGTTTTTCTTCATTTTTTAGTTTTTTTTTTTTTTTTTTTTTTTTTTTTGAAGATAATTTTTAGCTGGGTCATTAGTAAGAAAGTGTAATTGTAGCCTACTCGGATATATTATGAAAATTATTTTTGACATCATATTTAGAGGAGTTAGGATTTTCTGCCTTCACCACAAAAAAGTGTAAAAAGAGATAACTTTGACGTACTGGCAAAGAAATGATAGTTTTTCTTTCAAATGCTCAACTTAATTATCAGAAATCGTTTCTCATAAAGCTGTATATAGTGCGCCGACAATTACACTGCTCTACAGGCAAATCGGCCCCAGTACCATTCCTGCAAATTCTAATGTAAAATGACCTCCTGAATCCAAATATGACACCCATTTCGCCCCATTATGCACCATTTTTTTGGGACGCCCCACTACTTTTATCACTGTTCGGTAATTTTATGGTTTTGAATTTGATTAGGAGGGGCGAAAAGGATTTTTATAACTGTTAAATGTCTTCTGAGCGGTTACAAATGTGAAAAATTCTCAAACATGAACATTTGTAACAAGGGGGAAATTTAGAGGAGGATTTGCCACTGAAATTATAAATTACATTTATTTTGTTTTATTGGTCTATTATTATTATTATTATTTTTATACATCATATTTTTGTTGTTTTTTAGTGTTAAAATAATCCTTTTCAACCCACTAAATCAAATTCATGGCCATAAAATTACCGAACAGTGATAAAAATTGGGGAAGGGATGTCGTACCGAGAAAACGGTGGGTGATTGGGCAAAATAGAGGTCATATTCTGATTCAGAAGGTCATTTTGCATAAGAATCAGCAAAAATAGTATCAGGGCTCGATTTTTTATATATATATATATATTTTTTTTTTTTTTTTTCCTTGCAGCGCAGTGTTAAATGTACCTCGACTTCAGTCAGAAATCTGAAAACCAATGCAGTACTGACTAAGAATGCATGGTTAAAAATTTGTTTTCCCTTAGACACAGTCAAATAAAAATCTAACTTTAGTGTACATTTTTTAAATGAAAACTTATTAGCTAACCACAGTTGTACCACTAAAATATTCAAGTATATCACTCTAAATTGCATTATTTGTATAAAAATTGCCGAATAATTTAGCCTCTGCAAAATAAATTGTTCTGAAAAGATGTAGAACGTAATCGCGCGAGTCGACAGGGTAATACTAAGTTGCAAAATTCACCTGCGACTACACTCATAAAAACGCACGAAAGTGGGAAAGAAATCTGGCCGTTTTCCTTGGTTTGTCACTCGGATTGTTCGTCATACTTCGTCATCATGCGGACTTGCAAATTACATCCACCGTGATATTCGAGAAGTGGAGGCGTAGAAAACTGGGCGTTTTTCATCGCCTCAAACCTTTGCATCAAATCGAATCATCGATGCAGAAACCGATCGTGGTATGATGAAAAACTTTCGAAATCCAAAACTGCGAAGAGTTTTGCCACCCACTTTTCCATTTCACTTCACTTTGCTTCAACTGGAATAACTGTGCTAAGAATTGACCTTCAAGACGCCTGGACACGAGCCAGCCACTACGGCCTTTTTCTCGAGACGTTTCTTCTCTCGTTCTCTTTTCTGATTTTCATTTTATTTTTCTTCAGATTTCTTTATTTATTTTCCGTCATCTTCACGCAGAGGAAATTTCCACAGCGAATCGGCCATGCGGAACATTTTCGCCACTGCTGGAAAGCACTACAACTTCTAACTTTCCTCAAAAGCAGCGCCCTCCTGTGGAGAGATTTGATTGGATGCTATGGTGTGATTATTCTATAGATCTTTTCGTTCTTTCCCTTTTTGTGCTTTGCTTATTTTGCATTGCGTTTTTCGACGGCTTGCGTAATTTTTGTTCTATGCCAATAATAAGTTTGTTGTTGAAATGGAGTACGTTCTGATGATAAGCAAGAGAATAAAGGATTTCTCTAATGAAAGAAAATAGCCGACGTAAAAAGAAAAAAAAAATATATATATGCTAAGAAATTAACTACGTTGTTTAATGGAGACAGGCATTTAACAATCTCTTAATTGAGCACCACCTTTTTTTTTCTTTTATTAGAAAAATTCAGTAATAGTTTGCATTAATTTTCTTTGACAATCACTGAAATTCACTGCAAACGATTACTAAATATTAACATTAAAAAAAAAAAAAAAAAAAAAGTGCTATTTAAATAAAGAACCGCTAAATGTCCTGTGAAGATTTCTAAAATATTCTGGGGAAAAAAGTGTATATAATAGCACGAAAATTTTTGCATATTAACGAATTAATTTTTGTTGGTAATCTACTTCGTTTTCTTGTACATTATATTCTGCATTATAATTGATTGTCTCCTTATGGTAATGATTGTTTTACCAACTTAAAATGTTAAGTTTGACGTATTTTATAAAAAAAAAAAAAAAAAAAAAAAAAAAAAGAATTGCCCTAAAAAATTAGGCAAGTGTAAAATGGGCAATGTTACTCATTTTGGTATCTGCAAATTACATGCATTTACAAAAGGTGCGAGGCATGTCAGCATGTATAGGTAGCTTGAATACCAGATCAACTTAAATTAACAGTTCAATTAACTGGTAATTGGTATACGGTATTTTAATGATGATATTACTTAAAATTGCTGGTTAGTACAGAGGCTGTTCGCACATTTTTTAGACAATTTTGATGGAGTGTACTGAAGCAATTTCACTCATATTTCGAGTTTTATTTGTTCAGTTTGATAGCCCTTGTTCTTAACTAACATCCTACATCATAATTTCTATGATAATAATTCTTTTTATAATATCGGAAGAGGTATATTTTTCTACTCCTCTTGAACGGCTTTCCAGAGTCCACAAAGCGTTGTAGGTCGGTGTTTGGATAATGTTGATTTTAAGAGTCGAAAAACACAAAAATCCAACAGTGATACATCAGAAGATTTAGCAGGAATGTCAGTGAAGGGTATGGTTTTAATTCCCGTTTTTTTGTTCCATTTTTTTTTTCTAGAAAAGCAATTGCGGATTGTGATGTGTGGCTGCTTGTTTTGTCTTGATACAGTTCAACGGATTGATAGCATTGTGGATAAAGATCTGGATTTTCATTTTTAAAAATTGGAATTAAAATATGTTCTTGAGAGTATTTAGAGTTGATTTTGACATTTTTGTCCCATTTTTTTTGCTTTTATCTTGCGCTTGTATGAAAAACCAGTGGCAATCATAAATCCTTTAGAAAAACTTTCTTTTGATGCTTTGAGCCATGTATAGCAAATTTTTTTTTCTCCACTTTTGTGATAACAAATTGACCTTTTTTTATCGCAACCACTTAAATAGACCCAAGATTCATCTGTTGTTGCAACATTTCTCCATTTTTCTCCTGATAAATGCTTTTCATAAAGATTTCACTAAAAACTATCTTTGGAAAGAGCGGAAACCTATCCTTCCATCCACTGCCATTTAAAAAGCGCATTTTTGCATCTAAACAAAAATTCTAAATATCAGAAGATAAATAAAACTTCCAAAAATATAATTGTTGTGAAAATAAAATTCTCCATGCAAACGATTTTTTCTTACTGCGAAATAAAATCGTCTAAAAAATGTGCGAACAGCCTCTGTATACCCTTAATTTTAAAAATATCATTTTCAACAACACTCTATTATAGATTTATGTAAATTTTTGAATAATGATTCGATATCTTGGACCAGATAAATTCATTAGCATCATTTAAAATCTCCTCAACTCTTACTTTAAAGGCGATGATTATAACTTACATTCTTATGGTTTTTACATAAATTTGGGGAAAGAAATATTGCAATTTTAGTTATTCCGTTTTTTATGACAGAAGTGTAACACTCATGTGTAAAATTAATCATCCAATTACTGTTTTAATTTAATTAATGATTAAAGAAATCGTTAGTCTACACAATTATCCAAAAGATTTTTAAAAATACAGGGCGGCCATACAATAATTTTCACTGTTTGTAGGCCTTAATAGTAAAATCTAATGACCCATTTTAAACAAATTTTATCTGCAGACTGCAAGACACAAAGCGATGATTTTCCCAAAGAAAAAATTAGTACCAAAAGTTACCGAAAGGGGAGATTTTAGCGCTGCTATCACGTACGCACTATGGAATTTGCATAATCTACCTCAACTGGGTAAAATTCCATATGTTGCCCGTTATCCTGGGGGCTCCAATGTGGATTAATAATAATAAAAAAAAAATTCTGTGAATTTAATACTGCATGCTATTAATTTCTGAATGTGTACTTTTATTCGAACATAAACGATACCTTAAATAACTTATTTTCATGCATTTATCGTGAATATTGACTCTTCGTTTCATAAAGTTTCAAAATCACACATTTCCCAGAAAATTTGAATAATCTACCTCGATCGTACAGATTTCATAGTGCGTACACGACAGCACCACCAAAAATCTTCCCTATCGGCAACTTTTGGTACTAATGTTTTTCTTTGCTGAAATCGTCCCCCATGTTTTCTATAGTCTGTAGATGAAATTTTATTTCATTGGTTTCATTGGTTTTTGTTTTACATGCCTCCAAACAGTGAAAGTTCCTGTATATTTTAGGTTTCAATCAATATTATCTATATATTATCTATGTATTAACAGGCATAAAATTTGTGGTACACTTTTAACGTATTAATTACCGGAGTGGAAAGTTGAAAGTAGTATCGTTTCAAAAGATATGATGAGCGAGATTTGCAGAATATAAAAAAAAATTTCTTACGATGTCAAGAAGGTATTTAAAAATACTTTTATTTTTTATGTATTTTCCATTTTATACACATATTCTTTTATATTAAAAAATACCCAAAGTAGAAAGTTGTTAAATCTGGCAATTTCTAAAAACTCAAATAAAGCATAGACACAGAATTTTTTATAGATGTAGTACCACTATACTCTCGACTACAGATTTTTTTATTCTAAGAGAAAACAGCCATTAGAATGGTAGAAATTTGAGTGAATGAGTGGTAGATCGAAAGTTTATAATGTTGAAAATATACGCAAATTAAAAAAGGATTTGATCTGTGAAAGTCCTAATTTTTTTCTAATTTTTTTTTTTTTTTTTTTTTTTTTTTTTAGATCTAATTTCTTTTTTTTTTTTTTTTTTTGTGATTTACGTCAGCAGCTCTGATTTGAAGACATATTTTTAAGCAAAAACATAATGCATTCCAATTAACTGAAATTGGTTACTTATTAAAAAAAAAAAAGTGTATTTATTACTATATCTTCTGCATATATAAGAAGAAAATAAGATTTGGAAAAACTTTTGATATATCTGGTTTTCGATGAATTTACACATTTTGAGATTTCCTTGCATTTCAATTAACTGAAATTGACTACATATTTTTACAAAAGTGGATTTATTACTAGCTTCTGCATGTATAAGAAAAAAATAGAAAATATGGAAAAAATTTCGATTTCCGGTTTTCGCTGAATTTACATGTTTTGAGACTTTCTTACGTTTCAATTAACTGAAATTGACTACTTGTTTTTAAAAAAGGGGATTTATTACTAGCTTCTGCACGTATAAGAAGAAAGTTGAAGATACGGAAAAAATTTCGATTTCTGGTTTTCGATGAATTTACACGTTTTTAGATTTCCTTGCATTTTAATTAACTGAAATTGATTACTCATTAAAAAAAAAAAGCGAATTTATTACAAGCTTCTGCATGTATAAGAAGAAAGTATAAGATACGGAAATAATTTCTATTTCCGGTTTTCGATGAATTTGCACGTTTTGAGATTTCCTTGCATTTCAATTAACTGAAACTGACTACTTATTTTTTAAAAAAATGGATTTATTATTCAATCCTCTGCATATATAAGAAAAAAGTATAAGATTCAGAAAAATTTTAGATTTTCTGTTCTCGATGAAGTTACACGTTTTGAGATTTAATGAATTCAATTCGACCATTTTTAGAAAATATTTGTCTAATTGAGTTCGAACACTGTACTTTATTAACCAATGGACTTTATTTAACCGAACTTGATATTTGGTTGGACCTTGGTTTGAATTGGTTCAGATTAGCTTTTTGGCTATATCACCGAACAGGGGGCGCTTCCACGATGAGATTTCCTCTCATTTCAGGAAAGGCCCAGTATCTACAGCGTGTCAAACTCTGCTGATTCACTTTGAATGTATATCGACAAACAGTTGGCGCAGCTGTGTTGCAGTTTAATGTGAAGGCTTAAACTTTGCTTTGCTTTGCAAAAAGAGTGGTAGGGATTGGACCACTGGGCGATACAAGTTTATATTATTCAGAAATTGTTTGTTTCTCAGGGGTCCAAAGATTCACAATTTTGCGTTTTTGACCAAAATTCTATTTTTAGAAACGTGACCTACTTTTTTCATATGAGCGCAAAGGAGTAATACTTTCTTATTGAAATATATTAGGAAGTACACGATGAAGTAAATTATATATAAAGATAAAAGTGTTGTTTCCCTGCGCTCATATTAAAAAAGTTATTATTATCATATTAAAATTAAAATTAAAACATAACATTAATTACAGTGAAAACATTGATACTACTTCTTCACACTGGTTTGAAAGAGATGTTATTGATGAAATAGAATCTATCTAATCAAATTCTACTTAAAATTTACTTTTGTTACACTAAATATTCTTTAAAAAATATTTAAGTCTTTTTGTATCTGTGCAGTTTATAACTTGAACTATATTAAAACTCCCAATACGGAAAATCGAATCTGCTTTAGTTGTTTGGTTGGTGGTTGGGTTAAGGCCGATTGACTACGCTAGGGTGCTAGACCTATAGGTGAAATGACCACCATGGGAATCTTTCTAAGGTGACCTAACAAATATTATGCTCATATTTTCGGAGAAAACCACGCAAAACTCCGAGCGGCTATGTCGACGGGCGCGACCAGGGATCGAACCCGGCACTTCACGTTGAATCTACGACATTTTGAAACCGGTAACTCCGCCTACGATGTTTCTTTTGCAATCTGTATGCTACAATATTTCTTAAGAATATATCCAATATACGATTTCTACGATTAATGTGCAATGGATACAAATATTTGATTAGAAAAAGTATAGTTATAAGCTATATTCATTTGTAATGCAAACTTAAATACAGAAAATCCTGTCCTAAAATTATTTACTTTCAACGATAGTCTCTAGAGGAGGAAATTATATTTTACATTACGCCAACAATGACTGTAAAGGGCCTACGCATTGACGCTCTTGAGTTATATTTCACAGAGTTATACCGAGATTTCGGAGTTAATTTGCATAATTTGATATTTATAGTGGTCTAACTTTTCATGCGATAAAACAGGAACTTGAAATTCCTCAGGACCAAAAAAATCTCTTGTGGACCCCCATCCTTTTAAATCTTTAAATTGTGTTTCCTTAGTTTGATTTTTTCATGAATTAATGATCTTCAAAATGTAAAAACTTCTACAAATATTAAAGAACAAACTTCATATTTTTTGAATATTTAATAGAACTTATTTTAAAAAATTTAGGGTTGGATTTTGCAATATATATCTTTTAAAGAAAAAACATTAAAAATAGGCATATAACAAAAATTATATTCTTTTGCAGATTATTACCTAGACATGCACTTTTTAATTTTTGTTTTTTTTTTTTTTTTCCCTCAAAGACAAATAAAAAAAATTCAAAATTCATCCTTAATTCTTTTAAGTGCGTTAAACATTCCAAAAAATATTAAATCTTTTGTTAAATATCTGTAGAAGTTTTAGCATTTTGAAGATAATGAATTCATGAAAAAATACAGATTAAGAAAGCGCAACTTACAGATTTCGAATCTAAAAAATATATTAAAAGCCATAAGAATTGTTGCCTGAATATATATTAGGTTGGCGGAAAACTTCTGTCATATTTTAAATAAAATATATGAAACAGTTTTAATAACGTTTATTTCCATTTTAACCAATAATATAGTACCCATTATTTGTAACCACATGATGCCATCATTCAGGCAGATCCTCCGAGCGTAGAAGTTCTCATCTTTAGAGCCAAAACATTCAGCAACTGCCATAGAAAGAAGCTTCAAAAGAAGTAAATTTTTTTTCTTATAAGATAATTCTAACGCTATCGGATTCGGAATACATAGTAATCCGATAGAGTTATGTCAGAGGAATATTGAGCGTAACTAAGAACTTCCCATCAGTCTGATTGAACGTTTGTTGCGTTACCATTACACTAAGAAGTTCTGCATTGTCTTGATGGAACAGAATTCTTTGCATGTTCGCAAATACAAGGTTCTTTACCTTGATAGCTGCATTCAATTTATCAAGCTAGTTACAATAGGTGTTTGCATTCATGTTTTGCCCCTGTTTATGTAGTTCGTAATATACTGAACCACTTCGATCCCACCACAAACAGAGCATCACCAGATTAAAAGATTCTCACACAGTTTGATGAATTTCTTTCAGTAAAATTGTGTGGAAACCAAATAATCTGCTTCAAGATAAATTCAAGATGTTTGATGTGTTCGTAATCAGTCAAATGGAGGATGCCGAGTTCCTTAGCAATTACGCTAATGGTTACATGTAGGTATAGACTGCTCTTCAGTATAGACTGCAAAATACCATTATGGATGGCCGCCCAGATCGACGATCACTTTTGAGATTGAAATTTCTGGTGCGAAATTTGGCAAACCATCTTTGGCAAGTCTGAACATTTACAACTATCCTAACAAACATGTCATATAAGATTTTATAAGCAACCGATGCGTTGTTTCCTTTCTGGAACTCATATCAAAAGCAATGTCTTAAATGCACTTTATACACTACCACCTTATTCTCTCTGTACTTTACAACTAACTCAGTGAAAAAAAAAAAAACTGTGTTTTTATGAGTTTTTTTTTTTTTTTTTTTTTTTTTTTTTTCGTTATGGCTTCTTTGCATTTTTTGTCGTAATTTTTTTTCATTTGGAAGTAAGGACTTCACTCACTTTATTTTCGTTTTTCTCGGGACGATTATTTATTTATTTTTAATTTACTTATTTTAATTGTATTTTACATTGGTTGCTTGAAAGAGATGTATATGCTTTTGAATTCAAAAATCAGTTTTCAAAAGTGGCTTTTACTGGTAAATAACAAATACATAAATAAGTTGTTATTTTATTCTGTATTCAGTAGAAGAAAGTATTGGATTAGTAAAAATTTTTAACTTCGGGTTTTCGATGGATTTACACGTTTTGAGAGATGTAGACCACGATTTGATCCTTTTTAGAAAATGTCTGTCTGTCCGTCTGTCTGTGTGAGCGTGCGACAAAATTTTGTTGCCACTGTACCTCCGAAACTACTGCACAGAAATTCATACGATTTGATTTATATATAGTTACAGTTTGATTTATACTTCCTGGAGCTCATACCAAAACAATATCTTAAATGCACTTTATACACTACCAACATATTCGCTCTGTATTCCGCAACAAACTCAGCGTTGCTAGATTTTGTGACCTTTGTTTTTTCTTCTAAATTTTACCTAATCACTTCGAAGAGTAATCGTCAATTATGTATATCAAATACCATTTCTCAAAATTATTTGTGACTATTAAATAAATAATCTGGTGTGTCACTAACACGACTTTCTCTTACCCTGAAATTTAATACTATAAATACAGGTTGGAGATTAAGAAGTAAGATAGCGAGTACTGTCATGTAAGCCTTTGTTAAACAATTCAAATTAGGCTTGGAAGAGCTTTATATGATAATTAGTTCTGTGTGAGGGGGGCTACAGCACCCCTCAACCCCCCCCCCCCCTCTTTTCATTAATGCACCTACATTTATATAGAATTTAATTCGGTTATTAAAAAATAATTCCGTTTTTAAAAAAATAACTCATTAAAATTATTATTTAAACAAATTATCTTTTATCATAATGCAGACGATTTCCATATTAGAGAAGTAGTATAACACTAAATATCCAGAACAAAAGTTGAATTTATTTTTAATATTACATCTAAAAAAAATTGTTAAAAATTAAAAAAATCGATAACTTTATTTTAAATTATCGCAGATCGATGGTTCAACCAATCGTTTTAAAGGTATTGGCGAGCTCTTTTGAAAGATACCCATCATGAAAATTTACTCCCCTCGAGGGGGGACTTCCCCCCCCCCCCCCCCCACAGGGGGAGGCGAGGCTCCTACATACACAAAAAAATTTTCCCAGTTGGCTATCTCTATTGCAAAAAATATATATTCGTTTCATTTGGTTTAGTGCAGTCTATAAATGTTAAACTCTACTTACCTGCAATTTCCCCTATAGACAATGTATTTGAATACTTTTGAGTATCCCTGTACACAAACCATTTGCTTCATCTCAATGAAAATCTTACTGTAGTATCCCTATATGATACACATTTGGAATACCGAGTCTGGAATTTCTGCTACTATTTGTTCTTGAGATATGCTGATAACAGTCAGACACACAGACCATTCGCTAAAAACATGATTTTCGTATTCAGAACATGTAAGTATAACAAAAACTCACGTTCGAAAATTTGACCCTAAAACAATACTTTCTCGACCCTATGGGTAAGAGAAAGTAAAAAAGTAGCAAAATCTGGCAACATTAACTAACTAAAGAAGGGTAGTGAAAGTAGTCCTCTTATATCCCCCGAAAGATACGCTAAATAATAAGACCCCACATGACACATTCTACCTGCTTGTCTTATCCTGACGGGTAAAATTACCTACAGGTAATAAAACATAAACTATCACGCCAAACTAATATTTTATTGAACAGACCTAATACAGTTCGAATTTATAAGTATTAAATGAAAATAAAAGCTCATTTCAGAAAATTTTGGAGTGGAAGGCTGATTTTTTTATACCAACTAGGTGAAAAATACCAGAGCCGGGAATCGAACCCGGGCCTTCCGATTTCCCGGCTCTGGTATTTTTCACATAGTTGGTATAAAAAAATCAGCCTTCCACTCCAAAATTTTCTGAAATGAACTTTCATGGTTGATAAATAAATTTCTAAATTAAATGGAAATAAAAGCTTTTATATGAAACCTTCAGTGATACCAAATCAGATGTACCAAGTGTGATGCCGATTAGTCGATTATCACATATTCTGAAAAAAATATTTTTGTATAAATATATATATATGTAACGAACACACTTTTATGACCTCTAAATTGCAACTTAAATTCACATACAGTATGTTCGTTATATTTTTACATTCTCCCTCTTCCCACATATGTATCTTTTGCTAATTACAATTCTTTCGAAACCTTTGATCATGTATTATTCGTTCTTTAACGTAATGCATATCTACAGTAGCATGCTATGACTTTTTCTAATTCGGTTTCTTTTCATCTTGCAAATAAATGCAGTTTGTCGCCATGTATTCATTCTTGTCTCACAATATGCTACATTAATTTTGCTTAAAAACTTCTGCCTTCCCATGGCGAGGGTTGGCTGTTATTGAGGACCGTTTCAATTATAATTATCTGGTAACTTTCTCAAAAGTTGTACGTGTTTATATGAAACATTATTACAACCATTTTTTCTCTACTATTTTGAATTTGGCTTCGATTAGAGCTTTAGCGAAATTAATGAAGAAATCGGAGTGTCACTTCCTCATCATGACTTGACCTGAGAAGTCAACGTTTTGAGCTCCCACTCCAATGTTATTAAAATTCACTCTATTTCTAATTATCCAATAATAACAACTTTATAAAATGATCACTTATATAAGAATAATATATCAGATAAAATGTTTAATAAAAATTTTCGTGATTATCTATAAAATGCCTGGATTACTGATCACTGTGTTATTGTCGGTTCACTTCGCAAGAATTCTAAAGTTGTTTTCAAATTAAAATTCAATAACCAACGGCCATCTACAATCTTCGTTACACCAAGTCCCCTTAAAAACATAAAAAATATAAATGTTAGAATTTAAACAAATCCTATACACATTTATATAAATTTAGCTATTATAAAAGTTGTCGTTGTGTTAATTTGATAGATATAATATTTACAAGCCTTTCATTATTTATCATTACTGTCATTTTATTATCGATATTTAATAAATGAAATTTCCGAAGGTATTTTTCTCTATATAAGACACAAATATATATAAATATACTTTTTTTTTCTTTCAGTTTCAAATAGAATATAAAACCAAGTTTTTCCATGCAGTTGAATAAAAAATTGAAAGAGATTTTGCTGTACTTAACTTGAGAACGTGAGAAAAATGGTTTGCTTCATGAATATAATTCGACTTGATTAAATTAGATTAGATTGTATTTGACTGATTCGGTTGTTTGTGAAAAGCTTGTGAAAATAGTCTGCTCAAAATTTTGTAAAGCAAGATTTCTTTTTTTTTTTTTTTTTTAATCTTAATTTTGACATTTATTTACTTGTATATTTTTCAAAAATAGAACGCAGTTTTGTCGTTGCATTTATACATGCCTCTTGTGTAAATTTTAACGAAATATATGTTGAGTATTCAATGTCGAAAGGTTTTAATTTTTAACAGCTATAAGGAGTGCCACAGAAAAATTGAAACGCGCTTTAATTTTTTATCTGGGAGAAGCAGACAATGTAAATTGGTAAAAAATAAAAATAAATAAAAATAAAAATAAAAATAAAAATAAAATAGGAAAGAAGATTACGCTAGTTCAAAATGAATCAGTCATTTGAGAAACACCTCATGTCCATTTTTGGCCAAAATTGAGTTAGACATATTAAATTGTTGGTGAAGGCTAGACAAATCTAATACATATAAAACATTTCATCTCCACTTAGTAACCATGGTGATGCCGCATTTGAAAATATCCATTCTTTTGAGAAACACCTCATCTCCTGGAAATGTGTTGTTTCTCAAATGACTTTAAAAAAATGTGGCTGGTGGCAGCACTGTTTTTTGTTATTCTGTTTTAATGTGGCTGGTGGCAGCACTGTTTTTTGTTATTCCATTTTAATCCAAACAGCTAGCTGTTGTGCTGTAGTGTTTATTATTGTTGTTTATAGGTTAAAATGAGTTCTAGTAAAAGTGAAAGTAATAATTCCACACGATTAAAACGTAAAAAAGGGAAGCAAGTTGAGTATAAGTGTGAAAAAATAAAGAAGTCCCGTGTTAAGAATGAAGAATATACAAACTGGAAAGGAAATGTAGTGAAACCAAAAGAACATGGATTTGCTTGCAGGTAACTTAACCTAGAATATTTACCATGGGCCTAGAACATCTCACATCCTATAACCTAGGTCATTAACCTAGGAAAATTTATCTGTATAGCTTAAGATTGGATAGCCTAACTGACCGATTCGACAGTATTCTTCACTATTTTCCTATTCGAGGTCATTCGTACCTTCCGTGTGACCGCGACTTTAGTGTAATCAAACGAAAAATTAAAACAACTGACAGGATTTACACAGTAAAACAGTATGCTGAACTTATGTTTCACTCTGCTGCTATTCAGGACAAGTTCCTGGTGGAAACAGTAGAAAGTGAAAAAGTAAAGGATTTTAAATCATGGTGTGGTCAATTTTATAAAAAAAAAAATGTAATATCTACGGAGACTCAAGCAAGGAACATCCCAAAGGAAAACAAAATAAAATTCACCATTTCAACTTTTATGGAGTTTCATTACTATAATAAACATGTAGGCCAAATTAAAGTAAAAAACTTTATTGGTGGACTCAATGAACAAACTTTTGACTTGAAAAAACCGGGAACTGGTTTACCAGAGCTTCCAAAAATCAGTGCCTACCCGCAAAAATATGTACCTATCAATATCAACAAAATCAATGACCATGGTTGGAAAATGTGTATATATTATTTGAAAAATAAAATACTGATTTTTATTAATAATTTGAATTGTTTTACCTTTTATTTCATACCTGATAACATATCGTTTAGTCAGTCATTTGAGAAACAACACATCTCCAACAACGTTTATAATTTTTTTAAATATCAAAATAAAAATAATAAATTTTATTTTGGTAGAATTAGCTTACCAAACCCCTGAAGAAACATATAAAAAAATTCCAAAAATATATGATGGTAAATTATGGATCAGCTGGGTTTTTTTTGATTTCCCGAAAGTTTACTTTTTTGGATATGAGGTGTTTCTCAAATGACCGATTCAAATAAAATAAAATAAAAGACTACACGCGTGTTTTTTTTTTTTTTTTTTTTCTCCTTCTTAGTGCTCTTTAGTTTGGAAATGCAAATCATTTTTTGCATAAGCAAAGTCATGAATAACAGTTAATATGGGATGAAGGGACACATTACGTCTATACAGTTTTTAACTTTTATTTACTTATTTATTTTTTGATTTTTTTTCATTAAAAAAA
Organism: Salticus scenicus; assembly: GCA_963930645.1. Classification (NCBI taxonomy): domain Eukaryota; kingdom Metazoa; phylum Arthropoda; class Arachnida; order Araneae; family Salticidae; genus Salticus; species Salticus scenicus. Next base: position 36,542,349 of record OZ005649.1, read on the forward strand.
AGGAGAACTAAACACTGGAAAAACACAGACGGATTTTCTTCCAGATGGTTGTCAGTAGCCAATAGTGCAGCTCCCGATAAATAAAAAAGAAAAAAAAATCAGATAATCACTTTATTTCAAATTCTTAGTCAAGCTATGCAGTTTGGGTTGCACACTTGTAAAAACTCCCCTTCAGACTGCGTGGCTAAAAGAAACACTCTGCTAGAGATGATTAAAATAATAATTATTATTATTTAATGAATAAAATAAAATAAATAGAAAAAATTCGCAGGAATTTTCTAACGTATCGTACGATTTACAATGGAAATCGATTAATAAATAAATCAATCAATTATTTAATAAATTGACTTTAAAGTGATTTGGCACAAAACTTAAAACATTTATGTACCATTTATTTACTTTTTCATATTTTTACTTTTTTTTTTAACCATATACATGGTGGAGAAAGTACAGTCGGCAGCAAAATTATTGAAGCATACAGTCGGTAACAAAAGTGTCCGAACACTAGCAAAAATTCCTATGTGAAAAAAAGTACACTTCATACGGTTTTGTTAAATAAATCCCTGTCGAATCCTGTTCTTAAACTTACTAAGAACATGATTCTACAAGGATTTATTTAACAAAACCTTATGAAGTGTACTTTTTTTACATAGGAATTTTTGCTAGTGTTCGGCCACTTTTGTTACCGACTGTACATCCACATATTTCTTTTCTTTTCTTTTCTTTTTTTATCGCTAATTTTTATCATCAACTTACTTTTTAATAAATAGCATAAAGATCAAGATCATGACTCGACAAATATTTACTTAACAAACCAATATTAGTGAATAACTTTTAAATATGAATTATTGTTAGCGCTGCAATAATTTCGCTGCCGACTGCATTGTTTTTAAGTTAAGAATTTGAGTTTTTGTTATATTTACAAGTTTTGGGGTGCCCTGAAATGTGAAAATCACGTTTTTAGAGGTTGGTCTCTGCGTGTGTCGGCCTGTGTGTATGTTGTCAATATCTCAAGAAGAATTATCAGGAAGTCCAAACTCGGTATTCTACATCCTGTATGATATAGCAATACTACAATAAACTTTTCGCTGAGATGAAGCAAAGGGTTCATGTACAGGATTATGCAAGGGAATTCAAACACATTACGTCTATGGGCGAAATTTCACGTAAATACAGTGTAATATAGATAGGCTGCCCTACAAAAAAAATGGAATGAACATATTTTTTCACATGCATAAATGCATGTTTTGTGTAGGTTGTGCCATGGAAATCATTCATCATTCGTTTACAGGGCTACCCAAAGTTTTTGGATATATTATGGCGATACTTGGAAATTACTGGAAGTGTATTTCATTTTGTGTTAGGTTTTTTTCATATAAAACTAAATTTAAAGTAACAATATTATGTACATGCAGTTTATGGACAATATACAGTGCTTAAAAATAAGTGGAGACACCTAATGCTGGAATATTAAAGAAATAGTAAAAGAAAACATTAACTTGCCTTTCTGGACCAGCTTTTGGACCCTGCTTGCCTAGCAAGCTTTGGAATTTTAACTTTTCATTTCTTTTCTTTTTATCATGTTTAAATTAATTGTCCTTAATACTGAGGAAGGGACTTAAGAAGTTCCGAAATGGCCATAATATATATATATATATATATATATATATATATATTATTTCTTTCATTTGTGCTTTTTAACATTGTTTTTACTTTTTATTTAATATACAAGGCTACCCAAAATTAAGTTAAACGCTCTTCTTTATTGAATGTAATTGATGGAAATGCTTTGCTACGTTTTACTATGTTGACAAACACGGCTCAGGTAGGAAAATTAATTTTTCATACTCATACTCTAAACAAAGTATTTATTGAAGTTCTATTTTCAACTCTGGTTTTTTGTATAACATCACATTTTGAATACGAAAGTCCGATTTTTAACGGTTAACATACTTGTATATATGTTATCAGCATAACTTAAAAAAAAAAAAATAACTGCAGTAAATTAAAATTTGGTATTTTGAACTTCATATTAAGCTTTCACTTCAAAATTTTCATTAAAATTGGCAAGTTTAAAAGGAAATTAATAACAGCCTTGACTCAAATAATAATAATAATAATAAATAAATAAATAAAAGTAGGCACTAAAATTGAACAGAGAGTTGAGGTTAACGGTAGCCCCCCCCCCCCCCTCACAAAGAATTATATGTCAAATAAAACTATTCCTAAACCTATTTTAGGTTACTTTTAAAGTAGATTGATCTTTATTAACTTACCTTATTGATCTTAATCTGAAATCTATCTTTATAGCGTTGAAATGTAGGGTAAGAGAAAGTCGCGTGAGTGACACACCAGATTATTTATTACATTAAATTTAAATGCATTACAAAACGTTTTTTCAAAAATAATAAACCGATTGCGGTAGAATGCTGCCCACTATAATACTAAGAGAATTATTCTCCCAAAATATTTTAAGTATAATTTTATAAAAAGCAATATGCAACAAATGTTTTTCAGAGGCTAATGTAAGACCTTGGATATTGAATATAGCAGGTGCATAGTCACCTGAATACAATCAACCAATCGACTTTTATTAAGAGTGTAATATATCTGTGTGTAGATACTTGAGCATAGAAATTCTCACTTATGAACTTTTACTCTTTAATTAATTAATATAACGCCAAATATGAATATGAATATGAATATGAATATGAATATGAATATATACAATGCGATTTTATAAACATATAAGCACACGTGTGCTCATGTTATAATAAAATAATAAAATAAAAGGATCAATTCTTTTACTCGGGTGCGCCGATTGCATCCTACTTCGCAGACCGAAGGCCAAAACACCACTCACCGCCAAAACATTTTCTACCGTTCACGGCGGCCTGGAAGGTTGGTCGGTTGAATAAAAATGAGCCGGGGAGTGGTTGGTTGCATGACAAAGAGATTAAACCACACATCGCATCTCGGCAAGAAAAGTGACACAACTCAAAAATGCAGTATCTGAGAAAAATCCCTTTAAAAACTAGTATGTTCTAACCAACAAAGCTTCTTCTCCTTAAAACCACTTTTTTCTTTTCTTTTCTTTTGTTTTATGCAAAAGGTCCATAACCTTAAATTAGCACAGATCGATGGTTCCATCATTCGTTTTAAAGGTTTTGACGAATTATTTTTCTTTTAAGAGATACCCAAACCCATATTGTAAATTTGCCTCCCTCAGGAGGGAAGCGTTGCTCCTACGTGTCCAGAAATTCTCATTGAGTACATTTAAAGGAAATTTTGCCCTGTACTGCTATGTTAAAAATTTAGAAAAAGCAGGATGGCAACGTCCCCTGTTGGATGATTTTCATCAAAAGCTGATAAGCGCTAATTTAGGTCAAGGTGTATCTACATATCAATTTGTATGAAATTCTGTGCATTACTTCCTGAGATACCATCTCCACAAAAGTTTTGTCCCACACACACACAGACAGACAGACAGCTGTCTTCTAAAAATTGTCAAATCGGGTTCTAGATACGTCTAAATCCGTCAAAAATCTGTAGGCGAAAGTTTTTACGAGACCAATACTTTTTCTACTCAATATAGAAAAAAGGAATAACAATAAAGCATTGACTAGTATTCACATAAAACTCTCACAATTACCTCTCTGGTGGATAATTTTCGAGATAGAGATGTGACACTTTTCGTGTACGTTGAGGCACTTCATACACGCTTTTTAATCATATAAATTCAAAATCGCTATTTTTTTTACTCGTGTTTCTTTTCTTATCAGGGTGTGATAGACTCGCATGTGCGATTACTCGAGATAAAGTGTACAAAGCGGAATATTTGCATGCCATATGTCGAATATTCGTGAACAAGAGTCGATAAACAAGTAAGTACTTACAGTCAGCAGCAAAATTATTCGAGCACTAGCAATAATTCCTATGTAAAAAAAAGTACGTTTAATACTGTTTTGTTAAATAAATCCTTGTCGAATCCCGTTCTTAGACCGTCTAAGAACATAACTCGACAAGTATTTGTTTAACAAAGCAGTATAAAGTGTACTTTTTTTCATATATATAGGAATTATAGCTATCGCTCGAATAATTTTGCTGCCGACTGTAATGCTGGCTTCATCTTAAATTCTACTAGTACCATAGGAGCGAAAAGACTACGACCATTAACCTTGCTGGAAAACAAGATAATAAAATAAAACCAAGCTTCATTTTCTCCTTGTAAAGAGCTGATGTTCTTCTTGCCAATAAAAGAAACAAAACAAAACGCTTATTAATTTCACATCTCGTGACTACTTGTCAAATTTTGATAACCCTTTCATACGATATGCATGAGACGTAACTTTCTCGGGCACTAAACACTCGCCAAAAAAAGTAAAGAAATAAAAAACACCGCAAGAATGCAATAAATATGAAACAGAACAATATAAAATTCCCATTTCTTTAAATCTAAATATACGACCTGCTACTGGCAACGGAAACTAGAAGCATAGAACATGATATTAACTGATTTTTATCAATGTTCAAGAAGATTGAAAATTCGTATAACCACTTCGCTCAAACGCTTGGGTGAATCCGTGATCGCCTCACTTAACTTCAATTGCCGAACCTCGCAGAAATATATATTTTACACGAAACGATGCTACTTTCCAAATAGATTTTTTTTGCCGTTTATTTCTTTTCCCTCGTTATTTGGAAAATATTGCAGAATGGCAATTTGCTTGGGTTAAAATTCTAAGGGTAATTGGTTCTAGAAATGTTTGGTATTTGCATGGGATCACAAGCATTAATAAAATATAGCTGAATATAACTGCATACGAATTTGCAAATTATACAACTGGAATTATCGCAAATAATACTGTACAACAAATCAACTTTTTTTTTTTTTTTTTCCAATCCTTTACATGAAACTATGTGATTATAAATAATCTCTAAAAAAAGAGAGTTAAATTGAACACGTGTCATTTGTATATAAACAAAAGGTGCTTGAATCATATATCAAAACAAAAGTAGTCCATCACGTACCGTTTTTGTAGGGTAAACACGTCTCATACAGTCGGCAGCAAAAGTATCCAAGCATTAGCCAATAATTCCGATATCAAAAAGTACACTTAACACTGTTTAGTAAAATAAATCCTTGTCGAATCATGTTCTTAGACTGACTAAGAACAAAAGTGTCGAACTCGACAAGGATTTATTTAACAAAGCAGTATTAAGTGTACTTAGACAGGGATTATTGCAAGTGATCGGATACTTTTGCTGCCGACTGTATGTATGCAAATTGGTTACAGAGAAACGCAACAGAGGCTTGATTATAGAAAACACAAACACGTTTTTTTTTTTTTTCTTTTTTTTTTTTTTGCCGTTTTTTCTTGTAGGCATCTGTTGGTGTGTCCCTGATAACAGACTAGCAATATTCAGCTGGTATACTACTTCCAACATCTTCCACTGAAACGTTTTACAAACATATAGAGGTGTCCTGGTGAAATCTTTTCCCACTCTCATCACTAATTGCACCAAGGTTTTGAAGATAGAAGTCCAGATGTGAGTCCAAAAGTGTCATTTTAATGACATTTGTGGATTTTTGGAGTTTGTATATTGTAACCGATAATATGGATTTTCGGGAAAATGGTGCATGGTATAAACAAAAAATAATTACAGATTCGTTATTTTCAGCCAAAAATATATAAGAAATTCGTATTTTATTCTAAAGGACATTTTGCCTGTTGTAAAGTGTAATTTATCACGAGTCTACGTTGTGGCCAAACAAAAATTCTCTTCTATATTATTCTATATAACAGCGGGACTTACCGGTTAACATACGCGAGAATATGTTAATAAAGTTTATAAGTATACAGTTTAGTGCAGTTTTAACCAGTACTTATAATTTGCCAATATATTAACACTCCATCATTTCGATACCTTCTCTACATTTCTTGGTACTTACGTATTATCGCAACCAGGCCAAAATTCGCATAAATCGCCAAATTTGGTGACCCTACTTACGGCAACCCTACGTGTTATACGTGGTTTTTCGTAAAGAAATTATTTTGCTTACTGGTTAGATTGAATGCCGTGAAATACTTTAACTAATACTAATAACTTAACTAATAATAATAATAATAATAATAATAATAACTTATAATAATAATAATATACTTATAATAATAATAATAATAATAATAACTTAATAATAATAACTAATAATAATAATAACTTAATAATAATAACTAATAATAATAATAACTTAATTAATACTAATAACTTAACTTTCTTACTCAAACTTACAAATCGCGCCAACCTGGTTGAGATAATACGTAAGAACCCATTTCTTTGATATCTTGATAAAATAGCTGTCCTGGTTTTTCACTCACATCATCTAGATTTTCCTGAAAATAACTTAGATAGGAGTCAAATGAAGATGTAAACTCGAAAAATCCCACTTTTTGTCAAAACTGTATGTGATGGAACTTTTTGAATATTTTTTCCTTCATCTGCATCTAAAAATACATCCGAAAAGCACATCACCTTGAAGGGAAAAATTTCATCACAGACCTGTGTAATAAATGCTCAGGTACAGCCATAAGAAAAATCGCAGAAGATGCATATAGTAGAGACACCTTATGGCCGATATACACTTAAATTAACTCAGCATTCTTGTTTATAAATGACCATCTCACATATCAAGTTCGGTTCATTTATATGTTAAATAAGATGAGATATAGCCTTCCCCTACACTGGATGGATGGTTGGGTTTTACGTCGCACTAGTGCTGAGCCGATGGGCAATTGGCGACGGTCTGGGACACACCCCTAGAGGTGGTCCGGAGACATGCCATCACAATTTTGATCCTCCACGGAAGGGATGGCTCTCCCGCTTCGGTGACCCCCAGAGGTAGAATTTTTGATGGGAACATGGAGGACATTGCGGCCACGGCAGATTTTACGTGCACCAGCCACCATTAGTGTACACGACGGTCTTTGGCCGGCTCGAGTACCGAACCCGCAATCTTCCAATTACGAGACCGGCGCTCTACCAACTGGGCTACCGCGGCCCCTTCCCCTACACTGAAAAAACTACAATTTATTAACGCCACCTGGTATGTGATATATTTAACTTGCGTAGTTTTTCATAATGGCTTACTCAGATACTATGTGAAATTTTACTCTATAAAAACTGAGATATAGTCGTCTGTTAAATGTTGGAACTCGCAGCGTAGAAGCACTAGCTATTAAGAGATTTGCGCCAAAAATTGATAGACACCAATTTATTTGAGATGCAACTAAATATAATTTTTTATGAAAGTCTGTGCATTAGCTTTTGAGCCATAAATGCTACAAAATAGAAGGACATACAGATACAGGGAAAAGGTGGGATATTTAGAGAAAAGTCCCACTCTTATTATTTAATCAGTTGTAGCCTTCTACAAAAGCTTAATAGGACAAAACATTTTTGAAAAATTGTTTATCTTAAAAAGATCTTACCACCGAACCAACAAAAGACCTTCTCCTTAACATTTAAAATTTCAAAGTTAGTTCCTCCTTCGCCCCTAGTTCCCTTTATTATTATTTTTTTTCTTTCTTTCTTTCTTTTTTTCCCCCTTTCACAAATTCCAACGCTTTTCTAAAAGGTACGAGAGTTAGAGAGCAAGAATTTTTAGAACCCTGTATACGAGCATCACTACCTAGTACTGTGATTTTCAAGCGTAATTAATCAAGAAATTCTCTATTGTACGTACGTTTATGTACGTGCAAGCAGACGTGCATACCTTAATATCAATGGGACAAAATCTCGCGGGACAAAATATCGCGAGGACAAAATATCGCCGACGTAAATGAATACAAAGCAAAAATGAGGTGGTAATTATTAGTAATGTTGTATAAAATTTCATGACAACACATACCTTAGTCAGAGCTCTGACATTCTGACAAACCTACAACAAAAAATTTTATAAATTTTACTTTAAATAATTTAAAGACTATATTTATTAACTTTTGTCAAGATTAGTCATAATGAATTCAATCGTGCTTATCAATTTTTAAATTTTTAATTCAAGTTTGTGAACAGTGTTCAGCTTTAATATCAGCAGTGGCGTACAAGATTTTTAAAATGTATTTTGAATAGGGAAAAACAAAAGATAAAATAACTTAAAAATAAACACAGATAAAATAATGATACTCAAAATGATTTATTTAATTATTTATTTACTTATTTTAATTAATTAATTAATATTTATAAGGCCCTGTGGTCCGAGCCAGAGATCACACGTGACACAAAATCAAATTTTCAATTAGATCATACAATTTTTTTGACGCGATATTTTGTCCGGCGAGATTTTGTCCCGCGATATTATGTCCGGATCCCGTTTTATTTTATTTTTCTGATGTTGCGCTCAAAATTAATGTAAAAAATTTTTAATATACTCATTCTCAGTAAAAAAAAAAAAAAAAAAAAAAAAAAAAAATCTCGTATAATTTATCTTTTTAAAAATAAATCATCTCACGATTTACCGCCTAACACATGATAAAATATTTCAAGATAACATGTGCTGTGATTTAACGTCACATACTTTGTTAAATATGATATAAGATGATGCAGCCAATAAAAACGTCTCATTTAATACGTAACAAAATATTTTCTCACGTCAGTTGAGTAAGAATTATAAGACACAAACGAGAAGAGTATTTTCTCCGCTTAATTGCATGAAATCTCTTCATTGGCATTAGGAAAAACGTGAAATATGTAGTGTTTTTATGAAATGTAATAACAAAGTCCATTTTATACAATAGTATAGGGTAGATTGCGGGAAGATCGCGTAGATTTTTGTTTAAAATTTTTGTAAAATTCACTGTTACTTACATTTGCTATTTATTGATATCTTGTGAAAATTTATACTTTTGAGTACATGTTAAAAATATATCTGACTTCAAAAACATTAGTTATAAAAACTTTGAAATAAAAGTGTTCTTGAATGCTTTCATTTTGACATCTTACCCCAAGCTGTTTATGGATGAGATGGATTATGTAATTTCAATGTAAAATATGCATTTTATATCGTTACAAAGAAAAATGAATTAAGTACATATTTCGCACTTTATAGCTTTAAAATGAAATATTAGAAGTTTTTTTTTTTTTTTTTTTTTTTTTTAAGAGTGATTTTTTTTTTTTTTTAAACAAAAGCAAATTTAACTTTTGTGAACTTCTTGAATTGGAAAATGTAATTTAAAAAAAAAAATTATAAGGTAATGAGTGCTTTATCCCCATTGATTATTGTGAGTTTCGGCTGTCTGCGATAGTAGGCGACGCACGGACAGACAAACCGCAGTCATAAACATTTTTCAACTTTGTTGGAAAGTGTTAAAAATGACTACTAATTTAACGGTTGTGAGTTTTTTGTATGTAAAAACGGAGTTTTAAAAAAATACAAATTAACCAAGCAAAGTCCATTGATGCAAACTAGTTTTTTTTTAACTGTTTTAATCATTACATTCAAAAGTTTTAAACTCTTTGACAATCTAGCTTGAATATATTCTCATCATAAGAATGTGACAATAATACCTAATGCAAAATTACCTACGGATAATTCCACAAAATATATCACAGTTCAAAATATGGAATAAACATTTATTTATTTATTTATTTAAATAACATTGTCTAATCTATAAATTTAAAAAGAGTTGTCTGTTAACATTTATATTTCAATATTGATATTATGTATTAAAGAAGGAGGGAGGAAATAACCTATATTTAAACGAGTTCCGGAGAAAACCATGGAAAACTCCGAATTGCTAGTCTGACAAGCATGATTTGACGGGGGTCCTCCTCCTCTCTCCGCCATTCCCCGTCATCTCCCGTCTACTAGCTTTGAAGGTAGAACCTCTAAACCATGGCCATAAAAAATGATAAAGAACAGATTTGTCAAAATTATATTTGAAAAATATGAATACATATTAAAATATAAAAAAAATTTAAAAAGTCAAAAAGGTTTAAATTTTGCATTTGAAAAGAACTTGGCAGAAACAGAATTTTAAAGTCCAGTAGTATTTGCTGATTGTTTGGTGCTGCCATCTGTCAATTAACCAACTAAACTAATATCTAAATGTAAAAATTGTTTTGGTGCTGCCATCTATCAGTTAGTATATAAACTAACCTCAATATAAACAGGATAAAATAAATCACTCTCTCATCCCTTGAATGATGTCGTGGGATAATCGGTGGGTGTAGGTGTTAAGTCTAATTGACTAATGGAGGGTCGCAAGCCTGAATGAAGTGTACTCTGTGGAGTTCTTTCTAAGAAATCCTAGCCCGTATTTATGCGATTTTCGCATTCTTCCTTCCCCAGCATGTGAATGCACTACTGTACAGCAATTTAAAGACGCCATGGACGGCATTCCACCCAGATTAAAGCCCCAAGCACAGACAATTGACCATAATTTATACAATCTACCCCACTTTCTCATGCTATTTTTTATATTTATTTTATTTTTAGCACGTACATAACCAGAGGCTAATACAAGCAAAAATTGGTACCCTTTTGCTGCCCCTTCACAAAATTAAAATCTATTAAATAGGTCATTTCAAAAGATTCAAAGCTATTAAATGGGCCTTTCACAAAATTAAAATCTGTAAAATGGGTTCCTTCACAAAATTCAACTCCATAAAAACCAGCCTTTTCGGAAAATTTTGTGTTATTAAAATGATCTTTTTACAAATTTTTTTGTATGTTTCAGTGCTGTTCCAAATGTTTATCTATGCGTAATTCAATCATACACTATTAATTTGATACTAAACATTATATAAAGTGACTTCTGAAAAGAAAGGTTTTACACGATAATGTTTTCACAAAAATATTTTGTTTTTCATTAAAATGGGCCCCAAAAATAAAAACCAGTATCAACTTCTAATGACTTAGCTCTTTTACAAAACGTTTTCCTCCTCATTAGTGAATAGAACATTCTGGTTTTTTGGCTTCTGAATATGAATACAATAAAAAATTAAAGTTTGAAAATACTTTTTAATAATGTCCAGCTGCCTAGAGGATCTGCTCCCAAAGCTGGAAAATCGGAGGTGCCGGGTTCAAACCCAGGTCCCATTCGACAGCCTAGCCATTTAGTGTTTTCTATAGTTTTCTCTGAAACTCTCATTAAAATGGGCTAGTTCCCCTCAGCAGACCATGGAGAACACTCAACACAGGTCAAGGATCCTTGAGTTGTCAATCAACCTTAACAATTACAATACAACACAATATGTTTACACATATTGTGTTCAGTAGAATGTAAAGAAGTTAAACTATACCGACAAGAAATTTTGACCATAGACTATATATAGCCCAAAGCCTATACATAGTATTTGAATACTTTATATGTATCTGTATATAAATCATTTCTACAATCTTATTAAAAAATTTCAAGTAACATCCCTATGTCACAGATTTAAAATAACAAATGGGCTTTCTGTGGCTATTTGTTTTTAACTTATGCTAATAACAGATTTATGGATAAGCATACACACACATACACATACACGCAGAGAAAGCAAGGAACAAACATACAGACCAACTATTAAAAAACTTATACAGTTGAACTCTGTTATAGTGATATAGTGAAATATCTGCGTATTTAATAAAAAGTTGACTACAACAAGTGGTTTACTCTACCTAAACATGTTAAAGTATTGTATATTTCATAGAAATGGATAATAATTAAAGAAAAACAAATTGCTACGATAATCACAATTTATTAATAAATTACTAATAATTTACATAGACAATTAATTAAAAATTAGAACAGAATAATTTTAAGTAGTACGCGCTTATTTTATTTTTACATCCTATGAAAATGTACTGTTATTTTTAATTAAATACATTTTGATTTTAAGTAAATCTGGTTAATTTTCTTATTGACGTTTACCAAAGAGTCCTTAGATTTTTTTTTTTTTTTTTTTACTACAATTTCCATAGAAAAAAAATGTATTCAAAACATTTCACTTTCTTCTTCTGAGAGTAAGAAAACTACTTCACCATGATAATTCTTTTGCTTTATGGATGCAATGTCAACTCAAAATGCTCAATTTCGTTTTTAATAAAAAAATTTAACCGTGCTTTGATGCCACCTATGAATTTATTGTGAAAGTGAAAGAGTGTTGTCTTTGAGAATTTATACATAACTAGCAGGCTTTGCCCGCTTCGCTGGACATTAAACTTAAATGAGTTGTCAAAATCCCACATCTTTATTAATAACCCAAGTTCTCGCTGTGATTGGTAGAGGTTTTCTCGCTCGCAAAGTGAGGAGTCTAGGTCTCCACTGTCTTCGGCACAACTTACCCACTTCTTACTTCCCCTTCCTCAGCGGGTGAGTTCGAAGTCTTGCAAAATCACACTAATGTATATAATGCGTACACTTAATCAATATACAGTCTGGGTCCCCACTGCCTTAGGCACAACTTACCCACTTGTTACTTCCCCTTCCTCAGTGGGTGAGTTCGAAGTTTTGCAAAATCCCACTAATGTACATAATGCGTACACTTAATCAATATCCGCACACCAAAATTCGCCATTCTAAGATAATTCAAAGCGAATTCTAACGGAAAAACATGTTTTACACGTTTATTGGGAACGACTTCAGTATAAACCCACAACGATATTTGGCGATTTTTTTGTTGGCGATTATGGCTAAATCATAAATCTAAAAATCATATATGATAAATGATAAAATTATAATCTAAATCATAAATCCAAAATAAGCAAAATATTAGGCTGCCATATTATATCGCAAACAGTCCAGAACGACATCGTTATCCTTCAAAACAACGCCAAAGAAAAATCGCCAAATTCAGCTGTGGGGTTATACTGAAGTTATACCGTTTATTGCCCTCCGACTCCGAGAAGGGGGGGGGAGATTTCGAATTTCGTGAAATCCAGTTACAATAAGTGCCGGATGCAAACAAACAATTTATGCACCAAATTTCGTGACCACAGAAGTCTTTAATAGAAAATATAAATAAATAAGTACAAAATGCACAGCTTTAGTATGGGAACCCTTTGGTGACTTTAAATATTTTAAGCCATTTTTGCGATGAACTGAATTGGCTATCTCAATTGTGCAATCAAAGATCTTGGCGAGAAACGTCCGAGCTACTTCGGTTCCGAATTTCAAATTTTGCCAAAGGGATCCAATACTAAAGCTGTTCCATATCGAATCTAGGTTGAAAACGGAAAAAGGGTAAAATAAATAAGAAATATCAGACCTATATTTATAAATTTGCTACCAAATGAAAGAGGCGATTTTTCTGAATCCAGGGGTGCAAACAGTTTTTCGATGCGACAATTAGATATTAAAAAAATAACTAAAGTATGAAATTTAAGTGGCAACGGAAAAACGGAAAGAGGGGAAAATAAATTAGAAGTATCAGACCTATCGTTACAAATTCAGTACCAAATTAAAGAGGTGATTTTTCTGAATCCTGGGGTGTAAACAGTTTTTCGATACGACAATTAGATGTTTTAAAATTAACTAAAGTATGAAACTCAGATGGCAAAACTTCATTTAAATCTTTTCATAATTTGTAGTGCGAATCACGCGAATGAAAAAAGTCTTTATCTTAAAAATTTATTTTTGCATTTTATTTTTCCATTCAAAGCGTTTTAGTGAAAAAATATTTATGGCGCATGCGCAGGCGTTTTTTACACACAATTTAAACACTAATCATAATTTTGAAAATTTCTATAGATATAATTTCAAGTTGGGTGAAGACCTAACTTTCTGCCAAGCGCCGTTGAATCCCGTCCAGCAGTTCTCGAGTGATGCCCGGACAAACGTGTTTTAGTCTTTTACCCCCTAGGGGGGAACGGGGGGGAATTTCCAAAAAGTTGATAGATATAATTTTAAGTTGGGTGAAGACCTAAATTCCTGCCAAGCGTCGTTGAATTCCGTCCAGCCGTTCTCGAGTGATGCCCGGACAAACGTGTTTTAGTCTTTTACCCCCTAGGGGGGAACGGGGGGGAATTTCCAAAAAGTTGATAGATATAATTTTAAGTTGGGTGAAGACCTAAATTCCTGCCAAGCGTCGTTGAATTCCGTCCAGCCGTTCTCGAGTGATGCCCGGACAAACGTGTTTTAGTCTTTTACCCCCTAGGGGGGGAACGGGGAGGAATTTCCGAAAAGTTGATAGATATAATTTTAAGTTGGGTGAAGACCTAAATTCCTGCCAAGCGCCGTTGAATTCCGTCCAGCCTTTCTCAAGTGATGCCCGGACAAAAAAAGCGACATTCGGACACGATGACATACACACAGACACACACACACACACACACACACGGGCAAAATTTTCTGAAGTCATTTTCGGCTTTCATGGGGTGTAAAACGTGAAGATATCGCAAAATTTTTCGATTCCGACAAATTTACAGACAAAACTCTGATTTTATTAATATAGATTTTACTTTTGAAAGGGGGAAAAAAATCTGCAGAAAGGATATTTTAGATGACTACACACAGACATTCATTTTACCATCAGTTCATTACTAAATGTTTAAAATAACATTAGTTAAGTAAATGTTCAGTTGGGACTGCTGAAAAAGTTCGTTATAACCGAGAGTTCACTATAGCAAGGTTGGACTGTATTTGGATTCAGGTTACCTCAAAATGTGTAATTGTAGCAAAAATTCAATTTTGAAAATTTGTCCCCAACACAATACTTTTTCTATCAAATATGGGTAAGAGAAAGTAAAAATGCACCCCCCCCCCCCCAAGTCCTGTAGATCGCTTCATCGCGGCGGGGGGGGGGGGATGTTCCTGGGTGGAATGGGCGATGTACGTCTGGAGCGCATGCTTTGCCCATGGGGTGCATGCTCTGTGTGCAGAGCGTATCTCCTGGCATGGTCACCCATGGCGTGAAGCCATTACAATAAGCTCAGCTCAGATCTGCAGGTGAAAAATTTTGGCATCATGGATTGTACTAATAAGTTTTCTGATACTGACTCCCGCCGCGCAGTATAAAAAGGGTGCGTTCAGGACTTAGGCAGAGGGTCCTGTTCGAAAAATTCGTTACAGTCTCCGGCATCTGGTTTACCCTCGGGTGTAACTAGTGTAAATGATACCACAACTAGTGGTTTACCTTCGGGCGTAACTAGTACCATGGTTTCAGCTTGGACTAAGCACAAGGTTCAAGATGCTGACTCCTGTTTGGTCAGTCTTCTTGTGGAGGGGCCGTCGTTACAGTCTCCGGCATCTGGTTTACAACTCGAATATAACTAGTGTAAATGATACCATAACTACTGGTTTACCTTCGAGTGTAACTAGTGCCATGGTTTCAGCTTCGACTAAACACAAGGTTCAGGATGCTGACTCCTGTTTGGTCGATCTTCTTGTGGAGGGGCTGGCTCCATCCAGGAACCCACGGATGAGGGATTCCCTTGCATTCAGATACTAACTAAAATCCAGAAGAAGAACCTGAAGAAAAGGAAGGAGAGACAATTGTCTCGTTCAGCTGCTGGTGGTAGCGGAGGTGGTACTAAAAGGCCTCACCCTGCTGGTTCTACACTATCCCCTACTGTACAGGTGACACAGAAGAAGTTAAAGAAGGATGTCCAAACTCGGAGGGAGGTTCAAACTGGGAAGGTTGTCCAAATTCGGAAGGACGTCAAACCTTGTGAGAGCATACAACCTGGGAAGGATGGCCAACCTTGCTCCTATGCTCATGCTGTCAAGACGACCAGAAAAGCTATTTTTAAGAGGAATTCTCCTTCTGAAAAGTTGTATTTGGATGATTTTGGCAGTATTCAGCGTGAGATTTTGGTGCTTATTGACTCTATTCCTTCTGGAGACAGTCTGCCTCAAATTCTCGTCAATAACTTGGTCAATGGAGCTTTGATTCTGCAATGTGGTAATGTGGCTACTTTGAAATGGATCAAGTGCAACTTTGACAAGAAGGCTTCGGGTGATTTGGTACTCAAGGTTCTGAATGTGGATGAGTTGCCCAAGCCTGTTAAGGTCGCTTTCAAGACCAGAGATAAGTTCTCAGACCCTAGTTTATTTCTGAGACGTTTTCAGCGTTTCAAATCCGGGCTGAAATCTGCGGATGAGTGGCGGGTCTTGCAGTTCTATGCAGGACCGAGCTCTGCTAGGTGGATTTTTGAGGTTGATTCTAAGGATGTCGAGGTAATGCGCAAGGCTGGTTACTGTGCACTAACTGGTCTGGATAGTGGAGTATTTAAGATTCTTAAAGATCCAAACAAAAGATAACCTATGAAGGCAGTGTCTACTGTTTCTGTGGTGACGTCTGATGCCTTATTTGCCTCGGACTCTGTTGTACCCCATGTTCACATGGATCTCCCTTTTTCTGAGGTATCTTCTGATGTTGAAGTGTTGCCTTCCCCATCGGCTTCCGCTTCCTCTCGGGTAAGTTCCTTGGGTACTGCTCTGGGTTTGTCTGATCTTACATTGGATTCTGAGTCAGAGGGCTTAATGCGACCTGACTCACCTCAGTCTGTGTGTGAGATTGATAAGGCTTTGGAGATTTTACAGAAGGACTCTCCTGAGATGGGCCATGATGATGGGTAACACCGCCTGGCCTTTTTACACATTTTTCTCCTACTATGTATCAGATTAAAGTTGGACAGTTGAATCTCCATCACAGCAAGGCTGCTTCTGCCATTCTCTCTGAGAGGTTGACTGATGGAGAATCCGATATTGCTCTTATTCAGGAGCCTTGGACCCGTGATGGTAAAGTGATTGGTCTTAGCACTAAAGGTTTCAATATTTTCTATGACACATTCTGTGATACGCCCAGAGCTTGCATTATTGCTAGGTCCAAACTTAATGCCCTTAACCTTGTCAATTTCCTGAATAAGGATCTGGTTGCAGTTAAGGTTAAACAGAAAGACAGGGTTACTAATGCTGATTTTGTCTTTGTTTCTGCCTATCTTCCTTATGAGGAGATAGACCCTTTGACTGATTTGGCTAAGGCTATTTTCAGTTATTGTTGTTCAGGTTTTAGGCTCATCTATGACTGTGATGCAAATACTCACCACACGGTGTGGGAAAGTAATGATTGCAAAGAGCGTGGGGATGTGCTGATGGATCACATTTTGTTTTACAAATTGTATATCCTTAACAGAGGCAATGAACCTACTTTTATTGCTGTTAATAGAAGAGAGGTTATTTATTTGACTATGTGTAACTTTTTATGTTTAGAGTTCATTTCTGATTGGAAGGTTTCTGATGCAGTTACTGTTTTCTAAACAGCAATTTAATGTGTATTATACAAATTAGCTTATTTTTGTAAAATTAATGCACTGCAGGCCTGAGATTGTGAAATAATTCTATAAAAAAGACAAGCCTCACATTATGTATCTCTGAAACAATATTTAAAAATATATATAATAATACATTTTAGATTGATTCGAGTGTACGGCTGATTTTTATAACAAGTATGTGAAAAATGTCAGAGCTGGGAATCGAATCCGGGCTAAATGAATTTGCATGGCTGATGAAATTATGAACAGAAATTTCTAAATTGAAATACCTGGTCCATGAAGTTGCACCACATTTAATTTTCTCACCTGTTATATCTGCATTTGTAAACACTGTGACCTTGCCAACAGTTATTATGTGAGAAATGCCGAGTCGGTTATCAGCCAGGGTGGCTCAGTGGAAGAGCATCCGCACATTAAGTGGAGGGCCTGGGTTCGATTCCTGGCTCTGGCATTTTTCACATAGTTGGATAAAAATCAACCTTATGCTCCAATCTATTTAAAATGAATTTTCATAGTTGATAAATTTATGAGCAGAAATTTCTAAAAAAAAATTACATCTTTGTATTTAATTCTATATTTGGATGCTGGTATACATAAACGCCAATTCTGTTTGCTACATCGATTGCTCAAGACAAAATTTATACGAATTAATCACAAATATATAAAATCATTTTTTTTTATAAAATGGCGTAAAGGTGAGGCTTACATTACAAATTAGGAATATATCTGACATGGATATGTTGTCTTTTTCAATAAATATTAAATAACTTTTCCTAGTTTCTCACCTCTAATTTTTTGTTTTAACATTGTTGTCCATATTTTTGAATATTGTAGGATTAGTACACAAGTTAAATGTAATATTTCAGAAAATGAGGTAAGGTGAGGCTTACTGTTTCAAACTGTATTATATGATAATAAAGTAAGTTTTTTTTTTTTTTTTTTTTTTTTTTTTTTTAATGTTTAATAAATTTTATAAGTTTTTTTTTTTTTCTTTTTTTTTTTTTTTTGCCGTGAATTTTCTGTTCCATATTTTTGTATTTGGTTACTGCACAATTGGTAAGCCTCAAGTTATATAAATTTTATTGCATAAAGTTACATAATAAAATATTTAATTTCTATTAAATACTTTTTGTATTAAAACAAACCTTGGGCATTCATTGTTTTAAAGTTCTTTCGCATATCAAAATTATTATTAAAAGAAAAGTTGCAAGTTTTTGCATTTGAATATTGTAGGATTCATACACAAGTTAAATGTAATATTTCAGAAAATGCAGTAAGTGGGTCTTACTGTTTCAAACTGCATTATACGATATATTTTTTTTTTTTTTTTTTTTTTTTATGTTTAATAAATTTTATAAGTCTTTTTTGCCATGAATTTTCTGTTCCATATTTTTGTATTTGATTATTGTACAATTGTTAAGCATCAATTTATTTAAATTTTATTGCATAAAGTTACATAATAAAATATTTAATTTCTATTAAATACTTTTTGTATTAAATCAAACGCTGGGCATTTATTGTTTTAAAGTTCTTTAGCATACCAAAAACTATTATCAAAAGAAAAGTTGTCAATTAATTACAATCATGGTGTAAAATTCCTATTTATTATGGAAAACTACTTAAAAACGAAGTACTAATATATGTATATAATAACAGGAGACTTGGCGTTGGACTATTAAAACACGAATAAACTACTAAAAACGCCAAAGAGAAATATTGAAAATGCATACAGCTGCTTCGGTAGCCTTAAGCGTACCGTCTTCAGTGCAAAAAGGATTCTGAATCTGGAGAAGTGCTCGTACATATAGGAGAGGGGCCGAATTTAGTTCAACCAATAGGATTACGGGAAAGGTGGGCTGAGTGGCCAATAGGAATTTAGGAAAGTTAGCTGTGTAAACAGTAGAAAAATTAAGAAAATGTGGACTGAATATAAAATTTTCAACAGTCAGACAAATAGGGAATAGCGAAATCACAAATTACAAGGTTTTTAAATTTTTTATAAATATTAAAAGCTTCAAAGAAATCGAGTTCATGAATGGATTTAGGTCTGCAAATTATTTTAGCTGAATTAAATTTAAAATTATGATTTTCCTCCCAGCAATGTTTAGAAATAGCCGATTTATTGGTTTCTTGTTTGCGTACGTAATTCATATGTTCTTTTAGACGAAATTTAAGACTACGTTTAGTTTGGCCAATATATGATAAACCACACTGACAGGAAATACTATAAATACCCCTAAGAATTATGCATATCAATGGGATCTTTTAACTGAGAAAAGGTGAGTTTATTGGAAGGCAAAAATATTATTTTAAAATCATATTGTTTAAGAATTTTAGCTATGGTTTGACTGGATTTAGAAAAATAGGGTAAAACAATACTGATATTAGAAGAGAGTGATAAGTAGACGAAATACGAGGGAGTTGTAATTTTTGGATAGCTTTGTCTATAATGGAAGGGTCATAACCTCTGTAAATTGCAATGGCTTTTAGATATTTAATTTCAGATTTTAATAAAATAGGATTTGAACAAATATTAAGGGCACGGTTTACAAAAGTATAGAAAGCAGCCATTTTTTGGTTAGGTGGGTGACATGAACGCGCATGGGGAGGAAGGGAGACAGCAAAATTTTTTCGATAGACGGTGGTTGAAAATCCATTTACAGTGGGAGAGACGAGGGTATCAAGAAATGGAAGGGGGCCATTATTTTCTATTTCATATGTAAACTGGATATTACTGTCAATTGAATTTAAAGTTTCTAAGACGTGGTCAATATTGTGATGAGATATGTCGATAAGCGTGAAGGTGTCGTCAACGTAACGGGTCCAAAATGGAAAAGATATTTTCTTAAAAAGCTTGCTTTCGAAATAGTGCATGTAAATATCTGCGAGAATTGGGGAGAGAGGGGAATCCATGGCTAAACCTTCAGACTGACGATAGAATTTATTTTGGAAAGAAAAAGTGGTTTGTGATAAACAAATGCGGGTAAGAGAGATTAATAGACAATAAGTCTTCTTCACACACCATAAATTTTAAGCCAGCACAACCGGTTTCGAAAGGACGCAGCCTTCCTTCATCAGGTACAAAAAAAAACACGTGCTACTGCCTTGGAGGCAAAAGAAGACTGAAAGCAGGGCAAAATCCAGAGGGGGAGGAGCAACACAAACAACCAATAGGAAGCATCATGCAGGACCAATCAGAGAGGAACACACATGCACACACAAAAACAAAAAGAGGAGGGATGGAAGGAATAAACAATTAATTTTATTTTATTTATTTATTTATTTTAATGATTTATTTATTTATTTTTATTATTTTTTTTATTTATTTTTTAAATTAATATTATACTAATAAGTAAATTTAATAAAATTAATTCATTTATTATTATTATTATTATTTATTTATTTATTTATTTAGAATTATTTAATTATAACTATTATTATGTTATAAACATAATAAAAGAAATTATTTAATTGAATTAAACAAATTTTTCCAGGCTGTAGACAGCCAAGTGGAATCAGATTTTTCATTGACAATTTTATCACGATTAAGGTAAATAGCTAAATTTTCAAAAAAATCCAGTTCGGAAATGCGTTTGGCATGAAAGATAATTTTGGCACTCTTAAAATTAAAACTATGATCAAATTCCCAACTGTGCTTCGCAATAGAAGATTTAGAAATTTCTTGATTAACAACATATCAAGAATGTTCACGTAAACGGCATTCAAGATTTCTTTTTGTTTGACCAATATAAGATAAATCACAATTATTACAAGGAACATTATAGATACCCCACTTATGAAGCTCGGGAACAGAGGATTTAGTTAAAGGGAATTGGAATTTATTGACAGGTTTAAAAATAACGTGAAAATTGAAACGCTTCAAAACTTTGGCTAATTTAAAACATAAGGGGGGATAAAAAGGCAAGACAACAATATTATCAGGTTTAATTTTATCATCAATGGAAAGAGAAGAATTATAAGTTGGCCTACTAAACTTTTTGATAGCTTTATCAATTATAGAGGGTCTAAAACCTCTTTTAATAGCAACGGACTTTAAATAATTGAGTTCTTCTTTAAGAGAAGAAGTATCAGAACAAATTTTAAGGGCACGATACACGTAAGTGTAAAAAGTGCCAATTTTTTGTTTAGCCGGATGATTAGAGAGAGCATGGGGAGGGTTAGAAACAGAGAAAGGTTTCCTGTACACAGAGGTTTTAAAAGAGGAATCGCAACTAGTAATTAAAACATCAAGAAAGGGAAGTTGATTGCAATTTTCTAACTCGAAGGTAAACTGAATATGGGGATCAATAGCATTAGCAATATTAAGAATGGCAGAAACATCAAACGGATTTTCAACAAGAATGAAAGTGTCATCTACGTAACGTAACCAGCATTTTAAATTTAACATCTTTAATAATTTTTCCTCAAAATAATGCATATAGATACCGGAAAGAATAGGAGATAAAGGATTACCCATACTTAAACCATCACACTGTTTATAAAATTTGTTATTAAATTCAAAAGTAGTTTGGGAAACACAGAGTTTAGTTAGATTAACAAATTCTTTGATTTCAATGTCAGAATAATGAAATTCGCGTAGCCTTTTTTCTAAACAATTAAGCGCACCTTCAGTGGGGACATTAGTAAATAAAGACTTCACATCAAGAGATAACATTGAGCAATTTACAGGATTCAGATTATTTAACTTCTTAACAAAATCATAGGATTTTTTTATAGTATGACTATTAACGCTGCATAAAGGAGAAAAAATAGAAGCTAAAAATTTAGAGAGGGGATAAGTAGCAGTACCAATATTCGAAACAATAGGTCTGAGGGGAACATTATTTTTATGAACTTTAGGTAAAGCATAAAAACGAGCACAAATTGCTGAAGAAGGGGAAATCGAGGATTTGGTATTGTCATGAAGAACAATGGAATTTTTAACAGCTTTTTGAACAGAGCTTAGAAGAGGTTTAGTTTTTAGAGATTTGGTCTTTTTTAATTTCAGTATAAGGTCCTTCAGATAAAAGAGAATTAACTTTATCAACATAATCAGTTTTGTCCATGAGAACAATCTGGCCACCTTTATCTGCTTTAGTAATGACAAGATTTTGATTAGATTTTAGTTCTTTAAGAGCAACACTCTCAGATTTAGAAAGATTAGATTTATAATTGGAATTATTGGAAGAAATGCAATCAGCTAGAATATGGTACAGAGATTCTTTTCGAGAGGTAGATATTTTACTATATTTTAAAGAAGCCTCAATGGGAGCAATTAATTTAGAAATTGAAGGTTTACAAGATTGGGAAAAATTCAAACCGAGTTCTAACACTTTATTTTGTTGGGCAGTTAAGTTATGTGAAGACAGATTAACTATGTAATTTTCTTCAGGAACTTTGTTAATTTCACGAGAGGTTTTTTGGTTGTTACACAAAACAGAAAACTTAGAATCTAAATTACGTTGATGAGCAGAATTAAGAGAATGTAAGGATAAATAATTATCATTTTCCGAAACAGCAAAATCATTGAAGTTTTTACTAAAGAAGAGATGAAGCTCATAAAGCTCTTCCTCAATTTTGGCGATACGTTGACGAAAATCTTGAATACAAGCATTTAAAAGAATAAATTTGGAGCGAAATAAGGCTTTAGAAACTCTACCAGTTACAGGAACAGAACACTGCAATTTAATAAAATTAGGAATAACTTTGTTATATTTACATTTTTGAAGAAATCTCAGATGGTTAAGAAATTTTACACGTTTACATCTAAGTTTACAAAATATGTTGAAATGGGAGTTAAACATGGTAACACAAAAAATAATTTTAAAATAGTTACAATAGATACAAAACAAAATAATAAAACTACAAATTGACAAAAAAGTAAAAGCATGCAAAAAATAAATAAATGACAAATTCACAAAAAAAGTAAAAGCATGCAAAAATAAATAAATGACAAATACACAAAAAAGTAAAAGCATGCAAAAATTTAAATAAAATAGAATTACCTGGAACACAGGATTGTGATTAAACTAGTAAGAAACCCAGAATAAGGTTAATCACCAAAACTAAATGTGCATGTGTGTTCCTCTCTGATTGGTCCTACATGATGCTTCCTATTGGTTGTGTGTTGCTCCTCCCCCTCTGGATTTTGCCCTGCTTTCAGTCTTGCTTTTGCCTCCAAGGCAGTAGCACGTGTTTTTTGCACCTGATGAAGGAAGGCTACGTCCTTTTGAAACCGGTTGTGCTGGCTTAAAACTTATGGTGTGTGAAGAAGTCTTATTGTCTATTTATCGTTTGTACACCAGCTTTGCTTTTAGTTTTGGTAAGATTAATTCTTGTATTTCAAAAGATGTGAAATGAAACTCTTTTAATCTATTTTCGAGACAGCAGAGGGCGCCACTTATTGGAACATTAGAGAAAAGAGATTTTACATCAAAAGAAACCATAGAGAGATTAGTGTGAGGGCAGTTTTGAATGTTTTTTGCAAATTTTATGGAATTCTTAACAGTATAACTATTAGCAGCAAGAAGGGGAGCAAAAATTGTGGTGAGAAATTTAGCTAAATTATAGGAAGCAGTACCGATATTAGAGACTATGGGATGAAATGGAATATTGGGTTTGTGAACTTTCGGTAAAGCATAAAATCTGGCACAGAAGCAATAGAAGGGATAAGATGAGATTAAGTCGAGTCCAATAACAAGGGGCAAGATTTTATAGCAGATTTAATTTTATTTAACTCTTGAGTAGAGGGGTCACGGGGCATAGGAATATATGGGCCATCATTAATTAATTCGGTAACACTTTCGATGTATTGTTTTTTATGCAAAATAACAATCTGACCACCTTTATCAGCTTTAGTAATGATGATATTTTCATTAGATTTTAATTCCTTGAAAGATTTTTTTTTTCTGCAGGGCTGAGATTTGATTTAAAATTTTTAGAATTGAAATTGGCATTATTAAGAATTAAATGACGAAGATTTTCTTTCTGTTGGTCAGTCAGTCGAGAATTTTTGAAAGCTTTTTCAACCGGTGCAATTAACTGAGAAAAAGAAGGAGGTTTAGAAATGGCAAAATTTGAATTGAGTTTGAGAACAGAATATTGATTATTGGTAATTTCAGCATTGGAAAGATTAACTATTGCATTTGTATTGACAACAGGAAAGTCCTTCGAATGAAAAGGACTACGTGAATTACGAAGCCGGGTGAATTTATCTTGTAATTTAATTGAGTGTTTACGAGAGTGGTTGTCACAATGAATCGAGGAATTACGATCGATCAACATAAAATTAGGACGTTCAAAAGCTAACTTTAAGTGGAGAGAGAATAAATCTTTTTCAATTTTGGCGATGGTGGTATGAGTTTCCTTAATAACAGCACGGATAATATTAAAATGGGATCTGAGTACCAGTTTCTTTTGATGTAAAATCTCTTTTCACTAATGTTCCAATAAGTGGCGCCCTCTGCTGTCTCGAAATAGATTAAAAGAGTTTCATTTCACATCTTTTGAAATACAAGAATTAATCTCTCTTACACGCATTTGTTTATCACAAATTACTTTTTCTTTCCAAAATAAATTCTATCGTCAGTCTGAAGGTTTAGCCATGGGTTCCCCTCTCTCCCCAATTCTTGCAGATATTTACATGCACTATTTCGAAAGCAAGCTTTTTAAGATAATATCTTTTCCGTTTTGAACCCGTTACGTTGACGACACCTTCACGCTTATCGACATATCTCATCACAATATTGACCATGTCTTAGAAACTTTAAATTCAATTGACAGTAATATCCAGTTTACATATGAAATAGAAAATAATGGCTCCCTTCCATTTCTTGATACCCTCGTCTCTCGCACTGTAAATGGATTTTCAACCACCGTCGATCAAAAAAATTTTGCTGTCTCCCTTCCTTCCCATGCGCTTTCATGTCACCCACCTAACCAAAAAATGGCTGCTTTCTATACTTTTGTAAACCGTGCCCTTAATATTTGTTCAAATCCCATTTTATTAAAATCTGAAATTAAATACCTAAAAGCCATTGCAATTGACAGAGGTTATGACCTTTCCATTATAGACAAAGCTATCCAAAAATTACAACTCCCTCGTATTTCGTCTACTAAATCAGTCTCTTCTAATATCAGTATTGTCTTACCCTATTTTCCTAAATCCAGTCAAACCATAGCTAAAATTCTCAAACAATATTTTAAAATAATATTTTCGCCTTTTCACAGTTAAAAGATCCCATTGATATGCATAATTCTTGGGGTATTTATAGTATTTCCTGTCAGTGTGGTTTATCATATATTGGCCAAACCAAACGCAGTCTTAAATTTCGTCTAAAAGAACATATGAATTACGTACGCAAACAAGAAACCAATAAATCGGCTATTTCTAAACATTGCTGGGAGGAAAATCATAATTTTAAATTTAATTCAGCTAAAATAGTTTGCAGACCTAAATCTATTCATGAACTCGATTTCTTTGAAGCTTTTCATATTTATAAAAATTTTAAAAACCTTGTAAATTGTGATTTCGCTATTCCCTATTTGTCTGACTGTTGGAAATTTTATATTCAGTCCATATTTTCTTAATTTTTCTACTGTTTACACAGCTAACTTTCCTAAATTCCTATTGACCACTCTCCCCACCTTTCCCGTAATCCTATTGGTTGAACTAAATTCGGCCCCTCTCTTATATAAACGAGCACTTCTCCAGATTCAGAATCCTTTTTGCACTGAAGATGGTATGCTTAAGGCTACCGAAACAGCTGTATGCATTTCCAATATTTCTCTTTTTATTTTATATTTAAAATTTTCATACTTTTTTTCCCCCAGTTAGAATCTTAATGAATAATTTACTTTCTATGTGAGATCACTATTTATTTTTTCTAAATATATGGATTGACCCCCTAATACATTTTCACTTATAACTCTATCAAGAATGAATTAAAAGTAATACCTTTTTCTGAATTGCTTTGATTTTAGAAATTTGAATAGGGAATCAAAATTGGGTGTTACCATTAAAAAAAAAGAAGTTGGTGCAAGTTTTATATGAAGATGACCCCCTCCCTCTTTAGCAAAATTCAACTGCAGCATTAATAACTAGATGTTACTATAATTGATCAGCATTAGCTATATATCCATATGGTGATTTGTAGCGAAATCAGTCGGGGGGTTGGGCTGAGCTTTTTTTTTTTTTTTTTTAATGACTGTACAAAGGATTTTTGGTAATGAATTTTTATATCATCTTCAATATACACCCCCTCCTCTATCTCTACTACATTCTATGTGGATTTTCTATAGTTCGAAACAGTGTTGGAAGCTTTCTTCTGCGAGTTCCTTCATGATGTGTGCTGCTTTTTATTTCATAGCTGCAACGGAATGAAACCTTGTTTCTTTTGATGCAAATTTTACTTTGGAAAATAGATAAAAGTTGCATGGATCAAGGTCAGGTGAATAAAGCAAATATTCTAATACTGGGAGTTGTGCTTGACTTGAAACGTCTTGAACGACAATGCAAAATGAGCCAGTGTGTTTCTTGATAGTAAACCCATGATTTGTTCTTCCTCATTTCAGTTCATTTTTTTCTTATCCTTTCATGTACAGGGTGACATAAAACAACGGAGACAATGTTTAACACATCCTGACGCGAAATAATTGTAATGTATACAAATAAAAGTTGTTCCGTTGAAATATCCATGCATTTCTTTACTAGTATATGCATTTACGACTGTGAACTCACATATTTCCTTTTCCTATTAGGATGTCAAACAAACGTACTGCAATTTTGGAGCTGTTTCATCAAGGAAAGCGGCAGTGTGAAATTATTCATTTACTCAAAGTGCCACGACTGACTGTATCCAAGGACATCAAATGTTTTAAAGTGCTTGGACATGAAGGCTACCGTCCTGGAAGAGGACGAAAACGTACTGTCAACACGCCCAGGAACCGCAAGGTCATCCAGAATCGACGAGTCAAGCGAAATCCGAGAGTCTCCATACGAAAAATCGCCCGTGAGACCAGAATCAATCGCGAAGCAGTTAGGCGAATAGCCAAAAATGAACTTCATCTCAAGCCGTATAAGTTCCAAAAAGTCCAGCAGCTCACAGAAGACAACAAGCGGGTACGACTCCAAAAAGGCCGGCAACTTAAGCGTTGGTTTGCAGCTGAACGATGGGAGAGCATCCTCTTCACGGACGAGAAGATGTTCACTTTGCAGCAAGCGCACAACTTCCATAACGACAGATATTTGTCCTCTGATGTTCTCGGCACATCGGCAATCTTGGAACACCGACAAAAACCTCAGTCTGTCATGGTGTGGGCCGGCGTTTGCGCCAGCGGCAAGACCCCTCTCGTTTTCATTGAGGAAGGGGTCAAAATCAAACAAAATGTGTACCAGCGTGACATCCTTGAGGCTGTCGTACTTCCGTGGGCCAAGCAGCACTGCCATAATGGGTTTTGGACGTTCCAACAAGACTCCGCCCCAGCTCACAGAGACGAATTTGACACAGGAATGGTGCAGAACCCACTTTACCGATTTCATTGCTTCTACGGAATGGCCCCCTACTCGCTGGATTTAAACTCCATGGACTATAGCGTGTGGTCTGTTTTGGAGGCGAGGGCATGTGCCAAACGCCACAGCAGTTTGTAGTCGCTAAAACAATCACTGCTTCGTTAGTGGGACAGATTGTTGCCGGAGGACTTCGGCCAATTGCCGAAAACTTCAAGACTCGTTTGCAGCTGTGTATCGATGCTTATGGTGGCCAATTTGAAACCAACTGAATATATTATAACCTGGGGTCCATTTTATTGTTTGCTATTGTTACATATGTTGATTTATTTTCTATTAATAAAATATGGATAAAAAACATTGTCTCCGTTATTTTATGTCACCCTGTAATTAAACAAGTACTTCAAGGTTGTGACCAAAGTTCAGAATGGATTAGATTACTGATTTTTTCAATATTTTATCAGTTTTTTATTTATATATATATATATATGTATATATAACCTTAACTAGATAAATTTACCTTAAACAACATCCTTTAAAAGTCTTAGCATATATATTTCGGGTAGCATCGTACCCATCATCAGTGCCAAGTGAAAATTCTGTTCCTCTGAGGTGGTTACTTTGTGGTGTCGTGGAAAATGTGGTCCCGTTTTACTTCAATATATATATATATTTTTTTTTTTTTTTTTTTTAACGTGAAAGGGCGAATGGGAATCATCTTTGTCTGCTCAGCCATCTTGAAAATACTTGAACCATTCAAAAATTCACGTGCATGGTAAACATTCATGGCCATATATTTTTTATGATAAAAGATAAGTTTAAGTAGGGCCTTTCTACAAGTTTCATGCAAAATTTAACAATGATTCACTATTTTTATTATGACAATTTTTAAAGCAAAACAAAACAACAGCTCTTATACAAATGAAGATCATGGCCAGACTAATTTTCTTACAGACACAGGAGGCACCA
The DNA here is from genome assembly GCA_963930645.1 of Salticus scenicus. Lineage (NCBI taxonomy): Eukaryota > Metazoa > Arthropoda > Arachnida > Araneae > Salticidae > Salticus > Salticus scenicus. The sequence goes on from OZ005649.1 coordinate 36,571,082, forward strand.
CATTCGAAAGAGAAGACTTCATGCTACACAGCTGTCAGTTTTTTTAATTTGGCACATGTATACTTTTTTGTAGAAGCAATCAGTCTTGTTATTTTACAGCCATGCCTAGTTGTCTCCACCCCTGATCACTCTGCTCACAAACTCCTGCAGACTGTACCCACCTGATTACATAACACAAGACAGAAGCAGAACAATATTATTGAAATCCCAATATTTGATATCAAATTGAAATACACAATATTTTATCATATATTCTCTGTTTAAACAGAATATCAAATGTCAATTTCATTATGATTTGGGTCTAATAAAGGTATTAAAATATGGTTTATAGAAATACATTTCAGAACGCAAAGCTTTGGAATTCTTTTACACAAATTAATGGCGACATTTACTCCATTTTCAATAGAGAACATCCATAATGATATTAAGGAAATCTAGGAATATTTACAAAAGTTAGAGCGCAGACAGGTGGACAGACAAACTGAAGTCATCAGGGTTACTCAATTTTTTCCATAGTGGTAAAAACCTGGTTAAAACTGTCCAGGACAAAATACCCTTTTATCCACAATTAATTATTTGCGAGTAGTAAATTGAAAGTTATCTTTATTCTTTCCATATATTTTTAAAACAATTCTTTATTAATATGTATATGTGTATATAATCAAATTAAATATTTCAAAATAGACATGAATGAAATCGACATGCAAAATTAATAATATTTAATAAATGAATATATCTGTATTTTTTAAATGGTGGATTGGATGCAAAAGTGATATTTTATAGTTTCAACTTTAATTCTCTCCTCTTCACCACTGGTTTCAACTACATTATCATTTTTTCTCTCATAGTCATAAATATCTATTAAAAATTTGTTATTAAGCATGATAAAACTGAATGGTTCACATATCTTTCATGCAATTTTTTACTTTCCAAATATGTAAAGGAAGTATTATAATCATGACAAAAATTTGACTTTGTGATGTTGGTTTATCTGTATGTTTTGAGGCCTCATGAGTTCATTTTTGCTATTCTTATGATAATGTAAGTGTGTGTATCTGAGTGAACACTGTATCGTCTAAACGCTTTGTTCGAATGAGTTAAAAGTTGGTACATTTGTTATAGGTTACCGTAGCACAAACTGTACATATCTTGGAGAATCTAGCACTTAGTTGTTGCCTTTTTTTTTTTTTTTTACAGGGACACAAGTTTAATAAAAAAGCACCACAAAAGTGGCGTTGTAAAAAATATTACTTACAAACTTTGAATAATTCAAAGTTTGTAAGTAACAAATATAAGTTCTTTGTTATAGCCTATGGGCTCAAATTATTTAAAGTGTGATAGCGTCTAAATACCTTATTCGATTCAGCTGAAAATTTATATAGATGCTTTAATAAATTAATGGTGGATTTTTTATATAGATGTTATAGGTCACCATCGAATGAACTATATAAAATTATTTTGGTGAATCTAGCATTTGCAGTTTTTTTATTGGAACACAACGAAAAATTCTGTAACATTATGGCCTATAGTCTGAAATTATTTTAAATGTGATAGCGGCAAATGAATCATTTGATCGAGCTTTTAATTTACATACAAATTATAGGTCTGTATCACACAAACTGTATAGATTTTTATGAAACTAGTACTAATAGCTCTTTTACAGAGATGCACAAAAGAACTTGGATATATCATGTTTCGTTAAATAATATACTATTTGAGAGAAAATAATCAAACAGTTATAATTTTCTCTTTTGTTTATTTAATGACTTCTCTTACTTTATTTTATTTAAACAATAGTGAATTGCTTAATGTTTGAAAATTCGAGTGGAGTCACTCGATATTTTATCATTTCTCTTAAAGTTCTTGCGTGTTCACCAAATTGGTTTTACATATATCTTTATATATATAAAAATATCGTGTCACGATGTTTATCTGTGATAAAGTGCTAATGTAGTTACACAAGCAATGTATACACAAGCAAAGTGTGATGTCACTGACCGTCTGTTGAGCAAAGAAAAAGATTTCCTATGTTAATCGCCCACTGGATTTTTGTAAAAAATTATTAAAAATTGAGGAAAATTATTTCCCGATTTTAATCCCCATATTAGGTATAGATATGTATTAGTTATCATGTGCATGCGTTAAATTGAGTTATTTTCCTGTCAAATTGACAAAATTTTTATTTTAAATTTCAAAACTCTGTTGACCTTGGCATATTTTTGTATTTTGCGATAATAATCTTAACACGAAAATATACATGTCAGATGTATATTTTCAAAATATGTATTGTACGGAATATTGTTTCATATTATTCATTACTCTCTTAATAAAAGTTGTTAAAATAACCATGATTTTTGAAAGGAATTAAATATTTTTGCCAGATAATTTGGCAATATATTTTTTTCCGCCAAGGATGACAGATATGAAATCTATTCCGATGCAACATATTAGTATCTTATATCAGATACTTTATTTAGACATTTGAAAACAAATTTGACAACAAATTATGATAGAATATTTATCATTTTCCTTTTAATTAGTATATTAGTTGGATATTTATTGTGTAAATATCATCCTTTGAAATGAAATGTTTACGTTTTCAATCGAATATGGAAGTTTGCCATTTTTTTTTCCTAGAGCTTTGAAATTTAAAATTCAAATTTTACCAATTTTACAACAAAAACAACTTAATCTAACGCATGCACGAATACATGCCAGATGTATATTTTCGTAATATGTATTGCACGAAATATTGTTTCATATTATTTATTACTCTCTTAATATAAGTTGTTAAAATAACCATGACTTTTGTAAGGAATTAAATTGGTGTTGTTTGGCTGGATGGTTCGGTGGGAATGTGAAATTATATATACTATACTGTTCGAATTAATTTGGGCAAATTTAAAAAATGGATTTTTTTCTAAAACCTCAGCTTTTAATCATTACATACCTTAAGTAGACTGATAAATCTCTATATTAGTACGAAGTACGTCCTCCTTTAGCAGAAATGACTTCTTCAACACGTCTTGGCACTGACCGCTCTAGTGTAGCGCTCATATTCTTGACTTCATCATCATGGAGTCACTTATATAGAACTTTTTATCATTCGTTCTGTTGTCGTGCAATTCATCTTAGCTAAATGATTCTTGAGAATATGCCATAAGTTCTCAATGGGATTTAGGTCTGGTGAATTACCTGGACAATTAAGCACTTTTATTTGATTTTCTTGCATAAAAGCCTGGACTAATTTTGAATTGGGTCAAGGGATCAAATCATACTGAAATGTTCCGTAAAATGTTTTCATAAATGGAACAATCCTACTGCATAATATATCTATGTATTTGACAGAATTCATCATGCTTTTAAGAGGAACTAAGCTTCCAATGTCATTTGTTGTGAAAAAAACCCAAAACATCTGTTTAGAAGAGTGTTTTACAGTTTGTTGGATATGATATGGTCAGAGAGTTTCACCTTCACTTTGCCTAACTACACTTGATTTGTATTCCTGCACAAATAAATGTGTTTCATCACTAAAAACCACCTTCTTCCAGTCATTAACAGTCCATAAAAGGTATTTTTTGGCCCATGCTAAACGTTTTTTAATAATTTTCTGAGTTAGAAATTGTTTTTTCCTCGGTCTTGTTGCCTTATAGCCAACTTCCAGAAGCCTTTTCCGTACAGTTGAGGTGCTTATATCAACGCCATAATCCAATAAATCCCTTCGAAGGTCTGCGCTTGTCTTTCTTGGATTTATTTTGCTATTTCTTATTAGAAATTTATCAGTACTTGGAATAGTTTTCCGTTTGCACCCATATTTTCTTTTTCTTTGTGAAGACTATGATCCGGAATCTTGAAATGTTCTTAAAATTCTTGAAACGTTTGATTTGTCCACACCAGTGGCCATAGCTATATATCTCTCACAGTCATAGAAGTGTGTTCATTAAGTGTGATTACTTTAGAACGCTTCCTCGGAGTAATATCTATCTTTGAACAAGCAAAAGTAACATGCCTTACACAGAATGCAAAATTATAACCACCAGCTACCACACAGAAATTGAACTAGTGATACACTAAAACCAGTCAAACGAGTAAATTATAGTCAAGGTCAATCCATCACACTACCTTTATGCAGATATAACTGGTTTGAGACAGTTCAGGACATCACTGGCAATCACATACCAACTCAGACAAAAAAACATGTTTGTCCCAATTAATTCGAACAGTATAGTATATATATATATATATATAAAACTCAGAAGGCCTGTGTCATTTATATAGTATTAATATGTATTCTTTCCTTTTCCTTTAAATGTTCAATTTCTTCATTTGAGTTGTCAACTATTCTTAAAATTAATAATAATACTCTTACACACACATCCATATTGCTATATAGTTTAAATTTTTTAACCCATGTGACTCCAAATGTACCATCCTCTGAGTACTGTTTGTTTATTCAAGTTGTTTTCTGACAGATTCTTTGATAATTTGTAATTAATAGTTTATTCCATTTTAAATTTCACTATAATCAATTTCATGTACAATAGGGGACTCACTAGTGATTTGCTATTATAACCACTAGTGAACAAAATCGTACATTGGTGCTCAAGGGTGAAAAAGGTCTCCCCTGATGAATTTTTTTCACTTTTCTGAGCTTCTCCTACTTGAAAAATATTCATTCTTATTGGTCCATGTGGTTTCAGTGATATTGTATCTGTTGCTTGGCATTTACAACGTATCATGATTAACATTCAACCTACATTTATGATTTTTTTTTACCTAGTATAGAAAACTTAAATAAAATATTTCCATGTTAAGTACAAAATAACAAATAAACAATTTATATTATTTTTAAGATTATAATTGTCTACGTATTAATCAATCACGTTGACAGTGAAAAACTCCAATATTAAAAATAGTCTATTTCAAGGCAGTAGGGGTGTTGCGGGGGGTCAAAGTTATTCTTCATTTGTAACTGTCAACATTATGTACTGAAAATAACTCAACATGTCAACATTATATATGAAATCTTTTTCTGGCTACAGACTTGTCAGTTTCTTTTGTTTTTAAATATTTAGGTACAGTATTTAATAACTTTTTGGTCATGATTAAAATGAAATTAAAGATTAATAATTTGATTAATTAAAAGTGTAATAAAGTTAAGTGTATAATTTATTGCTTTAACAGAATAATTTTATGCATTGAACAGGTACAGTTCAACGGGTTTTATTTTGTCCAGTTTCATGTAGTTTTTTCCAGTTTCGACCGGTGTCCCTCTTTTCACTAACAGTGGACAAAATAGCAATTCTGGAAATCATAAACACTTTTCAACTTTGTTGGAAAGTGTTAATGATGAATAAGCCAGCACATTTCTGGAGGTATCTTATACCTCCAGAAATGTGCGGTATTCCAGATCAATAATTTAAACCGAAAAAATGGGATTAAGAGAAACTATTTGCAAGTTAGCAAATAGAATACCTTTATTAGCACAATATTTTTGATTGATAACTTTGTTAATTAAGGGAATAGAAATTCAAGACCAAGAAAAACATGTTTCCTAGATTATTCAATAAATGGTTGGTATTTCTCTCGATATTGAGGACTCTCTCATTCATGAGTAGAGAGGGTCCCAGACAAACAAAATGAACAGTAGTAGTACTATTTTTTTTTTCCTGGAATGAAGAGATTTATGTTGTTACACAGCAGATAATGTTTAACTAGGAGTTAAATGCAATGTAACATAGTTTTGTTGATATCTTTTAAGCAAATCAGAAACATTCATTTAAAATATCTTTTTTGAGAATTAAAAAAAAAATAAAAACTTATTTCCTGTCAAGAAACAGTGTAAGACACATAATTAAAACACGAGAAGAAATAACTAACGCTTCAAACAGTCAATTTTTATTAATTACATGTTTTTTTATACAAACATTCATTGAACAGTAAAACAGCACAAAACCATATTTATTGATGTATTCTATAGAATGCAGTGAATATGAAACACTATGATAATGCCATGCTAATTCAAAATAAATTAAAAATGATACAAATGTAATGAAATGAAACAGTGATGGTAAACTATAATGCACACATCCTTCGTTAAACACTTATGATAGAAATTACATATATTATTTTATTGCAAATATTGAAATCAAACTTTAAGGAATTCTCCATTTCAAAAACAGACAAACAAATTCTTATAAATAAGAATTTACATAATGTTTTCACATTGCAAGCACCAAAGAAAAATATGTTTTGTTGACTGATTTTGTACAGATATTTTGCCATTCTAATAATTTTGTACAATTAACGAAAACAAGTTGCTTTGATTGACCGAAAAAATAGAGTTGAGTCACTGTCACCGGATAGTTTAATAATCAACATCATAGACCTCTCTGTAAACAGCCAATGAGCGAGCAACGTGCTCCTTTCATTGATGGTAATAAAATTTTTGTTGAGGCTCTAGCAACAAAAAAAAAAATTTGGTTGATTTAACAAAACAAATTTTTGTATGTGCTAAATAATTATAACTATACTGGAATGTTACATTACATTTCCCGGATGTGATTTTTAATTCATTAAAATGCTGTAAAGGCACAACTTCTGTAAAATAATATTTGCTCATTTCATTTTTTTTTTTTTTTTTTTTTTAAATTAAGCAGCATAACTTATAAAAACATTTTCAAATGTATGTGTCGCAATGTAATACAAAAGAAAATTGCTAAAATTACAGCATTTAATTAACATGTAACAATTATGCAAAAGATAGATGGTTTGAAATTCTGAATTTGTAACTAACCTTTAACAGAATAATTATTAAACTGTGGCTTACATTTAAATCAGGGATAAGATTAACAAAAAGACAAAAAATCTGAAACTGTATGCAAAGATAAAATTTTGAAATGAAATACTAGAATTTCGTGATGACGAAATCTATTACATTAGAATAATAAATATATATTTTAATCTTCAATCTATATAAAAAGAACAACAAACGATTATGCTTTAGTATTTAGCTAAGTTTTATTTGATTAGCCGATGTAACAAATGCACATCAGACACATAAAAAATACTGAGAAAATGGGGGAAAAAAAGCTGATGCCAGTCTCATCCCTGATTAAATATAAATTTACAGTTAAATTATATGAGTAACAGAAATCATAAAGGGAAAAAAAATCTTATTTATTAATTTAAAATTCTTATTTTTGTTACGTTTTCTGAAAGGCAATTATGAACTAAGTTACTGGTGAATTAAGTATTCAGCATAATTAATAACTCCATGGACTATCGCATTGTAAAATAATTATAATTGATACTCCAATTTTATCCAATGTTAACCTCAATAAATTAACAGGCTAAGTAATTTTTTTCCATGCAAAAGCAGAATGGATAAAAAAAAACTTAATGGACATTTATAGCAACGAAATTTTTCCCATAGAATAACATAGGCTTTGGCTGTTGTCTAAATCAGGTATTGTCAGCTCTTAATTTAGTTCAACACTTGTAATTTGATCCATTTTAGTATTTTTGAAATAACGTAACTTTCTTCTAAAGTGTATGACTTTTTTATCATCCTGTAAGAATACTTTTCCACAGAAAACCTTTTAAACTTTGTTTCATCACCACAGATACTTCTTAATACGAACAAAAGAAATTTAAGTTATGACAAAGTACTTTGACAACAGTTTGAAACAACTGCTTTTTAGCATAATTCAAAATATATTAACATTATAAATTTCATTTACAATTGGATATGCATTTCAAGCACTATTCTTTTTATTAATCACACGCACACACACACATATATATTATGTATATTCTATATATATACAAACATACAAGCACAAAATTTATATACAAACTTATATACACACTAATTGCTGACACTTGGCAGGATTTTGAACAGAATATGGAATAATAAAAACAATATTGATGTAATATAACTTAATTATATTAATTTATTCACAAATAAATATTTTATTTGCATATGTAACAACTACTTCAGTTATCCAATGCAAACTACTCACTAAGAGGTACATATACAGCTATGGGGAACTCATATGAAAATTGTATATAGGCATTTGCTCAAAAAAGTAGCAAAAATAAATTTGGTTAAGAGTTAAAATGATAATTATTGCTTGCATGAGTTAAAGAATATAAATAGAGCCATGAGATATGCTAAGGAAAAAGGAAAAACAGATATAGTTAACCTGTCACATTGATCCTTTCTTTAATAAAATTTTATCAAAATCTATATTTTAAAAACTACAACTAAATTAAATAAAAGAAATGCAACAGCAAGTAAAAGTTATTGTGAAACTTAAATGGCATAGACAAAAAAAGATTTCACTTGCATAATGTGAAGCAAAAATTGTTTCAAATAATTATTGCATAGATATTTGCATAAAAAATACATTTACAATATCAATTAATATTTCTATTCAAATATTAACTATTATAAAAACATACTAAATTTTCAAACTTATTTATTTTTATTTTTATCAGAGGATAATGAAAGGCATTGTAAGGATTTGATAGATGAAATTAATAGCAGTTAGATTTAATTTTAATATTTTTTGGCAGTCAAAGAGATATTTTCACTGTTTTATAAACATTTACTATTCTATTTTTATAAAATATCATTCCTGAGAAAATACTGTATGGTTATTCATAAAGTTATATAAAAACCTCTCTTACTTAAATGAAAAATATTAATTTTAATTAAGTTTAGCAGTCATATGAAATTGACATTTTAGTCTTGACTATTAGAGAAAGTCCAGTATTGAAAATGAAATGAACCCAATTACCCCTGCATTAAGAGGGATGGGGGCTGAGATTGACTTCCTAGTTTATTCCAATGATAAAAAATGAAAATCTATTTAATTTCTAGGCATCAAGAAGGGGGCAGGGGAATTTTAAGAAATAATTATGACAAATAAATTTAACATAAATCTACAAGATTTATGCCAAAGATGGCTCTTTTACTGCCAAACTATGCAAAATCGAGAATAATGTAAAAATATTCAACTTTGAAATTTAAATGTGGTTATAACTAATATTTAGGTTACTTAAATTGTAAACTAATTTTCTAATAATTATGTTATTTTGTCCTTAATTAAATAATAAAATGTGTCAATAAAAATAAATAAATAAAAAATAGTGAAATAATCCAAATTTATGGCAAATTTACAATCCTAAATTAAACCCACATTGCAAATATTTTACTAGTGCCACAAATATATCTTAAAAATTATTTTTTAAACATCTGTTAGGCTAAGTTTTATACATCATTTAAACTACTATTTAAAAATAATACACAAGACTAAAATATCTAAGCACCTACTAAGTATTAACTATTTATGATTAAGAAAGTAATTTATGAGTCAGCACAATTCAATCAATTTCAGTTACAATGGGGACATTCATTTTTCATATAAGTTTTAAATCCCTTCCTCAACATATTTTTACATGGTTTGTGTATATGCAGATAATTTAGCTTACGACCTGGTTCAAAATTTGTAAAAATTTAGCTTATGGAAAATAAAAATAACCAATTATTATTATTATTTTAATTAAAAAATAGCTTTGAATAATTAAATCTATGAAAAAGAAAAATTGTTTCAAAATTCTGAATCAACACATGCTTCAAAAATGTGTATGTATATAAGAGTTAAAGCTGATTGACTATGCAAGGTGTCCTATGTCCTGGATGGAGTAATCACCTTGGAGGCCTTGTTAAGGGGTCTTAGCCTAGATTCATGCCAGTCTGAGAGAAAACTATGGTTGGTTGTAGTGTTTTTTAAGGCTGACTGACTACGCTACGATCCTAGGCCCATACTTGCCAACCAACCGTACAATTTTTAGTACCCACCTTTTTTTTCACACCAATAATTTTTTAGAGTAATTTTAGCCTTATTTAATCGTAACAACATTTGGAGAGAATAACTCTAAAAATATAGTGGTGTCATAAACGGGGCATTTTTTCAGGGGGGCGTTAACAATTGTAGGGTTATTAATGAGATGGTTGGCAAGTATGCAGTCCTGTAGGTTATATGCCCTCGAGGGAGGGGGGGGGTATTTCTAAAGAGTATTCACCTGTATTTACGCGAGTTTTGAAGAAAACCATGGAGGAAAACTCAAAATGGATAGGCCAACAAGCACAACCTTGATTTGAATCTGGCACTTCTAATCTTCTAGCTCAATTAAGAAAGAGTAAAAAAAAAAAAACTGCACTAAAAAACTAATGTTGAATGATAAGGAAAAAAAATGGTAAATGATCACTATCAATTGTTTAAAAAAACTTAAATAAATAAAAAATTGCAGGTCAAAATAATTAAGCAATATTGAACAAATGAAAATAATTACACATGAATGCATTGTGAATAAAGTAAACACTATGAATTACAAATGTGTTGCCATGCTGCTTTCACATTACACTCATGTTTAGAATTTTCGTCTAATGAAGAATTATAGTGAATTATTATGACTTAACAATTTTTGTGTATTTTTGCTAATTATAATATTTGCTTTAAAAAAGTCACAAAGTATAATACAATTTATGCAAACTGTATCACAATTTGTATTAATTCTTTATGGTGTAATAAGTAGAAGAAAATGAATTAAGAGGTAGCCAGACTAATAATAATAAATAGATCAATTATTCAAGGCTACAATATTTTGAAATAAACAAGTTTTTCACCCTCACAACTATGTTTCAAAGTGAAAGAAAGAACAAAACATTAATGCACGTAATTACATTTTATACGATATTACTTTGCATCAGTTTATTTAGAAGTCACTTTTAAAAAACTCTTTTTCTGAATTAACTGAAAATGTTATTACAATGTATTAAATATTTCATTCCAGTCAACTACATTGTATAAAGAACATAGCAAGAGAAATTATCAGCAGAATGCTAAGGCTGAGGACTTAGACTGACTTCCCAGTTTATTCCAATGGTCAAAAATGAATATTTATTTTATTTTGAAGTACCTGGTGGAGGCTTGAGCTGCCCTAGCTATAACCTTAATTTTTAATTTATTAATTAGTAAATTTAAATCTCTTTACTGACTTTGCAGCTTTAATGTACTTCAGCTAATAGCTACCATGACAATCTTTTTTTTTTTTTTTTTCCCAACCCAGAAAAGTCCAAATACATCTTTACAAATTTGTATGTTAATAAAAGAATATAAATTCATAAATTTTGCAAATACCTTTGTGGGCTGCAAAATTTTACCATGTAGGCCACATGTTGGACAACCCTCATCTACACAATCTAAATATTTATTTATTTTACATATGCAATCAAAAATAGGTAACATTGTAAATAAATGAGATATATTTACAAATCAATAAAATTGTTTAAAGCATTTTATTTAGCTTTTAAATTTTAATATAAAATTTAGAACCATGCTGCCTCAAAATTACTTATGATTAGTGAAAACGACATTGTTACACCACAACATACAAATTATACTGAATGAACAAAAGGTTTCACCAAATTAAACAAAGCATTCCACATTCTTTCCATGTCTAAAATATTTCAGCTAGACACAATAAATTACTTTCTCTCTCTCTCTTTTTATCTCAAAATAATTACTGGCATAAAATTTCAAAATTTTATTGGAAATCATTTCAGTTTTCATTAGACAGTTGGAATAAGCCAAATAAAGGCACCATTAATCTAAGGCAATTTGATTTCTTTTCTTTTGTAAAATTTTTTAGAAAAATATAACTCATTATAATAAAAGAAAGTTTAATAAATTTCATATATAAATTTCCATGCATTTTTCAACAATGCATTTTTCTAAGAAATATATTGCAACTAACAATGAAAATTCATTATGATAAAAAATAAAAATAAAATTCATAATTTGTTATCATTAGAAAATAAATCAATACATTAGTGTGCAAAACTTAATTTTTCCACTTTTTCAGTAAATCTGCAAAAAATCAACTGGAAGACATGAAATTAATATTACATAGACACAATTTGATATATAAAAGATGACAAAAGCATAGAAACAAAAAAAGAATAGAATGCATACAGCAGTATGCTAGCCAATCTATTCTGCAGGTATTTTGTTTTCATTTTCTAGAAGCTCCTAAATAGCATGAGACCCATGTGGATTTGCGTTACTGTTCAAAAGAAAAAAGTCTGGACCAATAGCATCTTGGAAAGTGGGGGAGTATAACTTCATCACAAAAATATTCTCCACTAAGTAGAGCTCTGAGAAAAATGTGTAGTTTTACTTATCTGTTTATCACGATTTCCTACACAAAAATGAAAGGTTAGCCTCAACTGTCTCTTTCCTTAATGTTAATGGGAGAAAAGTATGTTTCTACCTCTCTCCATATCAACTGGTGCAGAGTTTGCAAAATCAAACTGAAACGACTGTCATCAGTAAACAAGACATAATTTTATTGTTAAGATATCTAATCTTTAGAATATTAGAAAATATTAAAATATTAGAAAAACGGGAGAAATACACATTAAAATGTAAAAACGGGAGATACGATTAAAAAACGGGAGAGTTGGCAGCACTGGTATATGGCAATAATAAAGCAGGATATTTGTTGACAGCAGGTACAACCAAGATACCTATTGTTGTAGACAGCTGCTGAGTAATGATACTTGCTGTCTGGTTTATTTTTTTCTATCTATTGGTGACAAACTAGTTATCAACAGCTGTTTTTTCTTAGCCACCATGAAACTTTCTTACAGCTCCACCTATTCTTCAAAAGATTCTCCAGGTATAAGAAAAAATACTTTTGTGAATTCCAAATGCTTGGGCAATATTCACTGCACTAGATACTTCACAAGCTTGCCCATCATGTACCACTATGAAGGCATCCAGATGGTTTCTTGTAGCCATATTGCAAAAGCAATCTCATCTTTGTAACAAATATCTGAAAAAATACCTCCCCCCCCCCCCCTAAAATTGCTTTGTAATGTACAGACTGGTTCTCACGTTTTACATGTTTTTATGTATCACATCATGCACTTGATATACACATATGCTTTACTTTCTATTTCTACTATCCTGATAGCTCCAGTAGCAGAAACATTTCAGAATAGCAGCAACTACTGCAGATTGTTTAATTTAATATGTTTTATAAATTGCTAATACTTCTTGTGATACCAGACTTGGTCCAGCATTCCTGAATCACAGATAAATTTTGTTTTAGAGCAAACAGATACAGAAAATTCTGCTACTGTGCTATAACAAAAAGCCTTTTTCTATTACTTTATGGCCTGTATGCTAAAAAATAACTTCATTGCTTAAGTTTTGCACACTAGCATAGTTGAAAACGTATTTGAGGAATAAATGTTTTCAAAAAGTAAAAACAATTTTTAAATTATTTATTGTCTGAAAAATCATTATACTGAAGTTATATGGCAAGCAAATTTTAAAATTAGAATTTTCTTTGTGTGCATTTAAATTAGAATTAGCATAAATATTCCTTATTTGGCTAATGCATTCACATTTTAGCATATTTTGAGAACCAAAATTATAGGAATACAATTTTAAGCTTTAAATTTAAATGAATGTTAATTACAATAAAATAATAAAAAACAGCTGTAATGAATCTTTGTCCTGAGATACATTATAATTCTTTATAAATAAATGCTTTCTTAATAAATGCAAGAACCTTGATCGAATTGTAATGTCAAAAAAATTAAAACTGTATTCAATTAACACATAGAAATTCATAGAATTTGTAGAAAATGTTGTAGATATATATACGATATTGTAAAAATGCCATAAGCACAGTAATCGTAATCACACTTTAATAGCTGTAAAGTTAAAAATTCCACTGAAATTGCTCAAAATCTTGTTTTGGGTGATTACATTGGTCAAATTTTGGACTTCAAGGGGACTCTCTCACTATCACCATCAGAAGACAAATCTCGTGTAACTCTATCAGAAAATTTGTTTATAGAATTACTCATCACTTAATACATATATATTCATTTATTTATTTATTCTGTTTTCACATTCTGAAAATTCTCAAGCATTAAATTAGTACTCGTTTTTCCAAATTTTTTTTTTTTTTTTTTTTTTTTTTTTTTTTTTAAATATTACATTTTCTAGTTTAAAAATGAAAAAAAAATTAACTAAGTGCATTTTTAACATTTTTTATATGTAAAATGAAATATTAAAAATTTTAAAAGTCAATTTTTGAAAAATTTTACAGTTGCAAATCACCTCAATACAGTATTTTATTCTTCTAAACTAATTAGAATAATTTAATTCAAATAGTCACCCGGAACTTTAGGTTATTTCACATCTTTTTGTACCTTCTGCATCTTCTGTGAGAAGTTCCATATCTCTCATGAGGAGACATAAATGCAATTAGATTTTAATAAGTAAGAAATGACATCTACATCTGAAAGAAAATATATCATGACTACATTGAAAAAACTCCCATTAAAAGGGAAAAAAAAAAAAAACGTTCTGCTCTCAAAGCTGGAAGATGAGAAGTGCATGGTTTAATCCCAGGTTGTGATCATTGACCTTGTCATTCTAAGTTCCCCATGGTTTTCTCAAAAACTCATGTAAATATGTGCTAGAAATCCGCAGAAAGATCTCCCCTTCTCATAGGCTCAGGTGACTGGTACAGACATGTGGCTTTAACCCGAATACAACACCATCATTCTTTTTGTTGTTGTTGTTGTTGTTTGTTTGTTTGTTTAAATTTTGGTGTATATTTGTCTTTATAAGATGGTTTATAATTTTTAGATATTGATGAGTAAGTTATATGAATACAAGCTGTCTCAAAAAGTTTCTACGACTAAAAAACAATAACTTGTTAGTGGCTATCTTAACAGTATTAATTCACATCTCAGCTAATTTAACTGCATTTTCAAACTATTTTTAATCATTTCTTATAGTTACATTTCTTATTTATATCTACTGAAAAAAAATAATGCTTCATGTCAAATTTTTAAAATTACTTCTGAAAAATAATCAATTAACTCAAATGCATCAAATGACGAGTTATAGTCACATGAAGTTGCTATGGCATTTAAATGGGATGACAAGCTCAACTCGTAAATGTGCGATGTACTATTCACATATTTGTAGGTAGAGCTTATATTCTTTGGCAATTACAGTTTGTTCTTCAAACTTCTGGTTTAAAAATAAAATAAAATAATAACAATTTCTTACAGCTGTTTACAGCTAGTTTAAGACAAACCAGAAAAAGTTCTCTGAACTCAAAATTATTTTTCAAAATACGTGGTGTGAAATAAAGGCAGATACTAACAATGGTCTATGGAATAAATTAAAAATATTGGCACATTTGCTGAGTATTTAAAATATGGTGTCACTGTGTCAAGTTTTAAAAATCAAATATCCCTAATTAAGAAATAAGAACTTTTTTTCTTTTTTTTTTTTTTTAATTTAATCAAAGAATGTAATTTTTACAATAAATGTAATAAATTCATTTTATTTATTTATTTTTAATTAATATGGTAATTAATGGGTTTAAAGATTGTTTCTAGCAAACTTTGTGCAAATCTTTTACAAATATAAAAATGAATTATGATCAAGGTTCAAGCAACAAGCTTAGAACAGCACCCTGCAACATATGTCAATAACTCTTCAAAAATAAATTTTACTATATAAATAAATATATATTTTTTTATTTTATTAAAATTTAATGTTTGTACATAATAACAGAAAAAAAGCAAAAACAAAAGTATAAAATATCAATATGTTTATAACAAAGAGCAAAATATACATGTAAATTCAAAAGAATAATTTGAAATAAAAATAAGTCTTAAGAAAGTTTTAATAATTTAAAGTTTTTTTCATTATAAATTATTCTCTATAAAATTTCGTCAATTATTTTTAACAAAATAATTTAATAATTCATCTGTCAATACAATTTCACACTCTCTTACCATACCAGATGCATTTGTGCACCTTAACAAAAACATTGTGTGAAACAAAATAGAACTGAGATAATTTGTTTCAACATTCCTTTTAATTATGCCATATATTTTTATTTGTTGTACAATTTTACTTTGAAGCTTCATACTTCTAAATTCATTTGTACATTTCACATTTATTAATACCAAATGAATATTATTTTCCCCACATTTTCATATAAGATATTTTTTATTTTTTAATATTTTTTGAATAAACAGAATTATGCTAGAAGACACAATGTAAAATATAAATTGTGATGTTGAGTCACCATGTTCAACCAACATTTATGTGGTTTCTACAGCTAAACTGGTGGAAATGAAATGTCAATCTTAGATCCAATAGAAATATAGCTAGTTAAAAACTAAATGAAGCACGGTGTAGCTAAACTATGCATTATTTAGCCCATAATTTGTTTAAATAATAATAATAATAAATAATACAAGGTAGGAGTCAAAAGTTCTCAGACTAAGTCTATAATGCCAGTAGAGCAACTGTAACATTACTGTGTTACTACCCTTATTTAAAA
Organism: Salticus scenicus; assembly: GCA_963930645.1. Classification (NCBI taxonomy): domain Eukaryota; kingdom Metazoa; phylum Arthropoda; class Arachnida; order Araneae; family Salticidae; genus Salticus; species Salticus scenicus. The sequence continues at coordinate 36,587,543 of OZ005649.1, forward strand.
CTGGTTTGATCCAAATCATGTGGTCGGTAGCTTATTATAACATCATATTCTGTAGACAGGTGCACTTAGTAACTAACAACTGAAAGAAATGGTGTTTATTGAACAGAAAACTGATATTGAATTCTGCATTCTGTTAGGAAAGTGTGGTACAGAGACTTACGAAATGTTGAATCACGTACACGGTAGTGATACATTGGTGCAAATGCAAACTTTTGAGGAACATCAATGTTTCAGAAAAGGCTGGGAAAATGTCGAAGACAATTAATGTACAGTACAATCCTGCTAATCTGAGCTAATTTGGACCAGTGTCTGTTCAGATGACCCAAAATTTCAATAAAAATAGAAATGAAAAAGATGTGTGCTAAATTAAATGTAAGTTATTAGTACTCAGTAGTACTATCTCCTGAATTCTTTTATTCAAAAACAATAGAAAGAAAATTGTGTCTCCTTTCTATTAGTATTATAGATGCTCCTGTATGAAGTGACCTTCTCTTACAGTAAGATTCAAGAGATTCATTCAAATGTGTATGTGATGTGTTAATGTAATGTGTCTTTATTAAATATAAATGTGATCCTTGAATTATTGCATGTTTCTTCAATGTGTACAGAATTATGCATGTTAAAAAAAGTACTTTTTTGTTTTTAGTATAATATTTAAATCTTTAACTTTTTCAATTATAATTTTTGAAAATAAATTTGATTCAGATTAGTGGGATTCTACTGTATTTGCCATCTGCAAGTTTCTTGCACCACTGAAAACATCAATATGTTGCTGTAATCATGCATAGTAACAAACAGCAAGCAATAACAGAAATAGTTGAAATATCTGAGGGAAGGGATGCTTTTGAATGGCAATGATACTTCTTACCAATCCTTTCTTCTCTCTCTCTCTCTCTCTCTTTTTTTTTTTTAAGTTTTGCCCAAACTGTTTTGACATATCCTCCATACTTACCTGATCTTGTTCCCTGAAACTTTAGCCTATTTCCTGAACTGGCTGAACACTTGCAGGCCTCTCCATTTCAATCTGTATACGAAATTAAACCTGCACTGTAAGGTGAATTAAAGGACATGGCTAAAAATGGTTTTCAGAAGTGTGGATGTACTTCGACATTTTAGCTGGTATTATTTTATAAGTTACAGAATCAGTCTGGAAACTTTTGAATTCTACCTAAGGCATTTTTTTTTATTCTGAACACATGATTTAGCAAATAATGGATTAAAAAGAAACTTGGGTGATTAAAAGGTGTACTTAAAAAATTTCCTCAATTTTTAAAAACCAGTTTTTGGAAAACTTCAATAACAGTTCAAATGTTGTACATAATAGGATTATAGCTACAAATTTAAACTAATATATATGTACTAATACATATGTATTGTACATTATGTATAAAAGTATATTTTAAATTGACCTGGCAACTTCAGGAAGGAAAACAAAATAATTCATATCGCATATTTATCTTAAAATGATACATTCAGGAATTTTTTCTATAATTAACAACATGATAAATGATTATTTAAAAGTGAATATCAGAACACAGATAATTTCATCTCCAAAAAAAAAAAAAAAAAAAAACATTTTAAACAACCACTGTTTAATGGTCACTCGGAAATTTTTAAGGTGTATTTTACTATAAATCTCAACCATTATTAAAAACATTTTATAGAGAGAAAAAAAAAAAGGTGATGATGATAAAAAGATGTACAGACCAAGTGATAATTTGTTTGAATTTTTACAAATGATCAATGAAATTCATCCTTAAAAATCAGAATTTAGTTAGAGATCACTTAATAAATGCTTGTAATAAAATAAATAAAATCTCAGTTCTATCAAGTTTAAACACACAAATTCAATCACACGCTGTAACATTTTGCTTTATGTTTCAATCAAATATAAAAAAATAATTACTCTTTTTTTTTCCCCTTCAAACATTTACATCATTTAATTCGAGCTTTGTACATTTAAACATATACTACACAACTTCAACATACAGCTCAGCTAAGCACAATTAACAACCTAAAACTTAGTCATTTGGCATATGAATAAGCTTAGTACTCTAGTACAACATAGTTCTTTTGAGCAACTGTATGGACTGAGCTTTTGAGCAAGTTCAAATATATGTTATTTTATGACCAGTAAAGTTTTAAACCTTATGTAAATTTTTCAGATTCTCTGAAAGAAACAATACTGCTATACACTTTAAGAGCTGGTCCCAAACGCATATGAAGGACATCTATCAGATCCAATTGATTTAATTCTAGCAAAGCTTCTCCATCAATAGCCTAAAAATAAATAAAAAATTATTATTATTATTATTTTTTTTTTAAGTAATCAGTATTTAAAATTTTCAATAGATATGCATGATACGCCATGGAAGATTAATAAGTTAAATTCTTCATTGGAATTAAAAGGTATAGGGGAGACCCGTGTACCTAGGGCCACCCCACTTTATTTGAATAATATTTAATTTAAAGTTTTAATACTCAGTTAGATAAGTAACAAGACCAATTGCTACTTTTACAACTACTTTGGAACTTTTCAGGAGAGAGTTTTGACAAGTTACATGTAGAAAGCGAATTTACATGGTTTGAAGTAAAATTTTGCAGCTTATCTCTTTTGTTATTTTACAAAGGCAAGTCAAATATTTTTCTTTCATTTCTAGTGTATAATTTTGCTGGTTATATTGAGTAATAAATGATATATTTAATTAGTCCTCTCTGCATGTAGATATTTAAGTGGAAGGCATTTTGAATGACGTTAGCAAAACTTGTACCTAGGGCCACATCACTGCCTTGTACCTAGGGCCAATGTGTTTGGACCTTTAACACTTTCGCGACCGCATGTTTTTGTCTTTTTGACAGTATAGTCTGCCTGTGGGCGTTTTTCTCATAAGTTACAGTTTTTCAAACCAAAATTTTCCATATTCACATTTATATTACAAATGGATATGCATTATAATCATACTCTCTCTCTAATCAAAGTATTTGCATCCATAGTATACTGATTGTACAAATATGAATATTGTGTATATTTTTTAGAAACAAATAACATACAAATTGCAAAAGAAACGCCCACTGGTGGAGTTTTATATTTTCAAATGACGTGAATCTACGTCAGCGGTCGAGAAAATGTTAAGAAACACAGTACAGCCTATAGTAATTGGATGCTGGCAAACCCTGGTAAACCAATCACTATATATGATGTTGCTGAAAGTGTTGGCAAGTCTTATCCGCCGGCCTTTACTCCTGTAAACATTCTATCAGGCTTTCGTGTATCCGGCATATAGCAAATAAATCAAAACGCATTCACTGAGGGTGAATATTTAAGTTCAAATGTGACTGAAAGACAAGACCCCTCCATAAATTAAAAAAAAAAAAAAAATCCAGGAAGAAAGTGAACCAACAATGATAGAACTGGATGTCTATTGGTTGAATTGGTTGAAGCCCTGTTGAAATTTCGAAACCTTCAACATCTAACATCTTTTCGTGTGTTATGTTTTAACAGGTACGAATCTAAGCAAAACCTCCCACACCAAAGAAAAGATGTGATCGAAAACCAGAGAGATCTAGAAATCCAAGAGACTCTCCAGAAAAAAAAAAAAAAAAAAAAAAAAAAAAAGAAATTGAAGGAAAAAAAAATTCTGTTGGAATATCCCAAAGAGAAAAACAAGAAAAAAAAAGTGAAAAATTTCGTGTTTTAAATTAAGTCAACAACAAGATAATTATTATATAATAAATAAATATATTACTTGATGTTGTTTCTTTTATAAAATACATGTTTATATGCTTATTTTCTATTCATTACAAAGTGAAATCTAAATTTGAGAGAATGGCCCTAGGTACAATGAGGTCTGGCCCCAGGTACAATGAGGGTGTTGTACCTAGGACCACAAGTGAAGTATTTTTAAAAACCTTCTATTTGTCGGAATTTATTATTTTAGGTATTTATATTAATCCCAATTGGAAGTAATTTGTCCTAAAGATATGTACATATCAGTTTGATAATTTTAAACAGGTCAAGGGCTCTGTTTCTGGGCATCGAAAAAAAGCGGCCCTAGGTATACGGGTCTCCCCTACATTAAATATGCTAATGTAATCCTAATTGTATGCATATAACACTTTATAATACAAAAATAATAACAGCTATCCATAATTAAAAAACTGCATCAAGTAGTACTAATACGTGCAACATAACATACAGATAAGTTTACTCTAAAAAAAAAAAAAAAAATGCATTTATAATATTGAAAATAATTTTTGAATTTAATCACAAGTCCAATTACAATAATCTAATAGCTTTTTCTGGACAGAAGTCTTATAATTTAGATTGTTTGGAAGTATCAGAAAACTTCTCTTTACCGGAAAACGAGAAAATATTTTTTGAACAGACTTAAAAGTACTTTGTACATATTTACAATAGAGCCAAAACAATAGAGAGCCCTTACAATAGAGAGCTGTATTGGCACTTATGCAAAAAATTTGGTGCTTCCTACCAATTGCCTTTGCATAGATAGTGACAAATGACAGATTAACATTAGTGCCTATTTGGCCTGGTGTCTAGTAGAGCAGAATCACTTGCACCAGTTTTTCCGTAGTTCTAATTTTTAAAAGAAAAAAATACAGAAACACGCACACACATATTGTACCCCAGTTCCTGGTGGTCCATTTTACCCAATGTGGAACTCTGTCAACAAATGTTAAAAGAAGAAAACAAATATTCTTTAAAAATATTTTGGTTAGATTAAATATAATAATAGATGACCTTAGGTCTTAATTGTGCTAAGTAACCTCTTTCAGGTCACAATTCTTGAATGATGAAAAGAAAAAATGTTTAGCTAAAAATGTTTACTTTTGGCAACAACAAACTAAATTTCCCGAATATATGACTAAATTGTGAGTTACGCATGAAGTTGCTAGATAAGTTTCATCACTGCAGTGCTGTAATCTGTGTACCAAAATATGAATAATAAAAATAAATAAATAATAGGGGTGGTCCATTTTACCCTCGTCACCCCTATAGTTATACATCATTTGTTAAATCAGTGGTGGAGCCAGAAAGTTTTTGACAGGGTTGGAGAGCACTATCTCCAATAAGTTAACAAACCTTAAAAATTTGAAGTAGCAAAAAAGTTGTTTATGTATGAGAAATATCTATAAAAATTATGTTTTCCCAATAGATTTTACAAATGTCTCCAATGTGGGAGGCTACTGTCCCACCCCCCTCCTCTTGCCATAGAAAATTAATCTGTTCAAATGAACACCTGATCAAAGAACATATTTTCTTTTAAAAAATATGCATGATATAAAACAATTTTTCACATCAGAAGGGCATGTTTATTAACTTTTTTGGACCCCTGGGTATGTCCTTGTCAAGCAGTTAATAGTGTCTTCTCATCCCCTAGTGGCAACTACTGAACCTGTAGAATAAAACCTGGGATTCCAGCTAAAATATGTATACAGTTTCAACTGTATAAATATTTCAGCTATAAATGTAGTGCTCATTTTCAAGAAGGTTTTGGAAGAATCCAGAAAGTATTTAAGGCTTCAACAGAAAATGATACTTGCTTTGATGAATTGAAGAAAAATATTTTTTACATAATGCCCCTCCCCCCCCCCCCCCCCAAATTGTATCTATAAAATAATTACACAAGTGAATATTATATATTATGCTATATTTTATTTTTTTAAATGTGGTTATAGAGAAAGTAAGGAATAGTCTCTCTAAGTGGATATATTATTTTATCTCTATTAATACAAAATTAGTAATTCTCATTCCAATTAGGAATTATGATACAGTTCAATTAAAAAAAAAATCATAAACTGCAAAATTGAAATTTAAAATAAATGAGAACTAAAAAAACACAGAAATTATTAAAATAAAGAACAAACAAAAGAAATTTCACTCACTTGTTCCCGGAACAATTTCCCTTGATCTATACAACCCTTCAAAGAGGAGACAAATTTAGCGACCTGATTCACAGACCACTGTCGGACAGCACTGCCTTTAATGGAACTTAGACCTGGAATAATTGAAGTATTGTGTTCCCACGAGAAAGGAACTTCTTTAGGAGGATTAGTGAATGGAACATTGAATACTGAATCATGTACTTTTTCTTCAATATCTTTTTTCTTTTCGGTGGCAGTTGCCTGGGCTTTTATCAGAGCTTCTTTCCTCATAGCAGCTGTTGCGATGAAACAAATATTTCAAAAAGCTGGTAATATTTTAATACTTGCAAAGATAATGATAGCTTATGGATATTATTAAATATAAACTTCGAAAGTGATCTTCAATGAATATGTGTGAAACAGACAAAATATAAAATAAAACAATAATTCAGTTGAATTAAAAAAAAAGGAAGGAAAAGAAATTAAATTAATTTGAAGAACAAGAAAAATTTATCAATTTTTGCATGGTTTTTGGATACAGGTTGAGTGTATAGAAATATTTACCAAATCTTCAATCCTGATGAAATGTGAATTTTTACAGTTAAATACAGTCAAACCTCATTAATGTGAATCTCAAGAGGGAAAAAAATTGCTCATGTTATCAGTAGCTAATATTCATTTTGAAGTTCATGTTAAAACTAATTCATGTTAAGCATGTGCACGTTAATGCAGTTCGACCTATATACAGTCTCTGACAAATTACTGAGTCAAGTTTTTTAGCCAACATTTTCAAATTTCAAGAATAGTCTAACTATTGAAAAATCGGAATTTTTATATTATTTATACAATAAATGGAAATAATTATAATAGCTGATAATTTTTATGAAAAGTATATTTTAAATAATATTGAAGGGAGGAGGGGGGGGGATAAAGATTTTTAAATCAAAGCAAATATGGAAAAAAAAAAAAAATAATAATAGATATTTTAATAAAAAATGTTTAAAAAAAAAAACTGATCTTATTGTAAAATAATGTCTTTTTATTTAACTGTTTTTCAAATTAAAAAACAACTTGATAAAAAAGCTATTGTATAACTAATACACTATGGCTTTTTATCAGCACTAGTTTTAAATTCTTTCAATATTCTGAAAATTAAAGCTTTTCATGTAAAATCCATAAAATTAAAAATACTTCAAAGTTTTTGTTTCAAAATTTTAAAATATTACATTATACAACCATTATTTTATCAAAGAATATTTTTGTCAACTTAGATCTCTCATACACTAGGGCTAATTTGAAGAGTGGAAAAGATATCTGAAGCATGGAAATAATAGTAAGCAAATTGAAAAAATACTTACTTAAATGTTTAGGAGGTCTTCCTCTTAAACCAGTACCAGGAAACTTTAGCCTAAAAATACGTAAGTTTTAATAAAACTATGATAAGTACAACTTGCTTTAGAAGCTATAGAAAAATATACACAAGCTATATAAAAATATTTAAATAAGATAATGTATAAAAAAACATTGGATTTCAAATGAAAATAGCATAGGTGAAGGGTTCCCAGTTCTCCATACACATTTGTTCTCATAAATTTCTATGACAGAATGAACTCAGCTGATCACTAGAATTCAGACTAAACTGTTCCACCTACTAGGCTACCCTATCTCCAATTTGACACATATTATCATAATCTGCAGATTAATTTTATTAGAGTTATGAATATTTACTTAATTATATAAATTTAAAGTTCTGATGATATTTTTCCTTTAAATATTCTTGTTTTTTAATTATTTTGTATTAACTTTTACACTTGTGAATTCACTTTCGCAATAATAATTAATATATTTTATAAAAAAAGTAAATAAATAAAAAGTACATTTCCATATAAAGTACCGTAATTTAGTGTATATAAGCCGCAGCTTATTAAAATGATGCGGAAAAAACAGTGCTCTTAGATAAACCGCACCGGAAGGTAAGCCACGGTTTATGCAAAATTTGATGAGGATGTGACAGATAAATAAGGAAAAAATATATCAGTCTTCTGACATCTATGCAAGTTAATAAAAATAATAAATTATTAATTATAAATGAAAATAATAAATTATTTAAAAAATAATTCGGTATAAAGAAAATAACATCAAACTATACCATTATGCATATGTAATGCAACAAATATGAGAAACACGGGAACAAGATGGGGGAATCCGGGCATATATACAAAGTCATAAAAGTAATTAATTATAAATGAAAGTAATAAATTATTTTAAAAGGCACTGTATAAAAAAATATAAATAAATAAAAATTAAAGCCAGTACACAAATACGATGCAAAAAATCAAAAACAAGGAAACAAGATGGCGAACTCCAGACATATATGCAAATTAATCAAAATAAAGGATTATTAGTTAATAAAGCGTGAATCAGTGCTCGAGAAACTCGAACACTAAACTTCCGTTTTCGGGGAAGATCGACTATTCCAAGAAGTATGGACAACAAAATTTGGCATTATGATCAGATAGCTCGCACTGATAGATAAGCCGCAGTCCCCAAAAATAAATGTTTTTTTTTTTTTTTTTAAGATAGCCCGCGGCTTATCTTCACTAAATTACGGTAAGTGGGGATGACACTGTCAAAGCCAGTGGGTATTTGAATGATTTGAATGGATTTTCTTTATTATTATTAAAGTGATATAAAAAATATAGTGATTCATTTAAAAAAAAAAAAAAAACACATTTAAATATTGTGGCCAGCAAAGTGGATAAAGACTGCTAATTCAAAATATTGAGATATAAAATATAGGAAAAAGAAAATGTACAAGTATTAAAAATTCTTTTATATAACCAATTAAGAAACTCACTTCTTTTTGCCTCTTCCAATACCATTTCTTGTTTTTATACTGTCTACATTTTTACTTTCAGTAGCTGCAGAACTTACTGCAGGAGGGGAAGGTGCACGTGTTGGAGGAGGAGCAGTGGTTGGTGTGGAACTGGCTACAGCATTGCTTTGTTGAATTTTCAGAGCATTCTTCTCAGCTAATGGACAACCTGACACTCTATGATGAACAGAATATTTTCCTTTCACATGACCAACACCATTACAACCAGGAGTAGGGCATCTCCTACATGGAATATTTTACTTTAGACTAAAAGAAACCCAAATTATAATAATAAAAAAAAAACCCAACAATAAATTTTATAATTTATATATTCCATATAAACATTCATCAGATAACATTTAGAAGTTTATGTTTTTATTTTTTGATGTAATAATAGGATGAATGAATTTCCAATTTTGGTAACAATAGGAAGTCAATTTTTGTAGGTAATTATTTTAATATTTTTCTAATATATGAATAATAACCAATAAATATATAATTCTAATATAAAATAAATAATAAATAGGTTATTTTAATATTTTTCTATTAGACAACTGTCACTTCGTCATTCAGCAGGTTTATTTTACAACCCTTGCAATAAACTGCCAAATTATGTTCAAAACATTTGGGGTAAATTAAATGCAACTCAAAAAAATTAATTAAAACTATTTATATGTTAATAACATTATATCATATAATAATTTAAATATTTTTTAACATTTTGGCATTGGGTTTCACCAAGTATGTACTAAATAGTATTGCAGTTGTCTAACAGAAAAGTATCCTTACTTTATTACAACTTAGATTTTTTGTTCTTTTAACCTGTTAACACCCGAATTAATTTTGCAAAATATTATTAGCTGATTATTTCACTTCTAAATTAATATAGACAACTGACAGTAAAATATATTAACTTAAACAATTCTTCTGATAGTTTTAAATTACAAGCCTGTCCTCATTTATTGACGTTTAGTGTACTAGCAGGAAAACTTCCGAGATAGAAAAACTTTGAGATAACAGATTAATTTCCTATTATATGTTGACAAAGATCTTGAAAGTAAAGTATTATAATATGTATTATTATTCAACATGATTTAAATTAGTATACCTGTGCAAAAAGCAAATATAGGTGCGATGAATGAAAAATCATAAAATGACTATCCAAATTATGAAATAATAATTAATAGTAGACACATAAAACTTTCAGGGATAATTTAGAGTGATGCTATAAACTGTCACTGAAAAGCAGAAATCATTCCAAGAAACTACAAAAAATATATGTGACATTTTATTAGCTGTCCTCAAATGAGGACACTGAACGCTAACGGGTTAATATATTATTCTAACATAATCAAAGTGAATATGAAATTTTTTTTCTGCCGTTAATATAAATCATGAATTGATACATTGAACACACCTTCAAAATTTTGAATAGTACCTTTCATAAGCCATACTGATATGATGATGTCTTCGTTCTGATTTACATTTACCATAGCTTTAATCACGGAAAACATCTTTCAATATTTGAATTTCCATATAAGAATTAATACTGTTTTGATTAAAGTACTAAAACTAACATACTGCATGCTTCACAAAGTACAGAAAGAAAAAAAAAGAAAAAGCATTAAATAACTTTTAAATGGAAAAAGACTTATTTCAAATTTTCAAGATTTACACATGAGAATACAGTAAAATTAAAAGATAATTTTCTCAAAATGCTTGCCATCTCGAGGAAACAGCAAACGAAATCTCTACTCAGAATTCATAATAATCTGCTTGAGTTGGTCTGTTCAAATGAAGCTTGTCACACTTATTATTGTTTTCAACTCTCAATGTTTTTTTGTCAATCTCTGTACATTTAATCTTTAACATAGAGCTGTAAAAAGTCTAGTAATGATAAATAAGGGATATAAGTTGAGAAAGTCCATGCTGTCTCCCCATGAATGTGCAGGAGCTCCATTCTGATGAAAAAAAATCTGTTTTGGATCCAGTATTCATATTAAGCATCAGGAATGAACCTCATTGTCAAGAAATTTACATAACATTCAATTCATAAATCACATTTTTTTTTTTTTTTTTTTTTTTGGGGGGGGGGGGGGGGGGGGAAGAGGACTGCACCTAAAATGCCATCATCAGTACACAATCCACATAAGACAGTGACCTTTTTGTGCAGAAGAGGCTTACAACAAATTCTGGCTTTGCACTACCCCAAACCTAATAATTTTGACAGAGATAATTTTGAGCAAGCTGGAGAAGTTGTCTTAACTAAAATTTGTAAAAGAAAATGTCAAGACTTTTGCAGGCTATTTATTCTCCATACTATAAATAGCTGTACCGTTATCAAGTTGTTGATCCAAATGTTGGATTGATGGCACTTCCTCTGTTACTGCTTTAGTAGCAGGGATGTTTTTGGGCATCTTTAGTGTCTTTTGATTGGTCATCATCCCACTTTGTCATCTGCCACTAAATCTGTTCATTTTAACGTTGCAATTAATGCTTTTAACATGCCTAAAAACAGCTTTGACCTATTTTAAAAAACACTTTCTGAGGTAGGTCTCCCGTCACAAAGATACTAAGTTTTGAATCAAATGAAAAATAAAAATAAATAAACATGCTTTTTGATGGAATCTGGTACATTTTGGGGAGTGTACATATATATATATATATATAATATTCTTCAGAATTAATCAGAGTACATAAATAAGTTTCCTTTTTATCCTTGTGTATATATGCACAATTTTATGTTACTATCTACTCAGTTATTCAACTAAAAGGTTCGCTGTACCTTGTGAAGCACAAAGTACTTTAAGAGAAAATTTAACTTAACAAATTTTTCTCATGGACAAACAACTTACTCTTGATAAAATCAATACCCTATTAATTGATGGTCATAGCTTAAAAAACTCTCAGTAATCAACAATTTTCTTGCATAGAAAAAGCTGTAAATAGTTCTATTTTTCCTGTATTAATGATGAAATAAAGTATTTCCTTTTTTTTTTTTTTTTTTTTTCAGCGAATCTGAAATTTGTTTGTACATTACCTAAAATTCATAAAAACAACATTTCACTAAGATCTATTCTCTGTAACACTGGCACTGATACTTACACTTGCTAAGCTTTTGGCTTCCACTTTTTTCTTTTATACAGCAATAATATCCACACCATGCCAAATTCTTATAAATTTGTGAATAAATAAATAAATACATGTATGTATATTAATCCTGCTAATTGTTCCCATAGAGATTGATCTATGAAAAAATTACAGTCATTGTGTATTTTCAAAGGGTGTAATAATTTAACCCAGAAATCTAATAAAAATGACATTGAACTCCGGGGGTTCCAACACCAATCTGGAGAAAGTATTCCTTAAGCTTCCCTGTCTGTTTTAGTTTTAAAAGGTAAAAATTGATGACATGCAATCAGTACATTATTGGAGGCTAACACATTTACAATTAAACATATCTAAGGTATATTAATTTTATTAACTTATTATGCTAGGCAAAAATCGTACAATTGATTTTTCTCCTTTCATTATACAGCACTAAAATTTATATACTAAATAACCGAAACAAACTATTACAATATATATATAGATAGATAGATAGATTTTTTGTTTTTTTCCCTGTTTTTACAATAAATTTTGAAAGTGCCTGAGTTATAATACAAAATAATTTAGGAACTAAAGCTCAAAAATAATTCACACAGGAGTGAACTTTTATTTTATACATTTAATGTGTATGTAGAAGGAGGGGGAGGGGGGGGGGGGAGAACTAGCCATAAATAAGATAACCAATTGACATATACCTATTTATTTCTTTTTAGAAAAAAGAAATGATACGAACCTTAATGCATGGTTTGATACAAACCTTAATCCATCAATAGCTCCACCTGGCTCAGATGTTTTTTTACTGAACTCATTGAGTGACTCCTTAGTAATAATTACACGGTCTTGAAATGCACTATCAATTTTATTTAGATTTCCTGGAGCATATGGACAACCAAATGTGCTGCAAAATAAAAATTTATCAATAAACATTAAAAAGAAAAATAAAATAAAATAAAATAAAAATTATACACTGGTCAAAAAGAAGTAAGAAGCTTAGAAAAAATAATATTAAAGTTTATATAATTCGGGTTCATGTCGCATGCAGACACAGGGGATAATTGTTGCCAAATCATTAATAATTGTCACCAAAAGCACAGACAAAAAAGATGATAAATTTGTGACCAAATATATTTTTTTCGTATTTATGTTTAAAAAATTAGAGACAAATGAATATTCATAGATTGTTGGCAAAATGTTTTTAAAAACATTCCATATATTTAAAACAAGCTTTTAATTTAAATTTTCTTTTTTGTAAACATTGTTAATAGTTCAGTAATTGAGTTCAAGGTTTACATTCAAGTTGCTATATTAGTGCTACTTTGAGTCTGCTTGTGCTGTTCTTTTCTCAAGCTGTACTCAAGCCTCCCCCCCCCCCTTTTTTTTTTCATACTGGCAACCTTTCAACTTTAAAAAACAGTAGATTTTATAAATTGATATTTTTAACAATAGAGACTGAATTTATATAAATATATAATATAGTTGACAAAAAGAAAAATATATGAATATTTACAAAAGATTTTCTATAAATAGCAATATCCTTCAAATAAATCATCCATCTTTCAAACGAAAACAAATAAAATATTGAGATTATGTATATTAAAGAATTAATTTCAAATTCCAAAAATTAAGAAAAAGAGAATGTTACCAATAATATTTACTTAAACACATTTTTTTTTTTTTTTTTTTTACATTTGTAGCAGATTTTGTTTTATTAAAAAAAGAACTATTAAATTGTTATTCACAGCATTTTTTAATTAAATTTCCATTGCATTTAGAAATTAAAATGTTCTCCAGATTTTTATCAGATAATATGAGGATCAAAATTAAGTTTTTAATTGTCTTTTTTGACTGAAAATACACTCACAATGACTATGTAAACATATTTAATTACAAAAGCCTTATTTAAAAAACACAAAAATTTCAAGATTATTTTGAGATAATTAAAATCAATACTGTAATTTTTACATGTGCATTTAATAAGTCTCATTCCATTAGTATATTTATTCTCTGCATATTTTGCTTCATATATTTTACAGGAAAATTGCTCAATTTTATGATTTTTCTTGTGGGTTCCTCAAAAACAGTAGACCATTAGAAATAGCTGAAAATCAGTAGTCTACTAGTAAAAACAGTAGAATTGACAAGTATGAAAATTTTTGTCTGATGGAGGGTCATGCTAATTATTTTGAGCCAAAATAATTGTGTAATTTTGCAGTTTATGTTGTTTCTTCACCACTATCTTTCTTCAGCGTATTTTTACTGTAAGTTGTTAAAAATCTGTCTTTCAAAAGTTTGAGTTACTGAGTATTTCTACTTCTGGTGGAATCAGTATTAATAAAATAAAAACACAAAGCTATGTATAAATATAGTTATGTATACACATAGTTTAGCATCTTGAAATTATGGTTATTTATTTATTTTTGCACAAAAGCATTTAAGTCACAAAAGTGTGCACTTGTATGTGTTTGTCTACCATTTTATATATTTGGACCACCAAATTATAATCTAGAAAGCCTTTTTGGGACACTAAATTTTTCATTGCTGGCATGAACCCTATTTATAATGTATGAACACAGTGTTTTGTGAGAGAAAAGGAATATTAGTAAAAATTGTATTTATAAAGTACAATATATTCCCAATTATCCATGGAATTGAGCGGCACAAGATCTGTGGATAAAAAAAAACTGGAAATGTGAGGTAAATGAGATTGGGGGACAATATAACTATATATGAGAGATATTGAGCAATTTTATTTTTTAAATTAAAAGGTTCTAGAATTGGATAGAACAAGTTTAATATGAATATTGATATTTAGGTTGTAAATGGAGAAAGATTGGAAATTGCATGATTTTGATGGCCTGTTTGATTGCTGATTGTTAATTTAAGGGAAGGTGGATAGAAAAAAAATTGTAAAAAGTAGAAATTCGTCAAAAAAAAAAAAAAAAAAAAAAAAAAAAAGTTTTATACATATGTAAATCTATTCAGTATTAAGCTGAAAGTATTTGAATAACACTTCCCGAACACAAAGTAATTGTTGATAGAAAATATATACAACACTAACTTTTCCAAAAGTATCGAGCTTTATCCAAGACAGTATCAGGATTGATATGTACAGTAAAAGATACAGTTTCTTTAAAAATTAGTTTTTAATTAGATATTTTAATAAATCAAACATAAGAAGGCAGATACATACCTGTGATGAGTTGTATATTTCGGACCTTTGATATGTCCTTGTCCTAAACAACCAGCAGTTGGGCATGGTCCAGGTTGTCCTGGAGCAGTTACTAAAAATATTTAGAGTAGGTTAAACAAGCAATTAAAAATGCTTAACTATCTATGATTTATATTAAATGTTAAACTAGAGCAGAGTTCTTAGCAGAAATAAAAACTGGATGAGAATTCCTTACACTTACTCAGAAACAAACTGAGGTTTCTTAAAAGAATGCAAGAAATATACATTAAAAAAAAAAAAAGTATTATAAACTGTCAAATTTTACAGCTCACTGGTAAAAATTAAGTTCAACCATATGTAATTTCTTAAATATGTCTATTTGTTTTTTAAGGTAGAGTGTAAGGTTGACTTTTATATCAACTATGTGAAAATGCCACAGCTGGGAATCAAACTCGGGCTCTCCGCTTAATTTGCGGTTGCTCTACCATTGAATTCGATTCCTGGCTCTGGCATTTTTACATTAGTTGGTATAAAAACCAACCTTACACTGCACTTCATCTAAAATTAATTTCATGGTTGATGAATTAATAATTAAAATTTCTATGTCTATTTGTTTTCACTGCAGTCATTGAAATAGGTAGTTATTGTGCACTAACTAAAAAAACTTATTATATTTTTTAATACCAGTTGTTCATTATGCCACTCAGAGACTCTGAGACTGGTAGTAAAACTAACCAAATTAAGGTGAGAAGGGTGTTTCTTCTGTTTTTTGAAGCACAGTTTCTGCTCGAAAAACCAGTGAAAGATGGCGGCATCAGTGAATAAGAGCTGATAATTTGATCTAGATCAGGGCCGAGTAATCCCTGATCTAGTATCCCACAGATATAAAAAAAATGAAAGTACTTCATTTCCATATGATATTTCAAAATTACTTAACTTTAATAAACCTGTAGTAGTGAACTTCACATATATAATAATGTGACATACAAATATTTTTTTTATAAATTTTATACATATATTGTGTAAGTCTTTGTTTCTTAAATAACCTAGATTTTACACAAAATCTTTACATTTCAAAATAATTTAACTCAATTTCAATTACTTATATTTTGCCATAGGAAATTTCTGCAAAACTGGTTATGTATAACCATCAATTTAAGTCATTCTTTCAATTTTATTAACTTTAAATATTTCACATTCAAATCCCAACTAAACAATTGATAGACAAGATACATATATTTACTTTTATATCCCTTCAATCTAACAATTGAAAAGCTCTTAACATACTTATAAAAAAAATCCTACAAATATATAAAGTGGTGTGAAACAACCACACAACTTCACATATAAATTCTTTTTGGATATTATGTGATCAGAAGACAAAAAATGGACCTAATTAAAACAGTTGAATTCAAGTTTTCTTTAGTAAACAAATAATATAAACATCATACAGATATCTGAAACAGACTTCATGGGCCCTCCGTGGCCGAGTGGTTATGTCACCACACTGCTAATCGCCTTTGAGTGAAGGAGAGCGGGTTCGATTCCCATGCTGGCCCTGGGTGTTTTTCAAATTCTTCGTATTATAATTCTGTTACGTGCTATCTGTCTTTATCTGACAAAGATTTACAAGCAGATTTCGAGTCAGGCATACAAATCTGATGCATGTGTGTTATCAATAAACAAACAAACAGACTTCATATAACAGACATACACATTCAAAAACAATTTGGTAAAGCTGTTTTTTTTTTTTTTCTCAGACACTTACCTCCGAGATTAAAAGCTAACATACTTGGATTAATCAAAACATTTATCAATTTTTCAGTACAAACAATTGAATGCATAAAAAAGATATCTAAAAGGAGGTTTATACAGCAAATGTGAAGAAAATCGTTAGAGCTGTTTTTGAGATACCAACATTTGGTTCTAATGCTTTCTGACTACCTTAACTCCAAAACAAGAAAAATAGAATAACAAAATTTTAAATTGGATTGGGATCCTATTTTAAGTCAGTGTCTCAAAAATGAAGAGCCTTTTTCAGATGTCCTTTCATCTCAAAACCCAATTTTCAAAACCCCTTTTTCAGATGTCCTTTCACCTTTATTAGTTTGTAGAAAATTTTACTGCAAGAAAATTTATAGGCATCCAGATTTAATATGCCAATTTTAGGTCTTTGAAATAGCTATCTTAACAAAAACTGCTCTATGAATTTTCTTCAATTTTACCATATTAATGCACTTTTAAATGTTGTTCTGCATGTATTAGTTGGATTCCAGAGTACAGATGAGTTTGGGAAGTTTTGGTAAAAATCAGAAATGGGAAAAATTTTGGTATTTCAAAATCGACGCAAACAATTTTCTTCAAGTATGCTATATAAACTTCTTTTGTATGTCATTATTTTATATGAGCTAATTTGTTACTACAGGAAAATTAAGAGCTGATTTGATAGATCAGTTTTAAAACACAGGAATGGGAGTCTCAAAAATATGTCCAATCGATTATCTTTTTTAGTTGTCTTTACAACACATATATTAATTGGCTATTACAAGAAAATTGATAAATACCTGGTTAGTTAGTTAATTTTATATCTTCTGAGCACGCTATGTCCAATAAATAAATAAATAAAAACAATTTTCAATAATATTAATTATTACCATTTTTAAAATTATACATTTTGTTAAACTTAACAGTTTCAAAATTAAAAAAATACGAGGGCTGTCTGAAAAGTTTCCGACCTAACAAAGAAAAGAGATATTTTTTAAACATAATTAGTGTTATTTTTCAACATAGTCTCCTTGTAAGTCTATACACTTTTCCCAGCGATGCTCCCATCTTTTTAACCCATCTAAATAATAGGTGGAATCTTTCTCTTGAAAATAACTGTTCACAAAGTTTATCACCTCTTCATTTGACAAAAATTTTTGTCCTCCGAGTGCTTCTTTTAGTTAGGAAACAGAAAAAAGTCACTTGGCCAGGTCTGGTGAGTAAGAGGGATGGTCAACCAGTTCAAACCGCAACTCATGAATTTTCGCCATTGCAACAGCTGAGGTGTGAGATGGAGCATTGTCTTGGTGAAACAAAATTTTCTTTTTTTGCAAATGTGGTCGCTTTTCCACAATTTGTGTCTTTAGCTTCTCAAGCAAGGTTGAATAATATGCTCCAGTAATTGTTTTTCCTTTTTCAAGGTAATCTATCAGTACAATTCCATGGCTATCCCAGAAAACTGTCACCATCACTTTTCCAACAGAAGGAACAGTTTTTGCTTTTTTTTTGGAGTCAATTCTCCCTTTGCAGTTCACTGTTTTGATTGTGCTTTTGTCTCTGGGGTGTAATGATGAAGCCAAGTTTCATCTACAGTAATTAAACGGCGAAAAAACTCCGATTTATTGCGTCTGAATTGCGCTAACAGAGCAGTGCAAATGTTCATTCTGACACGTTTTTGGTCCAAAGTGAGCAAATGCGGCACCCAACGTGCAGACAGCTTACGCATACCTAATTCTTGGTTCAGTATGTGGCAAACACTTCTTTGGATATGTTCGTAGCTTCTGCAATCTCTCTTACCTTGATTCGGCGATCGTCCAGCACCATTTGGTGAATTTTTGCAATGTTTTCGTCAGTCGTTGCAGTTTTTGGTCGTCCTGAACGTTCATCATCACCCAAGCTGGTACGGCCACATTTAAATTCAGCTGCCCAAAATTTTACCGTTGTTAATGATGGAGCAGAGTCCCCATACACAGCATCCATTTCCTCTTTAATCTGTGTAGGAGTATTACCCTTCAAAAACAGGTACCTAATGACCGCTCGATACTCAATTTTATCCATTCTTTCAAATAAAATCACATCAACTCAGAACAATAACTGTCAAACGCAAAATTCACATTCAAAATGGCTGAAATTTCAGTTCAGATCTATCAAAGGATGCCGAAAGAAGTTCCCCCACTTTCGTTGATTAGTGCTGCCATCTTCATGCAGAGGCCGGAAACTTTTCAGACTGCCCTCGTATATATATCTATAATAGTAGTCAACCAGAAAACAATTTTTGTACATACATTTAGTGTTATACTTCTCTGAGATGAAAATCGTCTGCATTCATCATGGAAAATAATTTTAATAAATAATTTGCTCAGTGTGAATTTATATAAAAAAATATAGTAAGAAAGCTTTGTGATGCCACAACATACTAGTTTATTATAAAAATATTTCAAAGCAAGTTAATAAAAATAGTAGTAATAATAATGACACAACTACAAAAATAAAATTACCTATAGGTGGCTCTAGCGGATGACCTGTTTTGGAGCACCAGCCAACAGGATGCAAGTCAGGACTAATATCTTCTATCCAAAAATCATAAACACTAGACCATCCATCAAAATGTATCTGCAAGAAGTGATCAGCCCTGTTGGCAACAGTGGCTACTCGAATGAGAATTGGATTACGCTTGTCTACAGCTTCTAACTTCATTCCAGTTTTAAATTCATTTGGAGGTCGTAGCTTAAAAGCACGTGGTGGTACAGCAACACTTCTAGTGTCATTTAAATACTTTGTCCAATTGAAAGAGATATGATCCTTCACATCTAGAAATTAAATAGATATTTATAAGGATTCATAGATACATATCAATTATATATAAAATTCAGAAACCTTGTAAAATTGAGGGAAAAAATGGTCTTTATATAAAAGCAAAATTTAAATTTAAAATATTATACTTTAAGATTATAAAATACAGTGAACTTGTTCATTGGATGATTCTGTACAAAACAGATTAATGATACATAACAGCTGTGTACTATGTCGACAGACTGCGGCAAAATTTAGAAAAGCAAGATGGTAACTCACAGTTGGTTGAAAAATTTATGCTCAGGAAACTGCAGAAAAAAGTTTTTTTTTAAACAGAAACAAATACAAATAACTAATTTTTTTTAAAGAAAAAAATGTCAATACAGAAGAACCTCAATCCATCATTTTTCATGGGGTATGTGAAAAAAAAAAAATAAATAAATAAATAAAATAAAAGCAGGAAAACGACGAATGTGGGTTAAAATCAAAACATGAAGAAAACAATGTTTATGAATTACTAAACACAATGTATACAGTATACTACTAATAAAAACTAATTTTTTGCTTTCCAAACTGTCAAAGTAATAAATCAATGTTGTAGAACATTAAGTAAAATTAATTTTTTTATATCCGTAATTTTATGTTGGTTTTTTCGTTCATTTCATAATTTAAACAGGAATTTTTCCAAATTTACAACATTTTTCTGGTTTCTGTAATTTCACGCTCTTATATAAAAGTTCATGAATTTTTAAACGCCATAATTATGTCATCAGTGGAAACGTTATTGTCTGTTTCTTTGCCATTATTTTCATTTTTTGAAATAACACATTTCTTCTATGCTTTAGGATACCTCATGTCATAACGTCTTGATTGATGTAAATTATCACTAAATTTTGTACCAGACTTTTGCTACACACAAACACTCTTTATCTGCATCATCATCATCTTCTTACCCTTCTGTTTGGTATTCTTCATTACTTTTTCGTGTATAACCTAGTGATGTGGGGTGGAAAATTTTCTTTTTTGGAAAATTTTCCAGAAAATTTTCTACTATGTTTTTCCGGAAAATTTTCCAACCAAAAAAACAATTTTTTTAGTAAATCTTTTGCATGATATATCTAAATTTTCTTTTATTAGTCATAGTAATGCTATGTACAGTGTGAAAAACAAAAGTTTCTGATTAAAGTCATCATTTAGAAAGTTACCAGATATATGTTTTGAGCAAATTGCTCGAGAAAGAGGTTATTTATTATAATACAAGAGATCTATGGTTGCTAATCAGAATTTTAAATGTCCATTCAATAAATTTGTAAGAACATAATTATAAAGCATTTGGCAACATAACAAAAAAGAATATATTGATAAATTAATGCACAACTACACTGCTGAGCATGTGTATCTATTTTTCAAAATATTCCTTTGATAAATGATGATACGCCAATGTTTTTCAAATTCAGGCAGCAATTCTGACTTTGGTCACCTTATGGTCTCTAGTTCTAAGAGTGACTCAGAAAGTTAGGACATTGTCATTATCTTCGTTAAATATTCAATAATAATAATAAAAAAAAAAAAAAAAAAAAAAAAGAGCAAAACTTTAAAAAAAAAAAAAAAATTCTTTAATTACAAAATTGGCATTGTTGAAAATTTTAGAGAAAAATCTTATCTAAAAACATAATTATATATTTTTTAAATCACTTTTTAAAACTAATTTTTAATGTGGATATATATATATATATATTTTAAATGCAAGCAACAGGAAATACAATTAATTGCCTAAATAAATAAACAGCAAGATTTTGATTAAAATTTAAGAAAATCAAATAGATAAAATGAATCACATCATATCTTGTAACTGGAGGTTTAGTTGAAAGAACTAAATATTTCTTTATTTGCTTAAAATATCCGAAATTGAATTGTACTTGAAAAATCTCATAAAGGTGTTACATTTAAAGTTAAATAATAATAAAAAAATCTCAAACTTCCAGATTAATTTTTTTGAATAGAGAATTAAATCCATTATCCAATACCACCAACTATTAAAAAATATGATTTTGTGTTCGCAAACTATGCTTAAAAATAGAACAAATCGAAAAAAGTAAAAATCAAAAGAGTTTGGATGAAATGAACCCTTTCATGGTCCTTACTAATTTACCTTGTACAGACGACAGCAAAATTATTGATGCGCTAGCAATAATTTCTATTTAAAAGATGTGCACCTAATACTATTTTGTTAAGTAAATATTTATCGAGTCATGATCTTAGTCTTATACTGTTTATAAAAAAGTAAGTTCAGGATAAAAATTATCGATCAAACTAAAGAAAAAAAAGAAAGAACAAAAGAAAAATATGGATGTGTGTTTCAATAATTTTGCTGCCATTAGCAGCCAAGCTCCATATTATTTTAAACAGAAATTCGTTATATAAATTACCTCTGGATTTTGTTTTTTTTTTCTAAATTCTGTTTACTTTCAGAATATTCACAATTGTTAAATTTGTTCTTGTTTTTCAAAAACAGTTTTTTTTTTTTTTTTTTTTTTTTTTTCACTTTGTAACTTCAATATGAAGTATTAAAAATTAAATAAATAAATTTTGGGAAAAACAAAGGCAAATTTAAATATTTTCTAGATTTTTTTCTTTTCTTTTTCTTTTTTTTTTTTTTTTGATAATGAAAACAGAATTTTTAAAAAAAATCATTAATTCTCATAATTTTTTTTCTATATGCTAAAATGGGTTTCAGCTGTTGGCAGCGATATGCGAGGGTCTCTGACAGCTACAGAATGTTAACAGAAACCTTTTATATATAGATTATTCAACCATCATACATGCAAAACAGTCATTAAAAATTATAACTTTCTAGCTTTATACATGTTTAATAAACCATTAAATCATAATTTCTGTGTTTTGTTTATTAATTTCTTTTTGAATTGAATAATGATTCATACTTTTCTTTGAATAGTTTTGTTTACTTGTAACTTTTAATGTATTTGGTTTTATTTTACAAAACCTTCGTAATTTAGAGATTGAAAATTTTCCGGAAAATTTTCGGTAAATTTTCCAGAAAATTTTCCATTTCAAAATTTTCCGGAAAACCCACATCCCTAGTATAACCGCATTTCACGAAACAATTTTCTGGATTACTGAAGAAGTTACTTCCTGCCATACTGAAATTACAAAATGAATAGATGGTCCGGAGACATGGCATCACAATTTTGATCCTCAATGGAAATGGGGAAAAAAATTATTTTAAGATGAAAGCAGCAATTCCAGCTTGTATGCTGTATGGAACCGCTTGACCTTTATGAGAAAATTTTTACAAGGTCAAGAGAAAAATTTTATAACGATGAATGCGGGAAAGCAACTTTTTGAAGCACGTTACATGAGGGTTTCGTTAACATTATTTAAATACGATTTGTTCAGGGACCAAAGAATAAAACGATCAATGCGGGAATGATAGATCGGGGTTTCACTGTATAAATATTTACGTATGTTTTCCTTTTCCTTTTTGTATAGTTCAGTACGGTAATTGTTTAATTTAGTGAATAAATTAGCTTACCTCGGCTTCATCAAAAGTGTACTTTTTTCTTTTCATCTTTTAGTACATAAAATACAAATATTTTTACTTTGCTCTGAATATTTTCCCTCTTTGTATTGTGTTTTATGGCACAATGAAATGCAATAAACCATTAGAGCTGGAACAGTTTTTACTTTATTTGCCCCTCATTTTTCGGGTTATCTATGATTTTCATTAAACAAACTTCAAATAAAGATATAATATCTTGGGAAAATAACGAGAATTTTTTGCTTTAAACTCTTACTTTGAAATAACATGATATCTACATTATACAATCTTTTCTTTTTGCTCAACTGACAAGAAGAAATGTTTGCTTTTATCAATTTACTTCTATTTTGATTTCTGCTTCCTTTAGCAGTTAAAAAAGAAAAACAAAATGGAAGTGTAGATTCTATTTCATAATATACTCTCACATTTCTTTCATATTGTTATTAAAGTAACATTTGATTCAAGCAATCACTTGGTTTTAAGAATTCCTTTCAATTTTGGGTATAGTTTTGCCACAGCATATTGATATATATATATATATATGTATGTGTGTGTGTTTAACAGGTTTCCATAATATAAAACATATATACATAAAATTTGAATTTATAACAATAAATAATTTTATTTAACTAGTTGGAAAACTTTATTATTAATTTACAAGAACAACTCAGAGAGTAAAATTTACCTTTTGGAGGTGTTAAATTTTCTCCATTGTCTCGACACCAATTGATGGGATGGATGAGAGGTGAAGATGGATCAGCCCAATAATCATATACATCTTCCCAGCCATCAAAATGAATGAGAAATCGATTATCCAAGGCATCTGTGATAGTAGCAACACAAACCATGCATTTATTGGGATTATTGTTACTTTTGCTTTTCTTATCTACAGCCTCCAGTTTCATGCCAACTTTGAAATTTGGATTTGGAGTCTAAAGATAAAAAAAAGGTATGCATTTTTCTTTTTGTTATTAACAATCAATTATTGTAGTTTTTAAACCTAATATATATCCTGATTATTTTTCAATTTATGCAGAAAGAGAAATGACTAAATTATGGTTATTCTTTAATTCTGGGATGAAAGAACCAAACATGCAAAACCCCTGATCATGCAAAACTAAGCTGCTATCATCTTTTTTACTTTCTTCCATATGTATATAATAGAGAAAGTATTGGATTTGTGAAAATTTTCAAACTCCAGTTTTCAATGGATTTACACGTTTTAGGATGTCCTGAACACGATTTGACTGTTATCAGAAAATGTCTGTCTGTTTGTGGGGATCATTCGATCAACAGGTGGCGCTGTGATTGCATTTTTTCTAAATTTTTAACATGGCAGCATAGAACAAAATTTCATATAAATGTACATAATGAGAGTTATTTTAATAGTGCGATTGTAAAATTAATATGAATTATTGATAATAGTAGTAGCTAACTAGGAAAAAAAAAATGTGCTTGTGGGGCATCGCTTCCCCCCCCCCCCCCCCGGGACGGGGGAGTAAGTTTTCAATATGGGTATCTTTCGAAAGATCTCGTCAATACCTTTAAAACAAATGGTTGAACTATAGATCTGTGATAATTTAAAACAAAGTTATCGATTTTTTTTTCCTTTTAACAAAAAAAAAAAAAGTTAGAAAAAAAAAATTGCATTTCTTCTGATAATTGCAAAAAAAATGACTTTCTTTTGCATTTAGTGATATAATTCTGTCAGATAAAAATCGTCTGCATTTATAATTGAAAATATAATTTAATAAACAATTTGTATTGAATAAATTTTGTGTAAAATTATATGGAAGAAAGTTATGTGGTGGGCACATCATGCTAGTTTTTTTTAACTAACAGATTTGTTATTAACTATGAACAAAAGATTTTCGAAATCCTATTTACATACACTATTCAAGTAAAATCCTGCATGCCCGACCCAAACACAGCAATCCCCCCCCCCCCCCCAATCAATTCGAAACTGCAATAGGGAATTTTGACTAAAATTTGAATTCTGGCTGAAAACTAAATAAGATTAATAATTCATCTAAAAATCAAGACAAACCTTTTTAAAGTTATAAAATAAAGTATAATTTTAGTAGTGTCACACAATTGGTAAATCATTTAAAAAAAATTAAAATGCAATTATTAATACATGAAGTTGAAATTTAAAAATCTAAAAAAATGTATCAATAATTTTAACCATTTTTGTATGTTGTGTATTTTAAGTATACAAAAACATAACTTCAAAATAGTTTATTACTTAATGATTATATTTTTATGTATTAGATGTTTCTTTGATTATTGCTTTTCTTCAATATGAGCATTTACTTTACTATAATGATTTGAGTACAATACATATGTATATTTAATCAAGGGTATATATGGTATGTTTATATCAGTTATAATTAATGTCAAACAAATTTTTGCTTATAATGGTAAATTTTTTTTTAAGAAGTTTTCAAGGCAACCCAACTTGTTGAAAACTAAATTCGACCCAATCCTAACCCCCCCCCCCCCCAAAAAAAAAAAAAATAATAAAAAATAAATAAATAAATAAATAAAATAAAATAAATGAACCCTACCCAACCCACAAGAGAATAAATCTAATGCAGCCATTCCAAACCCAACCCGATGGTCAGATACTGTAAAATCGGGTTACCAGGCCTACTTGATGCAGGACTCTACTATATCCAAAAGGAACAAATCTTATCAACTATTCCCTTAGTGCTAATTCAGTGAATAAAATGTAGTTTTTATTATAATGAATGCAATTATATTGTACACATTTTATTTCTATATAATAAGCATTAAAAAAAAAAAAAAAAAAAAAGAAACATATATTTTTATTAAATTTAATACTTCATTGCATTTTTCATTAATATAAATGACAGTAGCAGTCAAAATTAAATGATTTTATGTTGGCATGTTGCCCTCAAATACAATGAACTTGCAGATTATATGTAAAATTACTATTCAATAATACATATTACATTTTCAGAATATTATTTCAGAAAAGGAATTTAAATTGAATATAAAAATCAGATACTAAAGTGATGTTTAACCCATCCTGACTTATCCCGAGCTGAGCTCGGGCAGGCGAAATACAGAAAGCCAACCAAAACAATAATTTTTACTTGTTTTATTTATTTGTTTATTTCTTTTTTAAGGAAATGTTACATGTGAATGGTGTTGGTATGCTTTATATATATATATATATATATATATATATGGAAATAAGCAACTTGGAATAAATTGAGTCAGAAGCAGGTTAATGTTCTAAATATAAATTTTATAATGCAAAAGGGCAGGGAACTACACCTAATTTTTGGTACACATATATGTAATAATTAATAAACTTGTTAAAAACTTATTGTGTTCAATAATCTAAATAAACATACCTGTCCTCCTTTATATGAAAAAAGATGTTCAGGAGCAGCTTCTGCTTTGGATAATTTTAAATAACTGTCCCAATTAAATTCTTGAGGTGTAAAACCTAAAGTATACATACACAAATAGTACATGTAAGTCAGTTTTTAATGTTAATGTACAATTGTCTCATTAAGTATTACATATAGAAACGAATTTGATTTAAGCACAAAGAAAAATAATTTATAAGAAATATTATATGAAAATGAATATTCAGATTTAGCAAAAATATATATAGTTTAATTGACTGTGACACTGTAGCTCACAAATAAATGGACCAATTTCAATTATTATTATTTATTTATTTATTTTTAAAATATTTTCATTTTATTTTATTTTTTTTTATTTATTTTTTTTTTTTTTCCCCAGGGCACATTGCATTCACACTGATTTTAAAATTTGTAAGCTGTTCAATTTTCTAATCTCCATGTAATGTCAGATGATAAAATCCTGATGTTTTTTGAACTGGAGTATAAAAAGCTTTTGATAAAAAAATCACAAAATTTCAGCCAATTCCAACAACAAAAAATCTCTCAATTTGACTGAAAATTAGAGGTTTTGTAAAGGTTTTTCAAAGTTAATTAAAATGCAATCTTTTCAAGTAATTTAGCATTAATTTAAAATGTGCAAGCTGTTGATCTTCAAACTTTCAATTTATGTTAGATAATAAGATACATGGTTTCTGTATTGGAGTATGGAAAAAGCTTTTTTAAAGTCTCAAATTTCCAAACTATTTTGACAAAACTTAATGGAACATAAATTAAACTAATGGCTTATGAGTTCACACTTCAAAAAAATCTCAAAATTTGGTTTAAAATTAGTTTTATTTTGTGAATAATACTTAGTTCAATTCAAAGTCAGCAATGTGTTGAATTTTACAATTTGTGAACTAGTGTTCTTATATCTACAAATTGTACATTATATAGAAAAATAATAATTAAATTTTAAGGAAATATATAAATAAATTTTAAGAAAAAACAACCTTCTGTACTTCAAGAAACTAGGTGATTATTTTTTTAGAAAATCATTATAAATGCAAGTATTGAGAAAGTTAGGCAAACTGAGAATTTTTAAATGTTTAAACTAAAATTAAATACACAAACCTTTTGGGGGTTGCAATTTATGTCCATTTTTCTCACACCAACCCATAGGAAATATATCTTGGGAATCTGCATTGACCCAGAAGTCATAGCACTCTGAATAGCCATCAAAATGAAGTCTGATTCGAAAGCCTCTGATTTCACATACAGTCAAGACACAAAATAAAGATGGATGCTTTGGATCTATGCCTTCCAACTTCATGCCAACTTCAAATTTATTCTTTTTGGAAGGAAATGTTTGACCCTAAGGGGAAAACAAAAATCACTAGGTTAATAAAATGAAAACAGAAAAATTCCATACTTTTTTGTTTTAACAACCACCAAGGACATAACCAAAGAGAGAAAAAGGGGTTATAGAGACTGAAATATATACATAAAACATCCAAAGTTAATTAAAAACTTTGAAATGTATAATACTCACTTCTTTAAAAAGTTTGACTGGAGCTGCAACAGCATCACACTGCTTCAAATAATCATCCCACGAAAAATCTTTCTTTACTTCTGAAAATTCCTTTTTCATTTCGACAGATTCTTCAGATCCAGTTTCTTCATTTTTAATTTCAACATTATCATCCTGTTAAACATGTATATGTTGATTAAAATTTAGATTTAACAGAATTTTTTCTATAAGTTACATAATCTAATATAATTTTAAAAAATTAATAAAAATAAAATAAATTGATAAAATAATTGGCATTGGTGGGCTTTGCTCAGTTTCCCACCATATATTTATTCTCAAATTTTTACTACAAGGCATATTTATATTCATACTAAGATAATTGAACTTGACTGATTGCTCGACCCACTGACAAACTGAAATCCCCCACCTAAGCTATCCATCGTTTGATTCAATACGTTTACATGAACAACATAGACTAGTTATTCAAGCCAGTATACTAAATGATATTTTAAAGGTGATCTGATATTTTTACAATGAAAATATTTCCCTCAAAACATATGTTTATGTGAAATTTCACTCTATTCTACCAGGTTAAGTAAATTGTAAATTTTAAATAATTTACAAACTTTCAAAATTAGTAAATTCAGTGGCCTGACATTTTTATAGTGAAAATATACCTCATAATATACATCTATCTGATATTTCACCCTATTCGGCCATATTAAGAAATTCATAAATTTCAAATAATTAAGAAAGTTTTCAAAGTTGAATTTTTATAGTTAATGATTTCCATGCCAGCATTGTAATGATATTTTAAAGCTGGTCTGACACCTTTACATTAAAGATATTCCTTTTAATAAAAGCTTAAGCGAAAATTTGCTCTGTTCGCCTAAGTTAAGAAATCTTAAATTTCAGATAACTTATGATATTTTTAAACCAGAATGTTACAAATTGAATGTGTTCTTACTAATAAGTGACATTTTAAAATTGGCCTGACCACTCTGTGATAATTTTTCTTGAGATTGTGTACACAAAATAACACACACTGATTTTGTGATTTTCAGATTCCTTACACCTCAACACATTTGGAGGGAAAAAAAAGTCAAAAATTTCCCAATTATCTAAGTTTTTCATACCTATAGTATGTTGGGGAATCTGTCATCTAAGGATACATCAATATACAACAATTTAAAAAGTTTATATATATATATATATATATATATATATATATAGGATATATGTGGAAACAAACTAGCAGAATAAAGGAAAATAGATAATGAAATATCACTGAAATTTTCAAGAACAAAAATGAATTAAATTAAATAACCAGTGACATCTTTACATATATATGAAATGAATCTATTAACACATATTCATTATGATAGATTAATTTATTGACTAAGTTTTCTGCACAATAATTAGACCAGAAGCCTTCTAGGCATTTAATTGGCAAAAGAAAGACACTTTCTTATGAATGTATGAATATTTATATGGAAGAAAATGAAAGGAAATGACAGTCAGTATTTCCTAAGTGTTATAATACCACATGATAAAAATATGTCTGAAAAACAAAAAGTGAGTTAGCTATTTAATTGGTTTTCATAATCTCAATGGGTGAAGAGTTTTTTGGTGATAATGATTATTTATGTCTAAAAGGGAAATAAATTTGAAATGAAAAAACAAAATAAAAATACTACTTTTTCGCTCCATAGTCCTTTCCAACGATATATAAAGTAGAGTGATAAATGGAACCCTTGAGAAGGTCCAAGATGAGTCATGTGACACGCTCTCCTTGCACCTGCGTATTTGGTGGTTTCCTTGGTAACAGCTTATTTTCAGTAAATTTCTATGGCAACGGTTTGGAGATTGTTCTTCGCATAAGTCATAATCGCCAATGTTTTTGTTTACTTACGTAGTTTAATATTCTTTTGTTCTAAATCATTTTGATTTTACTTCTTTTTTATTTCGTGTAGTTTAACCGACAAAATGCTTAAAAATAGTTGAAAAATTATTATTTGTTGTTAAATTTAGCTCTTTAAAAGTTTAAATTTTCTTTTATAAACACTTTTAAACTTTGTTGGGAAATGATGAAAAAAAAAAAAAAGGTATTTTATTATTTATTAAAATGTGAAATATGTGTAAAATTATTTTAAAAACAATTTATTTCGGTCATAGGACTGTCATGTTACCTAATAATAATGATAATTTTTCGAACTGATATTTTAAATGCCAAAATAGCGATAAAGGGTCAAACACAGCAACCTATTGGAGCATGTCATGTGATTCATCTTGAACCACGGAAAGCTAATCATTCATCCATTGAATCAGCACTCTAATTTATATATCTCGTTGGTCCATTCGACTGTGCAACCCGGCCATCTTCAGGAAACTGTTGTGCTCTGCTTCTAATTTCCTTTACTTTCTTTGAGTATAGCACAAAATCTGTCATCTAAATGTTCATTGGTTTGTCTGACATTGCAGCATCTACTCTTTGGCCATTAATTCAATAGTTTCGCACATTACTGCATAATTATGATTATTATAGTTAGCTAATTTTTTAACGCTTTAAAAATCTATTTTTATGTTTTCTTCCTGATTTATTTTAGTTAGTGCGGTAGTTATTTTTTTGTACTTAATATCATTTTTGTGTTTGATTCTATTTTCGATTTTTCTTTAAGTCATGCCTTATATAGTATCCTGAAACGTTATTTTTTGTTTTAAATTCTATTTCATAAATGCCTGCCATTTGTAGTGGGTCAATTGGGTCTTTATCATTGCAGATTCGCTGGAGGATATTTTTATTTGGTTTAATAGGTACATTTATATTTAGGTTGGTTGCTTCATTTTTTTTATTTTAATTGAGGTACCTTTGTTGTAGGGGATTGCTGTAGTATATATTTTGTTGATTTTTTGAGCATCGTTTATTTTATTTAGGTTTTTAATTTGTTTTTTTATAGATTTTATTTACTAGTTTTCTATTATAACCAGCTTTTTCAGCTATTTTGTAAATTTTGTTTAGTTCATTTTTCAGTAAAGTTTCATTGGGACAGATTGTTATTGCTCGGTTGACGTAGGATTGTAGGACACTTATTTTATATTTGTATGGGGTTTTACTTCTATTGTGGTTTCAGTTTCCTTTTTCCTAAAAATGGTTACGCCTAAATAGTTGATTTGGTTGTTTTCCTCTAATTCATATGTAAACTGTATGTTTTTATCTATTTGGTTTATTTCATTTAATAAATTTTCTGGTTTACATTTTTTGTCAACAATCATGAAAATGTCTTCGACGTACCACACCCAAATTTTTATTTCTTTATTATACATGTCAAGAATTATATTTTCCATTAGTCTGAGTTTAAATTCTGCTAAAATACCAGATATGGGCGATCTTATTGGGACTCCTTTTGTCTGTTGGACCATGGAGCGAAAAAGTAGGCTTTTAGTGATAATTTAAGTAAGACCCAAATGAACGATTACAAATGGCAGGCATTTATAAAGTGATATGAAAAAGGTTTTAGGACAACATACTCAAAGAAAGCAAAAGAAAGAAGAAGCAGATCACGACAGTTCCCTGAAGATGACCAGGTTGCACGGTTGAATGGACCACGGAGCAAAAAAGTAGGCTTTTTGAGATAATTTAAGTAAAATCTTTGCTCCCATTTAATAAGTAAATAAAAAAGATTTGCAGATAAAATAATTTTATGGATGGTTTAAGGTTTAGAATAATGGAAATGGTAATTTCTATTCAAAATAACATGGGACAAGAAAATTGGAAATATTATTAAAGAATATGTTGAAAAAACAATAATTTTATACAAAAAGATCTAATTAGGGACATTCATATCTATTTCTCTCTCTCACACATACACACACATATTATATATTATTATTTAGTAGCAGGCTACGCCTGCTTTGCTGGTCACTAAATTTAAATGAATTTTCAAAAGAATTGAATCACTATTTGTTTTGTGTATCACATTTTTGATTTTCTTACATAATTAAAAATTCCTTTTAAGGTCAAACAGCCAAAATAACATATTACAAATTAAATTAAAGTAAACATTTCTTCCGTTTTGCACCAATGCTCTATGATCTTATGTGAATGATTCTCAAGAATGAATCAACAATTGTTTACAAATTTAATGGATTATGTTTGGGAAATAAGTATTAATAATTTAATTGTAATTTAAAATTGCATATCTCAGAACTTCAAAACTGCAATCAATTTTTAACAAGTTATTCATTATTCTTTAATATTAGACTGTTTTTTGTTAAATATTAGACTCTCATTTTAAGATAAAAGTGATCTAATGATATCGCATTGTGAAACTTTGCAACGCAATATCTTTCAATTTTAATAACTTTATGCATATAAATGTTCTCACAAAAAATTAACAGTTTTTAGAGCTCTTTTAAAAAAGTATAACATCTATGCAGTATCTTTAAAAAAAAAAAAAAAAAAATCATCTTTTACTTTAAAAAAAAAAAAAAAAAAAATGGCCGACCTTCATCAAAAGCAATTGAATGATATTGCGTTGAGAAACTTTGCAACATAATATCTTGAAATCTAATAACTTGATGTATATAGTGTCCTTACAAAAATAAACAGTTTTTAGAACTCTTTTAAAAGAGTATAACATCTATACAGTACCTTTTTAAAAAATTCACCAGTTTTCCCTTAAAAAAAAAAAAAAAAAAAAGGCAGACTTTCATGACAAAAGTAGTTAAATCTAGACAAATCAAAAGTAGAAGTGGTGTGCCAGGGTGTGTTCTGCCGACAAATTCTTTGCTTTATTTATATAGATTTATTATTAACAACCTAAAGTACTTAAAATTTGTTACTTCTTAAATGAACACTAAGAATTACTCTTTTTTTTTTTCCTTACTTTCTGGCAGTATCCTATTAAAGCTAAACTTAAATAATATGTCACATATTTTCTTGTTTTTTAAAGGCATGGGGTGAGAAGAATTTCTTGAAAAAAGATATTTAATTTTTTATCTATCATCCAGACAAATGGACTAATTTGCTAGAAATTTTTGTTGAAAAGATTGGTGTGTATATTCTATCCTTGTAACATAACAGCAATGAAATTTTGACAAAGAGCTTTAAATAAACAAATGCAAAATTTTGAAATAAATAAATAATCAAAGCAGTTTTTAAAATCAAAACACCTGTTTTCAAAGAGAGTAATAAAAAATTGAAGAGAACCACAAATTAATATTAACATTTTACTTACACTAGGAGCTTCCGTTTTTATCTTTTTCTTCTTAACTTTTTCTTTAAGTGAAGCTCTTTTTAAACAATTTTTCCTGCAAAATTTTTAAACTTTAAGCAATACAACTAAGTTAGTAGTAGTTATAAATTATTAGAAGATTACATAGGCAGAAAGAGATTTTATTTAAATTGATATTTAATCTAAAACTGCCATGTTTCTAGCAGGACTTGATTAACACACAAATTGAATAAGCTATGACTCAAATTATCACCCAAAATTCAATTTCAGTAAAAAAAAAAAAAAAAAAAAAAAAAAAGAAATTAAAAAAATATATATTTATATATAAATGGTCCCTGAAACACTTTCTGAAAATTTCCCTCCAAAAAGCAGAAAGCAAATTTTACAGATTGAATACTTTACTCAAATATGCATTTTTGGGTGGGGTGGGGATTAAAGCTTTTTTTTCCCAAATAGTAATAATAATAAACCCTACCATAAATGTCTTTGAATGTGCTTACAAGTGTCCTACAATGCTGATTTACACGCATATATGTGTTTTAATGAGTTAAAAATGCTCACAGGTAAACTAACATGCAAAAACCCTGAAAACTGCTACTTGCATATAGAATAAATGCTGAGTGAAAACTTATGAATGATACATGATATAGCTATTTTTAAAAGTATTTACTTAAGAGCACTTAATTATAAGTCAAATCAAACATTAAAAAAAAAAAAAAAAAAAAAAAAAATGAATTAAAACAAAATAATTTAACATGAAATTCAGAGACAGCAATGTTTTCAAAAACCCTGAATTCAGGGGTAGTCTTTGAAAAGTTTCACCCCTGAAATGCCGAAACAATTTCTGTGTTTTTAGTAAAATTTGGGTATGGGGCTCCAAGTGAAGTTTGGCCCTGAATTTACTTCAGACTTGATCAGCCTCTATCTTTTTAATAAAATCTAATCGACTAAATTTCAATTTTTTGTACAATGATGATAATAGTTTAGCATCTAAAATAAAACACAATGAATTTAAAACTCTGTTACAAAATCTAATAGTATTTTTAACATTATTTTATAATTCAAGCTCATAGTTATAAGCAATTTTGAAGAAAGTGAATGTTTAAAAAAATATAAATAAATACAACAGACTTATAAAATTAATTTTTCTGTAAAGTTTTAATTTGGTAGGCACTAAAATTAGAAGGAAAATAAATATTATAATTTTAAAAGCTATAGTAAAAGAAATTAAAAAAAAAAAAAATACATATATATTTACTTGTTAACGAAAGTATTTGCACAACTTTGACTACAGAACCTTCCATTTTTACAAAATTCAAGTCGAAGCCCAAAGCAATCACAATTTTCACAACGACATAACTCATCTGTCAGACTTTGATCTTTAAGACCATTCTGGTGAATTTTTTCAGAATTATTTTCTGCAATTAGAAAATAACAGAAAATTAAAAAATAAATACAGATTTACAATTATAGGAACATCATTAAAAATTTTTCTAAATCGTATAAAACTACTATTATTATTGTCATTTAAGTTATAGTGTTCAACAAAAATGAGTAAACCCAGATTTGGAAGAAAATACAACATTGCTTCTCAAAATTTTTTTAATTAACTACAGTGACCTTAACAATAATCAGCAGGGGTCTGTCCAGGTTTTTTTTCCAGGGTCCTATTTTTGTGAAAAATTTTCTTATTTTTGTGAATTTTTCTTATTTTTGTGAATTTTTCTTATTATTGTGAAATTTTTTTCTGACATAGTTATTATTTTTATTTTTGTGAAAATTTATTTTACAAATTTTATCTGCACACACACACACATATGTATATATGTTTCATCTAGAGCAGGCAGGAGGGTGCTGTGTCCTGCCTGCCCTTTGTCTGAAAAAATGACACCCTTCTTGCCCTTAATCTAAAAAAGTTGCACCTTTGCTTTTTATTGAAAATAACCTTCAAATTGAAGATATGTTATAAATATAAATAAATGTAATGTATTGTGCATAACAATCAACAGTCGTTCATATATCAGTAACAAGCAAAATTAAGTTGTAAAGAAAGTTAATGTTTGAAAGTTTTTCTTTTATTTGTACTTAAAATCGAAATTTTAAAATAAATGTCTGGATTTTAAATATTAAATGAGATCTTAAGAATCCAAAACTTGCCCACATACGAGGTGTGGCTATTAAATAACGAGACTATTGCTGTAAAACATTTAATTTTAAATTTATACATATTTAGTTATTATCACCTTTAATATACACCCCTCCTCTATCCCTACAACGCTCCATGCCAATTTTCCATTGTTCGAAACAGTGCTGGAAGTCTTGTCCTGTAAGCTTCTGCATGAGGCGTGCCGCTTTTTCTTTCACAGCTTTAACTGACTCAAATCGTGTTCCTTTTAATGCAGATTTAACTTTGGGGAACGGTTAAAAGTCAGATGGGGCCAGGTGAGTCGAATTAGGCGGATGGTCTAAAACTGGGATGTTGTATTTGGCTAGAAACGCCTTGACAGTCAAGGACGTCTGAGCCGGTGCGTTGTCTTGATGGAGAACTCATTACTTGTTCTTCCACAATTCGGGCCGTTTTTTCCTTACCCCTTAACGGAGTTGAGCAAGCACCTCAAGATTGTAATGTGGATTAATTGTTTGACATTCAGGAACCCAGTGAAGGTACACAATACCATGAATATCGAGAAAAAGGATCATCATCGCTTTGAATTTCGGTCATCATCTCCAAAGTCTTCTCAGCCATCTTGGAAACGGTTGAACCACTCATGAACTCGCACACGTGATAAACATTCATCGTCATAAACTTGTTTCAATAAAAGATAAGTTTCACTAGCGATTTTACCAAGTTTCACGTGAAATTTCACGAAAATTCGTTGCTCTACTTTTACGTTTTCGGCAAAACGATACAAACAACTCTTACACAAACGAAGGTTACGGCCAGACTGATTTATCTACAAACACGGGAGGCACTGCAATCGAAAGAGAAGGCTTTACGCTGCACAGCTGTCGGTCGTTCGGATTTGGCGCATATGTAGTTCATCTGTAGCAGCAATAGTCTCGTTATTTAATAGCCACACCTCGTATATCTAGAAAACGCCTTTTCATTAGCTGCACATTGCCCTTTTTATAATCCCGGGGGAAAATCCTAATATATATGCTTATACTTTTAATGGATCATAACTTATAGGTAAAAAACCCCAAAAAACTAGTGTTTCAGAAAAAAAAAAAAAAAAACCTGAATTTCAAATGATACTCAAATTATTTAGACAGAAGCCCTAATCTTTCTGTACCTTGTTATCAGTCAATCAATAAAAGAGGAGCAACGTAATTTGAACGTATTTTTTTAACGTAATAGTCCGAATAACGGGAATTTACTCCCGTAACTGGCCGGCCTCGCTTCATCTTTACTAAATAGAAGCGATCAAATTATTGACAAAAAAATCACACTTTTATAGCTATGCTACTCTACAAACCACAAACTAAAGAATTACAAAATAAACAAAAACAAACACAACGCGGCAAAAGATGTTGCCAAAATATTTATGTAAATTTCCACAGAAAAATTTCGTCACATCAAGGAAAGGTACGCCACACCCATTATCGTGTTTGACGTCATTCCCTTACTAATCAGCATGGACTCCGCGAGAAATGGAGGCGTGGTTTTATTGTCATGTAGTAACGATAGTGACACTAGTACGAGAACATAAGAGAAAATTGATGGGATGCAATGTTTATATATTGCTGAGCAGATGTTTTTGCTCGGTATTATTTTATAAATGCTTTGTTTTTCCAAAAAATTTCGGGAAAAGTTTGTTTATCTCCGAATTGAATTTTGTGAAGGGTCCGTTTTATGAGTACAGAATTTTGTGAAGGGTCCGTTTTATGAGTATGGAATTTTGTGAAGGGTCCGTTTTATGAATATGGAATTTTGTGAAGGGTCCGTTTTTTTAGCCTGGAATTTTGTGAAAGGTCCGTAAACGGACCCAGTTTTCCCCCTAGACAGACCCCTGATCAGGGTTCACTTTTTTTTTTAAACCAGATTTTTAATAGTGTATCTTTTCCAGTCACATTATACATATTTGTAAATAGAAATTGCCCTTTAAATAATAACTCCAATTATTAATTATTACTTCATCAAAAAATAATTTAAACTAATATTATTAAACACAGATAAGATTTTAATAATGCACAAATAACAAAATTTGTGCTTTATAAATTGAAATTTGTACTTCCTGATATAAAGTTGTGTTACATCATCTAAATAGAGATTTTGTATATTCATGTTATTGAAAATAATTGTTAAATAAAACAATATATATATTTCAATATTGTATGGCCTTTTGCCATTTGAACTCTTTCTTGTATCTAGTTTTAATGTTTAACTTAGTATTCTTTTTATTATTATTAGACACTTCTGCAACTTTAAAACAAGGATATTCACCCCTATATTTTTAGAGAAACTTCTTATATTAGTTTTCAGATATTTCAGACCTCGGAGTTCACTGTAATAAAATTTTGGTGCAAAGTCTCAAAAAATTGAGAAAATTTAGCAGCTTGTTATTATTGCATTTAACCTTACATCCTTTTCCTTAATTATTTTTAACTTTTTGATATTGTCAAAGTTTTTTCTTCTCTTCTACAAGAACTAGACTTTTTTTTTCTCCCCCCCCCCCCTGCCTCCAGTGTATTTATAATCTTTAGTAATCACAGAAGACTTCCACACCATTGGAGCCAGTGAACACAGCGGTGTACCCCACTGAAAATATTTTGGTCAAGTCATGAAGCATGTAAGGTCTTTATATCTATCTATCTATCTATATATATATATATATTCTTAAAAACTGAACCACCTTCTTCTTTTTTTTTTTTTTTTTTTTTTTTTGGGGGGGGGGGATTATTTAGGTTTAAACTGTGCTGACAACAACAATGTTACTATCAATTTATAAATTACATCTTTACAAGCTGAAAACTTAAAAAGAAATACAAGATAACATAGCTGCCAACCTTTGAGAATCAAAATTAGGCAGATTTTGTATGTGACATAGTTTATGCAATAAATAGAACATTAATAGCACAGTAATTGTTGGAAAGAGAAGGAGCAAATAAAAGGGAAATTTTGCAGTATCAGAGGCTTTCTTCTTATTGCAAATAATATGAGAAAAAAATAAACAAAACATACTGAATTTAAAATACTACTAGATTATATTAAATTCCAACCATATGGAATTTATATATGCATACACTAACTTGGAAAAAATTTCCCTACCTAAAAAATCTAGTCTTCATTTTTTCCCCCATGTTTACACATATGGGATGGATATGACATATAAATATTTAATTGAGGAAAAATATATAGATTCATTAACTTCAGCAATATTATAAAGTCTAAAAATAATTACATACATGAGAAATATTGAGCACTTCTATTGCTTTATTGTTTTTAGAACTGATCACTGATCACTATTCGGAGATGGGGGAAAGGGGGGAGGGAGAAAAAAATTATTACAGAGTAAGAAATATTAAACTCATTCAATTCTACTTCTAGAATCTAATAAAGCAAATTTAAAATGAATATTATCATTTATGTTGCAGATAGATAAAGATTGGGAGACAAAAGACTTCTGCAGAACATTTGATTGACGATTGTTAGTTGGAAATAAAGGGGGGGGGATAAAAATAAATACATGAGCAAGAAATATTTAACAATTCTATTTCTTTATATGTTCTATAATCTCACAAAGCAAGTTTGAAATGAATATTGACATTTATGTTGTGGATGGAGAAAGATTGAGAATCGGGAGCTTTCGTAGAACATTCGATTGCCGATTGTTCCATGGGGTTTCTTTTTACAAAACAAACGATATCCGCGACTTTTTTTAAAATGGAAGAAATAAATCTGCGGAATCACATGAATTAGACAATTAAAAAAAAAAAAAAAAATTGCTTATTTCTGCAAATTTGCGGCAAAAATCACATGCTTAAAACATCAGCACGGGGAAGAGAAGAGGGGGAAAAAATAGGCATGTGACGAAAATTTTGAAAAATTCGGGAGATATTAATGTTTTTTGGGGGTTCGGGAGATAGCCTCAAAATTCGGGAGTCTCCCGAATTTTTCGGGAGTGTTGGCAGCTATGAGATAATATTGATAGTTATTTTTGTAAGTTGGGGAGTAGGGGGGAGGGGGGGGCAGAATAAATATTAGTCATTATTTGTACTTTAAAAAAACTTTACTACATATTTGGCAAACAGAAAATGGCAGAATAGTTAGGAATTCCTATCAGCCTCTTCAAGCTATGTTTCAAGAAATAAATAAATTTGTCCCCTAATTTTCAATATTAGTATCCTTTAAATGGTATTTTTCAAACATTAGAGCAATACAGCTAAAGTAATGTTACTCTTAAAAAATTCCAATTTTAACAAATAATTCCTGTATAAGCTATAAATCATGGAATTCTAAAAAAAATGTTAAATCAAACACTTCTTGATAAACCATACATACTTGTTAAAATGAATAATTATCTTCATTCAAATTGTTTTTTAGAAATATTTTCAAAAGTTTCAAATGAAAATTATCTGAACCAGATATTAAAAAGCATTAAAAGCTAAAAAAAAAAAAAAAAACACTTTAAAACATGCCATTCATTTATTATTTCAATCAAATTTACAATATCCAAAGAACAAAGCTTTTCGCCATGAGTTACATGGCATCTTCAGGTGAAACAGAGCATTTTAGCAAGGTACAAAGAGGAAAGTCAGCTATATATATATAACCTTGCTAAAATGCTCTGTTTGACCTGAAGATGGCATGTAACTCATGATGGCTATATATATATTACGATTCTTCTCTTTGTACCTTGCTAAAACGCTCTGTTTGACCTGAAGATAGCATGTAACTCATGGCGAAAAGCTTTGTTCTTTGCAAGGCCGTATCCAGAAAAAAATTTCGGAGGGGGCCCAACTTTCACTCAGATGTTGGTCGTGCACCCGCACATATGTGCACCAAGAGAGTGTGCATTAAAGTTTGTCTCCCCTCCCCCTCAATTACCTTAACTTTAAAACAAATATAAGTTATTGCCTTAAAATTCGTATCTAGGCATAGTAAAATGGTTATGCACTATAAATAAGATCGGTTTCAACGCCGCATGGCGGCAAACAATGGAATTAATATTCCTAAAATCTGAAATGGAAAAAAAAGATTTAATAATAATAATAATTCTAAAAAGTGCCTTGGTTCAAAAACTGATGGAACTAGTCCTTTAAAATGAACAAGTTAGAGAGTTCTTTAATCCGTGATGTTATAAACCGCTGACAAACGGAGAAAATCGCCTGTAATTGAAGGATTGAGCGATCGATGCTGGAGCCATCCAAAGACTGTCATGTAGATTAATGGTATCTGGTGCACGTAACATCCGTTGTGTCCTCCATGTATTATAAATGTAAAAGCTCAGGTATACTGAAGTTGGGGAAACATCTCCTCCGTGGAGGTTTTAAATTGTGATGGTACGATTACCCTAGAAATGAATTCTAGACCGTTGATATGCTGTCTGTGTAGCTTTAGTGAAAATCTTCTGGCATGGCGTATGTATCGAACTCGTTTCTATATGTACCCAGGGTGTGTATCAACCAGATGTCTCATGGGACACAGCGTATCTTCAACTGTGGATATACGTCATTAGTGATTATCGTTTGGAAATTGAACAGTGAAGCGATGGCCTATCATTGTGTTCTACATCAGACTCAGATATGTCTGCTTTGTAACGATCGTAACAAAGATGTTTACATAACGTGTTGATTTTTTAAGGCCTGTCAGGTCAGTAGAGCCACTTATTCTACTTACATCATAGCTCACACCACTTTCGTTTTAGGACTGTCTTAGATCTCTTCAGAGGTTTGTCGAACTCAGGGAATCTTAGCTCCAACATTATATATATATATTTATATATTAAGTTTTCCCTCTTCCCTTTCACTTGGCCTATGGTGCGAGCTGTGGTTCATACCAATGTAGGTACAATACCTTACTTCTTTCGAGCGCAGGGAACTACAAATACTTTTCTGACTGTGTTGACCAATAATTGTTGTAATGCTTGGGGTCGCTTGCAATCGCATGCGATTGATTTTTCTCCCTGGGAGATTCGTTGTGATAATCCTTCTGATTCCTTATGCAAATGTTATTTAGTTATAGATGCATGGCGAC
Organism: Salticus scenicus; assembly: GCA_963930645.1. Lineage (NCBI taxonomy): Eukaryota > Metazoa > Arthropoda > Arachnida > Araneae > Salticidae > Salticus > Salticus scenicus. The sequence continues at coordinate 36,629,036 of OZ005649.1, forward strand.
GAATGACGGTTGTAGTATAATAGTTTGAACGATGCAGATGACGCATGGCAACATATGGTGGCTTTTTCCGCAAGTGGGTTTAACACTTTGGTTTCCTTTAGGAAAACAAGGACAACTGATACGGAATTTCTTTGACAGAACCTGTGGACTGCATGTATACATTAGCGTCTGGTCCAGTCAAAGCTCAGTCTGGTTTGGGAATCTGGACATTCGTTTGAAAATCTGCCTCGCTGCAAATATGAATACTGAATGCCATAGTCTATGATGTGATTACTGGCATTTTTGCTTAAAGTAGGATTAGATAGTACCATTTTTCATCACATGCCTTTCTGTAAAGTAGACTTTATATTGGCTGTGTTTCTTTTTGTTAGAATTTATACTCTATGGAAGGAATTTATACTCTATGGAAGGTATACAATGTGCATAACTAACAAAACTAGAAGTTCCATATGCAACTGTGATCTTTGTTAATGACGAATCTTTTGTCTCACATGGAATTAAAACGCTATTTCTGGCAAGAGAAGTGTTTAAAAGAAAGGAGACACATTACAATGATCAACAATAAGTACAATAAAGATCTCTTTTTAGTGTTTTTTACAAATAGCTAATATGCATTTCGGTAATTTGGACTTTACAAGACAGAAAATTGCTAATAAATAAGGTTTCACAAGCAAACAAACTAACAACGAAAAAAAGATATTGTGAAGAAAAAATTCATTTTTTTTACAATTTTTTTTTCTGGTCAGTAGAACATGAAAAAAATTGTCTCAGACAATTTCGGGGGAGGGGGGGGGGCTCTGGATACGTCCCTGGTTCTTTGGATATCGTAAGTTTGATTTTAATAAATGAATGACATGTTTTAAAGTATATTTTTAGCTTTTAATGCTTTTCAATAATTAAAATGTACACTTTTTTTTCTTTCTGTTTTTTTTAAAATCTCAATTTAAGAGATTATGTTTTACTACCTGAACAAGTGATGAACAAAAAAAAGCTAATATTGATGAAACAATATTTGAATAAAATGTACATCTACTTACCGTCTTTATACATCTCTTTATTTCTAGAAGTCTTTTGCCTGCTTTCTGAAGAATTATCTTCAGATGATGCAGCAATACATTCATCTCTTAGAGGTTTAAGTGGTGCAGGGGTACTAAATTCCTCATTGGGGATCATTTCCAATGTACCAAATTCATTTAGTTTAAACTAAAAGAGAAAAAAAATCACATACACATAACATTGAGAATTTTGATCAAAAACCAATATTCTTTCACATTTTTCTTTTAGAAGATGACTTAAAAATCACACATTGGCATGATTAAACTACTCGTGTACAGATTATGGCTGTCATATTTCTGCAATCACTTAAAATAATAATAATAATTGTAATTATTTACTATATAAATTATAATTATTTATTAACAGTTATTATTTTAATTTATTATAATAGCCTTTCTTTTTTTTTTTTTTTTTTTTAAGGATTGCTTCCTTATTTGGCACTGTTTTTACTAAATAGTTTATCATGTTGGCCATGAAAATCAAGAAATGAAAAAACTGAAAAAAAAAAAAAAAAAATTGTAACTTATGGTTACTAATGTACATTAATGGTTAACCAATTATTTTCCCAAGATAAGATATTAAAAAAAATTAAGATATTAAAATAATTTAGTTACTCTTTATTAAGTATATAACCACATCTGCAATTAACTATGCACCCACCTTAAAAGGACTTCCTGGTAATGTACCAATGCCATCCTTCCATTCCATAGCCTGAATTGGATCATATTCTGAACTTTTTGGATCACATTTTGGGTCAACTTCAGCTTCCTTTGGAGGAACATTAGGAGAGGACGATGTAGGTACTGGAACTGTAGCTGGCATAGATGCTGAAACAGGAGGAGGAGTTGGTGCAGGGGTAATTGTAATAGCAGTTGGCGTCATAGAGGCAGGTTGCATTGCAACAGGAAATGATGTAGGATTTGCAATATTCACGGGTTTCAGAAAAGTAGCAGGTACAATTGTCTTATTAGTTGCAGTAAATGTTGGTTTTACATTTGGTTGTATCATAGTTGATAACATTTGTCCTTGAGAAACTTGATTTAATGTCATGGCAGAATTTGGAGGAAGGGACACTAAAGGAGCAGTTGAAGTCATTATCACAGGAGTTACAGTAACTATGCTGCTATTCAAAGAGATTCCTGACATAGTTGTTATAACAGAACCTGCAGAAGAGCCAATCAGAGGATTGCTGGCACTAGCAATCATAAGCTGGCCTTTGGAGGAAGTGATTATGTTAGCGGGTATTATAGGAGTGATGTGCTGAGTTTGTCTAGGTTTAGCGGTAAGAACAGGATTCCCATTAACAGTTCTGGGTAAAGTTGGAAGCGTAACGATTCCAGATGACGATGGTAGTTTTTCAGTTGTGAAATGTTGGGCTACCATATGAACAGGAGCAGAAAGCAATGGAGCAGTCAAAACATTGGTTGCAGAAGTAAGCTGAACAAAAATAAACAAATAAATAAAAACACATTTATAAAAAAAAACACCTTTTAAAATTTAATTAAAAAAATTATAAATTAAATAATTGGTGTGTTGCTGCTTTGATCACAGCACTCGTGCCTACTTTGTTTATCTGACAAAGGGTCGTGTAGTCTTTTGACGCAAAACAATCGTTGCGAGTTTCTTGCATTTTATGGTGTACTTATCAATTTGACTTTCTCTTTTTCAGAAAATGAATGAACAACAACAGGCATTTGGACTTTAAAAGTTTTATATGAAGATTTAATTTTCTTATTTTTAAATTTGTCCATAAATCTAAAAATCAAGTTATAATATAAAAGATTAACAATAATACTTGGTGCTAATTCTAAACTAACGAGAAAAATATTAAAACTGGCAACACATTTTAGCATCCAGTAGCCCCTTTAGCTACATTTTTGCCTCTCATTCAGTCTTCAAAAGACTTTCGCAGCACTTTAATGCGCTTCTTCATTGACTTTCCATCTTTTGTCTACTATCAGTATTTCCACAAGAGCAAATGCTTCCTCAAATATGTAAGTAAAAGTAGTAGCTTACTTTTGTTATGAATGAATATCACAATGTTGAAGGTAGAATATAGCTATATACACTACTGGCCAAAAGTATTGCAAGATTTCCAAACGATCAGTTTTTTCAATTTAAAAACTTATCTCTCAACGAAATGTTTTCAAACATTGGGTATTTAAAGAACTGGGTCTTCCCAGTGGCGGATCTAAGGGGGAGGGGGGGGGGGGCTGAGCTCTCGCCCCCCCCCCCAAAGTACTAACATTCACAATTGAGTATTACATTTGTAAACATTTCATTAATCTGGAATAAGATCTTAAAAAATCTTAACCCCCCCCCCCCCCCCCAAAAAAAAAAAAAAAGTTATGTTCTGGATCCGCCACTGGGTCTTCCTTATGTTTTTCGGTAAAGATTGGTTTAAGACAACATTTAGGGGAGGGGGGACAAATTGAGCAAAATGTTTGAGATAATCCAGTATCATTAACCCATTTTAGGCCAAGCACATAAATTTTATAAAATGTGTTATTATTTTCATTGAAATATGCTTAAATTACATTCATTAAGACACAAAAAAAAGTTTTGTGCATGAAATATGATATTTTAGTTAAGAAATAAAATAATGCATACTTAAATAAAAAATAAATTTAAATGAAAATTTCTAAAATTTTTATGACATTTGTTTTATTTTTATTCTATTTAAAGAACTTGCAACATTAATCCATTATAAAAACATATGCTTAAGCTCAATTGGAATAATTATACATTTTCAAAAAGTCGAATTTGTCAATAATCGTTCCATGTTAGAACACTTGCGTATTTTGAAAATTTTTCAAGAGAAAATGTTTACTCCAATTGAATTACAAATATTTTATAGATGTCTTCAGAAACCCTTAAAAATAGCAGAAAATAAAATCAGTGAAAAATATACATCACAGTGTTAATGAAAAAATATTTATTCAATTGGTGCGTTTACGCACCTTTGGCTGAAAATGGGTTTAGTGAACGAAATGAACTGTAACTTTAGGATATGTTAATATAGACCTAGTTCAATTTAAAGATGAATTTGTGTGACGATAGCATATTAAATAATGAAGATATAAGCTTTTATTTTAAAACTCCAAAAAAAAAAAAAAATCAACATGTTTTTTATTTATGATATACAGAGTTTTTAACGAAAATTATTCCCACTTTCAGATTAGTTGGAAAAACACTTTTAAAACAATATACTGCAATCTGAATACAAATATCTCATGAAATAAGAGCATTTTCATGAAAGACGTTTTCACTGTGCATGTGCGAAAGGTAAAAAAAAAAAAAAAAAATTATTGCATAGGTCGAAAGCTAAATATATTGGGCAACTTTTATCAAAAGTGCATTTGAACTGAATAAAAATTAAGCTAATTATACAAAAAAGAAAGAGCTAGATTTTAGATATTTTCCAAGAATTGAAATTTCTTAAGAGGTTTTTTACATGCCGTGTAATTAATTTAAAGATCCAATTATTTTAACCACTTAGCAAACATTCTTTTTTGTGAAAAACCCCTTATCATCTCACAAATCTTAGTAAATAAACAAAAATATGTTAGAAATACAATCTTATAAGCAGTTTTTCACAAAAAAGTACGTTTGGAGCTTAGTTGAAATAATTGGATCTTTAAACTAATTAAGCGGCATGTGAAAAACTCCTTAAGAAATTTCAACTTTTGAAAAAATTCTAAAATCTAGCTCGACATGTACCCATATTGAATTAACATACTGTTTTATAATGACTCTCTGACATATCAAGTTTTATTCAATTATATGCAATAGATTATGAGATATAGCCTTCCTATAAAAGGAATAAATCTTAGCATAGCAGTGCCATCTGTTAAGTGATTTACACCAAAAGTTAATAGGCACTAATAAATATCAAGATGCAACTACATATAAATTTATATGAAATTCTGCACATTAGTTTCTGAGATACAGTTGCCACAAAATTTTTGTCACACACAGACAGACATTTCCTAAAAATGGTCAAATCATGTTCTGGAGCTCTCAAAATGTGTAAATCCATCGAAAACTGGAAATCAAAATTTTTTATGGATCCAATACTTTCTTCTATTCCATGTAGAAGAAAGTAAAAAGGCAGAAATGCAAAAGGGAATTAAGAAGCATATGTGTCAATCACTTTTCCCACCAAATCTATTTAAATATTTATCTGCCTGCCAGACTAACTTTTTTAAACTGGCTTTATAGAAATCACATCCTTCTCACTTAACCAGTTCTTAGAAGCTGTTTTTACATCACTGCCTGGAGGGAACCTTGTTCCAGATGTATTCCTTCACAGTGTAGACTGGTTTATTTCACGAAACTAAAAACTAAATTTTCACAATTCGCCTGTAAAGCTTCTTTATGCTTCGTTTATCTTCATTAAGCACTTCTTTCTGTTTCTGACCCTGCAGCAATCATTCCCGGAAATACAACAGGGCAAAAGCCAACCTCCGATTCTTCTCTTATCTCCCCACCTAACTTTCCACTATAGAAACTCCCCGCACAATCCAGAAATGAATTCGTCCATTCTCTTCTCCCCTTATATGCCCTCTTTACCCAAGTGAAAAATAAATTCGTCCACTGCAATCTTTGTATTCACGCTACTCCCAGCCAGGTGTGAGGATCACGTGAATATTTTCTTCTCATATGTGGATTCGAAGCAGTATGCTCACAGTGAAACCTAAGTTTTTCTGATTCGGAATCTTTGTTTCATCTTTGTTTTTGAAATGTTTAGAAAAGCAAAGCGGATTAAAAAACAATCTACCATTAGTTCATGTTTCCGTAAGATTTCAGTTGCGGAAAATGCAGATCAAAACATGCTTAGTTATGGAAATGAGGATGAAAAATATGACGGTTTAAAATTCGAGGAAACTCGGGCTGAACTGAACCTACGCCAACGTGAATTCTCAGTGCAAATAACTTGGATTCAGAACTGAAAACTGTTGATGGCACGTTAACTTCCAACCATCATGAATACAGAGAAAATGAAATAAACAAAGGCCCACACCAGCCTCTTGACTTTAACTATCCGGTAAATAATGGAAGAAAATTCCAGAAAAATTGGTTTGAACAATTTCCATGGTTAGAGTACTAGGAAGAAGTGAACAGAGCATTTTGCTTCCCATGTCGACTGTTTAAAAATGAAATTCTAGGCTGTTCTGAAAAAACTTTCACCAAAATAGGATAAGTCTGCAAATGTTTATAATTACTGATATTTTGCAATTAATACTAATAATTAATAAATATTAATTGATATTTAATTATTAATTGATTTTCTTGAGAATAATTTTGAGTTATTTTTAAAATAAAAATTTTTGAGCCTCTCCCATGAGTTTTGAAGTGCTACACTTCTGATACTTTCTTGACATTTTTTGGCTTGACCTGTTGCTAGTCCATATGAACTGTAAGGTAATAAACACAAAAATCTCACTTTTTTCTTCTTTTTTTGTAAATTGTGTTTGAAAGCAAAGATTAAGCTAAAAATTTGATTAAAAAATGAAAAAAAAAAAAGTAAAAATATGAGAAATGTTAATTTTTTCAAAATCTCAGCTGTAAATTCCTTTGTTTACATTAATAAATCAATTACAAATTAGAGGGATTTGGGGATTATAGGTCTGTGTATTAAAGGGAGTTGACTGCATATCATTTATCTTCAGTATTTCATTATTTCTCAGTTTTAAGGTTGTTTTCTCTTAAATATGAATTAGGCTCCTTTAGAAAGATTCCGCGTAAAGAGAAAGTTATCTTTGACCTGTATTCAGTAAACAGGTAATTGGTCATAAGAAATATTAACACAATTTTTAGTAGCTGTAAGTATATACTCAAGTTCGTATATAGAAATTATTAATAGCTAGTATATATCAACAGACAACTTTCCAATTACAATATGAGATATGAGCAGAATTTCTGTGAAGAGCTTAAAATTGAAGACTACAACAGAATGTTAAAAGATTGTTTTAAAAAATATTACATTTGGTGTGTGAATAAGAACCATGGCAATAAAGGAGGACTTCTTCGGTTGAGGGCAAGAAAGATGCTATTTTTGTAATAGAAGAACAAGCACGGTGCAACACTCTCTTAAAAACATCTGGGGGAAACTCTAGTAACACAAGTTAACTATTATTGCATAATCAACATCAACTTCCTTAATTCAGAAACAGGACATCTATAACCCATGTTAATAACCTTAACCCCTTAACAACCTTGTAATTTTCAAGAAAACTATAAAAAAGCTGCCTTATTATTATTTTTTTTTATTCAAGACAATTGTACAGTTATGGAACCGTTTATCCGGAATTATATTTTCAAACAACTAACTTCAATGTATTTAAAAAAAAAAATTAGTTCTTTTTTTTTTTTTAATAATAATAGTAATGATTTAACATTGTAATCTGAAACAATTAAAATTAAAGAAATATTTAATGAATAATAATTCCATTATATTTATTTAAAAGTAGTATTTATATATTTGGCAGGGAATATAAGTTAAAGGTCATAATGTACAATATAAACTGAAAAGATAGCTTTTAGTTCTGAAAAATGTGGATAGATGGTGCCACTACACAATATAGGTCACTATTTTATTTATCTGGAAAGGATTGGGTGAAATGGGGATAATTGGTCCTAGATCCAAAAAATTCTGGTAGGTATGTGGTTGATGGAAGCAGCTATCTCCCTCTCAACTTGTCTTGCTCTACTGTTTTGGTGAGGCGTTTCCGCATATGCTTTTGCATGCGTTCGTGTAATCTTCATTCTATATTCGCAGTTACTTTTTGGCTGGTTTTTTTCACCGAATTAAGTCTTTCGGTAAGTTTTTAGTTGTTCTTTTTCCCTGGTAGGGTTTTTTTTTTCTCCCAGTTCTGCCATTTTATGGTTTGTTTATTTCTGTTAAACGTTCAGTCTACCCATATTTTGTTCATGGCAGGAGGGCGGTTACCGGTTGGTTCGCCTTGCTCGCCGCATTATTATACTAATGAACATAAGCTATCCGAGTCTTTAAATGTTGCTGTCAATGATGGCTATGATATTATATCTTTCATAATCTCGGCCAAAAACGGCTCTTTACCGCAAACCCACCCAAAGGCTCTTAAAGAGGAACTGGCTAAAACCATTACCAATTGCAACGAGATAGAAAGCCTAAGGCTCACCCGGCAGAATAAGCTTTATATTACTACCAAACATATTCAGGTAGCCCAGCAAATATTAAGTATAGAGTCATTGCTTGGCATACCAGTTGACACTTTCATCCAGAGGGAAACAATCTCTACACGCTTTTTGCTTCACAATATCGACATCTCTGTAACTTGTGCTGACATAGCAGAAGAGTTGAGTTCCCAAGGCCTACACATATTGGAGGTGAGAAGATTTATTCGCAAAGCTCAGGGCACGGATCAACCTACTTTGACGGTACTGGTAACAATATTAGGTACGACCTTACCAGCAAATATAAAACTGTGGTACCAAATTTATCGGATCTCGTTATTTTATGATAAACCACGCCCATGTAGTACTTGCCACAGGTTTAATCACACCCTTAGATCGTGCCGTAACAATAAGATATGCATCCAGTGTGCGGAAACGCACACCGAACCTTGCACTAGTCCCACACCTAAATGCATTAACTGCAAAGGCAGTCATGCTGCCAATGATAAAAACTGTCCGGTGTATCAACGTGAGATCCGAATCCAAAAGTACCGTGCCACCCACCACCTCACGATTGCTGATGCGAGACGATGTTTTGCAGAAAATGAAACCACCTCCACGAAATCATATGCCACTGCTGCTACCTTTTCCTCCCCATCGGTGGTTACCAAAACTGAGCTGGAAGAGGCTATGCAGAGTCTCTCTACCCACTTTACCTTCCTCATGCAAATGATGGTTATTGAACTACAAAAAACTCTCCAAAGTTTTGTTGAGACAGCCATTCAGCCGCTTATGGGTATCATTCAAGACCTACAGGTCAAACGATCTCCAAAGTTACCTTCTGGTCTCTCAGATGCCGTCGCACAACGGCTCAAAAAAGCACGCACAGATCCTGCCTCCACCAACTCTGATTCTCTTAGTATGGACACGTCATTACCAGATGCTCTGGAGCCTCCTCCTGAACCACCGCATGGTGTCTAGCTCTTGTGCCGCCGCCCACATGTTTCCTGGTCTCTGGCTGTTTTTGGGGGTAAGTCCTGTTTGTTTTCTGCTGTTATTTTTTTTTCTTGTCATGTCTTCTGAGTTATTTTTGCTCCAATGGAATTGTAGAAGTTTCCGTGCCAACGGCCATTGGCTCCTAAATTCCCCCTCCCTTCACGCCCGTATTTTGTGTCTCCAAGAGACTTTTCTTTCCCCTTCTGACATTGTCTCTCTCCCTGGTATGATTTGCTACAGAGCTGATAGGTTATCTGCTCGGGGCGGTGGTCTGTTGATTGCTGTTCATTCTTCTCTTCCGTCTACAAGTTTTACCCTCCCTACGTGCCCTCTTCAGGATTTTGAAGCCCTCGGCGTTAGGGTCTCTTTTTATCATTCTTGGTCTATAATTATTAACATTTACTCCCCCTCTGGAGCCCTCCCTGAGGAATGGCTTTCTGAGATTGTTTCCACCAGCGGCTCCCCCCTCCTTATTCTTGGCGATTTCAATATTAATGTCTCTGTCTGGTCTCCCCCCATTCCTGCTAGAACTCGTCAATTACTAAACTGGGTCGTCTCACAGGATTTATGTATTCTCAATTTAACTTCTCCTACTCGGTCTAGCCCTTGCAGCTCCCCCTCCCTTTTGGATCTGACTATGGTATCTCCTCCGCTTTATGACAAATTTATGTTTTATGTCCATCCTGATCCTTATGATTCTGACCATCATCCAATCCTTGTTTTCAGGCACTATAACTCTCCCCGCTCTGCTAGTACTAAAAAATGCTACAATTGGTCTAAAGCCAACGCTGCCCTTAACCTTCGGCACAACCTACCGAATCTCTACTACGAAGACTTTGAGAGCTCTTGTATGCAAGCTCTTTCGGACACTTGTGCTACTTTCCCTAAGGCGCTTAACTCAACTCGTCCCTGGTGGGACAGCACTTGCTGCCATCTGCTTGCTCGGAAACGAAAACACCTTCGCCTTGCTCGCTCCCTTTGCTCCAGAGATGAATGGCTCTGCTATAAGCATTACGCCGCTAAGCTCCGGCGTTACATTAAATATTCTTCACGATGCTTCTGGGACAATCTTTGTTGGGAGAACAGCTCCAACGGGAAAATCTTCAAAATTCTAAAACGGATAGCCAACCGTGAACTCCCTGGGGAAGACAATATCATCCTCAATCCATTCCCCCTCACTTCTGCCTATCTCCAAGCCCAGGCTTTTCTCCAACACTTCACGAAGGATTGCAGTGAACCTCCCATTCCGTACGATCTTAGTGATGGAGATCCTATTCTCGACGAGCCCTTCAGCATGGAAGAACTAATCCATTCTCTCAAGCACTCTCGCCCAACAACTCCTGGAGCAGACGGAATCTCTCTTAACCTGTTAAGTAAGCTTTCTCATCAGCACCTGGATTCCCTGAGGAGTACATTTAATAACTCATTTAACATGGGTATCCTTCCTCCCTCTTGGAAACTGGCTACCATTCTCCTCATCCGGAAACCCGGTAAACCCTCGTCTGATATTGCGTCTTATCGCCCCATTGCTCTCACTTCGGTGGGATGCAAAGTTCTGGAACGGATGATTCTTTGCAGGCTCCTTGCTTGGGCTGGCCATCGGAACCTCTTCCATAGAGACCACTACGGATTTATTCCTTCCCGGGACTGCACTGTAGCTCTCAGCACCTTTTTTCTGGATGTCTCTACTGCCCGTGCTAATCGCCACTTTGTGGCTGCAGTCTGCCTAGATATCAAGGCAGCTTATGATTCCGTTCAGCCTGACATTTTAATTCATAAACTCGCCTCTCACGGTATCTGTGGTAAAATAGGCCTTTGGATTGCTTCCTTTGTTAAACATCGGGTTATCCAGGTACGCTGGAAGGCAGCTCTTTCTCAGGTCGGTCCCTGCAATCAGGGTGTTCCCCAGGGCAGCGTCTTATCCCCATTTTTGTTTATCATGTACATGCTGGACGTTGTCGAAACTCTTGAGGAGGGTGTACATATAATTGTCTATGCTGATGATATATTAGTTTATACTATTGGCCCGGCTGAAGACCGTGCTCGCCAAAAACTTCACAACACGTTGTGCCACATTCATACTTGGTGTTCGGCAAATAAACTCTTAATCGGCACTGATAAATGCTCAGCAATTAATTTCTCCCGTTCCAGAGATCCCGGCCCTTCTATCACCCTTATGGGTTTCAATATTCCATGGAGCTCCCACGTTAAAATCCTTGGCATCTGGTTCTCCCGCTCTCTTTCTTTTGCCCACCATTTTTCCACCTTGAAAGTGAAGGCTTTTCGGAAAATTAACTATATCAAAGCGGTTGCCAATCGTTTTTGGGGGCTAAATAGCAATCATGCGTTGAAAATTATTGACTCCCTGATTCGAAGTTGTCTAGAATATGGTGCTCCCCTTTTCTATGATGCCCCTCCCTCTTCGCTCAATACTCTTGAGATTTGCTATAACGCTGCGATTAGGGTTGCTACTGGCCTTCCCCGCTGGACCCCTCTCCCTGTTCTCCGCCGTGAGGCTGGTGTCGCTAGCATGACTCTTCGGTTCTCCCTCCGCACTAAACAGTTTCTTCTTCGTCTTCTTGCCTCCTCTCCAGGCCTTCGCCTTTGCGACTTAATCAGGTCCCAATTACTTTGCCCCTCTGTGAACTGGAAGTGGGGAATTCCGCTTGAAGAAATATGTTGTTCTTTAAATTGCTCTCTTCTGCAGGTCCTCCGTTTCGTCTGGCCCCCTCCCCCTAATTGCCTTCAGTTTAAGGTGGTTGTTGACGAATTCCCCTTTCAAGACCCTTCCATTCCTGACGAATTCATTGCTAAAGCCTGGAACAACTGGCGCACCTCCATCCCCCTGTGTACTCTCTTGGCCACTGATGCCTCGAAAGATGACCACAAAACGGCTGTTGCTGTGGTGGATGCAAACTCCACCTTTTCTCTGGCTTCTTTGGTATCCCATCACAACTCTGTTTTCACTGCCGAAACCCTGGCTCTTGTTCTTGCCATCTCCGAGGCTCCAACCTCTCACTCCCAGATCATAATCCTGTCGGACAGCCTCTCTGCCCTACTTGCCCTGAACTCCTGGTCGTTTCAGTCTCCCAAAGTTATTCTCCACCTTCTTTCTGCTATCCATGCCTGCAACCAGCGTGGGCACCACATCATATTTGTTTGGTGTCCCAGACACAAGGGTATCCACCCTAACGAGAGGGCGGACAGCTTGGCCAAGAACGGTCCATACACCTGCCACTCCATTCCTGGGATCTCTCCCGAAGACCTTCGCTCCGGTTTAAAGAAATCTTGGCTTATCGAATGAATGTGAATATAGTTGGTTGCAGAGCGAGTATGCCTCTCTTTTTGAGTACCTCTCTCCGGATAGACCCTTTTCCAGGTGGGCCCCCTCCCGCAGGGCGGATGTACTTCTGGCCCGTTGGCGATCTAAAACCATCATAACCCACCAGCGGCTTTTTCGTATGAACCTCTCCTTCTCTCCTCTTTGTCGACACTGCTGGGATCAAGATACTCCTGAACACATTCTGCTGTATTGTCCGTTCTATCGGAATCCTCGGCGCCGGCTTCTCTCCGCTCTTAATCTCCCGGACGGTTCCTCTTACGGGGATATTGTTTCCACTGCTCTCAGCTCTCGTAATGGGACCATGAGTCTCCTCTCTTTCTCTAAGAGTGTTTTTCCAGATCTCTAATTTCAATCGAGATGACGCTGCCCTAGTGGCATAGCATATATCTCATGCTCCTCCCTACCTACCTACCTAATTGGTCCTATAATGAATTTTATTTATTCCTTTATTTATTGGGAGGGAGGGAGGTGATAATTAAAATCAAATTACTTTTAAAATATTATGAATATTTTACACTTTCATGGACATTAAAAAAAACAAATTTTCATGAGAAATAAAAAGAAAAGCCTGTAAAATCAGGTTATAATTTTTTAATTTTTAGTAATATTCAATGTTTTAAAATAACTGGCTAATCATGTTTAAAAGCACTTGGATTGGGGCAGATTTTGAGTTTTATGGAAAGTTAAGTTTCAAAGATTTTTTTTTTTTTTTCACATTTTAAATTTTGATTAATAATTTATCTTTATTTAAAAAAAAAAAAAAAAAAATCAGGTTAATTAAGTATTTAAATTTTATTAATTGATAAAAGATATTAATTTTTGATTTCTAATAGTTATTTTAAATGAGAGCTATATGCAATAATTCTGATTAATAAGGGTTGCTTAATGAGCAACCAGTTATCCAGAATAGAATAGTCTTATAAAAACCATTCTGGATAATTGGTTCCCTACTGTATAAAATAAAATATTTGAGCAATATAAGTATTTATTTCTAACTTTGGATTTTTTTTTACTTTGAAATAAAAAAAATTTAACTTTGCATAAAAACCAACAATCAAAATATATATGTACATATAAATAGAACTTCACATATAATACACTATATGTACAATATTCTCAGATTCACTATCCAAACTTTCATAAATATCACTTACTTCCGAATCATTCTCAGATGTATTTATACTAAATTTTCAATCCGAGTCACTTTGTGATTCTGATTATAATAATGTACAGAATATTAGAAAAAAAAAAATTACCACAGAGTACAAAATTATGTGCATTCAAAAGCCTAACTGAGCTAAGATTATAAAAAATAAGTATTACAAATATTTAAAATTGGATAGAGCTAACAGTTAATAAACCTATTATCTCCAATTACATTTTTAAAAGTCTGCTATTTCCATCTAGAGTGTAAAATAAGAAATAAAAAATTTTCCGGGAATCAGAAATGGTTTGTTTTTAAATCTTTTTAGTGCGTTACTTTTGAATACTCCAGCCCAGAAATATCATGGGCACGAGAGATGGAGACTGAAAACTCACCCCATCATTTTCACGGGAGCAAGAACGAAGGGGTTAAAAATGTGATTATTTATTATAACTGCTAATATTTCCCCTTGCACAACATATTCTAATAATTGTCTTTAGAACTAACTTTTCTATACTTCAATGAATTATATTTTATTAATAGTTTTTATTATAAGCAGGGTTGCCACTCAAACAGGAGAATGAAATTCCCTGACTTTTCCAGGTATATTCTAAAAAAATTCCAGTCTAACCGTATATTGAGCATTGACTGTGTTGAGGGCAATATAATTATGGTACTAATTGAAAACACAAAATTTACATATGACAAAAGTTGCATATAGTGATAGCATTTGTTGCTTATAAGCAAGATACAGGGATGAGATTAGAAAAAATACAAAAAAAGCTGAAACTGTTCGGAAAGGCAAGATGTTGAAATTAAATATCAGAATTTTGATGACAAAATCTATTATATTAGAGTAATAAATATTTATTTTAACCTTAAATGTATAAAAAAAGAACAAATGCACATCAGAAACATAAAAAAAGCTGAAAAATCTCATCCCTGAAGAAATTTCTTACACGGGCACAAAAGAAGGGTGGGGGTGTTTAAAAAAAAAAAAAAAAAAAAAAAAAAAGGCAGAAGCTAAGAAAAAAAAAAAAAAAAAAATGGGAAAAAGACCGTGCATTGGTAGATTTTTTTTTCTTTCGTCAATCACTGTATGAAATTCCCTGACTTTTCCAGATTCTGACTAAACTATTTAAATTCCCTGACTTTTATAGTCAATTTTCAAATTCCGTGACTAAATCCAGGTTCTCCAGGTAGCGTAGCAACCCTGTATAAGATACTTTTGCAAAAGTCAAGTTTAAGACATCCAGTATGCAATAATAATACAGTAGAGAACCAATTATCCGGAATGGTTTTTAAAAGACTATTCTAGATAATTGGTAGCTCATCAAAGCAAGCCTCATTAATCAGAATTATTGCATAATATAAATAAATTCAGTACAGGACCAATTATCCCCATTTCATCCAAACCTTTCCAGATAAATAAAATAGTCACCTTTGTGATATTGTGTAATGGTGCCATCTATCGACATTTTTTCAGAACTAAAAGCTACAGTGGCGGATCCAGAACTTAACTTTTGGGTGGGGGCTAAGAATTTTCAAGATGTTATTCCAGATCCACAAAAAGTTTACAACTGTAATATTCAATTATGAATGTCAGTACTTTTGGGGGGCTTCAGCTCCCTAGCCCCCTCCTTAGATCAGCCACTGAAAAGTTATCTTTTCAGTTAACACTGTACATTATGACCTTTAACTTATACCCCTTGCCAAATATATAAACACTACTTTTAAATAAATATAAGAAAATTAAATGGAATTATTATTTATTAAATATTCCTTTTACTTTTAATTGTTTCAGATTACAATGTTAAACCATTCTTATTATATAAAGAAAAAAAAAATCTCTTTTTACTTTCCGAACACTACAGTGAGGAAAGTATTGTAATCATGTCAAAAATCCGAATTTGAGATTTTGATGTTTCTATATGTTTCGAGGTCCAATGAGTCCATTTTCACTATTTTTGCGATGATGTATGTATGTGTGTATGTCTGTGAGTGAACGCGCTAGCGTCTAAACGCTTTGTTCGAATAACCTGAAAGTTGGTACGTATATTGTAAGTCACCATAGTATGAACCCTATAGATTTTGGTGAATCTAGCACTTAATAGTTTTTTTACAGGGACACAAAGAAAAATTCTTTATCATTATGGCCTATGGGAGCAAAATCTTAAAAGTGCGATAGCATCTAAACGCCTTATTCAATTGAGCAAAAACATTATACACATATTATAGGTCACACTCAATCTGTATAGATTTTGGAGAATCTAGCACTTATAGTTTTTTTACAGGGACACAAAGAAGAATTCTTTATCATTATGCCTATGGGGCCAATTTTTAAAAGTGTGATAGCATCTAAACGCCTTATTAATCTGAGCAAACAATTTGTAAAAATGTTGCACCAACTGTATAGATTTTGGTGAATCTAGCACTTACAGTTTTTTTACAGGGACACAAAGAAAAATTCTTTATCATTATGGCCTATGGCACCAAATTTTTAAAAGTACGATAGCATCTAAACGCCTTATTCAATTGAGCTGAAAATTTATATGAGTATTATAAATCACTGTTGCACTAACTATAAGCATTTTGGTGAATCTAGCATTTATAGGTTTTTACAGGGACACGACGAAAAATTCTTTATCATTATGATCTATGGGCTCAAAGTTCAGTAGTGTTAAATAAAACATCGTGTAATATATGGAGAAAAATACTCAAACACTCTATTATGGTTTTCTCTCTTTTGTTTAACAACTCCTCTTTCTTTACTTTATCTACAAAACTGTTAATTACTCAATGTTCGGAAAGTCAAGTGGAGTCACTCCAGATTTTTTTTTTAATGCATTAAAAGTTAGTTGTTTGAAAATATAATTCCGGATAACTAAATTCCGGATGAACGGTTCCATACTGTAATAATAATAATAAACCAATGAAAAAATAAAACACATAAAGCAACTATACAAGTACTTGTTTAGCCATTCCAGCCATTCCAGAGACTGTAACTATTATAGGCTTCTGACTAGTTGTAGTAATAGGATCGTTTGTTTTGAAGTCACGGGGAACTGAAAAGAAAGAGAGACAAAATATGTATTTGTTAAAAAACAAGAAAAAATAAAAAATCACAAGTATATTCAAAACCCAATCACCTCCAAAATACTGCCAATATCAGTTTAACTGCTACCTCTATACATGAACAGATCATAGCCTCCTAAACTAGATGCCTGTCGCGTGGCTCAGAAACTTGGCAACAGTTCAAGCAGTAGACAGCGCCACCTGGTATAGATTGTGTGGCATTTTTATTCAACAGCCGCCAAAAATGTTTAAAAGTAGGATTTGATATACATAAAAGGCAAATAGAATCGAAGAAACATCGATTATATACATCATATATCACTTCTTAAAATTAATGGTGACAGTTGAATAAAAAGGTAATGCAATCTGTACCAGGTGAGGCTGTCTACCGCCTGAATTGTTGCCAAGTTTCAGAGCGACGCAACAGGCATCTAGTTTAGGAGGCTATGAACAGATCATACATATAGGAATTACAATGGAAAATTTGTATTACTATGATAGTTTTAAATAGTATATACTATCTACATTTACATGAAATAAAGAAAAAAAAATTATATATATATTTTCTTCTTTTAATACATCTACTAGATTTGAAAAGTAAAGTTTTAAGTTATTTCCCCAGTGGCCAATAGATCCTTTTTACTGATTCACTACTTCTTTTGCAAATTTTTTCTATGATTACCAAAATTAAAAATATTCTTGTCTGATTTTTATAAAATTTATGGGATTTTAAGTTCTCAAATCACATCACATCTATGAAAGGTCTGTCTGACAAATGTTTATGTAGAAGATATTTTCCATACATTGATTTTTGTGATTACACCCACTGACAAAAATCATTTCACAAAAATAGACCCTTCACAAAATTATTTTCAAGATCACTGATTTTGTGATTTTGTTTTTATTCTATCTCTTTTAAATGTCATTTTTCCCACAGACAAAGGTAGGGAATCATTAGAAATTCTTACTAGCCAAGAACTTTTATTACTAGCCAGCAATATATGATACATAATTGATAACTTTTACAATAAAATTTAAGCAATTCTAAGATGAAATGACCATTTAGTAGAACCTTTTCAGGTTCCCAAAGCATAATTTCTTAGAATACAATGTTCAGCATAAAAAAGTAGCATCTTATCAGCAACAAAACTGATTAACTTAATCCACTCGCATGTCCAAAAAATTACTCGCCAATGGCAAGAGGCATGTAAATCGAGCATTTCCCTACACCTGCCAATTATCAGAATTTACATTTTTATTTTCTATTATTTACTTTTTTTTTGTGAGTGTGTGTGCCAGATTTCCAAAATGAAGATCTATTTTATCGCTGATTAAAACAAATGACTTTAAATCGCAATTAAATGCTGAAATACATAATTTATTTTTCTGCTAATCAAAGGTTGAAACGCGCTATGATTTTACCACAACAAAAATCAATAGAGCAGAAAATTGAGACGTTCTAATAAAATATTCAAGATATTTTATATAAACTAACCATATCAAAGGCAGTTACAGTAGGTAACAAATAGCAGAATTAAGAGGGGACAATATCTAATCCTGCAGACAGCCATAGCCAATTTTATTCTATGGAAAAATTTGTTCCCACAATTACTCATTACCTAATGTATTTTTTTAAATTACATTTTCACAGTCAGAAAATTCATAACCATTAAATGAGTACTCATTTTCGAAAAATTGTTTTTTTTTTTTTTTTTTTTTTGAGGTCAAAAATACGATTTTTCACAAAGTGCATTTTTCTCCTTTTTTAGTAGCAAAATGAAATACTAATAAAAATTTTAAAAACCAATTTTTGGAATATAAGTACTAATTTAACGCTTATGAATTTTCTGAATGTGAAAACAGAATTGAAAAGTATTCATTAGATAATGAGTAATTATAGAAAAAAAATTTCCCATAGTAATAACATGGGCAATGACTGTCGACGAGGTTAGGTATTTTCTGCGCTTAACAAACAGGCATGGCTATACATTTTCTTTTACATACCAGTAAGAGCTGCTACTGAAGAAAGTTTTGTGATAGCATTTGAGGTAGCTGTATGAAGTTCACCATTTGTTAATGTGAGATTATACACAGTTTCAGCTGATACGGATGAGGAAACGGGTGTCACTTGTGAATTTACAACAGATGCTTGAACAACAGCAGGCATATTTATTTTAGCCACCGTCTCACGAAGTGATATCAAAGGCAGTTGCGGCGAAACACAGGCAACTGTGGTAGTAGCAACCGAAGATGTTGGCAAGGTGACTGCCATAATAATATCATGTCAATAGATGAAAAATCAACGTATTTTTGGCCTGATTAATCACCCTGAAATAATATATGATAATTTAATAACATCTTTCAATAATTATAAATAAGTTATACATTATTAAGGTGCACAAAAAATAACTGCAAATAAAAATAATTGGCACTATTATAAAATAAGTCCCATTTATTTTTGAACACTTGTGTGATTAAATTTTGCTTTTGAATTTTTATTTACTTCATAAAAAAATGTTGAAATTTCTACATTTGAATTGAACATGAGAGGGCCTTACACAGTTACAACAAATTCCATTAGGAATCATAGAACATCTTTAAATGGTATAGGTATTAGAACAACTATTGTACATGTACAACCTGTTTAAGTAAATCTAAAACTGTAACTTGAATAAGAGAGAAGGAGGGGGGGGGGGGGTCAGTTTTAACACAAACACACGAGACTATATCTATATTTAAATGCATTAAAAGTGTAACTACACCAAAAAAATATCCAACAAGTATTAAAATATTTGACTATCTACATATTGTTTTAAACAGTGGGTTATTATAATTGTTTTAAATTTTAGTTTTGTTTTCATTAGAATAAGTAAGTTTCATTATAATAGGAGGCAGAGAAAGCTTGGTGGTGCCTCTTTCCCTCCAACTGCAGACATCTACAATGTGTGTTCACAATCCCTTATCCTCAAAAACATAGTAACATAGTTTTTGTAGTCTCTAAGTCTAAAAACTTTTAAATGTCTGTCCCCGATCTACCAAAACTAATTTTATAGTTTCAAAAGTATTTATAAATGATTCTTCACCTTAAAAAAAAAAAAAAAAAAAAAAAAACTAGTAACGTGGATTTTGTAGCTCTTAGTTCTAGTTAAAAATTTTTTTAGACTTGCTTCCACCTCCCCAAAATAATTTTACAACTTTTAAAATACATGAAACTGATTTCTCAGCCTTAATACAACAAAACAGTTTCTCAAAGCTCTATATTAAAAATTTTAAATACACTGACGAAAAAAAAAAAAAAAAATCGCAACACCGAGAAAAAAATATTGTAGAGTAATGAAATTCAGACAATGCATTTGTCTAGTTAACCCTTTAACGAGCTGTTTATTTATAGTAATGGTATATTAAAATATTTTTGGTATTGAGAGTAATAATAAGAAAAAAATCCCATTTTGCTTATTAGGTAAAATTAATTTGATTTTTAATGTTTTATAAGGCCATGAAAAGTATATTTACAGCCCAATAAATTAATTTTAAATGAGAAAGACATGGTAAGTTACCTTTTCTGTGCTTACTGTTTATTCTATTCTAAGCACCTATTTTTTTAGTAAAATTACTTACTACGGCTTTATAAAAAGAATTTCAGAAAAAAAAAAAAAGGAATCAGCACAGAGTGTGACCCTTTGTTCTTTTATTTTGTTTCTTCATGTATTTTAGCAGAGTAAAAACGGCAAGCATAGTAAAATTAGCTTACCACAGCCCGTTAAAGGGTTAACATGTTTAATTGATTAAATTTTTAAGATCACAGGTTAATTTAAGCTCAAGAAAATACATTACAAATGTGAAATGCTGTTACATTAATAGCCGATGTAACCTCCAGAATTTTGAATGCAAGCCTGCAAACGTGCATGCATTGTGTCATACAGGTGCCGAACATCACTTTGTGGTATGGAGTTCCACGCTTGTTGTACTTGTTCTGTCAATACTGGGACAGTCAGTGCTGGCTGTGGATGATGTTGGACTTGTCGTCCAATGACATCCCATATATGCTCAATTGGAGACAGATCTGGTGATCTTGCAGGCCAAGGTAACATGTCGACACTCTGTAGAGCATGTTGCGTTACAACAGTGGTATGAGGGCAAGCATTATCCTGTTGGAAAACTACCCCTTGAATGCTGTGTTCATGAATGGCAGCACTGCAGGTTGAATTAACAGATGGAAGTACAAATTTGCAGCCAATGTGTTTGGGATAACCACGAGAGTGCTCCTGTTGTCGTAAGAAATTGCTCCCCAGACCATGACTCCAGGTGTAGGTCCAGTGTGTCTAGGCTGCAGACAGTTTGGTTGCAGATGTTCCCCATGCCTCCTTCTGACCAACACACAATTATCACTGGCACCAAGGCGGAACCTGCTTTCATCAGAAAAAACAATATTTCTCCACTCCGTCCTTCAATGAGCTCTGGCTTGACACCACTGGCGTTGCAAACAGCAATGACTTGGAGTCAGTAGAATGCATGCTATTAGGCACCTGGCTCGAAGTTGTCAGTATCAATTATTTTTCCACATCATTAGAAAAATTTCTTTCATTTTAACAATCTATCTGCAAAAACTCTTTTGAACAGAACAGTTTTGAAAAAAGAAAGATGAGAATAAATAAACAAAATTGCAAGCCATTTTTGTATTTGTAAGTCAAGATGTAAAAAAAAAAAAAAAAGTAATAATAATACTTAGCCTAAAATTCTAAGGATTCAACAACAAATATTAAACATAGCTAACAAATATTTGACCTTGTAAGGTTCGATACAGGCAAAAAATGGGGTTCTTTTGTTGCCCCTCACAAACTTCAAATTCAGTAAAACAGCCTTTTTAAAAGATTTAGTTTTATAAAAATAATCTTTTTATAAACATTTTTCGTGTTTCCAGAATTGTTTTTAATGATCACCTGTAAGTTGGTTTAAGGAAACACTATTAAGTTGATAATAAACATTTATATAGAACGACTGATAAAATGGAAGGTGTTATATCATTTTTTTTTTCTTTTTCACAAAAATAAATAAAAATTTCACAAAAGTATTTTGTTTTTCACCAAAATGGGTCCCAAATATTAAAACCTGGATTGACTCCTAACATGTGAGTGTAAAATAAAGGCAGTGATAAGTTTGTTTCGTATTCCTTTATTAAATAAGTTTTCAAATGTGAATAAAATATGTCAGTATCAATATGAACAAAAATTTGAAAACTTTTTTTACTTTAACCATATAAAAATGCATAATTGTTTGTAATATGAAAATCATACACTAAAATATTTTTCTTTTGTTACTAGTTTTACCTTTACACAAAATAACTAAAAGTTAATTAAATTCAAAATTGTGATAAAATACTTCATGTTTTATATAAAAAACCCAATTTACCTCCCCCCACCCCCCCACCCCCCAAAAAAAAAACCTGGGTTAGGCTTTTTTAAAATAAGCCTGAGTTTTTCGAAACCCTGATATATTTAAGCAGAAAGTTACTGCTGGCTGAGCATAACAAAAGCCCACTCAAAACAAAAACAGATGTGTGCAAGGGGGGTGGGGTAAACATAGGAAATACTATAATATGCAGTTCAGAAAATTTCTCTAACCAATGAGCTGCTACAAAATTTAACAATTTAATTTGTACATTGCAACTACTACCAACGAAAAACTTATCATTGCTGGTGAGTTTTCAAAAATGAACAGACTCTACCGATTCCTGATTAATAACTTTTCACGATGAGAGTTTAAATATACCTACAATTATACAGTGATGAAATCCTTGCTTAACCAAACAATATTATAATATATATATATATATATATATATATATATATATTCATTTCAATTTTTTAAATTCTGTATTATATCTAGTTCAAAATAGTTAGCATATAAATTTTTACTTTACTATCTATTTATTTCTAAATTTAACAATCAACCTTTTCACAAGTGAGTCTATGATCAAACTTTGATGCGATTTAATATAAAAGTAATAATCTAATCTTTTTCTTATTTTATATATTATGTGTGCAAAAATACCCCAATGTTATTATTATTTTATTATTATCAATTTTACTACATAATCCAATAATAGATTCTGCTCAGAAGGAAAAAAAAAAATATTTTCCTAAAAAAAGAATTTCCCTAATAATCTTTTTTTATTATTATTATTATTTTTTTTTAATATGAAATTTTTTGAACAGCTTTAAAATTATTTATAGGAAATTTTAATTTCATTTTTTACATGATTTGTATGCCTGAGTTAATACTTTTAAATAATAGCTTTTTGCTTTATTTATTGACGATTACAATTATCTACATTGGTATAATTTTATCAATTTTAAGAAATATTTTAACTAAAATGTTAAGCACAAATAATTTTAAACTCTGCATGTATGATAAAAATTATATGTTTTTAACATTTCTGTTTAAACTGATAAAACATATGCTTTTCTAACACTGAAAAATATAATTTTTATACAATGCTAAATAGGAAATCAAAGTTCAGATCTACATGTTTTGACTTTTTATTCTTCCAACAAACACATAAACTAATAATCATGAAAGCTTAAAAAAGACTAAGATAAAATTTTGAGATATAAGTTAAGATATTACAAAAGCAGAATGAAGAAAACTGATTAATGTATTAAAAAATTTAAAGGTAATTACACCTTCTTTTTTCTAATATGCTGTAATATTTTTAATAATTAACTTACTTAAAAATAATTTAAATGATTTGAAAAAATATTTTTCTAACTTATTATAAAATTAAGATTGGCACATTAGCATAAGTATGCATTTCCGTAATCAATATTGTGCATTAAAAAAGAATTTTTGAAAAATTATTACAAATTTTTAAATAATTTAAAATAAAAATTTGTAACTGTATTAAATTTACCCTTTCAAAAGACACTCAAAAATTAAAAATTAAATTTTAAATTACATACAAGAAAAAAAAGAAAAATACGAAACGTAACAAATATTATTAAAATACGAAACATATTTAATAATTTAAAAACTAAAAAATCGTTTACTTTCAATCTTCCAAAAATACAAAAAGGAAAAAAGTGAAATTCAATATACATTATAAATCAATAAATTAAAACCCCGCTTTAAAAAACAAATTTATAAAATTTGGTACACTTTGCAAAAATTATTTTGCTTTTTTTACCTTAGAAATTTAATACCAGATACTGAAAATTGTAAATATTTCAACATTTTTGACGCACAAAATAAAAATTACTATTATTTTATCCGTAGCAATATTTACGCGTAGCGCAGTTTCAATGAGGTCACGTGGTATCCTTCGCATGTTCTGAAAGGACGATCAAGAATACTATTAAATTACTACAATTTATTGGGGGAAAAAATTATTATTGCAAAAACAAATAATTTATACAACAAACTGTAACAGCAAAAAAATAAAAACTTACGTCTATTCTTTTAAACTTCAGTACCACGATAAACATATGATAAAAAAAGCGAATAAAAAAATAAATGAAAAACTTCTGGGCAACCACTAACGGAACCGAAAGTATACAATATATTTTTGTTTTTTAAAAAAAGGTCCCTAAAACACTTGAAAAATACAATCATCCAAAAGTAACATTATATTTTTGATCTTTTTCGAACTACGGAATCATGTCAAAACAGCGATTTCAAATAAAATAAATTAATACTAGCAAGACTGGAAAAAATATCAGATCACACGTCCGCCATCTTGTAATAGTTCCCCAACTTAAGTGGGAATTTCCATTGAAACCCTACAGGGCGATTACTGCGCCGGCTCTATTCGACCAGCCGGCGAGATTTTCAGAAGCAGCTGATTGGTTCAGTATTTGCGTTGCAAAATAAAAATAAAAACATAAATCCAACTCCCTCCCAAGCTTTCGTAAATATCATAACTGATGAAAAAGTAAAATTGCCAGTGGAAATAATACAATGACTATTTTCATATAATAATTAAAAACATCACTAATTATATAAAAAATTACGTTTTATACAAAATTATCAATTAAAATAAATCATAATTCAGCTTTTAAATAACTTGTTGAAAAACTTATCAATTGAAATTCAACAATGATATTGACTCAATTAAATGAAATATTTATTTATACTTGTAAATACAACAAAAACATTCAATAAATTTTTAACTTCATGACCAATATATAATTATATATTTGATATTAATCCCTCCACAAAAAATAAATAAAAATTTTAAGGGTTATTTTAATATCAATTAATGAAAAATAGTTTTTAAAAATGCTTATGCTTTGTCAGATAAGAAATGTCAATATATAATAAGACTTAGAAATCATTAGCAAAATAATTACTTGTTTTTATCCTTTATTATATATTCTATTTATAAGAAAGCATGTTACCTGCCTGCCCCCCCCCCCCCCCCATAAAATTCCAATACTCATTAATTTATTTTTATTTTAGTTACTTTTTAATGAAAAGAATTCACTTATGGATGTTTCAAAAGAAACACTGGAAAATTTCCTCTTTTCTTAGGTTTGCCTTGGAAATGTTATGTATAAAATGAATACTTATGTCATAAGAAAATGTATTTATATACAGTTTATCATATACATATTAAGTATACTATAAAAAATGGAAACAAATTAAAACGTTAATAAAAAACACATAATAATTAAAATTTATATTTTAATTTTATTATACTTGTTTCATTTGGCTCAATAACTAAGAATAATAATTAAATAAATTTTTGTTTTTATCATTTCTTAAAGCAGGATCAGAAAATTCAGGATCAGAAAATACCCCCTCCCACCTTCTTTTCAGATAAATGATTAGGGCTGAAATTTGCATTAAGTGCATTATAATTTATTTATCAATACAAAATTGCAAAGTAGGATATTTATCCCTCGGTTTTAGGTTGATGAATCAAAAATAAGAAGTTATATTTGAAATACAGTGAAACCCCAATCTATTATTCCCGCATTGATCTTTTTATTTCTATGGTCCCTGCACAAATTGTATTTAAATAATGTTAACGAAACCTGCATGTATATCGTGCTTCAAAAAGTCATTTTCCCGCATTTATCGTTGTAAAATTTTTCTCCTCTTGTAAAAATTTTCTCC
This sequence comes from Salticus scenicus, assembly GCA_963930645.1. Taxonomy (NCBI): domain Eukaryota; kingdom Metazoa; phylum Arthropoda; class Arachnida; order Araneae; family Salticidae; genus Salticus; species Salticus scenicus. Next base: position 36,654,922 of record OZ005649.1, read on the forward strand.
TGAAGGTCAAGCGGTTCCATATGGCGATATGGCACACAAACTGGAATTACTTTTTTCATCCTAAAATAACTTTTTTCCCCATTTCCATGGAGGATCAAAATTGTGATGCCATGTCTCTGGACAATCTATTCGTTTTGTAATTTCAGCATGACAGGAAGTAACCTCTTTAGTAATACAGAAAATTGTTTCGTGAAATGCAGTTACATGCGAAAAAATGATAAATACCAAAAAGGAAGGCAAGAAAATGATGACGATGATGCTAAGAATGCAGATGAAGAGTGATTGCATGTAGCAGAGGATGCATGTGGTACAAAATTTAGTGATAATATTTGCATTAACCAAGATGTTGCAACATGCGACCTCCTAAAGCACAGAAGAAATGTGTGATTTCGAAAAATGAAAATAATAGCTAAGAAACAGAGGATAATTTTCATGCCGATATCTCAATTATGACATTTAAAAATGCACAAACTTTTATACAAGCACATGAAATTACAGAAAAGGACCAGAAAAATGTTGTAAATCTGGAAAAATTCCTGTTTAATTTATAGAAGAAACAAAAAACCCAACATAAAATTTTTGATTTTTAAAAATAAATTTTACTTAATATTATATTCTACAAAACTGATTTATTTCTTTGACAGTTTGGAAAGTAACAAATTAGTTTTTAGTAGTATACTGTATACCAGGGGTGCAGAATATGTCCGAACGTGCGAACGATGTTCGGGGGAAATTCTGGCTGTCTGGGGAAATTTTGAATAATTATTATCTTAGAATAAAATAAAAATGAAAACGGAAGTAAGAAAAAATTACTGAAAAAACAAATTTTCGAATATTAAACTACAAATTAACAGCTGTATTCTTCTTTTACAAGTGTATTCCCTTTAAATACCCGTTACCCCCCCCCCCCCCCCAAAAAAAAAAAAAAAAAACTTTCAGATAATAGGTTGATGCGTTATTTTGGGGGAAATTTCAGAGGTCTGAACATTTTCTGCACCCCTGCTGTATACATTGTGTGCAATCCAGAAACATTGTTTTCTTTGTGTTTTGACTTTAACCTGCATTCGTTGTTTTCCTGCTTTCATCATTTTTTTTCATGCACCCTGAGAAAAACGATGGATTGAAGTTCTACTGTATAAATATTATATATATATAAGCATGACTAAACTTTTGTACTTAACTTTGAAATGTTCTTAAGTGACAATATGGCAATAAAATATAAATCTGCACTAAAATAAATAAATGGGTTTTAGCAATTTTGCAATCAAATTTATATATAGGTAATTCATAGGAATTTACAAGATAAGGAAGTGTGGTGTGTAAATCAAGGCCAATTGTCTACGCATAGGACCTATATCTGTATAGACTGCTGCCCTTCATGGGTTTTCTCTAACGGGTCCTATCTTGTTTATTTAAAATTAAATAAAAGGTAAAGTTTAAAATACTTAAAAACCTTTAAAATTACCGTTCCACAAGTGCTTTCAACTGCTCATTCCGCAGCCTTCTTCAGGTGTGCTTTGGCGAACATGATCGTCGGGCGTATCCTCTATCTTCCTTCCACCTCTCCTCTCTAGCATAGGGCGCATGTTTTCTCTTTTTGTTGCATAGTAATAATTATTATAATGAGCTATTTTTCTGTAGTTTTTAAAATCAATTTTTATATTTTCTTTTTGGTTTACTTTTGTTAGAGCTGTTGCTATTTTACTGTATTTTATATCATTTTCATGTTCTTTTATTCGTGTTTTTATTTTTCATTTCATCATGCCTATATAGCATCCTCTTGTTTCATTTTCGTTGGTGTAGCTAATTTTGTAAATTCCTGCAGTTTCTGAAAAGTGAATTTGGTCTTTGTCATTTCTGATTCTCTGGAATGTATTACTATTGGGTTTTATTGGTATATTTATGTCTAATTTCGGGGCTTCGTTTTTTATTTTATTACCTATGCCTTTGTTATATGGGATTGGGGGGGATGTATTTTTGTTTGGGTTTTTGTGTGTTGTTAATGTTATCAATTTTTTTCAATCTATTTTTATATAACTTATTTATTGTATGCTTTTTATAAACTGCGTTTTGACAGTCAATAAAATAATGAATATATATATTTGTTTTTAATCAAAAAAAAAAGCAAGTGGGGCCATGACCCATGACCAACTGGCCCTTAATGACGAGCCGCCACTGATCCTATTGGCTAATCATCCTGAGTTTAATTCGATCCCTTTCCTATACATAGGAGTGCTTCTCTCTAATTTCTTTATGCACGGAAGATGGTACGCTAAATACAACCGGAACCAGGGGTGGCGCCAGATAGAGGGCCTGGGGGCACGCCCCCCCCCCCTCCCCATCGGGGCATATTCCTAAAATCTGTCGGGGAGAAAAATACAAAATTTTCTGTTTTTCTCCTTTTGACAGCATTTTTTTTTCCTTTTACAAATTTGGAGAATTCTAGTTTTTGCATTCCATATTCGATAAAAGGAAGTATTGGATTCGTAAAAATTTTCAGCTTCCGGTTTTCCATGAATATACACGTTTTGAGAGGTCCAAAACACGTTTTGACCCTGATATTTTTAGAAAATGTCGCTCTATGCATGACAAAACCTTTGTTCTAACTGTATCTCAAGAACTACTGCACAGAATAACATAAATTTGTTTGTAGTTGCACCTTGACATAAATTAGTGTCTTTTAACTTTTTGTACAAATCGCCCAATAGGTGGCGCTGCTGTACTGCAATTTCTTTCATTTAATGGAAGGCTATATTTCAGGTTATAAAACTTGATATATGAGAGGGTTATTTTAAAACAATATACTGATTTAATTTTGGTGCATATATGCCGATAGGTGGCGCTACTGTTCTGTAATTTTCTGTATGAATATGAAGACAACTTCTATTAAAAGGCCATCTCTCTGGAGAGCCAATTTTCTGTGGCACAATGTGTAGCCCCCTTAAGGAAATTTGACACTGTATTTGTATATATTGATGCCTGATGATATTTGCATGTGATCAATGGATACGAAGATAAATTTTTTCTTAAGAATTTTCCTTCAGGCACACTGTATATATTTTTTCCATGGAAAGAAAATAGTATACACTCCAAAACCACAAGGAGTACTCAGTGGTGTCGCCAGAAAAAATTTCAGGGAAGGGGGGGGGGGGGGCACAATCTGAAAAAAAAAAAAAAAATTTAAATAAAATTCTGACAGCATAGTTTTAAAGTTAAAGAAATAAATGCTTATTAGAATTTTCCAGGGGGGGGGGGGGAGTGCCCCCCTTGCTCCATTCTGCCGACGCCCATGGGAGTACTAACAAATGGAATGGTACAAATGTTAACTGTAATATTATGAACAATATTACAGTTTTTGATGTATAGTCATATAATAAACTCTATATAGTGCCCCCCTGTCGGGGAAGTGGTGTCCCCCCCATCGGGGAATTTCTGGTGCCACTACTGACCAGAACAGCTGTCTGTTTTCCTATTATTTTTATTTGGCTTTCTAGATGTTGTTGTTTGCCTTGTTTTTTTAAATTGAAAGGTTGTTTTTGAATAGAGTGCTATTTCTTCCAAATGCTCTTCATTTAAGTATAACTCTATCGTTAATTTCTTCCATGATGTTTCCGTTCATTATTATGATTCGTCCCAGATAAGTATAACTGTATACTGTTGCTATTTCATTCATATCAACAGTGACCTTTAGTGGAGAAACAAAGGAATTTGACATAATTTTTACCTTACTGAGTTTTATTTTCAATCCAATGAGCTTGCTTTCTTTGTTTAATTCTTGAAGCCTTTCTTGCAAATCCTCTAATGAGGAAGCAAGCAGTACAATATCATTTGCAAACCTCAAATAATTTATGAATTCTCCATCAATTTTTATGCCTTTCTCTTCTCAATTTAATTTCTTAAAAAGTTCTTGAAGTACTGCATTGAACAGTTTAGATGAAATTGTGTCATTTTGTTCCCTCTTTGATACTGGATGCATTACTTATTTTGTGGAAATTTAATTTGGCTGCTACTTCGTTATAAATGTTTGTGATAAGGTGAATATATCCTGAACTAATATTATAAGTATTCCTTAATGCATCCATAACTGCTAATGAATGATGATACAGAGTCAAAAGCTTTTCCATCGTCCACAAAAGCCACATAGTATAGACAGGGAGTTTGAAAAAATTCAGCTTGTTCTTTAGATTGTGCTGCATCTAATTGTTTCTGTAAGCAATTCATCAAAATTTTCATTAGAATTTCATACATGATTGAAAGCAGGTTGATTGGACCATTAGTGAATTCTTGGTGGGCTTAGATTAAAAATATTAAAACAAATAACATGAATATACTACATATGATAACAATTTTACATTCAATCAGAATTTGTTCATTAAGTATGCAAATGAGGAGAAAAATTTTAGAGATTAAAAAATGTTTATTGTAATTTTAAAAGGTCATTAAGGGCAGAAGAAATTTTTTGAAGATTTTTGCTTTTTATGATAGACTGGTAGGGGTGCACAATATGTCCGAACGGGTGAACGATGTTCGGGGGGAAATTTTCAAAATTTATTTCTTAGGATAAAATAAAAATGAAAACACAAATAAAAAAAATATGCTGAAAAAACAAACTTTCTAACATTAAACAACAAATTGACAGCTATATTCGTCTGCTACAAGTGTATTTATTTTAAATACCTATTACAATGTTTGTCTATCTGTCTATGTGTGAGAAAAATTTTGTGGCGACTGTATCTCAAGAACCACTGGACAGAATTGCATATAAATTATACAGATGCACCTTGACACATAAATTAGAGCCTATCAACTTTTGGTGCCAATTGTTCAACAGGTGGCACCGCTATACAACTATTTCCGCCAGTGGTGCACCCACAGGGGGGGGAGAGAGGGGGCCCGGGCTCCCCCCTTGGACTTACAAATCAAAAATTATTATGACAAAATTTCGAATAAAAAAAGTGTCAAAATGAAAAATGTACTGCTACATGGAATCAAAATTATGTGTGGGCCAAAAAATAGAATTTCTATGTGATTTTGCCGGGGTTTTTTTATTGTTTTGAATATGAAAACAAAATTTTGTTTGTATTTCCTCTGCTTATTTTTAACTGAAATAAGACACGATGTTATGACACAGTGTGAAAACAGTGAGTAAAGTTGTAACCAATCTAACAGTGAAAAGCATCCTTAAAATCAGCGTGTGTGTTGATGTGTGTATTTCGGCTATCTAATAAATTTTGTGCTCGAATAACTGAGGAGAAAAGTCAAAAAACAATAATGAGTAGAAAACAAAAAGGGCTAGGCTACCAGACACTGGCAAATTATTTTTATAAATAAGAAGATTGAAAAAAAAAATTGCCAACAATGTTTTCCTGAACTCTGGCGACATTGATGAGATTGCAGTCGAAGCAAACGTTAATAGTGACGCCAGCCTGTCTTTATACACTTGTGAGGTGGTAAAAGTAGGACAAAACATAGTTTTAATTACAGTTGTAATGTAAATTCTTGTTACAGATATTTCTAATTAATGCATATTTTATTTTTGTCTGTTTTATAGAAATAATTTTATGTACAAAATTTTTATTAAAAAAAAAAAAAAATTGCCTATTACACACATACAAGATGGAATGTAACTTCACTGATGAAGATAGGGTAAAAGATCACTAAAAAATCTTTGAGAATTATATTTTTAAATTACAATTTTCCACTGATTATCCATGTCCATTGAAATTGTGTGTTCTCTTTGCACACATTGAAGTTTGCTTAAGATTGACACAAACCGCAGATCAACTTGTTTCCAAAGGATTTAATTATTGGAAGGCTTTGGAGATATTCAGTCAACATGAAAACTTTTTCTATCATAAGTATACAGTTCACAAAACTGATGAATTTTTGAGGGTTGTAGAAGGAAAAGCGGTTCCTGTGGAACAGAGGGAAGCAAAAACAAGTTTTTCAGAATAGGACTATTCTTAAACCTGATATCAAAACAGTGATTTTTTTGTAGAAGACTAGGGCTCGCCATGAAAGAGCATAGAAGATAGAAGCTATCAAAGAGACTAAGGAATCAACTAGACCCGGCCAGACGATTACCTATTATGGGGTGAAAGTGAAGTAACTGTAAGGCGCTAATAACACAGAATAAGCTCTTCCTTATATGGCTGCTCAGTTACAGATGAGATTTCACTTTTAGAATCACCTTTCTGGGTCTAGTGGATTCCTTAGTACACTAGGTCACAGGTTCGAATCCCGGTTCAGGCATGGACGTTTGTGGTAATCTAATAAGTGTAAAAATGAAGGAATTGTTATTATGAATATGTAATATAGATCATTCAAGACAAAAGTAGCTGTTACTATAAGTCTCAAAGCTACAAATAAATAAATAAAGATTCTTTAGTCTGTGAGCAAAACATTAAGGTGTTTTTCATACAGTTGTATTGCTACGATTCTGTGTTATTTGTAGTAGAGGCTATAAATTTTCAATAATGGCATGTGCACCAGCCTATGGTTGCACTTACAGACCATCTAAGAAGGTTTTGGGAATTACGTTTCACAATAGGTTTCAGTAAATATACTTGATTAACAAAAAATTTCCATATTTATTTTAGAGATGTAGTAGTTATTTGCCAGACAAGTGTTGTAGATTACCCATTAAAAAAATCATTTTTTAGCTGAAAAAAATCGATTATTTTGCTTCAATTTATCCCAAATCTATGCTTCATTCATCCGTTTTAAAAGTATTGATGAATTCTTTCAAAAGATAATCATATTAAAAAAAATTTACCCCCCCCCCCTGAGTACACTTTCCCCAAACGGGAAAGAGTGATGACCTAAGTATAATGTTTTTCCCTGGTTCACTATTTAAAAATATATATATATATATATATATATATATATATTAATTCACATTCCAAAATTAAAAAGTAATCCTCATTTTGTACATTTCGAAGTTGAGGTTTCAGTTTTAGAACCGTCTTGCCGAGTCTAGGTGATTCCTTAGTCTGTGGAAAGCGGTTGAAAACAAGTACACAGTATAAACAGACCAGAACAAATAATTTTATCTTCATCTATTTCTCAATTTGTGCTGTATTGTATAAATATTGTCTACTACTTATTCCTCTAATCATTTAATTATCTTGCACTGCACTGTAGAATTATTTGTAATTGAATAAGAATTAATTTAGAATAAAAAACAGCCACCTTATTAACTAAAACTGAAATGGCCTCTGACTATTTTTTTCTCAGAAAATTAATCAAGAAGTTATCCTCTCTCATAAAAAATTTGTGCACCCCCCCCCCTTTGGAAAAATTCTCACTGTGCCACTGATTTCTGCAATTTCAGAAAAGGCTATATCTTAGGAACTACTGTACGAAATTGCATATTAATTTATACACAGACGCATCTTAACATAAATTAGTGTCTATCAACTTTTGGTGCCAATCGTTCAACAGATGGCGCTGCTATACAGCAATTTCAGAAAAGGCTATATCTTAGGAACTACTGCACAAAATTGCATATAAAATTATATGTAGATGAACCTTAACATAAATTAGTTTATGTCAACTTTTGATGCTAATCGCTCAACAGGTGGCGCTGCTATACAGTGATTTTTGCAATTTAAGGGAAAGCTATATCTCAGGTTCTTTTGCAAATAATTAAACAAAACTTAACATATGAAAGGGCCATTATGAGATATAATGTTTATTAAATTGGGTGAGTATACATAAGGTGGTAGGTGGCACTGCTATACTGCAATTTTCCCCGAGATTGGGTAGGATATCATGTGTACAGTAAAAATTCACTTCCGTTGGATATTTAGACTGATACTTCTCTGAGATGAAAACTGTTTGCATTAATAATGGATAAAAAAAATATAAAATAATATTTATTGCGTGAATTTGTATAGGAAAATGTAGAAGAAAGTTTTGTGATAGCCTCAACATAACTTTTTTTTTCTCCTTGGGGAAGGGGGGGGGGGAAGGCAGGCTTGAAACTTTTATATATATATATATATATATATATATATATAATTTTTTTTTTTTTTTTTTTTTTTTGTAATAATACACACCAACAAATGTCTTTATTAGCTGCTGATTCTGTCATTCAACATTTGAGCACTATTTTCTCAGATTACATAACTTGTGTGCTCAAGGTTAAAATTTGCCCATGTTTTCTACATTTTGTATCCTTACAGTAATTTTTTCTCATTTTCATAGCATATAACTTTTTTTTTTTTTTTTTCAGTTTGTACAGCTTTTGTTCTAAAAAAATTTTAAAGTTTGTAATATAGTAGCTTATAAAAAATATCCCTCAATATTTGAACTAAATAAAAATTTCCTCTTCCTCCTCCCCCCTCCCTCCCAAAAAAGGTAAAAAATAAAATAAAATAATATAAAAAATAATAAAATAAAATAAAAAACCCTCTGATAATAGCAGCGCCGGCCCGAGCAAATTTGGCGCCCTAGGCGAAAAATTTTTGTGGCGCCCCATTAAAACAATTTTTTGTAATGCAAGACACACAGACAATTATACACAAACAAATACTGTAATAAATAATCAACTATTTATTTTTATTACATAGGTATTGCATATTATTGTTTTTTTAGGCGCTACTTTTAGCGGTAGTAGAAACAATATCCTTCAAATGAATTGTTTTAGCTTCATCTTGATCTGTTGATAATGGTGATAGTCCTACAAATCGTTCTCACGTCACTGTAGAACGCTGGTAAGTTTTTATTAATTTCAATTATATGAAGCTGGGTTCTCTACTGGCCACAGACACAGGAAGTGTCAGCAACAACTTTATTGCTGTTACTAAATTCAATACGCAATGTACTAGTTCGTTTTCACAAAAATTATTCAAAACTTCCTGTAGTGTACTTTCATCAACATCCTTAGAGTCTCCTTGAGTCAGATAATCTCCTAATCATCTACATAATTTCAAAATCACTTTGAAAGTTTTTTTTTACGACTCACAATCATCAGAAAACATGATTTATCTTTTCGGTCTGTTTGAACTTCTCATCATTCGAATTTCTTGCTGTATCAATAAAAGAAATATAAACATTAATCTTAAAATGATGTTTAGCATCACTTGTTGATTCATCAGCTGACTGCATAATAAACTTCTTTTTCATTTTTCGTAATCGAGCTGGCTCTGACTCCGATGGGAATGATACCGCAATATTAATTTCTTCTGAAAATGCCTCCTGTTTATCAAATCCGAAATCACTTTTACAGTTTCCAAGAAAAAATTTTTTTTTTTGGTAGTGCATTAGTAGTGGAGTTTCGGTCACATTTTCACCATTTGTTATCTTTTGTTATGTACTGACGAAAACTTTCTTCACTTATTTTCTAATAGGAAATTAACATTTTTTATACATGATCTGGCTTGTGTTCGTCGAGAATGGACAACTAGAACGAGGCGAAGCTTCCAACGTTTGTGGGAAAAAGCTGTGCTATGATAGGCTACATTCCATTGTTTGTGGGTTAAAAGAAGACTCCTACAGGTTAAATAAAAAAAAATCGTCAGGACTTTGAATGACGTCAGAGAGTCATGTCGTCTATTCGTTGCAGAGTACCCATAGAATTTTCTCACATTGCAAGAATACATAAACTCAAAGTGAAACCGGAAGCATTTTCCATGTTCTGTTTATCAAAGCCTCAATCTTTATTTCTTTCATAGCAAACTATTGTTTATTTACTAATTATTTTGGAAGATGAAGCAAGATTTTTGCTTATTCAGATTCAGGTGGAAAAATCTTTTGTTTTTTCAAATTATTACCCTGATAGTAGGATTCGGACGAAAATAACTTTTCAAATGAGCCTAATTTGCTTTGCTAATGATATTTTTTCTCTAATTTTCTCTTACAAAATTGTACTCCAAAATATTTTTTTTTTCTGTCAACGGCTAGTCTCAAGTATCAACTGTACTGAAAACGAAATTTCACATTTTATTACTAAGTTGAGCTACTAGAAAAAGAAACTACAACAGAATCACTTTGTAAAATTCCAAAAAGCCCCCACGCATAGCCCCTACAAAGTCACCTAGTCTAAAGATCTAAAACTTCTTTCTAGTTAGAGCTAGCTTCCTTCAAATCTTATTATTATTATTATTTTTATTTTTATGTCAGTTCAAAATTATAAAATTAAAATATTTATAACTTTTCATATATAAAGTAAATATAAAACAAAAAGTAATAAGATAAATAATAAGGTAATACTTATACACATTCTTACTTTTATAATCTTTTTCAATCAATCATCTGTGTCAGACGTGTATATAAAGGTAATCTGAAGTAATCCTTTTTTCTTTCGATTGCTATACCCTGGTAAAATTGCTTTTCTACGAGCTGAGCAACTGAGAAAATTCGAATCAAAAAATACCTTTTGTGTGCAAAACACACTCAAAGCTTAAAAAAAAAAAAAAAAAAAAAGGGCTGAAGTTTCATCTTTTTTGTCAGTTTTTTATAATCATTAAACTCAACATTGTGCCAATACATTAAATCTCTTCGCTTCATAAAATGTGCCCTTGCAGCAAAAGCAAATTTACAGTTAAACTGGAAACAAAAATGACAGTCTATACATTTCTATTAAGGTCGACCTTGACAAATTGATGAGTATTCAGTAAAAAATGGTAGTTTCAAGTTGCCAAAGTTTCGAAGTTCTAATTTCAATAGAAGCCGAGTTCTGGAATTTCCAGCTACATTTTAGCACAGAATGAACCTGATATTTTACCATTTGTAGTCAAGAATTTAAAAAGAGGCTGATTAACTCCCGAGAAGTCGATTGTATTCAGTAAATTGTTCTGAGCAATCATCTCATAGAGATTGCTCAGAACAATTGACAATGTCTCATTTGATTATCATTCCTGATCCTGAATAAGTGAAATTCCTGCTCTATAGTGTAATGTAATTAATGCTCTTTACTTTACTTTTGTGATACTGCTACTTTAGTGACTGCTTGCCCCAGGATTCGAAACAATCGAAACAGTCCAATAGGACTATTTCGAAAATACTTTTTAAAATACTAGCTTTATTTGTTTGTTTCGAGAATATTCATTGAATTGACAGTTTTGCTGGACTGTTTCAAGAATATGAGCTAAATAAAGCTCATTAATCAACTTGAACCTATGTGTGCATTTACGATCTTCTTTTCTTGAACAAGAAAGTCGCTGTTTCGTAACATTTGATTTGGCACCTGATGTAAGGCAGATACACTTAATGATTTTGACTAGAAGTATTGCAAAAGACATGAAAGAACTTGAAGCTTAGACAGGCTAGTTAAAAAAATTGAAAGCTGGACAAAATCATATGATAGCAGCACAACATGAGATGAAAATCGGACATAAAGAGATGAAGGATGGATAAAAGAAGATGAAAACTAAAAACATGAATTGAGAGAATAGCTGAAACCCTGACAAGAGGAGTTAAGGATAAAATAGAAGCCATGTAAGAAGAGATTCGTTGAAAAGTTAAAGTAATTCAAGAGAAAATGCAAGAGCAAGAGAATTTTTTGAGGAAAAAATAAAATTTACGAAAATTAAAGTTGAAAAGACAATTCAAGCAAAGTTTCTAGAAATTAAAGGTTCCAACCAGTGGCGGCTCGTGGCAGGAGCTACAGAGCTGCAGCCCCCCCCCCCCCCAGAAATATTCGAAAAAAATATTTTATCAACTTTCAAAATATTTTGAAAATAAATATTATTATATTGTATAGTATTATGCATATAGAAAAGCAGATTACTTCGTTATCATGAAAAATTATTAAAAAGCTGTGAAAAATTAACTATTTTTAAACGCAATAGCACCTCGAAAATTCGTAAAGGGACTGCTCATTCATGCAGCTCCCGAAAAAAGGGATTTATTTAGGGAAAGAACAGTTACAACCGCCCCTACTCGTTTTCCCTACCAGTTTCGACCATTTGGTTGGAGCTGCATCCGCTGCAGTACCGACTTGATTAGGGATTTCGGTAATGCTGGAAAAGAACAATTTCCCTTTGTAATCTACGTTCTTTCTTCACAGTTTTTAATGCGGTAATCGCTGTGTTTGATGATTATTTATGTATGAGAGGTAAAACAATTTAGCATGAAGGTTATTCACCATTATATGAGAAAATAGAAGTCATTTTTATGTATTTTTCAAGCAGATTTTTATTTTATATTACATGGAAATTTCGAACGGTTTTTCGGTTTCTTGGTTTGCCAATGGCAGAAACGTTGAATAAACAGAATCTCAATTTTTATATAAATTTTGCCTTAAACATAATATTTAAAATTTATCAAGTGTTTAATCGCTTTGTTGATAAGGTTATTATGAAAATTATAATTATAATTTTTTTTTTTTTTTTTTTTTCACTTGTATTTTAGTCACTAATGTTTTTCTATTTTGATGAGAAATATTAGCCGTCGAACCTTTCTTAAAAACACGAGATTACTAAATTTTTTATTTCTGACATTTTCATAGAACGAAGTTGGAAAGCATTTATAACTTCGTTTCATCTCTCTTTCTATTTGAGTGAGAACTTTCAGAAATATGCTCGGAAATTTAAACATTTTAATATCCGTTCTGTAGATTGGCCACACTATTTTTCCTATATACTTCTTTTACGAGAACACACAAAACATCCAGAATGCACTGCTGGCTTGGATAATATTTCAAACCAAATTAAACTGATACATACTATTCAAGCCTTTTTAAATATATCTAAAGAAAATAGTGTTTTAACATTTGTAGATGTTTTTTTTTTATGCACGGCAATACAGAAGATGTGCAACAAATTTTGGAAATTCATTTTTAATTATACTAAGGTTTCATATTTAAATGAAATTTTAGTTTACTGTACCATGTGTAAATTTTAGTTTACTGTACATGTGTGTAAAGTTCGCATTAAAAAAAATAATAACAATAAAATGTTCGTAATGTTAGACAAGCATTTCATAATCTATGTGATGTGCAAGATTTTACGTCAATGTTAACTCTTTTAATTAATATTTCAAAGGATGTTCTAAATAAATTAATGAAACACATCATTATAATTGCACTTTTAAGATACGAGCATTACATTACTATAATGTTTTGAGGTCTCCTGAGCTCATTTTTGCTATTTTTACAGTGTTATATGTATGGTGTGAGTAAGTGTATATATGTGAGTGAATATCATAACATCTAAATGCTTGGTTCGATTGAACTGAAAGCTGGTAGGTATGTGAAAGGTCACCATCAAACGAGCTGTATAGAATTTGATGGATGTGAGACTTATAGTTCTGTTACAAGGACACAAAGAAAAATTCCTTATCATTTTGATTAATGGACTTAAATTTATGAAGTGCGGTTGCGCCTAAATGTTTTATCCAATTGAGCTAAAAATTGGTAGATAGGTTATAGGTAATTGTCACGCAATTTGTATAATTTTGATGAGTACAGGACTTATACATTTTTGTACAGAGACACAAAAAGAAATTATTTATCATTATGGACTATAGATTCAAATTATTTGCAGTTATTATCGCAAGAACTGTACAGATCTATATAAGTATGTAATCAAACTATTTATTATTATTTTCATATAAATCATTGTGTGTATCTTTTTAATGAGCAAAATTTGATTTACAATCATGTATGTATACTTCGTACCATCTTGGAGAAAATAATAGCATGCAGATGAAAGATATTTTATTTGGGGAAAATTGATTATCATTAATAAATAAAGTTAACAAAATAAAATCTCCAGATTTTTTTTTTTTCTTTGTAATGAATGTCCAATAGTATAAAATTTTAAATCTATGCTGTATCCTGTATTGCTCTGCTTCTTGCTCAGTCTGCGCATATAAAACCCGAAGACCCCGATTAAAACAGATTATTTAGAAAATCATTTTCGCTTTTTTCTCAAATCTTACGTATACATGCAGCTATGCAGCCCCCCTGTAAAGGAATCTCACGAGCCGCTACTGGTTCCAACGTCTAGTTTATAATGTTATAATTAGATTTTACTTAGGGGGTCGTCTACATATTAAAACTGACACCAACTTCATTTTTTTCAATGGTAACCCCCTTTTTTTATAATTTATTTGAATTCTTTGGATCAAATCATCACAGAAAATGGTATAGTTTATATATTTCGCTCAATTTTTCATAGAGTTATAAGCTGTCAAAGTTTGGGGATGCTAATGTTAAATGAATGTGACAAACATTAAATCATATCTTCCGAAATAATTATGATATATAAATTCTGTTTTTTTTATTCGTTAGAATGAAGTGACCCAAACATATTCCATGCAAATTTTTGCTAAAAAAACATTTTTTGAATTATGAAAATTATTAATAAATTCATATTTGAAAAAAAATATGAATTATGACCTATGTTAATTTTTGCACGAATAGAACGGGCTTTATCAGAAACATGGGTTTCCAAATTTACAGCTCCTTCCTAACATTATTTTTTGAGTTACAGTGATATTTCACTTTTTATTCCTGTTAGGGGGCCGTCACTAATTATAATCTGTATCCTCTATAAGTAAATGTTTGTATATAATTTGACGGAAAACTATTTTAATTTACCTTTATGTTATTTTTATTGTTTCCTAAGCAATATTTCGATGTTTATTATACAAATTGGCATATTTTTGTAAAGTTATCACAATGTAGGCGAGGGATTGTGAAAGAATTTCAAAAGAAAAGAACGCCTCTGATTCGCTGAAACACTATTTTTAAAAAAAAAGACTAATTTGCATATTCCTATTTGACTCTATATGTGACGCTAGTATGCATAAATCACAATGGTATTTACTACATCGATTATTGAAGACAAAACTTAAATGATTTAATTACAAATATGCAAAATTATTTTGTTTTATATTATAAAGTTTTAGAAAATTTGTGAAAAGGCGTGGCTTACGGTACAAGAGAGGAATATATCCGATCCTAATATGTTAAGTCTTTCTTCATAAGTATTAAATATCTTTTTCTAGTTTTTCGCTGCTAAAATTCTATTTTAACCCTGTTACACTTTTTTTTCGCATTTCAATATTCAAGAGTACGTACACCTCTAGTTAAATATCATGTTTTAGAAAACACGGTACAGCGAAACTGATTGCATGAAACAGCAATTATGCATTCGACAATCGTTTTATTATTATTATTATGAATAAATAATTTTAAAAAGATTTTTTACCATGAATTTTCTGTTTAAATTTTGTTGTGACATATTTGCATTTGGTTACTGTACCGTTTGTAAGCTTTGTGTTATTTAAAATTTATCCCATAATGTAACATAATAAAATATCAAATTTCTTACAGTACTTACTTAGTTTTTCAATACAGAATCAAATAGTGAAAAACTGCTTTTTTTTTTTTTTAAGTTTATAAGATCTATTATTGGAACATAGCTCAATAGTATTTATTTTCAATTTCCTAATCACGAAATCAAAGTCACAATTATTATGGAATAAAAATTTAAAACAAAGGAATAGTCTTATTACTTTCAAATATATAGATATTGATCTAACAGAATCCTGAAATTTCATTTAAAAGACTTTAATCGTCTAAATTTAAAAATTCAAAATAAAATAAATTAATCTAAATGCTTTTAAAGTTGAAACGGGAAGATTTCAAAATATATGAAAATTGGCATTTGTGTTTTGAACATTTTGGTGCGGCAGATATTAAAAACAATATTTTAATGAGCTGAACCTGAGCTTAAGAGAGGGCGGATCCAGCTATTTAGCACAAGTGATATCACCTGACTAAAACCAGAATAAACAACATTTTAATTTATTCCGGTGTATTTTTAGCCCACTGTTATTCCTTTTTTTTTTTTTAATAGAGTAATGTAACATTTTGACCTTTTCAACTGAAGATTTAGATTAAGGGTAGTCAGCCTTTCTACACCCACCGTCCACTTCGGTATCTGTGTTAAGAGTAGAATTTTAGAACATCCCATTAAGTAGTAGGATTTATTATTTTGCATATTAATTTGTTGCACATTATAAAATATAAAAGCAAAAGAATATCGTGGGGATTTATGTAAAAGTTTTTAATAATGTCATGAAAAAAAAAAAATAATTAATTAAAAAAATAAATAAATAAAAATAAAAAAATCTGTTTTAATATTTTAAAAAAGTCAATTAAATTAAAGAAAATGAAAGTACTGCAGTATCAGAACAAACTCCCATTGTCACTGTGAAACGGCCGTGGGAACCAGGTTGAGTGCCACCATTTCAGACAATTATACGCCAGCTTGAGTTAAAATAATTTTGAATTTTCAAACAAATTTAAAACCATTTACCTTTTTTTTTTTCTTTTGATAGATATTTTAATATCTATTCAAGCTATTTAATTTTCTTCGTATGAAGTGAACTATTTGATGTTTAATCAATAGAAACCAATAAAAATCTTTTAATTCATAATCATAAACTAACACAGAGAGTTCTGTGAATTAGTCATTTTTTATTTTATAATTAACATTTCTAAAATGTTTTTCCGGTGTGAAACTTAATAAATAATGTATACTGGGTGGTAGATCATGATTTATATTTTCTAAATGTATAGACGGACCCCTAATACATTTTCACATGTAACTCTATTTAGAATTGATTTAAAGTATATAAATAGGTATGTTTTCCGAACCGCCTTGATCTCAGAAATCTGAATATGAAGTCAAAAATAGGGGTTGCCATTGAAGAAAATGAAGTTAATGCCAGTTTTAATATGTAGACGACCCCTATACAAAATGTAACTATACTGTTATAAACTAGACGTTATTACAAATCGATCGGTACCAGTAAAATGTTTCTACGATAATTTACGGCGAAATTAGGTGGGGGGGGGGGGGGGGGGGTGGCATTTTTTTTTTTTTTTGGCTGACTGTACAAAGGAAACACCGAAACATAAAAGATGTGCAAGGGATGATTCATGGGATGAAACATGATGTATAATTTAGACCCTTGAATGGAAAGTCAAAACTTTATAGTTCCAATAAAGTACAGCCCCATTAAATAATGACTCGGTGACTTTTAGATATAGTGTAAAGCTGTTAACAATTAGATGGACAGATTTAATGACAGACTGTTTTCAAAACTCAATTCGACGTTGTAAGTTTTTTAAATAAATAGATCGTTATTATGGTAAAATTAAGCCAGTTGTTTGTGACTCTTTCTCTAGCGCTTCTCATCAGATAAATTAGATTGACTTTGATGCCCTGAAAAGTCAATTCGAGGATTATCCATTTACTTCATTTTTACACGTCCAATTGAAAACACGCCAAGAAAAACTCAGTAAATGTTTCCAAGTCATAGCAGCAGACTTGTACCTTTTAGTCCTTTCTAGACAAAGATTGTAAGTGTTTAAAATTTTCCCACAACATGAGTGCTGTGTTTCCAAGACTACATTTTATCTATTCTAAAGTCCGTTAGATAGTAATAAATAAAATAGATCCTTGTTGTCTGGATTGTGCCGCCCTCTAGATTTGAGCGCCCTAGGCCATCGCCTAGTTTGCCTATATGGTCGAGCCGGCCCTGGATAATAGGTTGTTCTGTTATTTTGGGGGAAATTTAGAATGTGTTTGGGGGAAATTCTATATTTTTATTCCAAAGATAAAGATAGAAAGTAGATTTATTCATTTTTCTTTTCTTTTTTGACTGTATAAGAGAAGAAGGAAAACGCAAACATTTCAGATAGCAGGAAATGTCTGCAAAACACATACATATAATAAAGAAAAAAAGATGCTTATGTATTATCCTGTTAACCATTTAAGCTGAATCGAAAAAACATGGTCAAATGATACATAAACATGGCAAAATGATTTATACATAAAATTCAATGGTGCATTCTGCTCAATTCAAGTAATGAAATGTAATTTATTTATTTATGTAAATAAGTTTATGTAAAAAATCTTTAAAATATCTCTAATTATTGGTTGATGGGATAATTAGATATGTATTGTAACAAAAAAATAGATAAATAAATAATATGAATAATAATAATAACAATATGAATAAGGGACACATTTTTTCTTCCAGAAATATGAAAAATTCTACAAGCACAATTATTAATAATAAAAATGATTATAACTTTTTCAATTTTAAATTTTATATTTCATAATGCTTATTATCTTCAAAATAAATTGTGTAAATAAGGGCCCTTTAGAGAGAGCTCTCTACTGAGGCTTAAAACTCCTGCATAGTCAATTGGCCTAATACCTACACCATCAGTGGCGGATTTAAGGGGGGGGGGCTAGGGGGCTGAAGCCCCCCCCCAAAACACTGACATTCACAATTGAATATTGCAATTGTAAATTTTTTATTGGTCTAGAATAGCACTTTGAAAAATCTTAGCCCCCCCCAAAAGTCAAGTTCTGGATCCGCCACTGTACACCATCACTACTTTCAAGATCAAAGAGGACATTGAAAACTATTTTTGAATTAGCTGTTAAATATATTTTAAAAATATATCTAATAATCAAAGCTTAAAAAATAATAAATTATTTATTTATTTATAGTATTACCAACTTTCAAACACTTATTATTTGAACAAAACAATTTTGCTAATTAAATGCAAAGCTTGTTCTATGCATATATAAAACTAAAATAATTTTCTTATCAGCAGTAAAATTAAACAATATATATATTAAAACATTAAAAACCTTTTAAAATTACCCGTACAAGCACTTTCAGCTGCTAAACCACAGTCTTCATCAGGTACGCTTTGGTGAACTAGAGCATCTGGCGGTCTTGTTATCTAGTTTTCCTCCTCCCCTCCTTTCCAGCATGGCGCGCCACCCAGCGTTCTATTGGATCACTGTTGCAGGAGTCGTGGTTCACTAAAATTTCGACTATTTCTCTTTTTGTTGCGTAAAAATAATTATTGTAATGGGCTATTTTGTTAAAGTTTTTGAAATCAATTTTAATATTTTCTTTTTGGTTTATTTTTGTTAAGGTGACGAGACCGCCGGATGCTCTAGTTCACCGAAGCGTACCTGATGAAGGATGCAGTTTAGTAGCTGAAAGCGCTCGTACAGGTAATTTTAAAAAATTTTTAATGTTTTAATATAGTTTTAGAATTTACCTTTTATCTAATTTAATATATATATATGTTACCGCTAAAGTGCAGAAATCAGTTAATCTGCAGATTAGCTAGGTAATCTGCACATTAACTAGGGTGATCCGTTAAAGTGAGGAAAACTGTTTCATTTCTCAAATTACCTAGGTAATCTGTGAATTACCTAGGTAATCTGCACATTTCCTACTAGGCACTCGTTAAAGTGAAAATAAGATCTCTGGTGGTATAATTTTACAGCACGCTGTGATGTATTTGTTTTTTTCATTCGGGAAAAGAAAAAAAAAAAAGATTAGTTTGCTTTTCTTTTCTCTCTTTCTTTACTTATTTTAATCTGTATGTGTTTTAATTTTTATGTGTTTTAAAGTTATATTTCTTTTATTTATTTCATCTTTTTTATTCTGTCAATATAAGTTTGAAGATGTTATGCATTTTTAATATGAAATATAATAGCTTTAATAGCTTTCAATAAAGTCTGTTTTATAAATGAATGTTAGAATTGTAATACAGTAACGATTCTTTTCAAATAAAAATATTTAACAATTTAAATTAAAAAAAAAAAAAGTTTTATTAACAACTTATATACTATTACTATATTTAAAAAAAAGTTATGCACCGATTTTTAATTCGCTAAAGAAATATTAAATTAGACAATTCAGAAGCATTATTTAAGAAGTACTTCAAATAATTAAAACTGCTTTAATAATTTTTAGAATGCATGAAAATGAAAATGACTGTTTTCCAATGCTTTATTAAACTATATTTTGCAGCATACATATATCTGTACAAGTTTAGCAAATATATTAATTTTGTAATTTAAAAAAAAAACTTTATTAACATATTTTATGTGATAAACTACAACGAAATTATTTGAAAAAGCGAACAAAATTAAAAATAAAAATATAATCATGATATATAAAATATATAAAGGAAACTTGAAATTGAAAGAAACAAAAAAGAAAATTTGTAATGAAATGCTAAAAAATTCATAAAAATTTCATATTAAGTATTTATTGAATAATGCCATAATATTGAATGCCATATTTTCCACAGTTAAAAAATAATACATCTGTTCTTTTTTTCAGTAAGTAATAGTAATTTAAATCAATTTTAAAATAAAGTAGTTTTAAAAAGTTGTGGTTTAATAGTTTTATTTCGGGAGAAAATAATTACTGTGCTGTAAATTTAAGATTCATAATTTAAAATGAAGTTTCACGAGAGAGAGCTTTCAATTAAGATTATATTTCACTAATAAAATGCAGACCCTTATCAAACTTATATTGACAGAATTAAAAAAGAGAAGAAATAAACTCAAAACAATTATAACTTACTTGTACTTTAAAATTTGTGTTGGTCATAATAAGAAATCTAATGTCATAGCTTCGATGATCCACGTTTTGTGCTTACTGTTTATCACATTCACAGCTGAGAGGAAGGGATAAAAGTTTCGGTTTGTGTTTGAAGGTCAATCGCGTCACAGACTAATCTGGGATTCGCGTATCTGTATCACATGACTGTTTGACGTCATAGTGAATGTAAAAAAACTAAGGCTCGAAACAAACATTTGAACTTTAACGACACAGAAGCCGTTAATCTGCAGATTACCTAGTTAAAATGCGGAAAACTCTTTATTCCGCACTTTAACGGGTCATTTTAGTTAATCTACAGATTAGCTAGGTAATCTTCAGATTAACGGGTTTTGCGCTTTAACGGTAACATATATATATTTAATCTAGTAGTACATATCGATTGTAAATTATAGAAAGCAAAAAAAATTTTGTTTTTGTGAAGCTCTGTATATTGTTTAAAAATTACATACAAAGCAAACAGTGTATTTAATTTAGTACAAGGAAAAAAAATCGTAACACACCTTTTAATTAAACGGCTTGTTGTAATTAAAGTTCCCCTATTCAGAAGGCTCTAGAGCCGGATCTATGGTTTCAAACGAAACAATATTTCGCCAGTATGTAGTACAAGTAATGTGCTCTGCGTAAAAAATAAATAAATAAAAAAAGATAAAATTTTCTTTAATAAGTGGCGTTGCACTAATACCTAAGGTGACTTTTACAGATCTTTTGTAAAAAACAATATAAGTAAAAATTTATTTCTCATTTAGTTATTTTTGAAGATTGTTTCTCTTGGATTGGACAGAACTGAAAGAATTACACTAAATTTAGTTCATTTTTTACAGAAAATCTGCAAAAAATCGCCTTGGACAATGCTGGCGCACCATCTACGAAGATTTTAACTAATTTTTTTTTTTTTTTCAATTTTGACAGAATGCATCACTTATATTACTTCCTTGTAGAATTTTGTTTTGTTTGGATTTATAGAATCGGCGCTGGCCTGGTGGGTCGGTCGTTAGGGTGCTGCCTTCTGGATCCTCAGGTTCAGGATTTGTGCGGGCATGGATGTTTGTGATGTCCTATGACTTCAAAATGTTGTGTTCTCATTTCTGTGAATTTCTGTAATATGGATCAATCGAGACAAAAGTCATTGTAACTATAAGTTTCAAAGATGTCAAATAAATAAATAGAATCAGCTACAAAGCCTTCTGAATGGGGGAACCTTAATTGTAACAACCATGTACATATATATACAGACCTGTACATTTATGTGTGGCCACATAAACATATTTAAGAAATATTTGAACTTCAATAAAGAATAGAAACATATTTAAGAAATATTTGAACTTCAAAAAAGAATAGGTATATTGATCTATACGCTAAACTGAATTCATAGTTTCTTACCTGTAAACACTTAATGGCCAAATTTTAGATTCACCACACTGTAATTATAAATAGAAATGATTTAAATAAAAATATTTAAGTATAAATGAAAACTTAAAGGATTATACACATAAAAATGAATTTAAATATATGTAACAAATCTTTCCATACATATACTTTTCAGCTTTTATAAATTTAGAATAATTTTCATGCCATAATTATTATTATGTCATCCTACCAACATGAAATGTCCCTCTCATGAAATGTATAGGCATCATAATTTTTTTAGATACAAAAAAGAAATTATGAAAATATTCCAAGTTTATAATATATAAATATTTTCTTTAAAGCTTTTTTTTTTTTTGAGGAAGGGAGGAGGGGAAAAGAAAATAGAAGAATCAGTATATCACTTCTGCGTGAAATTTAATGTGAATTTTGAATTCTATGTATTTTAGAAAGTATATATTTCATAATAATATTTTTATTTAAAAAACAGGGGTTTTTTTATTTAAAAACATTATTAAAAAATAAAATTTATTTTATTCTTATTGTATTTTATCTTTATTTATTTTTATTCTTTTAATGAGTACTTTTTAATTTTTGCTTTTTAATTTTTTTTTTAACAACAACCACAATAAAAATATGAAAACTTTTTCTCATTTTTCTTCCCAGATTAAAAAAAAAAAAAAGAAAAGAAAAGAAAGAAAAATAAATATACAAAACTATTAATGTTATTCAGTTGATTATAGCTATATAAATTCGAATAATTTTCAATATCTTTATCAAAAAGGACAATATTAAATAAATAAAAATATAAAAAATATTTGGGAAAAAACACCTGGAAAAATACTTAAAAAAATAAAGATCCGAAAAAAAAATATTCGCGTTGGAAAAAAAACTAAAAATTTTGATATCAATATGAATATTTAAATAAACTAAAAAAAATTACAAGTCAAAATAATCAAGAACAAAAATGAAACTAAAATACAAGACTTAATATTATTCAATGAAATAATTAAAAAAATTTTTGAAAGAAAAAAAAAAAAATAATAATACAACGATTTAAACATTCATTTTTAAAAAAATGTACTAATTATATTTTTTAATAGCGTATGATTTAAACCGTATACACTTTCATAAATCATAAAAACACGTTTGAACAAGAAATAAAATTAAAAAATATATATTTGCTACAAAGGTTTAAAAAAGAAAACATTTATATTTAAACGTCGTTAATATAATGCTAATTTAAAATAATTATCCTAGCTTTAAATTACAAACAATTCAGCAAATAAACATTATTCATAAATAATGACTAACAAATAAAGGCAATTCATACTTTTAATGCGGTTTTAAATAATTTTAAAATACTTATTAAAAAAAAGAAAAGAAAACAACTGTTTTTATTTGGAAAAAAAATTATAATGATATTTTAAATAAAACTTATTTTAGGATTAAATTTTTACCACATTAAAAAACAAAACTTTGACCTTATAACAAAAACATTATTGCGAATATTTTCCACGAAGCAGTAAATGCGTCTATGATAATTAAACAATAAGCATTAAAACGATAAATAATTCAATCGTAAAGGATCAAATATACTTACAAAACTAAGTTTTTTATTCAACTAATAATTATGCAAATTTTCTTCTCGAAAAAATACAGGACTATAGATAAATAAATGAAATTAAATTGCAATACCTCATGAAAACAAACGAACAGCCGACAAAGTGCGATTCTTCTATTGCGCAGCTTTTCTACGCAGAAAGCTGCTTCGTCATCACGACTCCTTTTATCCCTCCCCCATATTTAATATTTTTCCCGCGCGGCAAAAGCTTATGTAAAGTTTGCATTTTCATTAAATAATAACTAAATTATCTGATATATATGGTATATTTCTGAAAAATATTTAATTAATACTTAAAAATCGATGTCATGCATTTGTCCATTCCGCAGTCGCTTTGCTGTCAATTGTCAATAGTTGTTTTCCCCTTTCGCGATATGAGTTTTGAATTTCCAACTTTCGATCGTTTAATTTTCGAAAAACAGGGTTGCTCTTTAACTTATCAAACTATCAAATATGCGTTTTCATCATTATAAGAAGCTTGTTCATTTCAATAATAAACTATGTTTTTAATTATAAATTGCATATATAATTATATTCTTAAAATCTTAAATAATAACCTTCATTTAAATAATCACTTTTATCACATAAGAGAAAACTTTAATTACAAAAATCTTCGACAGTTAAAGTCGAAAAAAAAAATCATTTTGTCTTTCTTAGTTCATTTACTGTGACACTTGAGATTTAAAAGAAAATTATACGACATTTATCGATCTAAATCAGTTTTATTTAACGTTCTTATATAATTTTAATTTAATCAAAAAATCAGTTCAAAAGCTTTTGCCAGTGAATTTTAAAGCAAGAAAAGAGAGCTGCATAATAGCCTTTATTTTTTTACTTTACAATGTTTTATCGATAATGGCTTTGTTTTTTTCCCTTATAATGCGAATTTTATTACGAATAAATTATATTTAAGAGGAAATAATAAAATGCATCAACACCATATTATTGTTGCTTTAAAATTTACGGTATCATTTTTTTTTTTTTTTTTTAACTATAATAAATTATTACCAGGAAGGTAAGAGTAGCACAATTCGTAGCACATAGCGTACATCAAACATGGCTTATAATAAAATTATTCATACTGTTTAAAAAAAAATCAAGACAAATTTATGATCACGAAATAAACATTGCCTTACTTTTTGAAAAATGATAGAGATAGCTTATGGTATCTTTCAAAGTGAAATAATATATTTATTCAAGTATACAGGAGAAAAATAGTAACATTTTAATTTATTGTTTGACTTAAGTGTAAATAAAAGAAAACAATAATACTACAATTAATTTGTATTTTTATTGAAGAAAAATGAATGAAAATGTTTCTTATTATTTACAGCAGAGTTAATGAAGAGAAATTTAGTGTTATGTTCGTTATATTTTCTTTTCTCTACAAGTTTAGTATTTTTATTTTAAATGACTTTATTAGTCATCAAAATAAATTGATAATATTTCTTAATTTTGTCTGTTTGAACCAAAAATAGCTCATGAAAATTTCAGTGGTTTCATATTTATGTTTATTGATAAGAGAAATCGCAGCAGTAAATGAAAAAATAGTTTGTATGTGAAGAAAACAGCCATAGCCGCAACCTATGTGCATTAAAATAAAAGTATAAGTGCGCCAAAGGGGCATTCTGTGCTTTCTCTCTTAAATGTAAATTGCGCATGCGTCAGTACCTTTACCACTTTCTGAACTGAATAGGTTAACTAAAATTTAAGATAAATATTTTTTTCTTATAACGTATAAAATGAAAGATAATTTATTTTAAAACTACAATAAAAAGCTAATAAATTACCTCTCTTACACTGCGCATTCATTTCTTTGCTCCTCTGCCGTTTTTTCGTAGGAGGATAAGGAAATATCTATCCTTTTTAGATTGAAATATTAAAAGAATTTTAGTTATCCATAATTTTTATTTAAAACAAATTTCGTATGATATTTTTTCAATATTCATCATTTATATATTTTTTCGTATTAAGGTTCACTGCATACTTAAAATAATGTTTTTTATATTTTTTTAAAGGATAAATTGCCAAATATAGTAACCCTGGCCACTTACCGTTGAATCTCCTCTCCTCCCTATTCAGTATATTCTTTCTTTTCCGCCGATGCCTCTGACGCATTGCGTTTCGTAATAGATCATCGCACAAAATGATTCATATTAAGTATTACAGCTAAAAAAAATTAATAAATTTAAAACCAACTGAAAACAAATATTTTTTTCTTATGTACGAATGAATATCAAGTCATTCAAAAACTTGCAAAACATTAAAAAAAAAAAAAAGCATATTAACTGTCAACAGCCATTATTTTCCACTTACAAAAAATAATGATCTTAAGTAAAGATTGTAGGTAAACAAAATAATTCCGAAAAGATGGTCGCTCAAAAAAGAACTGCACGATATTTACAAAATACAATAAATTTACAATATCAACCACACAAATTATTTTTCAAAAAATATGAATTTCATTATTGAATATAAAAGTTATATTTGATTTGAATGAAAGTAGTATAAAAAATTATGTATAGAAAGTTTATGTTTTATTAAAACGATTTATGCAGAGCTTATATTCACAGCATTTGTTTATTCGAATTATTTTACAAAGTTCTAATTTTTTTTATATGAAGAATGTAAATGATATTTTAAGTTAAATCACTGTCCATATGTTTCGAATTGGGTTGGGGAAAACAAAAAGAAGTAAATATTGTGATCTCCCCCCCCCCCCTCCCATATATGTATAAAAAATTATATATATATTTTTGACAACATTTTATTTTTATCGAAAATCTTTCATTGATAAAAGATAAAAACAGCGCCAGTGAATGAAAATACGCTAATATGCGTCCACATGAATCTGCAAGGAAGAGGAAGCCAGTGAAGCTTATATCCGATGCTCTGCTTATTGTTTTGTTGCTATACAATACGCAAAAAAGCAATTAACAAATACATTCCTGTTTTATTCTTTTGATTAAACAGGATTTATTCTTTCGATTAACATTTTTTCTTGAGGTAATTATTTTTATTCATTTTTATATGAACTTAAAAAGAACTTGCTGAAAAGCTAGTGTTGAATGACTGTGAGTAGGAACTTCGTGGAAAAAAACCGTAAACTTAAAAAAAATAAAATGAAAAACTCACTGCGACTGTTTCGGATCTAAATGATTAAGTATATTCCTTCATCAGGCAAAAATATATATATATATTAATTAATATTACGAATACAACGCATGCTTTGCATTCCTGTTTTGGATTTAAAATGTTAAGCACAGCCCTTTACCAAGTGAGAAAAAATAGGCCCGCTTGAAAGAGGTATTCGTGATGCTTTCACGTTGCTTTCGCTCCTACTTTTCTTCCCTGATGAAGGATCTTACTTAATTGTTTAGACCCGAAACAATTTGTGCAATTTATAGTGTTCCCCTACAAAGTTCTTACTCTTATTCTGACCTATTCAACTCTATATTAGAGAAGTAATCATTTTGCCCTCTCTATCAAACGAAATTCACTTTTAATGACATTCATATAATTTAATGCAATGAAATATAACAGTATTAAGTGTATGAAAATTTCTCGAAAACAATTTAAATTTAATAAAATAAAATTCAAAATTTATTTTTTTTTAAATACTTTCTGCTAACTAGTTTTATTTGTTTGATTATTTATTTTTTCTCGATTTTGCATTATTATAGTTTCAATATATATTATAAAAAATCTAACTTGAAACAATCGCATGACTTCCATTACCCACCATTACACGCATTATATGCACTCTTCGGAGATAATGCAATCAGACGGTATAAAATTGGACTAACTAAATAGACACTTAAAAATCTCCTGGTAAAAGAAAGCT
Organism: Salticus scenicus; assembly: GCA_963930645.1. Taxonomy (NCBI): domain Eukaryota; kingdom Metazoa; phylum Arthropoda; class Arachnida; order Araneae; family Salticidae; genus Salticus; species Salticus scenicus. Next base: position 36,682,167 of record OZ005649.1, read on the forward strand.
GATTGATACACGTGTAAAGTCATATAAAACAGAGTTTACATAGCGAGTAATAAATAATTAAAAAAAAAAATCGGTAAACCCATTTTTTGAAATAGTAAATTCCAAGGTCTAAAACTGATCTACCTAATCAGGATGACTGTTAATTTTCCTGTAATAACCACGTACAACATGAGAAAGGATATCTAAAATGGATTTATGTAACAATTTTCGAAAAAATCGTTTTTGAGTTACCGACTTTTACCAAAACTTTGCCTACTTAATTGTTGACCGGAAAACAACAATTACATACAAAAAGATATTTAAAAGGAAGTTAATATGCCGAATTCGAAAAAAATCCGTACAGCAGCTTTTACAAATTGCACTTGCGAGACCTGAAATTGAGCTATTACAGGAAGCCTATCAATTCTCCCGAATTAACCAACGATACATACGAAAAGACAACTGATAGAATGTTTATATAGCAACTTTGAAGAAAAACATTGATCCACTTTGAAATAAGGGTTTTAGGTCCTACTCCCGGTTCCCGATGTCCCTCTTCCGGTTATCCAATTTTCACCTAAAGTTGGAAAAACCATCAATACACCAGACTTGTCTCAATTCTGAAGTTTTCTCATTCTATCTTTGTTAGTTTCGGAGATATGACATATGACAGTCCGAAAATTCCACACACATATGCTGACCAATTGCCAAAAACTACTTTTTACTTTCTCTTATACCATAAGATAGAAAAAGTATTGTTTTAGAGTCAATTTTTTTTGTTATATTTACACGTTTTGAGGTCCCCTGAATCCGAAAATCATGTTTTTGGCGGTTGCTCTGTGTGTATGTGTGTCTGTCTGTTTGTGTTTGCCTGTGTGTATGTTATCAGAATACCTCAAGAACAAATAGCAGCAGAAATTCCAAACTCAGTATTCTAAATTCGTAACATATAGCGATGCTACACTAAGCTTTTCGTTGAGATGAAGCAAATGGTTCGTATACAGGGACACTCAAGAGTATTCAAATACATTGTGTCTATGGGGGGAAATCGCAGGTAAGTAGAGTTTAACATCTATAGACTGCACTAAACCAAATGAAATGAATATATATATTTTTTTTTTTATATGCATAAAAACATGCCTCATCTAGAATATGGCAGGGAAATCATTCACTGTTCATTTACAGGGCTACACAAAAGAACTAGATTATAGTGCGACAATATCTGAAAATTGATGGAAGTGTATTTCAGGTTGTGCCGTATATTATTACTATAGGATTGTATTTAGGTGCACTATGTGGTCTGTACATATTCTTCAAAGATATACAGGGTTGCAAATATTTAAGCGATAACATTCTTTTTTATTGTTAGTGGATTTCCATGTCCAGGAAAGCTGCTCAGGAATGGAAATGAATTTTTCATAGACATATAATAAATAATGAATGTTTTTAAACTAAATATTCATCGCTTGTTTTTTGTGTATTTAAAAGTTTTGAGGTTTCCTAATTATCAAAGTCAAGTTTTTTAAAGTTTGATTATTGTCTGTGTATCTTAGAGTAACTTAAAAACGAATAATTTCAGAAGATCCAAAAGCTGTATTTTCAAATTAATATAAATTTGTTGTTTGAAAAGTTTGATCAAGACTGATAAGTTTCAAGGAATGTTGCATGTGAAAGTTGTCTCAATAATTTTAAGTGAACTTTTAATTTCAATAACAGATTTAAATTCTATATAAATTTAGGTGCAGTAATGAAACGGGGGGTTGAGGGGGGGGCTGTAGCCCCCCTCACACAGAACTAATTTTCATATAAAACTTTTGCGAAGCTTAATTTGAATTATTTTAACATAGGTTTACTTATAACAGTACTCGTTATATTACTTCTTAATTTCCAACCTGTATTTATTGTATTAAATTTCAGGGTAAGAGAAAATCGTGTGAGTGACACACCAGATTATTTGGACTCAGAAGATCTTAAGATATGCAAATCAGGGGAAATCTCGATATCGAATTTTTGGACCGAATACAATACTTCCATTACCTAAGATATTTGGATAATGGAAGTAAAAATTATAAAAAATATTACACTTTGTTATGCATTGGTAAGATAATTTTTATTTAAATATTTTCATGTTTAAATGCTGAAATTTCATGTATTTTTGTCACATTCTTTTTTTTTCCATCTATTAAAGAACTTACAATGTAATACCCAAATAGGTTTAGAACATGTTGTTAAACTACAATAATGTAAAATCGACGAAAAAAGAAGGAGTGGGGGACATTCAGCAGAAGAAGGAGGAGGAGTCCCCCTCAGATGCGTAAATTTTTAATATGAGCATTTTTCAAAAGGATTCATCGATACCTTTAAAACGAATGATTGAACCATAGATCTGTGATAATTTAAAGCAAAATTATCGATTTCTTTAATTTTTAATTAAACAAACTCTATAAAACTGCTTTTTTTAAGATGCAGTCTGTAAGGCACAAAATTGACTTCCTTTGGACATTTAGTTTACACTTCACTGAGATAAAAATCGTCTGCATTCACCATAAAAAATAATTTGTATTGCGTGAATTTGCATAGAAAACTAGTTGGCATAGGTGGACTCTGCTCAGTTCCCCATCATATTTATGTTCTTATAAATTTCTAGTGCGAGACATATTATAATCATGTTAAAAGAAATGAATTTGACTAAAGCATGATACAGTGACAGAATGAAATCCCCGCCTAATAGGCTATCCACCGTTCACTTCGATACATTTATCTTATTCTAATCTATTAATTTATTTTATCAGGGTCAATTCCGTTGTTTAGTTTTCATGCTACTATTTCCAATGCAATAATCGTCAAAATTCATATTTATAAGAAAAATTTTCAATTTCGCTATGTTGATAAAATCGTAAATTACGAATAATTTACGAAATTTTCCTTTTTGAATATTTATATTCAACCATGCTTAAACAAATATCCTAAATGTAATTTTGAAGTTGTCTAATGTATTTATGATCCTCAAAATGGAAGTTTAGGCTCAATTTTGCTTTATTCTGACATATTAAGTAAATCGTAAATTCCAAATAAATTACGAATTTTTTAAATTGGAAAAATCATAGTCTATGATATTCATGCCAGTATCCTAAATAATATTTCAAAAGTGGTTTGTCATCTTTACGGTGAAAATATCCCTCAAGAATAACGTTTATGTGTAATTTTCCCTATTCTGCCATGTTAAGAAATTCGCTAATTTCCAATAACTTACGAAATTTTTAAATTGGAAAATTCATGGTCAATAATATTCATGCCAGTGTCCTAAATAATATTTCAAAAGTGGTCTGACATCTTTACGATGAAAATATCCTTTAAAATTGACGTTTATGTTAAAAATTTTGCCCTATTCTGCCATGTTAAGAAATTCGTAAATTCCAAATAACTTGCGAATCTTTCAAAGTAGCATGTTTATAGTTAATGATGTTCATTCCGAATTCAAAACTAATATTTTAAAACTGTCCTGACATCTTTACAGTAAAAATTTTCTACTTAATGGATGTTTAAGTGAAATTTTGCCCTATTCTCCCATGTTAAGAAAATCGTAAATTTATAATAACTTACTAAGTTTTTTGATTCGAATGTTGCAAATGAATAGGGTTCTTGCCAGTGTTGAAAGTAATATTTTAAAACTGGTCTGACTTCTCTGCGTGCGACTATTTGTTCTTGAGATATCGTGTACACAGACTAACAAACTAACAGACACCCTACAGACGGACACCATACAAATTTTGTCATTTTTGGATTCACCACACCTGAAAACGTGTAAAAAAGTCAAAAAACCGAGGTCGAAAATTTTCACAATTACCTAAGTTCCCCATACCTATAGTATGATGGGGTGGGGAACTAAAAGTAATTTGTACTGCGTGAATTTGCATGGACAAAAATAGAAGAAAATTTTAGATTGCCACGATATACTAGTTTTTATTGCTCTTGAATAATGTAGAGGAAAAGAAAAAGTATGGATTTTAATCAACGTAATACTGCTTATTCATATTCCGATTACGTGGCAATCTTACTTCGAAGAAAAGTTTATTTATCGATGCATTGTCTATTTTTAATGAGATGACTTGGAAGTATTTTGAACAATTTCGGAAAAATATATTAATATGAGATATTTTCCCTGGCTGCTATTTGTTTTATGAACATTTAAGGGGACTTGGTACTTTTAACTCCTGGTACCACTGAAAGTTTCAAATAACTTATATTTACATTTAATATTTCTAAATTAAACTATATTAGTTCCCCATCATGCTATAGGTATGGGGAACTCAGGTACTCGTGAAAATTTTCGACTTCTGTTTTTTGACTTTTTTACACGTTTTCAGATATGAGCAGTAGCGGCACCAGAAATTCCCCGACGGGGGGACACCACCTCTCCGACAGGGGGGCACTACATAAAGAGAGTTTATTATTTAAGTATTTTTCAAAAACTGCAATGTTGTTAATAATATTACTGTTAATATTTGTACCATTCCATTTGTTATTACTCCTCGTGGTTTTGGATTTCATCGTGCTACAGACAGACATTTTCTAAAAATATCGTGGTCGAAACGTGTGCTGGATCTCTCAAAACGTGTATATTCATGGAAAACTGGAAGCTCAAAATTTTTACGAATACAATATTTTCTTCTATTGAATATAGAATGGAAAAACTGGAATGCTCCAAATTTGTACAAGAGAAGAAAAATGCTGCCAAAAATAGAAAAACTGAAAATTTTGTAATTTTCCCCCCGAGAGATTTTAGGAGTATGCCCCGATGGGGGGTCACAGACTCCCCCGCAGACGGGGGGGGCCTGTGCCCCCCCGGCCCCCTAGCTGGCGCCACCCCTGGATATGAGGAATCCGAAAATATCAAAATGGGTATGGTATCCGTCTGTAGGGTGTCTATTAGCTTGTTAATATGTTAGTCTGTGTACACGATATCTCACAAAGAAATGGTCGCAGAGAGGTTGGACCAGTTTAAAAATATTATTTATGACACTGGCAAGAACCCTATTCATTTGAAACATTCTAATTAAAAAACTTAAGAAGTTTTTCGAAATTTACGATTTTCTTAACATGGGAGAAGAGGGCAAAATTTAACTTAAACTTGCATGAAAAGAAATATTTTTATCGTAAAGATGTAAGAACAGCTTTTAAATATCAGTTTTGATGCCGGGATGAACATCATTAACTATAAACATGCTACTTTGAAAATTTCGCAAATTATTCGAAATTTACGAATTTCTTAACATGGCAGAATACGGTAAAATTTCGCGTAAACGTCGGTTTTGAGCGATATTTTCATCGTAAAGATGTCAGACTACTTTTAAAATATTATATAAGATACTAGCATAAATATCCTTGACTATGAATTTTCCAATTTAAAAATTTCGTTAGTTATTGGAAACTTACTATTTAATTAATATGGCAGAATAGGGCAAAATATCGCATAAACGTCCATTTTGAGGGATATTTTCATCATCTCAAGGATGTCAGAATACTTTTAAAATATCATTTAAGATACTGGCATGAACATCCCTGACTATGAATTTTTAATTTAAAAATTTCGTAAGTTATTTGGAATTTACGATTTACTTAACAAGGCAGATTAGCAAGGCAAAATTGAGCATAAACGTTCATTTTGAGGATCATAAATATATCAAACAACTTCAAAATAACATTTATGATACTTATTTGAATATCATTGACTACAAATATTCTAATAGGAAATTTTCGTAAATTATTCGAAATTTAAGAATTTATCGACATAGCAAAATTAGGCGATATTTTATATAAACATGCATTTTGGGGATCGTTGCATTAGAAATGGCATGAAAACTAAACTACGAAATTGGCCCCAATAAAATAAATTAATAGATTAGAATAAGATAAATATATCGAACTCAATGATGGGTAGCCGATTTGGGGGGGATTTCTTTCTATCACTGTGTCAAGCGTTTGATCAAATTCATTTCTCTTAACATGAATATAATATGTCATGCACTGAAATTTATGAGAATATGCATATGATGGGGAACTGAGCAGAGTCCACCTGTGCCAATTAGTATAAATTGATATTAGGTTTGGTCTTTAAAATTTTATATTCAGGCAACAATTCTTATTATATGGTTTTGAATGTAACACTGCTGGAAGTATGAAAGACGTTTAACAAAACTAAAAATGCAATTCTATCAATATTTAGTTATAGCTTCTAATGTACCTGAATATTTTTTGTGTGGTTCTGTAAATCTTAATGTTAGTCATACCCTACTCTATAGAAAACGTGTTTTTTACTTAATTCTATACTCAATAGAAGGAAGTATTGGATTCTTAAAAATTTTCGACCTCGGGTTCTTGATGGATTTACACGTTTTGAGAGCTGTAGAACACGATTTGACCATTTTTAGAAAATGTCTGCCTGTGTGTGTGTGTGACAAAATTTTGTGGCAACTGAATCTCAGGTACTACTGCACAGAATTTTATACTAATTGGTATGTAGTTACACATTGACATAAATCAGTGTCTATCAACTTTTGGTAAAAATTGTTCAAAAGCTTGCGTTGTCACCGCGCTTTTTCTAAATTTTTAACATGGTGGTATAGGACAAAATTTTGTATAAATGTGTATAAAGAGAGTTATTTTTTAATAATCATTATGAAATTTAAAAGAAATATTTGTAATAAAGATAGCCAACTGGGAAAAAAAAAAATTGTATGTAGGAGCTGGGGGGGGGGGTCCCCCTCGAAGGGAGTAAATTTTCATGATGGGTATTTTTCAAAAGAGCTCACCAATACCTTTAAAACGAATGGTTGAGCCATCGATCTACGATAATTTAAAATAAAGTTATCGATTTTTTTCCTTTTTAACAAAAAAAAAAAAAAAAAAAAAATGAATAATAAATATTTAACTATATTTTAGCAGTACAAAGGTAAGCTTTATTGAAATACCTCTCGTAGAACACAATGTATTAAAGTTCTTTTGGGTGTCTGTACACAAACCAGTGTCCCAGTATATATATATATACCATTTTCAGTAGGGCACATCGATGGTGATGTGAATAACACCATCAGTTGGAAGAATTTCTAAGAATATTTACGGAATGTAGAGCGCTGGCAGACATACAGAGCGACAACCGTATTCACAAATATTTTTACTTCGTCCGAAAGTGCTTAATAATTCACTTTTGAAAAAGAGAAAACTTTATGAAATAAAGTAATTATTAATGAAATAAATAACACAGTAGACCAATAACAACGAGGGAGAAAAAAATATTATATTAGCTATTTCTAGGTAATATAATATTAGGTAGACGTTGAGAAGAAAAGAAATTAATTCCAAAAATCTCATCATCTTTCTTCAATACCATTTCTGTCTGATTCCTGAGAAATTGCTGATATAGTCTTCCCTCCCCCCCTTCCCCTCGTTGTAATATTTTTTCATTGTATTTTAAATTTTATTTTATTAGTAATTTTTCTTTCTTTTACCATTTTATATTTCTTTTACCTTTTTTATTTATTTGTGCTTTCTTATTCCTTTTGTTTCTTACACTTATATTTAATTCAAGCTATACTGAAATTTTTTAAGAATGTATTTCATTTACCTTATTTTACTTTTTATATGTTTCAACGTGGCCACTTCTATTCTTTCAACTTTTCTTTTCTTTTCCTTTCGTTTTTTCTTTTTTCTTTTTTTTTTTTTTTTTCCCCGTTAAGAAAAAAAAAAAAAAAAAAAGTCGTGCTTAATTACTTTAATCTCAAACAATTATTGCGTCTGTTTTGCACTTTATGGGGTCTGTTTCCGAAATTCTTATCTGTCATCATTCGACACCAGTTTTGCAATATTCCTGTGTTGCTGCTTTCATGTGGCACCTTTGCATAACTTTTTGTCCCTGATGAAGTGTCATTCTTTATTATCACAACCCGAAACAATTGTTGTATGGTTTTACAATTTGTGTATCAACTTACGAAGGTTTCATTCATCTTCACTCAACACTGGTATTAAAAAGCAGTTTTATACACTGTTCTACAATCAGGAAGAAGGTGATATATATATTTATATATATATATATATGTCTCGTTTATTATAACTTTGAGTTGCATCTTTTTCAATAATAATTTTTTAAGTAATTTTGAATTATTATTTGTAGTGGTGAGTTTATTTTGATCTACGATTTTAAATGGTTTTGGTTTTGGATTATCATTTTTAGTGAATTGTTTTATTTTGATCTTCGTTTTTTCTGGTTTTACTATGGGTGTTTCGGACCTGTGAACAAAGAAATTTTAGCTTTTGCTTTCTTTCTGACAGAAAAACATCCATTTTTTAGCATATTTGCATTCTACCAGGCCCTTGAAAACGTTAGAATGCAAATAATGCTTTTTTCTCATTCCAATTTCCAATAATTCATTTCGACTTTACTTTATTTCTTTTTTGGTTTGATTTGGGTAGTCTTCGCTTATGATCCGAATAATTGTTTTAATACTGAAATTAAATCATCTTAAAATTTCAAATTTTTGCACTGATAATATTCTATTACTATATATATATATATATATAATAAAAAGAAAATCCATTCAAATTGCTTACAAGCTCGCTTCGGGTCCTTGCTGCCTGCTGCAGCGTTTTCCACAACCGCTAAGTCTCGGGTACGTATTCTTGTTGGGTACGTGTCCACAAAATTTATGATACACACACACATGGACAGACAGATATTTTCTTAAAGTGGTCAAGTCGTGTTGAAAACATCCCAAAACGTGTAAATTCATCGAAAACCTGGAGTCGAAAATTGTCACGAATCTAATGTTTTCTTCTTCTATATATATGGAAGAACATACTTATTATGTAGTGGCCATCGTAAAACGTTTTGTATATTTACTATACAAATTATTTATTAAAATTGTTATTTATTAAAATAATTTTCCATGATGAATGCAGACAATTTTTATCTCAGAAAAGTATAACATTAAATGCCCAAAAAGAAAGCTGATTTTGAATCTTATAGGCGACGTCCGAATAAAAAAATGCCTTTTTTTAATTGTTGTTGTTGTTGTTAAAAACGAAAGGGGAAAAAAAATCGATAAATTTGTTTTAAATTGTTACAGATCGTCAACCATTCATCTATGATTGTTTTTACTATAGTAAGAATTTGTCTTGTAGACGTTTCAAAACATTAATTAAATTAAAATTTTCATTTTCATTTTCTACACGTTGCAAACAATAGCTATGTCCTGTAAAATGGAAATGTGTTTCCAAAAATTTTGGGCAAATTTGCGCGCTAGCATTTCCTACTTTTAAATCTTTGTTAGATTATTAGATGATAAAATCATGTGATTTTTTGAATCGGAGTACGAAAAAGCTCTCTTAAAAAAATTGGTTTTTTTAGCCGATTTTCATAAAAATTAAAAACTAGCTATAATTAGTTAATATGAGTTCACAGTCCAAAAATATCTCGTCAGTTCGATTAAAAACTACATATTTTATAGAAATTTTAAAAATAAATTAAAATACTACTTTTTATTTTCATGCTAAATTGCATTCATATTTTAAAATTTACTAGCTATCATTCTTTCTACTTTTAGATAAGTCGTAAGGGTTTTTTCTCCTTTCCAAAAGAATACAAAAAAAAACTAGTATGTTGTGGCCACCACAAGACTTTCTTCTATATTTACCTATACATATTCAATCAGTAACAATATTAAAAAAAAAAAAAAAAAAAGTACGTTTTTTTTTTTTTTTTCTTTTTTTTTTTTTTTTGTTAAAAGTGAAAAAAATCGATAACTTTGTTTTAAATTATCACAGATTTATAGTTCAACCATTCGTTTTAAAGGTATTGACGAGACCTTTCGAAAGATACCCATCTTGAAAATTTATCCCCCCCGGGGGGGTAATTCCCCCCCAGGGGGGGAAGCGATGCCCCCCATCCATAAAATTTTTTTCATAGCTACATACTACAATTATCAATAATTCATATTAATTTTACAATCACAAGTTTAAAACAACTCTAATTACGCACATTTATACGAATTTTTGTCCTATGCTGCCATGTTAAAAATTTAGATAAAATGCTATCACAGCGCCACCTGTTGAGCTATTGATCCCCAAACATAGTCAGCACCAGTTTATGTCGAGGACCAACTAAATACCAAGTTTGGTTAAATTTCGTTAAAAAAAAAAAAAAAAAAAAAAAAAAAAAAAAAAAAATTGCGATATTTTTCTAAGTTTTTTTTTGTTAAAAGTAAAAAAAATCGATAACTTTGGTTTAAATTATCACAGATTTATCGTTCAACCATTCGTTTTAAAGGTATTGACGAGATCTTTCGAAAGACACCCATCTTGAAATTTTGCCCCCCCCGGGTGGGAACTTCCCCCCCCGGTGGGGGGGCAACCGATGCCCCCACATGCACAAAAATTTTTTCCTAGTTAACTACTACTATTATCAACCTGATCTTTCGAAAGATATCCAATGTGAAAATTTACCCCCCCTGGGGGGGTATTTCCCCCCTAGGGGGGGGAAGCGATGCCCCCCATGCAAAAAATTTTTTTCCTAGTTACATACTACTATTATCAATAATTCATATTAATTTTACAATCACAAGTTTAAAACAACTCTAATTATGCACATTTATACGAATTTTTGTCCTATGCTGCCATGTTAAAAATTTAGATAAAATGCTATCACAGCGCCACCTGTTGAGCTATTGATCCCCAAACATAATCAGCACCAGTTTATGTCAGGGACCAACTAAATACCAAGTTTGGTTAAATTTCGTTAAAAAAAAAAAAAAAAAAAAATTGCGATATTTTTCTGTTTTTTTTTGTTAAAAGTTAAAAAAATCGATAACTTTGGTTTAAATTATCACAGATTTATCGTTCAACCATTCGTTTTAAAGGTATTGACGAGATCTTTCGAAAGATACCTATCTTGAAATTTTGCCCCCCCGGGTGGGAACTTCCCCCCCCGGTGGGGGGGCAACCGATGCCCCCACATGCACAAAACTTTTTTCCAAGTTAACTATTACTATTATCAACGAGACCTTTCGAAAGATACCCATCTTGAAAATTTACTTCCCCGGGGGGGGATTTTCCCCCCCAGGGGGGGAACCGATGCCCCCCCATGCACAAAATTTTTTTCCTAGCTAACTACTACTATTATCAATAAATCCTATTAATTTTACAATCACAAGTGTAAAATAACTCTCTTTATGCCCATTTATACGGAATTTTGTCCTATGCTGCCATGTTAAAAATTTGCATAAAATGCGATCACAACGCCACCTATTGAGCGATTGATCCCAAAATCTAATCAGCACCAGTTTATGTCAGGGTGCAACTAAATACCAAGTTTGGTTAAGTTTCATTCATTGGTTCGTGAGATACAGCGTCCACAAAAAAATGATACAGACAGACAGACAGACAGACAGACAGACAGACAGACAGACATTTTTTAAAAACTATTAATTCGTGTTCTCCATATCCCAAAACATGTAAATCCATCAAAAAATGGACTTCGAAAATTTTCGCGAATCCAATACTTTCTCTATATTACATATAGAAGAAAGTAAAAATATATATATATCTTTAAAAAATCTCAAATTTTTAAAACCCATTTCAACGAAAAACTAGTATGTTGTGGCCACCACAAGACTTTCTTCTATATTTTCTTATACAAATTAACGCAGTAACAATATTTAAAAAATATATATATATGATTTTTTTCCAAAGTTTTTTTTTCGTTAAAAGTAAAAAAAAATCGATAACTTTGTTTTAAATTATCACATATTTATAGTTCAACCATTCGTTTTAAAGGTATTGACGAGACCTTTCGAAAGATACCCATCTTGAAAATTTACTCCCCTTGAGGGGTGACTTCCCCCCCAGGGGGGGTGGCGAGGCTCCTACGCATACAAACTTTTTTTCCCAGTTGACTATCTCTATTATAAATAATTCTTGTAAATTTCATAATGATTACTAAAATATAATTCTCTTTATGCACATTTATACAAAATTTTGTCCTATATCACCATGTTAAAAATTTAGAAAAAGCGGGATGGCAACGCAACCTGTAAGACAATTTTTACCAAAAGTTGATAGGCACTAATTTATGTCAAGGTGCAACTACGCACCAATTTGTATGAAATTCTGTATAGTAGTTCCTGAGATACAGTTGCCACAAAATTTTGTCACACACACACACACACAGACAGACAGACAGACATTTTCTAAAAATGGTCAAATCGTGTTCTACAGCTCTCAAAACGTGTAAATCCATCAAAAACCCGAGGTCGAAAATTTTTACGAATCCAATACTTTCCCTATATTACATATAGAAGAAAGTAAACTAGTATGTTGTGGCCACCACAAGACTTTCTTCTATATTTACCTATACATATTCAATGAGTAACAATATTAAAAAAAAAAAAAAAAGTACGATTTTTTTTTTCTAAGTTTTTTTTTTTTTTTTTTGTTAAAAGTGAAAAAAATCAATAACTTCGTTTTAAATTATCACAGATTTATAGTTCAACCATTCGTTTTAAAGGTATTGACGAGACCTTTCGAAAGATACCCATCTTGAAAATTTATCCCCCCAGGGGGGGAAGCGATGCCCCCCATGCAGAAAATTTTTTTCCTAGTTACATACTACTATTATCAATAATTCATATTAATTTTACAATCACAAGTTTAAAACAACTCTAATTATGCACATTTATACGAATTTTTGTCCTATGCTGCCATGTTAAAAATTTAGATAAAATGCTATCACAGCGCCACCTGTTGAGCTATTGATCCCCAAACATAATCAGCACCAGTTTATGTCGGGGACCAACTAAATACCAAGTTTGGTTAAATTTCGTTAAAAAAAAAAAAAAAAAAAAAAAATTGCGTAATTTTTGTTTTTTTTTGTTAAAAGTAAAAAAAATCGATAACTTTGGTTTAAATTATCACAGATTTATCGTTCAACCATTCGTTTTAAAGGTATTGACGAGATCTTTCGAAAGATACCCATCTTGAAATATTTCCCCCCCCGGTGGGGGGGCAACCGATGCCCCCACATGCACAAAAATTTTTTCCAAGTTAACTATTACTATTATCAACGAAACCTTTCGAAAGATACCCATCTTGAAAATTTACTTCCCCGGGGGGGGATTTTCCCCCCCAGGGGGGGAACCGATGCCCCCCCATGCACAAAATTTTTTTCCTAGCTAACTACTACTATTATCAATAATTCATATTAATTTTACAATCACAAGTGTAAAATAACTCTCTTTATGCCCATTTATACGGAATTTTGTCCTATGCTGCCATGTTAAAAATTTGCATAAAATGCGATCACAACGCCACCTATTGAGCGAGTGATCCCAAAATCTAATCAGCACCAGTTTATGTCAGGGTGCAACTAAATACCAAGTTTGGTTAAATTTCATTCATTGGTTCGTGAGATACAGCGTCCACAAAAAAATGATACAGACAGACAGACAGACAGACAGACAGACATTTTCTAAAAACTATTAATTCGTGTTCTCCATATCCCAAAACATGTAAATCCATCAAAAAGTGGACTTCGAAAATTTTCGCGAATCCAATACTTTCTCTATATTACATATAGAAGAAAGTAAAAAAGGCTAAAAGTTGTGATTATGAGCTCACAATCCAAAGGTAATTAATTTTTTTTTTTAATTAGAATTTTTATAGAAAAAAAAAAAAAAAATTACTTAATTAAATTCAGGCTCGGGAGGTTTTATAAAGTTTACACTTGTTTATTGCTACCATACTCTGTTTAATTATTTATCAGTAATGCAGAATATTTTTCGTAACAACGATTTATGATCATATTGGACGAAATAGTTTTCGTAAGCTAATAAATTCGTAAATAGATTTTAAACCTTATGCAAGAAAAAATACCTGGGGGGAGGGAAAGTGGGGGGGAGGGGTTAGAAACTTATAAAAGTCAAATATAATAATGAACTGAAATTTATTGGAAATTCGAGACATCATTCAAAGTTAAATTCAATAAATGACCTTCAAAAGATATAAAGCTAGATTAACTTTCTCATAACCATATATGGTAGAGGAAATATATTATATTTTTAATATATTTACACCTTTTGATAATGAAAAAAATCTGGAGTGACTCCACTCGACTTTCCGAACATTAAGTAATTAATGGTTACATAATTAAAGTAAGAGATGTCATTAAATAAACAAAAGAAAAAATTATAATAAGGTATATAAGTATTTTTCTCTATATAGTATATGCCCTTTAAATTAACTCTATTACCTTTCAAATATTTTGAGCATAGAACATGAGGATAATGAAATTTTTGTTGTGTCCCTGTAAAAATCTATAAATTCGCACTGAAACTAAACATTTAACTTTTTTTATGCAACGATTTTTCAATAATTTTCTTTGTTTTAATCGATTTTTAGACTTTTTGTTTCTTCTCTATTCGGTAGCTAGCAGCACTACTCCAAAATTTAATAAATGATGTTTCAGGTGGTCGGTTGGTTGGTTGACTTAAGGTAGATTGACGAGGGTCCTATAGGTTGAATGTCCTTTAAGGGGGTCTTTCGAAAGTGTCCTAGCCAGTTTTTACTCGAGTTTCGAAGAAAACCACGGAAAACTCCGAAAGGCTAGATCGAGAAGCGAGACTTGGGATCGAACCCGACACTTCCCATTTACCAGCTTTGAACGCAGAACCGCTCGACTATTGGTGGGGCCAAATGATGTTTCAGAAGAAGCTATAAATGCAGACGTCACTTGAACTTTCTTAGTAGGCGCGAGTGCACCTTGCTGGTTTGATAATGCACTCGTGCCTAGTTTTTTCACTTAATGAAGAGCTGGGTTATTATTTTGACTTTAAACCACTTTTTTCAAGTTTTTGTTGGTTTATAATGCTTACTTACAAAGCCTTTTACTTATAAAATAAAATATTATTTGAATTTTATAAGGTTAACTTACAGATGTTTGAAACCAAAAATGTCCCGAAAATTAAATATGCTATTTTTATTATTATTATTATTTATTCATAGCCAGATTATGGCACGGGCACACGGAACACTGGCTCAGGGCCTACAAATTAAGGGGCCTCATTTCCAAAAATTGAGAAGTAATAGTACAATGTTTTTCATTATATGTCTATTAAAAACGAAAATTTATTAAAATATTTCTTTCTATATTTTATTAGAGAGCTTAAACAATTATTAAATTTTGTGACTAATTTCCTAAACATTAGCTGATCAATGTGCTTCAGTTTTTCATTTGTCTTGAACATAAAACTTATGATTTTGTTATAGGCTGCTAAAAAACGAGGAAATAGACGGTATAATTGAAGGAATTTTTTTTTAAATGCACTATTTTTATTTATTTATTTTTGTTTTTGAGAAGGGGCCCTTTTGGCGAGCTCTTTAGAGCAGGGTGAGGGGGGCCTCCAAATAGCAACAGTGCCTTGGATTTTCAAAAAGCATAGTCGGACCCGGTATTTATTTATTTATTTTTCTTTCTGCATATTTAGGTGTATGTCTAATAGCCATTTTTGAAAATGAGTACAAGGATTTTTAAAAGAAAATATGGGAGTGAACGTTAAAGGGTTTAAACTTCAATGTATTTTGCCTCCCTGATGACAACTAAAATTTATCTTATTTTTATTGATGCCAGAAGAAATATCATAAAAAGTATCTCTTCAACTTTATTGTTAAAAAGAAAACGTAAAATAGATTGAATCTATGTAGTCCTGTACATTCTTAATCCATGTACGCACAATATACTATATTAAATATTTTGTATAGTTGAAGAGGGGGGGGGGGGACTCATAGCCCAGCGAAAATGAACTGAAATTTATTTAAGCCATTTTTAATAGAAAACTTATTATAGTGAACCTGAATAACATATATCATGTTTTAGAGAAACCTTAATTATTTACGGAAGGGAGAACGCGGACAGATGGACAGACAGGCAAACCAAATCCATAAATGCTTTTCAGTTTTGTAAGAAATTGCAAAATTTAAAATCAGAAAAATATTTCCAATGTAAAATTACTTTTCGTTTTATTATATTTGTTTTGATTTTGGTTCATATTTTATTTCTTTAATTCATATTTATTTTTGGTATACAATGCTCTGCTCAGGCGTTATTAAGATTAAAGTTTTTAGGATTGCCATAGTAACGTTTCATTTCTTCCGCAATTTTCCTTTCGAATTGCGTCAACCGCGATCCTCTTAACGGAAAAGTATTCTAAAAATAAATTTAATCTTAACTGTGCCTTTTTATTTTCTTCTGTAATTCAATAGACGAAAATATTGGATTCGTGAAAATTTCAGACTTTTCGTTTTCCAAGTAATTTACATATTTTGAGAGGTCCAGAATAGCGTTGCGAAATTTAGGAACATTTTTATTCATTATCTACCGCTAAATTTTAATTGTAACAATTGCCTAACACAGATTAATCGTCTATTATGCATATCAAATGTCACTATTCAAAATTATTGGTGTAATTGAATAAAAAAGTCCGTAAGTTTAGCAACGCTAGTTCAGAACACGATTTCGCTAGTTTATGAAAATGTCTGTTTGTATTTGAGTCTATATATGTGGTAAAAATTTTGTGGCAGCTGTAGTTCAAGAACAATTAACTAACTAAGAACTCTAATGCACAGAATTTCATAAAAGTTTATATTTAATTGCACCTTAGTATGAATTAACGCCTATCAACTTTCAAAATCGCTCAACGTGAGCGCAGCTATGCTGTGATATCTTCCATTTATGGGAACACTATAGCTCAGATTCTAATGCATATAGTTACGCGAAACTTAATACAAGTGAAGACTATTATGAAACACTATATGGAGTGCAATTTGAGTGCATATTGGCTGACAGGACAGGTAGCACTTCTATACGTAGCAATATTCTCTGTATATGGATGGGAAGGTTATATCTCAGCATCTGTGGCGTATAAATACACTAAACTTGATATGCAAGATCACGATAATGAAAATAAATCGTCATATAATTTAAGCTCATGTAATTTAAGTAGCGTATGACAGGTGGCTCTGCTATTTCTCATTTTCTGTGATTTTTCACATGTCTACATCTCAGCATCTATTGATTAAAATTGACCATATTGCGTATTTAAAACCTTTATGATGAGACGCTATGATCTATTATTTTGCTTGTTTATTAGTAGGTAGTGCTGTTATACAGAATAATATAAGAGCAAATTTCGCAATGGCCACAACATAGTTTTATATATGTGGATTGCTTAAATTACTTATTCCTTGTTTAAATTTCGGCCTGTGTTATTAATTTACTTTCCTTTTTTATTTTAATTCAATTTTCTTTTTTTTTTTATTTTTGTTTTGTTGCAAGATAGAGACTTGAGCTGTATATTGCTGGAATTAGCTATACAGTCTTACGAAATCTTGCATATGCTGATAGAAATGCAATTTTCCTGAAGAGTACATTTCTATTTTTCAGCATTTAAAATTAATATTTTAAATTCATTAATTCCATTTTTTTTTTTTTTTTTTTCCCTTTTAACGGAACTCTTTGGTGATTTTATCCTTTTTCTTTTTTCTCTCAAATATTGACTGTTAATAATAATTCAATGTTTTTGCAAATTCTCTCATCGTTAGGCTTATGTGTTATGTTAGTGTCACTTCTCTTCTGCGTAAGTACTTTAACTTGTTTTACTAATCATTGGTACTCAACTTAATTTAATACTGTGACTAATTTTAATCGACATAAATCTCAATTAAAATTTATTTTATGTTAGTATTTTCATCTATTTTTTGTCTGCGTTACAATGGTACTAAAAAATTTCAAATTATATATATATATAATCATTTATTTTGAGTATATAATAATTATAACAATATATATATTGTTATAATAAAAAAAAGGGGGAAAGAAATTGAATAGAATGCATTTATCGATTAGAACTTCCCTGTTTCCTTACAAACTAATTTCTATATGATAGAACGTTGATATATATATATATATATATAAAAGATATATATATCTTTTTTAATATATATATAAAATTCCTAAATGCAAGAAAATAAATAAAAACGAAATCATCAACTCTTTTAAAGGATGTTTTCAAATACAAATCCATGTATATTACATTCCATAAGAAAACATAATAGCGGAAAGACTATTGTGGGTTAAAAGATCGTTAACTATTGTCGTTAAAAGACTATTGTGGGTTTTAGAATGAAATGTTTTTTAAGAAGTACATAATCCGGCATCCAGAAATCGAACGTTAAAATTTCTTTATACATCAATCTTCTACATAATGACGATTTTCTCAATAAAAAAAATAATAATAATAAAAAAATCTTTCTGTATATCGATTTTTTTTCTTATCTTCCTTTTCGATAATTCAAGTCTGAAAAGCGACTTAACTGTCAAACAACGACTTAACTTAAAAAATCAATGAGGAACAAATTTTCACGTAAAATATACAGAGTGATTAAAAAAAAAAAAAAAAAAAAAAAAAAAAATCACTCGCCTTCAATTCCTTAAATATTGATTTTAGACGCACAATGTAAAGAATAAATTTGTGCAAGAAAAGGTACAAAATTTTTTTAATAAATTAAAATTTTCAGGAGGTTTAATTAAAAAAATCACGAAGTTAAGTTTCTGTGCAATCCCTATCAAAAACAAGTATTCTGTCGCCATTACAAAACTTTCTTCTATATAGTTATAATATATTAATCAGTCTTCAAAATAATACTTGAAAAGAGCAGCATAATAGTGCCACCTGTCGGCTGATATGCACACAAATTAAGTAGCATAATTTTTTTATAAAATTTATTTCACAGATGAAGTTTAGTGCGCACATATGCAAAGCAGAAGTTGAAATATAGTTTTATCACAACTGAAGTAATTGTTTCCACTTATACGCTATGGAAGCTGAGATATAGTCTTTCAGTTAAAAATAAACTTCAGTATAGGTATTAGTGCCGCTTGTGGGTCGGTATGCATCCAGACTGATACGGCGTAAGTTTTTCGTGATGGCCCTCTCATACATTAGGTTTTGTGCAACTATACACTATAGAAGCTAAAATATTGTCTTGTAATAGGATAATTAAAGCATAGCAGCGCCCTTTTCGGACGATCTAAAAGTTGGTAGCCACCAGTTTATTTGAAGATGCAATTAAAAATAAAATTTTATGAAATTCAAAGCATTAGCTCTTGATCTCGAGCTATTACAATTTTTTTGCCACGCACATAGAGATACACGCTGCATTATTCCAAAAATGGTTAAAATGTGTCCAGGACCGTATAAAAACTTAAAAAAAAAAAAAAAAAAAAAAAAAAAAAAACAGAAATGGAAAATATTTACGAGTCCAGTGTTTTCTTATTATCCTATTTATGCTTATATCCAATGTTTTCCTATTAATCTACTGTTTTCTTTACACATTGAAGAAACTAAAATTTTTTCATTAAGTGAAATGTTCCCCATTGCCTAATTAAATGGTGTATAAAATTTCAGTAATGTATCATAAAATATTTTAGAGATACATTTCAATTGTTGACGGATTAGTTTCAAATTAAAATATAAATGTGCTTATTACTTTCTTTTCTATACGAGAAGAAATTGTTGTGTTCGTGAAAAATTTCGACCTCCGGTTTTGAATAAATTTGCATATTTTGAGATGTCCTAAACACAGTTTGACCAAACTCTCTGTGTGCCTGTCTGTGTGTATCAAAAATCTTGAAGACGCTGTATCTCACGACCCAATGGACGAAATTCAATAAAATTTGATGTTTAATTTTATTTGGAATTTAATCTAAATTGTTTCTGATTATATCTGGAGATTAGGTCAAAAGGTGACGCTGTCATCTCATTTTTCATAATTTTTCTTATAGCAGTGTAAGACAAATTTTCGAATAAATCTACATCATAAGAACTATTTTTAATTCTTCAATGTGAAACTTTAAAAATAATAATTATGATAGTAACAATCAACCAGGAAAAAACTTTTGTATATGCAGGGGCACCGCTTTCTTCCGCGAAAGGACAAGACCCCCCTATCTTGCTTTTGCCTCCGAGGCACGTGTTCGTTGCACCCGAAGAAGAAAGACCACGAATTTTCGAAACCGGTAGTGCTTGCGTTTTTTTCATGGTGTGTAAAGAAGTTTTAAATTTTAAATATATATCCCACACTCATCAAAATCTATAGAGGTCGTGTGACAGTGACCTATAACATACCTACCAACTTTTAACTCTATTGAATAAAGCGTCTAGACGTTATTGCACTTTAAATGCTTTGTATCCACAGACTATAGTGATGAAGAATTTTTCTTTGCATCTTTGTAAAAGAACTTCAAGACCCATACATTAAAATTTGTATAGATCGTGCAACGGGGACCTATAATATACCTACCAACTTTGAGTTCAATTGATTGAAGTGTTTAGACGTTATCTTGTCACTCATACTCATATATACACACATATGTACACACATACACTTACCTCACTATAAGCTGGAATGTTGTGGCCACCACATGACTTTCTTCTATATTTTCCTATGCGAATTCACCCAGTAAAAAATAATTTATTAAAATTATTATTTAATAAAGTTATCTTCCATGATAATGCAGTACGATTTCCATATTAGAGAAGTAGTATAGCATGAAATATCCAAAAAAGTTCATTTTATTCTCATATTACTTTTTTTTTTTTTTTTTTTTTTTTTTTTTACTTTCTTCTATATTCAATAGAAGAAAATATTGGACTCGCAAAAATTTTCGACCTTGGGTTTTTGATGGATTTATACGTATCGAGAGCTGTAGAACACGATTTGACCATTTTTAGAAAATGTCTGTCTGTGTGTGTGCTAGAAAATTTTGTAGCAACTGTATCTCAGGTACTACTGCACAGAACTTCATACAAATTGGTATGTAGTTACACATTGACATAAATTAGTGCCTATCAACTTTTGGTAAAAATTGTCCGACAGCTTGCGTTGCCATCCCGCTTTTTCTAAATTTTTAACATGGCGGTATAGGTGTTGGTGTTGGTGTTAGGGATTAAGGCCGATTGACAACACTGGGGTCCTAGGCCTGAGGGGGAGTGCCTTCCGCGGAGGTCTTTCTAAGGGGTCCTAGCCCGTATTTACGCAAGTTTCGGAGGAAACCACGGAAAACTCCGAACGGCTAGGCCGACGAGCGCGACCGGGGATCGAACCCGGCACCTCACCATGGCGGTATAGGACAAAATTTTGAAAAAATGTGTATAATGAGAATTATTTTTTAATAATCATTATGAAATTTAAAAGAATTATTTTTAATAGGGATAGTCAACTGGGGGGAAAAAATGTGAATGTAGGAAGTCCCGCTCAAAGGGAGTAAATTTTCATGATGGGTATCTTTCAAAAGAGCTCGCCAATACCTTTGAAACGAATGGTTGAACCATCGATCTGGGATAATTTAACATAAAGTTATCGATTTTTTTCATTTTTAACAAAAAAATAAAAATAAATAAATAAATAAATATAAATAAATAAATAAAAAATATGTAAAATTGAATAAAATTGAATTTTTTTATATATTTAGTGTTATACTACTTTTCTAATATGGAAATCGTCTGCATGATCATGGGAGATCATTTTTTTAAATAATAATTTCCATAAATTATTACTTTCTTCTATATTCAATAGAAGAAAGTATTGGATTCATAAAAATTTTCGACCTCGGGTTTTTGATGGATTTACGCGTTTCGAGAACTGTAGAACACGATTTGACCATTTTTAGAAACTGTCTGTCTGTCTGTATGCGTGTGTCAAATTTTTGTGGCAACTGTATCTCAGGTAGTACTGCACAGAACTTCATACAAATTGGTATGTAGTTACTCATTGACATAAGTTAGTGCCTATCAACTTTTGGAAAAAATTGTCCGACAGCTTGCGTTGCATTCCCACTTTTTCTAGATTTTTAACATGGTGGTATAGGACAAAACTTTGTATAAATGTGCATAAAGAGAATTATTTCTTAATAATCATTATGAAATTTAAAAAGAATTATTTGTAATAGAGATAGGCAACTGGGAAAAAAAAATGTGTATGTAGGAGCCTCGCCTCCCCGCCCTGGGGGGAAGTCTCCCCTCGAGGTGAGTAAATTTTCATGATGGGTATCTTTCAAAAGAGCTCGCCAATACCTTTAAACGAATTGATGAACCATCGATTAAAGTTAAATTAAAATAAAGTTATTGATTAAATTAATTAAAATAAAGTTGTCGATTAAATTAATTTAAAATAAAGTTATCGATTTTTTTCATTTTTAACAAAAAAAAATTTAATGTAATATTGAGAATAAAATTGCCGTTTTATTATTATTATTATTATTATTATTTTAGTGTTATACTATTTCTCTAATATTTAAATTGTCTGCATATTATCATGGAAGATAATTTTTTTAAATAATAGTTATTTATAAATTATTTTTACTGAGAGAATTTGTATAGGAAAATATAGAAGAAAGTCATGTGGTGGCCACAATATACTCTTTTTTACTTTCCGAACACTATAGTGAGGAAAGTATTGTAATCATGTCAAAAATCCGAATTCGAGATTTTGATGTTTCTATACGTTTTGAGGTGCCCTGAGTCCGTTTTCACTATTTTTACGATGATGTATGTATGTGTGTGTGTATGTGTGTATGTGTGTATGTTTGTGAACACGCTAGCGTCTAAAGGCTTTGTTCGATTAACCTGAAAGTTGGTACGTATATTGTAAGTCACCATAGTACGAACCCTATAGATTTTGGTGAATCTAGCACTTATACTTTTTTTACAGGGACACAAAGAAAAATTCTTTATCATTATGGCCTATGGGACCAAAATCTTAAAAGTGCAATAGCATCTAAACGCCTTATTCAATTGAGCAAAAATTTTATACCCATATTATAGGTCACAGATACTCAATCTGTATAGATTTTGGAGAATCTAGCACTTATAGTTTTTTTACAGGGACACAAAGAAAAATTCTTTATCATTAAGGCCAATGGGGCCAAATTTTTAAAAGTGTGATAGCGTCTAAACGCCTTATTAATCTGAGCAAAAAAATTGTACACATGTTATAGGTCGCATTTGCACCAACTGTATAGATTTTGGTGAATCTAGCACTACAGTTTTTTTTAGGGACACAAAGAAAAATTCTTTATCATTATGGCCTATGAGACCAAATTTTTAAAAGTGCGATAGCATCTAAATGCCTTATTCAATTGAGCTGAAAATTTGTATGAATATTATAAATCACTGTTGCACTAACTATAAGCATTTTGGTGAATCTAGCATCTATAGATTTTTACAGGGACAAAACGAAAAATTCTTTATCATTATGATCTAAGGGCTCAAAGTTCAGTAGCGTTAAATAAAACCTCGTGTGATATATGGAGAAAAAAACACTCTATTATGGTTTTCTCTCTTTTGTTTGTTTAGCAATTTCTCTTTCTTTATTTTATCTACAAAACTGTTAGTTACTCAATGTTCGGAAAGTCGAGTGGAGTCACTCCAGATTTTTTTTTTTTTTGTTTGTTTGTTTGTTTGTTTAAAAAAAAAAAAAAAAAAAAAAAAAAAAAAAATCGATAATTTTATTTTAAATTATCGCAGATCGATGGTTCAACCATTCATTTTTAAGGTACTGGCGAGCTCTTTTGAAAGATACCGATCATGACAATTTATTTCCCTCGAGGGGTGACTTCCCCCCAAGGGGGTAGGCGATGCTCCTACATATACATTTCCCCCCCCCCACACACACACACACACACTTGACTATGTCTATTATAAATGATTCTTGTAAGTTTCATAATGATTATTAAGAAATAATTCTCTTTACGCACATTTATACAAAATTTTGTCCTATATCACCATGTTAAAAATTTAGAAAAAGCGGGATGGCAACGCAACCTGTAAGAGAATTTTTACCAAAAGTTGATAGGCACTCATTTATGTCAAGGTGCAATTACATACCAATTTGTATGAAATTCCGTGCAGTAGTTCCTGAGATACAGTTGCCACAAAATTTTGTTACACACACACAGACAGACAGACAGACAGACATTTTCTAAAAATGGTCAAATCGTGTTCTACAGCTCTCAAAACGTGTAAATCCATCAAAAACCCGAGGTCGAAATTTTTTACGAATCCAATACTTTCTTCTATTAAATATAGGAGAAAGTAAAAAGAAAAGAAAAAAAAAAATTAAAAATTCTGTCAAAAACAGAATAGTACAGAGGACTATTAATTTCAATCTGTAAAATTTTTATTTTTATTATTTTTATTTTAAATTTTAAATTATTTTTTTATCTCATTTTGTGACCATAAATCTGGGCCACGTACTTTTTAAAGTGACTGAAATGACTTAAAATGAAGTGTCGTCACCTAAATTTCATACTTTAGTTAATTTAAAACAATCTAGTTGTCGTGTCGAAAAACTGTTTGCACCCCTGGATTCACAAAAATTGTCCCTTTCATTTGGTACCGAATTTGTAACGAGCCACATACTTTTAAAGTGACTGAAATGAATTAAAATGAAGTGCTGCCACCTAAATTCTGTACTTTAGTTAATTTTAAAAAATCTAATCGTAGTGTTGAAAAAATGTTTGCATCCCTGAATTAAAAAAAGTCGACCCTTTCATTTGGTACCGAATTTGCAACGGTAGGACTGATATTTCTAATTTATTTTGATGTTAGTAGTGTAAAAAGGGTGATTCTGCAACACGGTGGAGGCGCGGAGGCGCGCTGAGGGTCGCGAGGAGCCACGGAGCTGCCACTCCGCGCCTCCACCCTAGCCCTCATCATCCCTCCGCGCCACCACCCTGTCGCAGAATACACACCTTTTTGCACTACTTAACCATCATCTTGGACGATGGTTGTTGCCTTTCGGAGATTGTAAAGTATTTAAATTTTTTTGTGTTTGAAAATGAATTTCGGGACTTTACTTTTCGCGATGGAAAATATATTTCAGGGAATTTAATTGAATAATCAAAGGTAGATGAGTATTATATAATGAAGAACATTTAATGAATGGTATAGACTTTAAAATTTAGGTGTTGCCATTGGGAGAATAGAAACTTTTAGACCGCTGACATTAAAGATTATAAATAATTTCCGGTGGAACATAGTATGTTGGATTAAATGAAACAATGGATGACTGAAGTTAATAAACATCAGAGAGAGAGAGTAAGTAACAATTTATGAATATTTTAAGGAATTTAGCATTGTTTAGAGGTGGAAAGTATATTTCGTTACGATAATAAATAATGAATTTAAATAATGGTTCAGACATTAAAATTTTAGTATTGCCATTTGAAGATTGTAAAGTTTTACAGAATTTATAGAAACAAGGAGTTAGATGATTCTAATTGTAGGGTAGTTGTGGCGTTTGGAAAGACTATCCCCCTTCATCAGGATTTTAAGGAATTTTATTATAACTAATTAAATTACGACATTCATGCTGTCTTCTGATTGGATGACTCTGGATAAAATACTGTAATCTGACTGGTTAATGAATTCACATTTATAGGCTTTCATATGACATTCAAGTAACCCTTTAAAATTGTGTGATAAATGCAGAAATATTGTAACCTTTAATAAAAATTTGGCGAGATTTTATAAACAATTTAGCGATATTTAGGATATATTTGGCGATATTTACGATGTATGTGGCGATAAAAATACGTTTGGCGACAAACTTTCGGTATAAATTGCGAGCGACGGAAAAATTTCATCAGTTGCTATCTTATTTTCGTGGAGTGCGGACGTTTAATTTGGTTGCTGCGTAATACTCTGACTGTTGGAGCAAGAGAGGGATCGACTTGAAGAAATGCCTGTTCAACAAACTTCTTCATCTACTTCTGACGATATGAAGTTGACGTGTCCGAATTGTAATGCTACTAATTGTAACACTACTTGATGAAAATTAAGTTTCTTATAAGTAAACAGATTTTGCAGTTAATAATTAAATTTTTATTCATAATGATTGAAAAAATAATCTTAGAAGTTGTTCATTTCTTTATATAAAAATAACTTTCGGTTTGAATAATATAAAAAGCAATAATATAAAATCTTATACAATAAAATGTTAAGGTTCAAGTAGATTCATGTTCAGACATGTTTAGACATGTTCGCACATGTTTACGATGAGTCATCTTTTGATGAGTCATCGAACAGATTATACTTATTAAATTTATTTATGTTGTATAAAAGTTAGGTTTATTAAATCTTTAACTAGGAGAGCATATGATACATAATTTTAATTAGAAAATATAATTAAGAGATATTTGAAAGACTTACATATAATTTGCATAATTTTAATTAAGAAACTTAATTAAGAAATATCATCTTCGTGATAGGTGAGGAAAAAACATATGACTTCTCCATTCTGCTTAGGTGTGGGGGAAAACCCATTCATCAAAACCATCTAATCAACACGGGAGATTTATAGACCTTGTCATATTGTTTGAATTCAGTTGGATTTTGACTCTCATCCTGGTAGCATCTCCTTAGCTGTGCGGGTTATTTTCATCGGGCAGTATGCATAGTTTCTCCGGTATATGTCGATCTTTTTTCCGCGTGTTATATTTCAATTTACCGTATAAGACAATGGAATCGTTTCGAGTAATGTCCCGTAGACTTTGAATGTTTTTCACTGCGTACTGAACGACATTTCCACGCGTAGTGGTAGCTGATAAGCAATCGGTGACGTCATTGATGAGAGGATGACGTCATGATCACGTGACTGAGCATAGCCAATCACATCACTCGTGACGTCACTGACCTCGTGACCGGGCGTCACTGATAAGAATGTCTCATATCATTCATTTTCTTCAAGTCTGCCAAGGGTGTAGGACGTGTTTTAAGGTAAGTCCCAACTTTTTCTGAAATAATGGTAATTCAGTATATAGTTAAGTCAGACATGTTATTACATGTATGCGGAATAATTTGATGGAATAGCACACTCGGTGAGTCATGCTGAGTGTATTATTTTATAACATTAATATTGTTTCATTTTAAATATTTTATTTAAACAACATAAAAATATGTGTATCTAAAATCTTTATAGTGTTTTAAAAACTAAACTGAACAAGATTTTATTATTTATATATATGCTTCAGACAAAACCAACTGTACAATTGTTTCTATATATTTAAAGTTTTAGGTGCATTGTAAGTTAATATCATACAAAACTTTGGTTATTGTATTTTAATAAAAACTTTGTATTTAAAAATTTATATATACATACTATAGAAGAAAAAAAAATAATAATAATAATTCTGAAACTTAATTATACATTATTTAAGTACTCTGTAAAATTAATTATATAACTTATTTACTTAACTGAAAAACATGAATATTTATACTGTATTAATTTACCTATAATACATATAGGTATTTCCTAAACTTTACTTTCTTATAATTTTGATTAGAGATTTTAATTAAAGCATTAGTCATACTTCACTTTACAATAGAAACAAAAGGTTTATGAGTATGTACAAAAGATAAAAAATTACTTTAAGATTGATTGGTTAGAGTTTAAATGTTAAGTGTGAAATTTATTTTATGAGTTTATATTTATAATGTGTATAACTTTTATTGCCTATATAAAAAAAATTTATCGAGTGATGTAAAACTTTCATAATATGCTAAATTTATTTAATTGTAAAAGCTTATAAAATTTATTAGCTGTTTTAAAACTTTTTAAAAAATAGTCATTTTAAAAATTAATACGTGTTCAATTTTTAATTAATGTAAAAATAAATTCATCTTGAATGTTAAATGGGAAACTTATTTAATGCATAGTGATAATATAAAATTTATTGATTGTTTCAAAGTGTATATGCGACTTGGTTTTTTAATGAAAGTCGAATTATTTATAAGTTGGGGTTTCAATAAGTGTAAATCATCTATCGTTTTGTTACATTCTGAGAAAATAAAAGTTTAAGTATATCTGATGAAGGGAGAGTATCATTCGAAACGGTTGTTCCAATCTTGATGAAGGGTTTTCGAAACACATAACGTTTTATCCAATAATTATAACCTACAAACCGTTTGTTTCAATCGACCCTTATTATATTTTTGTTTTAAATGAATTACCTGACACTCATCCACTAACCTTAATGTATGTTAAAAATTAAGTGATTAATATAGCTAACGCATGCAAACCCTATTAAGCATTTTCTTATAAAGTTCATAAACATGTTGTTACAAGGATTTTGGAAGATCAAACGATTCTGTGTTTAATACCAGGTTCGAATTCAGCTTAACAACCTATCTGTTTGGAGTTTTCCGAGGATGTCTTCAAAACTCACTTAAATATAGAAAGACTCCCACACAGAGCAATCCATTTATAGAACCAACAGTTAAATATTTAATGGTATAAGTTTATACTTGTAACCAATAAGTTTCAATACAACTGCATGACACATTAAACTTGCGATTAGTGAACGATTCTATGGTAAAAGGTGTTGGGTTCGAGTCCAACTCATCGACTTAATCGAATGGGTATTTTTCTTGGTTTTCTCTAAAACCTGCTTAAATATGCAATAGGATTCCTTAGAAAGTCTCTCATGCATTTCGCTTATAGGATCCTCGTTTTATTAATCGGTCTTAAACCTTATGAATATCCATATGTGAATGTTTATTGTATAGTAAAAACTTTTAAATATAGCATTGTTTTATATAAGGTGTGATCCTGATTATGTATAAATGAGCTATCGATTATGAAATAAATTTATCATTACTATAATACTCACATTAAAAGATTCGCACTTATACAATTTAGCGGTTATGCAAATGATTCAAATTCGTCACCGATGAGTCATCCTTCACGAACTTTCTCGGAAGATGTTGTACATGAACGAATGAGGGTGACTCAGCTTTTCCGGGAATTCCCCCTTATCTCTAGTAGATAAGGTGTTACAACTCAACGTTTCCCTTCATTCTTAGTTTGGCAGTCGTGTGAGTAGGTTGTTTTACGGTGTGTTATGTTTACCGTCCACTGCTTTGGAGTTTTAGCCGAAAATCCCGCCTGTTTTTCCGCGTATTGTATTTCGGTTTTTCCGTACCTGCATTCTTAAGTATAATAGAGTATTCCAACTCATCAACCTACCCGTTGGGATTTTTTCTTGGTTTTCTCTAAAACTGACTTAATTATAAGGCGTATATTAAAATAATATATAGTTATTGTATAAAAATCTCTTACTATCCGATCATTTATAAATAGTTTAAAAAAATTATTACTTAGTTTATAACTAGATAAAATAATTGCTAAAAACAATAAGATTTTTAATTTTTAATTTTATCCTATTAAGTGATTTTAAAACCTCTTTTTAGTTTTTTCTTATAAAGTTAAAGTGATTTCAAAACCTTTCATTAAAAAAAATTACACTTATATTTTAGTAAAACTTTATTTATTTAATCAATTAAATGCAAAGTTTAACATTTAATGAATTATTTAAAATTTTATCTATACAGGAATAATATAAAAATTTACATTTATGTGGTAGTAAGAATAATTGTCTCATTAGAAATTTCATTAACTAAAAACAATGAATTCGAATACAACTGTTTGATTCTAGTATGATTCACGATAAGTTATTTTCACTTAGACATTCTGAGCAAATCTTATTGTAATGCATATATTAAAATAATATAT
Organism: Salticus scenicus; assembly: GCA_963930645.1. Classification (NCBI taxonomy): domain Eukaryota; kingdom Metazoa; phylum Arthropoda; class Arachnida; order Araneae; family Salticidae; genus Salticus; species Salticus scenicus. The sequence goes on from OZ005649.1 coordinate 36,711,819, forward strand.
AGTTATTATACAAAAATCTCTCTTGATTTCCGATTATTTATAGATAGTTTATTACTTAGAATTATAACTTGATAAAAATAATTACTAAAAACAATAAGATTTTTTTAATTTTATCCTATTAAGTGATTTTAAAACCTCTTTTTATTTATTTTTTTTCCTTATAAAGTTAAAGTGATTTCAAACCTTTTCATTAAAAAAATTACACTTATATTTTACTAAAACTTTATTTATTTAATCGATTAAATGCAAAGTTTAACACTTAATGAATTATTTAAAATTTTATCTATACAGGAATAATATAAAAATGTACATTTATATGCTAGTAAAAAAAATAATTGTCTCATTAGAAGTTTAATCACCCATTAACTAAAAACAGGGAATTTCAATACAACTGCATGACTCACTGACCTCACGGTAAGTTATTTTCACTTAGACATTCTGAGCAAATCTTATTGTAAAGGATAATTTCTTTCTGTGAAAGTGTCACTCCAATTCTCTCATAAGGATTATTGTTTAGTATTTCAAATCATATATCCAACTTATAAAATTTAGCAGTTATGTAAATTAGTAAATTTTATTACTTATAGTTCAATCCGTATAAATAAGTTAAAAATTTTACCTTGCGATGTAATGCATATATTAAAATAATATATAGTTATTATACAAAAATCTCACTTGCTATCCGATTATTTATAGATAGTTTATTACTTAGTTTTATAACTAGAGAAAATAATTACTAAAACAATAAGATTTCTGTTTTTAATTTTATCCTATTAAGTGATTTTAAAACCTTTCATTAAATATTACAGTTACATTTTATTAAATCTTTGTTTATTAAATATAAAAAGCGCGACTTAAACGAACATTATTTTCTTAGCATAATTTTGAAACCACACTTCAGTATTTTAATTGTAAAGTTCAACTCTCAATGCATTATTTAAATAAATGATCTCAAACACCAAGAGTCTTCTGCCAAATAGGTATGATTCAACATTCTTATCTGTATGAGTCATCGTCTAGCGATAAAACAGTTTCTCGCATTTGTGTACAAGACTGAAGGTTGCATTTTCACGTGGAATCTTCAATAATTTCTAAGTAAGTTTTATAATTTATTATTACTATTTTTTCTAAAAGTATTTTCGTTTTAAATTATTCAAAGTATTTTAGTTAATTATTCATAGGCAATGTTTAAATAATATATGATATTGTAAAACATAAACAAAATGTGTTGATTCATTTTACACTATATTAGGGTGGTTTGTCATCCACTATTCAGTTAATTTTTTTAAAATATAGTTTAACTGATAGGTAGGTAATAAGCATTTAAACTCATTGTACGGTATGCTTTGTGAAAAAATCATGTGGGGTAGTTCTTTTCAAATATAAAAATTATTGAATTTTCCTAGTTATGCGTTGTTTTTATTAATTATTTTAACTCAATCTTTATATCCGTTAGTGTTGATTACTAATAGGCATGGCTCGCCAGCGTATATAATACATGATTCATCAGCTGTAGGGGTTTTCCGTTGCAGGTGATAACTGACTCATAGAATATTCCGTATTATCTGTTTTTTAAGGAAACTGTTTATCTTCATTTAAAATAGTTTGACACTTTGAACTTTTTATGTAATTTAATATTTCGAAATTTTAAATAGAAATGTTTAGTATAAAATATTTGTTTTTACTTTATTTTTAGTAACCAATAGTTTTTAAATGTAACTAATTCTTTTTTAACTAATGTTTTATATCATTTTTATAAAAAATAATTTATTTGTTTTTATGTAAATATAAAATTTTAAAATAATTTTATAATCAACTTAATTTTTTTATATTACTTAAAATCTAAAAGTATTCACATGTTTCATTTAAATCAACTAAGATAGTATGAATTACATTACTGTGTTAAACTCGAATAAATGTTAAACTTATTTAGTGAGAATATAAAGTTTAATTTATATAATTTTATTTAGTTTATGTAACTTTAATGTGTAGAAAATTTATGTAAAGTTTTCGTGTTAGGATAAATTTATTCAATAGTAACAACATAAAGTTTAGTTAATTATAATATATATAAAATTTAATTGTTGATTTTAAACATTGTATGTATTTTTTAAATTAATATTATTATAGGATAGTCATTTTTTTAAATTTATAACTTTACTGTATATCTTTTTATGCATTTTTTAAATTAATATTATTATATGATAGTCATTTTTTTTTTTTTTTTTTAATTTATATTATTATATGAAAGTAATTTTTTTAATTTATATTATTATATAATAGTAATTTTTTTTTAATTAATATTATTATATGATAGTATTTTTTTAAAATTTATAACTTTAGTGTATATCTTTGTATCCATTTTTTAAATTAATATTATTATATGATAGTAATTTTCTTTTTTCTTTATTTATAATTTTACTGCATGTCTTTGTAAGCAATTTTTTAGATTAATATTATTATATGATAGTAATTTTTTTTAAATTATATGATAGTAATTTTTTAAAGTGCATGTGCTCAATTTTTAACGAATGTAAGTTAGAGTTTAAATAAATGTGAAACGTATTTAGTGAGAATATATTTTTTATTATATTTAGTTTCATTTATATGATAGTAATTTTTTAAAGTGTATGTTCGTTCAATTTTTAAAGAATGTAATAATAGTATTTCTAAGTTAGAGCTTAAATTCGAAACTTATTTAATACATAGTGATAATATAACGTTTAGTTTATATAACTTTACTGTATATAAACATTTTGCAATTTCAAAAAAATAATTATAATGTTTTGTTACTTAAAAGTAACAAAACTGTAAAGTTTTAATTTCAACGTAAAAATTTTTTTGTAGTATAAATGAATGTGATTAATATTGCTGCGCATAAACAAAATGGTTTTTACGGGAAAAAATTCTAAATGCATGAATAAAATTTGTATAATAATAACAATATAAAAAACTTAAATGATAATTTAAATTGAAAATAAGACAGAGTTTTTCATAGACATACTTTTATTTAAACATTTCAATTACAAAAATAGGTGTTGCATCTAAAATGGGTTAAATTTGGCCATACGTAACTCTAATATATTGATTGTTACTAAATTCCATCCTGATCCTCGTTCATTAAAATTATCGAAACTGTTCATTATCTTGTTGAAAGCTATTTGCAGATCATGATCCATATCACTTGCTAAAAGTGCCATCTCCATATTTGATCGAAAGTGAGGGGAAATAAATTCTTCTCCATCTATAGTAGAACGACTAAGGGTAACGTTTACAACTATATACCATTTCATCGCTTTTTTCTCACTTAATTGATAGTTCAGTTCATTTAAAAGGTCACTTCTTAAATTATTAAACAACGAAAACAAGTCCATATCACCATTTTCATTGTCAAAGGTGGTGGTTGTGAAAACATTAAGTGTATTTCGCCTTTTAAAATGCATAGTTTTTTCCTTCAGTAGAGCTTGGTCGAAATTCATTATAGGTACTAATGGCTTTTGATGATTCATTTTCTTATGCTTCAATAAATCTTGCTTGCGGTTGAATTTTTCACTGCATTCATCACATAAATGTTGGGGTGGAGACCTTGGATGATTTTTTCTGAGCTGTTCTAATAACTTGTATTTCCATGCAAAGGATTCAGCACATACATCGCATGAATGTTGAGTTGAAGATTTTCGGTGGTTCTTTCTAACATGTTTCCGTAACTCGTATTTCCATCTAAAAGTTTCACTGCATTGCTTGCATTCATATTCTATGGGGTTCTTTTCGTGAATTTTCGAATGTTTCTTTAAATCATCAATTCTAGCAAATGCTTTCTTACATATAACACAAAGATGTGGTTTTCGACCGCTGTGAATCTTCATATGTCTACTCAAGTTAGATTTCTTAGAGGAAGTAGCATTACAATTCGGACACGTCAACTTCATATCGTCAGAAGTAGATGAAGAAGTTTGTTGAACAGGCATTTCTTCAAGTCGATCCCTCTCTTGCTCCAACAGTCAGAGTATTACGCAGCAACCAAATTAAACGTCCGCACTCCACGAAAATAAGATAGCAACTGATGAAATTTTTCCGTCGCTCGCAATTTATACCGAAAGTTTGTCGCCAAACGTATTTTTATCGCCAGATACATCGTAAATATCGCCAAATATATCCTAAATATCGCTAAATTGTTTATAAAATCTCGCCAAATTTTTATTAAAGGTTACAATATTTCTGCATTTATCACACAATTTTAAAGGGTTACTTGAATGTCATATGAAAGCCTATAAATGTGAATTCATTAACCAGTCAGATTACAGTATTTTATCCAGAGTCATCCAATCAGAAGACAGCATGAATGTCGTAATTTAATTAGTTATAATAAAATTCCTTAAAATCCTGATGAAGGGGGATAGTCTTTCGAAACGCCACAACTACCGTACAATTAGAATCATCTAACTCCTTGTTTCTATAAATTCTGTAAAACTTTACAATCTTCAAATGGCAATACTAAAATTTTAATGTCTAAACCATTATTTAAATTCATTATTTATTATCGTAACGAAATATACTTTCCACCTCTAAACAATGCTAAATTCCTTAAAATATTCATAAATTGTTACTTACTCTCTCTCTCTGATGTTTATTAACTTCAGTCATCCATTGTTTCATTTAATCCAACATACTATGTTCCACCGGAAATTATTTATAATCTTTAATGTCAGCGGTCTAAAAGTTTCTATTCTCCCAATGGCAACACCTAAATTTTAAAGTCTATACCATTCATTAAATGTTTTTCATTATATAATACTCATCTACCTTTGATTATTCAATTAAATTCCCTGAAATATATTTTCCATAGCGAAAAGTAAAGTCCCGAAATTCATTTTCAAACACAAAAAAATTTAAATACTTTACAATCTCCGAAAGGCAACAACCATCGTCCAAGATGATGGTTAAGTAGCGCAAAAAGGTGTGTATTCTGCGACAGGGTGGTGGCGCGGAGGGATGATGAGGGCTAGGATGGAGGCGCGGAGTGGCAGCTCCGTGGCTCCGCGCGACCCTCAGCGCGCCTCCGCGCCTCCACCGTGTTGCAGAATCACCCTTTTTACACTACTTATGTTACGCAAAACTGGCCTACAAAAACTCCAGATTGGAACTAATAGTCTAGCATTGGCGGATTTAGGGGGGGGGGGCAAAAAATAGTACTAACATTCTCAATTAGATGTTAAAAATGTAAATTTTTCATTAATCTGGAATAACATCGTGAAAACTCTTAGCCCCCCCCCATAAAAAAGAAAAAAAAAAAAAAAAAGTCCTGGATCCTCCACTGTAGTGTAGTCCTCTGTCCTAAAAATAACAAAAATGAATTTAGAAGACCAAAAAAGTATAGATACTTTTAAATGTCACAGTAGATTTTTTTTTTTTTTTTTAATAATGTTTTTCTTACGTAGAATATGTTCATAAAATAAGCGTGGTCGGATTTTCCCTCGCTCCCATTCCTCCTCCAGTTGACAAAATCGAATTAAAAAAAATATATATATATATACTTAAAACCCCGAATTTTATTTTCCCTTTACAGATCTGTAAAATCATTCTTTTTTGAAAAACTTTATGAAATGTTTAACACATTCCTTTAAAAGAATTTTACGAAGGTAAAAAAAAAAACAAAAAAAACAGTTAAAATTATTGTATTCTTATTCGTTTTAAATTCTGCATTGATGGGGGAAAAAAATCTGTTTCTTAGTTCATTTAATAACAAAAGAAAGAAAGAAAGAAAGAAAAGAAAAGAAAAAGTAAGAAGGAAAAGAAGAACCAGAAGATTTGACAAAAAAAAAAAAAAAAAAAAAATACGAATTTTTCTCTAAGTTTTTTTTTTTTTTTTTTGTTAAATGTAAAAAAAATCGATAACTTTGTTTTAAATTATCACAGATCGACCATTGACGAGACCTTTCGAAAGATACCTATCTTGAAACTTTACCCCTCCCCCACCCGGGGGGGAACCGATGCCCCTACATGCACAAAAAATGTTTCCTAGTTAACTACAGTAAAACCTCTGTAAGTTCGACACCTACGGTTCCAAGAAAAAGTGTCCAACTTATAGGGGTGCTTACTTTTCTTGGTTTAATGGAACTGTATCTATGCATGCTTTTTAACTTTTAATCACATCTACATATAATATAATTAAGTATCCACGACTTATATACAAAAAAAAATTAATTTGCTGATTTAAAATTTAAATTTAAATTATGTTGTGGTCATTATAATACTTTCTTCTATAATTTTTTATATAATAGCGCTACCTACCAGTTAACATGCAAGAAAATTTAATCAATATAGCTTCTCACAATAAAGATTTTGCACATACATTTTGGTGCAATTTTATCCAATAGATGCTGAGATAGTCATGTGTGAAAATCAGCGAATGTGAGTAAAAGTAGCACCACCTGTATGCTGATCTACACCCAAATTAAGCTGGTATTCATTTTCATAACGGCCATCTCACAAATGAAGTTTGGTGAATTTATTCACTCTAGAAACTGAGATATAGTTTTCCGGTGAATGGGAAAAACTGAAGCATAGCAGCAACACCTGCCAGCTGATATGAATTCAAATTGAATCAGCATTGTTTTTCACAACAGATCTCTTTCATATTAAGTTGAGTGCAACTAATACACTCAAGTTATACTTGGTAGGAAAAATAAAAGGGATAAGTGAAGAGAAACTCTACCAACCAAAATGTATTTTCTAAAAGCCATTTTTTAAACAGTCTAAGTCAAAACATGCCTGTAAGCTCTCTCTGAAATATTTAAAAAAAAAAAAAAAAAGTCCTTCCGGCTTATTCGGAAGGGTAGGTTGATTTCTTTTTCCTTATCAAGTAGCCGTTATTTTGTTTCAAAATGGAGGCTACAAATTATTAACGAATTAGTAGAAATATTGATGTAGGCTATCTACATATGTAGTTTTAAGCAAATCGGTTCATAAATACCTTTTTATGTGAATTAAAAATTTTCAATTGGCCGGCGCTTGGAAACAACATGGTGGGCCAAATTGACAAATATATCAAATGCATTTGTGAGATAAGACTACTGTACAGATGTAGTTGCAATTAATTCAGAATCTCAAAAGTCATCGTGTTGAAAAATTAAGTGGCTGTCACTTGGATCAAAATGGCAGAGAAAGTTGCTCAGTGAACTAATTAAACTAAGATATTGTTGCAAATTTGAAAAAAAATATTTATTTATTTTTAATTATTTAATTATTTATTTTTTTGTAGAAATTCTTTCAAAGAGGCTTAATAGGTTGATTAAATGTTAATTTTCTGCCTTTCTAGCTTGTTTTAACGTTGAAATAGACTAACTTTCCCTTACAAACGCATTAAAAAGCTCTAATATGGCAGGTAATGGATTTGGCGCCAAATTTGGCGAAAAATCCATAGTTCATTAATAAACTTCATTGAGACACTTATATAGTCTATGTATACATCAAAATTTAAACAAATTCGGAATACGCTTTCTTATTTGAATTTGAAGTTTTCAAGTGGTCTCCACTTGAAAACAAAATGGTGGAGCAACTTGGTTAAGAAACTCATCCAAGATATTCATAACACAAGTTAAGAGACTGTCCAAATTTGGTTCGATTTAGAGTATTATTTCGGAAGTTATCGCGATTTTAAATTTTCAAGTGGTAGCCTGATTTCAAGTGGCCCTGCTTAACTTAAGATATCCGCCACTTTATTAAAAATGGCGGATACTTTCATTAATAAACTTCATTGAGACACTTATATAGTCTATGTATACATCAGATTCAAACAAATTCGGAAAACGCTTTTTACAATTTGAATTTGAAAATTTCAAGTGATCTCCACTTGAAAACAAAATGGTGGAGCAACTTTATTAAGAAACTCATCCAAGGTATTCATAACACAAGTTAAGACGCTGTCCAAATTTGGTTCGATTCGGAGTGTTATTTCGGAAGTTATAGTGATTTTAAATTTTCAAGTGGTAGCCTGATTTCAAGTGACCGCACTGAACTTAAGATATCCTCCCCTTTATTAAAAATGGCAGATAAATTTCATTAATAAAGTTCATTTAGACCCTTATGTAGTCTAGATTTACATAAAAATTCAAGCAAATCTTGTTTTAAATACAATTTTTACAATGTGGGTTAGAAATATTCAAGTGGCTGCCACTTGAAAACAAAAAGTCGGAGCAACTTGGTTAACGAACTCATCCAAGATATTTATAAGATCAGTTCACTGTCCAAATTTGGTTCGATTTCGAGTATTATTTCGGGAGTTATCGTGATGACAAATTTTCATTATATATATATATAGATAGATAGATAAACGAAGTGATTGCAATAGGTCGATTTCTAAACAAATCAACCTAAAAAAAACTAGTATGTTGTGGCCACCACAAGACTTTCTTCTATATTTACCTATACATATTCAATCAGTAACAATATTAAAAAAAAAAAAAAAAAAAAAAAATAGGATTTTTTTTTTTTTTTGGTTAAAAGTAAAAAAAATTGATAACTTTGTTTTAAATTATCACAGATTTATAGTTCAACCATTCGTTTTAAAGGTATTGACGAGACCTTTCGAAAGATACCCATCTTGAAAATCCCCCCCCCCGGGGGTACATGGCCCCAGGGGGAGGGGAAGCGATGCCCCCACATGCACAAACATTTTTTCCTAATTAACTAATACTATTATCAATAATTCATATTAATTTTACAATCACAGGATAAGGAAAACTCTCATTATGTACATTTATACGAAATTTTGTGCTATACTTGCCATATTAAAAATTTAGAAAAAATACGATCACAGCGCCACCTGTTGAGCGATTGATCCCCAAATCTAATCAGCACCAGTTTATGTCAGGGGCCAAATAAATACCGAGTTCAGTTAAATTTCGTTAAAAAAAATTACGGTTTTTTTTTTTTTTTTTTTTTTTTTGTTTTCGTTAAAAGTAAAAAAAATCGATAACTTTGTTTTAAATTATCACAGATTTATAGTTCAACCATTCGTTTTAAAGGTATTGATGAGACCTTTCGAAATATACCCATCTTGAAACTTTGCACCCCCGGGTGGGAACTTCCCCCCCGGTGGGGGGGGGGAACCGATGCCCCCACATGCACAAAAATTTTTTCCTAGTTAACTACTACTATTATGAACCTGATCTTTCGAAAGATACCCATTGTGAAAATTTACCCCCCCTGGGGGGGTATTTCCCCCCTAGGGGGGGGGAAGCGATGCCCCCCCATGCAGAAAATTTTTTTCCTAGTTACATACTACTATTATCAATAATTCATATTAATTTTACAATCACAAGTTTAAAACAACTCTTATTATGCACATTTATACGAATTTTTGTCCTATGCTGCCATGTTAAAAATTTAGATAAAATGCTATCACAGCGCCACCTGTTGAGCTACTGATCCCCAAACATAATCAGCACCAGTTTATGTCGGGGACCAACTAAATACCAAGTTTGGTTAAATTTCGTTAAAAAAAAAAAAAAAAAAAATTGCGATTTTTTGTTTTTTTTTTTTGTTAAAAGTAAAAAAATCGATAACTTTAGTTTAAATTATCACAGATTTATGGTTCAACCATTCGTTTTAAAGGTATTGACGAGACCTTTCGAAAGATACCCATCTTGAAACTTTGCACCCCCGGGTGGGAACTTGCCCCCCGGTGGGGGGGGGACCGATGCCCCCACATGCACAAAAATTTTTTCCCAGTTAACTATTACTATTATCAATGAGACCTTTCGAAAGATACCCATCTTGAAAATTTATCCCCCCGGGGGGGTACTTCCCCCCCAGGCGGGGAAGCGACGCCCCCCCATGCAGAAATTTTTTTTCCAAGTTACATACTACTATTATCAATAATTCATATTAATTTTACAATCACAAGTGTAAAATAACTCTCTTTATGCCCATTTATACGGAATTTTGTCCTATGCTGCCATGTTAAAAATTTGCATAATATGCGATCACAACGCCACCTATTGAGCGATTGATCCCAAAATCTAATCAGCACCAGTTTATGTCAGGGTGCAACTAAATACCAAGTTTGGTTAAATTTCATTCATTGGTTCGTGAGATACAGCGTCCACAAAAAAATGATACAGACAGACAGACAGACAGACATTTTCTAAAAACTATTAATTCGTGTTCTCCACATCCCAAAACATGTAAATCCATCAAAAAGTGGACTTCGAAAATTTTCGCGAATCCAATACTTTCTCTATATTACATATAGAAGAAAGTAAAAAGAAAAAGAAAATGCAAGGATAATTCATGCAATTCAATAAATAGAAAGGTTCTTGCATTATGCACTAAATTACAGCAATTTGTGAATGTTTCAACTGAAGAAAAGAAGTATTTTTTATAAGATAAGACAAAGGTATATATATTGTGACAAGAAACTTTTTTTTTTTTTTTTTTTTAAAGATATTTACAGTTTTTACTTTCTTCTATATGTAATATAGAGAAAGTATTGGATTCGCGAAAATTTTCGAAGTCCACTTTTTGATGGATTTACATGTTTTGGGATGTGGAGAACACGAATTAATAGTTTTTAGAAAATGTCTGTTCTGTCTGTCTGTCTGTATCATTTTTTTGTGGACGCTGTATCTCACGAACCAATGAATGAAATTTAACCAAACTTGGTATTTAGTTGCACCCTGACATAAACTGGTGCTGATTAGATTTTGGGATCAATCGCTCAACAGGTGGCGTTGTGATCGCATTTTATGCAAATTTTTAACATGGCAGCATAGGACAAAATTCCGTATAAATGGGCATAAAGAGAGTTATTTTACACTTGTGATTGTAAAATTAATACGAATTATTGATAATAGTAGTATGTAACTAGGAAAAAAATTTTGTGCATGTGGGGGCATCGGTTTCCCCCCCCTGGGGGGGAAGTACTCCCCCGGGGAAGTAAATTTTCAAGATGGGTATCTTTCGAAAGGTCTCGTCAATACCTTTAAAACGAATGGTTGAACCATAAATCTGTGATAATTTAAAACAAAGTTATCGATTTTTTTACTTTCTTCTATATGTAATATAGAGAAAGTATTGGATTCGCGAAAATTTTCGAAGTCCACTTTTTGATGGATTTACATGTTTTGGGATGTGGAGAACACGAATTAATAGTTTTTAGAAAATGTCTGTCTGTCTGTCTGTCCGTCTGTCTGTCTGTCTGTCTGTCTGTCTGTCTGTCTGTATCATTTTTTTGTGGACGCTGTATCTCACGAACCAATGAATGAAATTTAACCAAACTTGGTATTTAGTTGCACCCTGACATAAACTGGTGCTGATTAGATTTTGGGATCAATCGCTCAATAGGTGGCGTTGTGATCGCATTTTATGCAAATTTTTAACATGGCAGCATAGGACAAAATTCCGTATAAATGGGCATAAAGAGAGTTATTTTACACTTGTGATTGTAAAATTAATATGAATTATTGATAATAGTAGTAGTTAGCTAGGAAAAAAATCTGGAGTGACTCCACTCGACTTTCCGAACATTGAGTAATTATAAAGTAAAGAAAGAGTAGTTGTTAAACAAACAAAAGAGAGAAAACCATAATAGAGTGTTTGAGTATTTTTCTCCATCTATTACACGTTGTTTTATTTAACGCTACTGAACTTTGAGCCCATAGATCATAATGATAAAGAAATTTTTGTTGTGTCCCTGTAAAAACCTATAAATGCTAGATTCACCAAAATGCTTATAGTTAGTGTAACAGTGATTTATAATACTCATATAAATTTTCAGCTGAATTCAATAAGGCGTTTAGATGCTATCGTACTTTTAAAAATTTAGTCCCATAGGCCATAATGATAAAGAATTTTTCTTTGTGTCCCTGTAAAAAAACTGTAAGTGCTAGATTCACCAAAATCTATACAGTTAGTTCAACTGTGATCTATAACATGTGTACAAATTTTTTGCTCCGATTAATAAGGCGTTTAGACGCTATCACATTTTTAAAAATTTGGCCCCATAGGCAGAATGATAAAGAATTTTTCTTTGTGTCCCTGTAAAAAAACTATAAGTGCTAGATTCTCCAAAATCTATACAGATTGAGTGTTTGTGATCTATAATATGTGTATAAAATTTTTGCTCAATTGAATAAGGCGTTTAGATGCTATCGCACTTTTAAGATTTTGCTCCCGTAGGCCATAATGATAAAGAATTTTTCTTTGTGTCCCTGTAAAAAAACCATAAATGCTAGATTCACCAAAATGTATAGGGTTCGTACTATGGTGACTTACAACATGCGTACCAACTTTCAGGTTAATCGAACAAAGCGTTTAGACGCTAGAGTGTTCACTCACAGACATACACACATACACACATACACACACACATACATACATCATCGTAAAAATAGTGAAAACGGACTCAGGGGACCTCAAAACGTATAGAAACATCAAAATCTCGAATTCGGATTTTTGACATGATAACAATACTTTCCTCACTATAGTGTTCGGAAAGTAAAAATTTTGTGCATGTGGGGGCATCGGTTCCCCCCCCTGGGGGGGAAGTACCCCCCCGGGGAAGTAAATTTTCAAGATGGGTATCTTTCGAAAGGTCTCGTTGATAATAGTAATAGTTAACTGAGAAAAAATTTTTGTGCATGTGGGGGCATCGGTTCCCCCCCCCACCGGGGGGGGGAAGTACCCACCCGGGGGGGCAAAGTTTCAAGATGGGTATCTTTCGAAAGGTCTCGTCAATACCTTTAAAACGAATGTTTGAACCATAAATCTGTGATAATTTAAAACAAAGTTATCGATTTTTTTTACTTTTAACAAAAAAAAACTTAGAAAAAAATCGCATTTTTTTTTTTTTTTTTTTTTTTTTTAACGAAATTTAACCAAACTTGGTATTTAGTTGGTCCCCGACATAAACAGGTGCTGATTATGTTTGGGGATCAGTAGCTCAACAGGTGGCGCTGTGATAGCATTTTATCTAAATTTTTAACATGGCAGCATAGGACAAAAATTCGTATAAATGTGCATAATTAGAGTTGTTTTAAACTTGTGATTGTAAAATTAATATGAATTATTGATAATAGTAGTATGTAACTAGGAAAAGAAATTTCTGCATGGGGGGCATCGCTTCCCCCCCTAGGAGGGAAATACCCCCCCAGGGGGGGTAAATTTTGACAATGGGTATCTTTCGAAATATCAGGTTGATAATAGTAGTAGTTAACTAGGAAAAAATTTTTGTACATGCGGGGGCATCGGTTCCCCCCCCCACCGGGTGGGGAAGTTCCCACCCGGAGGGGGGGGGGCAAAATTTCAAGATGGGTATCTTTCGAAAGGTCTCGTCAATACCTTTAAAACGAATGGTTGAACCATAAATCTGTGATAATTTAAACCAAAGTTATCGATTTTTTTTACTTTTAACAAAACAAAACAGAAAAAAATCGCAATTTTTTTTTTTTTTTTTTAACGAAATTTAACCAAACTTGGTATTTAGTTGGTCCCCGACATAAACTGGTGCTGATTACATTTGGGGATCAAAAGCTCAACAGGTGGCGCTGTGATCTCATGTTTTCTAAATTTTTAACATGGCAGCATAGGACAAAAATTCGTATAAATGTGCATAATTAGAGTTGTTTTAAACTTGTGATTGTAAAATTAATATGAATTATTGATAAAAGTAGTACGTAACTAGGAAAAAAATTTTCTGCATGGGGGGGCATCGCTTCCCCCCCTGGGGGGGGAAGTACCCCCCCGGGGGGGATAAATTTTCAAGATGGGTATCTTTCGAAAGGTCTCGTCAATACCTTTAAAACGAATGGTTGAACCATAAATCTGTGATAATTTAAAACAAAGTTATCGATTTTTTTTACTTTTAACAAAAAAAAAAAAAAAAAAAAAAAATCGTACTTTTTTTTTTTTTTTTTTAAATATTGTTGCTGATTCAATATGTATAGGTAAATATAGAAGAAAGTCTTGTGGTGGCCACAACATACTAGTTTCTACAAAGGATAAGTGAAATTTCTAAAATAAGAGTGAGAAAATGGAAGATTTATTTCTATTTTTTCTGTCTCATCGGAAAAAGTGTCCAACTTAGGACAGTAGTTCACTGTCCAACTTCCAAGTTAAAGGGGTGTCCAACTTATAGAGGTTGGACATAATGTTAATCCTATGGATACATTCCGTTCCGAGAAAAAGCGTTAACTTAGAGGGGTGTCCAACTTATAGGGGTGTCCAACTTGAGAGGTTTCACTGTACTACTATTATCAAAAATTCATATTAATTTTGCAATCACAAGTTTAAAATAACTCTCATTATGCACATTTATACGAAATTTTGTCCTATACTGCCATGTTAAAAGTTTACAAAAATGCGATCACAGCGCCACCTGTTGAGCGATTGATCCCAAATCTAATCAGCACCAGTTTATGTCAAGGTGCAACTAAATAAAAAGTTTGGTTAAATTTCATTCATTGGTTCGTGAGATACAACGTCCACAAAAAACGTGATACACACAGACAGACAGACATTTTCTAACTAGTATGTTGTGGCCATACTTACTATTTATTCTATATTTTCCTATACAAATTCACTCAGTAACAATATTAAAAAATAAATAAATAAATAAAGACGATTTTTTTTTGTTGTTGTTGTTAAAAGTAAAAAATATCGATAACTTTGTTTTAAATTATCACATATTTATAGTTCAACCATTCGTTTTAAAGGTATTGAAGAGACCTTTCGAAAGATACCCATCTTGAAAATCCCCCCCCCGGGGGTACATGGCCCCAGGGGGAGGGGAAGCGATGCCCCCACATGCACAAACATTTTTTCCTAATTAACTAATACTATTATCAATAATTCATATTAATTTTACAATCACAGGATAAGGAAAACTCTCATTATGTACATTTATACGAAATTTTGTGCTATACTTGCCATATTAAAAATTTAGAAAAAATACGATCACAGCGCCACCTGTTGAGCGATTGATCCCCAAATCTAATCAGCACCAGTTTATGTCAGGGGCCAAATAAATACCGAGTTCAGTTAAATTTCGTTAAAAAAAAATTACGGGTTTTTTTTTTTTTTTTTTTTTTGTTTGTTTGTTTTCGTTAAAAGTAAAAAAAATCGATAACTTTGTTTTAAATTATCACAGATTTATAGTTCAACCATTCGTTTTAAAGGTATTGACGAGACCTTTCGAAATATACCCATCTTGAAAATTTACTCCCCTCGAGGGGAGACATCCCCACCCCCAGGAAGGGGGGGGGGGTGGCGAGGCTCCTACCCATACAAAAAATTTTTGCCAGTTGACTATCTCTAGTATATATAATTCTTGTAAATTTCATAATGATTACTAAAAAGTAATTCTCTTTATGCCCATTTATACAAAATTTTGTCCCATATCACCATGTTAAAAATTTAGAAAAAGCGGGATGGCAACGCAACCTGTTAGACAATTTTTACCAAAAGTTGTTAGGCACTAATTTATGTCAAGGTGCAATTACATACCAATTTGTATGAAATTCTGTGCAGTAGTTCCAAAGATACAGTTGCCACAAAATTTTGTCACACACACACAGACAGACAGACATTTTCTAAAAATGGTCAAATCGTGTTCTACAGCTCTCAAAATGTGTAAATCCATCAAACACCCGAGGTCGAAATTTTTTACGAATCCAATACTTTCTTCTATTGAATATAGAAGAAAGTAAAAACTATCAAATCGTGTTCAGGACATCCCAAAACGTGTAAATCCATCAAAAAACGGAGGTCGAAAAATTCCACGAATCCAATACTTTCTCTATATTACCTATAGAAGAAAGTAAAAAAGAAAGAGTAACTAGTATGTTGTGGCCAACACAAGACTTTCTTCTATATTTTCCTATACATATTCAATCAGTACCAATATTTAAAAAAAAAAAAAAAAAATTACGATTTTTTATTCTAAGTTTTTTTTTTTGTTAAAAGTAATACACAATCAATCAGTAACATTAAAAAAAAAAAAAAAAAGAGATTTAAAAGAAATATATCGATAACTTTGTTTTAAATTATCACAGATTCCATTCAACCATTCATTTCCATTCATCATTTCCAGTTCAACCATTCGTTTGAAAGGTATTGACGAGATCTTTCGAAAGTTACACATCTTGATACTTTACACCCCAGGGTGTACTGCCCCCTCAGTGGGGGGGGGGACCGATGCCCCCACATGCACATTTTTTTTTCCTAGTTAACTACGAGACCTTTCGAAAAATACCCATCTTAAAAATTTACCCCCCCCGGGGGTACTTCCCCCCCACGGGGGGAAGCGATGCCCCCACATGCACAGAAATTTTTTCCTAGTTAACTATTACTATTATCAATAATTCATATTAATTTTACAATCACAAGTTAAAAATAACTCTCATTATGCACATTTATACGAAATTTTGTCCTATAATGCCATGTTAAAAATTTAGAAAAAATGAGATCACAACGCCACCTATTGAGCGATTGATCCCCAAATGTAATCAGCACCAGTTTATGTCAGGGACCAACTAAATACCAAGTTTGGTTAAACTTCGTTAAAAAAAAAAAAAAAAATCGATAATTTATAGTTCAACCATTCGTTTTAAAGGTATTGACGAGACCTTTCGAAAGATACCCATCTTGAAACTTTACACCCTAGGGGGGGGGGGTACTTCCCTCCCCAGTGGAGGGGGAACCGATGCCCCCACATGCACAATTTTTTTTTTCCTAGTCCACCTGTTGAGAAATTGATCCCCAAATCTAATCAGCACCAGGTTATGTCAGGGTGCAACTAAATACCAAGTTGGGTTAAATTTCATTCATTGGTTCGTGAGATACAGCGTCCACAAAAAAGTAATATAGACAGACAGACATATATTTTCTAAAAACTATTAATTCGTGTTCTGGACATCCCAAAACGTGTAAATCCATCAAAAAAACGGAGGTCGGAAATTTTCACGTATCCAATACTTTCTCTATATTTCATATAGAAGAAAGTAAAATAAAGGCAACATTCGACATTAACTTTGTTCCTAATCGATGCAGAAAAAGTAATAGGTATCATTCGACAGGCAATTATAAGCAGTGTTGCCAGATCTGGCGGGTTTTTCCTTCAGTAATCAACAATAATTTTTAATTGTAACATGTGCCTAATTACTTCGAAAATTCATAGTCTATGTCTATTACGTACTTTAAATATCACTTCTTTAAATTATTGGTGATTATTGAATAAAAAATCTGCCAGATTTGACAACACTGATTATAAGCACTTTTATAATACTTTACTTCTTCTATATGTAATATAGAGAAAGTACTGGATTCGTGAAAATTTTCAACCTCCGTTTTTTGATGGATTTACACGTTTTGGGATATCCAGAACACGAATTAATAGTTTTTAGAAAATGGCTGTCTGTCTGTCTGTATCACGTTTTTGTGGACGCTGTATCTCACGAACCAATGAATGAAATTTAACCAAACTTAGTATTTAGTTGCACCCTGACATAAACTGGTGCTGATTAGATTTGGGGATCAATCGCTCAACAGGTGGCACTGTGATCGTATTTTTTGCAAACTTTTAACATAGCAGTATAGGACAAAATGTCGTATAAATGTGCATAATGAGAGTTATTTTAAACTTGTGATTGTAAAATTAATATGAATTATTGATAATAGTAATAGTTAACTAGGAAAAAAATTTTGTGCATGTGGAGGCATCGGTTTCCCCCTGAGGGGAAAGTACACTCCTGGAGGGTAAAGTTTCAAGATGGGTATCTTTCGAAAAGTCTCGTCAATACATTAAAAACGAATGGTTGAACTATAAATCTGTGATAATTTGAAACAAAGTTATCGATTTTTTTTAACGAAATTTAACGAAACTGGGTATTTAGTTGGTCCCCGACATAAACTGATGCTGATTACATTTGGGGATCAATCGCTCAACAGGTGGCGCTGTGATCTCATTTTTTCTAAATTTTTAACATGGCTGTATAGGACAAAATTTCGTATAAATGTGCATAATGAGAGTTATTTTAAACTTATGATTGTGAAATTAATAGAAATTATTGATAGTAGTAGTAGTTAACTAGGAAAAAAATTTTGTGCATGTGGGGGCATCGGTCCCCCCCCCCCCAAGATGGGTATCATTCGAAAGATCTCGTCAATACCTTTAAAATGAATCGTGGAACTATAAATCTGTGATAATTTAAAACAAAGTTATCGATTTTTTTTTTTTTTTTTTTTACTTTTAACGAAAAAAATCTGAAAAAAATTGTATATATATATATATATATATATATATTAAATATTGTTACTGAGTGAACTTGTATAGGAAAATATAGAAGAAAGTCTTGTGGTGGCCACAACATATTAGTTTCAAATGTCGTGAAATTTTGGATTGGGGATCGTCTACGTATTGAAATGCACACCAACTTTGATTTTTACTTTCTTCTATCTATATTAATAAAATCAGACTTTTGTCTGTAAATTTGTCGGAATCGAAAATTTTTGCGATATCTTCACGTTTCACACCCCATGAAAGCCGAAAATGACTTCCGAAAATTTTGCCTGTGTGTGTGTCTCTGTGTGTGTGTGTGTGTGTGTCTGTGTGTGTGTCATCGTGTCCGAATGTCGCTTTTTTTGTCCGGGCATCACTTGAGAACGGCTTGACGGAATTAAACGGCGCTTGGCAGGAATTTAGGTCTTCACCCAACTTAAAATTATATCTATCAACTTTTCAGAAATTCCCCCCCCCGTTCCCCCCTAGGGGGTAAAAGACTAAAACACGTTTGTCCGGGCATCACTCGAGAACGGCTGGACGGAATTTAACGTCGCTTGGCAGAAACTTAGGTCTTCACCCAACTTGAAATTATATCTATAGAAATTTTCAAAATTATGATTAGTGTTTAAATTGTGGGTAAAAAACGCCTGCGCATGCGCCATAAATATTTTTTCACTAAAATGCTTTGAATGGAAAAATAAAATATAAAAATAATTTTTTTAAGTTAAAGACTTTTGTATTCGCGTGATTCGCACTTCAAATTATGAAAAGATTGACATGAAGTGTTGCCGTCTAAGTTTCATACTTTAGTTAATTTTTAAAAATATCTAATTGTCGTATCGAAAAACTGTTTACACCCCAGGAATCAGAAAAATCACCTCTTTCATTTGATACTGAATTTGTAATGATAGGTCTGATATTTCTAATTTATTTTTCCCTTTATCCGTTTTTCCGTTGCCACTTAAATTTCATACTTTAGTTATTTTTTAAAAATCTAATTGTAGCATCGAAAGACTGTTTGCACCCCTGGATTCAGAAAAATCGCCCCTTTCATTTGGTATCAAATTTATAAATATAGGTCTGATATTTCTAATTTATTTTACCCTTTTTCCGTTTTCAACCCAGATTCGATATGGAACAGCTTTAGTATTGGATCCCTTTGACAAAATTTGAAATTCGGCACCGAAGTAGCTCGGACGTTTCTCGCCAAGATCTTTAATTGCACAATTGAGATAGCCAATTCAGTTCATCGCAAAAATGGCTTAAAATATTTAAAGTCACCAAAGGGTTCCGATACTTAAGCTGTGCTTTTTGTATTTATTTATTTATAATACTGTCTATTAAAGACTTCTGTGGTCACGAAATTTGATGTGTAAATTGTTTGTATGCATCCGGCACTTATTGTAACTGCATTTCACGAAATTCGAAATCCCCCCCCCCACCTTCTCGGAGTCGGAGGGCAATAAACATGTGTAAAAACATGTTTTTCCGTTTGAATTCGCTTTGAATTATCTTAGAATGGCGAATTTTGGTGTGTGGATATTGATTAAGTGTACGCATTATGTACATTAGTGGGATTTTGCAAAACTTCGAACTCACCCGCTGAGGGTGGGGAAGTAAGAAGTGGGTAAGTTGTGCCGAAGACAGTGGGTACCCAGACTCCTCACATTGGGAGCGAGAAAACCTCTACCAATCACAGCGAGAACTTAGGTTATTAATAAAGATATGGCATTTTGACAACTCATTTAAGTTTAATGTCCAGCGAAGCGGGCAAAGCCTGCTAGTATGTAATATAGAGAAAGTATTGGATTCGTGAAATTTTTCGACCTCCGTTTTTTGATGGATTAACACGTTTTGGGATGTCCTGAACACGAATTGATAATTTTTACAAAATGTCTGCCTGTCTATGTGTCTGTGTGTATCGTGGACGCTGTATCTTACGAACCAATGAATGAAATTTTACCAAACTTGGTATTTAATTGCACCCTGACATAAACTGATGCTGATTAGATTTAGGGATCAATCGCTCAACAGGTGGCGCTGTGATCGCATTTTTTGTAAATTTTTAACAGGGCAGTACAGGACAGAATTTCGTATAAATGTGCTTAAGGAGAGTTATTATAAACTTGTGATTGTAAAATTAATATGAATTTTTGATAATAGTAGTAGTTAACTAGGAAAAACTTTTGTGCATGTGGGGGCATCGCTTCCCTCCCTGGGGGGTGGGGGGAGGGGTAAATTTTCAAGATGGGTATCTTTCGAAAGGTCTCGTCCATACCTTTAAAACGAATGGTTGACTATAAATCTGTGTTAATTTAAAACAAAGTTTTTTTAATATTGTTACTGACAAGGAACATCACCCAAGTGTCCGGCTCGGATTTCAATGAAAAGAGGCGTTTCTTTCATATTTGATATGTTATCAAATTTTACTCAAAAATATGCGAAAAATTTGTATTTATACAGCAAGTGAATACTCAAATGAATAATTCAGTTGAAATACTATAAATTTTCATTTGTAACATAAACATGAAAGCGCAGAATCATTTAGTATTTTTAAGTGACGCCCAAAAACGGAACTTCTGTTGATAAGTGTCTGATGTGGTTTTTAACATTTTAAAAATTCAATAAATATAGAAAACATGGACGATAGCAAAAATTTCTATGATCAAAAACATTTGGTAGATGTCCTCTATTAGAAATTAAAATTTCATTAAAATCGCAGGCGGACACTTGGGTGATGTTCCTTAGAAGTTACACAGAGAAATAATTTCAGGCATTTTTTAAATTAACATTTATTTGCAAGAGAAGATAAGCGGAATTTTATAGCAAATCCTTTCATAAATTTGTGTTAATTACATAGCTGCCAATATTGTATAGATGCCAACGTTTTAATTTATTCTGGTGTATTTTTAGCCCGCCTTTTTTTCACTCCACTTTATTTACATACTTGCCAACCACCTCATTAATAACCGTACAATTGTTAACGCCCCCTGAAAAAACGCCCCTTTTCTGACACCAATATATTTTTAGAGTAATTCTCTCCAAATGTTGTTACGATTAAATAAGACTAAAATTACTCTAAAAAATTATTGGTGTGAAAAAAAAGGCGGGTACTAAAAATTGTACGGTTCATTATGAGATGGTTGGCAAGTATGTATTTATAGTAATTGTTTCTACAACTTACAACTTTTATAATATAAACAAAAAATAATCTTAAAAAATAAGTGTTATGAAATAAAGGCGGGACTAAATATTCTGCGGGATAAATTAAAATATTGCCATCTATGACATTGTAATTTATTCCTGACAAGGAACATCACCCAAGTGTCCGGATCGGATTTCAATAGAAAGAGGCGTTTCTTTCATATTTCATATGTTATCAAATTTTACTCAAAAATATGCGAAAAATTTGTATTTATACAGCAAGTGAATACTCAAATGAATAATTCAGTTGAAATAATTTTCAGTTCTATAAATTTTCATTTGTAACATAAACATGAAAGCGCAAAATCATTTTGCTAAATCATTTAGTATTTTTAATTGACGCCCAAAGACGGAGCTTATTGTTGATATGTGTCTGATGTGGTTTTTAACATTTTAAAAATTCAGTAAATATAGAAAACATGGATGATAGCAAAAATTTCTATGATAAAAAATATTCGGTAGGTGTCCTCTATTAGAAATTAAAATTTTATTAAAATCGCAGGCGGACACTTGGGCGATGTTCCTTAGAAGTTACACAAAGTAATAATTTCAGGCATTTTTTAAATTAACATTTATTTACAAGAGAAGATAAGCGGAATTTTATAGCAAATCCTTTCATAAATTTGTGTTAATTGCATAGCTGCCAATATTGTATAGATGCCAACGTTTTAATTTATTTTGGTGTATTTTTAGCCCGCCTTTGTTTCACTCCACTTTATTTATAGTAATTGTTTCTACAACTTACAACTTTTATAATATAAACAAAAAAATAATCTTAAAAAATAAGTGTTATGAAATAAAGGCGGGACTAAATATTCTGCGGGATAAATTAAAATATTGCCATCTATGACATTGTAATTTATTCCTGACAAGGAACATCACCCAAGTGTCCGGAACGGATTTCAATGAGAAGAGGCGTTTCTTTCATATTTGATATGTTATCAAATTTACTCAAAAACATGCGAAAAAATTGTATTTATACAGCAAGTAAATACTCAACTGAATAATTCAGTTGAAATAATTTTCAGTACTTTAAATTTTCATGTGTAACATAAACATGAAAGCGCAAAATCATTTAGCTAAATCCTGTAGTATTTTTAAGTCACGCGCAAAGGCGGAGCTTACTGTTGATATGTTGCTGATGTGGTGTTCAGAGCTGCCAACCTAATCCAGAAAATTTGTAGTACTGCCCCTTTTTCTACACCACTTAAATTTTAAAGTAGTTTTCTTCAAATATATCTGCGATGCATTGAGAAGAAAAAAACTCTAAGAAATTACTGGTGTAGAAAAAGGGGCGTTACTAACAATTTGCCGGATTAGGTTGGCAGCTCTGGGTTTTTAACATTTTAAAAATTCAATAAATATAGAAAACATGGACAATAGCAAAAATTTCTATGATGAAAAATATTTGGTACATGCCCTCTATTAGAAATTAAAATTTCATTAAAATCGCAGCCGGGCACTTGGGTGATGTTCCTTGTTAGTATCATTTGCGACACTTATACATATTTGCCAATCTAACACGGTGGATTGTTAGTTCCCGCTCCTTTTTTTTTTTTTTGCATTACATAATCTTTAGAGTAATTTTTTTTTCAAATATATTTACCATTATCTATCTATCTATCTATACATATAGTAAAATAAGATGTTTGTGTGTGTGTGTGTCATTGTGTATGTATTTCCAGAGCTTTTTAAGAAAACGGCTGATGGCTGAGCTACAAAAATTTGCATGGTGGTTCGTAATGACCTCTCCTGATGCACCTCGAAGACCGATTTTCGAATTTTGTTTTAGTTTTCTTTTAATTAATTAAAATGTTAAAATAAAAACCTTCTAATTACTGATAATTTGCCATTTAATTTTAATCCTTAATTTAATTGTTGCCAAAAAAAATTATCATTATTTTTTGGACAAAAAAAAAAAAAAAAAAAAAAAAAAAACGTGAACAATAAAAATTACATTTATTTACAATATTTAATTTTATTCCTTAATTTAATTGTTGCCAAAAAAATTATCATTACTTTTTCGACAGAAAAAAAAAAAAAAAAAACGTGAACAATAAAAATTACATTTATTTAAAATGAGGAAAGTAAATTAAAAAAAGTTAAATAATAAATTTGCTCATGCATATGTAAACATAACTTTTTTATGGCTTTAAAATTAAATAATAAAATTATACAGACACGACATTATTTCATTATTTAAAACATGAAAATCTGACATTGACAGATTTTAATTTAGTGCCAGAGGCCTACTGCTAAACTTGTTAATATCGACAAATTCTTCTTTAGTTAATTCGTGACGATCTAAATTCCATGATAAAGTTTTCATTAAATCAAACCAATGTGTTTCAGCTGCAGATACTGTAACAAATAACGTTGGAAGCCCAAACTGTCTTATAGCCGCAAAACAATGTTTTTTCTCTTTTTCCTAATGAGGGGGAGGTGTGCCTTGGGGGGGACTCATGTCAAAGGTGTGCCTTGGGGGGGGACTCATGTCAAAGTTGTACCTTGGGGGGGACTCATGCCAAAGTTGGGCCTTGGGGGGACTCATGTCAAAGTTGGGCCTGGGGGGGGGGACTCATGTCAAAGTTGGACCTTGGGGGGACTCATGTCAAAGTTGTACCTTGGGGGGGACTCATGTCAAAGTTGGGCCTGAGGGGGGGAACTCATGTCAAAGTTGTGCCTTGGGGGGACTTCATTCAATAAATCCCCATTCAATAAACCGACTGAAATAGGCCCTTAGCACTATTAAGAGTGACGTATAAAAATTCGACAACGCTGGGCCTTGGGGGGGACTCATGTCAAAGTTGTACCTTGGGGGGGACTCATGTCAAAGTTGGGCCTGGGAGGGACTCATGTCAAAGTTGGGCCTGGGGGGGGGAACTCATGTCAAAGTTGTGCCTTGGGGGGGACTTCATTCAATAAAACCCATTCAATAAACCGACTGAAATAGGCCCTTAGCACTATTAAGAGTGACGTATAAAAATTCGACAACGCTGGGCCTTGGGGGGACTCATGTCAAAGTTGTACCTTGGGGGGGACTCATGTCAAAGTTGGGCCTGGGGGGGACTCATGTCAAAGTTGTACCTTGGGGGGGACTCATGTCAAAGTTGGGCCTGGGGGGACTCATGTCAAAGTTGTACCTTGGGGGGGACTCATGTCAAAGTTGGGCCTGGGGGGGACTCATGTCAAAGTTGTGCCTTGGGGGGACTTCATTCAATAAATCCCCATTCAATAAACCGACTGAAATAGGCCCTTAGCACTGTTAAGAGTGACGTATAAAAATTCGACAACGCTGGGCCTTGGGGGGACTCATGTCAAAGTTGTACCTTGGGGGGGACTCATGTCAAAGTTGTGCCTGGGGGGGACTCATGTCAAAGTTGTGCCTTGGGAGGACTTCATTCAATAAATCCCCATTCAATAAACCGACTGAAATAGGCCCTTAGCACTACTAAGAGTGACGTATAAAAATTCGACAACGCTGTACCGACTGAAATAGGCCTCTAGCACTAAAAAATTAGAAATATCAGTCGTATCGTTACAAATAAGATACCAAATGAAAGGTGCAATTTTTGTGAATCCAACGGATTAAACAGCTTATCGATCAGACAATTAGATTTTTTAAAATTAACTAATGTATGTATTTTAGGTGGCAACAGCAGGATATTGTATGGAAACCGTTTGGAATTTTTTTTTAAATGTGCTACTAATTAAGTCACATGTTTTTTTTAAATGGATTAAAAATTGCAGTTTTGATTTTTTTTTTTTTTTTTTTTTTTTTTTTCTTTCACAAACACAAACATATAGTATACAGCCTGTACAACACTAGACCAAATTGAAGTTCAAATTTCATCAATATTTAAATAAATAAATGAAAATAAAAATATGTTTAATGGGAAATATATATAACCGTTAAAAGTTTAGTTGTCTAAAATATGGCAGAAATAGCGCTCATAGCATATTGTTACAAGGTATTAAGTCTTATTTTTACAAGGAATTAAATCTAAAATGGTGACAAAAATTCAAAAGTCGCCAAAGAGAACTATATTAAGGCGGTACTATGATCATGCTTACAAACCATGAATTATATATAACCACAAAAAATTAATTGTCTCATGCAACAGACGTAGCCGGTCATAGCATATTATAATATTTAGCGTGAAATAGTTATTTTTATGGTTGATTGGGGATAAACAAAATAAACATAGGAAATAACGTAAAAGCAAATATTACGCGCACCACGTATAGTGTTGTTCATATGTGACTGGGATTCAAATATAAAAGGGATACTTCATTTCTTTCGATACTATCTATTTCGAAAACTGTTATCAAATAAGGAATGGAAGCCAATTGGTAAACCATTGCCTCAGGTAATAGGGACAAGCGCCCGAGTTTTAGCGGATGACCAAATCGCTACCGAAGGCAGCAGGGATCCGAAGCGAGCTTTTGAGCAATTTTAGTATTTTATTTTATTTTTATAAAGCTATATAGAAAAGAGTTTCCTTTAAATTTAGTGACCAGCGAAGCGGGCAAAGCCTGCTAGTACATATAATAAAATAAGATGTTTGTGTGTCTGTGTGTCATTGTGTATGTATTTCCAGAGCTTTTTAAGAAAACGGCTGATGGCTGAGCTACAAAAATTTGCATGGTGGTTCGTAATGACCTCTCCTGATGCACCTCGAAGCCCGATTTTCGAATTTTGTTTTAGTTTTCTTTTAATTAATTAAAATGTTAAAATAAAAACCTTCTAATTACTGATAAAGTGGCCATTTAATTTTAATCCTTAATTTAATTGTTGCCAAAAAAAAAAAATTATCATTATTTTTTCGACAGGAAAAAAAAAAAAAAAAAAAAAACGTGAACAATAAAAATTACATTTATTTAAAATATTTAATTTTAATCCTTAATTTAATTGTTGCCAAAAAAATTATAAACAATTATATTTTTTAAAATTAACTAATGTATGTATTTTAGGTGACAACAGCAGGAGATTGTATGGAAACCGTTTGGAAAATTTTTTAAGTGAAAACTTCTTTAGGCGAGTTGAGCACTTTTGGGTGAACAAAAATCATTGAATTCCCGTCATCGTCACCTGACGCTTTCCATTTGAAGTGAAAACTTTTGGGTGAACAAAAATCATTGAACTCACGTCACCGTCATCTGACGCTTTCCATCCTTGTATGATACAAATAATGTATCATACAATTAACTTGCTAATGTGACGTGTTAATAATTATATACTGTATATTGTTTTAAAATCTGGTGCGGCTCTACACGACTTCTCTCATCTCCGGACTCTGTCTCTATTGCAGTTAGACCTCACAAACCGTGAGAAAGCCCAAAGCTGCCATTTTTCTCACGTTTTTACAATCTGGTGCGGCTCTACACGACTTCTCTCATCTCCGGACACTGTTTCTATTGCAGTTAGACCTCACAAAACCGTGAGAAAGGCCAAAGCCGCCATTTTTCTCACGTTTTTACAATCTGGTGCGGCTCTACACGACTTCTCTCATCTCCGGACACTGTCTCTTAAAGATTGCAGCCGGAAGCGTTGCAGTTAGACCTCACAAAACAGTGAGAAAGGCCAAAGCCGCCATTTTTCTCACGTTTTTACAATGTGGTGCGGCTCTACACGACTTCTCTCATCTCCGGGCACTGTCTCTATTGCAGTTAGACCTCACAAAACCGTGAGAAAGGCCAAAGCCGCCATTTTTCTCAAGTTTTTACAATCTGGTGCGGCTCTACACGACTTCTCTCATCTCCGGACACTGTCTCTTAAAGATTGCAGCCGGAAACGTTGCAGTTAGACCTCACAAAACAGTGAGAAAGGCCAAAGCCGCCATTTTTCTCACGTTTTTACAATGTGGTGCGGCTCTACACGACTTCTCTCATCTCCGGGCACTGTCTCTATTGCAGTTAGACCTCACAAAACCGTGAGAAAGCCCAAAGCTGCCATTTTTCTCACGTTTTTACAATCTGGTGCGGCTCTACACGACTTCTCTCATCTCCGGACACTGTCTCTTAAAGATTACAGCCGGAAACGTTGCAGTTAGACCTCACAAAACAGTGAGAAAGGTCAAAGCCGCCATTTTTCTCACGTTTTTACAATCTGGTGCGGCTCTACACGACTTCTCTCATCTCCGGACACTGTCTCTATTGCCGTTAGTGCATTAAATGAAATTGTAATATAATTTTTGTAGTAGTAGTTTATATTAATGAATAAAAAAACACTGCATTTAAAAGTATTTCCTGCACAATAAAATATTTCCTGACGATTCAAGAAATACACACGTAATTGTTCACGTTTTCACTTCTGTCTGCACTCCCGGAGTGCAAATGTTTTTTTTTTTTTTTTTAATGTGCTACTAATTAAGTCACATGTTTTTTTTTTAAGTGGGATTAAAAATTGCAGTTTTGAATTTTTTTTAAATTTTCTTTCACAAACACAAACATATAGTATACAGCCTGTACAACACTAGACCAAATTGAAGTTCAAATTTCATCAATATTTAAATAAATAAATGAAAATAAAAATATGTTTAATGGGAAATATATATAACCATTAAAAGTTTAGTTGTCTAAAATATGGCAGAAATAGCGCTCATAGCATATTGTTACAAGGTATTAAGTCTTATTTTTACAAGGGATTAAATCTAAAATGGTGACAAAAATTCAAAAGTCGCCAAAGACGACTATATTAAGACGGTACTATGATCATGCTTACAAACCATGAATTATATATAACCACAAAAAATTAATTGTCTCATGCAACAGACGTAGCCGGTCATGGCATATTGTAATACTTGGCGTGAAATTGCTGTAATTTTTATGGTTGATCGGGGATAAACAAAATAAACATAGGAGATAACGTAAAAGCAAATATTATGTGCACCACGTATAGTGTTGTTCATATGTAACTGGGATTCAAATATAAAAGGGATACTTCACTTTTTTCGATACTATCTATTTCGAAACTGTTATCTAATAAGGACTTAATGGAAGCCTATTGGTAAACCAATGTCGCAGGTAATAGGGACAGGCGCCCGAGTTTTAGCGGATGACCAAATCGCTACCGAAGGCAGCAGGGATCCGAAGCGAGCTTTTGAGCAATTTTAGTATTTTGTTTTATTTTTATAAAGCTATATAGAAAAGAGTTTCCTTTAAATTTAGTGACCAACGAAGCGGGCAAAGCCTGCTAGTACAAGAATAAAGTATTCTAAAAAAGACTGGTGTGAAAAAATGGGCAGAAAGAGGCAGGACTAACAATCTTCCGTGTTAGGTTGGCAAGTACGCATATATCTATATAAAACCATCTCAATATGTAAGTGACTTTGCAATAGATTTTGAAATAATTACATATTACTCCAACTTTGTTCGCTGACAATAAATAATAATCTGATATAATTAGCAAGGTATAAAAAAAGAGAATTAATTAACTAAATTAAAATAAAAAAAAAAATTAAGAAAAAAAAAATTGCAAAATTATTATACCATATACAATTTATACTATTAACTTTTAAAAATGTAAACAACTTATTAAAAAGCTAAAAAGCGGCTATTTCAATCCCTATTCCTTTTTACTTCCATTACCCGACTACCGTAGGTAATGGAAGTATTGTATTTGGTCAAAAAATTCGATGTCGATTTCACCTGATTTACATGTTTTAAGGTCTCCTGAGTCCAAAAAAGTGGTTTTTAGCAATTGGTCAGTGTGTGTGTGTGTGTTTGGGGGGGGGGGGGGATCTTCTGACTATCATACCTCCGAAACTAAAAAGATTCAGCTACGCAACTTCAGAATTAAGACAGAACTGGTATACAGATAAATTTTCCAAATTTTGGTGAAAATTGGAAAACCGGAAGGGGGACATCGGAGACCGGAAGTGGGACCGTAAGTCCGTATCTCAAAAACGGCTCAAAAGATTTTCTTCAAATTTGCTGCATAAACATTCTTTTTGATGTCCTTTCAAATGTTATAGTTGGTTAGTTCAGGAAAATTGATAGGCGCCCTGTATAAATAGCTCAATTTCATGTCTCGCAAGTGCGTGTTTTTAAAAACAGTTTTACGGATTTTTTTCAAACTCGCCACATTAACTCTCTTTTAAATATCCTTTTGTATGTAATTATTGTTTTCCGGTCAATAATTGAGTATGCCAAGATCTGGTACAAGTTGATTATCTCAAAAACGGCTCTAACGATTTTCTTGAAAATTGTTATATAAATCCATTTTAGATATCCTTTCTCATGCTTTACGTGGTTATTACAGGAAAATTAATAGTCATCCTGATCAGATAGATCAGTTTTAGATCTCGGAAATTGGTGTTTCAAAAGAAAAAAAAAAAAAAAAAAAAAAACTTTTTTTTTTTTTTTTTTAAATAAACTTTGTTGCATATGTCTTCACGCAATGTATTAACTTTCTCTTACCAGAAAATTTTTAGTTGTCTATTTCATTAGGCTAATTCTATGTTTTCTGAGTCTTCTGATCACATTATCTCCAAATAGCGTGTATAATACGTGTAATAGTGAGTGAGTAATGAAAGTCGTGTGTTTCACACAAGATTTTTTTTTTTTTTTTTTTTTTTTTTTTGTCCATAAATATTAATTTTCAAAAAATGTATTTTAACTTTTAAAATGTAAATTAAAAAAAAAAAAAAATATGAGCTGAAAACCTGAGAAAGTTATAAAATATATTAAGTGTAGTATAATCGGTGGGATGAAGAGAAAATTCTCCTTGTAAAATAATCAACACATTACCCCTCCCCTCCCCCTGCTAATATGGTTTTATCTGCACTTGGGTCCTACACCTAGCTAGATTGCCTTCGTATTTTTTTTTTTTTTGTAAGAGGCCAAACCTGTTTTTCGCTAGAGTTTTTCAGCAGACTGCGGAAAAATCCGAACAGTTAATTTGAGGACTGACCGGGAATCGAGCCAAGCACTTCACACTTAATAGATTCGAAAGCTGAAGAGCCTAACGACTACTGGTGGAGTATGTTTTATTTCGAAGGGGAAAAAAATGATGAAATGTATGCTTTGTGTATGTGATGTAAAAATGATTTTAAAATTTTATCCAAATCAAATTTCCATTATTTCCATGCTAAAATTATTTTTTCTAGTCATTCCAATTTTAATTCAAAAATTTATACCATTAACTTTTAAAAATGTAAACAGTTTTATTCAAAAGAAAATAAATGGCTATTTGTATCACTATTCTATTTTTATTTATTTATTTATTTGATTCATTAATTAAAAAAAGTAGTTTCTACATCTAGGTAGATTGCCTCCGTATTGATTTTTTAAAGAGACTTCGCCTGTATTTACTCGAGTTTTGAAGAAAAATACGGAAAACTCCGAATGGTGAATTATACGAGCACAACCCAGAATTGAACCAGGCACTTCACATCAACCAGTTTATTTTGAAATAAGAAATTTATTTAACTGATGAAATGTTATGCCTTGTTTACAGTGTAAAAGTTACTTAAAATTTTCACGTAAAATAAAATTTGCATTATTTTTCTGCAAAAATTATATTTTCTAGTCATTCCAACATCAATTCAAAAATTTGTACCATTATTATTATTATTATTATTATTATTATTAATGATAACGATTTTAATTAAAAGGAAAAAGCAGTTCTTTAAATCGTTATTCCAATTTTATTTTTTATTTGTAAAAATAAATAAATAAATAAAGTTTTAGCTTTTAGAATGTTAGGACCCACTAACGGCTAAGATGTCCTGTCATTGAAGCTCACAGACGTGAGGGTTTGATCCCTGATCATGCTCGTCGGCCTAGTCATTCAAAGCTATCGGTAGTTTTCTCCGAAACTAAGTTAAGCACGGTTAAGATCAGTGTTGTGCACGAACGCGTTCATTTGAACGCGTTCATGAGCGTAGCTCAAAAATTTTGAGTTTTGAGTTGAACTTCGCTCGTTTTTTAAATTATGAACTTGAGTTGAGCGAAACTCGTTTTTTTCACGAACTTGAGCGTGAAAAAGCAATTCAAACTCAAACTCATATTAAATATTTCAGTCTGAAATATAAAAAAGGAAAGTAGAAGAAGAAAAGGACAGAAAAGAGAACAATTGTGCAAAATGGATCCCGGAAAAAAGGGCACTTGGAAAAAAAGGCACTCATAAAAAGGGCACCCGGAAAAAAGGGCACAGGGAAAAAGGGCATTTTTGCAATTTGCAAATCGCAAAAATAATAAACATCAAAGAATAAATTTAAAGAATTATTTCATAATACATTTTTAGAAATTTCAATCAATTAAATTGTTACCATTTTCACTTAGTATATGCCTGGGAAAAGGGAGCGGGTGTCTAGGAGCAGATTGAAAGAGAATATCTAACTTTATATCACCTTGTTACTTATTTTAATGAAAAAGTGCATCTGCATATAAATTTATATGGAAATTCGTGCAGTAGTTCCTGAGATATAGTGTTCCCTGAAATTGAAGAAATCGCGGTACAGCAGTGCCACCTGTTAAGTAATGAACACCAAAAGTTAACAGGCACTAATCTGGATCAAAATGCATCCGCATATAAGTTTATATGCAATTTCGTGCAGCAATTCCTGAGATATAGCCTTCCATGAAAATGTGGGAATCGCGGTCTAGTTGAGCCACCTGTTGAGAAATTGGTACCAAAATTTGGTAGGCTCTAATTTTGGTCAAGGTACATCTGCATATAAATTTACATGCAATTCTGTGCTGTAGTTCCTGAGATACAGCCCCCAAAAATTTTTGTCTCACACACACATAAACAGACATTTTCTAAAAATTGTCACATCGTGTTCTGGATCTCTCAAAGCGTGTAAATCCATCGAAAACGGCAAGTCAAAAATTTTTACGAATCCAATACTATCTTTTATTGAATATAGAAGAAAGTAAAAAAAGGGGAGGGGGAAAGAAATACAAAATTAGAATTTGTAAATTCATTATAGATTTTGACGGAAAAGTGTTTAAGAAGTTTGCCAAAGGTTTGAAATTTACCAAATCTACCAGTTTGTTTTAACATTGTGTGTGTAGGGTTTGCGGGGGGGGGGGGGGGGGATGAGTGTTCCCTCTTACCTCCCGTTTGCAAGCGTTCATAAAAAACGATGTGTTCGCCTTTATCTGCATTTTCCAAAAATTCAAAGAAATCGCCTTAAACCAATAAACATGAAATAATGTCTTCTTTAAAAAAATGAGCGATCTTTTTGTATAAGTTTCGTCTAGAATATACTATATATTAAAAACAGTATTAGTCTCTCTCTCTCACTTTTTTAATAGTTTTTAAGAATTATTCAATTTCTTCAGAAATATTAGCGAGAAAAAATGTGTAGTTTGGTAAACTTCTCAACTCTTCGTGGAATTACTTGGTATCAAAATTTGAACATATTTATATGAAATTAATTTAAAAGGAGTTTAGAGAACTATCTAATAGTTTCAAATGCACGATTTTCTCACTCATGAACTTAATCTTTGCTATTGTAAATAGCATGTATACTTAAATTTTACTATAGCTTGAAAAATATTTTAGATGATTATTTTAATTTGTTTCAAAATTATATAAACAAAACTTCTTAGTTCAAACCATTTTTAATTTTAGAATGTATATTCAAGAAATAGCAATTGGAAATGATCTAAAAGAGTTATATCTTGAACCTCAAATTAACAGCAATTTTACAATCAATTTTGAACAATAAAAAAATACAATTAAAATTTTAGGGCTTTTTTTTTTCTTCAACCCAAATATTAAATTATAGGGATGTGACTGACAAGTAAACAAACAAATAAATAAATATATGTTGAAACTTTATGTGTGTGTGTGTGTGGGGGGGGGGGTCATAAAATAAAATACCAGAATTTGGATGGCGAAAGTATCATTACAGAAATTATTTTATCTTTAAGAAATTCTATCTTTTATTTAATCAATTAAGAAAAAAAATCACTAACTTGACCATTTATAAGCTTTAATTATGTAAACAGTATATACATAATAAAATTCTGTCTTTGATTTATAAAGCTGAAACTTTATTAAATGTAGGGGAGCACGGGGCACAGTGGACCACCCCTATTTAAATCTATTAATATTCAACTCTTTTACTTCATATGGATACTCATGTATGGCAGCATGGAACTAGTAACTAGTTGTATCTATGCAGCCAAAAAAACCACATAGGAAATAGTAAGGTAACCATTTTCAGCATATTTTTTGTTTTGAACTGTTCAAAGTAATTTTTCCACATTGAAGGATTTTAAAATTTCATAAAGATTGAACTAGCAACTATAAATACTATATAGCTGTTAAAGGCAAGATATTGCTGTTTTTAAATTTCTAAAAATTATTAGCATATTTGTAGTCTGTATATTATTTTATTATTATTACAATCTGTCTTACTCTGGCACGGGGCACAGCGGACCACCTTCCAATGTGCATAAAAATATAAATTAGTTTATTACTTATATTAGTTTTAGTTAAATTTATAGATGCAAATATAATGTAAAGTATTAATATCTCAAAATAATAATATCTTAATGTTATGATAAAATAAATAAAAAAAATTATAAATTTCTGAAAAGAATAAATATTTGAATAGTAATATAATAATTATTGATATCTAAATTTAATAACTATTTGAATTATATAGCATTAATAAAAGGAAAAATATCTAATTTAATAAATAGTAGAAAAATTTATTATTATTGTTAGTTTTAGAGATCATATGTGAAAAGCAAAATAAGTAGCTTAATACATTTTAGTTGAATTTATTCTACAAATATAATGTAAATTAATTATACCTCAAAATAATAATTAAAAATAATAATAATAATAATAATAAATATTTGAATAGTAGTATAATATCTTTTAATATTTGAATTAAAAAATATATATATCTGATTTATAAAATATTAATAAAAGAATAAAAAAAAAATTATCTATTTCAATTTAATAAATTTTCTTAGTGGGATTTGATTTCTCATTCGTTTATTTTAATTTTTTTTTTTTTTTTCATGAAAATGCCTGAATTATATTTTTTAGACTAGAATAGTATGAGAAATTAATTTTAGAGAAAAAAAGAAAGTAATTTATAATAATTTAATATAAGCAAAAGAGGCTGGTCCACTGTACCGCGGTCATGGGGCACAGTGGTCCACTTTGTAAGTGCTCACAACTTTTTTTTTTTTTTTTTTTTTTTCATGCATAATTTATTGGAAATATTATTATAAAAAAATTTAAGAAAGGTCAAGAAGAGCTTAGAGATTGTTTGCTGTTCTTTTTTTTTTTTTTTTTTTTTTTTACAAGTACATCAAGTACATTGCTTTTTTGTTTTTTGTGGAAAAAAAATTGTAAAAGTGGTTCACTGTGTCCCGGTCTCCCCTATATTACAGAACTTAAAATAAATATTAATAAAGCTTAAATCAGTTAAAAATAAATAAAAAATAATAATAATAATAATAAATAAATAAATAAATAAAAACTCATCATTTTTCATAGTAATATATAATTGATAAATCTGAGACATGTTTATAAAATTTCTTGGAAACATTGTGAATAAATACATTTTATTTTAAATAGCAGTTCAGTGGTAAGTTTCCTTTTCAGTAACTCTGTTGACCATTTTTGAAGAGAGGGATTTCTTTCGTGTTTTCTAAAAATAATTAGTAAGAGGAACGCAAATATTCTTTGACCTAGTCTTTCGTCTCCGACAAAACATGTACGCGGCGACATTGTATTGGATTCAAAAGAAACTAGTATGTTGTGGCCACCACAAGACTTTCTTCTATATTTACCTATACATATTCAATCAGTAACAACATTAAAAAAAAAAAAAAAAAAAAAAAAAAAGTACGATTTTTTTTTTTCTAAGTTTTTTTTTTTTTTTTTGTTAAAAGTGAAAAAAATCGATAACTTTGTTTTAAATTATCACAGATTTATAGTTCAACCATTCGTTTTAAAGGTATTGACGAGACCTTTCGAAAGATACCCATCTTGAAAATTTATCCCCCCCGGGGGGTACTTCCCCCCCAGGGGGGGGAAGCGATGCCCCCCCATGCAGAAATTTTTTTTCCTAGTTACATACTACTATTATCAATAATTCATATTAATTTTACAATCACAAGTTGAAAACAACTCTAATTATGCACATTTATACGAATTTTTGTCCTATGCTGCCATGTTAAAAATTTAGATAAAATGCTATCACAGCGCCACCTGTTGAGCTATTGATCCCCAAACATAATCAGCACCAGTTTATGTCGGGGACCAACTAAATACCAAGTTTGGTTAAATTTCGTTAAAAAAAAAAAAAAAAAAAATATTGCGATATTTTTCTGTTTTTTTTTTGTTAAAAGTAAAAAAAATCGATAACTTTGGTTTAAATTATCACAGATTTATCGTTCAACCATTCGTTTTAAAGGTATTGACGAGATCTTTCGAAAGATACCCATCTTGAAATTTTGCCCCCCCGGGTGGGACCTTCCCCCCCCGGTGGGGGGGCAACCGATGCCCCCACATGCGCAAAAATTTTTTCCAAGTTAACTATTACTATTATCAACGAGACCTTTCGAAAGATACCCATCTTGAAAATTTACTTCCCCGGGGGGGGATTTTCCCCCCCAGGGAGGGAACCGATGCCCCCCCATGCACAAAATTTTTTTCCTAGCTAACTACTACTATTATCAATAATTCCTATTAATTTTACAATCACAAGTGTAAAATAACTCTCTTTATGCCCATTTATACGGAATTTTGTCCTATGCTGCCATGTTAAAAATTTGCATAAAATGCGATCACAACGCCACCTATTGAGCGAGTGATCCCAAAATCTAATCAGCACCAGTTTATGTCAGGGTGCAACTAAATACCAAGTTTGGTTAAATTTCATTCATTGGTTCGTGAGATACAGCGTCCACAAAAAAATGATACAGACAGACAGACAGACAGACAGACAGACAGACAGACATTTTCTAAAAACTATTAATTCGTGTTCTCCATATCCCAAAACATGTAAATCCATCAAAAAGTGGACTTCGAAAATTTTCGCGAATCCAATACTTTCTCTATATTACATATAGAAGAAAGTAAAAAGCGTGAGAATCTACTATAAAATACTATTAGAACATTACATAGCTTTGCGCGGGTGCAAGACCACCCAGACAGAGCCACGGGAGATGTACTACACCCCACAGCCCTGAGGCAGTGTGGCCGCCCACTCATAAAAGTACCGGACATTTCCTTTCGCTTATAAAGACGTAGACGATGCTAATCAGAGTCATAGAAAGGATCTGCTTTCACATGTCCATAGATTCTCTTTTTTTCTATAAAAATAATGAGATTCCTGTTATTTGCGAAAGTAATTCTTTAATTCATGAAAATAATCTTTATTTTATAACTTTTGCATTGAAAGATAGCATCTTTAAAAATTAAAACCTTTAGACGAGGATTACAGGTTTAACACATATTACACATAGATTAAATAGAATAATAGTATAGTTTTAAATGTCTATTTATATTTTTAATACTAAAAATGAAAATGCATTCAAATTATTGAAATAATTTCATGTCGGAGATGTAGATTTTATATCAATGGTTATTTTATTTTCAACACTTTCTGGAAAATGCAAATAATAATAATTAAAAAAAAAAAAAAAAAAAAAAAACTAGTTGGCATAGGTGGACTCTGCTCAGTTCCCCATCATATTTATGTTCTCATAAATTTCTAGTGCGAGACATATTATAATCATGTTAAAAGAAATGAATTTGACCAAAGCTTGATTCAGTAACAGAATGAAATCCCCGCCTAATAGGCTATCCACCGTTCACTTCGATATATTTATCTTATTCTAATCTATTAATTTATTTAATGAGGGTCAGTTCCATTGTTTAGTTTTCACGCTACTATTTCCAATGCAATAATCCTCAAAGTTCATATTTATATGAAAAATTTACAATTTCGCTATATTGATAAAATCGTAAATTACGAATAATTTACGAAATTTTCTTATTAGAATATTTGTATTCAAACATGTTCAAACAAATATCATAAATGTAATTTTGAAGTTGTCTAATGTATTTATGATCCTCAAAATGGAAGTTTATGTTCAATTTTTCCTTATTCTGACATGTTAAGTAAATCGTAAATTCCAAATACCTTACGAATTTTTTAAATTGTAAAAACCATAGTCTATGATATTCATGCCAGTATCCTAAATAATATTTAGAAAGCGGTTTGACATCTTTACGATGAAAATATCCCTCAAGATTGACGTTTATGTGAAATTTTGCTCTATTTTGCCATGTTAAGAAATTCGTAAATTTTCAATAACTTACGATTTTTTTTAAATTGGAAAAGCCATAGTCTATGATATTCATGCCAGTATCCTAAATAATATTTGGAAAGTAGTTTGACATCTTTACGATGAAATTGACGTTTATGTGAAATTTTGTCCTATACTGCCATGTTAAGAAATTCGTAAACTTCCAATAACTTGCGAAATTTTCAAAGAAGCATATTTATAGTTACTAATGTTCATTCCGGTTTCAAAACTGATATTTTAAAACTGGTCTGACATTTTTACAGTAAAAAGTTTCCATTTAATGCACATTTAAGTGAATTTTTGTCCTATTCTCCTCCCATGTTAAGAAAATCGTAAATTTCTAATAACTTACGAAGTTTTTTAATTCGAATGTGGCAAATGAATAGGGTTCTTACCAGTGTCGGAAGTAATATTTTAAAACTGATTTGACCTCTCTGCGACAATTTGTTCTTGAGATAGCGTGTACACAGACAAACAAACTAATGGACTAACACACTAACACACACCCTACAGACAGACACCATACAAATTTTGTCATTTTCGGATTCCTCACACCTGAAAACGTGTAAAAAAGTAAAAAAACCTAGGTCGAAAATTTTCACGATTACCTAAGTTCCCCATACCTATAGTATCATGTGGAACTAAAAAAATAAATAAATAAATAAATAAATGAAATAAAAAATAAGAAAAAAATAAATGAAAATAAAAAAAAATAATAATCCTCCTTGTTACAATAAGTTATTTATAATCTAATTTAAATTGTCTTAATGTTTCTTTTTTCTTTTTTTTTTTCTTCTAAAATGAATATATATATCCACGAATACATCCACAAAAATTCAAATATACGTGTACTAAATTAAAGATTATTTTTCTTTTTTTAAATGTACAGCTAGTTTTAAAATACCATTTATGATAATGGCAAACAGGATTTAATATTATACTTTTAAATTTTTATATTTTTATTTATAATTAAAGGTTTTCTTAAAACTTTTCTTAAATCACTCTTAGAATTTCCATAATTTTTTATAATACGAGGAATTTCGCATAATTTTCTGTTATTGAAATAGCATGGATTTGATTGCATGAAAACTGAAATGCAAAATTGACAACAGTATAATATCGTGGAAAACTGGGGCACAAAAAAATTTCTGTAGCAAGGAAAAGGGTAGCCTACTGGATAGGGCATTTAAGTCTTCAATAGTACCAGGTGACCAGCGGAATTTATATTTCTTCTTATGAAAGGACTGGCTTAGAGTCCTGCGTGGTTCGAGTAAACTTGACTCGCAGCCGACCCGACCTGCAAAATGACTTTTGACCTTCAACCCGAAATGAATCTGCAGCTTCTGACCCGCCATATTGTTAAAATTGTGTTAGATAATAAGCTAAATAAAAGTGATTTTACACAAACTACAATTATATTATTGAAGAAATCTTTCAGAAAATTCAATATTGCATAAAAATATTACAACAATGTATTAAAATTTATATTTAAAAAATCCACTGTTCCAAGTATTTTGACAGTAAAATAAGGAAGCAAATATAGGTTGAAAAAAAAAAAGTTTTCCATATTTTAAACGTTAAGTATTAATATTTAGGTAAATGTAGTTAAATTCGTGTTATCAGTCATGTCTTTAAATTACTAGGAAGGAAGGCAATGTCATCCAATCTCTTCATTTAAAAGTTTAGATTCATAAGTGAAGCATAAAACAATCTTCGAAGAAAACATTTTGGAATAAAAATTATTGCAAATTTTACCTGCACCTGACCAGCAAAGCAGGTAATAAGCGATTATACCCGACCCGATGCGTTTCTCTCTTGTGAGAAATGCGTTCTTTCTTGTGATTAAAAGGGTAGAAAGTATTGCTACCAAGAATATAAAAAAAATTCACAGAGGAATAAAATCCATATGAGTTTGAGTTGCTTTTCCCGCTGAAATTCATGAGAAAAAGAACTTTGCCTAGCTCAAATTTACAATCTAAAAAACGAGCGAAATTCAGCTCAAAACTGAAAAAGTTTTAACTAAACTCATGAACGCGGTCCTGCACAATACTGATTTAAAACAACGGAACCTCTAAATGATAGAATTTGTCTCCTATTAATAAGTTCTCATGCGCATAAACTAACGTATTGAAAATTTGAGAATATAAAAAACCATGCAAAAACAGTGGGAACACTATTCAGAAGTGTTTGCTAAACAAATTTTTACTACAATTAAATTAATAAATTATAATTAAGAATTGTCAGTTAATAAGTTTAATTAAGCATAAAATTAAAAATAATTTTCATGGTAATTGATAATTTTAGAAAAAAAAAAGGGAAATTATCTATGAAAGTGTTCAAAGAAGATAAGATCTATTTAAAAAAAAAAAAAAATGTACGTAAAAATGAACTTTTAGTGAACTTCGCTCGTTTTCAAAAATGAACTTGAACTGAACGCGTTCATTTCTTTCAGACATGAGTTTGAGCGCGAACTAACTCGTTTTTTACACGATGAACTTGAGTTTGAACTAGTTCGTTTTTTTCGTGAACTTGCACAACACTGGTTAAGATCCCTTAGGAAGACCCCCATGGAAGGCACTCATACACAGGCGTAGGACCCTAGTGCAATCAATCGGCCTCAATACTAAAACTATCAACAACTTTAAAAGGTTAAAAAAAAAAAAAGAAAGAAAAAGAAAAAAGTCAGCTTGTAAAAAAAAAAATTTAATTTATGAACGGATAACCTGAAAAATTAATAAAATATATTGAATGCAATAAATTTATTGTGCAAAATTCTCTTGCAAAATAATCAAAACATTTACTCCCCCCCCCCCGATATTATTTTACCTAACTTAGGTCTTAGACCTAGGTGGATTGCCTTCGTGTTGGTCTTTTTAAAGGGACCTGTATTTACTCGAGTTTTGAAGTAAACCACGGAAAACTCTGAACGGTTATTTTGACGACCGTGACCTGAAATCAAACCAATCCCTTCCCTTTGATTAGTTTCGAGACCAGACTAAAACTGCAGGTGGAGCATGTTTTATTTCGAAGAAAACTAAACTTATGAAATATATGCTTTGTATGTGATGTAAAAATGGTTTTAAAATTTTATCTAAATCAAACTTACATTATTACCGTTACAAATATTAAAACTGCTTTTTAACAACATAATTATAAAAAATATCTTTTACTAATAACATTTATCAATTGAGTTATGACAAATAATATAGTTTTTTTGACAGCATTAGATGATGATTTAAACTGTCAAAAAGTATCACATGTGAGATAATGAGACATTGTTATGATGCTTATAATATAAAACTTCACCTTTCCATTAACAAAATACTCATATTATTTGCTTGTTAAAAGTTATCTAATTTGACACATTCGAAAAAAACTCTTAATTAAATTATTACAAACTTTATATTTAGATTTATGCAAATCATTTTCTAAAATTAATTTTCATTGAATACTGGAGAATTACTATAGGTTATTTTTTTTTTTTTTTTTTTCCATGAATAGTGAGATACTTTTAAGTAAAGAAAATCGAATAACATTATTTCAAATGCAGATGTATTTCCATCAATACATGCAATAATTCCCATTCCACATCAAATAAAATTAATTTACATGTATGTTATATTTCCATTGTTTTAATTTAATTTATTGTTATTTATTTTACTTTGTCCTGTATTTACGAAGCTACACAGGTTTGCAAAAAATAAAATTAATAAATTCAAAATTTTATAACAAGTAAATAAGCATATTATTTAAAAATTCGAATAATTTAACTTTAAAAGAAAATCTTTCCAGATATTAGATATTATGTGCAACATTTTCCCAGCTGTTAAAAAAGTAATATCTAAGTAGTTTTATTTGTTTTTCTTCATATTCTTAAACTATATAAAATTTTAAAATTAAACAACATTCCTTTCTTTTCTATTATTATTATTTTTTTTTTCCTTGTTTAACACACGTCCAGTAAGTTGTTTTTTACTAATAAGTTGTTTGCTTTACTGTAAACACAGATACCAACATTTTAATTTATTCCGGAGTTGTACATCCCCGTCTTTATTTCATACCACTTTTATTTTAAGAGTAATTTTTTGTTTTTAATTGAAGAACATTATAATTAAAATTTTGCGAAAAAAAGACTGAGCTAAAAACGCTCCGGATTGATTTAAAATATTGTCAATAACGCTATAAAACCTGTAAAAGATTACAAATAATGCACTTTATGAAATAAAATTTGTAAAAGGTTATAAATAGTGCACTTTATAAAATTAACTATTATTTGCCGCCCAGACGGTGTAGTGGTTAGCGTCCCTGACTTCTACACGGTTGGGCCTCGCGGGGCGCATTCGAAAGTATTTCCCGGGAAGTCCGGTCGACCGGGAAGAAGAAAAGCTGTTCGAAAGTTCTTCCCAGGAAGCCCGGTCAGTTACAAATGGTGTTCGAAACCTTTCGACCGGTCGACCGAACTTGTCCCGAACTTCCCAAAGTATTTTGCTGGGGAGTGGGAAATTGGATCTAGTGACGTCACTTATTTACTTTTTGAACATTTGAATCCAATCGAAGGATTTTTTGAACATTGCTTGCTCTTCTCTCGAATTAAACTGTTTTAAACAATAATGTTTACTTTCATTTTCACGAAAAGCGACTTTGCAGATTTAGTGGATATGGCTTCCGCCATGTTTGTTTATATATTTGTTTCCCGGGAAGATGAGATGTGTTCGGAAGTAATTATATCCCGGTCATTTCCCGAACTTCCCTCGTGACGTCATTTCCCAACTCGGGAAGTGACCGGGAAATACTTTCGAATGTGCCCGGTGCGAATCCCGGAGAAGGCATAGATGTTTTGTTCCTGTTAGGGGTAGCGATGACTGCCCTTTGGGTTCTCCTTAACCATCCTTAACAAATGGTCATCAATTCGGCGACCCTCACCGCCCCCCTCCCCCGACCGATGCTTGTGGCAAAATGCCGCGCCTTTTGATTAACCAAAAAAAAAAAAAAACCTATTATTTTTTAAATTATGTAAAAATAATTTTTTTACACCAGAAAGTTTAGTAAAAGTGTTTAATTTATATTTTTCCTAAAACCAATGTTTCATTCTTGTTTATATCTTTAGTGTCGTAAACAAATGCGGTTGAGCGCTATATAGCACATCGCCGTAGAAACCCTGGATGTATTTTTCTTGAAATGTAATATATATATATATATGTATGTATATATATAGAAATATATATATATTTTTCGTATTTTGTACCTTTGAATAATGTATGATAAAAAAAAAAAAAAATAACGTATATGATAAAAAGAAATATGACACTTAATAAATTAATTAATTAATTAATAAACAAATAAAGAAAATGAAGAAATAAGCACTTATAATTTTACAGCATGAAATTCTAACATATGTTAATCTCATAAAGAATGGTTGATTGGTTGTATGGCTTAAGACTGATTGACTACTCTAGGGACCTAGGCCTACAGGAGAAATGCCCTCCGTGGGGGGAGGGGGTCTAAGTGAATCTAGTTCGTATTTACGCGAGTTTTAGAGAGAACTACGGAAAACTCCAAACGGCTAGATCGATAACGCGTTTTTTGATCGAACCCGGCACTTCCCATCTATCAACTTTGACCGCAGTTCCGCTTGGCCACCATAGAGGTATTTACTTCTAT
The DNA here is from genome assembly GCA_963930645.1 of Salticus scenicus. Lineage (NCBI taxonomy): Eukaryota > Metazoa > Arthropoda > Arachnida > Araneae > Salticidae > Salticus > Salticus scenicus. The sequence continues at coordinate 36,755,260 of OZ005649.1, forward strand.
TAATGTCTTGATTTCTCCATAAAAAAATAAAATAAAATAAAATAAAATAGATAAACAAATAAAATAATTTTATGTTTTTAAATTAATAAATAAGAGAACAATAAGCATTTTAATACTTTTTTTAACCTTATTCTTTTCCCCCTCGTATTCCGTATTTTTGAATAAATATAAGAAAAATATAAGGCACCTATTGAGGTTAAGCTTTATGCATTAAATGAATGTACTAGCCTTTATTTATATACTCCTGAAGGAAAAAAAAAAAAAAAAAAAAAAAAAAAAAACTAAATAATTAGAAGGCCTTTTTATTTATTAGTTATGTATTTTTTACACTAAAATTTCCAAAAATATGCTTTACTTTATCAATTGTATTTATATCTAAATGTTTGTTATATTAATCAAAATAATTTTTAATAAGATCAGGTAAAACAAAAATAAATAGATAAATAAATAAAATAATAATAAGTGTATATTAGTTAATGTTAACTTACATAATTTATTTTCAAAATTGTTCTAAAAAGAAGGGGGAAAAAACCGAACGCCGCACGTTAAAAGTGCGATTTCTTCCGAAAGATGTTGGCTGTGTAATTATTGAAGTTATCGCCAAATACGAAACTGTTTTAAGAAAAGTACTTATTTAGAAAAGAATTGACGAAAATCAATGAAAATTTTTATTTCTATTCATAGGAAAAACATTTAGGAACATGAAAATTTGCTTCAAAAATTTTTAATTACATTTAATTAATATGAATTATAAGCATTTTTGAAACTCACAATTTCTCCCTGCCTTATGTCTATGGTAGCGATGCGCGAAATCGCCTCGGGCGGTCAAAGGGAGCTTTCCACCAATCAAAAAGTATGAACACCTTGTCGTATCTCTCAGTGAAGGGTCGCTACATCGCCGCTGCTAATAATTAGTATCAGTCATGTTCTGCGCAGTTTTCATTTCATAGCCGTTGCGTGATTTTTGAATTTAGGCAGGGATTTTCTCGTTGTTTCTATATGTTTATAAAGGTGCTACCTTAGCACATTTTGGTACCGTAAAAATTGTATATACCTTATATTCTTTAAAAACATGAAGAAAAGGGAGGGGAGGTTATATTCGATGGAGGGGGTACTTTCGGGATTTTACGGTACTTACTTAAAAGGAAATATTAAAGGTAATTTCTTACATTAAAGGTAAAAAAACTGTGTAATGATTCCATTGATAACATGCATCCGACACTTTAGGAAAAATTAGTTAAATTAGAAATAATATATAACTATTAAAACTTAATTCAATGCCAAACTTAACTTGCAGTGCCGACGTACCGTAAGTGCGCCCGAAGATTGGATGTAGCTTTGTTGGATGTTGGATGGAGAGAAAAAAAATGGGGGGGGGGGTTACTTTCAGGTTAACGGAGACATTTCACTTTCAGCGAGAAAAGGGAGGGGGGGGTGCGATGCGGAGTTTACTTTCGGGATTTTACGGTAGTTTTTTTTTTTTTTTTTTTTTTTTTTTTACTTTCTTTATCATTGAAATCCGTTATAGTTCACTGAGTAGACAAAAAAAAAAAAAAAAAAAAAAAATTCTGGCAGCCAAAAGGTGCTAAGTTGGCAACTATGTCTGTTAAGTAAGATAATATTTATGTAAAAACATGTTTTAGGAATATTTACGACAGATACATATGTTGTTCTGATTTAATTTACTCTTAAAAGTATTAAACAAAACAGATGATTTTTTTAAAACCTACATTTTTTAAGGTAATGTAAGATAGATATAAAAAAAATTAATACTATACAAATATTATATCTAATACTATACAAAGTATAAGGAAGTATAGTAATCACGATTTGCGAAATGGATTTTGTATTTCACATCACATTGCTCGAAAACGAATGATAGCTGAATGTTGCCCATTTATACGTGGGACTGTCATGATGTCTAGTTGTACACAGCTTTTTCCGATTCAACTCTCAAAATTTTAAGACAGATTAATCTGGAATGTCAGAAAGTGTTAAAATGTCAAAAAGATTCAGCTGCTAAAGCAGATGAATTACAAGCAGTTAAAGAAAACATAAATCGTCTTCAAAAAATCAAAATACAAAATGAAAATTATTTGAAATCAGCTGGAAAAAGACTTGAAGCTTTAAAAATATCGAATGCGGAACTAAAGAGGCAAATAAGTAAGTTTGAAAAAGAAAAAGTTGTTAAAAGTTGCATTGAACAAGAAGAATATATGTGTCAGAAAATTACGTTGTACGAAGAAAAGTGGTGCAAAAGGTATGAAAGAATCGATTTAAAAGAACCCAAAATGCGTGAAAAAGTGAGAAGAGTGACTGAAATTCGAAAGTTAGACGAAAAATTACGAATTTTAAGTGAAGTAGAAAAGAATTATTAAAACCCGAATAAACTACTACGTCAGAAACGCCAAAGAAAAACATTGGAAATGCATACAGCTGTTTCGGCAGCCTTAAGCGTGCCGTCATCAGTGCAAAAAGGATTCTGATTCTGCGGAAGTGCTCGTATTTATAGGAGAAAGGCCGAATTTAGTTCAACCAATAGGATTGCGGGAAAGGTGGGGAGAGTGGCCAATAGGAATTTATTAAAGTTAGCTGTGTAAACAGTAGAAAAATTAAGAAAATGTGGACTGAATATAAAATTTCCAACAGACAGACAAATAGGGAATAGCAAAATCACAATTTACAAGGTTTTTAAAATTTTTATAAATATGAAAAGCTTAAAAAAAATCGAGTTCATGAATGGATTTAGGTCTGCAAATTATTTTAGCTGAATTAAATTTAAAATTATGATTTTCCTCCCAGCAATGTTTAGAAATAGCCGATTTATTGGTTTCTTGTTTGCGGACGTAATTCATATGTTCTTTAAGACGAAATTTAAGACTGCGTTTAGTTTGGCCAATATATGATAAACCCCACTGACAGGAAATACTATAAATACCCCAAGAATTATGCATATCAATTGGATCTTTTAACTGAGAAAAGGTGAGTTTATTGAAAGGCGAAAATATTATTTTAAAATCATATTGTTTGAGAATTTTAGCTATGGTTTGACTGGATTTAGGAAAATAGGGTAAGACAATGCTGATATTAGAAGAGACTGACTTAGCAGACGAAATACGAGGGAGTTGTAATTTTTGGATAGCTTTGTCTATAATGGAAGGGTCATAACCTCTGTCAATTGCAATGGCTTTCAGGTATTTAATTTCAGATTTTAATAAAATAGGATTTGAACAAATATTAAGGGCACGGTTTACAAAAGTACACGCTTATCGACATATCTCATCACAATATTGACCATGTCTTAGAAACTTTAAATTCAATTGACAGTAATATCCAGTTTACATATGAAATAGAAAATAATGGTTCCCTTTCATTTCTTGATACCCTCGTCTCTCGCACTGTAAATGGATTTTCAACCACCGTCTATCGAAAACATTTTGCTGTTTCCCTTCCTCCCCATGCGCGTTCATGTCACCCACCTAACCAAAAAATGGCTGCGTTCTATACTTTTGTAAACCGTGCCCTTAATATTTGTTCAAATCCTATTTTATTAAAATCTGAAATTAAATACCTGAAAGCCATTGCAATTGACAGAGGTTATGACCCTTCCATTATAGACAAAGCTATCCAAAAATTACAACTCCCTCGTATTTCGTCTACTAAGTCAGTCTCTTCAATTATCAGCATTGTCTTACCCTATTTTCCTAAATCCAGTCAAACCATAGCTAAAATTCTCAAACAATATGATTTTAAAATAATATTTTCGCCTTTCAATAAACTCACCTTTTCTCAGTTAAAAGATCCAATTGATATGCATAATTCTTGGGGTATTTATAGTATTTCCTGTCAGTGTGGTTTATCGTATATTGGCCAAACTAAACGCAGTCTTAAATTTCGTCTTAAAGAACATATGAATTACGTCCGCAAACAATAAACCAATAAATCGGCTATTTCTAAACATTGCTGGGAGGAAAATCATAATTTTAAATTTAATTCAGCTAAAATAATTTGCAGACCTAAATCCATTCATGAACTCGATTTCTTTGAAGCTTTTCATATTTATAAAAATTTTAAAAACCTTGTAAATTGTGATTTTGCTATTCCCTGTTTGTCTGACTGTTGGAAATTTTATATTCAGTCCACATTTTCTTAATTTTTCTACTGTTTACACAGCTAACTTTAAAAAATTCCTATTGGCCACTCTCCCCACCTTTCCCGCAATCCTATTGGTTGAACTAAATTCGGCCTTTCTCCGATAAATACGAGCACTTCCGCAGATTCAGAATCCATTTTGCACTGATGACGGCACGCTTAAGGCTGCCGAAACAGCTGTATGCATTTCCAATGTTTTTCTTTGGCGTTTCTGACGTAGTAGTTTATTCGGGTTTTAATATTCCAACGCCAAGTCTCCTGTTATTATTATAGAAAAGAATTACTTCGAGTGAAATCTAAAAGAAACATATTAGTTGAAGAAAGCAAACTTTACCCATTTCAAAGCTTTGTTATTAACATTGCTAAAATTTATCTGGAGACAAAGAAAATAAATGTTGAATATGAAAAGGTTTCTTTGGAAATTACAGATATAGAAAACAGAATTAAATCATAGCATCAAATATGGAATGACAAGACGCTAAATTCTAAAAGCCCTCTAACTGTCCCTCAAAAGACTGTAACTGAACAAATTGTAAGTGAAGAAATAATTTATTCGGATCAAAATGATTTTGAAATTATTGAGAATGAAAATACGGAACCCGAATTAGTAAAAGATGAAGGTTTTTAACTTCATTACTCAAAAAGATACCTCAATAACATGTAACGAAAGTTTTTCGAATGACATGATAAATGCAAGTAAAAATGCCGATTATATATCTTCATATATTGCAAATGAAAAAATTAAGTCAAATTCTTCAGAAATGAAACAAGATAATTGTATAACTAAAAATGCAAAAGTGTTATCTAATGAACCAAAAGCGAAGAAGTGGATGGAAAGACTGAAAATATTTGTTCCAAAATTTAGAACAATATCTGGAGAAAAATTTATTGAAAATGATTAAAATTCAACGAATTCAGCTGTTTTAGAAAATTCAAAAATCGAAAGAAGTAAAGAAAATCTATCTCCTAAAAATTTAAATGACACACAACATCATGCAAGAGTAACAAACACTGAAAATTTAGCAGAAATTGTTTCGAATAAAGCGGGCAGTTTGAAGGCATCAATTGAACGTACAATACTTTCCTCACTAAAAAAGGTAACGTTTGATCAAATGACTATAAAAGCACGTGAAAATTTGTCGAACCAACAGATGATTTTTCAAAATACATCTATAAATACTTTAAAAAGACAGACGATAAAATAGGACAAAGTGGGCTCGTTACGGCCTACTGCTGGCATCCTGAACTTGCCATCAGTTGCCGGTTGCCCCCTATAACTCCAGAAGCGGGCTGTTTATGGCTGCCAGCAGTGATGGAAGCCTAAAGAAAAATGGTCGGTGGCCCAGAAGTGGAATAAACACAGCTGGCCTTATGCAGGCTATCACCACACGGCCAACATCATGTTTTTCATGTTGTGACCACAAATTATTAGCCATAACCAATTTGTATGCATAGAGGGTGCTGTGATTCTTTTTCTGTTGATTTGAAATTCCCTCACTGTCCGCCATTTCATATGAAGTTCTTGTTCGTTATTGTAGTCTGCGGGTGTGGCTTCGAGATTGAAAATCTCGTAAAAAGAATATATGAGTAAGTAATTCAATTATTAATTTGTTTTTGTATTATTTTTTAAATACTATTTTTTAAAAATGTTTGACTCTAAAGCCATTGTTATAACAAAAGGATTCCTAGAAATATATAACAAATATCCAGTTGATCCGTTTTAGTAAATTATGATAGTCGCTAACTTTCTAGTATATTATTATTGTTATTATTATTTTAATTGATTTAGTAAAATAAAAATTATGGATCTTAATTTATATATTATGTGGACGTGAGAAAATTATTAAAAAAATTATAGCTATTTATAGTTTATGTTTTATTTATTTTTTCTTCCTCCAGTGTAGTTAAAAAGAAAGCATTATATTCGTAAAAATTTTTGACATCCGGTGTTCGATAGATTTTACACGTTTTGGGTTGTTCTGATGAACATAATTTGAAAAATTGTCAGTCCGTCTCTTTGTGTGGGCTCAAAAATTTATGAAAAGTATAGTTGTCTAAAAAGATGACTTATTCGGCTTTTTATTTTTTTATGTACAAACATCGCTTCCTTCACCCCTGAGGGAGAAGTATACCCAGATGAGTAAATTTCCAATATGGGTATTCTTGAAGAGAATTAGTCAATATTTTTAAACAAACGATATCTAATATATCTGTGATATTTTAAAGCAAATTTATTGATTTTTTAATTTTTGACAAAAACTAGTATGTTGTGGCACCACAAAATTTTCTTCTATATTTTTTATTATGCAAATTCGCGTAGTGCAAATAATTCGTTAAAACCGTTTTCCTGAATGCATGCAAACGATTTTCATTTTAGGACAGTGTTTCTCAATATAAGTATAAAAAAATCAATTGTGTGCCAACTTCTGAAAAAATGCTTTCTTCATCTTTTTTTTTTTTAAATAATGTATAATTTTGTTTTAATTTACCACAAATTTAATTCAGTCATTTACTTGAAAGTTATTGATAAGTTTCTTTTGAAAAATACCAGCATTGAAAATGTACCCCCTCCTGGTTAGTTGTTAGTTATTTAAATATTTATTTTTTAATTCATAATAAAAATTAAAAAAAATAATTATCATTTATTTGAAATCATTTATATGAAATTTCTTCCTATACTGTGCCATATTGAAAATTACGAAAAAGTTGAAATATAGAGCCATGTGTTGAGAACAGATTTTATTACGTAGCTTGCAATTTAAGTCATTAAAGCTGCTTTAAAACTGTGCCAAAATTAAAGACCACACACACATGGTATGGACCGGTTTCTGGAACCCATAACCCTAAATATGATGTATATGTTGAAAAGTTCACCATAAAAGCTTGATATCTGAAGTAGACTCATATACAGTAAAAACGTGATAAAAACCTGGTCCTAATGATGTGTGTGAGTGGCACGTGAAAGACACAAATTTAGAATAAATTTCAATTTTATTTAGTGGCTTATCTATATATATAAAAGAGTAAACTCGCTGATTCATCACTCACTCACTCAACACGGCTGTGGCGATCCTATGGGAGATAGAGTCCCATTTTTTGGTGAGCAGGTTGGTTTTAGGACCCTGACGCTCACTAAGACGGGATTTTGCGAAATACTCCCCCCGTTCCCCCCTGGGGGGCAGAAGGCAAAAAACACCTTTATAAGCATAACTCGGCTCCAAATTACTTCACAGTGAAGAAATTGCAGATGGGGAGACTAGACTTGAATACAAAAAAATCATTTTCTGCGATTTTGGAATTTTGGATTTTTAGGGGGAAGGGGGCAAAAATGAGATTTTCTCAGGCGCATAAGGCAAAAACACATTTATAAGTATAACTCGGCTCCAAATTACTTCACAGTGAAGAATTGCAGATGGGGAGACTAGACTTGAATACAAAAAAAATCATTTTCTGCGATTTTGGAATTTTGGATTTTTAAGGAGGAAAGGGGGTGAAAATGATTTTCGGAAGTGTAGAAGGCAAAAACACCTTTATAAGCATAACTCGGCTCCAAATTACTTCACGGTGAAGAAATTGCAGATGGGGAGACTAGACTTGAATACAAAAAAAAAAAAATATTTTCTGCGATTTTGGAATTTTGTATTTTTAAGGAGCGAAAGGGGGGAAAATGATTTTTGGAGGCGCAGGAGGCAAAAACACCTTTATAAGCATAACTCGGCTATAAATTACTTCACGATGAAAAAATTGCAGATGGGGAGACTAGACTTAAGTACAAAAAAATCATTTTCTGTTATTTTGAAATTTTGGATTTTTAAGGGGGGGAGAGGGGGTAAAAAGGATTTTCGGGGGGAAATCTAGCAATATATGAATTTTCGAGTAAAATTCTAGCAGTAATAGCTCAAAGATATCAAAAAAAAAAAAAAAAAAAGGCCAAACGTCTTTTTGAAGGTATTTGCAAAAACTCATTTTTCCGACTTTCGATTTTGGGGGGGGGGGGGCAGTTACGAAGGGGCAAATTCGACCCCTCCCCTCTTTTAGCGCTAAATTCGTCCGTGGAAATCTATAGGAGCTGAGGTCACGAATTTTAGTGTGTGGCTTATTTACGTGTGTCCAAAACCCATTGTAACGGGATTTTGTGAAAGCCCCCCCCCTTTACCCCTTTGGGAGCGTGGTGGGGAATAAAAGAGTAAAATCACTGATTCTCTGACTCAACAGCCGTGGCGATTCTATGGGAGATAGACTCGCAAATTTTGGTGAGTACTTTGGTTTTAAGACCTTGACGCCCATTAAAGCGGGATTTTGCGAAATATCCCCACCTCCCCCCCGGGGGGGCAAAAGGCAAAAACCCCCTTATAAGCATAATTCGTCTCCAAATTGCTTCACGGTGAAGAAATTGCAGAGAAAGAGACTAGACTTGAGTGCAAAAAAAGCATTTTCTGCGATTTGAGTTTTGGATTTTCAAGGGGGGGGGGTTAGGGGTAAAAACGATTTTCGGAGGCAAATTAGCAAAATACGGATTTTCGAGTAAAACTCTACCAATAATAGCCCAAATGTATAGAAAATCGCCAAGAGTCTTCTTGAGGATATTTCCAAAAACTTATTTTTGATTTTTTCCGATTTTCGATATTGGGGGGGGGGGGGGGGGGAGTTACGAGGGGGCAAATTCGATCCCCTCTTTTAGAGCTAAATTCGTCCGTGGAAGTGTGTCCGACACCCATTGTAACGGGATTTTGCGAAAGCCCCCTTTCCTCCCTTTGTGGTAGGGGGGGGGGAATAAATACGTTTCGAAGCATAACTTTGCTTCAAATTATCTCAGTAAGATTAAATTTTATGTGTGGGTTGTTTATGCGTTCCCAACACGCACTATAAAGGGATTTTACAAAATTTCTCCCCCCCTTTTAGGGCAGGGGGGGGGATAAACACGTTTCCAAGCTTAACTTTGCTTCAAATTATCTCAGTAAGATTAATTTTTACATGTGAGTTGTTTATGCATTCACAACATGCATTATTGTTGTTGTTGTTGCTTATCCTCCTTGTCTGACGGAGTCAGACAAGATCCACGAGTTCGTTGACAGTTAGAAAGTCAAAGACCAGAAGAGGATTGATAAAAAGATCCTCCTTAGAGAGTCCCATGCATTCCAATTCCAAAAGGTGCTCAGGAGAGCCTGATGAATTTGGCACTTGGTGCAGGTGGCGAAGGTTTTCCTGCCCTCGATGAAAGTGAGGCACTTGATGTGACAGCTAGCGAGTTTTGACAGGATCTTACGAAAGTTCCCCCTTTCCTACTTCAAAGGCGGGGCGGGGGGCAAAAACACGTTTTAAAGAGTAACTCTGCTCCAAATTATTTCAGGAAAGCGATTTTTTGATAGTTTGATTGGTTATGCGTACTCAACACAAACTACAATGGAATTATTTGAAATTCCGTGCTATCACCCCCTTGAGGGTTGGGGGTGATTTAAAACATGTTTCCATGCGTAACTCTGTTCCAAACTATCTTAGAATAGCAATTTTTGATGCATGGACTGCTTATGCGTATTCAACACACACTACAAATTGATTTTGTGAAACTCCACCCTACCTCTCCTTAGCGGGCGGGGGGGGGATAACATGTATTCATGTGTAACTCTGCAGTAAATTATCTTGTGAAGGAGATTTTCGATGTGTGGATCAGTTATATGTATCTAACTCATAATATAAAGATATTTTGCAAAATCTCCCCCTCCTTTCCTTTAAGAGCAGGCCGGAGGGAGGGGCTAAAAAACACATTTTAAAACATAACTTTGCTTCAAATAATCTTAGAATCCCGATTTTTTAATATGTGGGCTAGGTATGTGTATGCAACATGCACTATAAAAGGATTTTGTGAAGTGTGGCGAGTGGGAAAATCGCTATCGAAGGTATCGAGAACTTCAACTTAGATTTTGACTGATTTCAATGATTTTCTTTTTATTATTATTATTAATGATATGGTATTTTGAAACTTCATTTCAATATAGTGACCAGCGAAGCGGGCAAAGCCTGCTAGTAAATATATATAAACAAAAACAAATTATAAGTATTCATTAATAAATTTATATACATAAATGCAAATTGTATCATTATGAAAATTTATACAAAAAATACAAAAGTTTATCTGTTCAAAAATAATTCATATCGTTCATATTGCTGTCGAAAAATATTTAAATTGAAGTAAACATCAGCAGTTAAAAATAAAAAATCATCCACATTATTATAGATGGTGTTTAAATTCTTAAATATACAGCAGCTATTCAAAAGTTACTCACAATAAATCAGGATGAGGGGGAATTTTTAAACAAATTTATGATGAAGGGAACATACCAGACATTACAAGTATATCCATGACCGCATTGTAGAATCAATAAAATATCACAGACGATGCTGAAAATAAACCACGATGAGTCGGCACTTTTAAACAAATTCATGATGAGGAAGCATACCAGACGTTACAAGCATATATATGCAGTGGCGGCTCGTGCAAATTTTCACAGGTGGGTCCCGATCCATCGCATGATGCTTAATTTAACTTTAATACTATTCATTATCCAAACATGAAAACAAACATTATTAAAATGGGATGTAAAATGAAATTTCGGAATTTTTTTTTTTTATGATGGCGAATTTCAACACTATGGAAAACATTGCATAAAATTATCTCAAAAATAGTTTTATAAATACAATTGAAAAATTCTGCAATGTTCTGATCAATGGAATATCAAAATTTAAATATCTGGAAGCTAGTAGACGGAAATTTCCAAGTTCGATACCAGATCGTTTTCGTCGACATATACATTTGGAGTTTACTATGGTTTTCTCCAAAACTCAAATAAAAAGGGATATGTAACACTTAGAAACACTTTCTACAGAGAGTACACCACTCAGGTCTAGGACCCTCTTTTAGTCAACTGGCTTTAACCCTAACACTACACACCATTAAAATTTAAATTCAAATGTCTCAGAGTGTAATATTATTTAGCTTACGCTAATTATATCCCTAAATCTTTTAATTATAGAATTCCAAGTGTTATATTCATGTTTCTTATCTATTTGAATTTAGAAAGTCATGATTAATGTAATGTGGATACATATTAAAAAAAAAAAAAAAAAAAACATGTTTTCACTTAATTTTAGATAATTTAAATTAACTTTCAATAAATAAAGAAATAAAACGGGCTACCATCTTAAAAGAAAAAAAAAAAAAGAAAGAAAAAAAATAAAAAATAAAGAAAAAAGAAACATATTGCGGATATTTCTGTTAAATCGCATTTAAAAGAAAAATCCTTTAATAATAATAATAAATCACAATTTTATGCAGCTATTTAATCCATTTATCCATGTAAATCCATTAATTATTTATCTAAAAATTTTACAATTTATTTACATAAAATTTTTAATACACTATTCTGAAAGAAAAAAAAAAAAAAAAAAATCGCATATTATTTTTATTTTTCCCTCCTCATTTAAATTCAAAACACTTTAGTCAAAGAGGTCTTAAATTCTTATACAAGCTTTTATCTCAAAGGCTAGTCTAGACCATAGAATAATAATAAAGGAAGAAGGAGCATAAGTGTTTCTAATAAGCTGTTGTGTTGCCACAACAAACAGCGATATTATTCTTCTTCTATGGCCCTTCTTTAAGGTTTTGAGTAGCAAAAGTAGCTTTCGCTGGCATTTCACTAGAAGGGGTTTGTAAGCATTAAGAGTATTGTCATGCTCCTTCTTCCTAATTATTATTCTAAGGTCTAGACAATATTTTTGACTATTACCAGATTTCTTTTTTTGAACACTAAAATTTTAAACTGTCATATATAACTCTAAAAAATTCACCGAAAAATCAATGAGGGGAAAAAAAAAAAAAAAAGAAAGAAAGAAAAACGTAATGCAGAAGTCGCCAAATATTATCCATGGTTAACAGACAGTTTTTTCACCTATAGTTTTGTACCAAAGGGCCAGGACTCTGCTGGCCCAACGACGAGAAAATTACAGCGTGCTTAAACTGATAAAGCAATTAGTCGCCAAATATGTCAACCCGATCTTCTAGTAGAATAAACTGTACAAATAAACACGCCAATTTCGGGCCGGCTGAAAACGGCCCTATTCTCTTAGATAAGGAAGGGGAGTCATTAGTGATCTGTGACAGCTGAAAAAATAAATTGACAAATAAATGATAATGAAAGAAGAGTAAGAAAAAATTAGATAGACGTAGTTATTTTGTATATATGTTTTTGAATAGTTATAAAAAAACAAAATTATTATTACTATTTTAATCGAGAAAAAATTTAGGTGGGGCCGTGCCCGCTGGCCCTTAATGTAGAACCGCCACTGTATAGGGCAGTTCCTTGTTTGTAAACAAACATCTCAACTTTTATGAGTGGTTGGCAAAAAGGCTTGGGAAAAGCATAGCGATGGCGATTACTTGATTACTACCAACGGAAAATCAATGGTGGGCGGGGCGCGGGAAAGTCGAGCGCGCTTTTTTGCCAACCACATGACGTCACGAGGAAATGCTCTATATATGACCACATTGTAGAATCAATAAATATCCAGCAAAAAATATTAACTTATTGAATTATTTTAAACTTATTTAAATATATCATTGAGCAAAAAAAAAAAAAAAAAAAAAAGAACTCTAACTTCTTGAAATATTTTAAACTCTTTTAAATATATCATTGCTGTAGCACTTATTTAAATATAATAGATCATTCAAAATAAATATTAAAGCGAACTGTTTTTCTAACAGTTTAAATTAAAAGAACTTAAAGAAAATCAAGACGACCTGCGTCTGCAAAAAAATTCAAAGCTACTAGCTTGTCAGCCTGTCAGCCACCAGCTCCAAATACTAACATTCATCCCTATTTATTCTATTTCTATTAGGTCCGCGGTAGCCCAGTCGGTAGAGCGCCGGCCTCGTAATTGGCAGATTGTGGGTTCGGTACTCGAGCCGGCCAAAGACCGTCGTGTACACTAATGGTGGCTGGTGCACGTAAAATCTGTCGTGGCCGCAATGTTCTCCATGTTCCCATCAAAAATTATACCTCTGGGGGTCACCGAAGCGGGAGAGCCACCCCTTCCGTGGAGGATCAAAATTGTGATCACATGTCTCCGGACCACCTCTAGGGGTGTGTCCCAGACCGTCGCCAATTGCCCATCTGAGCAGCACTAGTGCGAGGTGCGACGTAAAACCCAACCATACATCCATCTATTTCATATTATGGAAAATTTGCATATTTTCTACTGAACAGCGGCGAACTGGCATGCAGTTCATGTTTTTTTTAAATGGCAATAAATTAAACAAGTGCAGTTGTTAGTTGGCTCACTGTCAGATATTTATGAAATTTTTAATTTCAACATGGTTGGGTGTTGCATAACAAAAACTGCATTGTGTAAATGGGGAGGGCCTGACACAGGGGAAAATTTACTTTCAACCACCTCCTTGCGATTTTTCTGGAATTCGCCAGGATGGCACCATTCCGAATAGTAACCCTCCACTGGCAGCATACAAAAAGGAGCTTTTCAGCGATATAACCAAACAAGAAAACACATCGAAGAAAAGCAATGTGATCAGAAGCAATACATATATAAAAGAAATTTATCATTAAAAAAAAAAAAAAAAATACTGAATAAGTATGGAATTATAATTGTCACAAATAAAAAAAAATAAAACTCAAAATCACATATGTACATGCTCAAAATTACCAATCGCAGGAATAAGTAATAGACATGTCTGTATGCTTTGTGTACGAGAAAAAATATTACGAATACCTCTATCTCAAACAAAATTTTGTGCTCCAGTAATAGGTACTTGTGTACACTTTGAGTATATGAAATTGTACTCGAATTGTTCATGCAATCAGTAACTAACATTTATTTTGATGAGGATTATGGAAACACTTCATGTTAAAAGTAAATCACATTAACAATGTTCATGTTAATGAGGTTTGACTGTATTTACATACATACATATATAGTAAAGTATTTTTTTAAACGCAGCAACAACCAGAGTAACAGATTTAATGCCACTCAATACTACATCGATCAAAAATAATTGTTTTTTACCAAATAAAATTATCCTTTGATGACTTCAGTTCAATTATAAGAACAATTAAATTTACTAGCTATAATAAATTTAATTTAATTAATTCTTTATATTATATTTTAATAACTTAATTATATTTTCTTTAATATGGCTAATTTAAAGTATTAATGTTATTAAGCAACTTCTACGTAATAAAAGTGCAATATGTAAATTAAGATAACGATACATTCATAATCAACTAATGATCATTAAAAAAAAGTATTAGAAAAAAATTCCTGTTTACAATTTATTGTTTCTATTGAGAATGACAAAGTTTAAATACATTTTATTCTTGCAGTCACTTTAAATACATTTTCTTCTTGCATTTAAATGAAAGAAAATTTGCATGTTTCATGCTTTAAAATACGCTCAATGGCATTGCTAAAATGCAATAAAGACTGAACACACTCACAAAAAATTACATCTTATATTAAAAATATAAATACTTGAATATATTAAATACAAAGAAAAAGTGTATCTAAAAAGGTTTGTACTTAAAAGTACAAATTTTAAATCTAAGAAGTTAGTTTATTTTTAAGTTTGGTTGCATCTGTTCTATAATTTGTACATCTAAGAACCCCCAAGCCCATTACATAAATAATATTTTCCCTTTTTCAGAAGGAGAGCATTATTATTATTAAAATAATAAACGCATGCAATTTGTAAACAATTTGACATGACAACAAACAGCACGCAGGTGCGATCCGAAACCGATTACAGTTAACGTTCGCTATGAATCTCAGAAAATAGTTTTCTATTTTTTCATTGGTTAAAAAATGCGAAGAAGAAGCTAAAAGTAACCCCTCCTTCGCTGTTATGTCATTTCGAAGGGAGGGACTTACTGTCGATTTCATCTCGACTTCACTTATCGGACGAGAGGAATAAAGTACCAATTCCTGCACACTTCGTTATTGAAGTATCGTTTCCCATTGAGCTCCATTAGTTACTATGGAGCTCAGTGTCGTTTCCAGACAGTAACGAAAGACGTCACTCTCGATCCCGAGATGATCTCGATGGGAATGATAAAGTAAGCCCCTAATACGCCGTTGAATGATTGCGTGTTACAATAACGTTACCTGTAACTGCTGAGGTCGTTGCAAAAATAACGGCATATCATCGTAAGCGTGAATGATTCATTCATTCACGGTACTCCGTGATTCACGGAACGCACCGAAATCAAAACAAAAAACAACAGCGTTTAATGTTAGAAAAGGTAAGTTTTTTTTTAAAGTAAATAAGAGATATAAAAGATTTTACTTATTTAACTAATAAAAATAAACCTTTTAATAAACAACTAATAAACTTTTTAGCAATTAGGTAGATTAGTATTTTAATAAACTTTATGTTATTAATAAAAAATATCGGTTAAACTTTTTTCTTTCTTTTTTTTTCCTCCCATCATTTTTTGGCGAAAAGCCGTTGGTGAAACAGCATGAAAACAGTTGCATATGTTACTATTTTCATGCTACATTCATGTCTACTTTTTCCTACACAATGTAGAGGTTTGAAATACTGTTTAGAATGCTTTTTCTCCCCTAACCTTCAATAACAGTGTATGAAATGGTTAACTTTTTATTTTGGTGTACCACTGTACGGAACAAAGCAATGCTTTGAATGATGGGTGAATAGGGAGTCATCATCATGCAGTGTATTTATTCCACCATCTTACGAAATCCATCGACCATCTCCTTCATCAAAATATATATATATAAATTTGAATTAAGTGAATGGCATCTGAAATCTGTTATTTGCCTAGTTCAACTGTTCACTGTTGCACTCATTTAGAGTTAAGTACATTTTAAGCCTTGTCTTTTAAAGTCATTTCATTAGATTTATCATTGTGAATGGTTCAGCTGTACCAACTTAATATTTAATCTTTTCTTTCTTCATGCAGTTTATGTTAATTGTTAGTTCTTTGCCTTTTTACTTACTTTTCTTCTCATAATTTGTTACTTTTCAATTATTCCTTCAGACTTTTTTAATTACAGGTTCATATTCGATTAAAAAAAAAAAAAATAATAAAAAAAAATTCTTATTATGCTTTTTAAAAGAAATTTTGTGCATGCTCTTGTAATATTGTCATTGAATTTCATTTGACTAATAAGGATAATCTTTTTGAATATTATTATTAGTTGTAACAATATTAAAGTAATTACTTAAATAAACCTAAGATATATGAGGAGTACTGTATTTCTTTTATAAATATTTTTATTATTTCCTGCAGATGGAACACTCATTGCAAGATCAACATCGTATGTTTATTCAAGCTTTTATGTGGAAAAAGATATGTAGTACAGATGAAGTATTGGCATTGTATAAAAAATGCCATGAAAGAAATAATGGTAAGTAATAAATAGTTGCAATATATATATATTATTGTAACTTGATTTAAATAAGCTTCTTGTTATATAATTTGATAATTTATTAACTTTATATATAAATTGTGGAAATATACAGTGTCCCCATGGCAGGATCGTGGCAACATTGTTGCAGAACGTCATTTAGCCCTTACAAAAAGATTTTTCTTTTAGGAAATCAAAAATTTTGAAGAAAAATTCAGTACAGTAGCTTGCATTACTATTCTGCAAAATAAGTTTCATTTTTGCAGAAGACGTTTGTTTCTGCAGAAAGGTACCAATGGGTTATATTTCTCGCTGGCTAAAGTTAATGTTTTATAGAGATGCAACAACAGGAGAAAACAAACGCCAAACTGTGTGCGCGTACGGAATAGCAGCAGTATTCCAGCGCTCTACCGTGCTCATTTTTGCATGTTGTCTGATACAATTTTTCTTCTGTTTCTGTTTCAAACTGTGTGCACAGTCTTTGAAGGAAGCTGCCTTTCCTTTTAAAATAATTTTCTAATATTCATTCCTATAATCCCCACCCCCCTTTTTAAAATTTTTCACACAGCTGGATGGACAGAGATCACAGTCAGATTCTTATGGACTTTCGATTTTGCCTTTTTTACATCTGCTGCCAGAAACATATTCCTGGATTTTTTTTTTTGCCCCCTTTATCTATAAAATTGCCTCAATATCTCTTGAAAATAGAAAAAAATAACAAAAAATACTTTTATAATCTAACTGAAGAACCACACAAATCATTGTACAATATGCATAAATAAATAGGAAATAAAAATTTAAGTGAAAAAAAAAAAAAAACATTTTTTAACATTTGAAACTTTTTATTGTGAAGCCCTGAAAAGTATATATATATATATTATAATTTTACAATTTTAACGAAGTTAATTGACATATAATAAGGTATTTATAGTTTATATATTTATATTTTAAGGTATTTATATTTATTGTATATATATATATATTTTTTTCTGGCAAAGATATGCTATAAAGATATGAAAGCTTTGACACTAAGGAAATTTTAGAGAAAAATATAAATATTTCACTTTTGCAAAAGAGGAAAATTTTTCAATATTCAAAATATTTTAAATAGCATTCAAGACCAATATTCTTAGTCATTAGTTTTTGTATATTTATTCATTAAGCCATAAATTTCAAAGGTCTCAAGAGCTTTTAAAAATATATTGAATATTTACAAATTTTCATCTCTTGCAAAAGTGAAATATTTATATTTTTCTCTAAAATTTTCTTAGTGTTGAAGCTTTCATATCTTTGTAATATATCTTTGCCAGAAAAAAAAAAAAAAAAAAAAAAAAAAAAAAAATATATATATATATATATATATATATACATATATGCTTTTTAGGGCTTCACAATAAAAAGCTTTTAATGTTAAAAAATGTTTCTTTACTTAAATTGTTATTTAATGCTTTTTAGTTGCAAACAAATAAGCTTCTTTAAAAAACTAATATAAAAATTTCTTAGAATACTGTTTAAACAACAAAAGCTTTTTTTTTAAAAATTATTATTATTATTAATATTAATTGACATTGTTTCTATTAATTATCTGCTAAAAAAAGTAACACATCAACCTTAGAGGATCGAACCCACGGCCATCGTGTAATCCGCATGACGCTCTAAACAAAAGTCAAAGAACAGTCAAGAAAAGTCACAGAACATGCTAGAAAATTCTAACAAATACTTATACAAAAAGAATATTGTTCTCGAATGCTTTTTAAAATATTTTGAATATTTAAAATTTTTCATCTCTTTTGCAAAAGTGAAATATCTATCTATATATTTTTTAATTTTCTTGTTGTTGAAACTTTTAATTTTTTATAGCATGTCGCTGCAAGAATAAATTTTTATTTTGTACTTTTTAGAGCTCTACAATAAAAAACTTCCAGTGCTATTATTATAACTCAACTTTTTTTAATGTTTTTTAGTAACTAAAATAAGCTTCTTAAAGAAAATGCTTCAAAACTTCTTAGGTTACTGTGTAGATAATGAAAAATTTTCTTTTATCAATTGACACCTTTTCTATCAATTATCTGTAAAAATTAACACTCCAGTACTTCGAGAGTCGAACTCACGACTATTGCGTTATCAACATGACGCTCTTACCAACTGAGCCAACAAGCGACAAAAAGATTTGCTTACATTTACTTTAAAGGAGAGGCATCTTGTTTATTAGCATGACGCAATGACAAAATCCAATTTCAATAAAAAGCTTCTAAAAATTTTATTTTTACTTAAATTTTTATTTTGTGCTTTTTAGTAACTAGTTAAAAAGCTGTTTGAAAAACTCTTAAAAAATTATTAGGATACTGTGTGTGCAATGAAATATTTTCTTTTATCAATTGACACCTTTTCTATTAACTATTTCAAAAATTAACACCTCGATCCGGCGAGGATCGAATACACGACTCTCGCACCAACTGAGCCGTTAAGAGATACAATGAATTGCTTAATTTTTTTTTTTTTTTTTAAATGGAAGCAAAGTGATTTTTAGCGTGACAGAAGACACGATGGCAAATCCAATTTCATATAATAATATATTTATAATAATGTATAAAGCTATTATAATGTATAAAGCTTCTAAAAATACTTATTTATGTATTTTTTACTTAAAACTTTTTATTTTATGCGTTTTAATATCTAAAATATTTTGTGTTTTCTATTATCTAAAAAAAAAATTCTTAAAAGAAACTTTCAGAAATTCTTAGGATACTGTGTAGCCAATGAAAAATTTTCTTTTATCAATTGACACCTTTTCTACTAATTATCTGCAAAAATTAACGCGCTGGACCTTCGGGCATCAAACTGTCGACCACCGCGTTATTAATGTGACGCTCTAACCACAAAGCCATGGAGCGACAAATTAAACAGCTTATATTTACTTTAAAATAGATTTCGCCTTGTTTATGAGTGTGACACGAAAACACAGTGACAAAGTCAATTTCATATGAAAAGCTTTATTTATGCATTTTTTACTTAAAACTTTTTATTTTGTGCTTTTTTAATATCTAAAATATTTTGCATTATTTTCTAATATTTAAAAAAAAAACCTTCTTCTTAGGATACTGTGTAGTCAACGAAAAATTTTCTTTTATCAATTGACACCTTTTCTACTAATTATCTGCAAAAAATTAACACGCCGGACCTTCGAGGATCGAACTCTTGACCACCTCATTATTAAAGTGACGCTCTAACCAACTAAGCCATGTAGCGACAAACTGAACAGCTTATATTTACTTTAAAATGGAGGCGCCTTGTTTATGAGCGTGACACAAAGACGATTTTTATATGAAGTAACAAAGTCAATTTCATATAAAAAGCGTCTAAAAAAAAAAAAAAAAAAAAAAAATCACATGCAAGGCATTACATAATTAAAATTTACTGACTCAGGGCAGGACAGAAAGAAGTATATGTTTACATTAACTTAAAGTGTATTTAATTAGTATGAAAAGCTAAAAGGGATGCAGAAAGAAAAAGAAAGCTATGATTATGTAACGTTTTGATATTCATTTAAACAATTTTAAAGGTTCAGTTATCTTAATGCTAAAGAATT
The DNA here is from genome assembly GCA_963930645.1 of Salticus scenicus. Classification (NCBI taxonomy): domain Eukaryota; kingdom Metazoa; phylum Arthropoda; class Arachnida; order Araneae; family Salticidae; genus Salticus; species Salticus scenicus. Next base: position 36,775,436 of record OZ005649.1, read on the forward strand.
TTAAAAAAATAAAACTTAAAATAATTGTCTTTTAAAATTATTTATCGAAATAAATAATGTATTCAAAGCTATAGTACTTTAACGGTGGCATTGTGGTGACAATTGGCAACACGAGGGTTCTAGTACTGGGAGCAATGTCCACAGTCGAAGACTTTCTAAGGTGTCTTATTTCTTACTACTAATTTTCATCAAAAAGTGTGAAAAGTGGCCATCTACACCAACATATATTCTATTGAACTCTGAGTTGTGTATCTGTCAATGAGAGAATTTTTTTTAAATTATCAAATACTGTTCCTGAAAAACAATATTCCTGCTCTACAGTGTATATAATGCCATTATTGTTACTTTGGGTTAAGTAATTCTTTTATTGTTTTAGCAACATTCATGAACTGGAATCTGCCTGTTTATTACGAACCACGTAGTACATACGAAAATGACAATGTTTTCATAACAATATGTATGTTTAAATGTGTGTATAAAAAAATCTTGTGCTGTCTACATCGATTTATTTATTTTTAAATGTCTGAATTTTTTTTTTTTTTTTTTTGCATGCCTAAGATTACAGGGTTGCTACGGCACCTGGAAAACTCAAGGAATTTGAAAATCTATTAAAAAAACAGGGAAAACTCAGGGAATTTTCAAAATTTATTGCAAAAACAATGAAAATTCAGGGAATTTTGAAATTTTTTGGACAATTTTTTCATTATCAAATATTTAAAAAATTTTTAGTGCTTTATAATGAATCAAATATGTTTTTTCCCCCAACTGTAGTAGGTTAATAAAATTAATATACCCTAAAAATGTTCAATTGACTTGTAAACATGTATTCTAATGCTGCATGATTGCATACCTTCTATTTTACTTCTAAAAAGGACAGAGAAAACTCAGGGAATTTTTTTCCAGATTTGTATAGCAAACCTTGATTGGTATTTAAGGAATGAAAGCTAGGGTCATGGTTTTTGAACCCAATGTACATAATTACTAACCTTTGAACTTATATAATTACTAAACTTTGAACTATATATTATATATATGCATGAAAATAATTTATTAAAGTGAAATTATCCGAAAAACACATATTCTAATGTGTTTCAAAATGTTGCACATGGATTTAAAGCATCTTTAATCTTAGATTCATTGTAAGTTTTTTAGTGATTTGTATATAATTTAAAAACAAGAGATGATTATAAACTCTTAGTTTTAATAAATATATTGTTTTTAACTAACTGCTAATATAAAAATTAATTCTACATTACATATTACATTATAGAATTATATATTTGTTTTATAATTTATTTTCAATATTCATTGTACACTTTTATATTTTTTAACTAACTGAATTCTCTTATTGTCATTGTAATTCATTATGTTATGACTTTTGTATTCTTTTGTATTTCAGTTCAACCAATTGACCTCAAAGCATTTGTTGAGAAAATAAACTCCGCCATAAGACCTATGAATATGATGATAAAGAAGGGAATTGATGAGGTTACAGGAGAACAATATTACGTTTTAGTTAATGATGCCGATAATGCTATTTCTAGACTGTCAAGTGAATATAAGTCTACTGAGCTAGAGCTGTTTAAAAAAATAGTAAGTTTTTTAGAGGTTTAGCACAAGTCATTAACACACCTTTTTATTTATACTAATGAAGGGTTTAGGAAATTCACTTTAGGAAACTCACCAGGAAATTCACCAGAAGGATATTTATTTATAAAGTAGTGAAACAGCTAATTCCAAGTGCTCCAAGGACCACCCTTCCTGCTTTTCAGTGTTTTTTTCTTGACAATTTTTCCTGAATTTTCTGACTGGTATCAGTTGTTTTCTTTCTCACTTGTGATTGTGCATGATGTTTTTTCCCCCTAAATTTGTTGATACTTGAAAAATTATCCTGTTCAAACAAATCACTAAGTTTTATCATCAAGACACAAGGATGAGATTTTTCAGATATTCAACTGAATTTATCTTTTATGTGAATATATTATTTATTTATTTTTAATAATGTACAGAAAATGTGTTTTATAAAATAAATAGAAGTTTGTATTTCCTAATATATATTTCTATTATATCATCTAATCAAATAAAGTTTTTCTGTAAGTTCAATAAATAAGGGTTAATAAGGTCATAAATCAAATCGTAGCAATCAGACACACAATTTTTTTTTTTTTTTTTTTTTTTTTTTTTGTGGCTTAATAATCATATATTTCAATAAACAGCTTTAAAAATAAACATAAATCTTATCAATGAGCAATGAAATATTGTTTATAAAAAATTGGAAGTTGGGGGAAAAAAAACTATTTATATATTTAAGCCATTGGCTGAAGCAAAATCACAATTTTCATTTATCTGATTGTTGCCGCTCACCTTAGTTTGGCTATATGCGCAACCTTGGCGCGCATCTCTTGTTCACTTGCATTCCCGCCTTAGCGGAGTAGTTGTATTGTTTTTCGTTATAAGAGTAACATCTCTCTTGTTTATCTTGTTCGGTGATATGGTTCACCTTTTTTATAGTTTGCTTGAGACTATGGTGTCAACATATTTGAATACGTTAATAATACGTCCTCTAATAACTGTAAATATGTACATACTATATGTATAATAGTTTAATTAAATGTTTGTGAAGTAATAGCTTCAGAATAGTAATTATTAAAATGATATACAGTCCACTCATAAAGTATCGTCAACATTTGGTCTAGTAGAACCGGAGGAAGATCAATCGTAATATAATGAAAAATAGTGGTGCTCATTGATGAAAATTAATTATGGATAAAAATAAATTAGTTATCCTTAATCGCCAACGCGGAACCTTGAAAGGCCAATTGACTAAGATAGTGACATATTTAGAGACTGTTAGTGACGACAATAAAGACATTATAACTCTAGAAATAAAGAAGGATAATCTGCAAAAAATAGTAACAAAACTGGATAATTTGAAAATCCAGTATTACGAAATAGCTGATGAATCGGAACTGGAAGTTCAATTGAACGCCTTCGCAGAATTGGAAGAAGAGACAGAAAAATTAGAGGTAAGGCTTCGAAAATTCTTACTCTCCAATAACATTAGTAAAAATGAAAGTGTTTTAAATGAATCTAAAGATAATCCTATTATCAATTTTCGTTTACCTGAAATTCCTTTACCCAAATTTAATGGTCAATATAATGATTGGTTTAATTTCAAAGATCAATTTATAACCTTAATTGATCAGAATGATAAACTTTCAGATAATCAAAAATTATATTATCTAAAATCTACACTTTGTGGAAGAGCACTAGATGTAATTACCGAAGACGATTCATATATTTCGCTTTTTAAAGCATTGGAAGATAGATTCCAAAACAAAAGAATGATTGTAAATTCTCACTTAAATGAGATATTAAACGTAGAGAATCTGTCTCAAGATTTAGTTAAAAATTTGAGAACAATTACAGATAGTTGTCAAAAAAATATTCGAGCACTCAAATGTATAGGATTGGAAATGAATCCCTTTATGGAGGCCTTACTCATAAATGTGATTCTTAAACAAATAGATAAAGAATCCAAAAAACAATTTGAATTATCTTTAAGTTCTACAGAATTGCCAACATGGTGCGATTTCATTAACTTTTTACAAAAAAGAAGTTTGGTGTTAGAAAATTTACAATGCGTTTCGAATACGAAACCGAAAGTAATGAATGCGGAAAAGAGTACTAGAATAAAAACCTTCTTTTCTAAAAATGATTCCTTTAATGATCAAAATTGTCCCCTTTGTAAAGGAAATCATTCTTTATCTAAATGTTGTGAATTCTTAAAATTAAATGAACACGAAAGATTCCTAACAGTAAAAAAATATTTGTTATGTATTAATTGCTTGAAATCCAATCATCAGGTATCAAATTGTAAAAATAATCAAATTTGTAATATCTGTTCTAAAAGACATAATTCACTTCTACATCGAACTTTGCCGGGAACAAAAAGTAATAATTTCCCATCAAAACAACACAAACAAAATCCTGACTCCCAGATGGCGTCAGAAAAAGGCTTGCACCTGCTGCAATCAAATGATTCATATCCTGAATTGCAGAAAGAAAAAAATAATGTTTCGATGACATTATATAACGAGATTAATAATCCCATCTTAAAAAGTAAAAAACATGTATTGCTGTCAACTGCTATAGTTTATTTGGAAAGTAGCAATAAAAAAAAGATTCCGGTTCGTGTAATTATTGACAATGGTAGTCAATGTAACCTGTTAGACAGAGAACTCGCTCATTTATTGAATTTCCAAAAAAGGAAATGTGATATTCATATTTCAGGAATTAATGGTAAGATGACAAATGTGAAATCTTCAGTACGTACCATTATTTCCAATAAAGATGATTCATTTAGTGAACCAATTGAATTTTTAATTACACCTAAAATAACAGAATTCATTCCTTCACACAATATAAACATAAGAAGTTTAAATCTACCACATGACCTTGAATTAGCTGATAGTGAATTTTGGAAAAAATCTAAAATAAATGCTTTAGTTGGTGCTGAATTTTTCTATGAAATATTAAAAGCAGATAAATTTAAAATAGGACAATTCACCTTTCAGAATAGCGTTTTTGGGTATATTGCTGCGGGAACCATAGACCGCAATGTATCTGAAAATACTTTTTGCGGTTTTGCTGCATGCCATGATTATCTTAATGAAACCATTCAAAAATTCTGGAAAATAGAAGCTCCTGAAATTGACTTACGTCCAATTAGTCAGGAAGAACAATTATGTGAGAAACATTTTTTAGAAAATTATCGGAGAGATAAATCGGGAAGATTTATGGTAGCCATGCCTTTGAAGGAAGATGCTAGTGTCCTTGGGGAGTCTAAATCTATCGCAGAAAAACGGCTCAAGCAGTTATGGAATCGTTTAGAAAAGAATCCAACCATGCGAAATCTTTATTGTGATTTTATTAAAGAATACACAAATTTAAATCATATGACAAAAATTGTTGATAATTTAAATGATTCTGGCTGTTATTATCTACCGCATCATGGCGTTTATAGGCCCGAAAAATCTACTACGAAGCTTCGCGTTGTATTTAATGCTTCGAGTCCGACAACTAGTGGAATATCATTAAACGACATAATTTATAAAGGTGTCGTTAATGAAAATTTGTATGAAATCATGTTACGCTTTCGACAACACCGATTTGTGTTTTTGGCCGATATTGAAAAAATGTATCGCCAAATAATGATTACCGAGGATCAGAGAAAATTATTAAGAATTTTATGGAAAGATAATGTGAACTCAGAAATTGAAACCTATGAACTTAATACCGTAACATACGGTACCGCTTGTGCCCCTTTTTTAGCCATTAGAACGTTGAAGCAATTAGCCCTTGAAGAAGCCGAGAAATATCCGAAGGCATCCGATATTTTGCTACATGATTCGTATATGGACGATATAATAAGTGGGGAAGAATCGCTAGAATCTACTAGGGAGCTTCAAAAACAGCTTATACACTTGTTAGAAAGCGCTGGAATGAATTTACATAAATGGAATGCAAATCATATTTCCTTACTTGACTTTTCTAAAGAGACATACCCTGAGTACACATTCTCTGATAAGACAGGTGACACGCAAGCGCGCCCCATCATCGACTGACCCAGATACGAGGGTATCCATGCAGTCCCGTCTCAAGACGACCCAACATCGTGCAGGCCTTAGCCGCTATGACAGCAACATACCAACTTCGCGACAGCAGGGAAGTGGCCCAGGTAAGGTTCGGCAATCAGCTATAGCAAGGCTCATATCGCCCCTTCGGACCAACCGGAGTTGGTCAAAGTTGGGGCTGAGGGCCCTAGTAACTGGCCGACCTCGGTTTGGCGGCCAGAAGGCTTGTTTGCCTTCTGAGGACGGCTCAAGGCCGTCCACAAGGCCCGCTCTCCCAACGGAGTTCACCCCTAGCCGATAACGCAAATCCATGCCAACTAGTAAGATCAGCACCGCTTCCCATTTTTGCTAAGCCTCCTTGTACTGCCGCTTGGAAGGCCCCACCCAGGACACCTGGACAGCCCCTGTTTGCTCGGGCCATCACAACCCTATGTGAGCACCGATGTCCGCCAGGGTAGTCCCGCCGTCCGGTCATGCACCACCAGTCAGTTAAGACAGACCTCCTCACACCACGTGGGAATACTTCTCCCCGAATCGCACATGCGGCGAGTGTTAGGTACAAGTACTATTTATAGAAGTTTCATGGCATTTTTTAGCCAAGTCAATATTTAATATTTTTCCCAACTTAAATTAAAATTAACTTACTAAATATAATATAAAAATTAGTTCTCTATGTAATATTAGTTTTTTCTACTATAATTGAAAGTATAAAAATAATTAAATACCTCTACTCACTTAAATTAATATAAAACGATCTTTTGTTTATTTAGTTTTTGTTCATCCTTTATTTTTACAACCTTCTCATAGGGCAGCTAAGTCTGCAACTGACCTAACTTCGTTTTTCACCATCAGGCGGCGCACCGTACTTCCGGTGACGTCATATGACGCCTCTTCCGTCAACGTTGTGCAATCGCGACATGTGCCGTTCTCTGATTGGTTGTGCTAGTGGGCGTTAGCTCGTCGTTCATTTCGCGAGTGATATAAATACAGTTTCCTAGCTGAAGAGGTTGCTTCTTGTTGCTTCCTTCTGCCTGTTATTTTTGTCGGCTGTTGCTGTCCGTTACATCGCGGGCGATGTTTTATTTTTCTTTGAATAGTGTTATCAATAAGTTAAATTATACTACAGCTATGTGTTTTTGGAAATAAGTTTTGACATCATGTTTGCTGCGTTATCAGTGGTTTTTCAATGGCCAGTATATGTTTAAGAGTTTGTTTTTTTGACGACTTGAGCATGGTTTATTTAAACGTGAGTTGACAATTCTAAAGTAATTAATTTAATTAATATTTAAATTTCGATATATATATACATTAAATTTATTTATTTATTTTGTTAAGTTTGCTGTTTATGTTTGTTATTGTTATATACACAGTCAATAAATGTTAAGTTTAAAATGTAAAACTTTAGTCATTCTTGTTGTTTACACATGCACATATTAGTTTGTCTCTTCTCCATAGACAAGTTTTAAGATAGCTTCCTCTAGTTCAGCACTCTGCTCATTTAAAATATCGTTGGGCTTATAAGTGACCCCAACATTTGGGTTATGGGCCCAGGGTTATTTGTTTTTTTTTTGTTTATGGAGAGAAAACTTGGATAGAACTTGTGTGCATTGTGTTTTTGGCTCAATTTTTTTTGTATATATCCGATTTTTAAGTCGGGGGGGGGGGGGGGGGCGCTGTTTTTTTTACTGAATAGTGAATTTTTCCATTTATAGTACATTTTTTTTGAGTTTAAGGAAGTTTTTTAAAAAATATAAAATTAGAAATTTACAACTTAGTTTTTTCCCCTCTTGAAAATGGCATATGTAACATATAATATTGAGAAATTAAATGCAAATAATTACAGTAGTTGGTCATCTGATATTAAATATTTACTAATTGATAGAGGATTATGGGACATTATTGACAAAAAAATTGTTGTTCCTAAGGAAGTGACAGATACAATAACTGAGGCTGATATAGCTAAAATTAAAGCCCGGTCAGATAATGCCTTATCTACCTTGTACTTAAATGTACAACCTGAATATAGAAAAATAATTGAGAATTGTGACAGCCCTATTGAGGCATGGGAAAAGATAAAGGCTAGTTATTGTCCAGATTCCAGGTCCTTCCATATGAAAATTTTTTCAGATCTTTTAGATTGTAAAATTAAATCAAATGAAACTGTAGCTTTATATGCTGCTAGGTTACTCAGATTATCAAACCAGCTCAAGTCGTTAAATCAAAATTTTGATGATGCAACATATAGCTGTTTTCAGCTACTTCGGTATCTACCTAGCAAATTTGATAGTATTGTACAAACGATTTTGCGGTGGCCAGACGATAGGTTTACCTTTTGTGAGATATTAACTGAGTTGTCTGCAGAAGAGTCGAGATTATGTTTAAGAGATGTAGACAAACAGGTTTATAATAAATTGCAAGCGAACATGACTGGATTAGACTACAATAGTGCTGGAAACAGTAAAGAGCGTTTTAGTGAAACAAGATGTAGTCGAAACAAGAGCCGAAATCAAGAAGGAAACTCCAGGGGACAATCGTATCATTGGAATGACCGCTTCCGGAGCCAGCGTTGTCGTCAGAATCGTTCTTCTTCCCGATCCAGTAGATGGAGAGACTCTTCCCAGCCAGACCAGAATTGGCAAGGGAGAAGAGACCAGAGTTCAGATGCCAGGAGGAATGTCAATAGACGTGGACGTGGACAAAGGACTTTTAAGTCAGGTTGTAACTTTTCAAATCTTTTACTTGTAACTCAATCTTGTTTATCTGAATCTAATAGTGAGGGTTCTTGGATTTTCGATTCCGGGGCCTCACAACATTTTTGTTATGATAAAAATTTGTTTTGTTATTATAAACCATTATTTAATGAAAGAATGTCTGTTGCAGTAAAAGATGTAAATGTTGATATAGAGGGAGTAGGAAAAGTTAAACTTAGAATTGGTCACAGAATTTGGACTTTTGAAAATGTTATGTATTCCCCTAAATTACGTCGAAATCTGATCTCGGGTCCAGCTTTAGATAAGAAAGGATGTCGGTTTATTGGTGGCAATGGTGGAATTAAAGTATATAGAAATAATTACTTTTTGTTTAAAGCCCATTTAAAGAAGGGTATTTATCATGGTTTTGCTAAGCCTGTTAATTCTAAACGTAAAAATGTAACTTTTGAAACCTCCGTAGTGGAGAAAAATAGTGTTAATGTATGGCATAAAAGATTTGGGTATATTAGTCCAAGTATACTTGAACATACTTTTAAAGAAAAAAGAGTTAAGGGTTTGGATAGTTTAAATATAAAGGACTTTAATTGTGAAACCTGCCAGTTAAATAAGTTTAAGTCTGTTTCACATAAGCACTTGGGACAAATAAGGTCAAGACGTCCATTAGAACTGATATATGCTGACTTGTGGGGTCCATGTAAAGTTGAAGGCAGACGCGGAGAAAACTACTTTCTTTCTATCATAGATGATTTCTCGCGCCATGTCAACCTTTACCCACTTAAAGTTAAGTCAGATGCAGCAGATGTCATTATACGGCATATTAATCGTGCTGAAAAGTTTTTGGATGTTAATGTCAAGTTTTTTCGTTCTGACAATGGGGGAGAGTTTGTAAATAGTCAGCTTGAAGAATTCTTTGAAAGTAAAGGTATAGACCACGAACTGACAAATATATACACACCCCAACAAAATGGAGTTGTCGAACGATTTAATCAGACTGTGGCTGACGGAATGAGAACCATTCTTAGCGAAAGCGGAATGAGTAAAAGTTTTTGGCCTGAGGCTGCCATGTATTTTGTATACACATGGAATAGAATTTGTCCTAAGACCTTACTTAAAACTCCTTGTGAGCTTTATACTGGATTCATGCCATCTGTTAAACACCTAAAGCCTTTCGGAGTAACTGCTTATGTTGGCACACCGAGACAGAGAAGAAATAAATTAGACCCTAAAGCCACTAAAGGATATATGGTTGGATATGCATCTCGAACAAGAGGTTATAAAATTTGGTTACCTGAAAAGGATAAAATAATAGAAACTCTTAATGTAAAGTTTAATGAGTCAGTTTTTTACAATCCAAATGGTAGCGACAGTGGAGCAGTGCTAGAGCCTGAAGAGTTTTACATTGTACCACCTTTTGACGCTGACCGCTATAATCCTGTCTTAAGTGACCAAAAGGATAGCGAAGTTTTCAGTGACATAAGTGAAGAAGATGAAGAAACTTGTGGTAAGACTCAAGATGCACAAGGTAGCTACTGGATTAGACATGCTTCTACTCGTCCCACGGGAAATAAAACTGACATTTATTACTATCCTGAGAATAAAGGTGACCGTTTAAGATCGTTAAATGACGTAAAAGTTTATTGCCAGAAAAATAACATTTATTTTAATCCTGAGGACTTTGACTTTAGTGGCAAAAATAAATTCTGTGGGAAAATTTTTAGTCCTGATCCATCAACTAGTTCTACTTTAAATCCAGTCTCACATTTTGCAGCCAGAAAAGTAATTTGACTAGACAACATAAGAATTCCTAATACTTTCAATCAAGCCATAAAGTCTCCTGAGTGTGAATACTGGCAAGAAGCCATGAATAAAGAAATTGCAGTTATGAGGGAGCGTGAAGTGTGGCACTTAGAAAAATTACCTCCAAATTGTACGCCTGTAGGCAATAGGTGGGTCTTTACAATTAAAAGAGACGAAAAAGGCCAGATAGCTAAATTCAAAGCCAGATTGGTAGCGCAAGGCTTTAAGCAGATTAAAGGGGAAACTTATGAAGAGACATTCAGCCCAGTAGTTAATTTTGCTGTAATTCGTTTCTTTTTTTCCCTATTAGTTTCTTATTTAGGCTGGACCCACATACAATGTGATGTTGCTAGTGCTTACCTTTATGCTCCACTCAGTGAAACGATCTATATGAATCAACCTCAGGGATTTATTGAAAAGGATAAAGAAGAATATTTTTGTAAATTGGATAAGGCTTTATATGGCTTGCATCAGTCTGGTCGAGAATGGTTCTATGAAATGCATAAAGTTCTTATTTCTATTGGTTTTAAAAAGTTTGAATCTTGTAATTGTGTATATATTCTTAATAATGAAATTGTTTTATTACTATATGTGGACGACATCGTAGTCTTTGGTCGGAACATTGAAATTATTAATAAAACTTTAGATTTATTGTGTAAACATTTTGAACTAAAAGTCCTAGGAAAAACTAGAAAACTTTTAGGTGTAGAGTTCGATGAAACTGGTGATTGTCTTGAGATGCATCAAATGCAATATATAGAGGATGTTTATGAGAGATTTAAAAACTTTAATATTCCCGTTTCATCACTGCCCATTGCTAAAGGCACTGTTTTTTCTAAGTCAAATTGCCCGACCAAGGATTGCGAAGTCCGTGAAATGTCAAAGATTCCTTATCGTAACTTATTGGGATGTTTATCTTTTTTGTGTAACCAAACTCGACCAGACATTAGTTATGCAGTTAATATCTATAGTCAATTCCAACAAAATCCAGGTAGAATTCATTGGGAAGGTTTATTAAAGCTTCTTGGTTATGTTAAAAATACTCAATCTTATAAATTAAAATTTAATTGTAAAAAGCCCCAATTATTTGTTTATTCTGACGCTGACTTTGCAGCCAACCGAGATGATCGTACCTCCTTAGGAGGACAACTAGTTTTATTAGATAACTCTCCGGTTGACTGGCGAACCTTTAAAGAGAAGTCAGTAAGTCTTTCTACAATGGAGGCAGAATTTATTGCCATGACTGAAGCATCTAAAAATCTCTTATGGTTTGATAGGATAATCACTGAGTGTAGCATTTTTCATTTTATTAATAATAAACCTAAATCAGTTTTATATATGGATAATCAGGCTGCTATAGATTTTGTTCGTTCTCCTATAGAAAATCACAGGTCGAAACATATTGATGTAAAATTATTTTTTGTTAGAGACCTTGTGAAAGATAATATATTTGAATTAAAATTTGTAAAAAGTGAACATAATTTATCTGATATCTTTACTAAACCATTAACTAAGCAAGAATTGATAAGTTTTATAAGTACTCTATTTAGTAAATAAAATTAAATTTAATTATACTTACCATTTAAAAATTAACTTTTTGATAAATATAAATTTTTCTTGAACTGTTCATTACATTTGTATGAACATGTTTTTTTGCTTATGTAACTAAAGTTACTAAGTTTTTTTGATACCACTAAATGTGGTGATATGGGGGTTTGTCAGTCTTGTATGAATTACTAGACATTTAAATTTTTGGCACATTGTTTTAGATTTTTGTATGCAAATGGTTTAGCACATTGTCTTAAAATCTTTTCTTAAATGCACATTGTTTTAAAATTTTCTTGTTTGGCATAATGTAACTTTGTATAAATTTTGATTAATAGTATATAACTTTGTATAAATTTTGATTAATAGTATATATATATTGTGTAAACTTTTTCTAGATTTTTCTTAGTCTTTTCAATGTTTTTTTAGATGCATTGGATGGACATTCTTTGTTTAAAATGCATATTGGTTTTTTTGTGGACTTGATAAACTGGACATTCTTCATGTTCTTTTTGGATGAAAACTTGTATCTTCATTGGACTCTTCACATCGTAGTCAAATGGAAAACCGAAATACTTGCTGTAGTGGTGTTGTGCATTATTGAAGTTTAAAAAAAAATGTGATGTTGAAATAAGTGTTTTTGTGTTAGTTACTAAAGAAAATATTCTAATGAGATTAATATGGGTTGTTAAATGTGTTCTTTGTTAGCCATGCTCAAGCATTTAAATTTTTTTTACCTTAAGTTTAAGGTATGTTCAGTTTTTCTTGGGAATGTTCGTGCTTGTTCTAATAAAAAAATGGCCATGAGGGGGGGCCTCTTGTTAGGTACAAGTACTATTTATAGAAGTTTCATGGCATTTTTTAGCCAAGTCAATATTTAATATTTTTCCCAACTTAAATTAAAATTAACTTACTAAATATAATATAAAAATTAGTTCTCTATGTAATATTAGTTTTTTCTACTATAATTGAAAGTATAAAAATAATTAAATACCTCTACTCACTTAAATTAATATAAAACGATCTTTTGTTTATTTAGTTTTTGTTCATCCTTTATTTTTACAACCTTCTCATAGGGCAGCTAAGTCTGCAACTGACCTAACTTCGTTTTTCACCATCAGGCGGCGCACCGTACTTCCGGTGACGTCATATGACGCCTCTTCCGTCAACGTTGTGCAATCGCGACATGTGCCGTTCTCTGATTGGTTGTGCTAGTGGGCGTTAGCTCGTCGTTCATTTCGCGAGTGATATAAATACAGTTTCCTAGCTGAAGAGGTTGCTTCTTGTTGCTTCCTTCTGCCTGTTATTTTTGTCGGCTGTTGCTGTCCGTTACATCGCGGGCGATGTTTTATTTTTCTTTGAATAGTGTTATCAATAAGTTAAATTATACTACAGCTATGTGTTTTTGGAAATAAGTTTTGACATCATGTTTGCTGCGTTATCAGTGGTTTTTCAATGGCCAGTATATGTTTAAGAGTTTGTTTTTTTGACGACTTGAGCATGGTTTATTTAAACGTGAGTTGACAATTCTAAAGTAATTAATTTAATTAATATTTAAATTTCGATATATATATACATTAAATTTATTTATTTATTTTGTTAAGTTTGCTGTTTATGTTTGTTATTGTTATATACACAGTCAATAAATGTTAAGTTTAAAATGTAAAACTTTAGTCATTCTTGTTGTTTACACATGCACATATTAGTTTGTCTCTTCTCCATAGACAAGTTTTAAGATAGCTTCCTCTAGTTCAGCACTCTGCTCATTTAAAATATCGTTGGGCTTATAAGTGACCCCAACAGCGAGCACTGCTACGAGTTCGTGCGATGCCAACAAAATATTCCCTTTCTGACAGTCCGAATTGGCTGTTTTGAATCAGCGCTTCTACCTCCGGTAGACAGGGAGCACATGCTCCCCCTTCTCTCCACACCACACCAACGCCAATCGTCTCACCAACTCGTACTTACCGTCACACCAACTCACACTCGCCATCACGCCGTCTTACCAACACACACTTGCCATCTCGCCAACTTACCAACTCACACTCGCCATCACGCCTACTTACCAACACACACTCGCCATCTCGCCATCACTCTCCAACTTCGCTACACCATAACGCTCACTCCACTTCACCATCAAACTCTCATCGTCTCACCGTCTCACTTACCAATCGAAGAGACCTCCTAGGAGGCTCTACTGGGGCGTCAGGCTCAGACGCTTCGAGAATCCGTCGTCCACCACCAAGCGGGTTAAGCGCCCAGTCAAGGAGATCCGTCATGATGACTGCGATTCCTTTCCTACAATAGTAGTCCAGGCACAAATCCCGCCGCGTTCGAAGGTGGTAGTTCGGCGGGAAGTAACGTTCCCTGACCGACCGCCACCGTGCGCACTCTAGCATCACGTGCTTTACCGAGCTTGCGCTGGCCCCGCAAATACATGCAGGGTTCTTCTGAAAGAAGCGGTGCTGGTGAACTCCGAATGAACCATGTCCGGTGAGGACCTGATTAACAAAGAAATCTCCCTGCACTCTCCGACTGCTCACCTTCGGAAACACTTCATGCGTGAATCTACCCTTCGTGGAGCCATCCCAACGACACTGCCATCTATCTATGAGGCGCCTAAACAGGACGCCCCTTGCACATTTCACACTAAGCTTGACTGGAAGATCTACATCTTCACGTGCAGTTGCCACCTTAGCAGAACCATCGACCAGTTCGTTAAAGTGATGACCCACATGGGCTCTGATCCAATGCATCGTGATTCCGATCCCGCCACTCTTAATCAGGTCCTTGGTCTCAGCAACCGTCTTGTGCCTAGGCTTCAGACAGTTAAGCGCTTGCAGCGCTGATCTGGAGTCAGAGTCATCCATCTCACTGAGCCCCGACTCCATAGCATCTCTGATGGCTTCCCTGATCGCTATGACCTCCGCCGTGAAAACAGAGCTATGGTCAGTAATCCGGAACTGGTCTTCCGAGACGATCTCTCCCCCAGAGACCCGCAGGAACGCGCAGCCAACCCTGCCGTCCTCCATCTTCGAGCCATCCGTGTAATAACACGAGGCTGATTAAGGAAACCAAAGCCCTAGGGGTTGCCTGGAAACCCAATTTAGATGCTTTCACATTTAAAATAAATTTGTGTCAGTTAAAGTCTATGACAAAGAGAAGCATTTTATCAGACATTGCTCGCATTTTCGACCCATTGGGTCTCATCGGTCCTGTTATTGTCAAAGCCAAGTTGTTTATGCAGGAACTATGGAAATTAAAATTGGACTGGAATGACCCTATTCCAAGCCCTATTGCTCAAAATTGGCTAGAATTCGCCACTTCGTTAAAAGCTCTTGAACAACTTAGAATAAATCGCTATGTTTTAATTCCTGAAGCACAACAAATAAACTTACACGGATTCGCCGACGCATCGTCATTAGCTTTTGGAGCAGCCGTGTATATTCAGTCTATTCATAATTCTGAAATTGTCTCCAATTTGGTTAGCAGCAAATCTCAAGTTGCACCTCTAAAAACTGTTTCTATCCCTCGACTCGAGTTATCTGGTTGTCTTTTGTTATGCAAATTAATTGTGAAAATTTTGAAATCTTTGAGGTTACAGATCAATAATATTTATCTCTATACAGACTCTCAAATAGCTCTGGCCTGGATCCAAACCGAGCCTTGGAAATTGAAAACATTTGTTGGCAACAGGGTTGCCAAAATTCAAGAACTGTCTAAAAACTTCACATGGAACCATGTGTCCTCTGCGGAAAATCCTGCAGATTTAATTTCACGAGGTCTAACTGCCACCGATTTAATGGATAATCAGTTGTGGTGGCAGGGACCAGACTTTCTAAGTAAATCCAGTAATATCATAAACAATGACTCTGACTATCTGTCCCCCAGTGATAATAGTATTGTGATTAGTGAGTTGAAAAATAATCACCAGGGTGACACTAACCCTGCAGTGTTGTGTGGATTAATCCAATCCACGGATTCTTCCCAGAACTTTTATAATCATTTGTTTTCATTAACAAATAATTTTTGTAAATTAATTAGAATATGTAGTTTTATTTTTAGATTTATTAGGAATACAAGAGCAAAGGTCAATAGAGTAACTGGACCACTCCGAAGCACCGAATTAAACGACACTGAAATACACTTAATTAGACAGGTACAGTATACACAGTTTGCCGCAGAATTGATCTGCTTAGAAAAAGGGAAGCCCGTATCAGGTAAATTAAATTGTTTTAATCCAATTTTAGATTCTCAGGGACTCCTAAGAGTCGGTGGAAGGCTGGAAAATGCTAATTTAAATTTTGATAGTAAACATCCCCTTTTGTTGCCCCACGACCATAAATTATCTTCCATGATTATGGAACATTTCCATAAAAAATTCTTTCATGTAGGACCTCAAGCTTTGTTATACCACGTTAGAAAAAAATATTGGATAGTTAGTGGGAGATCTTTAGCTCGAAAAATATTTCGTAACTGCGTAACGTGTTACAAAATTAAACCTTTAACGGTCAATCAACTTATGGGAAATTTGCCAAAGGAACGAGTAAATGTGACTCCTCCATTTTATTGTACCGGTATAGATTTCTGTGGCCCTTTTTTAATTAAATATCGGGGTCAAAGAAAAGGAATCTATAACAAAATTTTTGTTTGTATTTTTATTTGCATGCCTACTAAAGCCGTGCATCTAGAGGTAGTTAGCGATTTAACATCCGAAGCTTTTATCGCAACTTTAAAAAGATTTTTTGCTAGACGAGGCAAAGCCCAAACATTATTCAGTGACAATGCAACAAATTTTGTTAGTGCAAATAATGAATTAAAAAGGTTACATAGATTAGCTACTCAGCCTGATGAAAACCTTACTAATTTTTTAAATTCAGAGAATATTAATTGGAAATTTCTGCCACCCCGTGCCCCAAATTTTGGAGGGCTATGGGAGGCAGGCGTAAAATCGTTTAAGTATCATTTGAAACGCGCAGTAGGAAACGCTAAATTAACATATGAGGAATTCTTAACCGTTGTTTGTCAAATTGAGGGAATCCTCAATTCTCGACCCCTTACCCCCCTTTCAAACGATATCGAAGATTTGGACGTCTTGACTCCCGGCCATTTTTTAGTTGGTCGACCCATCACAGCGGTGATCGAACCCGAGTTCTCTGGCATTCCAGATAATCGATTAGATACCTGGCAAAAATTAACTAAAATAGTTCAAGGAATATGGAAAAAGTGGCAATGTCATTATTTAAATACGTTACAACAAAGAAACAAATGGAAATTTGAAACAAATAACATTAAAAATGGGGATATGGTACTATTAAAGGAAGAAAACTTGCCCATATGTAGTTGGATTTTGGGTAGAATAGTAGAAATTATTCCAGGAAAGGATAACAAAATACGCGTAGTTTCTGTCAAAACAAGAAATGGGACATATAAACGACCTATTTCAAAAATTGCTCTTTTGCCTTTGGAAAAGTAAAAAAAAAAAAAAAAAAAAAAAAAATGTTTGAAAATGAATAATGTATTTAGTTAAAGTTAATTTGCTTATTGTATTTCATTTGTATTATTTTATTGTTTACAATGTTATTAATATTTCTCTTGTATAAGTTTTATTATTTAAATTGCATATAATATTTTTGTATAATTAATTATAATTAGGCTATTACATATTAGAACTGTAATTTTGAAACAATGTTTCAAGGTGGGCCGGTATGTTGCCGCTCACCTTAGTTTGGCTATATGCGCAACCTTGGCGCGCATCTCTTGTTCACTTGCATTCCCGCCTTAGCGGAGTAGTTGTATTGTTTTTCGTTATAAGAGTAACATCTCTCTTGTTTATCTTGTTCGGTGATATGGTTCACCTTTTTTATAGTTTGCTTGAGACTATGGTGTCAACATATTTGAATACGTTAATAATACGTCCTCTAATAACTGTAAATATGTACATACTATATGTATAATAGTTTAATTAAATGTTTGTGAAGTAATAGCTTCAGAATAGTAATTATTAAAATGATATACAGTCCACTCATAAAGTATCGTCAACACTGATACTGAAAAAGTATGTTATTAATTAATTTTTTTAAAAATGAAATAATCAAGGACATTTAAAGAACGAGCTTTGAAAAAAGGTCATATATGTTGATTAGTACAAAATTATCACTTTTGTCCATCAACCCAAAAAATATTGCAAATAGTTTGCTAATCAACTTAAATAATAGTAATAATAAAACAAGATATAATCCCAATTATTCAACTCTAGTTACTATTACAAATTATAAGATATATTCATTAAAGGAAAGGGTGAGAAATAATTATTTATACAAAGATATAAAATTAGAAAATTTGATGGAAATTAAAATACAAACGTTGAGTCATATTGATGTTTTTATTTTAATTTGAAAATAAATAAATAAATAAAAACATTTACTATTGATGTACTATTGAATAGCACTTAAAAATATGATGAAATTGCATAGTATTTTTCAAAATACCAAACAAACCGCAATTCTTTCAAAAATTAAGAAAAAAAAAAAAAAAAAGTGAAAATTAAATAGCTGAACTACAGCAGTTTTAATTTAATTAAAAAAGTTAGATTGTTTTCTTATAATTGCCTAATGTAATTTTCTCAATTAATAATAATAATAAAAAAAATTATTATAAGCATTACTCAAGAAATTATATCTTTTAAATTTATTTTAAAAAGAAGTTTCTGAAAACTGACATATAATTTTAAATTTATTTTTTTTTACTAGCTTAATTGTATCATAGACTCTAATGATGGAAAAGTGACCACTACTACAATTTTAAATTTATCTGATGAAGTTCAGTTATCAAAGAAAGAAGCTGATGAAATAATTACAAAATTTTCTCAAGATGGTTGGTTGATTGAGGTAATTTATTTTTAAATATATTTTTTGATTCTTTAACTAATTATACCCACCTTCTTTATATTTTACTAAATCACGATTTTATTAGATATATTAGATAATAAAGTTTTAATCAAATGTACACAGAACAGCAGAATATAATATCTTAATTTCTTTTTAATTGTAACTACCAAATTTACATAAGGACTTGTAGAACCTGAATTATCCAAAGAAATTGGGATCGACCATCCTTTGGAAAATCAAAATTTTCAGATAATCGAGAATGCTTCAGTTTTAAGATTAAGGACAAATATATGTGCTATTTCTTATTATAATGACAATAATAATAATAATAAAGCAAAAGGGTTTGAAACAAAATTATGTTTGGCGGAAACTAGCTCATGAAATTTTAATATATTAGAATTTACCTGAATTTTAACAACCCTTTTGAATGGCCTTGGTTGAGGATTGTAAAGCGTAAACTTTAATTATTATACTAATAACCAGGCGTGTATTGTGAGACACTTATGATTAAATATCATTAACCTTAAAATTAATTTTACTCAGTTATATACCTAAAGTTAAGCATAACAAAACAAAAGGTTTATTTACTATATAATACAAAAGCATTTAAAATCATCAAAGGTGCATATAATTCACATCAACATTGCAGGCAGGAAAAGCAAATTTTAATTCAAAATTTAATATAATTTACCTCTTTCTCTATTCAAAATGGCTTACTAATTAGCCATTCTTGGATATTTTTAATATGATTTAAAGCACAATATATTCCTAAATAAGTTAGATATAATAATAATGTACTTATAATGATGCAAAAGGAATTATAATGAGCAAAAAGAAGTATACTGAGCAATAAGAGAGCATACAAAAAATGAGCACAATTTTTTTAGTATTAAACCTGAATATGTAAAACTGACCCAAAATAGAGTATGGTAAAATTCTTTAAAACACTCACCACCTTTTCTCTATCCATCTCCATTCAACGGGAATCATCAAAGAATAATCCAATGTAATGCACCCAGGAACCACCATAAAAACATTATAATTTTTTATTTCTATAATCATTTGTCAGTAGCTTTATGCTCAAAAACATGAACAAGCATATTGTAGAAACTCTGCATAAAAGCAAAATATTTGCTTAAGTTGGTTGCTATGGGTTTTATATAATCATTCAGAAAATTTTATTTATGTAAGTTTTTGCATTTTGTGTGCAACATTTTGGAGCTGTCTTAAGGGAAGTAATTGGAATGTACAAAATCTTTTACTCTTTTCTTTTCTTCTTATTTTTTGCTTACAAGTTTCTCTCGTAAATTATTATGGCTTGAGCGTAGCTCTTTTCCTATCTAAAAGTAAATAAATAAATAAAATAAAATGAAATGGAATTGGATTTTAGTTAACTGAGAGTTTTGATTAAGAGTTTCATATAATAGAAGTTTTGCTGTAGTAAGGTTTTAATCAAATGAACACAGAAAAGGAAAATGAAATAAATGCCTTAATTTATTTTTAAATGTAATCACCAAATTTACATAAGGACTTGTCCTGCAGTTTCATTAATTGGTAAATACTTTGTACATAAAAAGTGTTGGCTCTGATTGGAATCAGTTTTTGAACAGTGTCTATGAAATTGCTGTCTGAATAAAAGCAACTTCTCAAGTACCTTTTTCAGCAGACAAAAGCTGTGAAAGCCACATATTGAAAGACTGATGCTGTATGTTGAGCATTCCAACATTATTTACCTAAACTTTGTAAACAGGTTCTGTGTAAGTGTGGCCATATATGACAACTCACTGTTATGGAACAAAGCCATTCCAGCTGACAACAGGCCAGGCTGATTTGACTTGATTTACTGATGCACTTCCTGAACTCTAATACCTTATGCTACTAAAAAACTAATAAGATTTTCTTCTTCAGACAGCACACAGATGCAGATGAAAGCACATATTGTGCTTTTGTTAATTGCCTAAAACAAATTCAAGCTGCAATTGGTGTCATCTTTCTTACCTACCACTCTACTGTTATATACTGTTTTCATTACACACACTTCAAATTATAAAGGGTGTTCTGTTTTCATTTGATCAGCCAATATATTTTTTAAAAAATTCTTGAGATGTTTAAAAGAAGTAATTAATTATATATTCAATTGTACTGGATAATAATTATATTGATCCCTTTAAATGATATTTAGCGACAATATGTATTTAATGATGTATATATTTGAATTAAAAAAAATAGCATTTGTTTCTATATTTTAATGCATTAAAATTGCATGCAGTGAAGCAAAATGAGATACAGTGGAACATTAAAAATTTGGTAGTGTCAGGACCATGGGTAATTCTGCATTTTAGATTTTTTGAATGATTGTCATTAATTAAAAACAACATATAAAAATCCAGACATAATTAGAAAAACTGGAAGTATGCAATTTTATTGCATTTCTTGTTGAACAGATTTTGAATGTCTGCCTGAGGTAGTGTAAAAATATTTAAAAAAAATAAAATAATTTTTAATAGTTCCAACGATGATGCCTGCAGTTTTTGATAATATTCTGAATCCATGTTTCTGAAATTCTTGCATTTACGTTCGAACAACAGTTAGTATTATGGTTACCATGGAAACTCTTTTAAGTTCGCAGACGATTTTTCAAAAGTAGAGCGAAAGAGAAAGATTTTTTCTGATTGAGGTCACGTGTTTTTTGACTGCGATTAAAAATTGCAAATTTCAAAATTCTTCAATTTTCCTTTGTCGCACACGAAACTTACTATACAGAGTTTTGATCACAAGACAAAGTTGTAGTTCAAATTTCATCGATTTCGGAGAATAAACAAAAAATTTACATTTTAATTGGAAATTAAATTTTATTCTAATACGCATATTTCAAATTCAAATTATGATTAAATTATTTTGTAATACACCATTTCAATGCTTTGTTGATTTAGAATTGAACAGTAGATTACAGAAATTTCTACCGCCAGATGGCGCTGTAATATTTTAAAATTTCAATATTTTAAATTCTAGCCACCAAGCGGGACTTTGCTAAAGTCAGAAATTTGAAAGATCATAACATAGTGAGCGAACAGGCTGTTTCAGATATTGAAACTGGAAGAGAGCACTACCGAGCGGGAATTTACTGCGATTAACTTTTTCAGTAAAGCTATTTTCACTATATGTCAATAAGCTGTTGTAAGACCTGAAATGGGGAAAAGGCGCCACCGAGCGGGAGTTTTATAAAGTCGGATTTTTCAAGGATCACGAACCAGCTGGTCGCTGAAGGCGGCTAGTAAGTTAATAAAATTAATATTTCTTATGTGTATTCTTTGGTTTGTAAACATGTCACATTCTTGTGCAGCATGGCTGTGTGTCATCTATTTCAATTTTGAAAGAGTCAGCAAAAATGCAAGGAATTTAATTTTTAAAATTTGTTTAGCAACTCTGTACGTATTAAATTTTAGATTTACTTTTTACCTTACATTACATTATCATAAACTTACTTACCATGTACATTTACATTTGTTTGCATTTGATAAAAATTAAATATTTGATTGATTGAAATTAGCATTTAAACAAATCAATTAAAATTTGTCTGTCATAAAGTTTGAAATTAGAAAAAAAGAAGTCAATCATTTTTATAAGGTTATGATTTTGTATTGATTTTTGTCTCTTTTCATTGCATCTAATGCAAGGCCCGAAATTTCAACTTAGATTACACTCGCGGGAAAAGAAAAATTACTCGCCACAAAATATGATTAACTTACTCTATTTTTTACGTATAAGATGACCAGAATTTTTCATTGGAATAAGACTAGAAATTACGCAATGTCTTTTATTTTATAAGAAAGTAGAAAGCATTCAATTTTGAAAAAGAGCTCATTTTAGAGGACACAAAATTAAATAAAAAGGATTATAAAAACAGATTCAAATGCTACTTTACACAAGTGGTGGAAACATTTTTATCTCAAATGATGAACTTGGATCAATACACCTTAATTTAAATTAATAAATATACGGATACGAGAGGAAAAATCCCTAATTTTTATAGGTGTCACTGGACAGTATAGTTTTTTTTTTTTGGTTAATTATTAATTTTTGCTACAGACAAAATCTTTTTCTTTTTTGTACTTTCATACAGTTGTATAAAAAAGTTCGTAGATTTTTTTTTTTTATTAAAATCATAATCATAAAAGAAAAAATAAAATTAAAATTTGGCAGATGAAACGATTTGTTTTAACGAACAGTCATTCTTTATCAACATTTTATAAAAGTTCTCACAAGTATAACCTAAATTAGTCTTAGTAGTTAATAAATTTTTAAAGTAGGTATATAAAGGGGATTTTTTTCACCTGTCAACATTTTGTTCATTGAAGAAAACAGTCGCTTTGTGGGAGTGTTTTTGCCAGGAGGACATAAAATGAATTCAACTAACTTTTGCATATTTTTGTGAAGTGGTGATAGTGTTACCATTAAGGCCAATTGTCGGCTGTCGGCACTAGGCCTGAGTAGGAGAGTCCTCCGTAGGGTCTTTCTAAGAGGTTTTAGCCCATATTTACACTAGTTTCAGAGAAAACTACAGAAAACTCCTAACGGCTAAGCCAATGAGTGCAACTGGGTATCGAACCCAGCGCCTCACGTATACGAGCTTTGAGGACAGAACCTCTTTGTCACTGGTAGGCCTAATTTTATGAGGAATATTATTCGTGCAAAAGTGAGAACACGCGTCAACCCGCCGCATATCAACTGGAGCACCACCTTCTTAATGATTTCATGACAATTTCAGTAGTGATTCCGTGTTCTGAATCAAAGAGTCGTACAAATATAAGGAATAGTTTTATTTCTTTGTGATTCGAAAAATCTGAATATGTTCTTTTGCGAACCTAACACAGAAAAAAGTTAGTGTTCACTGTTTGATACAACCAACAGCCGATTGAGCTTCCTAGTTTAGCGAAATTTTTGAAATTAAGGATAAATTGCTTTTCATTTGAAAAAGAGGACAGAGGACGAAAAATATAAAAAAAGAGGACTTTTTAGTCCTGTAATGTTCTTTTCATTTAAGAGGGCAGAGTGTTGAAAAAGAAGACTGTCCTCTTAAAAAGAGGATATCTTGTCACCTTATACCTAAGATTAGCATGATTTTTCATTTTTAAATCGATAATTTTTTTTTTCTTAGTAGCACCGTATACTGTAAAAATTCTATCTACATTTAGACAGAAATTTTACTTGCCACAGTAAAATTTCCACTCGCCAATGGCGAGCTGGCGAGCGAAAATTTCGCACCCTGATCTAATGTGTGTGTCTAGTTTGTGAATTATTCCAGTTCATTTTCCCTTCCTTGTTGTTCTTTTGTGGACTAGAGATAAAAATGAACTCCATTCTGTTCCTCACTGATGGTCCAGTCCTATCTGTTTTAAGAAGCTCTAGAAAGTTCTTCAAAAAGCCGTTTTATTTACATCACGCGAAAAATTTGAAGCAATTAAATAGTTGTATGTGATATTGGAAAAAAAAAAAAAAAAAATGGTAACTTTACATTATGTTTTGAGTAGTTAGTTGTCACTGTGTTGAGTCTACTAAATGTTCACATTTTCCTTCTCGCTCAAAAATTGGAAGAAAAATGTCTTACAGCCAAAGAGTGTTTTACCATCATTTTGCTTATAATAAAACAATTTAAGGATATTAATTAATGTCTTGTCTACATATGGCATAAGTATAATAGTTTGTTTGCATTATTTTATTAAAAATCAAAGGTAATAGTTTTTTTTTATTCAGTTAACTAAAAGGACTATTCAATTTTTAAATTTTGAGTGTTCTAGAACTTCCACTTTCAGAAGTATTTCAAGAACCTGAAATAATTATATTTTAAGTGTTATAATTATTGATTAATAGTAATTATAGTCTAATTCATAAAACTTACGATCACCACTACGTCCAGGGGTAGATCCAGGAAAAAAATGGGACCCTTTTGCTGCTCCTTTACAAAATTCCAATTCCTTCACAAAATTCAAATCCATAAAACGGGTCCCTTCACAAAATTCAAATACAGAAAATGAGTCCCTTCACAAAATCCAGATTTATAAAAACAGCCCTTTCACAAAATTTTGTTTTATAAAAGTAATACTTTTGTAAAATTTTTCCATGTTTACAGTATTATTTTTAATGAGTGTGTATACTTGTTTAATAAAATGCTATTAACTTGATATTAAACATTAGACAGAGTAACTGCTAAAATGAAAGGTTTCTAGCAACAATTCTTTTTTTCTCAAAAATATTTTGATTTTTCACAAAAATAAATAAAAATTTCACAAAAATAATTTGTTTTTCACAAAAATGGGCCCCAAAAATTAAAACCTGGATCTACCCCTGACGTCACAATTTGACAATCGCCTTAACAGTAATAGATGAAAATTGCAAAAAAGAATCATCAAAGAATGTGCCTATTTGGAAATGTTGCAGATGCAGACACAAATTCGTTTTCAGTAATTTTTTTTTACAGCTTTTCGGTTGCGATTCAGCATCTAATATTATTTAGAGAAATGTTAATCTTGATTAAATCTTATAGTATTTTCTCATAAAAATCAGCATTTAGCACTTAAAACAATTTCCTAATAAAAGATGATTTTTCATTATTCTCCAACATTATGAAGTAGTATGTTTTTATCATAACATAAGATATGTGTAAAATTTTTCTCCTGTTTCTATTTATTATCTATTTAGAACTGTGGACAATTATATTTGAGTACTAGAGCTATTGTGGAGCTGCAGCATTTTCTAAAGGAAAATTTCAGAGAAGTTATAAGCACATGTCAGTTGTGTAAAAACATTGTATTTCAGGTAAATATCTTTTGATAATTTGTTCACTAATCACACGATTTTCTTTAAAAAGTATATGAATGAAAAATTATTTTATTTAATTTGAACTTTCTATCTAAAGTCATAATGTTTAAAACGATCTTTATTTTATAAAATACAAACTATAGCCAACTTAAATTGGTAAATAAATGCTGCTATAGCCTTTTTGAAATGGCTGAAACATTGCCATTGCTAAATTTTCTCTTTGCATTTTTTTTTTTAATCAAATCATAGTGTTTAGAAAGTACATTTCTGTATTATCCACTAATCTATTTTGATACAGTTTTCTCCATTCACAAACTTCTATACTTCTTAATGACATGGTTTGGTCTAAAATATATTTTAGATTTTCTTCTACTACTACTTTTTTTTTTTTTTTTTTTTTTTTTTTTTTCCGTATGTATAACTGCATATTTATCATACAGATGATGCCGGTATTGTTTGTATATAGTTTTATGCTTTTTGATTGTGCCAAAAATCAATCCTTTTCTTAGCAGCTTGTAAGCATGCACATCATAAATGAATATATCCAAATATTTTTTTTACTCATTTTTATTGAAACAAAAATGATGGTATTGCATTATTTTAGATATTCACAATGCTAGATAGAGCAGAGCCACATATTAGTTCAGAAGTCTTCATGGCAATATTTCAAAAATGAGAAAATTATCAGTCAGTTTTGTTAGAATGGTTTCCTTGTCAAATTAAAAGGGGATTTGTTGCTCGATAAAAAAGAATCAAAGAAAAATCTTGAATGTACTGAATGTCAAAATAAATAAATAAAATAAAAATGTATATGCAGAAAGCTGTATTGGTAACTTTGAACATTTTGATAATGATTATGTAAAGGAGACTGTATTCTACAAACAGACTATTCAATTCTAAGCCTCACAAGTGGTTGAAAGGTTCTGTTCTTGAAGTCTTGATGTTGGTAAATGGAAGAACAGTGTTTAAACCCAGGTTGCACTTGTTCACTTGTTGACCTAGCCATTCAGTTTCCTGTGGTTTGCTCCAAACTCAAGTGAATATTAACTAGGATCTTTCAGAATGCCTCCCTGCCAAACCATTCCACCCAGGCAGAGCTCGAAATTCGTGGTCGTTAGTTGCATTTTGCAACCAAATATTTTGTTTTGACGACCACAATTTTATACCTAGTTGTCACTTTGATGCCTAACATTCTTCCCCCCCCCCCCTTCAGTGTGCAGTTAAATGTATGATAAAAATAAAGGTACCAGCAATAAAGTAGTAGAATTAAATTCGTAGCTTTCTTGTAAAATATTAGCACTAGCACATTTTTAAAATGCAAAAAAACTAACTAGATAAAGTATCAGTATTTTAAGTAATTGCAGTTTATGTACAATTTTTACACATATGTTTCTATGTGTAAATAACAATTTTAAAAGGGCATCTTAGTACAACATAATTGCATTTAAGAAAACAATATTAGTTGTCATTTGGCACCCAACATGTTGAATCTAATTTCGACCACTGCACCCAGGTTTAGTACTCTTGTGCAATCAATCAGCTTTAATCCTTGCACCACCATCACTTTCACTTCTATTGGTTTGATAAACAAATATAATTCAATCCCCTTTCACATATATAGAAGGGAGCACTTCCTTTCTGCCTTTTATGTACTGATGACGGTATGCTGAGTGCTACTGAAACAGCTGTCTTTCAAATTTGGCATTCTATATGTTGAAGTCTTTTATGATTGCTTTGTATCTTAGATAACTATAATCAGGTTGTGTATCAGTATTCCGAGTTTGCATACCTTAAAGAAGAACATAAAACTGGCTGATATCAATATAGAAACTGATGCTTATGTACAGTCGGGGAAAAAAAAAATGCAGCACTCGATGTAACTCCATTGCTAATCAATGCACAAAAATGTAATAGGTATCATTCGACGGGGAATTGAGAGTAGATTCAGAAAATGAACGGAAATTTTGAATTGGAGGTCGTCTACATATTAAAACGCGCACCAACTTTGATTTTTTCAATGGTAATGCACCATTTTTATTTTATATTTGAATTCCTGGGATCGCGACAATGCGAAAAAGTATATTGGTTGTATATTTTGCTTATTTTTGCACAGAGTTATAAGCGTTCAAAGTTTGAAGGTGCTAATGTTAAATTCATATTTCAAACTTTTATTAATATCTTCACAAAAAATAACTTGATCGATATAATTCTTTTTTTACGAGATACAGTGAAGAAGCCCAAACATAATCCATCATTAATTTTGATTCTGAAAAATATTAATAAATTCATATTCATAAAAATTATGAATTATGACCTATATTAATTTTTACATAAAATGAATCCTAATGCTGAAAAATATGGGTGTGCAAATTTGCAGCTCATTCCAGTTATTAGTTTTCGAGATATAAATAAATCTTTCTTTTGGAGTGGTTTAGGGGGCCGTCTCTTAAAAAATTTTGAATGAGATAACGAAGCAAATCTTAAAAAATAACGGAGAAAATTGAACAAAATATTTTTATTTTTTATTTAAGTGTCAAATTATATAACAACAACCTCAAATGCAAAGAAATGAAACAAAAATTTTGATTTTTAGACATTTGTGTTAGTATCAAGAATTCCTGTTTTCTAAAGCCCCACCTTTTATCGTTCTTCAAAACAAAACAATACAGAAACGAAAAGTGAATGTGACTTTGAGTATTCGTGTTAAACCCCTTATTTTAAATTGACAAAAATATACACAAGTGGTATTTACTTCATCGATTACTGGTGATAAATTTAGAATCCTTTAAACGAACACTAGAAGAAAAAAATTAACTAAATAGGCGGGGTTTACTGTTTGAAATACTCTCAAAATAAAATATTTCAAAACAAATTTTCTGTACCACAATTATATTACAGATGGATATACATTATAACTATATTCTTTCTAATTAATATATTTCTATCCATAGTATATTTCAGGGGTGCAGAATATGTCCGAACGCTCCGAACGAGGTTCGGGGGAAATTTAAACTAACTGGGGAAATT
Source organism: Salticus scenicus (assembly GCA_963930645.1). Taxonomy (NCBI): domain Eukaryota; kingdom Metazoa; phylum Arthropoda; class Arachnida; order Araneae; family Salticidae; genus Salticus; species Salticus scenicus. Next base: position 36,803,861 of record OZ005649.1, read on the forward strand.
CTAAATATTTTTTAAGAGAAAATAAAAATGTAAATAAAAAATAAAAATTTGCTGCTTTGAAGTTCCTATAATTATACAGTAACAGCGATATTTTTATGTTACATTGTATACTTATTCTCTTAAAGATTTATTACATAGAACAAATGACTTTGTATAACAAAGTAGATTTTTGCATTATTGAGGGAAATTTATACTGTGGTTCTGGGGAAATTTCCGAGGTCTGAACATTTTCTGCACTCCTGGTATATTTTATTGCAAAAATATGAACACTGGGTACATGCTTAAGAAATAAGTAACACACAAATTACGAAAGAAACACCCACTGGCATTGTTACAGATTTTCAAATGATGTGAATCTACGTCAGCAGTCGCGAAAGCGTTAATTAAGAAATTCTATTTTCATAGAAATTATAAAACAGTACAAGTCCAAAGAGTCGTACAGTTCCAAAGAGTTCAACTGACCCAAAACTGGTAAGTGCTATTAAAATTGTTTAATATTTACTTTATGAAACCTTACAAAAATTTATCCGAAAAGATTTAGTTTATGCGTTGTTGTGTATATATATATATATATATATATATATATTATTTCAGTTTGTATATTATGTTACACGTACGAAAGAAAATTTAAGCTTTATTGGTGATCAGTATATCCATGATAGATACTTTTTAATTGAAAAATATTGCACTTTTATAAAAAGTATTGTCTGACCAATCGTAAGTGTAATGTATTTAAATATACCTAAAATTATCTAAAAAAGTACTAAAGTATATACATATCCAAAAAACTAAATTCATGATAATTAAGATACTGCAAAGATGTTAATATTTTTATTTCTTTTTATAATTCTTTTTTTCTTGAAATATTTCCGGTGTGAAACAGTATAATTTTGTCTTGTTCTTGTAGGATCTTAATTTTATTTTTCTATATTTAGAGATAGCCCCCTAACACATTTTTTATCATAACTCTATGAATACTAAAGATAAAGTATACAAACAGTATACTTTTCCGCACTGCCAGACTCTCAGAAATTTGAATATGAAGTCAAAATTCGGTGTTACTATTGAAAAAATCAAAGTTGGCACTCATTTTAATATGTAGATGACCCCTAATTCAAAATTCGACGACATTTTCAGAAAGTGCATTTCATTTCCTGTTGAATGGTGTCTATTAAATTTTTCTGCGTCAGTTAATAACGAAATACCATCAAGTGCTGCGTTTTTTTTTTTTTCCCCGACTGTACATACCTATACAATATATTGCATTCAGCGGATACTCTTTATGTAAGTTCAGCAAATTGAAAATGTTGAATTTGGTCCATTTGCATTTTGTTGTTTGACAAAATTAGCGGATAACTTCCTAAAAGATTAAATTATCAAGTTTTTAGTAATGCAGCACTTAATCAGTTCATGTAAAGTTTCCAAATCACATGGGTTCTTGTATTCGTTTAATTGCCGAAACGTCAGTGGAGGCCCTCTGTTGAGACTCAAAACGGTTTTGGGCTGTGTCTGTCTGTCTGTCTGTCGGTCGCGCGATAGCGGCCGCAAAAATAGCGCTATTGACTTGAAATTTGGTACACGTGTTCATGAGCCCCACGAAATCAGCTGTATAGTTTTTGGTATGTACTCCATTTGTAGTTCGTATACAGGGACACGCCAAAGTTTTTCTTATCATTACGGCCTATGGGAGGAATTTGTATGTATCGTGATAGCAGCCACAAAAATCACGCTTTCGACTTGCAATTTGGTACACATGTTCATAAGCCCAACGGAATCAGCTGTATAGTTTTAGGTGTGTATTCCATTTGTAGTTCGTGTACAGGGACACGCCAAAGATTTTCTATTATTATGGCCTATGTGAAGAATCTGTATGTACCGCGATAGCCGCCGCAAAAATCAAGCTCTTGACTTCAATTTTTGCCGAAACGTCAGTGGAGGCCCTCTGTTGAGACTGAAAAAGGTTTTGGGCTGTGTCTGTCTGTCTGGCGATAGCGGCCGCAAAAATAGCGCTATTGACTTGAAATTTGGTACACGTGTTCATGAGCCCCACGAAATCAGCTGTATAGTTTTTGGTATGTACTCCATTTGTAGTTCGTATACAGGGACACGCCTATGGTTTTCTTATCATTACGGCCTACGGGAGGAATTTGTATGTATCGCGATAGCGGCCACAAAAATCACGCTATTGACTTGCAATTTGGTACACGTGTTTATGTGCCCCACGAAATCAGCTGTATAGTTTTGGGTGTGTATTCCATTTGTAATTCGTGTACAGGGACACGCCAAATTTTTTCTTATCATTACGGCCTACGGGAGGAATTTGTATGTACCGTGATAGCGGCCACAAAAATCACGCTATTGACTTGTAATTTGGTACACATGTTCATGAGCCCAACGGAATCAGCTGTATAGTTTTTGGTGTGTATTCCATTTGTAGTTCGTGTACAGGGACACGCCAAAGATTTTCTATCATTACGGCCTATGGGAAGAATCTGTATGTACCGCGATAGCCACCGCAAAAATCAAGCTATTGACATCCAATTTTTGCCGAAACGTCAGTGGAGGCCCTCTGTTGAGACTCAAAAGGATTCTGGGTTCTGTCTGTCCGTCCGTCCGTCTGTCTGTCTGTCGTGCGATAGCGGCCGCAAAAATCACGCTATTGACTTGAAATTTTGTACACATGTTCATGATCCCCACGAAATTAGCTGTATAGTTTTGGATGTGCATTCCATTTGTAATTCGTGTACAGGGACACGCCAAAGTTTTTTTTATCATTACGGCCTATGGGAAGAATTTGAATGTACCGCGATAGCGGCCCCCAAAATAACGCTATTGACTTGCAATTTTGTACACATATTCATGAGCCCAACGGAATTAGCTGTATAATGTTAGGTGTGTATTCCATTTGTTGTTCGTGTACAGGGACATGCCAAAATTTTTCTTATCCTTACGGCCTATGGGAAGAATATGTATGTACCGCAAGAGCGGCCGCAAAAATCCTTCGATTGACTTACAAATTGGTGCACACGTTCCAGCTTTGCATATCAGTAGCTGTATAATTTTTATTGCTATATTTTTTATAAACTGTGTACAGGGACACGCCAAAATTCTTAACATTACGGCGTATGGGGTGAATTTCGTTTAAACGCATTTTAATATCATTACTTTGGAATGAAGAAAATGAAACTAGAGTACGTGAGTAAGATGCTTAAACTTATGTTGTTTGAAGAAAATATGTGCTCTTAAGCTTTCTAATTAATGTACAGGACCTTACAAAAATTTTCTGACAATGTAACTTAGTCATCCATACGATGTTACATTTGGAACAATTATTAATTTTAAACACAAAATAAGCTGAATAGTTTTTACTGGTGTATACAATGTATATGGTTCGTTTACAGAGACACACAAAAGAATTTCGTAACATTAAAGCCTATGGACAAATTTTTATTTAAGCGCACACTTTAATGCGTTTATGCTGAATTGAACTTAATAAAGTTAACATACATTATAAAGATGCTTGAAATCATGTTTTCTCTTAAAAAAGGTTATGTATAGACTAAATAATTTATGGGACCACACAAAATAATTCCGAGTATGTACTGTAATCATCCAAGTGATGTCAAATTAGTTTGAAAAATTAATGAGTTATAATTAATTTGGTTTATTCTTATTATTGGCGTTTATAATGACTGTGGCTACTTTTCCGGGATACATAAAGGAATTTCGTACTATTACGGTCTATAGTCGGCATTTCTTAAAAGTGTATTTTAACATGGTTACACACCATCAAATATAATGAAATTTTATTAGAATTTTAAAAGCATGTTTTCTTGTTGAAAATATTGGGCATAGGATTGTTAATTAGTTTAAAGGTTACGCAAAATATTTCCGATATGCTATGTAATTTTTTTTGTATGAAATTTGGTATTTATGAATTTCAGGGAAATAATACAAGACCGTCGTTTATTAAGAATACATATTGTTGCGTACTTGGGGGTTCGTAAGTTGTCCGAGAATGAAAGGCGAAACTTGCAAAAATTCAGTGATTTATTCACAGAAAGTTCCAGAAAAATACAGGTCTATAAACCAAGTATCAGCTTCAATTCAACCAGTAAGCATAGCTTAAAAACAGCCGTTAACAGCAAAACAACAGTACAAACTGTTTATCAATAACACATAAAGCAAGTCTCATTCAAAGAGGCTCAAAGCAAAGCAAGCATTTGACGAAACTGACACAGATCTGAGATTGGCCGCCTTGGCTAAAAAAATGCTCCTTTTATACTATTCTATCGTACACAGACTGTTCTGGAAAATTATCGTATCTCATCAGCCAATGAGATTAGAGCTTCCATATTTGGTACATCCCTAATAAGGATTTTCTCGCCAAGGTCGCCAAAAAATCGCCAAGGAGGGAAACAGTCGCCAAATTTGGCGCCAAATCCATTTCTTCCCTTATATGGTGCTTTTTAATGCGTTTTTAAAGGAAAATTAGGCTATTTTAACGCTAAAACGACTAGAAATGCACAAAATTAGCATTTTATCGACTTACTAAGCCTCTTTGATAAAAATTTATACAAAAATAAAAGCAATTATTTACAATTCCGTAACACTTTATATGATATACAAATAGGTATACAAAGAGAGATACAGCGGGGGGTTGATGGGGGCGGCAGCCTCCCTCAGGAATGTATCTGATTATGGTAATAAGTTGATCGAATCAATATATACTATTATATAATAAGGAATAAATAAAAATGACCTATTGAAAAATGTCTGATGCAAGTAGGACATTGAGGCTCCTGATCTGCAGATCCACTAGTAATAATGCTCACACTAGGCCTACGAGAACATTTTTTAACTTGTATTATCTCATGTTTTGTGTCTAACGTAAAGATTTTTTCCCCCTCCCCCCTTCAAGAAAAAAATAAATAAACTTATATCAGATAGTGAAGTTGGATAAGAGAATATTTTTTTATTTTTCAAGGATAGTGATAATGATAGAAAAATGAGGCACATTATAAAGATTTTGCATTCTAATGTATATGCTGTTTTTGTAAAAATCCAAGTTTTTTTTATTAGAATAAATTTTATAATTGAAAGCACAGTATGTCTATAATTTATTCACTAGATAACAAACTTTAATTGAAGCATAATTTTACAAAGTGAGAGGAAATAGTTTGTATTATTTTGAATAAATTGTAGACGCCCTGTACTGTGGCGGAACTAACAATTTGGGATAATTTAATTTTAAATATTTCGAATACTTTAAAAAAATTTTCTTTGAATTTTGCTTTATTTTATCCATTATTGATAGATTTACGAATCGTTAGCTTTTCTATATATATAATTTAATAAATCTATAATAATAAAAGAAGATGTTTGTCTGTCTGTCTGTCTGTGCATCTATACGTTCAGACCCTACTGAACGCAGAAGTATAAAATTTGACATACGGGTGCTCAGAAGCCTTCCCGAATTGATAGTGAAAACAGAATTTAAAAATTTTAATTAGTTCTGGAGATATTAATTAAAATATAAAAAGCGATCTCAATTAATAGATATTTTAACGGAGTTAAAATCAGAAAAAGTGGAAAATAAATTAGAAATATTAGTTTGATCGTTACGAATTTTGTACCAAATTAAAGGGGATTTTTTCCCGAATCTGAGAGTGGAAGTGGCTTATCTCTGCAGCAATTAGATTTTTTAAAATTAACTAAAGTATGAAATTTAGTTGGCAACAGGCAGAACACTTAATTATTTCATTTATCAAAGATTCTTCAGCGCCAGGTGCTAGACATGCTGGCTAGACTATTCCTTCCAGTCGGGAAAAATTGCTTTTCTTTTTTCGACCACATGACAAAGTACTGGAAATAAAAAAAGCAGTTTTTGAATTTTTTCAATTTAAAATCGATCAAAAGCAGAACTTCGAAATTGCCCGTCATTATGACTCACCTGTATGCAGTTAAAAAATCTAAAGTATAGCTTTAAAAATAAAATAAATAGACATATTATATTTATTTAAATTCATTTTTATTTCATCTGTTAATGACACCAAAAGTTACTTTTAACAGAATAATATTGATTTTTTTTTCCTTTTTTTTTTATGAATTCGGTTGTAAAAAAGCAGTTTTGGAATTCTTAAATTTTAGACGGATTTCAATAGAAATCGTTAATCGCCCTTGATAGATTAGCCATTTTGAGTCTAAAATATATCAAAGATATTCATTATTGTAATACATAATACATCATTCAAAAGATATTTTAAAGTATTTTTATTGCAGGCTATTAAAATGATATACGCCGTTCAAATTCTGTACGAAACTTTCGGAGAAAACTACGGAAAATCCAGAAAATTTTTATTCTTTTATATTTTACAGTTTCAAATTCAGATTTTCGCTCACATTTCGTACTAATAATTTTTAACGGTATATAGCCCGGAATTAAGCAAGTTTTGGAGAAAACCACAGATAAGTCAGACAATAAAAAAATGTTTGTATTACCTTTGTATTTCAGCTTCTAATGAGTATAATTTCATTTTTATATTATCGAAAGTGGAATTCGAGATTTCACCTGATTTACACGTTTTAAGGTGTCCTGATTAGGTTTTCTTTTGTATCTCAGCTACTAATCAAAATAATTTCCTAAGTAATACATGTTCTAAAACGAGGATAAGGCGCCGCAGGCGCCACCGAGTGGGACTTAGCTGAAGTCAGAAATTTGAAAGATCATAACATGGTGAGCGAACAGGCTGTTTCAGATATTGAAAAGGGAAGAGGACGCCGAAGGCGCTACTGCACGGGAATTTACTGCTATTTCAATAAGCTATTTTCACGATATATCAATAAGCTGTTATTAGACCTGAAACGGGAAAAAGGCGCCGCAGGCGCCACCGAGTAGGAGTTTCGTAAAGTCAGATTTTTCAGGGATCGCGAACCAGCTGTTCGCCGAAGGCGGCTAGTCTTAAATATTTGAATTTCCTGAGATTATCTATTTTTTGTCATTGTAGATGTTTTGCATACAATTAAAATTTTTATTAAGATATTTTATTTTTCTTAGAATACTCAAATGTTGTATTATTTCTTCTTAGGGTGATATGTGCCAGTCATGTGAAGCAAAACTTCATGAACACTGCAAAAGTAGTTACTTTATAGATATGAAACGTAGAATTTGCCCTAATTGTAAACAATCATGGAAAGAGGAATCTTAGTCTATGAAGTTTTGTAAATATATGTTGTACATAATTTTTTTAAATACAGAATTGATTAAATTGTGTGGCATTTCTTCTATCAATTATTGAACTGAAGTACGTACACACACACACACCAAAAAAAAAAAAAAAAAAAAACTTTATATAATCTGATTTATTTTCAGTATTTTGGAAAAAAAAAAAAAATATATATATATATCTGAAATTAAAGTCAATAAAAATAAATAAATAATAATGTAATATTCTAAGAATTATTGAAGACATAATTAATAATATTATAGTTTAAAAAAATAAAGAACACGCTTTTATAGAAATGTGGACTAAAAAGCACAAAATATCTATCTTAGTATTGAAATGCAGGGTAAGAGAAAATCGTGTGAGTGACACACCATAATATTTACATACATTTAAATCTTTAACTAAAATAATTTAGAATTAAACAAAAACCCTTTTTAAAAAATCTCCCCTGACTACTGGGCTCGAACGCTAGACCTTTAGGTTCGTAGCGTGGAGCTTTACCTCACAGCCACACAGTTCACGTAGGAAAAGCCTTTTTTTACAATATAGATTTTTTGTTTTCTACCAGAGCGGTTACAAACATACATACAGGTGAAGCTAATAAAAGCGTGTTAAAAAATGTTATGGATAGACATATCAGGTTGATTGTTTAACAGCTCAATTGCCCAATGGGTGCAGTATGTTTGCCCATATAATTTTTTATTATTTTAAGGATACAGTATCTGAAAAAAATTCAGAATCAGTTAACAAAATCTAATTAGAGATGTATGCATCACATCGAAAAAAAAAAAAAAAAAACTTTCTTCAATTTTTGTTTATTTTAATGAAAATATCTAATTAATTAATTTGTACCTTATACTTTGTCCGTTTTATATTCACATTATGCATTTCGGATGCAAACCACATCCTTCATCAGATGATTCATGACTGTCCTCGCTGTCTGTGTTTATGTTGCTTTCTTCTTGGGTTCCTCTCTTCGTTTCAGTTCGTTTTCCTTGGGTTTTAAAGATTAGATGGTTCCAGTTATTGGGGATAGTAGCATGTTCACGTTCATTGATTGCTGTCGTGTTAGTAAGGATTTCGAGGGATTCTCTTTTTAGGGCGTAGCTGTGATTATTATAGTTAGCGATTTTTTTTAGTTGTTATGGTGTTAATATCTATGGGGTTAGAGGAGTGGGTAGAAGCAAGAGCTGTTGAGTGGCGGTTATGTTTTAGGTCGGCTTTATGTTCTTTTTCACGTTCGTAGATTTTCCGTTTTGTAACACCGATGTAACATGCTTGTGATTTATTAATGTGATTGAAGTCTATTTTGTAAATTCCTGCGGTTGATCGGCTATCGATTATGTCTTTTTCGTTGCGGATGTGTTGGAAAATATTACGGTTTGGTTTTATTGGGATATTGATATTATGTTTTTTAGCTTCGTTTTGGATTTTTATACTATTGCCGTTACAGAATGGGATGGATGTAGTAAATTTTTTTCTTTCTTTTTGGGCGCTATCGATTTTATTTAGTTGTTTTATACGCTTATTGTACAATTTGTTTACAATATTTTTTGGGTAGTTTGCTTTTTGAACTATGGATTTTATAAATTTGAGTTCTTCATTTAGGAGTTTTTTGTTGGAGCATATTAGAATTGCGCGATTAATATAGGAACGGATGGCGGCGTATTTATATGGAAGGGGGGTATTACAGCGGTTATTTATAATTTCAATATTAGAGGTTGGTTTTCTATATATGGTTGTGTCGATGGAATTGTTTGGGTTTTTTATGATTTTTATATCGAGATAGTTTATTATGTTATTGTTTTCTTCTTCTATTGTAAATTTTATATTTTTGTCAAGGTTATTAAGTTCATTTAAGATATCGGTAACGTTGGTGTTATTTGGAAAAATTGTAAATATGTCGTCTACGTATCTTGTCCAGAATTTGTTGTTTTTCATAATTTTGGTTGCTGAATTTTCAAGAAGTCTCATTTTTAATTCCGCAAGAGTCCCTGATATAGGTGACCCCATAGGCACGCCTTGTTTTTGCCGATAAATTTGGTTATTGAATTGGAAATATGATTCGTTAAGTAGCAGGTTGCTAGTCCTAATTAACGTGTCGCTAATTTTGTTATTTCCGAATGTTTCAATTATTTTTTCGTTGATTATTTTGCTAATTTCTGTAGTGTCTATTGAGGGGTATAGGTCTTTTACATCATAACTAACCATTGTATCGTCGTAGTTGATTTTTGCGTTTTGGAGTTTTTGCATGAAGAGTTCGTTGGAGTTTATGGAGATATTAGAGGGGGGAAGTAGGGTTTGGTAAATATTTTTCATATATTTTTCAAGGAAGTATGTTGGACCTTCTGCTTTATTAACTATAGGGCGAAGGGAGGCGGGATTTTTGTGATCTTTATATTTGGCAAATAGTCGTGGGATAATAGGAGCAAAGTTATTGTTTTTTGGAGGTATATTGTTGGGCCATTGTCCGGTTTTTAGTAAGTCCTTTATTTTTTCGTTTAGTTTATTTAGTGGGGAATTTTTGAGTTTTTCGGCGTTGAGTTTTTTAATCGTATCATACATAAGATCGTTATAATGTTCGCGATTTAGGATTGTAATTAGGTTGGTTTTGTCTGATTTTAGGATGGTGAGATCGCGGTTATTTTTTAAATCTTTAAGGCATTTGATATCGGCGGAGTTAGTGAATTGTTTATTGGTTTTAGAGATGGCATTAATAGCAACGTTTCTAATATTTTGTTGTGCTTCGGGTGGAGTTTTTTCTATTGCTGTTTCAATATGTGCAATTGTGTCTTTTATGTTATTAACTTCGTTAATAATATATTTAGAGCCTAGCTTTAATAGTGCGTCTTCGTGGTTATTTGGTTGATAGTTGGAAATGTTTAAGTATGGGACAGTAATGGGGGTGGAATTGTCTACGATTTTAGTTTTTTTGTTTTTAAGCCAAGAGTGGAGTTTTTTGTTATGCCGTTTAGTTAGTAGTTCTTTTTCTTTTTCGTTGTACTTTTTAATTTTTTCGTTTAATCGTTTAAAGTCTTCATCTGTAGTGGTGGTTTTTATTTCAGTTTCAAGTTTTTTGCAGTTTTGCTTGGTTTTAAAAATGTTGATCGCTTTACGTTTAATTATTTTCTTAATTAGGGTCATTTCAAGTTGTTTCGCTAAGTACCGGAAGTTATTATTAATGTATTTATTTCTAATTCTTAAGAATTTGGGAGTGATACCATATTGCAGACAGTCCTTTAAAAAGGAGTGGTGGCTATTTTCCCGTGCTAATTTTTTGGTCGTTTTTCGAAATTGACTGATGAGTATTTGCTGAGACATTTTTACGCTATAATGAGGAGTTGCCAAGAATTCTAAGATTTATGTGCCGCAGAAACGTTAAAAAACGTGAATCAATACTTGTGTTATCTTTAAAGTACAAGAATGCAGCAAGGCCGCTAACGATGTAAAAAGCCACAGTAAAACAGTAAAACAAGCTTGTTAAAAATTAGAAAACAAAATTTCACAATCATTAAGAGAGTAATCATTAAAATGGTAAAAAATGTTAAAAATTAACCTTAAAAATCTAAAAGTTAAACAAACATTAAAATAGAAAAAGTAAAATTGTTAAAAATACGTTACAGATTAGTGGGCGTTAATGGTCCAGCAATTTCAGAGGCGTATTTCCATTTTCCAGATCAGCGATGATTTCGTAACGTCATAAGTTGTTTTCTTCATTTTGAAGAATTTAAGCCCGGTATCGGCGTGAAATAATTCGTTTTATTATTATAGGACATTAACATAATTAATTAATTAATTTGTACCTTATACTTTGTCCGTTTTATATTCACATTATGCATTTCGGATGCAAACCACATCCTTCATCAGATGATTCATGACTGTCCTCGCTGTCTGTGTTTATGTTGCTTTCTTCTTGGGTTCCTCTCTTCGTTTCAGTTCGTTTTCCTTGGGTTTTAAAGATTAGATGGTTCCAGTTATTGGGGATAGTAGCATGTTCACGTTCATTGATTGCTGTCGTGTTAGTAAGGATTTCGAGGGATTCTCTTTTTAGGGCGTAGCTGTGATTATTATAGTTAGCGATTTTTTTTAGTTGTTATGGTGTTAATATCTATGGGGTTAGAGGAGTGGGTAGAAGCAAGAGCTGTTGAGTGGCGGTTATGTTTTAGGTCGGCTTTATGTTCTTTTTCACGTTCGTAGATTTTCCGTTTTGTAACACCGATGTAACATGCTTGTGATTTATTAATGTGATTGAAGTCTATTTTGTAAATTCCTGCGGTTGATCGGCTATCGATTATGTCTTTTTCGTTGCGGATGTGTTGGAAAATATTACGGTTTGGTTTTATTGGGATATTGATATTATGTTTTTTAGCTTCGTTTTGGATTTTTATACTATTGCCGTTACAGAATGGGATGGATGTAGTAAATTTTTTTCTTTCTTTTTGGGCGCTATCGATTTTATTTAGTTGTTTTATACGCTTATTGTACAATTTGTTTACAATATTTTTTGGGTAGTTTGCTTTTTGAACTATGGATTTTATAAATTTGAGTTCTTCATTTAGGAGTTTTTTGTTGGAGCATATTAGAATTGCGCGATTAATATAGGAACGGATGGCGGCGTATTTATATGGAAGGGGGGTATTACAGCGGTTATTTATAATTTCAATATTAGAGGTTGGTTTTCTATATATGGTTGTGTCGATGGAATTGTTTGGGTTTTTTATGATTTTTATATCGAGATAGTTTATTATGTTATTGTTTTCTTCTTCTATTGTAAATTTTATATTTTTGTCAAGGTTATTAAGTTCATTTAAGATATCGGTAACGTTGGTGTTATTTGGAAAAATTGTAAATATGTCGTCTACGTATCTTGTCCAGATTTTGTTGTTTTTCATAATTTTGGTTGCTGAATTTTCAAGAAGTCTCATTTTTAATTCCGCAAGAGTCCCTGATATAGGTGACCCCATAGGCACGCCTTGTTTTTGCCGATAAATTTGGTTATTGAATTGGAAATATGATTCGTTAAGTAGCAGGTTGCTAGTCCTAATTAACGTGTCGCTAATTTTGTTATTTCCGAATGTTTCAATTATTTTTTCGTTGATTATTTTGCTAAACTACCCAAAAAATATTGTAAACAAATTGTACAATAAGCGTATAAAACAACTAAATAAAATCGATAGCGCCGAAAAAGAAAGAAAAAAATTTACTACATCCATCCCATTCTGTAACGGCAATAGTATAAAAATCCAAAACGAAGCTAAAAAACATAATATCAATATCCCAATAAAACCAAACCGTAATATTTTCCAACACATCCGCAACGAAAAAGACATAATCGATAGCCGATCAACCGCAGGAATTTACAAAATAGACTTCAATCACATTAATAAATCACAAGCATGTTACATCGGTGTTACAAAACGGAAAATCTACGAACGTGAAAAAGAACATAAAGCCGACCTAAAACATAACCGCCACTCAACAGCTCTTGCTTCTACCCACTCCTCTAACCCCATAGATATTAACACCATAACAACTAAAAAAATCGCTAACTATAATAATCACAGCTACGCCCTAAAAAGAGAATCCCTCGAAATCCTTACTAACACGACAGCAATCAATGAACGTGAACATGCTACTATCCCCAATAACTGGAACCATCTAATCTTTAAAACCCAAGGAAAACGAACTGAAACGAAGAGAGGAACCCAAGAAGAAAGCAACATAAACACAGACAGCGAGGACAGTCATGAATCATCTGATGAAGGATGTGGTTTGCATCCGAAATGCATAATGTGAATATAAAACGGACAAAGTATAAGGTACAAATTAATTAATTAATTATGTTAATGTCCTATAATAATAAAAAGAAAATATCTAATTTTCCTGGATTTAAATTTTTAAAATGTCTATTTTTTACAAACCAATAAAAATTTCAATAGTATGTTTACTGAAAAACTAGATTGATTTTTATAAGAGCAAAGATAAATGGAAATGCAAATCGCACATGTTTTTATTTCCACTCTAAGTTTTTTTTTTTTTTAATAAATGAATGATGATAGAAAAGTGGGATTGCTTTTTTACTAAAAACTAGCATAGTACTATGCATACTTTGAAAAAAAAAAAAAAAAAAAAAAAAAGCATAAAATGTTGCAACTTGTGCACACCAAATGGATACAGTCACAAAAACATAATATATTCAAAATATGGCTTAGCATATACTATGCATATGAATCATTCTCCAGATAATCTGAAGTTTAAGGAGATGGTAAATGTTCTAAATATTTTTGTAAATTATTGTCTAGAATGAATTATAAAAATTTGCACACACATGTATTGAAGTATAACAATAGTAAGTATATTAATAATTTCTCAAATTACTTAATAAAATTAAAGGTTTTAAATGCTTTCTGGTATTTAATTTTTACCAAAGACTTTAAATTACTTTAGTTTAAAAATATATTCCGAAAATAGCCTGGTATTAATTTATGGATTGGTTGATAACTTAAAAAACATATATTTCTTTAAACTAATTTATCAATGAATCCACAAATTGATACCCAAATATATTGTTAAACTATAATAATGTAAAATTGAAGGAAAACATTAAAAATTAGCAAGGAGCATTAAATTCTTTTAAAACTTCATGTATATAGCTTTTGAGAAATTTTAATGCACATGTAGGCAAATTTTCGTAAATCTAAAGTAGTAATTTATATATGTAAATATATGATAATGTCCACAACGCAAAGCTTTTGTTATAATAATAATTGGTTGCTATTTGTAATAGTTACAGGGGTCTGTCCAGACTTTTCAGAAAGGGTCCTGTTTTTGTGAAATTGTGAAAAATTCAACACATAATTTTGTGAATCTAAATTTAGCGTGAAAACAAAGTCCTTTCAAACTTTTTAGCTAGGGTCCTCTTTTTGTGAAATTGTGAAAAATGTAATTACAATTAAGATTTCATTTTAGACAATGACAGTTCAGTTTTATGGAACTAAACTCACACATATGCATAGAAGCCCTTTATAAATTACAAATTAAATATCAGCTTTTCGGGAGAAATACAACAAACATGTCCGATTATTCAGGCAGTCTTTTTGTTCTATTGAAGATTAGTTTTGAAAATGAGAGATTTATCGAAGGTCTGTTTTGAGGAGGAGAATTTTGTGAAGGGTCCTGTTTTAGGATAAATAATTTTGTGAAGGGTCCTTTAACGAACCTAGGTTTGCCTCTGGACAGACCCCTGATTTACAGCATTCAAATAATTACAAATGATATTTTTTAGAGTTATTTTAACCCTTTAACATTCATTGGTTTCACCCAGAAATCAAACGTTGCACATTTTCTTTTGCTGCAATTTTTCAGTATTTTTAATAGAATAGTTAATAGAATATAAACTCTTATTCATTCTCTTTGTACTACATGACAGCACTACAGCAAAATTAAAAAAAATGCTATTTCAGATGAAGCCAGATATAGAAGTTGCTTAATTTCCTAAAATTATATCAATTTTAAAAATAAAGAAAAAAATATATTTTAAGTAATTGCACATAAACTTACTATAATCCTTCTCAGTCATAAATTGCAACTTTCAATTTTTTATATGAATAAACAGATCTGTCCGAAAAGTTATGTAAAATGTTCTCCAGTAAAGGTCGAATTCACAAGACATAAGATAAAAGCAGAACATGAACATTTCTTGGATTTTCTGCAATTTCTTAAAATATCACTTTCTGGATTATATGAATATATATATATAAAAGTATGTATGTGGGTATATACCTTTTATATAATTTTTATGTACTAAACATTTTGCAATTATGAAGTTTTTTTTTTTTTTTTTTTTTTCTGGTAAAACAATTTATAAGTATAGATTTGTATGTATAAATTCGTAAATAAAGTAAAGTGCAGTTTCCACTGAGGCAGGTTCTAAGTCGTTTCGAGCGGTGCTATTCAGAATCCTTTGATGTGGTTAAGCATTTGGACCTGGGTCTAGGGTTGGTTCGAAAAGGGAGAGGGCCTGGCTCTAACCCCCAGCTGAGATAATTGAGGGGCCAGAGGTAGATATTTTTGTCAATTTTGCATGCTTTCCTTTGAAGTAACTGCGCAATCTGATAAAAAAGGGCTACAACTGATGACAAGACATTTGGCTCTTTGTGTCGGAAGCGGGATTAATGACTTTTTGAACCTTGGTCTAGAGCTCACAGTGGAAACCGGCCTTAAAAAATTAAATAATAAAGCCAGAGCTGTAGCAACAACGTTTGGCTAGGCACCTGGCGCTGTGACACTGCTTACACCACACTTGCTTCTTTTCTGAATAAATCATTATTTGAATTTCTCAATAAGTAAGTCAAAATATAAATGTTTTAGATTTTTAAAGTATCTGATTTATTCTCTACAATTTTTATATTAGTCTGTTTAAGGAGAAAAAATAGCCCGTTACTGTTCATTGGTTTCACTATAAAACCATAAATTTCTGGAAAATAAAAAAAAAATGCTAAGTTTTTTTTCATTTGTACATTTATGATCAGTGACGCATCTAAAAGTAATTTTTTAAATTAATTTCACAATTTTCAAAAGGAAATATGTAGCGAACTTTAAAGCGTTAATGTCAGCATTTAATATCAAGTTACTGATTTCAAGTTTAAGAACAAAAAAATCAATGCTAATTCACAAGAGACAATTAATAAAGAAATAGTATTGAAAAAATAAACTTTATTATAGGAATAGATTCTATCTGTGTATTTACATTAATTACATAATTATCACTGCATTATAAATATGAGATTTATATACAGTAGATGCACAATTTGTTACAATAAATGTTAAATTCAATTAAGAGATTGATTTTAATGTATGTTAAACTCAACATAATTTGAATTTTAGACTATCAGTTACATAAATGGTTTCTACATAATTACTTTATACATACTGAATCATTTTAATTGAACCTTATTTGAAAATGTGTATTTTATGTACAGGAAGACCGTGCTAATTAAATTATTTTATGATTTTAATCAATAAAATACATGTACATATATAAACCTAGTTAAAAGGGGACAATACCTAATCCTACCAACAGCCAAAGGCCCATGTTATTCTATGGGAAAATTTGTTTGCACAATGACTCATTAACCCCCCCCCCTCCACACACACACACACACACTTTTTTTTTTTTTTTTATAAAACATTTTTTTT
This sequence comes from Salticus scenicus, assembly GCA_963930645.1. Taxonomy (NCBI): domain Eukaryota; kingdom Metazoa; phylum Arthropoda; class Arachnida; order Araneae; family Salticidae; genus Salticus; species Salticus scenicus. Next base: position 36,820,285 of record OZ005649.1, read on the forward strand.
TCTTTTTTGAAAATGAGTACTAATTTTATGATTACGAAAACTAAATTTTAAAAAGACACTAGAAATAATTTTGAAATAAATTTTTCCATAGAATAACATGGGTCGTGTCTGTCGTCGAGATTAGATATTGTCTACTCTTAATTACAAAAGATATTCCTAAATTCCCACTATACAACAGTTATCTCTTGACAGACGCTTACAAATCTTAAAAGAAAAAAAAAAGAAAACTAACACAAAATCACCCAGGTAAGGATCACATCTAAAGCCCAGAATGTAATATGATAAAGCAGCTAATATTAATATGCAGTATAAAAATTAAAATTTATATTGTATTAATTATATGATTCATAAAACTTCTTATTCTGCTCATCAAAAGTTTTTTACTTACATAAGCAACACAAACTTTATTTTTATAAATGCTTGATTTTTTTTTTTTTTTTTTTTTTCTATTTGATCATGTATTCAATAATAATTACTGCAAAAACAATCATTTAAATACAAAAATGAAACATGAATGAGATAGCATAATTATATTTTCAAACTGAAGATATAATTTTTGCAATAAATACATTTATTTTTCAACTCCATTTAATTCCATTATATGAAAATTTATTCAATAAATGCAGGATCCCTTAGATAGACCACCAATGGAAAACATTCCTTAGCTAACCCCCAGCATTAGGTCCCTCAGGTAGACAGCTTCAAACCCAACATTACACTACCTATGAAAATTTAGACCTTGAAATGTATTATACAGCACTCGCAAAATTTGCCAACTAAATTTTATTTCATACCTAAATAATTCAATTTTTCTTAATACATACACTGTTTTTCGACATGCATCTTTAATTACAAGTTATGAACACAAATATTTTAATAAATAAAATAAATAATTTAACAAAAAAAATACTATATATAAATAATTTGATTTATATATATTTAAATATAAAACCTTTAAACACAATTTTAATATATATATATATATATATATATATATATTACTTTACAGTTCAATAATTTAAACAAGAAAATTTTATAAATAAATATAAATAATTTGATTAATAAATATTAAAAGTTTTAAACAATTTTAATAAATAAATATATATATTTCAGGGTTGCCAACTTTTCAAAAACAGTTTGAGGAGTATTCAGAGAAATTTTGAGGAGCATTTTGGCTACTTTGAGGAGCAATTTTAAAAATACATTTAAAAAAAAAAAAAAAAAGAGAGAGAAAGAAAAAAGAAAGACAGAAAAGAAATAAACTACTAACAAAAATAAATTAACAATAATCATATGAAATTAAGAAATATTTATTGATAATCAAATATATTTAGCAAAACAGTGAAGAGAGATAAGAATGGGAAATGATTAAGTCTGAATATAAACTTAAAACCCAAAAGTAATTTGTTTTTTGCATAATGGCATATTTTCCATACATAATTAAAGACAATATATGAAAGTAGATTATTCAGTTACATAAAAAAAAAAAAAAAAAAACACAAAGGGAAAAAAAAAAAAAAAAAAAAATTAAATTTTCAACAATTTTCATGAATGTCAAAATAATTATACTATCACATAAAAATCTAAAAATGAAATCTCCGATATTCATATAAATGTGTAAATGATCTCATCTCTGAGTCAACTCCCTCTAATCTGCATAGCTTGGGACCATATGTTTTGTAAACTTTAGAATTTTGCAGATTATTGGTCATAATTTGTTTAGTTATTTATTTATTTTTCTCCCCAGATACAAATGAAGATATAATAATAAATCACTAATGCTTTGAGTGAATGATAAAATAAATGCATAATTATTTCAAATAAATCTTAAATAAAGCATTGTCAATTGGCCTTAAAGTTCAGTAGCTTTGAATCCATTATTTTTATCGATAAATAATTAAAATAAACAATTTTTTTAATGACCTATAACTGAAACATTGATATAGTTTAAATGAAAATCAAAACACCGCATAATCATAGCATCTGGTTTCTTTCTTCCCCCCTTTCAGTTTGTGGTTTTAATTACACACACTCTTAGCTAATGTAAACAAATACTTGTTCCCGTTCTGAGTCAGCAATATTTTGATTACGCAATGCCTAGCACTAGAATGTTTTCTTTCTTTCTTTACTATTTATTTATGAGTATTGCACGATGAAGGATAAAGCGTGTGGTTCTTCAAAAAAAAAAAAAAAAAAAAGAAGAAGAAGAAAGAAAGAAAAAAGAAAAATAGGTTTTTTTTTCCGGTGTCTGCCACTATTCAGTTTTATGTATTTGATAAAAAAATATTTAGTTTGGTGGTCAAAACTGAATTTGCGGAGCATAAACATTACTTCGCGGAATTGCGGAGTGTTTAAATTTTTCCGGAGAAACTCCGCAGAAATCGGAGCAGTTGGCAACCCTGATATTTTTTATTTCACTGGCTGAATTTTTAAACAAGATACATTAAATGAATCTCCAGCATACTTGGAGACAAGTTCTAACATGGCAACTTTTTTCTGGGCACACCTGGAGGATTCTAATTCATACAGTGTGCATGTGTTGAATAGAATTCCATCATGAAGACATGCTGGTGGATTCTTTTGGATTGTTTTTTCCAACAGGGAGAGTGATTCTTTCAGACGACCCATGTAAAGCAAACACACTGCCATGTTATTTGCAAGCTGGAATATAAATAAAACAAAAGGAAAAAATATTTGGTTTGTATAGATTATAAAATATTTTTCACAGTACTCATTTATTACATCATTTAACTTTCAACTTTACAAATTTGTTGAGAAGTGTTAAAAATGCATAACATAACTATATATATATAAAAAAAAAAGTGCACTGAAAATGAACAATTTCCACTTATTTCTCATAATGTATCTGATTTATTTCTCTATTTTATTTTATTTATTTATTGCATATAACCCTGTAAACTAATCATTAATGCTATTTGTACCATATTCAATAGGAGATATGCTTTTGTGCATCTGAATTGTATATATTATGCAGTATAAAGATATTAAAATGTACTTTAAAGAAATGCCCTTCCATGGATCTTAATGCATATGAATTCTTTTGTGAACACAAATCAGTGATACTATTTATATCATTCTCAATAGGAAACATACTGTACATCATATATTACTTTCAAAACATTTTATTAATATTTATGGAAATGAGAACACAGACAAACTAGAGTATTAAACACTGTTTAACTTTGTTGTGGAGTGTAAAAAAGTTACACTAAAAGTTATTGCATTGGAAATTTCCTTATAATGCATCAGAGTACAGTCGGTAGCAAAAGTGTCCGAACACTAGCAAAAATTCCTATGTAAAAAAAGTACACTTGATACTGTTTTGTTAAATAAATCCTTGTCGAATCGTGTTCTTAGTCAGTCTAAGAATAGGATTCGACAAGGATTTATTTAACAAAACTGTATGTATTAAGCGTACTTTTTTTTATATAGGAATTTTTGCTAGTGTTCGGACACTTTTGTTACCGACTGTAACTAAAGTTTAATTGGTTGTGGTGTGGCATAAGTACATTGATAAGCAATTGAGACATTGCAATAATTCATGCAACAAATAACAACCTAACATGTTTAAATTTTTTCTACGAATAATTATTTTTCAAAAGTATATGTATAAATATAATGTCATAAATATATATAACTGCTTACATATACACTAAGTAAAAGCAGTAAATAAATGGAGATTCAGACCTAATCAATTCAAGCTAAATAAACTGCACTACAATTAATAGAAAGATATTAAAACTTCTTCACACACCATAAATTTTAAGTCAACACACAACCGGTTTCAAAAGGACATAGCCTTTCTTCATCAGGTGTAAACACGTGCTACTGCTGCTTTTGTCTCCAAGGCAGTAGCACGTGTTTGCACCTGATGAAGAAAGGCTACGTCCTTTCAAAACCGGTTGTGCTGACTTAAAATTTATGGTGTGTGAAGAAGTTTTAATATCTTTCTATTGATTGTACACCAGTTTTCGAATTTGGTTTTTGGTGCACTACAATTAACTTTTATCTTTGATTATGGCTTTTTTTTTTCTAATATCACAACATGTTTTAGCTTTTAACATGCAATTTTTTATGTATAACATGTATAAGCAAAAATTTTAAAAGTTTTAATTACTATTACTATACAGGGTGTCCCTGAATTCATGGGCCAAAGTTTACGGGGAAATAGGGCACTTTATAAGGATTCAGAATTGCATAGGAACCCATGTCCCCAAACGTCATTTTAACCCTTTAAGAACCGGGTGATTTTGCATTGGTTATTAGCGTGGCTCTCCAATAATGCATTTTTAAAAGAGTTTTTACATGCTAATATTTACATAAATAAATTCTGTTTTTTATCAATGTATTTTATCGCAATGATTGCAATAATACAAACATTCTGAATTATGCTTGGAAGCTTATAAATTTACACAGTAGACGGAGTTAGTAGTACAAAGTAGTGCAAAACATCCAGTTCTTAAAAGGTTAAAATGACGTTTGGAGACATGGATTCCTAAGCAATTCTGAATCCTTATAAAGTGCCCTATTTCTCCTTAAAGTTTGGCCTATGGATTCAGGGACACCCAGTATACTATTCATGTGAAAAAATTTAAATTATGATCTAATCATGAATGGTCTATATACTTGGAAACATTTCTTGTTGGTAGGAAAAAATGATCTCATTAATACTTATTAAAATTATTTATTTATTTATATAGGTAAATAATTTTAATTTGAAAAAAAATCTTCTGCTTCTCATAAAGTCTGTGAACTGAAAAATATTTAAGTGCATTTTTATGTTTCAAGTCTTTTTTTTTTTTTTTATGCATTAAATAGTTAAAAGACAACAATATTCACAACAAGAATTTTCTTTTTTATAATTTGAAATTGTTTAATTAAAAAAAGAAAATATTTCTACATTTACGAATAATTATTATTTTAAAATGAAAAGAAATATAATAAGAGTCATTAAATTTTAATAAGAGCATGAAAAATAGAATTTATTCTGCTCACCATAGCATTTTCAGGATTCAACGTATAAGCTTGATGATAATGTTTATAAGCTTCTTCATTATTATTATGAGCAATTGCAAGCAAAGCCCTAAAAAAAAAAAAAAAAAACATTTTAAAACAATTATATTACTGTAGTGTACATTGATTGAAATATGAACGTTGATAAATTCTTCTGGAGGAAAAAACACTATTAATGTGTATGTGTGCAGAGTTAAAAATTAGTAAAAAATATTCATATTTCATGAAAATTTGAATATTTTTATATTCTGATTACAATTTTATTGTGGAACGTAAAGTTTTCTAAGAATGGCCTTGCAAGCAGTTGAATACCCTGCATATTATAATAAAAAACAGGGATTTTGTTTAATGACAGATTTCTATCTCTATATATGCATAGCATGCTGCTATCCTTATTTAAATGAATATAAATAATTATAAGAAGCATTACAATCATGTATTACCACTATAATGTATTTTAACTATTTCTTACAGGGTAATACCAATCATTATTTTATTCTAATGGAAAAATAAAATACCTTTCTTGCTTTCAGCTTTTCGGATGGGATGCCAAACACCATCAGTAGTGTCTCAATATCCAGTGTCTTCAGTTTCTCTTGACCCTCTCAGCAACATTGTAAAAGAGAAAACAAAGACAATGGATATCAAGACACTTCTGAAGATGGTTGGAATCCCAACCAAAAAGTTTAAAGCAAGAAACTTTACAAGGTGTTTTATTTTTTAAATTACATTAAGCAAGTTTCTTTAATTTAAAAAGTGATTATTTTATTCTTTAATTTGTAATTCTCTCTCTCTCTCTCTTTTTATTTTTTTTTTTAATTTTGGGACAAATCTTTTGCTGAAATATATGAGGTACAACATGCTATTTACAGATTTACACATCTGAAGTTTCAGCATAATTCATGAAGTATATGTCTAGATATTTGATAAAATGTCTCTAAATAAATGTCCTGTTATTTATGATAAGGTAATGTAATTAAAATTTATAATAAAAACAGTATACTATTGAAAAAACTAAAAAGTTATTTGGAAAAAAAAAACATTGATATACTTTTATTAGTTAAATATTAAATATATTTTATCAATTATAATATATATATATATACAGTAACCCCATTAACGTGAATCTCAAGGGGGATAAAAAATTTGTTCATATTATCAGTAGTTCAGTAACTAATCTTCATTTTGATGGGGATTGCGGAAACAGTTCATGTTAAAAGTATTTCACTTTAGCAGTGTTCACATTAACGAGGTTCGACTGTATATATATATACTATTTTAATTTTCAGTGCAATATAAACTTATTTGGATCCTAAGTACATGTTTCATACTTTATCTCAGCACACAAAACAATTTTAATGTATTGTTTTGATACAAATTAAATTACTAAGTTTGTAAACCATTTTCAAATAAGTAATGCTATTTTAAAATAAGACATTTTGAAAAGGAAACTAGAAAAAATACAAAAATTTTTTGGAATTTCAAAAAAAAAAAAAAAAAAAAAAAAAACCCTAGTTATTTATCCAAACTGAATGTTATTTCATGTTGTTCTATGTACAGTATTGCAAAGTTTATATAAAAAATAATAACAATTTATGCATAAATAGACACTATACATTTCAAGAAAACAATTTCTTATTTTCATTAAAAGACAGCAAATTAACGGCATTTATTATATAACTCTTAAAACACAACCAGTTCTAAATAATAATGATAATAATAAAGTCTGTTTCATTCCAAACAAAATGCAAATCATAAGTATTGTTACAAAATTGTAAATAATTGTATTCATTTTTATATAAATTCTTTCAAAGAGGCTTAGTTAGTTGATAAAATGCTAATTTTGTGCATTTCTAGTCGTTTTAGCGTTAAAATAGCCTAATTTTCCCTTAAAAATGCATTAAAAAGCTCCAATAAGGCAAGTAATGGATTTGGTGCCAAATTTGGCAATTTTTTCCCTCCTTGGTGATTTTTTCTGGCAACCTTGGCGAAAAAATCCTTATTAGGGATATACCAAATATGGAAGCTGTAAGTTGATTGGCTGAACACTTTCTAGAGTTTTCTCGAAAAGTCTGGGTTCAATGGAACAGTATATAAGGAGCACTTTCTCACCAAGGAAGTCAGTCAGTTCAGTTCTCAGCCAGCCTCCGCTAATGTTTGCATTGCTTTGAGCCTCTTTGAAAGAGACTTGCTTTATGTGTTATTGCTATACAGTTTGTACTGTGGATTTGCTATCGACAGCTGTTGTTTAAGCTGTTTTTACTGGTTGAATTGAAGCTGATACTTGGTTTATAGACCTGTATTTTTCTGGAACTTTCTGTGAATAAATTATTGAATTTTTGCAAGTTTCGCCTTTCATTCTCGGACAACTCCCGAACCCCCAAGTACGCAACATTTCTGGTGTCAGGAGTGGGGTTGTCTGTGAATGGTGATTACTAGAGCTATGGAGCAAGAAATGAAGAAGCTTCTGGAAGGTCTAACTGCCCAGATGAATGAGTTAAGATCTGGATTGATAGAGAAAATAGAAACAGGACAAACAGAAATGAAAGAAAGTATGGAAACCGGACAAAAAGAATTGAAAGACGGCTTGACTGAAGAAATGAAAGCAGCTCAGGAAAAGATGGAAGCCCGTTTGACCGAAGAAATTAAATCTAATCAAGATGAGATGAAGAGAGAGCTTTCAATGGTGAAAGAATCAATAGCGGGTAAATTAACGGTGATGGAAAATAGAATGGATGGAATAGAAGAGAAAGTTATAAAGATAGAAGAAAATTTTGAAGAGAAAGTTTTGAAAATAGAAGAGAGTTTTGAAGAGAAAACTATGAAGATATAAGAAAATGTTATGAAGGTTGAAGAGAGTGTTACGAGGATAGAACGGAGTTTCGAGAAGAAATTTAAAGAAAATTTTGATCAGGAACTGAAAGGAAGGTTTTCAGAGATAGAACATAAATTGAAGAGAATAGAAGACGATCTGGACAGAAAAGTGGAAGAAAAGTTAGAATCCATGCCCCAGGAAACTGAAAAGAAAGAGAGAAGAATCCAGAATCAGGAATTTATTAAGCTATCCACCTATGATGGCAGTTCCTCCTGGCATGTATATAAGACGCAGTTTTCCACCTTAGCTGAAGCTAACGGCTGTGACACTGTTGCAAAGACGGCTCACTGGTAGGGTTGTTGTGGGGCGACACCACAGATATTCTGGAGACCCTTCGAAGGAACAGCGATATGACTTTGAAGCTTTAAACAGAGCACTAGAGCTATGTTTTGGAGCAAAATAGTCCAAAGAATATAGTCGAAGGTCCCGTCATCAGAGACCAGGGGAAAGCGTACAAGAACTGGCATCAAACATCCAGAGGCTTTCACATTTGGCGTTCTCAGACTGTCATCCTAAAACACACAATGATCTGGCCCTAGAATATTTCATTGATGCTGTCGGAGATCCAGAAATTCAAAAAGCTCTCAGACTCTCCGGCGTGAAGGATGTGGAGTCAGCCTTGGTGTATGCCCTAAAGATCGAGGCAGCCCAACAAGCCTCCCGTAAACATCGCCAGAACAGCACAACAGACAAAGTGAACGGCTCTCAAGATGATCTTAAAGTGATTCAGAAAATGATTGCGGATATTAATAGAAGACTATGCATTCTTGAGAGCAAGAAAGAAGGGAAGACTCCAACAATTAAATACTGGGGCTGTGGAAAAGACGGGCATATCAAACAAAGCTGCCCAGTAAGAAGACCTAGAGAAGCAACCATGAATGTCTCTGAAGTATGCCACCCAGAAGGAGCTCTTCAGGAAAATCCAGATGCCTTCTTGCAGAAGCCTCCATCTGAAGATCATAAATACAGCTCTAAAGCCGAGGATAAACCCCAATAATAAAGCCAGTTGCTCGCCAAGTTACTGTCGCAACACCATCAGAACAAGATTCCAATCCATGGAGTGACGAAGAACTTAGAAAAGCCCAGTTGGAAGATCCTGACGTAAAGCCAATATTACAACTGAAGGAAACAACAAGCAACAGACCTACCTGGCAGGACAGCTCAGCATTTAGTCCTATTACAAAGGGTTACTGGGCACTCTGGGACTCTCTCCATGTGAGAAATGGCATATTATACAGAAAATGGGAATCCGATGATGGACGGAACTTCAGATGGCAGATTTTGCTTGCAAGATCGAAGATTCCAGACGCTTTAGAACAACTGCATAGTAGCTCTGCCGGAGGCCATTTTGGGGTAATGAAGACTCTGTAGAAAGTTTGAGAATGCTTCTACTGGTGCAAGGGAAGGGAGGCCGTGGAGAAATGGTGTAAATCCTGTGATGCTTGTGTGACACGTAAAGGCCCGCAGAAACGAAGTCGAGGAAGACTGCAACAGTATAATGTGGGAGCACCATTTGAATGGATTGCACTTGACATTTTGGGTCCTTTGCCACGGACCTCCAGTGGAAATAAATACATCCTCGTCGTGATGGACTATTTCACCAAGTGGCCTGAGGCATATCCCATTCCCGATCAAGAGGCATGTACAGTAGCAGAGGTCCTAGTGCAGCAATGGGTGTCAAGGTACGGCACGCCCCTACGACTTTATACCGACCAATGTACGAACTTTACCTCTGCTGTTTTCAAAGGACTGCGTCAACTACTCGGCATAGACAAAACCCAGACGGACAGCATGGTTGAGAGGTTCAACCGTACCATCCTGAATAACCTCTCTCATCTAGTATCAAGGAACCAGCAAGATTGGGACTTGAAGTTGCCATTGTTCCTGCTGGCTTATCGAAGTGCTGTCCATGAAACCACCAGCTATACTCCAGCCCAGACGCTGTTTGGACGTGAACTTCGTCTCCCATGTGATCTCCTGTTTGGTTGCCCACCCGATGCGCCTTCATCGCCCGAGGAGTACATCCAAGATCTCCGGGCACGATTTGAGGACATACACAACTTTGCTCGGGAGCGGATTCACATGGCAACGGAGAAAATGAAGACAAGGTACGATCTAAAGGCTACACAACATGAGTTCCAGGAAGGAGACAAGGTCTGGTTGTGGAATCCTGTTCGACGCAAAGGACTCTCTCCCAAATTACAGTGCAACTGGGATGGACCATACACAGTCTTTAAAAGGCTGAATGATGTAGTGGTGCAGATCACTAAAACACCTTCATCAAAACCGAAGGTGGTGCAGTATAACAGGCTAGCCAAGTACCACAATTAACGGTAATATTAAAATTTAAAATGTAAATACTGGTAAAATTTGCGCATGCGTAATGTAAATATTTGTATATAAATATTTGTACATATTTGTGAATTTTGTAAATATTTCTCATCTCACTTGATTTATATTTCTATTTTATCCTTATATGCAACTCAGTTTTTGTATTTTAGATTGTGTAAATTTGTTGAGTTTCGCCTCTTGACCAAGGGTTGCACTGCCCGGGATGGGCAGTCCTTGGGAGGGGGGCAGTGTTACAAAATTGTAAATAATTGTGTTCATTTTTGTATAAATTCTTTCAAAGAGGCTTAGTTAGTTGATAAAATGCTAATTTTGTGCATTTCTAGTCGTTTTAGTGTTAAAATAGCCTAATTTTCCCTTAAAAATGCATTAAAAAGCTCCAATAAGGCAGGTAATGGATTTGTTACCAAATTTGGTGACTTTTCCCCTCCTTGGCGATTTTTTTTGGTGACCTTGGCGAGAAGATCCTTATTAGGGATATACCAAATATGGAAGCTGTAAGTTGATTGGTTGACCACTTTCTAGAGTTTTCTCGAAAAGTCTGGGTTCAATGGAACAGTATATAAGGAGCACTTTCTCGCCAAGGAAGTCAGTCAGTTCAGTTCTCAGCCAGCTTCTGCTAATGTTTGCATTGCTTTGAGCCTCTTTGAAAGAGACTTACTTTATGTGTTACTTTATAGACCTGTATTTTTCTGGAACTTTCTGTGTATAAATTATTGAATTTTTGCAAGTTTCGCCTTTCATTCTTGGAAAACTCCCGAACCCCCAAGTACGGAACAGCATTGTTGGCTATAGTCTGAAATATTGAGTTTCTGTTCAGTGATTTTCAATTAAGAGAATTTGGCGGGAAAATTTGCAAAGATTTTTAATTATATTATCATCATTTGATTATGTTTATTTTGCAAACAAATAATAAAAATTATCTGCTCCAATTTTAATGACATATTTAGGTGAAGTCAGTTTTATGTAATAGAGCTATTAAAATCAAGAAACATTACTGGTAGAATCTTTAGTTTTTTTTTTTTAAGTCAAGCAAAGCTAACACATTAGATGTTAAGTATAATAATCTGATCAAAAATAAATGCAGATATGTATATCAAATTATTTTTCTTTTAACATATTATTTTGTTTCATCAAATTTTATTAATATTAATGATTAAATAAAAATGTATACTTTTTTTTCCATCATCATCATTATTGTTATATTTGTCATTATGTAGATTTGCTGCAGAAGGTCACTGCACATGAGAGCAAAAATAAAAGTGGGGAAAAAAAAAAAAAGATTATTATTGTTTAGTCCCAGATCATGGTGATTTCGCCAATCCTTGTGATGCCACCCTATTTCATAAAAATTTAAAATAAACATGTTGAAAAATTAGTTAAAATATTATCATTACTTTGTCATGAATAATATGTTCTATTTAAAATGAATCACTCAGAAAACTTGATAGAGGTAGTGGATTAGAACATAAATTTTATGACAAATACTGTTTGTTTTTGCTGTGCACCATCTCCCTTTTTTGTTTCATTTGAATTTACAGGCACCTTTTATATGAAAGTGGAAAAACAAAAAGTTAACCTTTAACCTATACCAATAATATTTTTGTTTGCATTTTTACAAAAATTTCAACTACCAAGTATATTATAAAATTATAGCTAAACGAATGCTGGTCATAATTTTCAGTATGAAAATCATCTTTGATTCTCAATCATTTTATTTATATTATAATCAGTATAGATACTTCACTTATTAATGCATTCTTCCACAAGATACTGCTGTGATTTCTCACAAGAAACTGAGGCAGCTTTGCTGAAACAATCTTGGGCATATTTCACATCTCCTAGCTGAAATAATTATTGTAAAAATTCATTAGCATTTACAGAAAAAATTAAATACATTTAATATCATTAATTAACAAACAATATATTTCCAAATAAGAAATGTTACTACTGCATGCTATAATTATAATTTTAATATTTAGTATTAACACACACACACACACAAAATCAATATTTAAAAATGCAAATTATGAGAAACAAATAAAAATATTTTAATATTAAAACGTTAAAATTTTATATTAAATATTAAGTATTCAAACATAAAAGTTTAATAAATGATAAAATGATTCTTATTTATAATTTTTTGGTAATTAAAAAAAAAAAAAAAAAAAAAAGTTTAACTTTTATAGAGTTAACTTGATGATTTGACTTTCTTGATTGAGATTTTTAGAACTTTAATTTATTAATATTAAAATAATTTTCAATATTATAATTCATTTCACATAGTTAGTATTTCTTAACCACTATTCTTTTTCCCTTTGTGTTAATCTTTATAAATAAAAAGAGGTGTCTGCATACACTCTGAAGCTCAGGCTGTCAATCAAGGAGCTACAAAATTTAGCAGGAAAGTAGCTCACTAATATTTTCTTGATTTTATAATTTCAATTTTTTTTAAAACTGAAATGAATGAGAAACAATAGCCAGAAAAAGTAAATTTCTTAATTACAAACAAAATACAAAATTAAAAACCACATGAATAAATTACTAAATGAATGTGCATTTATTTGGATTTAACCAAAAACAAAAAGTCAAATATTTATTAGCACTTTTCCATAACATCATTATTTTGCTGATATAAATTCTCATTCAAATCTTTTCATTATTATTGTTATTCTAAACATACATTGGATTTTGGTTAATTTTGCTTCTATCATATCAGTCAGTATTACAGGGTTTGGGATGTCACTCTACAGTCTTTATTTTCTTGTTTGCAGATTAAGGCTGATTAAAATGGGATATAGAGCTTATATTGGATTCCGAATCACAGTTACCTGTCATTAAGCATTTAGGATGAAAAAAATAAATATACATTATTTGTCTATTTGCTTCATTATGACTAACCAAAACAGGAATTATCATACTGTTCATTTCTCCCTAACAAAAGTTAAAAATTTATTATTACAGTTTGCAAATAAATTTGTTACTCAGTTTGTAAATAATTTTCTAAATACTACCTGAAGATAAATTCTTCCTAGAGCTGAAAGAAGCTGTGGAGCACTTTCTTTACATTTTTCAAGCAGAATATTTACAATAGAAACAGCTAAAATATAATCCTATAAATTTGTGAAGAGAAGGAAAAAATAATTAAAAGCTGTAAACAATGTTCCATATACTCAATAAATAATAATTAATATAAAATTGATCAATCAAAAAAGTATAAAACATTAACTTGTGCAGAGTGGAAAACTGTAAAAACTTGGGAAACAATATTATCAAAATATTAATTTGATTTACTACTCATTCTAATTTACTTAATGCAAGAGAAAATAAACAACTATACATGAAAAGGAAATTACTTTTAAACGTGTATTAATTACTTAAAATTTTTTGAAAGAATTTGAAAAGCATTTATTTATTTTATTTATTTTTTTTGTCTTTCTTTTTAAATAATAACTTGTAGCTATTTTATGTTCTTTTATTATTTTTTGTATATATTAATACTCATAGGTATATTCAAATTTTTAATTACTTGATTATTCCAGAACAACCAAAAAAAATAATAATAATAATAATAATAAATAAATAAATAAATAAAGTATATGAAACAAATTAATCAAAAATATTCATACACAAAATTTAAAAATTTCTTTGATAAATAAAATAAAAATATAAAAAATGGGAGAACCTGTAACATTAATTGAACTTACTTTTTGAGATAAAACACAATTCAGTATTGAAAATAGAATTCTCTGCTCTCTCTTTTTCCATATTTCTAAGGATGCTAGATAAGTAAAATTAATGGCAAATTATAATTAATTTCACATCAAATATTTAAAAAAAAGAAAGAAATTAATCAATGCAATATTAAAATATTGTCTAAATTTAAAGTATTGAATGAAAAGGAGAATCCAAACAGTTGATCAGATTTTTTTTTTTTTTTTTTTTTTTTTTTTTTTTTTTAAGTCTTTTTGTTGGAGGTTTTATGGGTTAGAACTGAAAATTGAAATTTTATATTATTCACCAATTAATAGACTGCAGATCCTTCAAATTTACTTGTCTTTTTTTTTTTTTTTTAAAGCATTTATTTAAATTGTCTGATTTTTGTAATGCATCTGTTTTAAATTTGCTGATTTTTATAAAATGTTTGTTTCCCTTTGCTAGTTTTGTGAAGAATCCATCAAAAAAAAAAAAAAAAAATCACAGATTTTTGTGCAAGGTCAGTTTTCAGATTCAAATTTTTGCTAGATAGATGTCAGAAAATACCTACTTTTCATAATCAATTGGTGAAATTTGCACTTTTGTGTCATTTATTAAAATATGCGGTATATTTTGACCGATGCAGGATTGCCACAAAAGAAATAGAACAAAAATGGTTGCTTTAGTAGCCTAGAAGCCTTAAAATAGTTGCCTAAATAGCAGCCTAATGACCAAAATACTAGCTTAAATACCACATGCTAACGAACATTAAAGGATAAAAACCATATACATTTTCTTACTATTTTATTTAAGTATACCATTAAAAAAAAAAAAAAAAAAAAAAAAAAATTCAAAATAAAATAGTTTTAAATAATAGAAATGTATTCAAAATTAGATTTTATAAGTAATTTATAAAAATAGAAAAGATGTCCACCATAGACAATTAAAGTTGAATTAATTTATGAAATGCCAAATAACTAATTTTTTATATACATATATTTTTACTTCATTCTAAAAGAGGTAATAGAAAAAATAATCTGAAAAAAAAAAGTTACAATTTTTTTTTCAATGTTTAAAAAAATTAATAATAACCATAAATAAATATCTTCTATTGAAAACATTAATTACTCAAAAACATGTTTAAAACTTTGAGATTTAAATTAGTAAGAAAATTGTCATATGATTTTGTAAAAAGTATTTTATTAAATTTATTTAAAAAATTACTTTTAGGCTTTTTTGGACATTAATGAGTACATCCTTGTTTTCTTTTATTAAAAATTTTATTTATTTATTTATTTATTGTTGTTGTTCATTAGTTTTTTTTTTTTTTTTTTTTCCCCTTAAATCTCTGCTGAAGGCTTTTTAAACATGCTCTGATGTAATCTAATACTCTGCATATATTTAGCATTAAAAGTGAGCAATACCTAATCTCGTCGACAGCAAGGCTCATGCTATTTTACAGAAAAATCTGTTTTCTCAATTACTAATCACCTAATATATATATATTATTATTTTTTTTTTAATTCCATTTTTAAATTCAGAAAATTCACAATCATGGAATTAGTATTCGTTTGTTAAATTTTATTTATGAGCTAAAAAAGTGAAAAAATAACTAAGCTCATTTTTTTTAGCCAAAAAATAAATTATTTAAAGTGAAAAATAAATTTTTCGAGAACGAGTACTAATTTAATGATTGTGAATTTTCTAAATGTGAAAACAGGAAAAAAAAAAAAAAAAAAAAAAAAAACATTAGGGAATGAGTCATTGTGGAAACAAATTTCCCTATAAAATAACATTGGCTTTGGCTGTCGAAAATATTAAATATTGTCTGCTCTTAAGAGCTCATGTTTCGTTTGTTGTATTCTTCCTTTTCTGATTTACTAAAAGAGCTTTCTTTTATAATTTTGTTTCTGTTTCTTACATGAAATCAGGGTGAGGAAGGACATAACAGTTCACAGGAGTGTACTAGTAGTCAATTGCAATTAGTAAATTGGCCAGCTTAATAGCTGCTTATGTCACGTCTGGTGCAATTTCTACATCCTCATTGGATATTTCACCTGCTTCAAGGTCAACATCAGGAATATGCTATACTTTAAGGTGGTAAAAAAAAAAAAAAAAAAAAAAAATAAATAAATAAAGGGTGAAAAGATTAAGATAAGATTTTTTATAAAATGAATAGAAAATACTTCTTTCTGAAAGATTTTCCTGATATTTCTGGAAGAAGAATTTTGCAAAAGGTGACATATAGTCACCCAATAGTTGCCTTTTTGTGAAAATAGTTGCTTTTTCAAGATTTTTAGGCAAAAAAAGTAGCCATACTCTCCTCAGGCTGAAAATAGTTGCAAATAGTTGCCTTTTAGTAGCATGTGGCAACCCTGCCAATGTTGAAATGTGGAAAAGGCACTGATTAAAAGAAAATTAACTTTAATTGCATCTAATTGTTGAAATATATGATTTTTTTATATAATTTATTATGGACAATTGACAAAAATCCACATTTTTTTTTCAAAGTCTATTCCTAAAATAAATTATTATTTTGACATAAAATTAACAAAGTTTATGTTTTTTGGATGCCTAATTTATAAAATACACCATATATTTCAGACTATTTCCAAAATGCAGAATCATTTTAATTTATGATTTGATTTAATTTATGTTTAATTGCTGAAAAATGCAATTTTCATGCGGTTGATATTAATTTTATAATTTTAACAGAGGAAAAAACTAACAGGTTTTTAATTATTTTACAAGATGAGTGAAATTTTTCAAGTCTAGGGTGGAGGGGGAAGAGAGACAAAGATAGATAAAATATATTGGATTTTTTATAAATAGCTTTATTTCCTACTATCAAAAAAAGATCTTATGATATTTTACTTGCTTAATTTTGAGATAAGGAGAAGTTACAGGATTTCTATGGAAAATATTCTTAAACACTTATCAAAACAGAAGTTACTGGGTATAAGTATCAGGTGGCTATTTTCTTATTTGTTCATATAAGAGTTAAGGAAAATCCAATGATATGAAATAAACCAAGTTTTTAACCATTAATAGAGACTGGCCAGATGTCGTTAACTTTTTTAATTAACACTTTTCTCTTTTATTCACCATTTTTCAATAATCTAAGAAGGTGCATTCTCTTCACATTTATATACATTAGTTTCGCCCCTTTTTCGAAACTTGACAGTTTTTTTTTTAAATAATCATTTAAATAATAAACACAGAAATTTAAAACTTTCATGTAAACAATATTCACCATAACAGGGTTGCTACACAAATCAGGAAAAAAAAAATTCCCTGAGTTTTTCCTGTCCCTTTTAGAAGTAAAATAGATGACACACAATCATGCAGCATTAGAATCTAACACGTTTACAAGTTAATTGAACAAAATATTTAGGGTATATTAATTTTATTAACTTACTATAGTTGGGGAAAAAAACCTAATTGATTTATTATAAAGCACTAAAAATTTTAAAAATATTTGATTATGAAAAAATTTTCCAATGTTTTTCCAAAAAATTTCAAAATTCCCTGAATTTTCCCTGTTTTTGTAATACATTTTGAAAATTCCCTGAGTTTTCCCTGTTTTTTAATAGATTTTCAAATTCCTTGAGTTTTCCAGGTTTTCCAGTTGCCATAGCAACCCTGCATAATTATACTACTTAAAAAAAAAAAAAAAAAAAACAGTATTGGCATTTTTATTTATATCCCTATGATTTATTTACATCCTATCAGAAATTTATAGGAATATAATCATGTGAACTTCTCTATTTCATGCAATTTGCTTCTCAGTCCGACTGATCAAAGTTTTTTTGTTTGGCATTTCAATAGCAAAGAACACTGTTCACATTGAAACATTGTGTCAAAAGTTTGCAAAAAAAAAAAAAAAAAAAAAAAAAAAATCACTTCTATTGCCATGCAAATATAAAATAAATACAGTAAAATAAAGCTGTAAAAATACACTGATTCACAAGCCACTGTATTGCATTTTGAAAAATTGAACACTCAGATTTAACAACTTTCTTCTCTAGGAATTTTAAATACAAAAATTATGTGTATAAAATGAAAAGTGTATAAAAATAATTATAAGATAAAAAACTTTTTATAAACCATGTTTTTAATTAAGAAAACTATTCGAAAATTAGAAAATCGGACTTCGAAGTATTGTGTTGTCATTGGGTTGTGAGCTATTGTGAAAGCTTCAAATGTCTAGCTAGTAGGGAAGTTCGTTAAAATTCGATTGCAAGATTTGTACCAGACAAACAAACAAACATACAAACAAACAAACAAGAATAGAAGTTAATAAAGACATGGTAATAAAGGTAATTTTGTCTGCTTTCTTGGTCTTATATAAGAATTTTTTTTCTGAAACTCGCATTAACCCTACTCTTCGAATCACACTAATTTTAAGCCCCTTCTCTTATCAAAAATAGGCAAAAACATATGATAAATTTCATGTTTGCGTATTAATATATAGATGCTTGTTTGTATTATACACATATATCAATAAAAGCAATCAATTGTTAATTAATAATCATTCATATTGATGAATAAAGATATATGTAATGTACTTACGAACATTATACACAAGAGCAAAAACTAACAAAATGTTTACTTTTGAATTTCAAATGTCACTTCAGTTAATTAATATTCAAATTAGTAAGAGATAATATATAACTTTTCTAGATATAACTAATTGCATACAATCTAAAATTCTAAGACTTATTATTTTTAAAGCAAGAAATTAAGTAATTTCTTCCTTTTTAAGTATCAACCAAGTGGCCAAATTCGAATTTTTTTTACTTAGTATCTGAAAAAAGTAAAAACCTAAAATTAAGAACATTACCATTTTTTCTAGATTCAGAGAGTTCAATCATACTGCCATCTTCAGCACAACCATTTTGCACATTTTTAATAATCTATAAAAAAATAAATCAAAATTTAAAGTAATAAACATGACAGAAAATTTTAGCTAAATACAAATTTTAAAAATATTTTTATTTATGAAATAAAACAAATTCAAAAGCATATTTTAAGAATGGAAAACGAGGGAGAAAAAAGCAACATTTATTGTTGCATACTCACATACTCAATTTAAAAATGAATGAATATATGAATATAGTAATAATTTAATCATCACAGTATTTATAAAATTTTAAAATCTGATAAATCTAAAACAAAATTTATAAACAATACAAACAAAATGAGAACATTTCAATTATTTCTTTTGAAATAGAATATGTTTTTGAATGTCTTTTTAAAAATAGAAAACAACAATGAGTTTTAAATAAATTTAAAAAAATCATGTATGAAATTGTTATCCATACAATACTATTACAACTAATGCATGGGAAAAATTATAATAAAACTTTACTATTTATATATAACAATTATGGCTAAATTCAGTATATAAATTTAAAAGCTGTCCTATAAAATTAAGAAATCTACAATAAGTTGCCTGAATCTTTATTGTATTTGAATGTAAAGTTTCAAACAAATTTCCATTAAATGATAGAACTTTATTTTATCTTATTTTAATTAATTTATATTTAAATAAATCTACTGTGAAGCATGAAAAAATTTACTGGTATACAATAATGTGAGTGAACAAAGACGTTTCATAGGATAAATTATTTACCATTTAAAACACACAAATATTGCATAACAGATATGAAATAAAAAAAAAAAACATGCATAATTTTGTACCAATAAAATAACATAAAGACAAGTTTCTGGCTCAGTTGGAAAAGTAGGTTAATTTTTTTGTTCTTTTCAAGCGGCCACCATCTTATACAAATCTGAAATTTTCAAGTGACCATCATTTTGAAACAAGATGGCAGTTTGAGTTCATGAATAAACTTGCTCGAGATATTGATATGGGTTATGTTTACAGTATTACATTTCAAGCAAATTGATTCACAAATGCATTATTATTTTTTATGAGTTTGAAACTTTCAAGTATCTGCCATTTTGAAACAAGATGACAGATCAAGTTGGCCAATAAATTCATCCAAGATATTTCTAAGATAAGCCCACTATTAAATTTTGGTTTGAATTGGATTCAGTGTTTCAAAAGTTATTGTATGGCATATCATACATGTATCAGAGTTCACACTAGGAAAAAATATTGAATGGGATTTTCCTACTCTAACAAAATATTTAAGTGAGACTTTTCAAATTTAAGTGAGAAATTACATGGTTTACATTTTGCAGATTTCTTTTTCAAGAATTACAAATATGCAAATAAATTGTAAAGAATCAAATAAATATTAAAAATGGAAGTTTAATAATTTTTTTTTCTTCTTTTTCAATTTTGTGGTTAAAGAGCAATGTTGGGCGGAAACAAGCAAAATCACACTACCCTTACTTCCGTGGCTCTAAGGTGACATCTTCGTGGTAGTACATTTTGGAATATCAATTCGATATTCGGGCATGCGCTGTGAAATGCCCTAAAATTAACCTAATTAAGAATGCAAACATTAATCTGAAAAATAATATGGTTATTAATAAATAAATTTACTCTCATCAAATAATACTAGATTCATATAATTTTAATTAATTTCTTTATTAAATATCCAAATTTTGAATACTAATTAAATCGATTATTCTATGATTTTACAATACAATATAAATGATATAACAATGATCTTTGATTTTGCATCAATGGTGCTAAAGATGAGTACTTAAAAACATGTATCTAGAAATGCGTTTTTGCAAAGTAAAATGAATATTTACTGACCCAGGAATAAGAGAACTTCTCACCAGATTTACCAGATGCTATGGCGCAGTCAAGGCACAAGAGGGATATTTTGGCTAGCAGGAAGCACATCTTAGATGAGTCAGGTCGGCTAGGCAGCAACACACTGATGATAGCAGGACCTCACATTACGTCTGCACAACACGAAGGCAATTTTTAGAATCCAACTCTTAAAGGAATTTTTTTTCCCTTTTAATTTTCTTAAGTCTCTCATTATAATTTTTGGAGGAGGTTTTCCCCTTGCATTTCTTTCATTGGGTCTTTCTTCGACCAATCTGCTTGCTTCTAGATTACTGTAGTGTCTTTCTTATGATTTCACAGGAGCTTTTTTTGGCGGTTGCCAACGGAGCTTAAATGCGGGTGGTCCTCTTTCAGAGTTCCATGTGCAGGTCATAAATATGACGTTGTATTTCTATCTTAGGCTTTTAAAAGGCAATAAAACAGCTTTGTAGTCTTCAGTAAAACAGCTTTTGTATTTTTATATTCTTTTTCCTTTTAAATAATGCCCTTTTGTACCTTTATTATTTTGTTTTTAACAAAATGGCTGATTTTGCCCATCAAGCAATGTTGCTTCGATATTTAGAAACTAAATTTTTATCAGAAATGTAGGAGGAATTGCTCAAGTTCTTGTTTTTTTATCAGTTTCAAAACTTAATTTAATTTTGAGTACTCAAAAAATGTTTGATAGAAGTGATAGAGAAGCTTGATAGATAGTGCTGTAATTGGAATAACCAAAATTATTTTACATGTAACTGAAATCTGCTGCCACACATTGAAGCTTAAAAAAATATATATATATACCTTTTCATGTATTCTTTTAAAAAAAACTTTAGAATTAAGATTGAAAAATTCTAGAGCAGTTAAAAACAGAGAATCACATGCTTGAAAACAATTAATATTATTACCCAATGCAACTAAAAAAGGGGGGGGGGGGATAATAAATGGACGAAATACTTGGTGAATAATTGAAAAATTTGGGGGGAAATCCTCCTGATATATTTTTGAGCAGGATTTTTTTTTTTTTTAATCTAGTGTGATTCTAACAATCCCACTCTCTAATGCTGACTAATGCCCACCTAACCCTGTATATATATATATATAATAAAGATGATCTATTAAGCATAGTAGAAGCCAAGCAACAGATACAAGATCACTGAAACACCAATGACCAACAAGACAAAAAAATCACCAGTGGACGAAATACACCAATGCAAAGAAACCAGATTCACCAATTAACAGCCTGCAAAACAAACGAATCAATAAAGTAAAACAACAAATCCCAACTTAAAACCATAAACTTATCAAAATTAATGAAAAAACAACCCAAGAAACACAAGATAGGAAGAAGGAGGCAGGCGGCAAGACTTGTGACTTGCCTGTGGGGTTACACTAGTTTTACATATATATATATATGTGTACCAAGAACACAGCCAGAAAATAAATTTCGAGGTGGGGGGAAGAGAGATTGAGACCTCCACCTTTACCCCCCAAATCTCCCATGGCTATGGTCTTGATACATACACGCAGATAAACTAAGTGATTGCAATAGGTCGATAAATACGTTGATTTCTAGAGAGAAATCAACCTAAAAGGCAAAAACTTTCCTTTTAATAAACTTTATTCTCTTTTAAACTACTCATATAATGAGCAAGGCTGGTCTAATACACAAAGAATAACAAGTTTGTTAGCAAATATTATAAGTAGTTAAAACATGCAAATATGCAGGTGTTTAAACCAGAGACATTATCTACAAGGACCTAAGGTGGTTTGTGAGGGGTTAAGAACAATTTATTAATTTGCAAAGGTATTTGTATTTAGGAGTTTTAATCTAGTCCATTTACATTTTCATATTTCCTACAAAGTTATATTTGCTTTCCATTGGTTGTTCATTCGTCATCTAAAAGATATGTAAACAAATTGCATATTTTTGTTGATTGGCAAATACAAGATAAAAAAAAAAAAAAAGAATAAAACTGAGGGTTGCTGGTTTAAATAATTTGAGTATCATTTGAGATTCTTCTTGAGTCACAATCACCTCTGATGCTTGTTTTAATGCAAAAATGCAAATTTGTTTAATTTTAAACTATCTGTGGTCCCCTATAGTCCCTCCTTGGTTATGCCCTTGAAAATATGCAATATTTATTTTGTGTCGAAATAATTTTCAGTATGAAAATAGCAATGTTATTAGATACCATTATTTATATGTAAGTACAAATGCATTGTACTGCTTTCAGGCTACACGTGTTTACCTTTTATGAGTCTGAGGAGGGTTGTTTTGACACAAAACTGTTGTTTTAACAATTCATGATGCCTATTAACAAATAATTATCTATCATTCAATGCCTTTTATAATAACAGTTTGATGCATACTTACTTTCTGTATAATATTAAGAGTATGGTACATGTTATCAACAGCAATCTGATGATTCCCCTGGTACTGTGGTAGTTCAGCTAAAAGCAGGCGGAAAGAAAAAGGAACCATGGTTCCTAGAAAGCCAAAAGTAAGATTTTTGACCAATGATATTCTACTTTATCGAACAAATTAACAAAATAAGCAGGCATACATATGAAAAATCTTGCTTTCTTATCAAAAAAGTTTATCAGTTTAAGCTACTTATAAATTAAGGACATTTTCATATAAAAAAGTGGAAACTCCTGACCCCCTTCTTTTTCTTTATACATCAATAGAAAGTTTGATGTTACTGATTTTGTAAACATTAAAAGTACATTAAGAATTGTGATAAGTAACACTGAATTAATACTATTTACTTTTAACTAGAAATTAAAAAGGATATCTGATAATGAAATATTTTTTTTTTTTTTTTTAACTTAGAAAAAAGAGTCTTAGAAAAAATAAAAACTGTTTCAGTTATATTAAAAACTTTTAAATGAAAGACACCTAAATATTTTAAGCACTCAGTTTTAAAAGCAAATTATGTCCGGTAGATGAATGATTAGCATTCTGGCCACCAGTTGCCAGAGATAACTCTTAAAAGCTGATTAAATTAATTAAATTGTGTATCAATTTTTAACATTTTTTTATCACTAATATTATGTTATAAATTATTTTATTCGTCTAATTAATTTTATGAAGGATTTAATAAGTCTACCAATTATATGAAATTACTTTCATCTGCAGCTTAATTAAGGATGATATTTTGTGCATGTATGTCAATTTTCATGAAGAGTTCAATCTAATACTTTAACATTTCATTTTTAATGATTGTTTAGGAAATTTATAATGAGTAATGTTGTGGCAAACTATGCCAAGTAAATGAATGATAACACCACCAATAGTACATGCATGCCATAGTGCGAGATATCCATATATTATCAACAGAGAAAGACCTCAAAGGCTGTCTTGCTTGGTAAAAGAAAATTGGCAGCAGCCAATAGTTAAATGGACGCTGAATACAATGCAGTCTAAGAAAAAATATTTAAAAGCACATAATTCACCAGATTCTGTTGGATATAGAATTATAGAGTAGACTCATATGCTGCTGATAGTTAAACATCACCATTACTTACTCCTAACATAGATGCAGGAACACTATTAGTGAGTTATTGAACAATGGTAGAGAGATGCTTGTTTAGATGATTCCCTATTCTACAAGTTGATGGTATTTGTATGCATATTTATTTCAATGTATGTTGTTTTTAAGATGAATAGTTGCTTCACATATGTAACACAGGTCCCAAACAGGTTGTAGTTTAGTAGATGTTCTCATGGGTGTCTATCTTTTAGGCTGTTAGTTATGGTAGAACTATTATTGTGGATTAGTTGCACACTTACATGGCATCCGTCTTCCCCACTATGAATGGAGGTTTTCAGCAGGACAAACTCCATTTGGTACATCTGAAATTGGGCTGTAACTGTTCAATGCATGCAAAGAAAATCAAACTATGACCTGAAAAACTAAGGCTGGGATTATGGTGTCTCGGTCTTAAGATTGATCTTAATCTTACGACTCATCGTATGAATGGGCGTGTATAAGAACGATCTTAAGTTGGTAATGCGGAGCCTGAAGCGTGAGTCCTCCATGGGAGAAACAAGCCAGCCAACTGGAGATGCAGAGCGAGCTATGTTGTGATTGTGTGCACATTCAGTTACGATTCGACTTAAAATAGCTCTGAGGTCGTTGTACGATAGTTGAGACATTACAATACGACTTGTGTTTTGTTTCTTAAGATAAGCTTAAGTACTAAATGCAAGAATGTGGTTTCTTAAACATTTTTAATATGTCAAAAATTTCTTAGGATTAAATTATTAAGAAACTGTAAAGATTTTGGAGTTTTATATCTAAAGATAAATCAGATTATATACATCAATAATCTTTATATCCTGAATTTACGTAAGTAGTATACATTTAAAAAATAAGAAAAAGTAGTTTCAAATTTTCACTTATAGAAATTTACACCAGATATTTCCTTCTAGTATATTAATTTCTTCTAGAGCAAATTTAATTAATTATTTCTACTGCTTTGAATACTTTATCAGGCCTCGTAGCGTTCCTAAAATTTTACTCGTGTTTTATTATACTGACACCACACTATCGTTAAAAACTTTTTTCTTCAAGGTTTTAATGTTAAAATATTAGGTAAATAAGTGTTCTTTTAAAATAGTGGTGACAATGTAGCAAAATTATTCCTAAAATTTTAGGAACGCTGCGAGGCCTGCTTTATCCTTCCCCAATGTAATTTTTGCCCATATAATATCTATATTGCATTATATTTTAGATTCCACTGTAACTATATAAAAAAAAAAGTACTATTGATTAAACAGATTATATTAAGTTAATATTACATAGATATATATAATCTATGAAATTACATTTAAAACTAAATATTAAGAATGGAAAAAAAAAAAAAATGTATATATAATTAAATAACTTTATAAAAAAACACTTTAAATCATTTTTCTAAATATGCATTTACATTAGTGAATCATTGAAAAAATTTTGCATAAAGATAAGTTTTACATTTCATACATATTAAACTAATCTAAACTAACCTTTTTTCCCTTTGTATATATCTGGATAATATTCATAATATAAATCAGGTTTTTCAAAGTCACCAAATGCTGCACTTTCCACTTCAGCAAGAGAAAATTTTTTCAGTTTAACTAAAAGGGCTAACCTAGTATACCATAGCTGTAAAAAATAAATAAATAAATAAAATAAAATAAATTGAGAAATTATGTTTTGAAAAAACATTTATTGTATAACAGCAATATAATTATAGTCTTTGCCTTCTAAGGTTGAGAGATGTGTTATCATATTTCATCTATCATTATAAAATATATTAAATTAAAAAAAGCTTCAAACTCTGGCAAATTTATAGCAATGCTTTAGAAAACACCCAGTCTCATCCCCTAGCAAATAAGTTGCTGCTTTTATTAACATTTCCTTTCTGTGTTTTAATCTTTATTTATTTGCTTATTTATTACATGCAGGCTTTGCCTGCTTTGCTGATCACCACATTTAAAAGAATTTTCAAAACATTTGAATCACTAATTTTTCATATCGCTTTATAAGTAAAAACTAAAAAATTCAATTGAAATCACTCTGAATCTATCTTCCGGTACTGGCTGCATACAGAATTCTATATAGGATTCAGGTTCTCACTGCCTACAGCAATCCTAGTGCCAACTTTCCTGGACAATTAAATTTGGGTAATCATCGGATGACAGGTGCAGCTGCTATTATTCAATTTTAAATATGACTTATTAAATTAATATGATTATATTTAAATATAATTTTTAAATCTCAGCATCTATGAAATATTTTAATTTTGGCCCCATGTATTGTATAGCTCTTGCTATTTATAATATATTACCATTTGATTCCGACCAATACAATAAAATAAAAAAATAAAAAGATGATTTTCTTTTCAAAGGAATTAAATAAATAAATTTTAATTAAATTTTAATTTTAATATGTTTAAAATCCTTTCTACTATATTACCATTTTTTTTTTTTTTTTTATAAACATAATAATAATAATAAATTCCTTTTCAAAGGAATTAATTAAATAAATGAAAAATAGTGTAACAGCTGCTGCTAATCAATGCAGATGATTGAAATAGAATAAATTTAAGAAAATGAAACAGAAAAATCAATGGATAAAACTGAAAATAAAGGTACATCCCTATCTAAACTACTTCTCTGCCCAGTTTTGTAGCTCTGTGACCTTTGTCTGAGATTCAGACCACAGACACAGAGACAGACATTTCTCTATTTGTGTAGATTACTTCCCCCCCCCCCCCTTAATCTGCATTGCCTACTCAAATACCTTTAACCCAGAAAAAAAAAAAAAAAAAAAAAATACAGTGAAATTATTCAGCATGATATTTTATTGATTAACAATATTAATTATCATTGTTATCCAGCAATATTGGAGTTAAAAATAAACATTAATTTATTCATAAAACTGCATTATTAATCTCAGAACGCATCAATATTTCCAACTAACAAGCACAGGGCTCAGTTAAATTCTTTTATTCCTATTTTTTTAAAGGTAATAAATAAATAAAAATCATATACTTTTTTTCATTTTAGCAAACACTCTATATTGTTTAATATCAAGATAATAATCTTTCATTGAACAAGAACAGACACTCATTTGAAATAAAATTTGAAAACATGTAAAAAAAAAAATCACTTTTATAAAAGAAAATTTTGAGAAAGAGCAATTTTCTGAAAGGATTCATTTTATAAATCAAAATTTTGTAAAATGACTCATTTTATGGATTTGAATTTTGTGAAAAAGTCCTTTTTATAAAGTAAAAATTTATGAAGAGGTAGTTGAAAACCGCAATTTTTGCCTAAATCAACATTTAAAATGAGTAAATAAGTGTTTATCAGATATCAACTGAGTAGATCAGTTGTTAGAGCTTGAGCAAAATATGTTAATGACCTTAAATTTGAATACTAGCCTGGTCAATTTTCACTCTTGTAGAAATGAATTCATACGTTCCATTTAAAATATGTGTGTTTCATTTGATCAAAACTATATTCATGATTAAACTCACAGAAGCTCAAGAAATTTATGTTCTTATTTATGAACTTGTACATATTTATTATTTTCCTGCACTAAACAAGAAATCTATTTAATTGCAAATAAAGTAATTTCTGTTTAATTCCAAAAATTTCCCAGTCTTACTTGTAAAATTGCATTCAAATGCTGACAAATTTTAAGAGTCTGTTGACATATTTATATAATTAAAAAAATAATTCACACGTTATCAAAAAGAGACTTGTATAATATTCATACCCTAAGAGAAAAAGGTGTATGTTTTGTTGGTCTTGTTTCATCTGCAGAAGTCTGATCACAAGCCTTAATAAGCCTTTTTGTAAGATTTATAGCAGCATGATAACATTCTGCTTCCTAAAATAAATATACAAAACAGGTACACAAAATAAAAAGCACTGTATAACACACAAAAAAGATTTTGGTTATATGAAGAATAAATTGTAGCATGCTTTTAGCACTAAATATGCAGTTTTCTGAACATAAAAAAATAATTTAACTTTAAGATATTTCCAAAGAAAACAAAAATAAGAATAAATATAATAAAAATCTTGCAAATAAACTCACAATTAATTTCTGTAAACCAGCTTCATCTTCAGTGACATCACTAACAGTCAAAGCTTTTCTGTTCTGAGCTTGAGGAGAATTACATTCCACTAGCATAGCTTTTACTGGATCATCCTAGATACATTTTAACAATCAAAATATAAATAAATATATGTGTAATATTTAAAAATAAAGAATTTTCTGTCACTAAGTACATTATTTTTTAATTATTTAAAAGTCTTTATAATTCAAAAAGCATATTTATTAACAAAAGTTGCTGATTCATCATTTATTAAAAATTAAATGACCAGAATTAACATATTTTCTATTAGTAATAATAATAAAAAAGAAAGAGTTGAATTAATTATCTGAATAAATATACTTCTAATAAAATCGTTGCACTTTCGTATTTCAATTGCAAGTAATACAGTAAACATAAATATTACACAAAAGTACTACTTATTATTGATGAAGAATAAGAAATTCACAAGCATAAATTGCAAAAATTCACAACTAACAACTGAAAAAAAAAAAAAAAAAAAAAAAAAAAACACACACAACAGTTGTTTTGAGTCAACATAAATGCATACAATTCTTCATCAAAGAGAAAGCCCACAGAAGTGGCTTGGAAGCAAAAATTCTTACGATGTTTATTTTGACCCAAAATAATTTATGCACATTTTTCAATTTACGATGTCTGCTTGTTATGATGGTCGCCAATTTATGCATTCATTTAATTGCAACTATATGCTATTATGTATTTAATAAAAAGTTTACTACGGCTTCATCGGCAAGTTTTTCAAGAAATTTTTTATTTTAATTATATATAATTAATATATACCATTTTCGAGTAAAAATATATCTAATGTCTTTATATATGCATCTAATAAGCCTTTGATTCTAAAATAAATTTTTTAAATTGTAGAACACTGTTTAACTTATTTAGATTATTTTTATTTTTGATAAAAATGTCTAGAAAATATTATGCCAATGTATATGCATTTAAATATTCCTTTGACTTCTAAAATAATCTCTCTTTAACTATAGTATAATCTTAAACTTATCCATATAATATTTCTCTAACGTAGACCAATTATTAAATTTTGTTGAAATGATACGATAGTGATGTAAGGTTCTATCTACTTGGTCAACCCAGATTGGACTGAGAGGAGCTCTAGGATTGATCAAACCATAAATTTGGCTGCTAGATATTTCAGCTACAAAAATTTTTATGCAATGCACTTTATATGCACATTTTCTTAAAGAAGTTGAAAAAATATTCACTTTTGGTATTGAAACATATGCTCAAATTCTTATATTTAGAAATATAGTTGAGAATCTATAATCTGCATACCCATAATTCACA
Organism: Salticus scenicus; assembly: GCA_963930645.1. Classification (NCBI taxonomy): domain Eukaryota; kingdom Metazoa; phylum Arthropoda; class Arachnida; order Araneae; family Salticidae; genus Salticus; species Salticus scenicus. The sequence continues at coordinate 36,849,933 of OZ005649.1, forward strand.
ATTGTCTATAATCCACACTCACTTTGCAAATGTAAACAAAAGATTTTGCCGTAACGAAAATCAGACATTTTGGATGTATATGAGAAAATATGATGTTAATTCACATACTAAAATGAAAAAAAAATGAGTAAAATTTAATTTAGATATACATAATTAATTTTAAAAGAAAAAAAAAATTACACTTTTATTGTCTTATATATACTTTTTTAGCGAATCAGAACATTGTCTGAATAATATTCAATTAGTGATCAAATAAAGCACATGCAAGTTGTAGTTTTCTAACTCCTGCCAGTAATGGCATTGCTCATTGGTTAAAAAGAATGACATCATATGCGTTGGTGGGATTACGTATTTTCACAGATGTTTAAGGACCATTAGTGTAAATGTTCTTTTTAGGGTGGTATTTCAAAAATACACAAAACTATTTAACAAAAAATTTATAATAGCATTTGTTTTAAGGATAAGATCTACAATGCAGTCATTAAAAACTGCATCAAATTAATCACATTACAAGTATCTGGCTGCATGCTGTGGGTTTAACCTATACATTGCTTCTACTTCATTAAATAAATTTTATTGTTTTATATATTTATTACCTTTATTACATTATATAAAAACGAACAATTCTAATTCTAGCGAGGAAATGGCATCATTGATCTATAATCTGCACTAGTTCTAGAACTAAGGTGTGCGGATTAAAGATCTTCAACTGCATATTTGAAAGAATTCAAAGCCAGTTAAGCTTTGCATGTCATGGTTGGTATTCGGCAGGATGGTGGATGCACCATCTATTGATCTAAATTTAAATCATCATTCAAATTAACATATAATTTTAAAATGTTATTCAAAATAGATTTTTGAAAGGCAAAACTATATATTTTTTTAGATTTTCCATTCATTATAAATAGAATGAACATTGTTTCTTTTTATTTATTCAGTTTGCAAATATATTTATTAACTAAGTAATTTCTGTTATGCATGGTAATTTAATTCCATCAGATATTTGATTTTAAATGTAATAATCATTTAATTCCAAGAATTTTTAATTAAGCAGAAAAAAAGAAAAAAAATTCAAAATTGAAATTATAATGCAAAATCTCTTTTATTGAAAATAATAATAATAATAATAATAATTCCTGAGAATTTCCAGTGATTTTATTTTTGAGATTATTTTGAAAATTCTATTATGTATGTAGGTACTATCACACAGATGTTCTACACGGAAAGGCTAGTTTTGATTCATTTATTTGAATTGAAACTAACAAATAAAATTTCAAAATAAGACTTAAGACAAAACAATCAGATATAAAACACAACAAATGATTATAGCAATTATTCTATTTAAAAATTTACCATTTCATCATCAATGATAATTTCAGGATAAGTTAAATCACTTTTATCAGGTACATAAGAACCACTGGAGGTGATCACAGACACTAAAACCTGGCGAGTTTTTTCAGATGGTATCCAAGCTTCTTCAATTTCTCCATTCGATGCAGGAGATATTATAAACTGATTTGTAGTTATTGATTCAGTGATTACAGGTTCATTTATTTCTAAAATGTTTGAATCAGGAGAAGTCACTGCAGCAATTTTATCAAAAAAGGCTTTCCCATCTCTATCTTTTCCAACCTTTTCCTCTGCAAAAAACTTCAAAAGTATGGGTTGACCAGACACTTCATTTGCTGAAAAAAAAGGGAAAAAAGTTAAGTTTATTCATATAAAAAGAAATTACTTAATATTATAAGAACAATAAATACAAAATAAGTATTTTAAGAAATGATTTTTTAAGTAATGGAATATTTTAATGAAAATAAATCTGATTATATATATATATATATGACATACGACAATTTGAAATAATCATATAAGTTTTTGATTAAGGGCCCTCTTCACTCACCGCCGCCGGAAGCCGAAGCTAATGTTATTCTATGGAAAATTTTTCTTTACAAATAACTTATTAACTAATACATATTTTTAAATTCTGTTTTCAGATTCTGAAAATTCCCAGCTGTTAAATTGACGGACCTTTTTTAAAAAATTATTTTTTTTAATTTTTTATATTTTATTTTGAAGCTGTAAAATATGAATTTTCAATATGTGAATTTTTTTCATTTTGCAATTTCAAAATAAAATATTAATAATTAAAAAAATACATATTTAAAAAAGGTCCATCAATTTAACAGTTGAAAATTTTCTGAATGTGAAAGCAAAATTTACAAATATGTATTAGTTAACAAGTTATTTGTAAAGAAAATTTCCCCATAGAATAACATTGGCTCGGGCTTCCGGCGACGGTAAGTGAAGAGAGCCGTTAAGATAGTAGCTGCTAGGCAACATTATTTATTATAGATATTCATCTTTTCAATGATTTTACATTTTTTAAAATTATCAATAATTTATTTTTTAAACAAAAGATAATTAAATATAATTATGGCTTAAATAGAATTTAATTTTGTACCCAAATCCTATTTTTGACTCCAATTTTTCTCTTTATGTATTTATGAACACTTCAATTTTACAATATTCCATTTCTTACAATAAATGGAGTGACACCTTTTTTTTTTCATCTGATTTGCTGCTTGTCTATGAGTATTAAAAACTTTATTGTGAATTCAATTGATTCTTTGATCAGTATTTGTCGATCTTTTCTGTGTTCCTCCATTTAAGATGATTTCTAGGAAAAATCCGTCATATTTAGAATGGAAAATAATGACAAGTCGAGAAATTTTGCGAATTTTAGTAAAGTGAAAAAGATGTATAACCGATATTAGCGGAGTATAAACGAAGAATTTTTGCATTAAAACAAATAGGAATGAATCGGAACTTCACTAAAAGGACGTAAAATGTAAAAGACGTATAAACTGTGCGTTACTGTATATATTTATAAAGCAAATAATTTTTCTACGGAGTTAAATAACTTAACTTAGAAATGTTTCTTGTAGACCTAAAAAGTAATAAAATAAGCTTATGAATACAAATTTGAAATAAAGAATACAAAAATAAAGAAGTATAAAATACAGATTTCCATTAACACATTTTCTATAGATTAGAATATTAGATTGATATTACACAGAATTCATAAAACTCGAAAATAAATAAATAAAATAATGCCATTTCCTAACACTGGAGAACTTAAAAGACAATAATGCAAATTTATTTTAATTAAATAGAATTTAAACGTTTTTTGAGATCTTTTAAAGACAGCAAATCCTGTCGATAGCTGCAGGGCATTTTGCCTGCCTTTACTGCTCAGCAATGTCTTTTTCTGGACTATTTTTCTTGCATTTTTTGGAAAGTGTTGTTTTATTCACACTTGCAACTATGCAATTTCCCCTTATGTCATTTTCTTTGATTTTTTGACATTTTCCACATTAGTGATTGTGCATTTTTTCCCATAACATTTTCCCTTCCACGTTCTAATCTGCAATGACAAGAGTAATATTACGTGAGACGTAGTAATTATAATAAATAATTACTAAATATAATTTTATAACTGGATGTATAGCTTTTATCAAACATAAATTAAACATTAAAATGTAATAAAAGTCCTTTCACCTGTGAATGCCATGGCTGGGAGGCAAAGTGCCAGGATACGAATCCAAAGGTTGTGAGTTCGATCCCACTCAATGGCAATTGCTTAAAAATGGTTTTTGTTTAATTCTAAATTGTTTATTGCTTATTTATTCATTATGTTAACTATTCAGTTAATGTTACTTAATTTCTTGACTTTTTAAATTCTAGAATATGCTGTTCTAGAAAAATCATCAACTGTATATAAGCTGATATAAAATTCAATTGAGTTGAATTTTACGTGCTCTGTGTTATTTCGCTCTACTGTTTCAGCACAAACAGTTATCTAAGCCTAATGTATGCCATAATATGTCAATAATTTTCTCATTAAAAATTTAACCATCATCATGAAAAATGTATATTTCAAAATATACCTAAAAAGACAGTTCTAAACTACCATAAGATTTAAGAAATTACTATATTTAAAAAACCCTAACAATAATACACACACTTTTTCTTATCATTTTTTTTTTTTTTAATAAATATTGCATTTAAAAAATTTAAATACCATTTAAATACATTTAGTTTTAAAAATTGAAAAATCATTATTACTATCAGATGTTGATTTAGCTTGTTCATCAGAATGTGGTCCAGTGGTTTTAGACTTTTCAGTATTTTCAGTAACTTTTGTTTCAGGTTTATCAGAAACAATTTCCAATGACTTCACACTCTGAGAATTTTCAGCCAAGGCATCAAAGAATTGAATGCCTTCAGAATCTATTGAAGCATTTTCAACTGGCAGGCTAAAGTATTTACTCAAAGAATTTGGTTCATCTTCTGAGTTTGTCTGAAAAATATTATATATACATAGTTTATTAATAATAATAATAAAAAAACTAGAATCTTGATAGTTTTAGTCTCAATAGTATGAACTTCCCATAAATCTGAGCTGTTAAAATATATGTATATAGTTTTGATTCTTTGAAAAGCAATGTATATATTTTTCTTTCATTCTTTGAAAACCAATGTATATATTTTTCTTTCACTCTTGGTTCATTGTATTAATAATCTTGATTACAGTATTTAAAGTTACAAAAATCACTACCAAGCATTCTTAAACTGAATTAAAAAAATTAATTTGAATTGTCTTAAGAAAATCTGCTAACAATTTAAATATTTTAGCATGTAATCTAAAGAAAAATGGATGTCCCCTAGTTAAAATTAAACTATCTCCCCCCCCTCCCCCATACACTTCAATGAAGTAGTGAAGTAAACCTATGAAAATGTAATTATTTTTCCAATTCATTTAATAAAAGAGAAAAGGGAGGTGGGGGTAGGGTGGAAATGCTAACTTTTTTGTTTACTGTTTAATTATATTTATTTTAAAAGTATCTGTTAAATAATTTTAAAAGAATTTTTTAGCACTCAAACTTTTACAAATATGCTGTACGGTATGTAATCTTTTTGTATCTGTTTAGTTTCCGCTTATTAAAATGTTTATAGTTCAATTCACAAAAGTACACAAACACAAATATTATTTTTGACAAATATTATTTTATTTAGTTTTCTTTTTTTTTAAATTTCATACTTAAGCTTTTTGATAGTTTGATGTAGATGTTGGGGATTCACTTTATTTATTATTATTATTTTGAAGATGTCACATTTCACATTTGACTGATGTTAAAATTTATTTTACAGGCTATTTGTAAAAAATATTATTATTTTACTTTTTTAAAGTAACTTTTTAATTTGTTTTAAAATAAATTTATTCTTTATTTGGTACTTGTGTTATATAATTATTTTGTGGGATGTATTACAATGCATATAATTAAGCTTTATAGTATTATGACTACAATAAGTATTTAAAAATTTTGACTAGGCCATTTTGGTAACCAAGGAAAAATAGTTAGGTGACATTGATACCTGTATTTCATGTTCTAATTTCTAACCATAGTTCAAATATGGCTATTGCAAATGATGAATTTCTTCAATTTCAAAATTTCATCCCTTTAGTAATAATTCTTAAATTTGTTTAACTGTCCTGTCAGATTAAATTTATATAGTACAAATAATATGTATTGTTAAAAATGATATGCTTTAATGATAATTAATAAGTAATACTTTTAATTTTTAGAATTAATACATATAACTGCAAGAAAATAAATAAAAAATAAAATAAACTGCTGTTGCTCAGATACGAATAGAAGTCAAGTGAATTATTCTTTCATTTTTTAATTGTGAATTTAAAGATGTTATTTTACTTCTTGTCATATTCTTAGTTTCATTTTATATTCAATATGAACTTCTTTGAAGTGTTCGATAAAAATAAGCATCTGATGTATATTTCAGCGCTTTTTTCAGTATTTATATTTTAAAAATGCATGTTCTGAAATAGCTCATTGCAGAGAGTGTTAGACTGAAGATCTAAAGATTCTGGGTTTCGGCATTTCATCCGCTTTCTTAATGAAAGTGACAGACAAATTTTTAGAACTAATACATATCCCTGCAAGAATGTATATAAGGGTAATAAAGATTTAGTTGCATAATTTAGTGATGGAAATTTTTGAAATATATCCTACAGACAGAGACAGGGGCAGAAATTTTTTTTAAAAAGGAGAAAGTTTTAATTGATAATTTTATAGGAAAAGAAAAAATTTTAAAAATGCACTATAGAAGAAGACAGATATACACATATTTGCATTCTAAAAACCATATACATGTTAGAATACATAAAAGTAAATTACTTGTTCTGACGTTTGGTTTTCAAAAATATTATTATCTAAGCTAGCAGGACGATTTTGCATCAAGGGATTTTCACATATTTCAGTTGCAGATTCTAATGCAGAGTCGGAATGAAGGGCATCTTGAGACGATACATCTAGAGATATGGTTTCCATAACACCAAACTTTGAGTCTGAATCAACCCTTTTAATGCTAGACTCATTTTTAACTTCCAAATGTAAATCTCCAGTAGTTTTGGATGTCACAATACTTGATTTTCTTGTAACACTTTCTAAACTGATATCAGTAGGCTGAACTACTTTAACATCAGCTACTGAGTTTGAATTTCTTCGGATGATTTCCGTTTCCACAGGTAGTTCAGGTGCTTTGTCTTCTGATTCATCCATTGTACCTATAATTAAATTTTAAATCTATAATAAAAATTAGTAAAACACTGCAACATTTATGAAGAGTATGAATATATGTTATTTAATACAATGGAAATGAAATACTTATGATCTGATGATTACACCAATCACAGAGATAAGCATTAGTTGACATAGGTAGACTCTGCTCAGTCTCCATATATTGATTCTCATAAATTTCTACAATAGGGAACACCATATTCATGTTAAGAAGTATCAGCTTGGTAAATTACTCAGATGGTCTGGACTAAATATTCTGCCCACTTGGGTACCCTGCCTCCGATTCAATATACTTACCTTACCTTAATCTACTGATTAATTTTTTTGGATGTTGGTGGTAGTATTAAGGGCAATTAAATGCATGTGATTCCTAGACCCTCCGTGGAGGGTCTTTCTACAGGGTCCTGACCTGTATTTATGCAAGTTTCAGAGGAAATCACAGAAAACTTTGAATGGTTAGGTTGACAAGCATGACCTGGGATTAATCCTGGCTACCAGCTTTTAGAGCAGAACTCAGCTACTGGTGGGGCCTAATTTTATACAAGTTAGTTTCATAGTTCAGCAATATACCTAATAGTATATGTTAAACCCTAATAATATTTGAAAATAGTGTATCTAAGATATAAATAATTTTATATTTTAGCCATATTATTTCCAAAGCAATAAGCCCTATAATGCCCATTTATGTAAAATTTTGATCAATTCTCTCATGTTAAAAAAATTTATTTCTAATAATTTAAGAAATTTCCAAATTAGAATATTCATAGTCAATGATGTTCAAGTCAGTATTATGAAGGATATTTTAAAATGGATCTGACATTGATACAAGAAATATATACCTCATAATGTATGTAAATGCAAAAATTTGAACTATTTTTCCATTTTAAGAAAATTGTAAATTTTTTATAAGAACATCCCAGCATTATGAACAATACTTTAAAATGATCTAATCTGTTTATGTTAGAAATAGCCCTCACAATGCATGTTTATGTGAAATTTTGCTCTATTCTCCCTGTCGTTATGATAATGCTCAAAGAGTTTCATAGAACACCAATAGATGGCTCTGCATGTTCTTTCTTTTCTTTTGTAATTGTAAATAAACTTTAGTTTCAGTCTAGCTCACATGTGTGTGCTCATATATGGAAATTCCTCCTGGTTGTGAAAATAAATTTGGTAAAAATAATGTATGTAAATTAAAATGTAGTATATATGGTTTACCACAATCTGGTCGAAATTGGCACATTAAACTTGAAACATGAACTAAAAGCAATTGGCTTCTCTCCTCTTGCATCTGATAATTGTGTATTTACTTATAAAGATTAAACGAATTTTCTAGCAATTTGGGTCTATGTAGATGATTTAGCAATTTTTTTTTTTTTTTTAAATAATGTTAAGTTATGCGAGGAAAAAATAAGTAGACTTAAAGAAATTTTTGTTCTAAATGAAACAACAAAAAATTCAAAATTTTTAGGTATGGAAGTTATACAAAATCAAAATAGTTTATCACAAACTATATAGAATTTTTATTAGAAAAATACGGTATGCAAAATTCTAAAAAGTCTAATATACCAATAGTTAAAGGTGAGGATAGATGTTTTACTCCTACAGATAATTTAGTCAATCAGACTGAGTATCAAAAAATTATAGGTGAATTGCTGTATTTGGCTAACCGAACTCATCCTGGCCTTGCAATTGCTACTAGTTATTTATCACATTTTAACAAAAGTCCTGAGAAAAGACATAATACATTGGCTAAAAAGTTTTTAAAATATTTAAATGGAACAAAAAATAAAGTATTATTTTAAGAGAGAAAATTTGGTTTAATAAATTGTAGTGCAGATGCAAGCTGGGAAAATGGAGAGGGAGGTAGGTCATTTTCAGGTTGTGTAATTATGTTAGGAAATTCTCTTATTATATGGAAAAGTAAAAAACAAAGGCATGTAGAACTACTAACATGTGAAGCAGAGCTGCTAGCGACTGCAGATACTGCAAGAGAATTAACATGGACTTTAAATATGTTACAAGAACTTAACTGTGAACTATTTATCGAAAAACCTGTGATCATTTATTCTGACAGTCAAGCAGCCATAGATTGGCTAAATACTGCAAAGTTATCAACCAAAACTAGACACATAAACCTGAAATTTCATTTGTTAAGGACTTAACAGAAGAAAAGACTCTAAAAGTTCTGTATAACTGTACTAATATGATTTCAGATTTTTTAACAAAGGCTGTCACCATAGAAAGATTATCATTTACTTTTGAAAAAAATATGTTTGATTTAAAAGTATATGTTTGAATATTAATTATTGTTTTTGCTTAAATATAAAAACCCTTTTCATAGGGGAGAATGTTGTTATGATAATGGTGATGCTCAAAGAGTTTTATAGAACGCCAATAGATGGCACTGTACTTTCTTTCTTTTCCTTTGTAATTGTAAATATGTAAATAAACTTTAGTTTCAGTCTGACTCACGTGTGGTTAATATCACTCCCAAGTTCAGAGAATCATAAATTTGAAATAGCGTAGGAAGTTTTCAAATTAAAATGTTGAAAATAGAGTCCTTACCAATATCACAAGAGATACTTTAAAACTAGTTTGACTATTTTACAATCATTTATTCAGTTGCGATATTATCTACACAGACTAACAAACTAATTGACAAACTAACTAACCAACAGACAAACACCACACTAATTTTGTCATTTGTAGATTTCTTACACCTCAAAAGATCGAGGTCAAACATTTCCACAAATATCTAAGTTCTCTAGATACAGACCCCATAGCAGAAAATGCAAGATGCACGATGCACATCGCAGATTTTTTTCGTAGTCTGCAGATTATTTCCAAATCTCCCGATTTTGGCAGGAAAGATAGCGATTTTAAATCTTTTTCCATCCACAACATAAATGTCAATATTCATTTTAAACATGCTTTATTAAATTCTAGAACCTATAAAGAGGTAGAACTGGTCAATATTTCTCACTCATGTAATTTTTTTGTGTCCCCCCCCCCCTTTACTCCAGTTAACGATCGGCTATCAAACAGATCGCGGAATTCTTGAAATTTAAATTTTTTTTCCCATCAGCAACATAAATGTCAATATTATTATTTTTTGAAAACTTACTTAATTAGATTCTAGAACTTATATAGAATCGTCGAATATCTCACTTATATTTGTTTTACTCACCCCCCCCCCTCCCACTAACAATTGGTGATTGAACGTTCCACAAAAGCATTGTAATTTTTAAACTTTCTCCATCCACAGCATAAATGTCAATATTAATTTGAAACATGCTTTATTAGATTCTAGAACCTATAAAGAAGTAAAATTGTTCAATATTTTTCACTCATGCAATTTCTTGAGCCCTCCCCTTCCTCCCACTAACGATCGACAATCAAACGGCTCGCAGAATTCTTGCGATTTCAAATCTTTCTCCATCTGCAACATAAATATCAATAGTTTGATATTTATGTTGCAGATCAATATCAACATAATGATCAATATCAACATCAATATCAACATGTTGTTCAATATCAACATAAATATCAATATTGTTTACTATCTCTCACTTGTATATTTGCTTCCCCCCCCCTCCCCCCTCAACTAACGATCGGCAATCAAACGCTTCATAGAAGCTTTGTGATTTCTAATCTTTTTCCATCCAGAGCCTAAATGTCAATGTTCATTTTAAACTTACTTTATTAGATTCTGAAACCTATAAAGAAATAGAAATGTTCAATATCTCCCATTCATATAATTTTTTGAGACCCCCCCCCCCTACCCCCTTTACCATTTATTTGCTACCTATAAAACTCCCTGCAGAAGTGTTGTGATTCCCATTCTTTCTCTATATGCAGCATGACTGTCAATATTCTGTTTAAACTTGCTTCATTAAATTGCAGAACCTATTTAGAGGTATAATTGTTCAATGTCACTCACTACTCATGTAAGTTTTGTTATTGCATCTTTAAATATATACTAGATTTTGTATCGATTTCAAAATTTAATGATCTTGACACGCTTTTGTTTGAATACCAGTATTTTTATAAATGGATCGCTAGCACTATAGAAGAAGAAATTGCATCTGAGAGAATCACAGGTTTTATTCAGATAGTCTTTTATTGAGTTGCCAAAGAAAATACTTGTACTTATTAAGTGAATATTTTCTTAGGAAAAAATAAAAATGCAAGTAAAAAATAACAATTTGATTCTTTGCAATGCTTATAATATAAATTAACAGCTGTATTTTTATGTTACAGTGTATACTTATCCCCTTAAACACTTACACACTACTTTATATAACAAAATAGACTTTTGTATTATTGAGGGAAATTTAGATAGTGTTGGGGATAATTTCCGAGGTTTGAATATTTTTTTGCATGCCTGGCATAGTGTTGTGCCATTTCTGAGATTACCATGGAAAATTTACAATGTTTTTTTTTTCCAAGCTTAATTTCATGAAGAGGAAAAAACATTTTGCTGCTGAACAAGGTGAAATATAAATTCATTATTTTTCTCAGACAGATTTGGGAGAATTTCTTTGGGTGAAGAGGGGGTATGAACTTGTTGACAAAGAGAACTTGTTGACCCTGCCTTCCCTACTGGTTCCACCCCATATCATAGATAGATAATATAATACGCAGTGGCGTAGCGTAGGTTTGGAGCGCCCGGGGCAATCCAAAATTATGCGCCTCTCTCCTTCCGGTGATGGTGTAAGTGTTAAAGCAAACTGACTGTGTAAGAATCCTAGGCCTGTATAAATTGCCGTCAAGGGGCTGTCTTTCTAAGAGATCCTATCTCGCAAGTTTCAGTGAAAACCACGAAAAAATTAGAACTGCTAAGTTGGCGAGTACGACCCGAGTTCGAATCGGGCACTTCCTTTCTCCTAGCTTCAACAGAAGACCTTCTCGGATATTAGTGGCTTTCGTCCGAGATTATGGAGTTAAATATGTACAGAGAAAAAACTATATATATAAATGATTCAAAAGCTATTTATAAATTCGCAATTTGTTCATAAAATACAATTACTTCCTTTCCAGTCGTCAATACTTTCCTTTTTCATAATTATAAAAAATTACATCTTTGTTATCTATGAATAAAAAGGTTTCCAAATAATAAGAAAATAAAAAAAAGTACCTTATAAAACAAATAAGTTATTTCCATACAGTTAGAATTATCCGCGATTGTAATGAAATGCTCGCCCTCTGGGGGGTTAAGGTGAAATTATCATACCACTGATAGCTTTCACACTGAAACAATGATAGAATAACAAGAAAGAACAATAATTCATACACGTGGCTATTATATTTACTAACAACTGCAGTTGAGAAAGAGCCATCTATCGATCATTACAAACGCGGATAGCTGAATCATTACATAAATTACACTGTCAAAATATGTAAATCTTTTTCAATTGGAAATATTGATACTGTCAGTTAGTCTTTCTTTGATCATCGTTGAGCATTTATATGTATTTTATTAATTTAATTTTTAAAAGCTTCTATCATCTTGCATTGTTAATAGTAATTCTTAAGGGAATTGATAATAAAACAATAACATAACGTTAATTTAACTTTTTTGAAGCTTTTATTCAGCTATTCAGGGTAATAAATTTAAAAGTATCGTCGTAGAAATACTCAATTCTGAATAGACTTCTTTAAATAAAGTGATAAGTCGTCTAACAAAATGTCATAAGTATGACGTTTAAGTCAAAATATTTGAAACATAAATGCTGGATATATCGAGCAATTTTGTACATCTAACGAAGTTTGAACTTACAGGAAACCTAATGACTCGTAAAGTGTATTAATTTCTGTTGACTTTTTTTTTAGTTGCTTGGTTACTAAACGTTTTAAGTTTTTCCCGAATAAAATATACTATTCACAAAGTAAGGATAATACTATGAAGAACTGGCATAGAGGCTATAACAGTATAGAAACTCTTTGCGTGTAAAATGCATTAAAAAAGGCTATTATTTACACATTGTCTTTTAAATATCTCAGTTTCTTGAGATCGAAGCTCGTTTAATTTTTTTTCGTTTGTGAGGGTAATCTCTATGCAGCATTCAACAATAATCTGCTAATATATTAACATTCCATCGACTCTGATACCCCCTTTACATTTCTCGATGACTTAAGGAAATGCCTCTCTTCCTTCACTCACATCGTCTAGATTTTTAGGGAAATAAGTGAGATGGGAGTTGAAAAAGTAGAGTTTTAAACTCATTTCTGTCAAAAAAAAATCTGTCCAAAACCGTATGGAATGGAAATTTTTGAATATTCTTTTCTTAATCAGCATCTAGAAACACATCACATCTCATCGCAAACCTGTATTATCGATATCAGTATTTTTTTTCTGATCAGTACTATGTTACAGAATACTTAATAGTTGAGACTCGAAAATTACGCAGAACCTTCTCAGCCTTTTCCATTATTTCTACAGCAGAAGGAGGCCCCACCAGTAGCTGAGTGGTTCTACTCTCGAAACTGGTAGACAGGAAGTAACGGATTTGATTTCAAGTCGAGGTCGTCGACCTAACTATTTGGAGTTTTCCGTGGTTTTCTCTGACACTTGCATATATAAAGACTAAGTTCCCTTAGAAACACCTTCATAGAGGGCCTCTCATCCAGGTCATTGTCAATCGGCCTTGCTGTCAAACACCAAAGATCATCTACAACAAAGTGTGAATAATTTAAAGACCTTGTTTTTGCAGCTTGTTCTGAAGTTCCTGGAACCTTATACACTAAGATAAACTCTGCCTTTTTTCTTTACGATTTTTATTATAGTCGTATCTATTGTTTAGAATCATGACAAAATTTATCTGTACAATATATATTATTAAAAAAAAATAATAATATGAAATTTATTTGCAATCGCTCAAAAGGTGGTGCTGTTGTACCGTGCTCTTCTGGATTTTGTGATAGTTATATAATTTAGCACCTATGGAATGAAACTGTATCAAATTTTATATATAAGGTTTTTAGTATTTTTTTTCTTTGGTTAATTTTTAGTACAAATGTTTATTTATATTAATAAATAAAAATGATAAAGAATGTCACTATCAAAATCTGATTGTAAAAAACTACCCATTTATGGATTTGGAAATTTCAGCGCCTCTTTTCAGCAATCATCTTGTTAACAACCGGCAGATGATGACCCTTTTATATGAATTTCTGAACTAACAAATTACAGACGCAAAGGGTCCAGTATTTGACTATAAGGTAGGCTTTTGTTATATTGATCAGTATATTAGCGCTTTATGGACGCGAAATAAGAAGGGCCGCTTACAGTCATTGCCATACTATGAATGTATAGAGGCGTAGAGCTCAACGTCCAGTAGAAACTTTGACAACAGTGCTCGGCCAATTTATGAATATAAGATGTAAAAATGAGAGGAGAGTTCATTTAAAGTACGCACCCGTATTATAATAATCACAGGGGGAATAATTTAAAGCTATGATGCACATAAATTTTTTTCATTTTCATCAAGAAACCTATGGTTAGCCAGAGATAATTTTAGAAGGGTCTAATAAAATTGTAAAAATTCAGAAATTTATCACAATGATAATTTTTAGTTTTTAGAAAAGCAGTATTTGGCGCCCCCTAAAATTTTGCGCCCGGGGCAAGCGCACCCCTTGCCCCCCGCACGCTACGCCACTGATAATACGATATGTTTGGATGGATAACATGAGTGTTTCTGACAAGGTTTTTTGGTATGTCTTTAGCATGGGACACCTTGGCGATTTTACATATTTTTGCCATTTTGGTGATGAATTGAGCTTATGCGCAGTTTATTTATTTATTTTTATTCATCAAGAGCATTAAACCTAAGAGGGCAATCTAAAAATAAGTCAAATGTCTATCCAAACCATATGGTCTGGCAAGCTGCATAATTTATATGAGAGTTTCATAATTTATATAAAAACTGAACAGTTTAGACAGCCAGCATGGTATATAAAATTTTTTTAAAAACCTAATAAAATACCACATATAATCAATTATTGAAAATGCATGATTATTAAATATAAATGAAAATGAAGTGTCAAATTAAATAAAAATTAAGTTATTAACATTGTTTGAATTTTTTTGACAAAAAAAAAAAAAAAAAATAAATAAATAAATAAAAAAAATAAATAAATAAATAAACACTCATTCACCACCAATTTATCAGAGAGAATAATTACATTTAGATATACTATTTAGTGTTACGAAATTGACAATCAGTAATAGAAACATTTTAAGCATTTATTATATGATTTAATACACACACACATATATATACAGGACATAAAAGCTAAACCTTACAATCTGGCACAGACTCTTTCGATTACATTTCTTCCTCGATATAAACAAAAATCACCGTATTGGATTGTAAAGTTCTATCTTAAAAAAAAAACTTTAGGTAGAAATAGACAGCATAATACCTCAAATTAAATTTATATTATTAAAAAATAAATAATTAAACTATTAATTTCATATAAAAAAAAAGTTAAATATACCTTTAATCATATTTTAGCCAAAACAACTGAAATGCCCAACAACATGCACATTTAATAAATAAACAAAAAAAATGAGTTTCTTAACCAATTCTGAATCATTTAATTGTTCAAATGCTTCAGTTTTGTATACTTCCATTTGTTTATTTAAAATCCATTTTCTATCGTAAAGACAAGGCAGTTTTAAGTCCCACACCCACAGCGGCAAAATAGTGAGGTTGGTTGTTTGAAGTCACTATTGCATTATATAAATAAACTACCAATAATATGCTTATACAAACGTGACTGAAAAGAATAGAGCCTAGTGAGAATACTTTTAAAAAATTCACAAAATAATAAATTTAAAACAATTCTCGATAAATAAAACCTACTTTTCTCAAACTGAAACTTATGTTTTTGTTTTGCTTATTTGATTGATTGATTGGTAAATGCTGAAACATTTAAAAAAGCTGAAAAGCATGAGCTGCGCAACGTGAATTTCACAATAAAAGCGATTGCATTTATTAGGCATGAATGCTGCTTAAATGCTCGATGGAACCTTAACTGCGTAAATAACTATTTAAAGTTGTTTTTGTTTTTGTTTTATATCAAAATACTATTGCAGTGTCAGTTCAAGCGTCAGATTAATTTTGTAGACTATTGTGGTGGTAATACGCTTCTTAGTAAATTCGATGAGAGGAATTGAGAAAGTTTTATGAGAGTATTCTCTCATATTATGAGGTATGTGCAAATGAAAATTGTTTTTCTTTAATATTTAAGCCTATCAAATACCTGAATATAGTAAGTATCTGATAAAAGTTGGATCTTTAATATTATACATGACATAGGATTGTTGTAATAAATATTACTAATTGTAAATTTTCTCGTTCTTGAAAGTTCTTAGCGTAAATTTTGCAGTATTGTTTTGTTTCTTAATAATTATAAGTACAGTGAGTTATATTGCTAGTTGGTCTTATTGTAAAATGTGTTTTAGTTGTGTATACCACAATTCTATTTGCACAGCATAGTAATATTGCTAATTTTAATTAGTTTTATATTTATAATTTTTTAATTGTTTGATTTTCTAACATTTAATGAAGAGTATTTTGCCTTTTTTGTAATATAGTTAAATATGTCTAACTTTATATATATATAAGATGTTTACAGTTTTAAAAATATTACACAATTCCTAAAAACTAATGTTTTTTCTTTTTTGATATTTTACTTATTGATAAAACTTAAATTTGCCACATTATTAAATTCATTTTTATACAAGTGTTATATATTATAGCTGACATGAGATTGATTAACACCATCTACAACATTAAATTAAATTTATCTAATAAAGAGAGAGAGGGGAGGGGGTATTTTCATCACAAATGCATTTTTATCAAAATTGCATATTTAAATACTACAATGATGGATTTAGGTCACTACATGTTGCAAAATTTTGGGTTTATTGAGATTACAGAAATATGTATGTATATACACATGTATACAAAGGAATTCAGAAGTTTTTCTAATTTATTTATTATTATCTGTTTAAAAGTAGAGATAGTATTATTTATTTTAAATGTGATGTCTATATAATAAATGGCTGTGTACAATATGCTGTTAGAAAAATTATAATGGCTCAAATATTTCTATTAGTTGTTAAAGGAAAAAAGAACTTATTCTGTGGAACATTTGTAAAATATTGAATTATTGGGCTGAAGTGATTCTCTCTGATGAGTCAAGTTTAACTTATTTCAACCAAGCTGACAGAAACAAGGTGGTGTGATGATGAAAATGTGACCGACTTAATGAAGATCACACTTTTAAAACAGTGACACATTCTCTATATATTATGGTACAGAAATGCATAATTTTTCAAGGAGTTAGGCAAATTTTCATGCTCAAGAGATCAATTAACTTGAAATAAAACACGACTATTTTAAAATTGGTACCTGACCAACTAGTTTGAAGGCATCTCAGATTTTTCCACAATCAGCATTTTAAGATGATAATGAAACTTGCTGTATGGTGTTTGTGGTACGTCGATTTGAATCAAATTGTTAAAATTACCTATTCCCAAGTTAAAAAGCCAGTGCTTAAAAAACAGTTTGTATTACATTTAGAACACAGAAGGAATTCAGAAAAAGTGTTTAGTAACATAATTTCTTTAATTACAGTGCAACAACTATTAAATAAAGCAAGTTTAAGTGCCACAGAATCTGAAAAAAATCCATTCTTAATGAAAATAATTAGGAAAGCCAGACTTCAGAGAGTTAAAAAAAAAAAATTAAAAAATGATCAGTTATTGGGCTGAAGTGGTTCTCTCTGATGAGTCAAGTTTAACTTATTTTGAGCTGACGGAAACAAGCAGGTCTGATGACGAATGAAAATCACACTTTTAAAACAGTGACACATTCTCCGTACATTATGATAAGAAAGTGTATAATTTTTCAATAAATCGGGTAAATTTTCATGTTCAAGGGATCAATTAATCCGAAATAAAACTCAGTCATTAAAAAATTGATGCCTGATTGACTCTTTTGGAGGTATTTCAGACTTTTCCACAATCAGCATTTCAAGATGATAATGCACCTTGCTACACGGCATCTGTGGTACATTTATTTGATTCAGTTTGTTAAAATTACCTATCCACTCCCATGAGCACCTAATTGTGTAAGTGATCATAACTTTTTTCTTTAAGTTAAATCCCACAATGAATAAAGAACTAGAAAAAATTAAATATGATGTTTGGCACAGTGTAATTTGAGTTTTATGTTAAAAAAATGTATAATACTATGCCACTGTGCATTAAAGCAGTAATTCCATATAAAGGTGGAATTACCCAATACAGAATACATATTTTTATTAAGTAATTATTTCAATCTGATCTAACAAACAAATAGTTTTATTTCATACATTAAAATATAACATGTTTATTTGGTATAATAGATCATAACAGAATACAAAGTAAATGTTTATTACATTACATTTAAAAAGAAAATTTTATGTAGATTTTAACTACTTTGTAGAGTGTAATAAACTGAATAATTAAATAAAAAATGTGGGCTTAATTGTAGTTTCACTAGCCTGTTACACCAAGCTAGATTGCCAGATGTTATGGGCTTTGTGTTTATTTCTGCTTTTTTGCGTCATGCAATGTCACCAGTGTATGGTACCTACTATTTTTAGCTGCTGAATTAAAGTGTGTTTTTTGAAAGTTTGAATTGAAAATTCAAGAATTGATGATGTCATGTTCTCTCAGAGTGATTTTAAGGAAAATGTTTTACAGTAGTTTGTTTGATATGTTATTTTTGTTGAATTGTGTTGTTTTTGAAGTAAATAACAAAAATATAGTGAATATAGTGACATTTGTTAAGTGAAAGGATATTAAATCAGTGTTGTTAACTTTTTATTGAAGCGGCTTGAGAAACATTTATGTATATTTAAGTACAAAGAGTATTGGATGTAAGTTTTTTTATATAAATAAATTAGTTCCCCATCATACTATAGGTATGGAAACCGCCGCTTGCACCGCACGGGGAACTTAGGTAATCGTGAAAAATTTCGACCTCTGTGTTTTTACTTTTTTATACGTTTTCAGGTGTGAGGAATCCGAAAATGACAAAATTTGTATGGTGTCTGTCTGTAGGGTGTGTGTTAGTCTGTTTACACAATATCTCACGAACAAATGATTGCAGAGAGGTCAGATAAGTTTTAAAATATTACTTTCGATACTGGCAAGAACCCTATTCATTTGCAACATTCGAATTAAAAAACTTCGTAAGTTTTTAGAAATTTACGATTTTCTTAACATGGGAGAATAGGACAAAAATTCACTTAAACGTGCATTAAATGGAAACTTTTTACTGTAAAATGTCAGACCAGTTTTAAATATCAGTTTTGATGCCAAAATGGACATCAGCAATCTACAAATATGCTACTTTGAAAATTTCGCAAGTTATTGGAAATTTACGAATTTCTTAACATGGCAGTATAGGGCAAAATTTCACATAAACGTCAATTTTGAGAGATATTTTCATCATAAAGATGTCAGACTACTTTTGAAATATTATTTAGTACACTGGCATGAATATTAATGACTATGAATTTTCCAAAATAAAAATTTTGTAAGTTATTGGAAATTTACGGATTTCTTAACAGCTTAACATGGCAGGAAAGAGCAAAATTTCACATAAACGTCAATCTTGAGGGATATTTTCATTGTAAAGATTTCAAACCACTTTCGAAATATTATTGAGGATACTGGCATGAATATCATAGACTACGATTTTTCCAATTTAAAAAATTCGTAAGTTATTTGGAATTTACGATTTACTTAAAATGTCAGAATGAGAATAAGGCAAAATTGATCATAAACTTCCATTTTGAGGATCATAAATACATTAGACAACTTCAAAATTACATTTATGATATTTGTTTGAACATGATTTAATACAAATATTTTAATAGGAAAATTTCGTAATTTATGAATTTATCAGCATAGCGAAATTGTAAAATTTTCATATAAATATGAATTTTGAGGATTTTTGCATTGGAAATACTAGCATGAAAACTAAACAACGGAATTGACCCTGATAAAATAAATTAATAGATTAGAATAAGATAAATATATCGAAGTGAACGGTGGATAGCCTATTAGGCGGGGATTTCATTCTGTCACTGTATCAAGCTTTGGTCAAATTCATATTCTTTTAACATGATTATAATATGTCTAGCACTAGAAATTTATGAGAATATAAATATGAGGGGGAACTGAGCAGAGTCCACCTATGCCAACTAGTTTAATAGTGTATTTATTTAATCATTATTTAGGAAATAAATGTTTATTTGTAAGTAAGTAAATTATGTATGTAACAGAAATATATTTATGTATGTCAGTTTATTATTTTCATTCTAAATAGTAATCTCTTGGAATTTGATGATTGTACATAGTTTAAAATTATGTTTTTTTAAATTATAAGTAATGAGGATTAAATTGTTTTAACTACTTAGTATTTATTAAAAAAAAATATATATTGACCTGTGCTTTTGGCATTTTTATAATTTGTGTTTGTTTTGGATTTGTAAAGAAAGGAAGGGGGGGGTGCTAATAATTTTTTCTATGTTTACTAAGAGTTCAGTGTGTCAGTGATTGCTGCAATATGTAATTTCATGCATTTTCATATACGGGTATTCAGTGTTGTTTTTCTTTTGGCTTTCTTGTACACGAAGTGTACAGACGTGCATATTACCGATTGCTGAATATGAAATTTCATGCTTTTTTGAGATTCATGCATTTGAGATAGAATATTCAGTGAGACAGTGATGATTTTTCTTTTTTTTCCATTTACGTGAAGTTACAGACGTATATATTATTGATTGCTGTCGCATGGAATTTTGTTTATTTTTCTGATTCATGCATTTTGAGATTGGGGTAGTATTCAGTGATGCTTTTTTGGTTTTCATGTACCTGAAGTGTACAGACGTGCATATTACTGATTGCTGCAATATGTAATTTCATACATTTTAAGATTGGGGTATTTAGTGATTTTTTGTTGTTGTTGTTTTTTTGTTTTTATGTACACATTGATGACATATGATGCATTGATGATGATAATACACATGATTGCTGCAGCACAAAATTTTGTTTATTTTCCAGATTCATGCATTTTGAGATAGGGGTATTCAATTATTATTTTTTTGTTTTGTTTTGTTTTCATGTACAAATTACTGATTGCTGCAGCACGAAATTTTGTTTATTTTCCAGATTTTTTGTTCATTTATTTATTTTTGTTTTTGTTTTCATGTACTCAAAGTGTACAGACATATGTATTACTGATTGCTGCGGTATGAAATTTTGTCTATTTTTCCGATTCATGCTTTTTAAGATAGGGTATTCAGTTATTTTTTTATTTTTGTTTTTATGCGTATAGACATTGCATTATTATTATTCCAGCAGTTGGAAATTTTGAGCGTTTATGTTTGGAGATTTATTTATTTGTGATTGGTTATAATTCTGTAATTATTCAATAAATTTTTTAAAAATTATATTTAAAGATGATTTTCTTTGATTTCTGTGTATTGTTTCTGATCAAATTGCTTTTTTTCGACATGTTTTCTTGTTTGGTTACATCGCCAAAATGCTCGCTTTTGTATGCCACCAGTGAGCAGTACTAGAGTGACATTAAACCCAACCAGTGAGCATCGTATGCTGGTGGTGGAGAGTTACAATTTGGAATACGATGGGTAACGGCGCCATCTTGGTGATTTCCGGAAAAATCACCAAGGGGCCGGTAAAAGTAAAATTTCCGTTAAAGTGTACATAGGTATCATTTTGTATCTTTTACATTATGCAAGCATATCAGTTTTATTTTTTGAGATTTTATTTTTAATGATATAGAGTTTTTAGAGTTCATTTAAATATATAGTTACCAGCAAAGTCTGCTCGTTGATTGTGAATGACAGATGCAAACATAGCAAACAATATCGAATTAATTTGTAGGCACTTTCAGGTTAATTTAAAATGAATCACTATTTAATAAGAAAGTTAAATTTTCTGGAATTCCAAATTGAATTTGCTGTCAGTAAGATCTTTCTTTAAATTTATCGAGAAAAACAATAGATATTTTTAAATATTTATTATTATTATTAATAATTTTTTGGAAGATTGCGAATTATTACCAATGATGACCTTAATTGGAAACTGACACTTTAAAGTACCAATACAGTTGAACTCAAAAATCTGGAATCTGCGTGACTGTGGTGATTCCGAATTTTCCAGATTTTAGAGATTTATTAAAAACTAATTTTTTATGATATTATAAAAACATACAAAATGCAATTTTTATGCTAGTGAAAATAAATGACGATTAAATTGGCAAATTAAATTATAAAATAGAAATATAATAGATTTAATTTAGAATTAAAATGTAAACACATTAAACAAAAATGGTATTGGAAATTGATAATGCCTGCTAAATAATTGCTTATAAACTATTAATTCATTAAAAAATACTGAAGTAAAACTATATAAACAGAGTAATTTTTATGTTGATTATGTTGAAAAACATTTCAGCAATTTAAAGCTGTTTTACTCTTTTTTTTTTTTTTTTCAATTCTATTTTTTTTTAACTTACCTGTTTCTAAAAAAATAAAAAAATCTTTAATTAACAATTAAGTAGTGTAAAAATGTGTAAGTTTATGACTATATTTATGTATTCAGTGTTGAATTAAAAAGATTTTAAACTGTATTCAACAAGAAATGTAGAAATTAGGTAGTACAGTAAAATCTTATTTTAAAAGTAAAAGTAAAACCGGAAAAATTCAGATTTTAGAGATTTTCGGATTTTAGATGTCTGGATTTTTGAGGTTCAACTGTTGTTTAAAAAGCTTATAAAATCAAATTTATGGAATATATATATATATACCTCAGTTTAATTTTATACAAGGCTCTGGACACTAAATGTTGCCGTCTTTATTCCAGAAAGGATTTTATAAAAAGTGTTTTGCTTGGCATTTTTAACTACCTTCTCATGTATTAACTTCAAGAATCTGCCATCATTCTTAGAAAAAATATATGGAACATAAAATGTAAATACACTGTTAAAAATGTTTTCTTAAAAATGAGCTAAATTGTCTCAAAATAGCTCCGAAACAATACATACTTAAATTTGAAAACCCATGTACTCATTTTTGAGTATATTGATATGTCAAACATGGGGATATTGGGATTCTTATTGGTCAACCCTATTTTTAGCATGTCAGTATACTCAAAAATGAGTACGTCAGTTTTCAAATTTAAGTATATATTGTTTTGGAGTTATTTTAAGACAATTTAGCTCATTTTTAAGAAACCATTTTTAACAGTGTACATTTTTACAGTTTTTTAAAGCACAAATATCTTTTTTGGTCTCTATCTCTATGTGTACCAGTGGTACACTAAGGTTCTGCCTCACAAAATCCTCATTAATTGCCATAATGAGGTGATATGAATAATATTTATTGCATGTCTCTATTATGATGTTTGTATTGCATATCTCTATTATGATTTTTGCCGAATAATTCGAGGAACATATTTATTTTGGTTGGGAAATTTTATTCCTCTAATTAATGAAGTTGTCTAAATTACAGAGATGCTACTTACATCAGGTAATAAAAGATTAGTCAAATTTATCGTCGGAATCCCACTAAAAAATCTGCAATAAATAAATAAAATACCTTTGTATATTTGGCGCAAAAATTGCATGCGTTTGGCGAGCAACACCCTTTCCTTCCAAATGCAAGTAATTTTATTGTGTTTTAGAATTTCTTGCGAAACAAATCTTTCTGAAAAGAAAGGAAAAAGAAAATTGCAACTTGTAAATATTTAAATTACATGCCAAATATATGTTTAAGTTAGACCTATCTTTAGTTTTTTAATTGGTAATTGAAAAAAACTTCTGTATTTTGCAAGTTGCAAATATTTATTATTATTTTCTTTTTTTTTTTTTATCGAAGAAAATGTTTTTGTATTAACATGTACAATGCTGTTTGGATGCTGTATAAACAATACCTGGGAAAAAAAAAAAAAAAAAAAAAAAATGGCATTCACAAATGTTACAGAAGAAGAAATTAAATTAAGAAATCGCATTGTTGGAATGTTAAAAAAAAATTGAGTGTGTAATATGTACATAAGTTATGAAAATTTTGAAAGCAATTCTGATGATGCATATCTTTCGTCTAATGATATTTCATTAGACAAACTTCCGATGAGTATACTACCTAACTGCCTCTTAAAGATGTGAAACATCAAAATGATATATATATATATATATAGTATATACAGTAGGGTGTATCGAAAAAAATAAAATTGATATCAAATTTCCAATAGTGTGGAAAAGTTGCCTTATGCTATTGTCAGTATGTGTGCAAAATTTTGTTGATCTGAGTTAATATCTTCAGTTGCCTCTGGGGTCGTTTATATAAAAATTCGTTAATTTTATCATTTTTTCAATATATATATATATATATATATTTAAATAAGAAATTGGAATCCTTAGTTCTACTAGGGCCGAAAAATTGTCATATGGTATCCTTAGAGCGTGTGCAATTTTTTATTGATGTGGGTCAATGCATGGCTTCAGTTGCCTCTATGGGTCACTTACTGGCCAAATGCATAATTTGTTCATACTGTTTTCTTTAGAAATAAGCTTAAAATTCAAACCCAATAGTGTTATTCTACGTTTTATATTAAAAAAAAAAAAAACCCACCTAAGTTGGACAGAAGAACATGTTAAAAAAAAGAACGGGTTTTTTAAAACCCTGGAGGTAAGACAAATCATGAGAATTAAAAATTGCTTTGGAACCCATGGTCACAAACATCATTTTAATCCTTTAAAAACTAGATGCTTTTGGTTAATTTTTAACAGCAAAACACACAAATGGGCGTGGCGTTTGTATATTGCATTTTTAATTAAACCTTAATGCTCGGCATATGAACATTATGACACACCTTTTGGCGTTCCTTTAAAACGTCACACGTAGAGTTTCCAACTTACTACCATTTGGCTACCGAAAAATTGTAATAATTTGTTTTATTTTACTTCATCATTAAATAAAATAAATCTTTCTGTTAAAAATTTCCGGTAGCCTATAGTTACACGTTTTAGAAAAATAACATTTCATTTGCAGAGGAACACCTTAAGGCGTGGCTCGATTATTTAATATCCCCTCAGAAAAGACATACAAGCGATAAGGGTTAAACGTGTTTAGATATTTATTAATGTTTTCATGAAAAGAGGTGATATATCAATATTACGTTACAATATAGCGTTTAGTTAAAAATGCAAATAATAAAAGCCGCGTCCGTATGCGAATTTTTACTGTTAAAAATAAACTAAAAACATACAGTTCTTGAAGGGTTAAAATAACGTTTGCGGTCATGAGTACGAGTTTTCAATCCTTCTGATGTGCCATACTTTCCCTAAAAGTTTGAAGTTGGGTTTTGAATTACCCTGTATATTTAACGTTTGCCGCCCCATTAAGAAATGATAATCGTCCATCTGATAGATTAATTTAAATAAGAATAGTCACTCGGCAAATTCACTAAAGAATATCACTTTTCACTGTTAAAGGAAAAAAAGAAAGAAAAGGCGTTAAATATATCAATATAATATTTCATTATCAACATGTTTTCATCAGGATCATCTCGGTGACATTTACTCTTTTTTTTTTTTTTTTTTTTTTTTTTTTTATATTTGACCTTGATTTTTCTTGCATGAAAAACACCACTGAGCATTTTAAAGGGATAGAATTGCCTTCCTTGAAAATTACAAAGCACTTAAGAAATTTTTTTCTCTCTCTCTCTTTCGTTTTTTTTTCTTCCTTTTTTTAATGCGCATTTAATTGTACTGTTCTTAATTAGTGATGTATATTGTGATGAAAATTTAGTGCTCAAGTTAACCAACGAATCAACACGTACTGTAAGCTGATTTTTTCACCTTTGTACCTTTTCGACGAAGAGCGAAAGGAAAAAATTATGGCCTAAATCGACTAAATTTGCGAAAAGATATAATATATAGTATAATATAGAATTTACCTTAAATTTTCTTCTAATGAATTATTGTATTTCATAATAACAAGAACAAGCGACAAAAAGAAAAAGGTCACTGGGGGGGGGGGGAATCAAGAGAAAATAAATAAATAAAAATTCTATCAAAGACAGAAATTAGTTTAGTACGGAGGACTATTCATTTCAATCTGTAAAATTTTTAATTTTAGTTTTTAGTTTATTTTCTCTCATTTTTTGACCGTAAAACTGGGCCACGTACTTTTTAAAATGACTGAAATGAACTTTTGTTTATTTAAAAAAATCTAATTGTCGTGTCGAAAAATTATTTACATCCCTGGAATCAGAAAAATCGCCCCTTTCATTTAGTACCGAATTTGTAATGATAGGACTGATATTTATAATTTATTTTGGTGTTACACAAAACTGGTTTACAAAAACTCTAGATTGAAACTAATTGACCTCCGTCCTATTTTTTATTTTATTTCTTTAATTACAAGTAATATTAACTTAGCCATAAACAAGAATAAGAAAAGGAAAATAACACAGGTCGACATTTAAAATTTTAATTTTATAATTTTGGCTGATCTTCATGTTTTTTGGTGTGTTGAAACCGAAAATGAAGCCAGTTTTTCTCTATCACGTATGGATTTTTGTCAATACAGGGCGCCTGCCTATACAGTTTCTTCCCTTACTCTTCCACCAATATAATTATATAGTAAGTTTTATAGTATGTTTAATTAATAATAGATGCTTATTGCTGTAATTGTAAAGCACTAGTGCGACTTAAAACCATATCAACCAACCAACCGATTGTTATGATGGTATATGTAAGAAATCTTGTTGGTAAACACCTTGTATTAAAAATCTATACGTGATAGAAAAAAAATGGGCTGCATTTTCGGTTTCAGCATATCAAAAAACATAAAGATCAGCTGAAATGATCAAATCAAATTTTGTCAATTTAATTTTTTTCGGTCTGTGTAATTTAACATTGTATAAAAGGATGTTATTGAGTGGTTTTTAACTGTTTTATGTGATTGAATTTAAATTATTTCGTATGATTTCGTTTTTTCTTTTTCACAAAATCATATAAAAAGTTCTTGGAATTCCAGAATTCCAGATGGGATAATTATCTCTCATATCCGTTTTAAATATCTCCTATGAGGGATTACAGATCTGTTTCAGAGAATGCGGCGTCTGTTCCCTTTCTTTCTACATATTTGATCAAGGGAAATAATATAGAAAGTGAGCTACAAAAACTCTGACTTTTTTCTATACTACATAAAGGTTTGATTTTCCTGTTACTGGTTGAAAACAAATCAGTGATCTTTTTTAACCGATAATGTGATTTTGCATAGTCTGTTATTTTAAATTAGCCTAAATTCGAATAATCTTCAAACAGCATATGAACGCTGATATTGAGTTCAGTTTCATTTTAATTACTTTTTCTTAAAAGCTTTGTAAATTCTGAAAAAGCAGACCTTGTCTAGATCAAAGCATGTCCGCCATTTGAGGCGGCTAGCATAATCTTCTTAATAAAGAAACCCATGTTTCCCGTTCCCGGAGATAACGCTGAAACTGATGTCATAACTACGAAAATGTTTTGAAATAAAGCAAATAATTTTTCATCCTTGGTTTGAAGGAATGAATAAAAGGATGGATGAAGGATGATTTAGCAAGAAAAAATGACGTCATGGCTGTAATAGTGTATTGAGAAAAATAAATATTTTCTTGAACTGAAGCAAATAAAATAAAAGTAAAAGATAATTTAAAAAAATAGATTTAATTCTATGTAAGAACCGTTAATTGGCGATTTAGCGGTTTTTCTTTCTTGACCACCGTTATAAAGCACCAAATTATGGTCAAAACATGTAGTTAAAGACGTAAAAAATACTTAAAATGATTAAAAGAAACTCGCAGTGACTGCACACTCTCCTCGCAGAAGTGAACGCTCTCCTATTTATACCTTTTGGCGATGGGGTTGGAGTTTGGCGGTAGTTCTATCCAGAATTTCATGAAAAGTTATAGATTTCGGTACCATGTATCGGAGAGCTTCCGAACTTCAGGAACTCTAATGTACTATTTTCCGCCAAATTGGTCGCCAAGGCTGACTTCGCTGGAAGTGAATGAACTGCCTACCCTCTTCCCCCCTCCCCCCCCCCCACTTTGACTGTAAAACTACTTTTACTGCAACAGGACAAACGATGCGGGGAAAAGACTTAATTTGTTGTAACAATAAACTATAAAAAAATTAACATTATCGATAATATTATTAACATAATAAATTCAAACCGTAAAAAATTAGGGTATTTTTCGCTTATCGAGATCTGATTCAGGTAGAATTAAAAGAAAAGAAAAAAATGGGGGTATTTAGGTATTATCCCTACGACAGATAAACTAGCGGCGATTTTGATGGATTCGCGCTTAAGTTAATTTTCATAAATAAATAAATTTAAATTACATTTCATTGCTCGGATTTCATTATTTGACCCAAAACACATAAAAATGGTTTAAATAAAAGTAAAATAAATAAATAAAAATGAAGATCGAGTGAGAAAAAGAAATTTTAACAAAGTAAATAAATAAATAACAAAAATATTAAGGATTATGTAAGCAAATTTTCAAACATTAGAGATGAAAAACGTTGAAGAAAGGTCATTAACACGATTTTTGGTGTTTATTAAAGATAAATAAAATTCAAGCAAATCTATATATATAAGAGGAAAAACTAGTAAAAGAAGTAATATTAGCTTTAGGGAATTCAAAACAATCATTTCTAGTCCAGCAGTTAAGATTGCTGTCTGTCAACTCTCAATAATAAAAATTCTTATCTTCAAACAGAGCAGAAATTCGAACGTAAATAATCATTAAGTATAAATGGAAATATATTAGTTTGGTTTTGATGTTCTATAAACCTTTGTACCATCACCTCCAAAGACTATGTATTAATGTAGTCCTTAGTTTGCTTATCACTTGCCGATCATCATCATTATTATTATTATAAGAAAAATATTTTGAATTAAGCTATGTATTATTTTTAATGGAGGAAAGGGAAAAAAAAGGCGTTATTTATAATCTATCACATTTTTAATAAGTATTTCAATATTGATGTAGATAGATACATATAAAATATCTTCGAAAAAAAAATCGTTTTACCATTCGAGCTATTTAAATTGATATGAATGAATTGTGATTTAGCAATAATGCATTTAATATTACAATTTATTATTTATTTATTTATTTTTATTATATAATGCATTAAAAAAGATGATGTTTTTCTATATGATATACTATTTTTTTTCCTTTATAAGTATCATGTAAAATGTTTCAGATTCCACTTAAAAAAAGTTAAGTGTTCCGAGTCAGAAATTTTGGAATCTGATTTCTCATTGCAACTGTGCTGCTTTCCAGATTATGCCGAAGTTCGTCTATATGAGGGTTGACCGACCCTGAAAAGGTAGATTTACGAGCGTGTGTGTAGATTGTTTGTTGAAGAAATCGCGCTCTAAAGACTTATGACAACTGTAACCCAAAACAATATCTATTCATTTCAGTTTTAATAGAAATCTACCCTCGTAACCTGATAACCAGTTCATGTCAGGTACTAACATCTACGCGAAACTTTAACCTGTGTGATACCCCATCTTCTCTTAAATACACCATCGCACACCCACGGCATACCAAATGAAATGATTCACCTCGTTTTTTCTTTCTTTTCTGATATCACAGGAGTTTCTACGTTTTTTTTTTCTCTCTCTCTCTCATCTTTTTACCCATTTCGTCGTTGTTTGAAACTAACTGGACTGACTTGCTTCAGAATAGTTCCCGAATTCCCTTTTTTGGAGCCTCATACACCTTTTAGATTGCTGAGTGAATGACCTAGCCTAGAAATTTGATTTTAAAAGCTGTTCCTAAATCAAAACACATGTGATAGTAAAATAGTTTGGGCAGGGGCGTTGAGAGAAATTATTGTCTCCGGAAAAAGGTTTTATGACCTCTTGAAAATTTTTGTAAAAATACCGGAAACAAATTCTTTAAGCTCGGGTTCTGTGCCCCAGAACTGCCTCTTATTCTCTTGGGATTTCGTTGGTGGAGAAAAATGGATTGTGTAATGATAACTTTTAAAGCATCCGAAACGAGAGAGGAAAGACATCCGAAATGAAATTTAGATATACCAAGAGAAAATTGCTGTTTGAGACACATAAGGCTATCTGTCAGTTTCAACCTTTCTTCCTTCCCGTGTTATCTATCATTGCTTCGTATAAGGATATCTCATTGAAAAATTAAATTTTCATGTTTAGGTTTTTTGAATAGGTTCTTTGAACATGTCGCCTTTTATCTTGGTGAGCAATTTAAAAGAATAAATATATTTAACTATATTATTTCATTAACTCTAGGGATACACCGAATAGCAGTTTTAGCCGAATACCGAATGCCGAGTATTCGGCCGAATACCGAATATTCGACTGGCTGATTTACTATTATATTCAAGTGTCAGTCACCTACTTTTTTGCGAACTCTTTCAGTAATACCATTTACATTTAGTAACATTTTATTTTTTTAATTATGAAAAATACTATAAAAACACTACTATTCAGAAACAGTAGTTTATATAAATGTAGAAAAATATTAGGAAATATTACTATACATAAGTAGAGGTGTAATGCTGATTTCATAGTCAAAGAAAATTATTAATTGTTAGGCTTCTTGATAAACACATAAAATTTCTTAAATAACAACATCTTGTTGCCCCCCCCCCCTTTCCCTCTTACAAAAAAAAAAAAAAAAAAAACCGCAACCCAGAAATGCAGCATTTAAGAGAAATTAATTTGAAAGTAACAACGTATTGGTTAACTTATATACTGATGCAAATGCCTTTCACTCTCATGTGGATAAATTGTGGGATAGCGATGTGATGCTTTTCGTGCATGTTGGGGCACTTCATATGCATTTTTCAATGACAAATTCAAAAATTTTATTTTATGACTTGTGTCATTTTCTTGCCAGATTTGGATGTGATCTTTGTTTGATCTCTTGAAGTTTACTAGATGGCAACATCATATGGATTATGTATATTCTTTCTTAACTCAAATTTAGAAACATACATCATTTTATTGTTATTGATAAAGACAACTTTTGTTAGATATTATTAATTGTTTTGATTAAATTAACTAATTTTCTTTAATGTTACTAAAAATTAGATAAAACAATTGTTTTCATTTAAATATAATCTATTTCTTAATTACTCTGAAAAATCTTAATTTAATGACAATTAAAAAAAGCAGAATTTTTTCAAAAAGATTTAAAAAATAAAAAAAAATGAATTTTTATATCTTCAGCTAGCCGAATAGTTGCCGAATAATTTGATAATCGGCCAAACCGAATATTCGGCTAGCCGAATAGTTTTAGATTCGGCCAAACCGAATGTTCGGTAGTATATGGCCGAATACCAAATAGATACTGAATATTCGGTGCATCCCTAATTAACTCCTTCCTTCTCGTTCCCTTGAAAATGATGAGGTGAGATTTCTCTCCCGATTTCTCGTGCCTGTGATATTTCCGGGCTGGAGTGTTAAGAAGTAATGCACAAAAAAGATTTTAAAAGAAACCATTTCTGATACCTGGAAAAAAAATTTAATTACTTATTTTACATTCTAGATGAAAGTAACAGACTATTTAAAATGTAATTGGAGATAGGTTTATTTTAAACTGTCAGCATTATCCAATTTTAAGTATTTGTAACACTTATTTTGTAATCTTAGCTCGGTTAGGCTTTTGAATACTCAGTGGGTTTTTTTTTTTTTTTTTTTTTTTTTTTTTTAATGTACATTATGTAATCAGAATCACAAACTGACTCGGATTCTATTTTTAGTTTAAATGCATCTGAGAGTGATTCGGAAATATTTATGAAAGTTCGGATGGCGAATCTGAAAACAGCGTATTATACGTGTATGTGTTGTATTATACGTAAAATTCTGTTTTAATGTTTAAAACAAATATCTTTTATTTTTTCTATTTATTGGAAAACCAACATTTAGTCATAACAACCCTGATTGTTGGTTTTTCAGCAAAATTCAATTTTGCATTGGTGGCATTGGTGGACTCTGCTCAGTTCCCCATCATATTTATGTTCTCAGAAATTTCTAGTGCGAGACATATTATAATCATGTTAAAAGAAATGAATTTGACCAAAGCTTGATACAGTGACATAATGAAATCCCCGCCTAATAGGCTGTCCACCGTTCACTTCGATATAATTATCTTATTCTAATTTATTAATTTATTTTATCAGGGTCATTTCTGTTGTTTAGTTTTCATGCTACTATTTCCAATGCAATAAACCTCAAAATTCATATTTATATGAAATATATACAATTTCGCTATGTTGATAAAATCGTAAATTACGAATAATTTACGAAAATTTCCTAGTAGAATATTTGTATTCAATCATGTTCAAACAAATATCATAAACTTTATTTTGAAGTTGTCTAATGTATTTAGGATCCTCAAAATGGAAATTTATGCTCAATTTTGCCTTATTCTGACATGTTAAGTAAATCGTAAATTCCAAATAACTTACGAATTTTTTTTAATTGGAAAAATCATAGTCTATGATATTCATGCCAGTATCCTAAATAATATTTCGAAAGTGGTTTGACATCTTTACGATGAAAATATCCCTCAAGATTGACGTTTATGTGAAATTTTGCTCTATTCTGACATGTTAAGAAATTCGTAAATTTCCAATAACTTACGAAATCTTTATATTGGAAAATTCATAGTCATTAATATTCATGCCAGTGTCCTAAATAATATTTCAAAAGTAATCTGACATCTTTACGATGAAAATATCTCTAAAAATTGACGTTTATGTGAAATTTTGCCCTATACTGCCATGTTAAGAAATTCGTAAATTTCCAATAACTTGCGAAATTTTCAAAGTAGCATATTTATAGTTACTGATGTTCATTCCGGCATCCAAACTGATATTTTAAAACTGGTCTGACACTTTTACAGTAAAAAGTTTCCATTTAATGCACGTTTAAGTGAATTTTTGTCCTATTCTCCCATGTTAAGAAAATCGTAAATTTCTAATAACTTACGAAGTTTTTAAATTCGAATGTTGCAAATCAATAGGGTTCTTGCCAGTGTCGAAAGTAATATTTTAAAACTGATCTGACCTCTCTGCGACAATTTGTTCTTGAGATATCGTGTACACAGACTAACAAACTAACGGACTGACCCACTAACAGACTAACACACTAACAGACACCCTACAGACAGACACCATAGAAATTTTGTCATTTTCGGATTCCTCACACCTGAAAACGTGTAGAAAAGTCAAAAAACCGAGGTCGAAAATTTTCACGATTACCTAAGTTCCCCATACCTATAGTATGATGGGGAACTAAAAAAATTTCCAATAAAACTGAATACATACATTACCCATACACTTTATATTATACAATTTTCTTGAATAAAAAAAAAAATAGGCACTTTTTTTACCGTTTTCTTGAAAAGTATGAGATCGTTAAAGGAACAAAGGACGTCGAAAATAACACTGCTCGGCATGAAAATTGTCTCTGACACCATTTCAGCATATTCTTATGTAAGATGACCTCCTGAATCCGAATAGGACTCCCATTTTGCCCTATCACCCACCGTTTTTTAGGAATGGCCCCCTATTTCTATCATTTTTCGGTGATTTTATGGCTATAGATTTGATTTTTAGGAGTGGGGAGGATTATTTTAACTGTTAAATATCTTCTCATGGGCTACAGAATTGGAAAATTCTAAAACATGGACATTTGCGACAAGGGCAAAATTTTGGGGGATATTTGCCACTGAAATTATGCATTACATATCTTATATATTTTTTTAATCTGTCATTAATGTTATTTTTTAAACTTTATATTTTTTTGTTTTTAGGTGTTAAATTAATTATTTATCATTCTTCAAATCAAATTCATGGTCATGAAATTATCGAACAGGGAAAGAATTTGAGAGAGGGAGTGGTGCATTTAGAAAACGGTGGGTGACTGGGCAAAATGGGAGTCCTATTCGGATTCAGGAGGTCATTTTACATAAGAATCAGCAAGCATGAGAATCAGCTTGCATTTACATAAGAATCAGCAGCATGGTATCAATCTCGATTTTTTTTTTTTTTTTTGCAGTGAAGTGTAATTATAGTATTTATTTTACATTCTATCGCTTCTTAATTAATATACTATACAGAATCAGTAAAAAAAAAAAAATGTATGTAACTGAATACATCTGGATATTTATTTTTTTATATCTCAGTTACAGAATTAGTTAAGAAAAAGAAAGTCTTGACTTTATCGTGAGTTTTTTTCTTGCGATTGAATTTGGGAGTTTGTAATAAAAGCAGCAATGTCTTGATTTCAAAAATGAATACTCTTTAACTACATTTCATGCGACCATGGAAGCCTCTGCGCAAATGCGGATTCAACGAGTTCACTAGTAAAATAGGGGAGGCAAGCTTTTCGTTGAGAGAAAATAAGCGATAGGGAATACCGAATGACTGGATGTTTACTAAATTCAAACCTGCTGGTCAACTTGGAAACCCTCCAAGATTTTCGACTCGTCCTCACTGCAAGGCGTAGGAAACGTGGTTACACAATACCCAGTTCATTGACAAACTAGTAAAGCCCCGGTTCGGGAACGAACCGAATTCGAAATGTACAAATATCGGCCTGATGCTGTTCGCGTGGCAATAGATCAAAGTTTGTCAACAAAACCATTTTTAGAAGCTGCACTTCTGCCATCATTAGAGGAAGCTTTAGAGAAGAGAAGAAGAAGAGAAAGGGGAAGAGAAAGAAGGAGAAAAGAAAGAGAAAGAAAAAAGAAAGAGAAGAAAAGGAAGCTTTAAAGGAATACTCCGTGCGTCCACATACAGACAGACGGAGTTCAAGGATATCTCTTAGCCATTTATATATATAGATACACTGGTTAACAAACCTTTAAAAGGATTGTATGAAAACAAATTCGCATGGATTAACTGATAGTAACTGGTTATTCGCGAAATTTGGAATTCAAGAAAAATCAATTTAAAGTTTAAAATTTTATAAAAGCTTTCAAATAATATGTGAAGGAAATGTAGAATGATATTATTTTGAAAGTATTATGTAACTTCATATATTTTATAGTAACTATCTGGATATTTTTAATTGTATCGATTTTGACAATTTTCATCGTCCCTTGTCCTCTTGTAAATTCAGGGTTTTGATTTTCACTCTAAGAAGTGTGTGTGTGTGGGGGGGGGGGATCGACAATTTTGTTTTTGAATGAGATATCTTTATAATTTGAAGCTACAAAAATTTCATGGAACTAATGAAAAGACAAAGAGAGTGAATTTGACGAATGTGCAGCCTTAATTAGGAGCTACAGTGACTTCGATGCCAGTCAACACGCATTCATTATTCAGAAATAATTCTGGCAAATGAATAATTTTTAACCACAGTAATAGTAGGTATGCAGAAAAGTTTTTTTTTTTTTTTTTTTTTTTTTTGACGTTATGTAACTAAAGTGAAATTTTGCCCTTCTTAAAGACATTTTTAGTACCAGGAAAGTATTTTTTTTTTTTTTTTTTTTAATGAATGTAGAAAGTTTAAAAAACAGCAGTATTTATAAAATCATTAAATGTCTTAAAATTATTTTGGACTAATACATACTACTATGGAATCGGAATGGATGTTAAGAACATTGTAGACATCTCATTTTGTATTATTGTGTGAATGTTTTCAGCTCTTTTTTTTTTTTTTTTTTAAACCTTATTACCTAAATATGAATATGTCTATCATAATAATTTGTCTGTTTGTTCGTGTTGTTTCATTTAATTTTATATAATGTTTATGAATCCAATACATTTTTTTTCCCCATCCGCCTCAAAATTCCCGGAAATTTTACATCTCTAATGGAATGGCTGTTAAGAATATCGTAGACATCTAATTTTGTATTACTGTGTGAATATTTTGAGTTCATATATATATATTTTAACCTTATTACCTAAATATGAATATGTTTATCGTAATAATTTGTCTGTCTGTTCGAGTTGTTTCATTTCATTTTATATAATGTTTATAAAGCCAATACTTTTTTTTTTTTTTTTTTTTTAAATATAGAAGAAAATAATAAATTTACAGTATTTGGGTGAAACAATTAAATTTTAGCAGGTACCAGAAAATCTCAATTTTATCTTTTTCTTTTTTTAAACTGATTTGGAATATTTTATATTTTTTTATTATTTTTTTAAATAATGAAATACTTAATTGTTTCTCTCCTACAGCAATTTAAATGTTCGTGGTTTACTTCGGATGAGGCACTTAAGAAAGTTTTTCTTCAGATAAGACAGTGTTTAGAATATGGAGATGATCTTAGCGATTTAATACTTCCGTTCTTTAAACACCCTCCTTATTATTTTTATCCTTTTCTTGAATTTGAGCAATGGCCATCCCGATTTAGGCGCCAGTTTCTTATCACGACTGTCACTGCTGTCTTATCTGCGTCGAAAGGAACCTCACACCAGTTTAAATTTTGTTATTTTCATTCGTGTCAAGAAAAGTGTGTTACGTAAAGGAATCACACACCTCTCACGGGCGTGATGTATGTCTTTCTGCCTTTTTAATTTCTGGAGTAATGAGATGGGTTGAGCGAAAGTGCTACTGACTTTTTGACATCTTTCATTTTTGACAATAATATGATTGGAATTATTGCGCAGATTACGAAATGTCCTATTGGAGATATTTATTTAAACTTATTTCTTTTGTAAAATAGTATATTGGTTAATTAAGAATTGACAATATCTAATCCCGCAGATAGTCAAGGTCAGTGTTGTTCTATGAGAAAATTTGTTTCCGCAGTTACTCTTTACGTAATGCATTTTTTAAAATTCCGTTTTCACTTTCAGAAAATTCACAACAATTAAATTAGTACTCATTTTCGAAAAATGTTTTTTTTTAAATTATATTTTATATTTGAGTTCGAAAATGCAAATTTTCACAAAATACTCTTTTTATCTGTAAAATGAAGTGCTAAAAAAAAAAAAAAAAAAAAAAATCAGTTTTTGGAAAATGAGAACTAACTTAACGATTGTGAATTTACTGAATGTGAAAACAGAATTGAAAAAAAAAAAAAAAAAAAAAAAAAAATCATTGGGTAATGTATGCTTATAGAAATAAATTTTCCCATAGAATAACATGGACCATGGCTGTCGGCGATATAGCTATTGTCCGCTCTTAAACAGAGATATATCCAAATATATATATTTTTTTCTTTTTAAATTTGTAGGGTAAGAGAAAGTAGTGTTTAATAGTGAATGCCACATTAGATTATTTTAAAACGGCCTTCTTATGTCTGTATGAAAAAAAAAAAAAAAAATGTTTTAGTAACAAGTATCTCTGTAAATCTCTGTAAATAATTAAATTGTATCTCTGTGCACATTATTTTGATGACACTTATCTCTGTTATAATATTTAGTAGTGGTAATACCTATTCCAATATTCCTAAAAATTTAAAAAAACGTCCTGAAATGTTGATAATATGACCTAATTTTCTGAAAATTTGAGCTAGTATGCTGTATGATGTTTAAACTAATCAAATTAGGCCCCCGTGTCAGAATTTAGACTACTCAGCGACAGTGTCGCATAAAAGAAATTGTCATTTGCAGGAAGATTTGCTCATAAAAATTAGATATATTCCTAGATTTCAATAGAAAGCGGATACTTATGTCTTATATTTAAGAGTTCTTCTACAAGGTATTAATAATGTTGATATCTTTATAATTAAATCTGCATCTTGTGTGTAAATTAGAAAATATGTTATTATTAAATAACACTGTCTTGCAGAAACGAGGCATGTCGCAGAAAGCATAAAAATAGTCTGCCACATGGAATTAGTCTATCACTCGTATTCTACTACAAAAATATTTTATCACGATTGTTAGTTTAAGCAGGACTGCCAACCATCTCATTAATAAGCGTAGACTTGTTAACGCCCCTTTTCCCACACCACTTTATATTTAGAGCAATTCTCTCCAAGTAGTGTTACGATTAAATAAGAATGAAATTACTCTAAAAAATGACTGGTGTACAAAAAAAGGCGGTGACTAAAAGTACTACGCTTCATAATGAGATGGTTGGCAAGCATGGTTTAAGTAATAAATAAATAAAAACTTGGTAAACAAACACCATAAATTGCGAACAATAATAAATAGGCTCAAGTAGCACCAAAATAGGAATGCACTTCAATGTAGATGATTATAAATTAAAGAGTCTAAGGCTTTTTTTGTAATGATCACTATTTATGAAAACATGTTCTAGCAGAGTTTCAGTTGCTTCGATTAAATTTAACTTTTAAAAAATTTAAAATAGCCAGCAAAATGCTCTGTTTTATTTTATTTATTGTAATTATTAAAATATGCTAGTTAACATTTTTTTTTTTTTTTTTTTTTTATGTTTTGCCTTTTTGTTATTAATCATAATTAAAAATTTGAAAGTTAGCATCAAAAACAATTTGAAATAAACAGTCTCTTGTACTTTGTAAATATATAGAAAAATTGAATATTTTTCTCTATTTTCAAAATAAATTCATTCTTTTTGTGCATGCGCAAAAAATACTAGTTGTCTCTCTTCCAAGGATAGATTAGCAATTTAACATTTTTTTTTTTTTTTTTTTTTTTTTTGAAGAATTTTCTGATATTTTACATTAAAGTGTTATTATATTCAGGGGTCGATCCAGGTTTTAATTTTTGGGCCCTTTTTTTGTGAAAAAAATTTTTTTTTGTGAAATATAAAATATTTTTGTGAAAAAGTAAAATATTGTGTAGAATCTTCAGTTTTTACAATCACGTTATGTAATGTTTAATATCACGTTAATAGAGTTTTGTTGAGCCAAATTAAGGCATAAATTAAAAATAATACTGAAAATATGAAAACATTTAATAAAAGGATCATTTTTATAAAACAAAATCTTGTGAAGAGATTCATTTTATAAATTTGAATTTTGTGAAGGGTCCCTTTTTACTATGTGGAATTTTGTGAAGGGGCCGCAAAAGGGACCCAAATTTAGCCTGGATCGACCTCTGATATTCCATATTCATATCAAAATAAAAAAAGGAGTTTATTTAAAAATCTATAGGAAAAAATATTTTCAAAAAATGTATATCCTGCATTTTCATTTTGTGTTCGTACTATTTCTGCTATAGAGGAGACTCATGATAAGTTAAGGGGTCTTAGAGGACTGTAACCTTAAAAAAAAAAAAAAAAAAAAAAAAAATCGATCTTCTGAAAGAAACAGATGTTGAAATATGAACAATTCTGAACATCTTCATGCTTCATTTATGATTCTACGTTGCTTTAGTTGAAAAGCTAAGAGTAAAATTGTATCCGACACCAGGGTTGTAGTGATTTAAATCAGTTGATTTAAATCTATTGATTTTTTTTTTTTTTTTTTTTTTGAAAAAAAATCGCTGATTTAAATCACTTCTTTTAAATATCAAAGTTATTGGCTTTAATGGGATAAAATTGCTTATCCAGCTTTAAAAAATGAGATTTTTAAATATTTTTTATGTAAATTTAAAAATACAATTTGTAAAATAATAACCAAATATTTCATTAAAGGATCTAATATTTCTCATATCTTGACTTTAACTTTATCTCTACTAAGCAACATTAGTAAACACAAAAATTATACTTTAATTTTCTTAATTATTTATACATTTTATAATATGTTTTATTAATTATTTATTGTATTTTCCTTATTTGTACAAGCACAGCCTTATGACTGGGGTATTAATTGTAAATATTTACTTAGTGTAGAATTAATATATAATATGCTAGTTCGCCTTTGCCCGCCTTGCGGTTGATATTTAGAAAAGAAAATATTTTCTTGCTTATTTAGCTCTCATACCAGTTTATATAATTTAATATTGGCTCACACGATATTTAAAAAATAATGGCATATTTTACATTGTAGTGTTTAAAGAGAGAGCCCTGAGGCGTCCAAGAAGTTTTAAAAACACCATAACCTTTTAATTTAATTACATATAATCAGTTATATACAGTTCGAGGCAGCTGTCACTGCTTGTTTAATTAATTGTACCCACTCAATTAAAAAAATAAAAATAAATAAATAAATAAAGGAATAAGTGAAAGTATTAAGATGGTAATGAAAATGTGAATTTTGGTAATGGGTAAAGTGGGAAAAATTTTTCTGATTCAAGCGATATTTGTTTAGCCTAAGTAAAAAAAAAATTTAAGATATAATTTTTTTCTTAATTTCTTATTATTATTATTATTATTTATTTATTTATTTATTTATTTTTTTGTTTCGAAATTATGAGTGAAAATTTATTTCTCTTAATACATTGCTTCAGTTAAGATATTTTTCCTATTAAATTATCCTTTTCCAAAATTATTTTATGTGTTCTGTACCGTGAGTGAGTAAGATTTTATTTTCTTTGTTTCACTCCATTATTGTAGCTATAAAGTCAAAGTCGCAACCGCAAGTTGAGTGGCTCATGCTACTGCATTTGTGATTGCTATAAAATTATTTCTTATTATGAAGATACTATGTTGAATAAAAATATTGGTAATAAATGCCTACATGGATTTTTTCTATGAGAATAAAATAATATTTATATTTTTATAATTTATGTAAAATGATTGATAGTATGAATATTGTGCATATATATACACACATACACATAATAAAACACAAATGTTGCACAATAATATATGAATAGTTTAAAAAAATCATTAAAATCAAATAAATCTCGATTAAAAAATAAATAAAAAAATAAAAAAATCAACAACCCTGTCCGATACTATAGAGTTCTAACAACCATGTGACTTTCTTCTTACCAACCGTACTTTGCTAAAGGACAATGCTAATTTTTCCATGCCTTTGGAAGCGTAGTAGTCGAATTTTTTTATGCTTTTACAAATACATTTACAACACTGTGTTACAATAAATTTGTAACACTATTCCGCAATGATGAAATGGGTCAGCGGGGTCAACTGTCCCTCAGCAAACATGCTTGTGACGTCATCTGTTAGAACTCTATTACCAAACAATATTGCATTTCCAAAATTTAATGCTTGTTTCCTCAAAAGTGCTGCTTTACTGCTATATCCGCAAAATTAGTTACCGTAAAGTTAACTATTGATTTTTCTTTCTTTTTTAGTGGTTTTGAAATGTTTATACAAACGTACAAATGTTTGTATTTTATAATATGAATTACGGATTTTGAGATATTTCAAAATTTACTATTTTAGAAGTATGTATAACATAAAAATGTAATTTTAATAATTTTTGTAAAAATATTTAATAAATAAAGTTAGTTTTACTAAATGTTAATTCATTTTGTGTCTGCAAAGGGTTTTCCAAAGGCAGTAAGTAAACATAGAGAAGTTCTTCAAAATCTTCTGGGTAGTGGCAAAAAATCACTTTTTAGAAAATAAGCATTAAAGTTTGTAAATGCAGTATGTTCGGTTTTGTTATCAGTTTTTTGATGATAACTTTTCAATAGAAAGGCGCAGAATCATACATTATTAATTTTTATTTGTGATAAACATCAGAAACTTTTTATGTCGTGCTTTATAAATAATACAAAACTTTTAATAACCTACGATAAATAATTTATACTTAATGAAGTAAAAAGGTAGCGTGACGCACAAGACTAAAATAATTTTGAGTGACTCATCTTTATCTATCATTGCCCTAAATTGAGACGCATTTAAAATTCAGAAATAAAAGATTTCTAATATATATATATATATATATATATGTATATAATATCGTGACATGCGCATGACATGCTTAAAAATTGAGAATTATATTTTGCTTACTTGTTTTTAAATTTAAATTTTCTTTTTTAATTATATATATATATGTGTGTGTGTGTTATATTATTTGATAAGTTTCATATGTTTTCTATCAAGAAAAATGAAAAAATAATTGAGTTAGACGAAAAT
The DNA here is from genome assembly GCA_963930645.1 of Salticus scenicus. Lineage (NCBI taxonomy): Eukaryota > Metazoa > Arthropoda > Arachnida > Araneae > Salticidae > Salticus > Salticus scenicus. The sequence goes on from OZ005649.1 coordinate 36,891,605, forward strand.
TAAAAGATAGTCACTATATCCACTTTCGCATGAAATGAACCAAATGTGGTATCACAATGTTCAGAATTGTTTATAGTATTTCAACAGATATAATTTTCGAAAATTCGATTTTTTTTTTTTTACTCCTCAAATGTAAAAATGACTAGAAATAATTTGAAAAATAAAATGTAAGTGCAATATTTTATTTTAATAATAATAATTTTCATTTTTTTTTTTTTTTTTTTTTTTGATAAGCGAACAGTAATAATTAAACGGAAATGTATTAGAAATATATTTTTTTACGAAGTACTTAATTTGATTAATTAAAAGAAAATTATGTCAGTGGCATTAAATTACTAACTATTCGACTAATCGAGAAAAAAAAAAAAGTAAGGCAAAAACAAACTCATGAGCATTAATTTTGATGACATTTCTTACTATTCTTCATTATTCTCTCTCTCAAAAAAAAAAAAAAAAAGGTTCTGGTCAGTGAATTTTTTAAAATGAGCAAGGCTGTTGTAGACGACACGCTCCAATAATTTTTATTAATTTAAATATTACTCTCACATTAGGATGCTGCAGTAATGACATTTTCTTTTCTTTTTCTTATCAACTGCCAATCATTTTTTCTCTACAAGGCTGTTTACATAACTGTTTAGGTTCTTTTTTTGCTGTTGGCTCTCATCAAGCCTTATTGTTTCTCAAATAGCTATCAGTCTTGTTCGTTTCCCAGATTTCTGTGATGCGTTTGATGCTTTCCAGTTCACCTGAATGATTTAAGTGTTGTTCTCTCTGTTACCTCTTTCACCGACTTTATCTCGACCAGAACAGCTGATGTTTCCTCAAACCTATTTTTAAAGTATACCTTCTGCCTCGTATTTTTAGGTTTGTTCGAAACTTACCGTATTTTCTCGAATATTTCGAATACTTTTTTCTGTAATCAATCGGAAAAAAGATATACAGATGGTGTTGCCATTCTGTTTTTTCATAATTTTTAATATGGAATTATGGGACAAAATTTTTTATAAATATGCACAATGAAAATTATTTTTAATGAATCATTTGTGAAAGAAAAAAGAATTGTCATAGTAATAGTCAACCTGGAAAAATGTTTTGTTTATGTAGGAGCATCTCCTCCCCACTTGGGGGAAGTAACCCTCCCTCCCCCCGCGGGGAATTGTAAATTTTTAATATGAGTATTTTTCAAAAGAACTCGTCAATACCTTTAAAACGAATGGTTGAATCATAGATTTGTAATAAACTGAAACAAAGCTATCGACTTTTTTTTTTCCCCATAAAAATTAAATAAACTGATTTATTGGCTGTAGGGTATATTTTAGCCAACATGTTATTAAGCCTAATTATAATAGCCACCTATCGGGCGATGCTTATCAAAATCTGATCAGTACCAATGTACACCCCGCGACAAAAAGATAGGTACAAAGGGTTTTTTCTTTGATTTTTCATAAAATAACATTATCTAAATTGTGCTTATCATTTATTATTATCATAAAATAACACTATTCCCGGACTCATTTTTGTTTTAAGACTAATTTAGAAAAATTTTAAGACTAAAGCTTTTCTAATTTAAGACTACACACCGCGACAAAAAGATAGGAACAAAGTTTTTTTTTTTTTTTTTTTTAATTTTTGAATATGATTATTTTGAATATGATTCAAATATTTAATATGTTTTTGATATGATAATATTTTGTTATGATAATAAATGATCAGCACAATTTAGATAATGTTATTTTAAAAAAAAAACGCTTTGTTCCTATCTTTTTGTCGCGGAGTGTAGTCTTAAATTAGAAAAAATTTAGTCTTAAAACTTTTCTGATCAGCACAACTTAGATAATGTTATTTAAAAAAAAAACGCTTTGTTCCTATCCTTTTGTCGCGGAGTGTAGTCTTAAATTAGAAAAAATTTAGTCTTAAAACTTTTCTAAGTTAGTCTTAAAACAAAAATGAGTCCGGGAATAGTGTTATTTTATGATAATAATAAATGATAAGCACAATTTAGGTAATGTTATTTTGTGAAAAATCAAAGAAAAAACCTTTTATACCTATCTTTTTGTCGCGGAGTGTATGTCAAAATTTAGCTCAGAAATGAAATTATGAAATTAGAAAGATTAGTTACAATAATAATAGCCAACTAGAAAAGCATTTTTGCATATGTAGAAACGGTGCTTCCTCCCGGCAGATGCCAGTTTTAAATATCAGTATTTTTCAAAATAATTCGTAAATACCTTCATAACAAATGGTCACACATCTGTGATAAAATAAAGTTATCAAAAATTTTCATATATATATATATATATATATATATATATATATATATATATATATATATATATATATATATATATAAAACACTTTCTAAAATTTTATTAGTGGAGCATATAATTGTGAGGGGGGTGGGGGGAGAGAAAGTTAATCATTAAAAAGTGATGACTTGGTGTAAGATCGTGGTCGTCAAAAATAAATAAATAAAGGAACAAATAAAATAAACTAGTATGTTGTGGCCACCACAAGACTTTCTTCTATATTTTCCTATACATATTCAATCAGTAACAATATTAAAAAAAAAAAAAAAAAAAAAAATTACGATTTTTTTTTCTGTTTTTTTTTTGTTAAAAGTAAAAAAAATCGATAACTTTGTTTTAAATTATCACAGATTTATGGTTCAACCATTCGTTTTAAAGGTATTGACGAGATCTTTCGAATGATACCCATCTTCAAAATTTAACCCCCCTGGGGGGGTACTTCCCCCCCAGGGGGGGAACCGATGCCCCCCCATGCACAATTTTTTTTCCTAGTTAACTACTACTATTATCAATAATTCATATTAATTTTACAATCACAAGTTTAAAATAACTCTCATTATGCCCATTTATACGGAATTTTGTCCTATAAAATGCGATCACAGCGCCACCTGTTGAGCTATTGATCCCCAAATCTAATGGGCACCAGTTCATGTCAGGGTGCAACTAAATACCGAGTTTGGTTAAATTTCATTCATTGGTTCGTGAGATACAGCGTCCACAAAAAAATGATACAGACAGACAGACACACAGACAGACAGACACACAGACAGACATTTTTTAAAAACTATCAATTCGTGTTCAGGACATCCCAAAACGTGTAGATCCGTCAAAAAACGGAGGTCGAAAATTTTCGCGAATCCAATACTTTCTCTATATTACATATAGAAGAAAGTAAAAATCATTCGCAAAACATGATTAAAGGACTGTTGATTTTAGATCCTTCGTACGGAGTATATCAATATCATCTTCTGGTAGTTCAGCCATAAAATCAGATATATTTTATTTTAGGAAAACTTTAAAAATCACTGGCTTACATATGGTTAAATTGATAGAGAAGACGTTCTGTTATTCCAAATGTTTTTCACGCGAAAATCCAAAACCAGTATGTTGTAGCTATCATAACATACCAGCATGTATGTTATAGCTATCTTTTTCGTAATGATCATCTCACATATTAAATTTGGTGCATTTATATGCCATAGAAGCTGAGATAGAAGCTTTAATTTAAATAGGGGAAAACTGCAGTATAGCAGTGCCACCTGTAGGCAGATTTGCACCTGGATTGAAACAGCTTATTTTTTCATAATGACCCTCTCATATATTAAATTTCGTGCAATTATACATTACAGAAGATAAAACATAGCCTTCTTGTAAATGAAGGGGGATGCTATCTGCAGCATAGCAGCGCCACCTGCTGGAGATATGCACCAAAAGTGATAAGACATTAATTTATGTTTAGGTTTAACTAAACATAAATTTTATGAAATTATGTGCGTTAGTTCTTAATCTATAGTTGACACAACCTTTTTCTCACACACAGACTGACATTCAAAAATAGTCCAAACGCGTTCAGGTTCTTTTAAAAGGTATAAAACCGTTAAAAACCGGAAAGCGAAAGTTTTTACAAATCTAATACTTTCTTCTATTGAATTTTGAAAAAAGTTAAGTAAGAAAGTGCTAAAAAGGGGTAGTTGAAAAATAAGATGTTTTCTATTTTCACCTTCAAGAAATTTAATATTTGTTTAATAGAGTAACGTCACACGTAACCGTCTAGATATGCAAAACACTCTTCGTATGAAATCACAAATGATTGCGTTAATTTGATGTAATATGCATTTAATGCATAATTTATTGTTATTTTAATGTATGCGCTTGCATTCATAAAAATTTTGTTCTTTTTTCTTTATTTTTGCGATGTCACAGAAATGACCTTAAAATAAATTCTTTCTGGATTCTCCCCCTCCCCCTCCCCCACCTCATTTATTTATGCTTCACAGCTGATAAAACGTTTGTTAATTCTACATTGAAATATAACAAAATAGTATATTATAACAACATAGTACAATATAGTAGACTAAAATATCTCGAACACTATTTAAATTTAATAAAATAAAATTTTAATTAAAAAAAAAAGTTTAAATGCTATCTACTAATTATTTTTCTCTCGATTTTTCTTTATTATTATAGTTTAACAATATATTCTAAACATATTTGGGTATTACTTGTGCATTCGTTGCCAAGATAATTTTTTAAAAATATTTTATGTGTTTGAATTCTAAGAAAAAAAAAAAAAAAAAAAAAAAAAAAAAAAACATTAATATTCACATTCTAAAACAGTAATTAACACCCCTCCCCCACCCCAAAAAAAAAAAAAAAAAAGTGTCCGGTATACCTAAAATCTGCATTATGCAATAGCTTTTTTTAAAAAAAAGTATTATTGTGTGAAACCTTTTATTTTAGTGGTCGTTCAATATAATGTTTTAATACACATAATTAATAGTGTTTCATTGAATCAAGTAAGACAATCTTTGGTAATAACACTAAAAGTATGAATTTTTTTTTAAAAAAATACTAATTTTATAAAGTGAAACTTTGTGAAGGTTTTTTTTTTTTTTTTTTTTTTTTTTTTTATGGATATGGATTTTGTAAAAAAGGTCCCCCCCCCCCCCCCAAAAAAAAAAAAAAAAAAAAAAGAAAGAAAAAAAGTACCAATTTTTGCCTGGATCCGACCCCTGAGGGTTCACATTTGAGGATGGGATTGCGAGAATTCCACTCAAAAATTTGTTACATGGGGCTTTTTTCATTATTTCCCCCTTCTGTATTCATCCAGTATTTCATCCGTTTATTCGTTGGTTTTTTGATAATAATTACTTTGAAGCTCATTATTCTATTTCTTTAGTTTCTCTAGAATTTCTCGAATAAAATAAATAAACAAAACCCTAAGCCTATTTTTGTTTTCTAAATAATAGAGATAAATTTCTGCACAAAACAGAATTTAATTTAGTACGACAAGGCTTATTTTAATCTATTCTTCCATATAAAGGCATGCGACTGTGCTTCAAATTAACTGTGTTACATTCCCTAGCATCGGTTACTATGTTCATTTCTTAAAATTTCTTCGGTATAGTTTTAGCATAGGATCCCCTTAGCAGCTTTTAAATCTTTGTCATTTTGACGATGAGTTAAAATGATATTACAATTGCGTACGTAAAGATATTGGCGAGAAACGTCCGAGCTACTTCGGCGCCAAATTTCAAATTTCACCAAGGGGTTCTATACTGAAGTTGTTCCATTTCTGTAGCACAATTTTCTCAATTTTATTTTAATTATTTTGAGAAAAGAAAAAAAAAGTTTACTCATTAATTTTTTCCCCGACATAAAAAGAAATATATTTACCTAATGATAAGATAGCACCACAGAACTGACGTTTTAAAATAATAATTATAAAATTTTGAATAAACACCATAAAATGCAGTAAACTCGCAACAATTGTTTCGGGTCGAAAAAACACACGACCCTCCATCAGACGAACAAAGTAGGCACGAGTGCTGCAATCAAAGCGGCAACGCATATAATATAGCCTATTTACCCACTTATTTATTTTTGGCATCAATTTTTTATTTTATTTATTTATTTATTTGATAATTTTTAAATTAAAGTGGGGTTTTATTTAATATCTTTTGAACCAATTATCCGATTGAACTGCAAAATACAGCGTTATATAGATTTTGCCCTGATTAAAAAATGATTTATTTTTTGATAAAATCTAATAATCCGGACTAAAAATCCGGACAAATACAATGACAAACTTTCAGCTGTATATATTTAGATAAAAACAAAAATATTTACACGTTCATTCAGGATGATAGGTAAAAATTGGTAACGACGACTTGCCTTACTAATAAATAAAAAAGGAAAATTGATTAATCATTTAAATTATTTCTTAATTCTAAAGATTTATAAGAGAATTATATGAAGATTGTAAGTATTAACAAACAGCTACAAAATTTGGAAGTTACAGAAGCGTTTTATTTATTTATTTATTTATTTTTTTTTTTTTTTAAGATACATATTTTGATGCATATCTACGTGTAGATACATTGCAATAACGTATGTATGAAATAATTTTGATTCTAGTTAACTCTGCTTTTCAGTCGAGTGCTCTTTGGGTATTTCAAAGTCAAATTAAAAATAAATTTCGCAACAGATTAAGTGATAAGAACTTGATCGATTCCATCTACTTTACTGATGAAAATTTAGATTCTGTATTGAATATTTTCACTTTTAAAAAGCTGCAAAGATCAAAAGTGGGAGATAGATTGAATTTTCATTTTAACAAATACTTGACTTTTAAGTTTTGGATTTGTTTATTTTTGTAATTCTCGACCCCCCCCCCCCCTGCAAAATGTAAAAAATGTAATTACTCGCTTAAATTAGGAAATAAATAAAAATAAAAATAAATCCACTTTGTATATATATGCATTGTTAATATTATTATTAAAGTGGGAATAATCCCACTGAATTTTCCCCCCTAGTGTGAACTCTGCTTGTAAGTGCATCGGCGTTCGGCATCGATACTTACTTACAATAAATTCATATATTCATATAAATTCATACGTGCACAGAGCCATTTTTTAATAGTTGTCTTAGAAATTGTATTCTGTACCTAATTAATATACGTTCAAATTCAAAAATCGTCTATGATCGAAGTTCGTTATAATATCTAATTTAAAATCTCAATCTCTTTCATTTTATTAGTCGAAAATAATATAATTAGACATTGTAAATTGTATAAAATCCATAATAATAATTAGTATAGTATTACAAAAAAGAATGTCGAAAATAGCAGCGACTCTGCTGCTAAAAATATATGTACGTCTTTTTCTAGTGAAACCAACTGGGAAAAGAGATGCATAAAATTATTTCTCCACAATCCCCTGATTGCAGCCTCGTTTTAACTTTTGTATTGGGGTGCTCCGAAGTACAATGCCGATCTAACTTTGTATTTATGGCTGTCATCAACTTAGTCTAGTTAAGAACTAGGCCAAGAGGATTTGTAACATCAACAACATTTTAGTAAATCGATGATAAATATTGATCATGAAGTTGATTTTGATAAAACTAGCTCTTAACAAAAGCTATTAATGTTTTGGCAGTAATAAAGACTTTATTTAAATTTTAAATATAAATTTCCACTTTCTGTACAAATTTAGTAAAATATATTAATTGAAAATTTTTTATTTATTGAATGAGTGGTCGTTTGATTAACCCTTTCATTCCCAATTTTTCCCCACCATAAAACAATAAATCTTATATTTAGTCATAAATTTATTTCAAAGGTAATATATATAAATATATATATTTTTTAAATAGGAGTAATATTAGAATACGAATTAATATAGTTAACAAAGCAACTGAGAGGTGTTCATTTATGTTTAATATAACCACTGATGCCATTTAAAAATAATAACTTTTCAATCAATAAAAATATCAAAATTTTGCAAGAAATACATATTGTAATTAATTAAAATACAAATTATAAACATTAAAAAATAAAATAAAAGATATTTCATACAGTTAATTTACTTAACCCTTTATATCCCAAATTACCTTGTTTTTGGAAAAATAGTTTGAAACTTTTTTATTATATTTCTTTGCTGCATGAGAAACATCTTATATTAAATTTAGCTTAAACTATAGCTTAACTATAGGGAAAGCTTAAACTAAAGGGACTTTGAAGTTCCAATGAAATCCTGTAGTAAATTTGGGCTATATTGAGGAATTTTTTTGATGGGACTTTAACCCCTTAACGCGCGGTGTCCTCGCTGCGAGGACGCAAAATTTAAGATTCAGTCGCAAAAATTCATCCCGGAAATGTTTTAGCAAAACTTGACGTTTATAACATATCAGAAAAGGCCGGTTTTTTTAACCTTAATATTAAAAATTTCTTTTATTTTAATTTATTTTTATGAATTCCGGTGGCAGTATAATTTAAATGATCTGAATTGTCTTGCGCCGCAAAGGGTTAAAGTCCCGGTGGGATACAAAGGGTTAATATATAGAAAAAGGTAAGTTTATATACTTCGAATATGGATTTGTCTTTATAAAGTAAAAATGTCTGATAGAGACAAAAGCTTTTATTTTCTTACATTCACAGAAAGAAAAAACTGCAGTTACCATAAGTCATAAAACACTTTTCGGGTGTACTTTTCCATTGCAGTATATAGTAAGTTATAAATACTTTTCAGTATCACTGGAAAGTGTAATAAATGCATAACAGAATCAAAAGTGTTTCTTCAGAAATTTGCCCTAATAAATTTGAATACTTTTGTATCATCCTGTGAAACGAATCGTTAATGTTAATCGTACCATTTTGTATACGAAACATTTTTTCTTGCACCTGAAAAATATACGTTAAATGTTTGGTGTTGAAATGTGCGTAAATTTTCTCTCTCTTAAACTAATGTATCTGAATTATTCTGCGAATGTCTGTACACAAACTGGTAAGTTTTGACCATACTACTTTAATAGAAAATATATCAGTTTTTATATGTAGATTCTAAAAATATTTGGAGAAATGAGAACACAAACCAGGGGAAAATCGACTAAGTGCTAAACTTTTTTATTTATTTATTTATTTTTTAAACTTTGTTGAAAAATGTTAAAAACCTATAGCATAACTGAATATGTACTTCGAGCAATTTTTACTTATGCGGCAGAGTATTTTTGTAAGGCACTGTAAAATCAATCGTTTATAGTAATAATATCCTCTTTCTGCATTTGAATAATGTATATTGATTTCGTTACTAATATCATGAAATATAGATAGATATCCAATAATACGCTTTAAAGAAATACCTCTCATAGCGCATAATACATCTGAATTATTTTGCCACTGTACATAATCCAGTAGTCCTGTTTATACCATGTTAATAAAAAATATGCCATAGTGAACTGAAAAACATATATCATTTTCAAGGGATTCTAAATACATTTATGAAAATAAGAATGCAGACAGACAGTTAAACGATTCAAAGTTATAAAAACTTTAAACTTTGTTAAGAAACTACTGCACTATTTTAATAACTTCGAGAATTTCCACTTATATCCCCTAATGCATCTAAATATTTTTGTTGAACTCTCTAAATCAATCAGTAGTGCCAAGTATACCATATTTATATGGAAAATGGTATCTTTCCTATAGAATAATATACATAACATTAATGATTAGTTTACAGGGTCACACAAAATAGTGAGAAATAGTTTAGTATATAAGTATGGAAATTGCTAGAAGGGTATTTTTAACTGTGTAATGGATGGAAACAGGCGGAGGTAAACTAAGTTATAAACATTTTCTTTTCTTTTCTTCCTTTTTCTTTCTTTTTTTTTAATAAAAATAATTATTGCACCTTATATAGTTTTTATGATGCTTAGAGACATTGAATAATAATTCATTGTCTATTTTCATCCTCAAAAAGATGAAATTGTCAAGAATTTTAATAGGTTGTTAAATAGACTATGCATTACAACATCATTTCTTTTTATAAAGATCATTATATCGTACAATATTTCTTTTATAGAGAGAAATAGAAATTTTAAATCAGTCGTCATTTGATGTGATTATTGACTTTATGATGTATATATATATTTATTATTTTCTATTAATTAGGTTAAAAAAATAATAAAAGCTTATCGCTTATGCTATAATGATAGTGACCACGAATCTCCAGTAATAAGTGAATTAAGAGAAATAGAGGAAATCAGCTATAAATTTTTAAAAATATTATTTAAATTATGATTTTTTTTTTTTTTTATATATATATATTTTTATTTTATATATATATTTTTTTTCCTGATTAGATTATTTTCTTACTAATTGCTTTTTCATTTTCGCTCCAAAAATTATTTTAAAACTTGAATGCAAATAGTGGTGTCGAATTATTATAGGGAATTTCAATGTATAAGAACTATATCTTAAAAAAAAAAAAAAAAAACGCCAGTTCATTAAGCTGCGCAAGCAAACTTTGAAATCAAGAAAGAGATTAATCCTTCGACAAATTACTTGAAACATAAAACAGTCAAAATTTCCTGATCTGCCAATTATTGGATATCCTGGAGCTGAAGCCTGAGTCAGCAGTTCGTTTGTAAAGAAACGTTCGCTGCTTTTCGGCGAGATTTATTATGGCAATATGAAAGAATTATATTCGTCTTTATGTTTGAAATTGAATAGATTTTTTTTTTTTTCTCTTTCTTTATTGAATGATCACAGATATTTTTGTATGTCACGCTATTATCATCTGCCTAATGTTGATGATAAATTCAAGGAAAAAACTTTTGAAAATATTTTTGCTATTTATACTCTCGGATCATAGTGAGGATTATCAAATTGTCGATGTACAGTTCAAAAAAATATTAAAATTAGATCTCATATTTTTAAATTTCTGTTGACTTGATATAATTACAGAATTTTAAAATCTAGATTTCAACACCTAAATACTGTCCATTCTCTTATTAGACACATAACAAGAACTCTACATTGCTGTATAGCTTCGAGAAACCTTAAAATCCCAAGTTGCACACAATTGTTTTATCAGGCAAACCAATAATATTGTAATACTTTTTTCTAAAATGTTCCCGGTATGAAATAAAGATTTTAAAATCACGCTTGCCGCCCCAAATGGCGGGCAATCGGGTGGATACATTTCTCATAGGTGCTTCACTGCTTACTTTGTACTTAGTGCATGATATGGTTGTCGCTTTACACTGTATACTGTTAAAACAATATTGAGGAAACCTAAAGAACATTTAAAAAACTATTATTTTATTTTAAACTTTTATTAATATTTATTATTTCTGTCCTAAACAGCATTTAATCAAAACGAGAAACCTATTAAAAAAAAAGAAAGAAAAAGTGTGTGATTATTATATTGTAACAAATTTACAATGGTATTGTCTATATGTGATTTATTTTATTATTTTCTCTTTGTTTATTCATTCGGCTCATTTATTTATTATTATTATTTTTTTCTTCTGTGGTTATTTATTTATTTACACTTTTTAATCATTATTTCTTATCTATGATTTTTTTTATATATTTTTTTTAATTTCTACTTTAAAAATTACTTTTTTAATTCACGTACAAAGGAAAAGGAATTTGAAAATATCGGTTTCATATCGAGAAATCGATATTGTTGAATTCAAGTAAGTGGGGACCCTCAAGAAAACTATTCAAAAGTTATTAAGCGGAATGTTTCAATAAAAGGAAGTTAAAAAAAAAAAAAAAAAAAAAAAAGCTCTCGAGATGAATCATGAAACCCATCAGAATATTTTGTATATCGAAATTCGTATGTACAAAGCGTAAGTATTAACTAAATTCACAACTGTACGATCAAGATTATTATTATTTTTTTTTTTTAAGGAAATCCCCGAGATTAATTAATAGAAAATCAATATATAATAATCGTTGCTAAAGAACTTAACTTCATGCTTTAAACGTAAGAATCATTATTACTTTACGCTTTTTGTATATTTAAATGAAAAAATCTGGAGTGACTCCACTCGACTTTCCGAACATTGAGTAACTACCAGTTTTGTAGATAAAATAAAGAAAGAGGAATTGCTAAAAAAACAAAAGAGAGAAAACCATAATAGAGTGTTTTTTTCTCCATATATCACACGAGGTTTTATTTAACGCTACTGAACTTTGAGCCCTTAGATCATAATGATAAAGAATTTTTCGTTTTGTCCCTGTAAAAATCTATAGATGCTAGATTCACCAAAATGCTTATAGTTAGTGCAACAGTGATTTATAATATTCATACAAATTTTCAGCTCAATTGAATAAGGCGTTTAGATGCTATCGCACTTTTAAAAATTTGGTCTCATAGGCCATAATGATAAAGAATTTTTCTTTGTGTCCCTGTAAAAAAACTGTAGTGCTAGATTCACCAAAATCTATACAGTTGGTGCAAATGCGACCTATAACATGTGTACAATTTTTTTGCTCAGATTAATAAGGCGTTTAGACGCTATCACACTTTTAAAAATTTGGCCCCATTGGCCTTAATGATAAAGAATTTTTCTTTGTGTCCCTGTAAAAAAACTATAAGTGCTAGATTCTCCAAAATCTATACAGATTGAGTATCTGTGACCTATAATATGGGTATAAAATTTTTGCTCAATTGAATAAGGCGTTTAGATGCTATCGCACTTTTAAGATTTTGGTCCCATAGGCCATAATGATAAAGAATTTTTCTTTGTGTCCCTGTAAAAAAACTATAAGTGCTAGATTCACCAAAATCTATAGGGTTCGTACTATGGTGACTTACAATACACGTACCAACTTTCAGGTTAATCGAACAAAGCGTTTAGACGCTAGCGTGTTCACTCACAGACATACATACACACATACATACACACACACATACATACATCATCGTAAAAATAGTGAAAACGGACTCAGGGGACCTCGAAACGTATAGAAACATCAAAATCTCGAATTCGGATTTTTGACATGATTACAATACTTTCCTCACTATAGTGTTCGGAAAGTAAAAATAACTGTTACATTAAAATTATTTTTAAGAAATTTAAACAGAATTTTAATTAATTCCCGAATCCTATTTTTGACTGAGATTTTTTTTTTTTTTTCAAAAAGAAGAGATAAATAAAAAAAAAAAAAAAAAAAACTCTACGATCAAAGATTTAACACATAAACTTTATATCTAAGAATACTGCTACATTCACCCCCCCCCCCCCAAATTAAATCAATATTGTTCTACGAGCTTAATTATTCAACACTTTTTAAAAAATAGTCAGATATTTTTGATTGCTTCTTTAAGTACAATCTTTGTGTCATAGCATATGACTTCAACCTATCAATTGATACAAAATAGAATCTTGTACATTAGACATGACTTTCAATGAAAAACCCCCTCAAATTTCATGCATATGGACCATATCTTCTGATGCACTAGGTAGGAAATACTCTTGTATTTCCTTATCCTTTTTTTTTTTCTTTGAAAGACTGTTAAAGAAAACAATGCAACTTTAGCTGAGAAAAATCTCGGGAAGCAATTTTACTGTAATATTTTAAAGGTAATCGCGTGAAAAATTCGAATTATCCAAAATAGAATTCGAATTATCCAGAATTTCGAATTAAACAAGTTCGAATTCTTCAACATTCACTGTATAAAGATTATAATATTGTGCTATACAGCAATGTATTATGGCAAAATTCAGATTTATCAAGTAAATTAAAAAAAAACCCCAATAAATAGCTGACAGCAGGGCTTCCACCTGTATTTTTCTCTATCCTATTCATTCAAACGCTGTTAGTGTAAAAATACACTGAATTTTTCTAAATAAAAAAAAGTGGTGTCGAAGACGGTGAACACTTTTATCCCTGGCTGACAGTTTGCGGTTACCAGTGTTTTACATTGATATAATTATACCGAAACGGAAAAGTGTATATCGATGTAAATTACGAAACGATGTGTTGTTTAAATCTTAAATCGTTTGTCATTAAGAGACAAATTAACATCATCTAGCTATAATATGTTTTCAGAACTGAAGGAATAACAATGAAATTCAAATTTTAATCTGTGCAGGGATGAGATTTTTAAGCTTTTTTGTACATTTAGCTTTTCAGCTTTGTTTTATTTTTTCATCTTTTTTTTTTTTTTTTTTAATGTCACTGATGTGCATTTGTTCTTTTTTTATACACTGAAGATTAAAATAAATATTTATTACTCTAATATAATAGATTTTGTCATCGAAATTCTAGTATTTCATTTCAATGTCTTGTCTTTGCGTACAGTTTCAGCTTTTTTGCTAATCTCATCCCTGTCTGTGGAGATGACTGATTCGTTCCGAAACTACATTTTCGCAAGTATTTGAATAACTTTCTTTCGTTATGTATTCGCCTTTTTTCAGACACATTGTTTTTGATAAAGCACGTTCGTTATTCAAGTATTATTATTATTTTTTTCTCTATGCGAGATCTTTAATTTTTTCTTGAGTTTACTTTTTTCGATATATCTATCTATATTAATAAAATCAGACTTTTGTCTGTAAATTTGTCGGAATCGAAAAATTTTGCGATATCTTCACGTTTCACACCCCATGAAAGCCGAAAATGACTTCAGAAAATTTTGCCTGTGTGTGTGTGTCTGTGTGTGTGTCATCGTGTCCGTATGTCGCTATTTTTGTCCGGGCATCACGTGAGAACGCCTGGGCGGAATTCAACGGCGCTTGGCAAGAATTTAGGTCTTCACCCAACTGAAAATTATATCTATCAACTTTTCAGAAATTCCCCCCCCCGTTCCCCCCTGGGGGGTAAAAGACTAAAACACGTTTGTCCGGGCATCACTCGAGAACGGCTGGACGGAATTCAACGGCGCTTGGCAAGAATTTAGGTCTTCACCCAACTTAAAATTATATCTATCAACTTTTCAGAAATTCCCCCCCCGTTCCCCCCTGGGGGGTAAAAGACTAAAACACGTTTGTCCGGGCATCACTCGAGAACGGCTGGACGGAATTCAACGGCGCTTGGCAGTAATTTAGGTCTTCACCCAGCTTAAAATTATATCTATCAACTTTTCAGAAATTCCCCCCCGTTCCCCCCTGGGGGTAAAAGACTAAAACACGTTTGTCCGGGCATCACTCGAGAACGGCTGGATGGAATTCAAAGGCGCTTGGCAGAAACTTAGGTCTTCACCCAACTTAAAATTATATCTATAGAGATTTTCAAAATTATGAATAGTGTTTAATTTGTGGGTAAAAAACGCCTGCGCATGCGCCATAAATATTTTTGACTAAAACACTTTGAATGGAAAAATAAAATATAAAAATAAATTTTTAAGTTAAAGACTTTTTTATTCGCGTGATTCGGACTACAAGTTATGAAAAGATTGAAATGAAGTGTTGCCATCTAAGTTTCATACTTTAGTTAATTTTAAAAAATCTAATTGTCGTATCGAAAAACTGTTTACACCCCAGGATTCAGAAAAATCACCCCTTTCATTTGATACTGAATTTGTAACGATAGGTCTGATACTTCTAATTTATTTTTTACTTTTTACGTTTTTCCGTTGCCACTTAAATTTCATACTTTAGTTATTTTTAAAAAAAATCTAATTGTCGCATCGAAAAACTGTTTGCACCTCTGGATTCAGAAAAATCGCCCCTTTGATTTGGTATCAAATTTATAAATATAGGTATGATATTTCTAATTTATTTTACCCTTTTTCCGTTTTTAACCCAGATTCGGTAAAAGGTTTTATATGTACTTTTTTTTAATGAGGAATTTGCACGTGGATAAATATTTTCATAGAGATATTTGGCATTAGTTTAATATTTTTATTTAATTAAGCAGTACTTTTCTTTCCTGCAGTAAAACAAAATTTTTTGTTGTTATTATGTACCTTATGAGGGTTTTTTTTATGTTCTCCCCTTAACTGTAAATGATTATAATTTGCATTTTATTAAGATTTTTTATTTTTATTTTGTAAATATCAGAAAAGAGTTTTTATTTTATTTTATTTTATTTTATTTATTTAGTGTATGGAACAGCTTTAGTATTGGATCCCTTTGGCAAAATTTAAAATTCGGAAACGAAGTAGCTCGGACGTTTCTCGCCAAGATCTTTAATTGCACAATTGAGATAGCCAATTCAGTTCATCGCAAAAATGGCTTAAAATATTTAAAGTCACCAGAGGGTTCCCATACTAAAGCTGTGCGTTTTGTATTTATTTATTTATAATATTTTCTATTAAAGACTTCTGTGGTCACGAAATTTGGTGCGTAAATTGTTTGTTTGCATCCGGCACTTATTGTAACTGGATTTCACGAAATTCGAAATCCCCCCCCCCCTTCTAGGTGTCGGAGGGCAATAAATGGTATAACTTCAGTATAACCTCACAGCTGAATTTGGCGATTTTTCTTTGGCGTCGTTTTGAAGGATAACGATGTCGTTCTGGACTGTTTGCAATATAATATGGCAGCCTAATATGTTGTTTATTTTGGATTTTGGATTTTATGATTTATGATTTAGATTATGATTTTATCATTTATCATATATGGTTTATGATTTTTAGATTTATGATTTAGCCATAATCGCCAACAAAAAAAATCGCCAAATATCGTTGTGGAGTTATACTGAAGTCTTTCCCAATAAACATGTGTAAAAACATGTTTTTCCGTTTGAATTCGCTTTGAATTATCTTAGAATGGCGAATTTTGGTGTGCGGATATTGATTAAGTGTACACATTATGTACATTAGTGGGATTTTGCAAAACTTCGAACTCACCCGCTGAAGAAAGGGAAGTAAGAAGTGGGTAAGTTGTGCCGAAGGCCGTGGGGACCCAGACTGGATATTGATTAAGTGTACGCATTATGTACATTAGTGTGATTTTGCAAAACTTTGATTTCATCCGCTGAGGAAGGGGAAGTAAGAAGTGGGTAAGTTGTGCCGAAGACAGTGGAGACCCAGAGTCCTCACTTTGCGAGCGAGAAAACCTCTACCAATCACAGCGAGAACTTAGGTTATTAATAAAGATATGGGATTTTGACAACTCATTTAAGTTTAATGTCCAGCGAAGCGGGCAAAGCCTGCTAGTATATATATATATATATATATATATATATATATCAGGAATCTTCGAATACCGTTTTAAATGAATGTTAGCCTTTTTTAGATGTCCTGAACATGCTTTGAATGTTTTTTTTTCAAATGTCAGTAGCACAGATTCCTTGAGCACTATAGCTCAAGGTTTAATGCAAGTAATTCTGAGTTAAACGTTGACATAAATTAGTGATTAGATTTTGATGTGTATCGTCCGGTAGGTGACGTTATTATTTTGAGCCTTTAAACGGTTTTTATGATGGATGTTAAACAATTTATAAAATACTTATTAATAAAGAAAAAATTGCTGAGCAAACAGTGCTGTACAGTTTTAGTGCATACCGACTGATAGTTAACGTATCTACGTCATACTTTTCAGGATATAACTTAGCTTTTATGACAAGGAATTGTACCAATTGCTTAATATTCTACGAAATTGTGCTGATTCAATTTTAATGCAAATCATCTAATAGAATAGGTTACACTTTCAAACTAACAGCCATTGTAAGTTTAAACATTCTGTCTGTGGCAGGGCCTAATTATCGCACAGGCCGACAAGGCCTCGGCCACCTCATTCTAGAAGCACCAAAACAATTTTTAAATTTAAAAAATGATATTTTTGGAAAAGATTTCCTTAAAAAAAAATTAACCAAAAGTTAGCTAACGATAATAATCTTTAGTTGAAAGTATGGATTTTTTAATATATTTTAACCAATTATCCGATTAAATTAAAAAATACAACATTAGCTTGATTTTGAAATTTTCGTGGAGATTATGAGTTTTCGTGGAGATCGGTCGAATGATATAACATTTTACAGCGGACCAAAAAATCCAGATAAATTTTCACTTACAGACTTACAGTTATATAATACAAATCAAAGAACTTTGTATCATCCTAATGGAAAATATCTTTATATTTTCAGTAGTATTTGGTCATCTGTTCATATTTACATACCCGCTGACTTCGTATGGTATGAATGAGGTAGATTAGGATTAAAAAGGGAAACAGTATTATAAAGAATCCCTTGTAAAAAATTACATTTCTATGCAAGTGGATTCCAAAAGTCATAGAAGAAAGATTACCCCTGCACCAATCTTATACTATTAAGTGAGCAATATTTGTATATATATTTCACTGTTCTCGAAAACGGTAGCTCGGACAGTCACGAGATTTAACACAAAGGTGCCCCCCGAAGGATCATTCTGCACATCGAAGTCAAAATTTCGAATTTCTGTTTAGTTTTCTTTTAATTAATAAAAATATGAAAATAATAAGCTAATAATAGCAAAAAATTAGCCATTTAAATTTAATCCATAATTTAATTGTTGCAAAAAAAAAAAAAAAAAAAAAAAAGGTTTTTTTTTTTTTTTTTTTTTTTTTTTTTTTTTCAACAGGAAAATAAATACATTTATCTAAACATGAACAATACTACACACTACTGATTGCAGAGCTACCAAATTTGGCATATAGGTACCTGGGACCCTGCAGGTGTGCACCTCATCGAGATTTTTTCGAATTTGAATTTTTTAAATTAATGTTTGTTCGATTTTAAACATTGGCTTTTATGCAGGGTTGCCAACTCCAAAAAACTTAAGTCCCTAAATTCAAGTTGAAAATCCCCTAAAAGTCCCTAAATCTTTTGTGAAAATCCCCTAAAAAAGTCCCCAAATCTTTAGTTCAAAAATTCAAGAAAACCGTTTGCCGTTTTTGTGAATCTACTTCCAACAATCTAAAAATGCAAGTTTTTTTCCATTTTAGTTAGATATTACAAAAGTAGTTCGACATTTAAATTTTAAATCATTATGACCAAATGAAAAAAGTTGCACACATTACATTAAAAATCATTACGCATGTAATTTAAAACATTATAGATCGGGTTTCACTTTGTAGTTTGAAAAATTTTGTCCCTCAATGTAAGAAGTTAAGTTACGTATATGAATCAGTAAACGTATTTTATCTTAAATACTTAATTTCAAGTAACTGAAGCATACGTATTGGATGCATTCATATAATCTTAACAAATGTAAAAAAAAACATTTTGATTGTACATATAATACAGTCGAGCTCAAAATGAGAATGTGGGGTGCGAAAGTGAAATAAAACACACAAATTCAGAACTAAAAATACACGCAGTGCAGTGAATCAAAGTAAATACTGAACAGGTGATATATATTAATACATTTAACCATGGCGATCAAATTTATTATGCTGATTTATTTTTTATAGCTACAAATTGAAAACAGACTTATCAAAACACATCGACATAAATTGCAAAATAGTTTTATTTTATTTATTTATTTTTAAGCAGTGAAAAATAAATAAAATAAATGAATAAAAAAATTAAAACCCTAAGCCTATTTTTGTTTAAATAATAGATATAAAATTTTGCACAAAACAGAATTTAATTTAGTACAACAGGACTTATTTTAAACTATTCTTCCATATAAAGATATGCAGTAACTGTGTTTCATTCCCTTGCATCGGTTATTGTATTGACTAGCATCGGTTATTGTATTGTAGTATTTCATTCCCTAGCATCTGTTATTGTATTGTACTATAACATTCCCTAGCATCGGTTATTGTATTGTAGTATTCATTTCTGGAAATTTATTTGGTATAGCTTTAGCATAGGACCCCCTTGATGGCTCTTAAATTTTTGTTATTATTTTGGCAATGAACTAGAATGGTCATCGTAATTGCATTTGTAAAAAATCTTGCGAAACATGCGAGCTGCTTCGGTTAGAAATTTAAATTTCGTCGAGGAATGTTATATTAAAACTATTCCATTACTTTAGCAGGATTTTTCTCAATTTTATTAAAAAAAAAAAAAAAAAGAAAGAAAGAAAGAAAGAAAAGAGAAAAAAAAAGAAAGAAAGAAAATTTTTCCACATTTATTTATTTTTCGACGTGAAAAGAAATATATCTATATTAATTCATTTCTTTTTGCAATCGATTCTTTTTTTGTATTTTAAATATTTTTTAAAATACTTTTTATACCAATTATCCGACTGAACTAAAAAATACGATGTTAGCTAGATTTTGTCCTGATTAATAAGTATACCAAAGTCTGACAAAATGTAATAATCCGGACTAAAAATCCTGACAGATACAATGACAAACAATCAGCTTTATATATTAAAAACAAAACTCCTACATTCATGCAAGGTGATACATAAAAACTGGTAACGACGCTGTCTGAAAGAAATAGTACGATATATCGTTATGGGAAAAAAAAATAAAGAAAAGCTTAAAAAATCTAGAAATCCTTAAAATGAAACTTGTCCGAGAAATCTCACTTAAAGGATGTGTGTGATGAGGTTTCTGTTTCTAGCAGACGAACAGATCACCCTGTCCATGTTCATCTAATATCAGAATTAATTCAGTACTCTAAATATCCAAAGTAGTTATTTAGTTATTGCAGGGAAAGTAAAACACAGAAAAAAATAAAATCAGCAAAATTTTGGAAAGTCTCCAAAAGACCCCAGCATAATTTTGAAAGTCCCCAAAAAAGCCCCTAAAACTATTTAGCCCCTAAAAAAGTCCCCATCGTCCCAAAAAGTCCCTAAATTTAGGGGCTAAGTCCCCAAGTTGGCAACCCTGCTTTTATGTTTCATTTTTCATGAATTTATTCTTCGATTGTAATCGTCTGCGTATCTTAGCAACGGCTATATTATGCAATTTATTTTTTATTTAATACATTTATTTGAGGGCGAATCTTTTTTTTTCTTTTTAATTTATTATATTTATTGAAAATAAAATGGTAATGCAGTAGAAAAAATTAAATATATTAAATTTAAAATTTAAAAACGTATTTATAACAGCTATGTTTATGTATAATTTTTGTAGTATAACAACAATTATTTTTCATTTGTTAATTTAATTTCTTTAAAAGTTTTTTTTTTTTTTTTTTTTCTAATTTATAGTATTTGTCAGGAAATAATGGTAGTATATCCGCGTTTGTAATGATCGATAGATGGCGCTTTCTGAACTGCAGTTGTTAGTAAATATAATAGCCACGTGTATTTATTATTGTTCTTTCTCCGCTATTACATCATGGAAAATCGATTGCATAATATGATGATATGCAGTGGTATGATAATTTCACCTTAGCCCACCAGAGGGCGAGCATTTCATTACAATCGCGGATAGTAGAAAGGATTAAACTGATTGGAATTTATTTGTTTTTTATATATTTAATTCATTCTAAAAGAAAATCTACTTTTTTATTTTATTTCATTATATTGGTCGGAATCAAATTGTAATACAGTGTAAATAGTATGAGCAATAAAATACTTGGTTCAAAAACTAAAATATTTAATAGACGCTGAGATACAGTTATCTTTAAAATCGTAGTTCTTAAATAATGGCAGACTCACCTATCGTCAATAAATACCCATATTGAAATACATAGGAAAGAGATTTCTGCAGGCAGTGGGGACCTGCTCCCGATACAGTGCGGGCAGAGAAAGAGCTGCCGTAGTCAGCGAGTACCCGATGCGAGGTCTAGAGCGATTCCAATGTCATTATTTTAGTTTTTATTTATAATGTGATGTGAAAAATAAATAATGATCCAATTCTTTTTGAGATTCATTTAAATATAGTGGCCAGCGAAGCGGGCGTAGCCTGCTAGTAATAATAATAATAATAATAATTTGAGGAGTAAAAACTAATTTCTTATGAAGGTGATGCTTTAACTTTTTTACCAGCAGTCAAACTTTGTGCACAAATTAGATAAAAAAAAAAAAAATTAATTTGTTCAAGTGTGTGTGTGTGTGTGTGGGGGGGGGGGGGCACCAAAATCGTCCTGGGCCTTGGGCCCCAACAGGTGGTAATCGGGCTCTGGTCTGTGGTACTGTAGCTACCAAATAAATAGACTAATTTCAATGTTTTATTATTATTATCATCGTTAGAATGCTTATTTTATCGGTATGGTTCTTAGCTATGTTTATATGAACATCTGTTTGAAAGATCTTTAAAAATAATTGAAACGTATTTTAACATGTTTTTATTAACTCGCTTTCTTGTTTGTTTGTCCAGTACAAATCTTGTAATCGATTTTTAACTAACTTGCCGACTAGCTAGACATTTGAAACTTTTAGAATAGCTCAGAACACGATGACAATGCATTCTTTTAATACTTTTATTCAATTAATAAATGTTTGAAAAATTCTTATAATTGCTTTCTTTATTACACATTTGATCATTTTCTTTCAAGTTGATGGGATAAGTCATCAATTTTTTTTTTTTTTTTGAAGTATTTATTAATACATAGAATTGTCAAGTTTATATGATTCAACAGAAAATTTAAAAACGTGGTATATATAAAGTTCTTTTTTATCTTATAATTATTCAAAGTTCACCCGTACAAATATATATATATTGGGGTGGGCTCGTTGTTTTATTGACACGTTGGACGAATTATTTCAGGTCACTTTGCGTTGAAAAATGTATATATGCCAGTCTCCCAAATGATAAAGCACGTCGTTTTATTATTATTATTATTGAAGTAAAAAAAAAAAAAAAAAACGCTTATTTTAAAAATCCCGAATTTTAAATCGATTATGACAAAAGTTAAACATTGGTTATAAATGGTTATGGATTCACAGTCCAAAAATCTCTAAATTCTGTCAGAAATTACATATTTTATACAGATTATTTAAAATTAATATAAATGTTATTTCTTTTAAAGTCATTTTGCACGATTTTAAAATTTCCGAAATCTTCTATTTTGCATCTCATGTTAGATGATAGTAAATTATATATATATATAAAGAATTTTTAAACGATTTTGATAATTTAAAATTAGCGAAAATTGAAATTACCAGTCTAAATATTGCTAAACTCGATTGAAAATTAAATGTTTGAAATCTATCTATATATGTGAATCAGGGTTTCGGACCCGGCCGCAAACCCAATACAACCCACACTCAAGTGTTTTTTTTTTTTTTTTTTTTTTTTTTAAATCTGTAAATATTATGTAGGATAATAATTATATGTATAATTATTATATTATATATATAATTATTATTATATCTACATAACATAGCATATCATGTTAGTGATATAATATATGCTAGTTTGAAATTATGTAATTATTTTTCAACCTTGTTAGAAAAATTCCTTTCATTTCAACCATCTATCTACGATATCTCTTTTGAACAGAACAGATTTAAAAAATGAAAGATGAGAAAAAATGAACAATATTGCAAGCCATTTTTGTATTTGTAAGTCATGATGAAAAAATAAAAGTAATACTTTGCTTAAAATTCTAAGGATTTAACAACAAATATTAAACACAACTAACAAATATAATATATTGACCCTGTAAGGTTCGATACAGGCAAAAAATAGGGTTCTTTTTTTGCCCCTCGAAAACTGCAAATTCATTAAAACTGCCTTTTTAAAAGATTTAGTTTTATAAAAATGACCTTTCTATAAAAAATTTTTGTGTTCCAGAATTATTTTTAATGTTTACCTATAACTTGGTTCAATGAAACGCTATTAACTTGATAATAAACATTTATATAGAACGACTAATAAAGTGGAAGGTGTTACACAATTTTTTTCTTGCAGAAAAAAATTTCGTTTTTCAGAAAAATGAGCTTCAAAAATTAAAAGCTGGAGGCACTCCTGACATGTAAATGTAAGTGTAAAAAGTAGGCAGTGATAATTTTGTTTTGTATTCCTTTATTAAGTTTTCAAATATGAATCAAATGTCAGTTATCAATATTAACAAAAATTAAAAAAATATTTGTACATTTTTTTTTTTTTTTTTTTTTTTTACCATATAAAAATACATAATTATTTGTAATATGAAAATCGTACATGGTAGGTTAAAAATATTTCGCTTTTTTTACTAGTTTTAATTTTACACAAAATTACTTAATAAAAAATTAAATTCAAAATTGTGATAAAATACTGAATAGAATAAAATAAGAATTCATTTTACAGTTTAGGCCAAACCAATATTAAGAATATGAAGGTCGTTTAATTTTTAATTAATTATAATTAATTACTATTATTTTGTAATAAGTTTTCTTTTAGTCTAAAACTGTTCTGTTTTGAAATAAACTTAAAATTCAAACCCAAGAGTGTTATTCTTCGTTTAATATAAAAAACCCAATTATACCCAAAAAAGCCCATTAAAACCCAGTGAAACCCCAAAAAAACCCACCCGGGCTGGGCTTAAAAAAAAAAAAAAAAAAAAAAAAAAAAACACCGGGTTTTTAAAAACCCTGATGTGAATGAATTAAATTCAAGGCCTGTGTTGACCTTTTTATAATTTGCGATCTGGTGTTCTTCCAATTTAAAATTAGATTTCATAGAAAAATAATATTAAGTTAATTTGAACGTCTTTTTTTTGTGATGAAATTAGCCTTACATTAATTGTAATGCAATGTAAAATTGTTCTGTCCTGTGCTAATGGGAATATTTACAAAAAATATGCTTTGGAGAGTATGACATCTCAGATATGAATAAATCAAACTTATATTTAATATCAACAATTGTAAAAACAACACAGCTTTATTATCATTAGGCATTTGATAATAATACTTTATCTTTTCTAAGATAGTTCAAATGGCGTCAAGGGAAATCTTTGTTTCTGTGCGCTTGTGGTTTTAATACGGTAGAACAACTTTTACAGGCGCAGGTTCCCTGGATTTAAAACTATTCATATTACATTATCTGAAAAGGTTTTGGCGGACCTTGGCGAAAATTACTTGTTCCAGAAATTTTCAGTTTCAGCTCTATAATTAGGAAGGTAACTTAGAAATCTTCAGAGTGTTTCATCAAATCTTTTAATTGATCCCTCTATAAAAGGAAGTTCATGTGGGTTTAAAATGTTTGGAAGAGTCTTTGTGTTGACTGTTTAGTTATTTTTAAAGTTATTTTTGGAAAATTGTTTATGAAAATTTTGTTATAGTCTAGAGTTTGGCGTAAACAGGTACTGTATTAGACTTGGCGTATATTTATGAATTTGCTAGGATTTTTAAGGTGGCTAACTTTCGTTTATTAACATAAATCAATCTCTCTATGATGGAATCTAATGGAATTTTATTAAGAAAGTGCATATTATAAAAAAAAAAAAAATAATAATATGCTTATTCAATTTTATTTTAATAATAACTACCACTACTGTATGCTTATTTATTTATAATTATTATTTATGAACGTTTGAGGTAGTTTTCGGATTCTGTTGGATATTAGAAGATTTAGAAGATGACAAAATCTATCTATGGCAACCTGTTCTGCATCTATTAAAAGATGAAGATGCTAATGTTTCGAAAACCAGACCTGATGAAATCCATGAGCAGTTATGCTCGGATGAAACGTCATTATAAAGATTCTTTTATATTTTAACTTTTAAATTAAGTTTTTTTAAACTATGTATTTGAACGTGTAACATACTGCGTTATATTTCATAAAATCTATCAGTGCTAAAAATAGTATAATTTTGCCATTGAAATATATTACAATGGGAGTAGAAGAAAGTTTTGTTCAAAATACAGTGCTTATACCGTTGTTAACATCTGATACGAGTGGGGATGTCTCGTTTAAGTATTTTTTAATTGTTGAAAGGTTTCTTTCTCTACCTTGCTTTTGAAATGCTAGGTGAAAATGAAAGATATTTAAACATTTTATAGGTTAAATTATTTTTCTTTGGATAATATCTAGATCAGACTATTTGAGGTTTGCTTTTAAGTAAATAATAATTAGTGAATTATATATATATATATATATATCTGTATATATATATAAATTACGTGTCACGATGTTTGTCCGGGGTAAACTCTTAAACTAAGGAACCGATTTTAATGAAATTTTGCACACTGTGTGCAGTTTGGTCCAACTTGAGAGATAGGATAGTTTTTATCTCAATTTATTGTCACAATATTGTTTTATTGCAATTATTTGTTAATTATAGACCTTTATTAAAGTTGCTCCAAAATATCTGTGAGTTCCATAAGTTTAATTGTTGCAAAAAAAAAAAAAAAAAAAAAAAAAAAGAGTGCATTTTTTTTCGACAAAAATAAATACATTTAATCAAACGTGAACGTTAAAAAATTATAAAAAGTTGACGTCATAATCAATTTAAATATTTTAGACAATTGATAAAGAACTAATGTAGTTCTGTCATAGATATAGTAATATATATATATATATATAGATCTATCATCCCCATGTTATACGCAAGCGAAGTGATGACGTCACTGGCCGTTCATGGATGCAAGAAAAATAATTCCAATGTTAAAAGCCCATTGGATTTTTTGTAAAAAATTATTAAAAATCGAGGAAAATTATTTCCCGATTTTAATCCCCATATTAAGGTTTAGATATGTATTAGTTATCATCTGCATGCGTTAAATTAAGTTGTTTTTGTTGTAAAATTGATAAAATTTGAATTTTAAATTTCAAAACTCTAGAAAAAAAAAATGGCAAACTTCCATATTCGATTGAAAACATAAACATTTTATTTCAAAAGGTGATATTTACACAATAAATATCCAACTAATATACTATTTAAAAGGAAAATGGTAAATATTCTATCATAAATTGAAGTCAAATTTGTTTTCAAATGTCTAAATAAAGTATCTGATATAAGATACTAATATGTTGCAGCGGAATAGATTTGATATCGGTCATCCTTGGTAGAAAAAAAAATCGCCAAATTATCTGGCGAATTTAATTCCTTTCAAAAATCATGGTTATTTTAACAACTTATATCAAGAGAGTAATGAATAATATGAAACAATATTTCGTACAATGCATATTAATAAAATATACATCTGGCATGTATATTTTCGTATACATTTTTGATCGCCAAATACAAAAACGCCAAGGACAACAGAGTTTTGAAGTTTAAAATTAAAATTTTGTCAATTTGACAGCAAAATAACTCAATCTAAAACATGCACATGATAACTAATACATATATATACGCAAATATGGGGATTAAAATCGGGAAATAATTTTCCTGGATTTTTAATATTTTTTTACAAAAAAATCAATGGGGAACATAGGAAATAATTTTAGGAATTTTAACATAGGAAATAATTTTTTTGCATCCACGGACGGACAGTGGCGTCACACTTCGCTTGCGTATCGTACAAAGATTTTTGATGCCGAAAAAAAAGCTTTGGAATCAGCCTTTAAGAGGTATTGGAAAATATATATATATATATATATATATGAATTTGAAATTGTATCTGGAATTTTTCATTCACCTTTAGTAAATAAATTATTCATAAATCTTATTTGCTAAAATATTAGTATGTATTCCCGTGTGTATTCACTCGGGGAAAGGCGGCCATATTTTGGCAAAAACGTCGTCTTTTCCCAAGTGAAAAGGAATCGCTTTTTTCTCCCCAATGATCACTCTATATATACTACACTATATCTATGAGTTCTATACGCAAGTGACGTGTGACTCACTGACCGTCTGTGCAGGCAAGAAAAAGATATCCTATGTTAATCGCCCATTGGATTTTTTGAAAAAATTATTAAAAATCGAGAAAATTTATTTCCCGATTTCAATCCTTATATTTGGGTATAGATATGTATTAGTTATCGTGTGAGTTAGATTGAGTTATTTTGCTGTCAAATTGACAAAATTTTAATTTTAAAATTCAAAACTCTGTCGTCCTTGGCATTTTTTTTTTTTTTTTTTTTTTTTTTTTTGTATTTGGTGATCAAAAGCGTAACACAATATACATGCCAGATATATGTATTGTACGAAATGTAATATGTATTATTCATTGTACGTATGTATGACATGTAATATGTGTTGTACGAAATATTGTTTCATATTATTCATTACTCTTTTAATATAAGTTGTTGAAATAACCATGATTTTTGAGAGGAATTTAATGTTCGCTAGATAATTTGGCGATATCCTTTTTTTTCGCCAAGGATGACAGAAATGAAATCTATTCCGCTACAACATCTTACAAGTAAACCTTCTCTCCTTTGATACCGGTTTTCCGGAAACCCATATATTTTCTGAAAGCTTATGTCACAAGTAACAAAACTGTGAAATCTTAGGGGCAGAGGGACAAGCGTTTAGGAGATACAGGGCCCACAAAGTATCAGTAAAGTGTGTATAGAGGGACATATTCCCATAAAAACGTCTCTATTCCTTGTATGTTCCCGTATATTGCTGTCAAGTACTAACATATTGTATGTCTTCTTCTTACATTGCTTCTTATTACATGGATACTATAGTCGTTGTGGTGGCCTTGGTCTCCCGATTCGGAACAAGTAATCGGTCTCCGAACATCCAGGAATCGGAGATGATAAAACACATAATTATTCTCCTGGAAAAGGATATGGAGATTGTGGAAGGGATCCGGACATTAGGATTTGCTAGAGGCGATGGAGAAGAACGGACGAGGATATGGACTTCGAAGATGATGGTGTCTATAAGGAACAGCAATGCTCGTCGCAACAGTCACAGTCTCCACTTCTGTCATGACATATTTTGGTCAAGTATGGCTAATGACAGGAAGAAAATTCTGCTTTTAGTGGATTCATGGTGTTCTAACAAAGATCATGCGTTGTCTGCTTCCGAAGTACTTGATGGTAAACTCCTACAAAAAGAATTGGTACCTGAAGGATGTACAGGAAAGATTTAGCCTCTGGATATTCATTTTTTCAGACACTAGAAATCTTTTGTTCTTTACATAATGGAAACAATTATTATCGAGACACATGAGCACATCTGGAACCGCGATAGTTTTCTGGCCCTGCAGTCTTTTTTCCCTATATCAGTTCAATGCTCCTCGTTTCAAGAACTTGATTAAGTATGCTTTTTATAAAAGCGGATACTTGGACGACAAACCTGGAATGTGGATTGCGCCAATGGATTACTGCTTCAATTCATTGACAAATGATGAGTTTGCAAATGTGCGGCTATCGCTTTTGTAAAATGTGCCCATTGTGAACTGTCTTTCTGCCCGTATCACTGTTTATTTGGTGAATTGTACATTGATTGTCTCTTGTAATGGACTTCGTTTGAAGTCAGTAGCAAGTATCCCAACGTATACTGTTTCTTTTCAACGAGTTGTTTCTTCCTTTATAATGATACCTCCACCTTCTTACTATATTATTAGTTCATATAAATACGTGAAACGAACATTTTAGCGACTTTTGGTGTCATCTTTTCAACATTTTATGTCCTATAACTCCTAAACGCTTATCCCTCTGCCCCTAAGATTTCACAGTTTTTCTACTTGTGGCATAAGCTTTCAGAAAATATATAGGTTTCCGGAAAACCGGTATCAAAGGAGAGAAGGTTTACTTGTTAGTATCTTATATCAGGTATTTTATTAAGACATTTGAAAACAAATTTGACTTCAAAATATGATAGAATATTTATCATTTTCCTTTTAATTAGTATATTATTACTATATAAAGATTTAAAAGCATGGTATATAAAAAGTTTTTTTTTTTTTTTTTTTTTTTTTTTTTTAATCTTATAATTATTCTTATCTTAATCCTCAATGTTTTCCATCTCTATTAACTTGAATTTACTATTAAAACTTTAACATACTCAAAACCCTCTCATCAGTTCGTTAAAATATACTAAACTTTTCCAAAATCTTTTTCTATTTAAAGTGATACATGTATTTACTTTAAATGTCTAATATTTCATAAGATGTCCTATTTTAAAGTTTTAAAATATTTATCAAATTTACTTATTTTTCTGGTTTAGCCATATTGTTTTCCTTTTTATAACTATAGCTGTTGCCATCTTTAAAATATTTAAAATGATGAGGTCATTTTATAGTAAAATTATCTATTATGGCGTATATTAAATTTCACTCCTCCATAAAAATTTATTTTAAAATCGTCTGCTTCTTTTGTACTTTTATTTTAATAGAATTTTAATAAAAATAAAATTACATATTAGTCTTTTTAGCATTTTAATCTAAAATAGCTTTAGACATATTATATTTCACTCATCCATAAAAACTGATTTTTAAAATCGTCTGCTTCTTTTATGCTTTTATTTTAATAGAATTTTAATAGAATTTAATTTATATATTAGTCATTTTAGCATTTTTATCCTAAGTAGCAATAGAAATAATATCTATCACTTCTCCATTAAAATTTATAAGAGCCTACAATAAAATTAATTTGTGCTTAATATCAACTGTACGAAAATTTGTATCAATCGCTTTCAAATTTTGACGTTAGCTTCAAATCTCAATCCTGTGGGTTTTTAAATCGGCTACAACGTTTGCTTCTTTATTCGTAAATAGTAATTTGACTGTATTAATTAGCTTGCTGCAATATAATTCAACGTATAACTTAGCCACAGCAACGCGTGGCCGGGGCTGCTAGTATATATATATATATAGTTCAAAAATGTTTTAAAAGGTCAGAATAATTTATGATTTCACATTGCATTCAGTGCTAAGCTACTAAAATGCAATAAGAAAATATATATATGGGGTTAAGCATGTTTAACCCCACACGTATGTCTCAAATCATACGGTTAATTTTTTGGCAGTTTAAATCATTTATTTTACGTTTTGCAGTAAGTTTTACTTATGAATTATTTCACATTTATTAATTTTCTCGTAAGTTTTTCTTTAGTTATTTTTGTTACATATTTTCAACTTTTATACGACTGAAAACATATAATTTCATATATATATATATATATTAATGAATAAAAGTAATTATAATAATCTGAATAGCATTTTCAATTTTCACTTCCATTACCTTACTACTGTAGGTAATGGAAGTAGTATTGTATTTAATTCAAAAATTCGATATCGAGGTTTCACCTGATATACATGTTTTAAAGTCTCTTGAGTCCAAAAAGCAGTTTTTCGCAATTGGTCAGTGTGTGTGTAAGTATGTACGGGATCTCCTGGCTATCATATCTCCGAAACTAATAAAGATAGAACTACGAAACGTCAGCATTAATACAGGTCTGGTGTACAGATAAATTTCCCAAATTTTGGTGAAAATTGGAAAACCGGAAGTGTTACCGTAAGTCGGTATCTTAAAAACGGCTCTAACGATTTCCTTCAAAGTTGCTATATAAACACTCTGTTACATGTCCTTTCGAATGATATAGTTGGTTAGTTCAGAAAAATTGATAGGCGTTCTGTATAAACAGCTCAATTTCAGGTCTCGCAAGTGCGTTTCTTTAAAAACGGCGATACGAATTTTTTTCAAACTCGTCATATTAACTCTCTTTTAAATGTCGTTTTGTATGTAGTTAATGTTTTCCTGAGTATACAAAATTTTGGTAAAAGCTGGTATCTCAAAAACTGTTCTAACGATTTTCTTGAAAATTGTTTCATAAATCAATTTTAAATATCCTTTCTCATGTATCACTTGGTTATTACAGGAAAATTAACAGTCATCCTGCTTATGTAAGTAATTTTGCGAGATCTCGGAAATTGGTGTTTCAAAAAATAACTTTACCACTTTTTGCTTATTTTTTAACTTGCTATGTAAACTTTGTTTTATATGTCTTTACACGTGTATTAAGTTTCTCATGCCGGAAAGATTTTAGGTTTCTACTTCGTTAGGTCAGTTTTATGTCTTCTGATCATATTATTAAAAAAAAAAAAAAAAAAAAAAAAAAAAAAATGCATATAATCCGTGTAATAGTGGGTAATGGAAGTCGTGTGGTTGTTTCACACCAGATTTTTAAATATGCATTTGGATATTTAAAAACTTTCGATACATTTTATCTTAGTGAAATTTTATTAAAATGTCGAAAAAGGAATAACTCTTTTGTTGATAGAAAAGAAAGAAAGAAAGAAAGGGGAAAAAATAGGAATTAAATTACAAAATGCTACATAAAAATTCACAGTTAGTCTTTTCTCTTTGTAAATAATGCATTATTTAGCGTTACAAGCATTCGTCGTTAACGTGAGAAATCTTACTTAAAAGACCATTGTACATTGATAGTAATTTCCGTTTCCTTGATAAATGTCTCTTTTGGTAGAAAAGAAAAAGAAAAAAATTAATATAAATATTGTGTGCCGGTATTAATGGGGTGCATTTATAACGTCTGTGTTACTTCCATTTATTTTGTAATCTGCCTTCTGTCTTAAGCTCAAGTACTTGGGTGTTTAAGATTTTGGAAGAAAATAAAAGCCTCTTCTGTGCTGGTTGGTGAAGTGCAGGAAAAAAGATATACTTCTACAATTTATCATTCTTTGCCGAAAGATGCCTTGTCGTCAACATTCTCGTGTACTTCCCTAAAGTAAATAAACAGAAGGGAAAGCAATGTGTAGTTTATTTGTCATTTGTCTCTCTGTGTGTGTGATATGTGTAAAAAATATTGAATAGCTGGTAGTATTTGAGATTTTTGACGAAAGAAAGGATAATCAGTGTTGCTTAAAATTCAACATAAATGAGATATTCAAATTTCACATTATTATTATTATTATTATTATTTTTTTTTTTTTTTCTGTATATGTTTTGAGGTATGTGTAATTGTTAAACGCATTTACAAAAAAAAAAAAAAAAAAATCTCTTACTAAACATTTTTTCCGTGCATTTTTGAAGGCTTAGTTATTTTACATATGCAGACAGACAATAGGAAAAATTAAATTCCAATTTTATTTCATTTATTTTTTACTAACCAAATTTCGACAAATCAATATAAGGCAGAGATTTAAATTGCTTTATTTAACACAAGTAACGGTTGATTTTAAAAAACTCTATCATACCAAACTTTAAAAATCAACTTAATAATTTTTGATATGTATCATTTGTTTTCGTGTAATATTAGAATCACTATAATGAAGGATTATTCTCCGGTTACTTTTTTCATTTGTTCAAATAATAATAATATAAAAGATAATAGTCCTTTGTACTGAAAGTTGTATTTAAATAGGCATTTGCAATGAAAAATGCACCAATGTATATAAGATGTAATTGTCGATAAAGAAGAGATGAAAGTATACAAGGTTTATGTATACAAGCCAATAAGCAAGAAAAAAATATATGATATTATGTAGATAACATATTATATATGGGGTATTTAAGTTGAGTTTAAAAATAAAAATAAAATAAAATATCGTAATATAATTTTACATGTTTTGGCTTTTAATTAAAATTTCTCAATACAATAAATTTTCCTAATGCTTTTTCTCACTTCCTTAATTTTTGTTATTGTTATTAATTTATTTTCATTTATTTATTTATTTTTTTGCATTAAAAAAAAAAAAAAGTTTTAAAATTAAACTTTGTAGTAAAAAATATAAATAAATACCTTGTTTTTAGTAACGATTTAAATAAAATTTATGAATAAATTAGCTGTAAATGTGGAATTATATTTTATCACATTTTTGCTTTTGAACCTCATTTTACATTTTTCTGCTGTTTACATTTTAACTCCTAATTCTCTGTGTAAACCGCAAAATTTAATTTTCTATTAAAAAGCTTATTATTATATTAAGAGGGAAAATTCCCTCCCCCCTCCTCATGTAGAGACAAAATGTCCCGCAGAGAAAAGCCCCTGGCGCCCTTCTAACCTTGATGTATGATAATTCACGAAGTTCTTGGCTGCTCTCCCAACAGATATAAGATCAAATCATGGTGCTTGTTTGCATTACAAATCAAGCATTGCAGCGATTGTACTTCATTGTTGGATTCTAATCTAACTTCTGTTTCTGTGATTTGTAAGGATTACCATATATTTAGGAGTAGTAATCTAGGACACCGCATGAAAATTAATGGCCTAAGAAATCAGACACCATTAATATAAAGAAATAAAAATTAGTCTTTATTAACGTCAGATTCGGGCGAACTACTTTTTAAAAATGAATCTTGAAACGGAACTTACGTGTATAGAGTTTTATGGGTATAATTTTTCAATGCGTTTGTACTGCAAGTTACGTAACCGCAAATAACTTTGTTTGTTTTGTCAATTATCAACTTGACGTGATAAAATTAAAGAAGTGTTGAATAGCTGAAAGCAAGAAAAATATGCGGATACGGTAATTAATAATGGTTTGGAGAGTTTAAAAGTCGAAGTTTTGGTGTCACATGCAAAATAAAAGTTGAATTTTAAAGAGAGACGTGGTGGAAGTTTGTTCTATATATTTATTTCCAATGAATTACTTGAATATAATTCGTCATCATCATTATTTGTAATATTTTTCAAGTATGATCCTTCTGGGCAAAGAAACTATTTGATAAAATTATACTTTTTTAGATTTAATGAAATATTTAGATATATTTAAATTATTATATATATTTTATGTATTATGTGAACAACACTAGACAAACGTAAAACAGACCCCCCCCCCCACACACACACATTTTGTATATTTAAATCAAAATATTACTATAATATTAAATTATGTAATATAAGTACATCAAATGTTTTTTTAAAAAAAAGTTATTTGACACAATTTTAGAAAAATTAATGGATCTTAGAAAATTAAATTAATGAATCCTAGAAAAATTAATTCATTAGATGAATATAAATTTTATAACCATGTGGACCTAATGTATACGTCTGTTCTTAACACAAGTTTTTAAGTTTTTTTGTCTGGATTTTGGGAAAACTTCGGGGCAGTTTTGTGAATGGGAGGCTTTATTCACTAAATTAAAATCTGTCAAAAGCAGATTTATTAGAGCGAGAAGACTATTTTTTTTTTTTTTTTTTTTCAGATAACGAAAAGGCGTCATCACCATTTTGCGGAAAATCATCTTGAACAAAGTAGGAAGTCCCACAAAATCCAGAAAAAAAGTTCGTTTAGGATAGAATTTTAATTTTCTATTTTATTTATGGGTCATATTGTATTTCAATTCGTCGATAAAATAAAAAATAGTGTTGCGTACTCAAGCTTCGTGAATTGTCTGTGAATGAAAGACGAATCTTACAGAGGTTTAAAAGTTTATTTACAGAATATTCCACAAGATTGCAGGTCTAAACCAAATATTAACTTCAATTTCACCAGAAAACACAGTTTAAATAGCAGCTGACAAAATGAAAATCACAGCATAAACTGTACCATAGTATTAACACACATCAGTAGGCTGTACCCAGTAAAGAGTACCTTTATGAGTAGTACCTAGGCTGTACCTGGTGTAAAGAGACCCAGTCAGGGAGCTCTTTACACCAAACCTCTTGGCGTAAAACTGACTTCAATGGTCGAGACGGGATCGCTTTTGTAGCCTCCTACAAATCGAGAATTTTCCAATAATTTCCTTCCGAAATAATCGAGTTAGAGCTTAGATAATCGATAAGGATTTTCTCGCTAAGGTCGCCAAAAAATCACGAAGGAACGATAAACTTGCCAAATTTGTCGCCAACGCCATTACCTGCCCTGGGGTAATTTAATTTCCTTTAACGGGTTTTTTAAAGGAAAATAGGCCATTTTAACTCCACAGCAAGCTAGAAATCCAGAAAATTAACATTTTATAATCTAAATCTCTTTGAATGAAATTACATAAAAATAACTACTTTTATTTACAAATTCGTAACAAGAGGATCGATTATTTATTTATTACAATTAAGCAATTCATTAAACGTTCAAAAACATTGAAACAGGAGTTTAAATTGTAAAATAGGTAACTCATCTCTATCCCGAGCTATCCGTTAAAAACTATTTTAATAATATCAATAAATTTTTATTCTCTTTTATTTATTTCTTTTCTTTTGAAGCGAAATACTGAAAATAACTTCTCTGTGTTTCTAGCTATGTTGTGGCAAAACTTGTTTTACAGGTATTACTTAGTTTTGAATGTCATTTTAAGCACCTGCATCGTATCAGGTTGCGCTGTTTAAGCCAAGTATTTTAGTAGACTTGATTTTTTTAAAAACAAAGTATAAAATTATAACGAAATTAAGAACTATATTTTTTAAATAAGGTTAAGAAAGCAGAACGTAAGGTTTAGAAATATAAAATTGTGTTTGTGTACCAGTTGCTTCTAAACAAAATGAGTTTTGCGTAGCATTATTTTTTATTTTTGTGTTAGCAATTCCAAAACAGCTTTAATAATATTTTCAATAATAATATAATTTAGAATCTCCCGTCCCCCCAATAGTTATAAGGCATGCCTAAGCGCAACAAATTTTGGAATATTTTTCTTTCCGGAAAAGTGCAGTTTACAGATAAGCAACTTTATTACAAAAAAAAAGAAAAAAGTTTGATATGTATTTTATTACATTGTCGTAATGTATTTGATGAGACAGTTAAAAGGTCAATCATCAAGAGAAATATTTTGACCTTTTAAGAGTAATTTCAAAATAAGGTGTATTAATGAAATTAACGATACTATGAGAAGGAATAATATCGTGACAGATAAAATGTATCGCAGTAACTGCGATGCAAAGAGTTTGAGTTGTTTTAACGTTGCACTAGTGTTACGCAGTGAGCATTTGGCGGTGGTCTGGCTGCTCTGCAAATAAACTTTTCCTTTGCAATTCAGGCAAATTTTAAACGTAAGTTCCGATGTGATAGTGGGTAAATTGAACTCTGATTGAGCGTATACATGTTAGTTAATTTGTTTTGATGAAAGTTACAATTGATACTAAAAGGTTACCAGGGTCTGATTGGGACTAATTCATTGCTACAAAGTGTGCTGATATTTTATAGTTAGTATTATCCTGCGAGTAAAATTCTTTTAAACAAAATTTGAGGTTCTTTCAAAGAACCAGATGTTTCAAAATAAAGTTCTTTTTAGACAAATAGTGCATCCAATTTTTTAAATTTTACATAATGTTAGTGCTAACATAAGAATTTGCACAAAAAATAGTTAAATATTGCCAATAGTGAAATAATCTGTCCATAGTAAGAGCAATAGCAATTATAACTTTTTCTTTTATGTTTTATCAAAGTCTGTATTGTCATCTTTAAAGAAAGAAAGAAAAAAAGAAAAGTCCACTACTGATTTCTTTTTAATATGTTTATACTAGATAGACAGACAAATAGCTACTGTGGTGGGAAGTATGTAAAATCAGTTAATAATTTCCAAATTTTTGCTCATTTTGATTTTGAATTGAAAAATGATACTTTAGAAAAATGTATTTAATATACATGCATACATATTTGGTGGTGGGGGTGGGGTGGTGGTGGTGGTGGTGGGGGGGGGTTGCGTCGTGGATGCAGTCATATATAGAGCGTAATGGAAAAAAATAATGACTTCCTTTTGTAAAAAAGAGAAAACATAGAAAATATAATTTTATTGATAAAAAAGGAAAGAAAACATAGAGGAAGTATCATTTTCTTTTTTCATTTAACTGATTGTCATTTCCTAATATTTCTGATATAAATTTATTTTTTCTTTCTCATTGTTTATTCCATAATGTTACAAAATTCAACCTTTAAATATTAAACTGCTTCTTTTTCCTTTTTTTAATTGCCACAAGGATCATCGAATCCCTTCTCTATTTAACTTTCTGGTGTATCGTTGTTGAGTGAGACTTTTCATACTTAACACTCTTTACAAATAATGAACTGACTTGATTTCCTGTAGTTACTAAAAAAAGAGGTCATCTCGTTTCCCCTTTTACTACTGAAGTTCGTTATTTCTGCCATATTTATAAGAATAAAAATAATCAAATAACGGTGTTGAAAAGAAAATAACCAGTACTCCCGCTATGTGTAGATTTATGAGGAATTTATGAACGGAAATGGCTTATGGCAATTCGCTGATTATTTTAGTTTCGTTGCTTATATTTCTTTCGACGATAGTCGTAAATTTGTATCTTCATTCATATTCACGTATGTTATAATGAGCAACGACGAACGTTTCTCCTCTCTTCGTGATAACAATATTTGTTTAGGTATTTGTCCTTTTATAATTTCTACCCCCCACCCTTTTTATCTCAGTGACTCCATATTCTTAAATATGAAGAAAGTATGCATTTTTATCATAAGTTCTATTTACCAATACGCATTTTCTAAAAAGAAACCAATAATAAAAATGTTATTATTATTACAGTACCTGGCCAAATTATTAGACCAAAGAAAATATTTAAAGATTTTTGAAATTAGAAGTTTATTATACCTGACCTGCTCAAAATTATTATTATTTAATTAGTGTTACCTTAAGCTTATTTCAGTACCTTTATTACAGAAACATTTTCAAGCTGGCAACACAAGACAGTTAGTTATTATTCTGTTATACAGTGGCATAGGTGTAAACTTGCATTATAACGTAAAATTTGTTCTGCTTGTTTATTTTGGATTGAAGCGAATATTTTGCTGCAAAAAGTAAGTTTTGCATTGTTATTATTATCGTGTGGGATATTTAACATTTTTATTCATTTATTATCATAAAAAGTTTTTGTTCCTTTATTTTAGATGGGAAGAATGACCTTTCACCAAAGAGAGTAGGGCAGGTTTATGGTCTACTAAAGGTCACTAAACTGACCCAAAATCAATTTGCAGCAAAGGTAGGAGTATCCAGAAGCTCAGTAAAAAATATTAAAAAGAAAATGGTCTTAAACATAAGTTTGGATCCATCACGGAAGAATAATAGTGGACAAGCTCGCATTACGACGCCGAGGACGGATCGAAAAATACGAGACATTTGTATAAATAACAGAAAGAAACCGCTACGCATGTTAATGAAAGAAATTCAAAATGAAGGCATTACTATATCAGAAAGAACTTTGAGACGTCGCTTGGCAGAAAATAAACTCATTGCCATGAAACCGGCTCGCAAGTCAAGGCTTACATCAGAAATGATGAAAAAACGCTTGGAGTGGGCAATAAAGTACAAAAATTGGACAATAGAAGAATGGAAAAAGGTATATAGCTACTTATTTTGATCAACGATATATTGGCATTTATAATGAATATAAAGATATTAAATACAAAGCAATTTTGTTTAATTTTCAGGTTTGCTTCTCTGATGAATC
The DNA here is from genome assembly GCA_963930645.1 of Salticus scenicus. Taxonomy (NCBI): domain Eukaryota; kingdom Metazoa; phylum Arthropoda; class Arachnida; order Araneae; family Salticidae; genus Salticus; species Salticus scenicus. Next base: position 36,930,389 of record OZ005649.1, read on the forward strand.
GGTTTTTCATTTTTAACCGAATAAACCAAATTTGTTCGGCGGCGTCCACACGAGAAATACAAGTCAGATTGTATTGTTCCCACCACCAAACATCCTCCATCAGTCATGGTGTGGTCTGTCATATCAGGAAAAGGTTCTGGTCCTCTCTATGTGGTCAAAAATACAATGAAACAAGACCAATACCTGAAAGTCTTACAAATCAGGCTCATGCCACAAATGCAAGAATGGTTTCCTGGAGACGAGGAACCAGTCTTCATGCATGATGGTGCTCCATGCCATAAAGCTAAAAGTGTATCGAAGTATTTAGAGCGAAAAAAAATCAAAGTTCTTGATTGGCCTGGCATCGCGCCTGATATGAACCATATTGAAAATCGTTGGGAGTTGCTGAAAAATGAAATGTATAAGAAAAATATAACCAATAAGGTAGAGTTGCTGGAATCTTTAACATACCAGTGGAATCATAATAAACATCTTCAAGAAACCATCCAAGCATGCATAGAAAGTACGCCTCGTTGTGTTAAAGCCCTTTTAGTTGCCAAAGGTGGCCATACTAAATATTGGTTTTTTTGTTAAATTTAATTTATCAATTTTTTCTTTCTTCGATAAGTATTGTATTGTAAAAATTTTTCTGTCGTTGTATTCTTTAATGTATATGTTTTTGAAATATGAATGAAGAAAATACCTTTTTTAATAAAATTCTTCATTAATAAGGTTGTAAACATGAAAAATGTATAATTTGCCAATGGTCTAATAATTTGGCCAGGTACTGTACACAGTATATTTATTAACATATAAATTGTCATTTGATATGGGTAGTTCTTCATAGTTTCAGATTTACAGGGTTCTTTGGATTTTCGAGCCTTGTTTCCACTCACATACTCAAAAGAGTGAGGGAGAGGGAGAGAGAGAAAATAGAGTAATGTAAATAAAAGTAAATTTTTAGTTTTTCCTTTTCTTTTTTTAATTATATTTTTGTATAATGAAATACTATTAATATTTCTTATACGAATACAAGATATATACGAAATTTAATAATTGTCATTAAATTTTGTGAAATTGTGTTATGTTGAATCTAATTAAATGTATTTAGACAAATAGAAGGATTGCGTTTTCTGTCCAAAACGAACCAGTTTATCTATCTAATTATCCATTTGCTTCTAAAGCGAATTCATTTTGCTTTTCAGGTTGGATGCCTATATATATATATATATATATATATATATATATATGTATTTGTAATTTTTTTCAATAAAAAAAAAAAAAAAAAAAAAAAAAAAATGAACGACACTTATGAAATTACGATCGCGGATCATTTAATTTTTGAAAGGCAATTTTAAAATAATATATATATATATATATATATTTAAAATAAACACAACAACTGTAATTTAAAATTAGATTTAAAATTATTTTATTACTTTACTGGAAAAACAACTTTATCAAAGTTTAAGTTGTGGCAATATCTTTGGCTTTTAAATTACTATCATTTTTTGTCCAAATAATATACAGCCAAGCCTCCTGAAACTTTACAACGCTACCCTATTATATTCATTAAAATAAAAATCCTTATATTATGCCCTCCGCACACACCCGTGTCTTTAAAAATATTGCTAAATAAGCAAGAGAAGAACTCCAACCTAAATATGAAGTCAATATTTCCTTATGTATTAGGTATGGAGAACATAGGTAATCATGAAATTTTTCGACCTAGGTTTTTTCATGTTTTTACACGTTTGGAGGTGCAAGGAATCTGAAAATTGCGAAAACTATGTGGTAAGAAACTCCTTTTATAGGGTGTCAATTTGTTAGTTAGTAGACTATGCGATATCTCAAGAAGTTAGCAGAGAAGTTAGACCAGTTTTAAAATATCACTTATGACACTGGCAAGAGCACTAGCAATCTTTGTTTTCAAGATTTTAATTTGAAAACTTTAAGTTTTTTTAAATTTACGATTTTATTAACTTTGAAGAAAAGAAGTTATTTCGCATAAATGTGTATTATGAGGATTATTTCATCGTAAAGATATTGGATCAGTTTTTAAATATCATGTATGATGCTTGAATGAACATCGTTGACCAATAACATTCTACTTTGAAAACTTCATAAGTTATACGAAATTTGTGATTTTCTTAACACAGAGGAGCAGGACAAAATTCGCATAAACTTATATTCTGAGGATTATTTTCATCGTAAAAATGTCGGACAAGTTTTAAAATATCGTTTATGATTCTGACCATTTATGATACTGACAACGATTTCGAAAACTTCCTAAGTTATTCGAAATTTACGATTTTTTTTTTTTTTAAATATAGAGGAATATGGCAAAATTCGCATAAACGTTCGCATATTGTGAGGATTATTTTCTTCATAAAAAAATGTTAGACAAGTTCTAAAATATCATTTATGATGCTGACAACTATTTCGAAAACTTCGTAAGTTATTTGAAATTTACGATTTTCTTATCATGCCAGAATAGGGAAATATTTCACATAAAGTTGCATTATGGGGATTATTGCATTAGAAATATTGGGGAGTTGCAGGAAAACTGAAATATGAAACTGAACTAATAAAAATTAAACAATAAATTAGGATAAGGTAAATAAATCAAAGGAGTTACTGTAGCCTAGTGAGAAGAGCATATCATTATGTGACCATGCCGAGTTATCAGTAAATTTCATTTCTCTTAAAATGAATATACCCCGCGACAAAAAGATAGATACAAAGTTTTTTTTTTTTTTTTTTTTTCATAGAATAACTATCTAAATAGTGCTTATCATTTATTATTATCATAAAATAACACTACTCCCGGACTCATTTTTGTTTTAAGACTAATGTAGAAAAATTTTAAGACTAAAATTTTTCTAATTTAAGACTACACACCGCGACAAAAAGATAGGAACAAAGGTTTTTTTTTTTTTTTTTTTAATTTTTGAATATGATTATTTTGAATATGATTCAAATATTTAATATGTTTTTGATATGATAATATTTTGTTATGATAATAAATGATCAGCACAATTTAGATAATGTTATTTTATGAAAATTTAAAAAGAACCCTTTGTTCCTATCTTTTTGTCGCGGTGTGTAGTCTTAAATTAGAAAAAATTTAGTCTTAAAACAAAAATGAGTCCGGGAATAGTGTTATTTTATGATAATAATAAATGATAAGCACAATTTAGATAATGTTATTTTATGAAAAATCAAAGAAAAAACCCTTTGTATCTATCTTTTTGTCACGGGGTGTATGTATAGTGTGCCTTTATAGTAAAAATTTATGAGAAAAATTTATATGACGGGGAAAGTGAGCAGAGTTCACCTATGTCTACTAGTTTTTAAATCTTTTACTCTTTACTACTCTTCTCAAAAAGAGAAAGTTTTAGCAAATTATTATGATTCATTGGGAATATATTATTTAAATGTCATTCATAAAATATCAGCGTTATGAAAATATAAAGAGAATGATAGAAATTTAGCTTACGTTTTAAAGCATTAATTTTTAATTATCTTAAAAATCTTTCTGTCAGCACATCCTGTCTTAAAATTTACCATAAAGATGCCTTTTGGAAGTCTTTTATTACCGAAAAAGTTGTTTTTGTTGCAGATATGAAAAAAATTGTGTTGTAAAATGAAACTTTGTTTCCAAAAACAATCGATTCATTTCAAGAAAGGCTACTAGTTACCTTTTCTGAACCAGAATATTTCAGATTATTATTATTATTTATATATATATAGTGTAGTTTTATAGTATGAAGAAAAATTTATTTTTAAATTTTAGTGTTTATAATGAAGCAAAAAGTCGATTTTCCTTAAGTATGATAAGTTAATAAAATTAATATATCTTAGATATTATGTTCATTGACTAGATGACTGTGTTAGATTCTAATGCTGCATGATTTCTTGTCATATGTTACTTTTAAATTAGATATAGAAAACTCAAGATTTTTTTTTTATTTTTATTTGTGTAGTACCTTTTATATACTAAGTTTAGAAGTATCTTTTTCTTCTTCTTTAACAGCAACACATTCCAAGAATATTTTGGTCGTATTCACTTTATTAAGTTTTTATTTTTTTTATTTTTTATGAAGGTTTTATTACTATACATTGAATTAAATGGAAATATTATAAAAAATGTATATTAATCATTAAAATGTTAGTATACATAGTACTGCACTGCAGCGGCGACTCGTGAACCAAAAATAGGTCAAGAGCTCAAAAATAATATTTAAGTATTTTTAATGCATAATTTTTACTAAGCATGGTCTTAACTAAAATTAACTAAAAATACTTATTCAAATGTAAATTCATATTCTATAAATGAATACAGTGTAAAATACAGTGTACCTCTTCACCTATTTTCGGTGCACAAGCCGCCACTGCTGCACTGCTGTTCTTATGTTACTCCAAACCGTCTGTTTTTTTAAAGGTTAACATTTACAAATCATATTTATTGAAATTTTATTTTTCCGACTGAGTGAAAATAATGCCTGGACCGGGAGTCAAACCCCGGATCTTTGACTTACAAGGTCAAGGTTCTACCAATTGAGCTATCCAGGCCGACAACTGTCTGAGTGAGTAATGCAGACCGGTTGTCAGCCTGGATAGCTCAATTGGTAGAGCTTTGACCTTGTAAGTCAAAGATCCGGGGTTCAACTCCCGGTCCAGGCATTATTTTCACTCCATTGGAAAAATAAAATTTTAATAAATATGATTTTCTTCCAATCAGTTGATTGTGTCATTTAAAAAATAAAATAAAAATAATAATAACATTTACAAAGTTTGTACAAATTTTTCTGATTGTTTCCTGTTTTTGTGAAGAATTAAGTTAAAAAAGAGTTTTATGAATTGAACTTAATTTTCAGTTTTCTCTGTAGATATTTTTAACAATGGCCCATTTTAATCATTTATTAGCTATATAAAGTCATTAATTTTTCTTTTAATATATGCAATTTTACATATATTTCTATGCATTGAGTAATTTAGAGATAAAGAATTTAACTATAAAAAATACCAGTTATGTGAAATACCCAAAAAAATAAACAACCCCTGATTTATGCAAAATGTTTATAATAGTTCTATGCTCTGTAGCAAATTAATAGTGCAATGATTTATATGTTAGTAATCATATGTTCTTATGATTTTTCTTTTGTAGCCGCTGTTTTGCATATGGACATAGGTCATTACGTTGACAACATGAGCTATGGATCAGGCTCCCAGGGACCAAGTGCTGACTACTGTCATCTTATGGCAGAACTTAGTAAGTTGTTCTCACTTTTTAATTACTCACCCTTCATTAAAGGAATCCGTGTCTCTTCAGCGCTTCCAAGAATTTCTGAACCATTCTTTGTCCCTGCTTGAACCATATTTATAACATAAAGTAAAACAGCAATTGCTAACGTTTTTGTTTTTAATGACACCTGTATTCAAAATACAAAATCACCCCTTAAGACTGGTTTCCACTAGGGTTGAAACTTCGAGGTTCAAAAAACCATTAATCACGTTTCCGACACAAAGAGCCAAATGTCTTGTCATCAGTTGTAGCCCTCTTTTATCAGATTGTGCAGTTACTTCAAAGGAAAGCATGCAAAATTGACAAAGATATCTGCCTCTGGCTCCTCAATTATCTCAGCAGGGGGCTAGGTCTCTAGACTTCCAACCACGTTTGAGGGTTTTGAGCCTGGTTGACCACATCAAAAGATTCTGAATAGTACTGCTCCAACCAACCGCTAGTGAAAACTGGCCTTTAATAGATAATATAAAAACCTGTATGGATGTAGACAATTAACACAGGTTGCCACAGGTCAGGGAAAACTTGGAAAAGTCAGGGAATTTGAAATTACTGAAAAAAGTTAGGGAAATATCAGGGAAAATTGTAAATATTGCTCAAAAACCTGGAAAAATGATGATATAAACCTGGAAAATGCTTTTTGAGCATTTAATTTATATTGCAAGTCGCGTTACTGTGTTGTCTTTTATGCCACGAGCTATGTTCTGTTTTATACCGCAAGCTATTTTTTTATGTCGCAAACAAAATATTGTGACTGGAATTTTCTAAAAATAGACCTGGAAAACCTGGAAACGTCAGGGAATTTTATTTTTTAAATTGAATGGGAACCCTGTACATTATTTATTAAGAAACACAATATATCCACTATAGACATTTGATCTGTTTTCTTTTGATAATTTAATTCTAAATCCATTATCCATTATATGAAATGTTTATCAATCTTTTAAAAATAATTTCTTTGTTGAAAACTGTTGTGTGAGTAAAAGGGATACGGGAAATAATGCCATTAAAAGTAACAAAAACAACCAGTGTAATTTCTAATGATGCATAAAACCTGGAAATAATGATCAGAATTTTCTGTGGATCAGCAAAATTTTCTCGCAGACTACTAGTGTTTACAGGTCTCTTGGTTGGCGACCATTGAATTAAAACACAGCAGAATAAGTGATATTAATATTTAATTTAGGTTACTTCTTTATACTTGAGAAAATCATCCTATCCTATTATTCTATTTCTGATCATTCTTAAAATATAGTTTCTGCCTTATATATCTGATAAGTTGAATCTCTATTTAGCCATCACATTTAATGATCATGTATGCAAAATTCATCAATTTCCCTACAAACTTTGCAAAACAATGATCTTATTTGTTATTCATTTTAACCTTTATATATAATAATATTACAGAAGTAATAAAAATTAGATTTGAAAAAACCTTAAATTAACATTAGGAATTTATGAGAAAGAATAACTTATTTGAAGAGTTAATTATTTTTATTTCTTTAATATTTGTCTATTGTTACATTATGCCCAGTATTTATTTTGTATTTTCATTATAACACTATTTTTTTTTATGTAACATCAAAGTTCTTTTCATTTTTTTCAGAGGCTCAAAATTTTGATGTTATGAAATTTTCATCATACCGTACAGCTTGCAAACTCAGGTTTATTCAGAAAAGAATAAGTTGTGAGTGAATGCTTTGTTTTTTTAAAATTATTATATTTAAAGTTTTATGATATTTAGAACTTTATTAATATTATATATTTTTTTAATGTATGTGTTTTCATTATTTGTTTTAGGAAAAACTCATTTTGACATATTGTTTTTGATTTGTACATAAATAAGTTATTTTACAGATTTTTAAAGATGTTTTTAAAATGTTTTGACAGTTTAATGTTCACAATTTGTTCTACACTTTTCTATGCTAAAATTACTAATTTAGCAAAAATTGCATTTATAGAGAAATAAGTGTTGTATTAAAAAACAGTTTTTTTTTTTTTTTTTTTTTTTTTTTTTGGCACAGGACATAGAATTTCTAAGAATTATTTGCATTGTATATTAATTATTCATTGAATATTCTATTGTTGTTACTTTAACCAAAATTTAAGGAACAAACATTCAAACCGTGTTTTCTCCTACGGATACAATTTTTCAGACAACTCAAAAACTAATAAATTAAAAAAATAACTAAATTTAAAACTTAATTATCGTTTATTTAGATGTATTACTAGATACTAGGAAAATATGTGGACATATATAGGAAGATATGTAAATTTACTATTTTTATGTAAGTTCAAAGAAAAACCACTTACTCATTTTTTTTATTTTTGGAAAAAACATGGTTTGAATTCAATAATTAAATTTTATTTATACCTTAAAATTAGTCCATATAACTTTCATATGCATTTCGGTTGCAATCGCAACCTTCCTCAGCTGAACTGTGACATCCATCGCTGCCGGCGTATTTATTGTTTTCTTCCTGTCTTCCTTTTTTCGCTTCACTTCGCTTGTTTCGGTCGTTTAGGATCAGATGGTTCCAGATTCTGGGTATAGTAGCGTGTTCGCGTTCGTTAATAGCAGTAGGGTTAGTGATAATCTCAAGGGCTTCTCTTTTTAATGCGTAACTGTGATTATTATAATGAGCGATTTTTTTAGTTGTTATGGTGTTAATATTAATTGGGTTAGAGGAGTGGGTAGAAGCAAGAGCGGTGGATTGGCGGTTATGTTTAAGATCGGCTTTGTGTTCTTTTTCTCTGTCATAAATTTTCCGTTTTGTAACTCCGATATAACATGCTTGAGAATTATCTATGTGTTTGAAGTCTATTTTATAAATCCCGGCGGTTGATTGGTTATCAATTACGTCTTTTTCATTTCGGATATGTTGAAAGATGTTGCGGTTTGGTTTTATTGGGATATTGATATTATATTTTTTGGCTTCGTTTTTGATTTTTATACTATTTCCGTTACAGAAGGGGATGGAGGTTGTGAATTTTTTTGTTTCTTTCTGTGCGTTATCGATTTTATTTAGTTTTTTGATACGTTTTTTATATAGTTTGTTAACCAGATTTTTCGGGTAGTTTGCTTTTTTACAATATTTTTGATAAATTTGAGTTCTTCATTTAGGAGTTTTTTGTTGGAGCATATTAAGATTGCGCGATTAATATATGAACGGATGGCGGCATATTTATATGGGAGGGGGGTATTACAGTGGTTATTTATAATTTCGATATTGGAAGTTGGTTTTCTATATATAGTTGTGTCGATGGTATTGTTTGGGTTTTTTATGATTTTTATGTCCAGATAGTTTATTGTGTTATTGTTTTCTTCTTCCATTGTAAATTTTATATTTTTATCTAGTTTGTTGAGTTTATTTAAGAGATTATTAGTGTCGTTATTATTTGGAATGATTGCAAATATGTCATCCACGTATCTGGTCCAGATTTTACTGTTTTCAATGATGTTGGTGGCAGAATTTTCGATTAGTCTCATTTTAAGTTCCGCGAGAGTCCCTGAGATGGGGGACCCCATAGGCACGCCTTGTTTTTGCTGATAAATTTCGTTATTAAATTGGAAATAAGATTCGTTGAGGAGTAAGTTACTAGTTCTAATCAGAGTTTCACTAATTTTATTTTTTCCGTATGTTTCTATTATTTTTTCGTTAATTATGTAACTAATTCCTATAGTGTCGATTGAGGGGTATAATTCCTTTACGTCGTATAAAAGGAATTATACCCCTCAATCGACACTATAGGAATTAGTAACATAATTAACGAAAAAATAATAGAAACATACGGAAAAAATAAAATTAGTGAAACTCTGATTAGAACTAGTAACTTACTCCTCAACGAATCTTATTTCCAATTTAATAACGAAATTTATCAGCAAAAACAAGGCGTGCCTATGGGGTCCCCCATCTCAGGGACTCTCGCGGAACTTAAAATGAGACTAATTGAAAATTCTGCCACCAACATCATTGAAAACAGTAAAATCTGGACCAGATACGTGGATGACATATTTGCAATCATTCCAAATAATAACGACACTAATAATCTCTTAAATAAACTCAACAAACTAGATAAAAATATAAAATTTACAATGGAAGAAGAAAACAATAACACAATAAACTATCTGGACATAAAAATCATAAAAAACCCAAACAATACCATCGACACAACTATATATAGAAAACCAACTTCCAATATCGAAATTATAAATAACCACTGTAATACCCCCCTCCCATATAAATATGCCGCCATCCGTTCATACATTAATCGCGCAATCTTAATATGCTCCAACAAAAAACTCCTAAATGAAGAACTCAAATTTATCAAAAATATTGTACAAAAAGCAAACTACCCGAAAAATCTGGTTAACAAACTATATAAAAAACGTATCAAAAAACTAAATAAAATCGATAACGCACAGAAAGAAACAAAAAAATTCACAACCTCCATCCCCTTCTGTAACGGAAATAGTATAAAAATAAAAAACGAAGCCAAAAAATATAATATCAATATCCCAATAAAACCAAACCGCAACATCTTTCAACATATCCGGAATGAAAAAGACGTAATTGATAACCAATCAACCGCCGGGATTTATAAAATAGACTTCAAACACATAGATAATTCTCAAGCATGTTATATCGGAGTTACAAAACGGAAAATTTATGACAGAGAAAAAGAACACAAAGCCGATCTTAAACATAACCGCCAATCCACCGCTCTTGCTTCTACCCACTCCTCTAACCCAATTAATATTAACACCATAACAACTAAAAAAATCGCTCATTATAATAATCACAGTTACGCATTAAAAAGAGAAGCCCTTGAGATTATCACGAACCCTACTGCTATTAACGAACGCGAACACGCTACTATACCCAGAATCTGGAACCATCTGATCCTAAACGACCGAAACAAGCGAAGTGAAGCGAAAAAAGGAAGACAGGAAGAAAACAATAAATACGCCGGCAGCGATGGATGTCACAGTTCAGCTGAGGAAGGTTGCGATTGCAACCGAAATGCATATGAAAGTTATATGGACTAATTTTAAGGTATAAATAAAATTTAATTATTGAATTTATCGTCCTAAAATGAAATAGAAAGTTACATGGTTTGAATGTTTGCTCCTCATTTAAGCAATAAAGTCTTTTTAAGAGAAAAAATTAAATAAAGAAATTATACATTGAAAAATTAAATTAATTCTTTATCATTAAAAAAAAGTAAGCACAAGTGTAGTGTTAATACAGTAATGCAAATGTGTATTGCTGTTTTCACAATACACATTTTTCCTTTCACATGTCAGATAGCCATACTTAGTTTTTCAGACAAAACATTAATTGTGTGCTTTAGCAGATTGAGTCATTTTTTTTACAAATTTTTTACTTCTCATCATTTAAGAGCTTTTACACTTTATTAAAGAAAGTCTTTTTTTTTTTTTTCCTCCCCCCCCCCCCCAAAAAAAAAAAAATAAATAAATAAATAAAAATAAATAAATAAAAATCTGCAGGTTTTACACATTCTTATTATTTTGCATAAGATGGAAATGATTTCAGGAAATCTAAAATAACTTTTAAGTTTTGTGAAAAATTAATATACTCTATTAATGATTACAGACATGAAGATTTTTTAATTAGTGTTGTAACTTCAATCATATATATATATATTGGTTATTTTTTTCCTTATTTAAATCAGTATAGCATTTTCATCAAAATTCTGTACTGGTATACTATTTTTGGTTTTGATTTTTAAAAATATTTAAATGAAATGCTTAACAATAGGAAGTGGAAAATATCCAATATTTTTGATTTTGAATGCATTATGCAAATTACATTTTTTTTTTTTTTTTACATATCACTTATAGTCATTCTCAATATATACAGTTGAACCTCGTTAACGTGAATTACTTTTAACATGAACTGCTTCCACAATCCCTGAATGAAGATTAGTTTAGTAAGTTATATGAAGATCAGTTATTGATAGCATGAACTACTGATAACATGAAGAAATTTTTTATCCCCCTTGAGATTCATGTTAACAAGGTTCGACTGTATTAAGAAAATTTTAATATTTATTTAGTATTTTGAAAACATTTACCTATGAATTATTAGCTCTCTTTATTGTGTAATACTTCAATTATATTGTACATTCATACTTTTTTTTTTGGTCTCTTAGAATGTACAATATAATAAAGGGCGCTACTTACTATTCATAAAAATACAGAATGTGGGAAAAAGAGCATATTGATTTGGAACATTAAAAAAAAAACAAAAAAAAAAAAAAAACAAAGAGAAAGAAATCTTTTGTACCTAAGAAGTACATAGTATGCCATTGTCATACATAAAGTTTTGTAAAGTACCTTAGCTAAATGGCAATTGTTAATGTTGATGCAATTTTGAAGTCTCTTTTGGAAATTTTGCGTTGCTCTGCAGACCATGTTCCACTGTATTGATATGATTTCTTGTATACTTGCTGCTTTAGACCCCCATGTTATTTTTTTTCTGTGGGGCTATTTCAAATCAGAAGTGTACCAGTACCAACCAACAAATTTGCAAACACTCAAGGCAACAATTATGCAAGAATTCAGAGCAATTCCATAGGATATCTGAAGGAGACTTCAAAATTGCATCGGCATTGACTTTTATCGGCAGCCTTGTGGCTAATGTACTCTTCAAAACTTACTGGATGACAATGGCATACTATGTACTTCTTAATTATAAAAGATTTTTTTTTTTTCTTTATTGATGTTCCAAATCGGTACACTGTTTTTGCCACATCCTATATCATAGTAATGAAAATATATTTAATATTCATGCAATTATAATTGCTCGTATTTCTTTAAAAGCAATCTTAATACAATGAAATTAAAGTGTGTTAAACGTAAACCTCCTATTATAGCTTGAAATTTATGACGCTTTATTTTATTACAGTACATTTAGTAGATATTTGGAATATAATTGAAGCTTTTCGAGAAAATGGGTTGAATTCCTTGGAACCAAGAATGGAAATAAATATTCCTCGCCTAGAAACTCTAGTTTCCTCAATTTATTTTCAATTAAATAAGCGCCTTCCTTCAACACAACAAATTGATTTAGATCAGTGTACTTCTCTATTGCTCAACTGGCTTATGTCTGCTTATGATCAGTAAGTACTCATTTAAAATATTTATTGTACCTTTAGTAAAATCATATTTGTTTTGTTATTGAATTCAAAATTTAAAATGTATATTTACATACAAATATGCATAGTATTATAATTGTAATGCATTATATTCTGGCATGCAAAATTATATTATCTGTATAATATGTAATCATTTGTGTAATAATATAAGTAAAATAGTTTGATAAATCACAGAGACAGGCAAAAGATATTTTTTTAATATCTTTGCCGTAGATAATTTTTTTAATTTGTCAATTTATTTTCTGGTAATTTGCTTGTTTACTTTCTAATACTTTTTAAGGGTTGAAATGAGGTAATATATAAACACATTAGATTGTGACATAATGTCTGTGGGGGGTAAAACCCAACATATTGTGTTACTAGCTAAGCTTTGCCCATTTTGTCGGTCAAATCTTTCAAAGAATCATTGCACTGGGTACCCTACAACTATTTCTTGTTAATATAGCAATCTCTGTAATAGAACCTTGTACATTTTGTATCAAGACTAGTAAAATTATTTCATTATGAGGGAAGGGGTTTCTCTTTGTATATGAGTCCTGTGTTACCTACACCTATAAATTGTTAATAAGACAATCACTGTAATGGGCCCTATATTTTTTGTGCTTATAAATCATTATAATTATGTTTGTTGTAAGTAGGGTTTAACTTGACAAAAGAATTTCTCTAGTGTTTTAGCTAAAATGTACAAGCAGTATTTTAGTTTTCCTAAAGATAATTTAATTCTTTGGTGCTGTTAATTTCTTTTTCTTAAATTGGTTATCTCCAATTTTGTTTCCTATTTCTTTTGTTCACTGATAATTTCAACAAAGCATCCCCAATTATAATTTCAGAAACTTTGAATCAGTGCAAAATAAAACAGCAATTTAAAAGGGGATTAATGGGTAGATGTTGCTGCTGAGAATACTTTTATGAAATAAATTCTGAATTCTGATATACATTTTAATATTTTTGTATTTAACGTCAACCATTAAAAATTGAAATTGAATCCAAATGTACTAAATAAATTACAGTTCTTGATATTTTCAGTGGTTTTGTAATTTTTGCCTGTGAATATTTGAATAGAAATTAGAGATTATTATATAGAGGTATTTTATGAAATTATATGGTTTTCTTTTTAAGTGAAATTCTTACCAATATATTTAGCAAAATGCTAAAAATGTGACGGCAGTTTAAACTTTGATTGTAAGTGCATCCTTTTATTATGCTTTGTATCTTGTTAATATTCAACATTATTGATTCAAATTCTTTAGCAGGCTGCCTTATCAAGGTTATAGTAAAACCAGTTGTAACAAAAATGTGACCTTCTTATTGTTTGATTAAATTCAGATTTTCATTAGGTTATAGTAATAACAAGCTCGACATATTGAGAAGTTTATGTTGTAATGTAATTTGCTTTAAAAAAATTACATGACCATACAAATTTTCTATTTCATTTTCTTTTTTTGCAGTAATTATTTGCACATAATAAATGTGGTTATTCTGAAAAATTTTCAATTAACCTAAACAACAAAATTTAAATTATAATTTAGATAGAAAGACTGGACTAACAAAAGTTTTAAATAATGAAATAGTAATTATCTTTTATCATTTTAAATAATGTACAGTCGGTAATAAAAGTCTTCGAACACTAGCAAAAATTCCTATGTAAAAAAAGTACGCTTAATACAGTTTTGTTAAATAAATCCTTGTCGAATCTTGTTCTTAGTCAGTCTAAAAACAGGACTCGACAAGGATTTATTTAACAAAACTGTATTAAGTGTACTTTTTTTACATAGGAATTTTTGCTAGTGTTCGGAGACTTTTGTTACCGACTGTAAAATAATAAATATTTCAAGAGCAAAAAGTGATCAGGCCAGTTGGATTGTAGCTGAATTCTTGGCAGTACTCTACTATTCAGTTGACATATTACTTACATGTAGCCAAAGTTATAAATTGTAGTCTTCATTGTCTTCTAATTAATATTGGAGTTTGTTAAAAATATATATTAAATAAATTTATTTATAACACTGCATCATTATTCACGGAATTATTGAATATTTACAACTTTGATGTGAGCGAATAATGTCATTCAGACAGTATAATATCAGATGATCAGGTAGCTCTATTGAATAGAACATTGGGCACATTATGTCAGGGGCATAGATTGATTTACACATCTGGGTACCCTGGGGGCATTAACTAATATGGAGGCTTCTCCATTATTAACTTGAGACTTTTTTTGCTTAAAAAAAAAAAAAAAAAAGCCATCTAAATTAACCTCCCCAGCTGAATTCCTAGCATTACCTGGGCTTTAAATTTAGAAGAGCAGGGCAGTATCTGCATTGGTGAAATCTTGAAATCCCCCCCCCCCCTTTCCCTCCCAAGAAAAAAGGTGTAAGCAAAAATTTTCTACTATACAAGATTCACTGGGATTTCTGAGGATTTTTTTCTTTATATTTTCTTTCTTTCTTCAAACAATAACCTTGTTAAAAAAGTAATACTGTAATGCCCATTGTTAGTTTAGTTATATCTATATTTAATTTTAGAATTTGAAAAAATTATATAACTTAAGAAACATTATCTACTTATAAAATAAATAAATAAACCTTATCTACCTTTTTCATATTAAAAAAAAAAAAAAAAAAAAACGAAATCGTAAGAGTCAAAGATATTTTAAATCTCCCTTTCATCGAGGACTTAAGGCCATAAGACTCCACAAAGTCATAGATTTAATCTGTTACCATATTTGATCTGTGCCCATTCATTTTTTACTTTTGTTAAAACTAATTTGGTTTTTGTATCTAAATGGGCTGTTTACATTAGTCAAAATTATAAAACTGAAAATTAAAAGATATGGTTTAAAAAATGTGATTTTATATGAAAAACCATATTGTATAAAGAAATATCATTTTATTTATTAACGTATTAAAATTTATTTAAGCATCATTTTAAGCAGAGAGAGAGAGAAAAAAATAACTTCATATATTTTATGAAATACTTCTATTAAATTTTCCATTGGTTTAAAAAAAAAAAAAAAAAAAACTTTAATGTAATTATTATAATTAAGTATTTGAGCTTGGTGAAAATTTTATTTGTTTAATAATATTTTGTTTATATTAATGTTCTGCTTTTAGGGAAGATACTGGTAAAGTTAGAGTATTTTCAATAAAAATTGCCTTAGCTACAATGTGCTCTGGAAAACTGATGGACAAATTAAGGTGTAAGTCTGATAAAAATTTATTGACTTTAAACAAAAATGTCTCTAAAAATTATAATATTTAAGTTACTCTAATCTTGTGCAGTAGAATCTTGATTATTTTCCTCTTAGTTGCAGTTGAACTCTGTTATAGTGCCAGTTTGCTATAATGTAAAAAATATTTGACCTGCTTAATCATTCATGGTTTTATTCATATTCAAACACTGTTATTAGGACAATTGGCTATAGTGTAAAACATATTTGAGTCTTTTGGATGGTGTTATAACCATGTTTAACCACATTTAATATTCCATATTACTGAGTCTTGATTTTGATGGTTATTTAAGTAGGGAATCAGTTATCAAGAATGGTTGGGACATGACTATTCTGGATGTATTTTTTTTTTCTTTTGGATAATTGGTTGTTTGTCAAAGCATTTCCCATTAATCAGACTTTTAAAATATTTATTTTAAATCAAAGTTTAATTAAACAATTTAAACTTTAAATTAATCTGAAAAATTTGAAAAAATAAATGTTTTTAAAAATCCTTATTAATCAAGTTAAATTTATTAATCAGAGTTTGAAATATACAAGAATCTCCTGAAAACTTTAATAATCCTGCATAAAAATCAACATTTGCCCTAGTCCAAATGCTTCAAGCACTAAACATAACCAATGATTTTATAACATAGCTATTACTTATTAAGGATTAGAAAATTAATACTGACTGTCAGACTGATTCCATTTTATTTCTTTAAAAAATTTGTGATGTTTGTTTACATCCATAAAAGTGCACAATACTTGTAAAATTTTAAAGATTTTGTTATTTTCTTTATCATAAGTAAATAAATTAACATTAAAAATAAAATTTATTTGTCAAGATTTTTATTCTTATTTAAATGTATCATCAGTTTTCTTTCACTCATTTATTTTTTATCTTTACTTTTTTAATAATTAGAAGTTAAATTGTCAAAAATAAGATTCCAGATAAATGGTGTACTGGATAACTGGTTTCCAGGTAAACGGTCCCATACTGTATTTATAGGTTTATTTTTTAGAAGAATATGAATGTTTATATTTAGGTATTTTACAAATATAAACCTTACTCTTCAATTTTATTTATTTATTTATTTATTTTTATTGCTGAATTCATGAATTAACTGTTTTCTAGGAAGGTAATAAATTACAGCATATTAGGTTGTCAATTGGAAGATTAAAATTTTAAGTTTTTTTTTTTAATGGTTCACCTACTTTTCTTTTCTATGTAGTATAAATTCTGTAGTGCAAGATTCTATGTGATGATATGCCACTGCTCATTGTTTTTTGTTCCATTTTGTATTTTCTTAACTATTTAATATTTTCAGTTCAGTGCCCCATTTTTTATGTCTGCAAATGATACTTATGATTTATTTAATTCCTCTTCTGTCAATTTTGTAGTGCTTAAAAGGCACTACAAAATTTATTATGAGCTAAAATAAGAATATATCACAGAATCTTAGTTATCACCCTTTTTAATGACATCTAATAGTGTACTCTATAATAAATCTAAACCATGAAGTTAACATCAATTTAAAATTCAAAATATACAACCTTATGCTGCTATCAGAGAATCCGTAGAAATTTATCAAGTTTTAACAATTGCAATGGCAACGATGGGGCTCTACTCAACCAGCAATGGCGCCGAGTTTTTAAAAGAGAGGAAGGAGACGTGAAACAGCAGTTTCGAACAACTTCAAGCACCGTACCATCGGAGACCAAGCTGGGGTGCCCCAAGTGAAACTAGTCCGAAATAACATGAAGAAATTAAAAGGTTGTATATTTTGAATTTTAAATTTATCTAATAGTGTATGTATGGATCAGTTTTGTATCCGAACAAGAAAAAACATTTGTTTGTTTGGCACATATCCCACCAAATAACTGTTATGAAATGAGAATATATCCTATAATTTTCTGACATTAAAAATAAATATGATTTTGATGATTTTAGTGGTTTTATCAGCTCCGCCCCCCCCTTTTTTTTATAAGATTTTATCAAGAAATCAATTCAGAGTTCTCATACCTAATTGTTATAATTTACAACATCATGGCCTATTTTAAATTATTTCTAACATAATTCCACTTCAGTTATTTCTTTGTTCAAACGATAAAAAAAGTCATTGAGATGTAAAATTACTCAATCTTAATGATTCAAACGTGTTTCCTTGTGAATAGACCTATTTTTGCTGATATAAATAAAAATGTCAAATGCTACCACCAATGTCCTTTTTATTTGATGATTTTTTTTTTTTTTTTTTTTTTTTTTTTAAACCCCGCAAGCTTCAAAACTTTTCTGTTCTGGTTTAAAAAGCAATGTAGTTTGTTTCCTTATGGGTTACATAGGTTTAACAAGCTTGAAAAAAAAACTATATTATCATTATTATTTTAATATCATAAATAAATTTTTTGATTCAATATTTTGAGTATAGGAAAAAGCAGCATTTAAGCAGCGTTTTCTAAAATTTTCATTAAAAAATTTGGAAAATTAACCCAGTGGGTCTTAGTCCAGAAATACTACAGTAAAGTGGTAGAACGATTTTTCAAAAATTAATGCACCAATCTTACTGAAGTTTTGCACACTTCTTCAAAATAGAATTGACTAATGCTTGAACAAAGTTTTTTTTTTTTTTTATTACAAGTATGATTTTACAAGGCTATGCAAGAGATAAAATGTACCAAAAAACTTACTGTTTTTGCTTACAACTGTGCCAAAAATTCAAATTTCAGTTTTATTTTTAAATTCTTCTTTCAAACAATAGACAATTCTATAATTTCAATAAGATCCGAGCATTATTTTTTGAGAAATCACGTTTAGAGCTTTTGTGAATAGTCTCAGAAAATTAGGACCCACTGAGTGAATTTTCCAAAAATTTTTAATGAAAATTTTGCAAAATATTGTTTAAATGTTGCTCTTTTATATACTCAAAATTTTAAATAAAATATTTGTTTATTATATTAAAAAATAAATAAATAAAGCTTTACTTTAAGCTTTCAAAACCCATATAACTCTTTAAAGCAGACAAATTCGAAATTTTTACCACAATCAAGCCTATTGTAATCTTGATAAAAACAATTATGCATTGCTTGTGAATAATCCATGTATAAAATATTGAGAAAAGTCAATAATAGTAATTGTAATATAATATTTATTCATTTATCACCTAAATATGTATGAGTGAAAATATTATTGCATGTTAATTTTATGTAACTTGGAGTGTAAAGGTTGATATTTTTTATTTACCAACTATGTGAAAAATACCAGAGCCGGGAATCGAACCTGGGCACGTCCGCTTAATGCAGCGGAGGTGCCCGGTTGATGAATTCATGAATAAATATTTCTAAATATTATTGCATGTTTTATTTAATTTTCTTTATTATTCTTTCTTTATTTTCTTCATTATTTGATATCTTGTGTATCTTTAATATTATCAAAACTCTCCTGCACTTTATCTCCAGTATTAATCAAAGTTTATCTTTTTTCCCAATTAATATAATGTGTTTTATTCTTTTCAAATCATCTTTCAGATATTTTTTCACTTATTTGTGATAATACTGGTCTCCTGGTGCAAAGCAAATTCGCAGATTTCCTTAGAGAAATTCTTCAAGTTCCTTGCTCAGTTCATGAATCACCTACATTTGGGTATCGTGATAATCTTCCATCAAGTATTATTGATGGGGTATGTATATAAAAGATTACATTATGAAATGAATATTATTATTTCTTGACACTTAAATTAACAGTAATCAATATCATGTATTTAATATTCCAATATTATTTATTTCAATATTTTAATGTATATGTTTTTCCCTTCATAGTTAATATTTCTTTTATTAAATATATATTGGATAATGCTGTTTAAAAGTTAATCTTATTCTAAAAATTCACTTTAATTTTTTCCCCATAAATTATTATTACAGTAGAACTTGGATAATTCGAAGTTGAAGGGACCAGAAAAAAATTCGAAATATCCAAAAATTCGAATTACATGTACTATTTTGTCAAAAAAGTGATAAATTAAAAAATCAAAACTCTACGATCAGAGATTTAACACATAAACTTTATATCTAAGAATACCGCTACATTACCCCTTTCACCCCCCCCCCCCCCAATTAAATCAATATTTTTTACGAGCTTAATTATTCAACACTTTTAAAAAAAATAGTCAAATATTTTTTATTTCTTTTTTAAGTAGAATCTTTGTGTCATAGCATATGACCTGATACAAAAATAGAATCTTCTACATTACACATGACTTTCAATTCACAAAAACCTCGTTTATACATACTAGCTAGGGGCTTCTATTGTATTTCCTTATCCTTCTTTTGAAAGACTATAAAAATTGATAATGCACTTCAGATGAGTAAAATCTCGGGAAAAAATTTTACTGTAATATTTTAAAGGTAATCATATGAAAAATTCGAATTATCCAAAATAGAATTCGAATTATCCACGATTTTTTAACATTATTTTAATACAAAATTCAAGGGACCGTGTAAAATATTCGAATTATCCAAAATTTCGAATTAAACAAGTTCGAATTATTCAAGTTTCACTGTATTATTACAAATTTTATTATTTTGCTGGGAATGGATACAATTAACTGTTTTGTAAGGTGATATCTGAAAAAAAGAAATTATATTTTTTAAAGCATAATTCAGAATTAACTGCGTAGATAATATATTCTTTTGTTTTGTAATTTCTTATTTTGTTATATCTTCTGTTTTCAGTTACTTATTTTATAACTTAGAATGTCTAACTACAGTTATCTTATTAAAACTGAAAATACTTAAATAGAAAACAGTTATTTTATTCTCATAAACTCAACATATTTTCTAAATTTATATTACAAAGCAATAAAAATTTTGTGCAGTTGCCATGTATGCATGGGTAAACTCAGGTGTAAGTGTAATAAATAAATAAAATGTTAACAGGGTTGCAGCGCTTTTACTTTTTTATGATTGTTTTATAATTTTCGGTCACCAGAATTTTAAAAAAGAAAATTTTCTTTTTAAAAATTGTGGTGACAGTAAAATAAAATAATCATAAAAAAGTAAAAGTGCTGCAATCCCTGTGTTAATGAATTTTTTAATAAATAGCTAATAAAAGTCCTATTTTATTTTTAAAATAATATTTTAATGATAGTTTTTAAATTGTATAATGTTTAATACATATAAATGTTCTTCTCTCTCTCTTTTTTTTTTTTTTTTTTTTTTTAAATGCAACATAATGATTGCCATATATTACATATATTTTCTGTATTTAAAATTTAAGCTGTCATCAAACTGTTTAAATAATAATGTACCATTGTAGACTGTATTATTGATTCTACTGTTGTCATGCTATGCACTAAAAATAGTTAACATGAGTGTCTATACTATATGGGCAATTCTCAAAAGGTGGGCACAGAATACAGACCATAACTTTAAGCTTTAATAATAAATATAAATGTAATTCTCGTTGACTTGAATTTTTTTCATTGCAATTCTAATTCTGTTCAGAGACAAGAATTGATACAATTTACTGCAAAAGATTTGTATAAATAAGTTAAAATTTTATTATTTTGGATTAAAATGGTGAATTTTGGACATCCAAAATGTTAACCGATTCAAAATATAGCACCAGGAGAAGTTATAACTTATTTTCAAGTTATTTTAACGAAAAATCACAAGCAGGCATTGGGACAGTATGATGAGTGTTTGATAATTTTTTCATCAGAAAGCAATACTGCTTTAATGATTTTTGAAAATAAACTGGACTTTTACAGAAAGAAATATTTTGCATTTTGTTATGTCCAAAAGTAACGAATTAAACAATGCTATTTTATCACGAACTATATTAAGTAAGTAACCTAATAAACACTTTTATCTTTCTTTAAAATAATTTCTTAAATGTTTCTAAATATTTATATGTGTTTTTGTAAAATTTCTTTTCCATAAATACCCTTTTCTTAAATAAGAAACAGCAGTGTCCAAATCCCACGATCGAAAATTATAAATAATTAGTTATTTTCTCTAAACAAAGCATATTTAATACACTAGTTTATTGTAGAGCGACTAAGGCGCCCGTTGAAAAATAATCGTTTCATTTTATTTATTTCTCACTTTAAATAATTCATTTGCTAGCAAGCCCGTGTGAAATTTTCACACTTTGTTTATATCTTCATTCTTTAAAATTATTATTTTAGAGACATCATTTTTTTTCATATGCATAAGCAAATTTATTTTTATATTTTTTATGTTATTTTTTTTTTTTTTACGAGAAAGCATATTTCATTTTATGCTGAAAAAAAAAATGGCAACAATTAAGAATTTAAATGTATTTTAAAGCTTTTATTTTCATATTTTAATTAATTTTAAAAAATGTAATTATATATTCATTACAAATGATGTACCAAATGAAAGGCGCAATTTTTCTGAATACGTCTGTTTAAAGAGCTTATTGATCAGACAATTATATATTTTAAATTTAACTAAAGTATGAAAGTTAGGAGACTGAGTACAAGGAAATCTCTTAAGCATATCTCTTAAACCTAAGTTGTGACGGAATCAGCCACGGATGAGGGTTGATTGCTTGTAGTTAACATTCAATGTTCCCACATTTTGAGAATCTCCCATATGCAGTTAATCAATACAACAATTAATACAATCAATCCATAAAAATAGCACCGTCTAATTTTCTTTTCTTTTTCTTCATGCTAAGAATTTACATATTTATTACAAAAAATTAATAAATACTTAATAGTTCTTACCATAACTATTTAACTCATATTTATATTAAATATTAATAACATTATAAAAATACACCATTTAGGTTCATTCTGCTAGTTTCATTTTCAACTTCCAATTGAAATATTATACCTCTATAACATTTTCCATATTTCTCTTTTAGCAAAACAAAGTTACAGTGAATGACTTTTTAGATATCATAATGTCTGACCCAGCACCACCTTGTATGGTGTGGTTACCATTATTACATAGGCTAGCTAGTGTAGAAAATGGTAAGTATATGTTCCCTCACTTACATAAGATTTTTTTTTTTTGTTGTTGTTTGTTTGTTTAATTCCTTTGTAAGATTATATTTGGAACCCAGTGGCAGAAACACCGTGACACGGCAACATAGTCGCAGACACAGAAAAAATGCTTGCAGGCAGTTTTTGTCTGCACTAATAAAACAATTAGTCCGCAACTTTTGAACACTCTTTGTCTGTACTAATAAAAATATAAAAAAATTGTCTGCAATTTATGGACATTTTTCAGCCCTGACAATGCGCTACCGATGTATGACATCTTAGACGCTCTCTGGCAGGAACTCTAGAGCCTCCATATAGGTGCCTTGGTAGGAACATACAAAACAGTGCTTAACAACGGTGACCTAAGGAGCCTCGATCTCCCTTGATAGGCAGCATTATGCGTGTATTCTTTTCTCCTGTTACTGAGATTCTACGGGAACGTAGAAAAGTGCTAATTTCATTTAAAACTGCTCCAAAACTTCTCCTCCACTTCAAAATTCACTTATGAAAATTTCTGTATCAAAACTAAAACTTTTATTATTTATATTGTGTTGTGTGAAACATTGCTATAAATATTTAATTGAATGAGTTCAAGTTATTTTTTTTAATTGTTTATACTATATTGTTCTGTAGTAAAATTGTATTTGTGTATTGTTTCACGAGATCACCACTATTGTTAAGCCAAGCCAGCCCCCCCTCTCCTCAAGATTGCTGCTATCAGCTTTCAGGCTTTTTGAGTGCAAGCCATTTTCACCCCCTGATTACACACAAATTTCGCAGACAGATTATGAAATTTTAAAAGCCTGTCACAGACAGCTACAAAACTTTCTGCCACTGGGATTTGGAATAGCAATATAAATAGCAATTTATTCTGAACTCAAAGAGGATAGAGATTTAGTTGTCCGTGTACAGTAACAGAATCGAATGCAAGTATCCATGAATGTCTGTAATTGCTTTATTGATTACTTAGGGTAACATAGTATAATTACATATCAAAGTATATGTTTCATTTATTAAGATTATTTGATTCTTTATTTATTCTTTTTTTATTTTGATTGTTACTACATTATAGTGTATCAAGTTTTTCTATTTAAAAAAAATCTTTTTAAAAACCTAAATATATTAACCTGTACAGTCAAACCTTGTTAATGTGAATCTCAAGGGGCATAAAACATTTACTCATGTTATCAGTAGTTCATGCTATCAGTAACTAATCTTCATATAACTAAATTAAACTTCATTTTGATGGGGGTTGTGAAAACAGTTCATGTTAAAAGTAATTCACGTTAACGAAGTTCGACTGTACTTCGTTTTGCAGAAAACAATTCTGACAAAGAAATGTACAGTTTCCACTCAGTTTGGGTCTGACAGAAATTTATTGATAGTGTGAGATGAGGATTTGGTGCCTCTCCCTTTAGACCATTTTAGAATAGCCTAAAAATAACCAGTATTTCTTTTCTTGTGCTGGAAGTCAGCATCCCTCACATCCTTGTTCCTGATATGACCACATTAGTTACATGGTCTTTTGACTGGCCCTGTTTTTACAACTTTGTTTAAAACTTAATAAGAAATTCAAATACATTTACAAAAATAATTTGCTTTAAAATACAAGCATAGCTAGAAGTATCATCGAATCATTAAAAAATAGTATATATATCCCTCTATCTCTCTCTCTTTTGTAATTGGAGAAATTCTGCTACTTAAAAATGTAAATGATAACTTTACAATTAATAATCATAGTTATTATTTAGGTGGTTTGGATTTTATAAAAAAAAAACATATATAGTTACTATCCCATTCTATTTTATTAATTCTACACAGTTTTAATGCTTATATACTACCATGTTTAAAAAAAATAATAAAAGTCTTGTGGGCTGCAATTAATATGATTTTTTTTTTTCTTTTGCATTTAGTGTTACATCCTGTGCAGTGTGATGGATGTAATAGGGAAGCTTTCCTTGGGTTCAGATATCGCTGTCAAAAGTGTTATAATTATCAACTATGCCAAGATTGTTTTTGGAGAGGCAGGGTATCTGGTAATCATTCTAGTCAGCATGAAATGAAAGAATATACTTATTATGTAAGCATTCTTTTTTTGTTATTATTATTTAGTATTTAGTATATCATCATGCGTATTTCAATATTACAATTTGACTTTTATGCATAATTAATTGATTAAAAGAAGGGAAAAAAAAAACTGTGATATTAGTGAAGCACATAACATACGTCATCATACTATTTGTAAATGATGATATTACGGGAATATCTAAACAATTATGAATTATTATTATTATTATTATTATTATTATTTTGAGGGGGGGGGGGGGAGGGGCAGTTTGCCACACTGTATCTGAATTTACGGTAAATTGAAATCGTTTTGTATCATACTTTATCTACATTTATTATACATAGATATTTAAATTCAGAGAGACTACTTCTCAATAAGGAAATTTTATGTTACATCTAAGCAGAAGAGGTAGTTTCCCATAAAATGTTCTCAAATAAATAAATAATAGCTTTCAGTTTTAAGTGCGTAATCTTATTGGGAATCTGGCTATATATGATAGAAGATTAAAATAAACAAATAGAAAGCTTTGGATTACTATAATATAATTTGATTTAATATGACTAAAAAAAATTCAATAACAGGAGCATTTTTACCTATGTTTAGTAAAATATGGCATTGTTCTTCATATTTACAAAATATGTATAAAAATACAAATATCTGTGATTTTTTTTTTATTTTTTTTTTAATACCAGTATGTTTTATGTTAGATTCGAGATGTTCTGTTTCTTATCAAATGTGAATGTAAATATTTCTGCTACTAAAGCTTTAGTTTCAGTTGTTAAGACACCATGTTCAATGCATTTTCTTTGCCATAGTTTTATTTCTATTAATATAATAAATATTTAATAGTTGTGTTATTTAAAATTCTGTTTGCTGTTTTTCTTTTGCAGAAGTCACCTAGTAAACAATTAGGTCATTCTTTGAAAAAGTCCTTTCGTTGTGTTCCAGAAAAACAGGTTAACTCAATACCTAGGTTTCCTGAAGAACCTGAAAAGACCTTAAATTTACAACATATTGTGTATGTTATTATTATTATTATAATTATTTTTAAGTTTATATTTTAAGTAATAGAGTATATGTTGATTATATCTACAAATGGCTAAAAATAATCATGGTTTTTCTTGTAGAAATATTCTATCAATTAAAAAAAAAAAAAAAAAAGGCTAAATATATATATATATATCAAATCGCTCGATTCAATAGACAATATTATGACTTTTGACTTTCAAGATCTTTTCAATAATATTGAGTTATCAGATCTTAGTAATATCATTTACAGTCTTTTTCAAGAATATAAAGCTCAAATTAATCTTCCTTACAATTTTAAAGAAGAAAAATTTAAAACACTTCTTAACTTTGTTATCCATAATAATTATATCTTCCACAACAACGATATCTATTTGCAACAATTAGGCATTCCACAGGGAGGTTGTAGCTCCAGTATTTTGGCAGATCTCTATCTTTATTATTATGAAAAGCAAATTTGCAATGATGATGTTCGATTTTATCGTTACATCGATGATATTATTGTATTTTATCTCAACAAGAACTCACAAAATGGTTTTTCCTTCAATTATCCACCTAATTTAAAGCTAACTCAAAATACTCTGACTAATCAGTCTATTAACTTTTTAGATCTCAAAATAATCATCGATGGTAATAAACTTTACACAGATATCTATGACAAACGGCAAGATTTTTGTTTTAATGTAAACTTATTTACACATTTTAATTCATGTCTGCATCTTTCGGTATTTAGAACCATCATCATTAACCATTTATTTCGAATTAATAATTTATGCTCTGCAAAGTTTAAAAACAAGAATATTAATAAACTGATCACAGCCACTGCTAAAATGGGTTTTCCTAATAACTTTGTATTTTCTATTTTATATCCTTAACCATGTCTCTGTCAGTACAAAAAAAAAAAAAAAAAAAAAAAAAAAAAAAGCTGTGTACACTCTTGTGTATATCAACAAAAAAATTATAAAATAATAAAAGACAATAAAAAAGGTGGCGGTTGGGTGGGCAGATGTTTGATTACGGAGGTGGGGTGGTGTTGTAAGGCTGGATGGTTGGGTGGGTTTGTGAAATTAAATTAAAAAAAAAAGTAGAAGGCTTGTTGCATTTGCTTTGTATTACTATTCAAACTTTCTTTTTCCAATAAAATTTCAGATTCTTCCTTTTTGAGTTGTCAACTATATTTAATGTTCTAATTATACTGTTAAACACAATGTGATCAATCGGTGAATTTCATTGTTGCTACGTGGTTTCATTGGTGTTCATCTGCTTTGAAATTTTGCTTTTTTAAATCCATATGGTTCCTGTTCTGGTTGTGGTAGGCTGGGGGAGTGTTGCCGGCGTAAAACTAGTGTAACCCCACAGGCAAGTCACAAGTCTTGCCGCCTGCCTCCTTCTTCCTATCTTGTGTTTCTTGGGTTGTTTTTTCATTAATTTTGATAAGTTTATGGTTTTAAGTTAAGATTTGTTGTTTTGCTTTATTGATTCGTTTGTTTTGCAGGCTGTTAATTGGTGAATCTGGTTTCTTTGCATTGGTGTATTTCGTCCACTGGTGATTTTTTTTTTTTTTTTGTCTTGTTGGTCATTGGTGTTTCAGTGATCTTGTATCTGTTGCATGGCTTCTACTATGCTTAATAGATCATCTTTATTATATATATATATATATTGATATATACAATCAACCCCCTAATTCACAGAGCTTTGAACCAAATGATTTGGGGATTATAGAGTGTTATTTGTTTGCGTTTCTCTTTTGCAGTAGAGATTTAGACAATTTTTTAGTCAAGCACTATTTTAAACCTAAATTGGGTTTTTATTAATGCTTAAAATGAATGTATAATAATTTCAAATAAATTTATCAATAAAATATCTGCTTTTACTTTTTTTTAACCAGTTTAATATTATTATTATAAATATATTTTAATTTCACATTGAAAAGATAAAAATAATTCTCATTATCTACACTTATAGATATTTTTTCCTACACTGCCATATTAAAAATTATGAAAAAAAAAATTGGTATTGATGGTGCCATTTGTTGATCGATTGATCCCCAAATATAATCAGCACCAATTTAAGTCAAGGTCCAAGTAAATATCAAGTTTGATTAAATTCTGTACATTGATTCGTAAAATACAGGATCCACAAAATTTTGGATATATACACACACAGACATTTTCTAAAAGTATTCCAAATGTGTTCAGGACATTTCAAAGCATGTAAATCCATCGAAAATTAGAAATAAAGAATTTTCATGTTTTCAACATTTTCTTCTTATGTGTGTAGAAGAAAGTAATTAAGAAATTTATTATTCAAAAAAAAAAAATTAAGACATATTCATATTTGAAACTTATTTCTGCATTTTGTGCTTATTGCTGACTACAAAATGCATATCAGTTTTTCATATTTTTTCTGCTAGTTAAAACATATTCCCCCCCCCCCCCCCCATAGAAATGAAATACAGTTGTGTGTTTATTTTTTTTTTAAATTATTTTATAAAATATGTATTTGCATCATTAGTATCATTTTAATAGTTTATATTTACATATGTGTATACATTATTATTATTTTACTTATAAGTCTGCATGTAAAAGAATTAAACTTTTTTTTTATTGCTGTGTGTTGTTTATTTTTAACTTTTTTTTATTTTTTTTAAATAACAAAAATATTTGTATTTTTTCATATTTAAAAATATAGCCATCAGACCTCTCTCTCTCTTTTTTTTTTTTTTTTTAAATTATTATCTTACTTATCATCAGTCACATATATAAAGTAATTTGTTGTTATTGTTGTTGTTAGATTTTTGATTAAATATTAAGTTAATATTCTAACTCCCCCCCCCCCCTCCTTTTAAACGTCAATTTATGTTATTTTTCTATTTTAATTATTAGGCCTCCTTCTCCTATACCCAGTCATAATGGTTTTAGTGACATTGGTAATAATTCCTTTGATATGTCTTCACTAGATGGACGATCAACAACTAGAAGGTAAAACTGGAAATTTTTATTAATAGTTACATTGTTTTTTTTATGGTGCTTACTAAGTAACTTAAAGCAGCATAAAAATATTGTAAAAAAAATAAAATAAAATAAATGAATATTTATATCTGTATATATATATAAATTACGTGTCACGATGTTTGTCCGGGGTAAACTCCTAAACTAAGAAACCGATTTTAATGAAATTTTGCACACTGTGTGCAGTTTGGTCCACCTTGAGAGATAGGATAGTTTTTATCTCAATTTATTGTCACAATATTGTTTTATTGCAATTATTTGTTAATTATAGACCTTTATTAAAGTTGCTCCAAAATATCTGTGAGTTCCATTAATTTAATTGTTGCCAAAAAAAAAAATACGAGTTCATTTTCTTTCGACATAAAAATAAATACATTTAATCAAACGTGGACGTTAAAAAAATATAAAAAGTTAAATTATGCATCTCACGAAAATTGACGTCATAATCAATTTAAAGATTTTATACACATTGATAAAGTGCTAATGTAGTTCTATCATAAATATAGTAATATATATAGATCTCTCATCCCCATGTTATCGTACAAAGATTTTTGATGCCGAAAAAAAAAATAATAATAAAAGCTTTGGAAACAGCCATTAAGTGGTATTGAAAAAAAAAAAAAAAAGAAGAAAAGAAAGAAAGAAATATGAATTTGAAACTGTATCTGGAGTCTTCCATTCCCCTTTAGCAAATAAATTATTCATAAATTTTATTTGCTAAAATATTAGTATGTATTCCCGTGTGTATTCACTCGGGGAAAGACGGCCATATTTTGGTAAAAACGTCGTCTTTTCCCAAATGAAAAGGAATAACTTTTTTCTCCCCAATGATCACTCTATTCTATATATGCTATACTATATCTATGAGTTCTATACGCAAGCGAAGTGTGACTCACTGACCGTCTGTGCAGCCAAGAAAAAGATTTCCTATGTTAATTGCCCACTGGATTTTTTGTAAGAAATTATTAAAAATCGAGGAAATTTATTTCCCGATTTTAATCCTTATATTTGGGTATAGATATGTATTAGTTATCGCGGGTGTTAGATTGAATTATTTTGCTGTCAAATTGACAAAATTTTAATTTTAAATTTCAAAACTCTGTCGCCCTTGGCTTTTATTATTATTATTATTATTATTTGGCGATCAAAAGCGTAACACGAAAATATACATGCCAGATGTATGCATTGTATGAAATGTAAAATGTATTATTCATTGTACGTATGTATGACATGTAATATGTATTGTACGAAATATTGTTTCATATTATTCATTACTCTTTTAATATAAGTTGTTAAAATAACCATGATTTTTAAAAGGAATTAAATATTTTCGCCAGATAATTTGGCGATATTCTTTTTTTTTCGCCAAGGATGACAGAAATGAAATCTATTCCGCTGCAAAATATTAGTATCTTACATCAGATATTTTATTTAGGCATTTGAAAACAAATTTGACTTCAAACTATGATAGAATATTTATCATTTTCCTTTTAATTAGTATATTATTAGTATATTAAAATTTAAAAACATGGTATATAAAAAGTTTTTTTTTTTTTTTAATCTTATAATTATTTTTATCTTAATCCTCAATGTTTCCCATCTTTATTAACTTGAATTTACTATAAAAATTTTAACATACTCAAAAACTTCTCATCACTTCGTTAAAATACACTAAACTTTTCCAAAATCTTTTTCTATTTAAAATGATACATGTATTTACTTTAAATGTCCAATATTTCATAAGATTTCCAATTTTAAAGTTTTAAAATATTTATCAAATTTACTTATTTTTCTGGTTTAGCCTGTTTCCCTTTTTATAACTACAGCTGTTGCCCTCTTTAAAATATTTAAAATGATGAGGTCATTTTATAGTAAAATTATCCATTATAGCATATATTATATTTCACTCCTCCATAAAAATTGATTTTAAAATCGTCTGTTTCTTTTATACATTTATTTTAATAGAATTTTAATAGAATTTAATTTATATATTAGTCATTTTAGCAATTTTATCCAAAGTAGCATTAGAAATAATATATATCACTTCTCCATTAAAATTTATAGGACCCTACAATAAAATTAATTTGTGCTTAATATCAACACTACGAAATTTTTTATCAATCGCTTCCAAATTTTGACCTAAGTTTCAAATCTCAACCCTGTGGGTTTTTACCTCGGCTACAACGTTTTCGTCTTTGTTCGTAAATAATAATTTGACTGTACTAAATAGTTTACAGCCGTATAATTCAACTTATAACTTAGTCACAGCAACGCGTGGCCGGGTCTGCTAGTGTATATATATATACAGAATAGGCAGAAAGTAACTCCCTACTGGAAATAATTTTTTTCTCCTAAACGAATGTAGATATGAAGGCAATTTTTTGCACACATTTAGTTTATTGTGTGGCATGATAATTACAAAATTTTACAATTCAATGTGTGCCCCAGTATTTTCTATACATTGTCTTAAACAAACAGGTATGTTTGTTACGGAGTTCTGCAAGAACTATCAGGAACACCACTTATGACCTCACGGATTTTGTTCTCAAGGTCACCAAGAGTTTAAGGTTTGCTGCAGTACACTTCTTCCTTAGCTCACCCCATAAAAAGTAATTGCATGGGGTGAGGTCTGGGCTATGCGCTGGCGTTTCTGTGGAGCCTCTGCAGCCTATCCAGTGTCCAGTGAATCACTCATCAAGCCACTGCCATATATTAGACATTATATAGGAAAAAATATTACAAATTATGCCACACTACAGTCTACAAAACAAGGTAACTTGCATTGCAATCTACACATAACATCAATAGCTATTCCAAATTCAAAATAGGGAGTTACTTTCTGCTCACCCTGTATGTGTATATATCTTATATATATTATAAATGTGAATGTCTGTGAATTTATTTGACTGAGTTTCACGCCAAAACTGCTCGACGAATTTCGATGAAATTTGTAATGGAGATAGCTTATACCCTAACTTACAAAGTTGGCTGCCTTTTATTCCGAAAAAAAAAAAAAAAAACTTTTTTTTTGTTATTTTTATGCATAAAATAGCAATTTTGTAAGCTAATAATAGCAAAAAATTAGCCATTTAAATTTTATCCATAATTTAATTGTTGCCAAAAAAAATACGAGTTTATTTTTTTTTCCAACAGGAAAATACATTTATCTAAACGTGAACAATTAAATAAATAAAATAAATAAATAAATGAAATAAATAAATAAATTATGCATCTCACAAAAATTGACGTCATTTTTAATTTAAAATTTCTTTTACACGTTAATAAAATGCTAATATAGTTTATGATGCTAATATATGTTGTACTAAAATCAGTTTTATTTATAGATCCTCCTCGGTGATTTTTTAAATTGTTGTGTTGAAGTACACCGAACATTTTTCGCCAAGAGGTTTAATTTAGCAACAGCGATTTTAATCTAGGTAGTTCAAGAAATATATAAAAGAGCTTTAATTTAGCAACAGCGATTTTAATCTAGGTAGTTCAAGAAAAATGTAAAATTTATAAAATATTACAAAACGAAAAAAATAAACTGAAATAGTAGTCACATAAATGATCTATTTTTATCTGAGTAGATAATTTTATAGATAAAAAAGTGCAGTTTAAAAAATAGAAAATTTATTTCATCAAGCACTATTTTAAACCTAAAAACCATTAACCAAATAAACAGAATATGAAGGGTACTTATATGTTAACGAAAAGGTGTCCAATAAAACACTTTCTATTTTTATGCAAGAAATTATACAAAAAAAAAAAAAAAAAAAAAAACGCTAATTTGGCGACAAAAATTCAAAAGCCGCCAAGGGAGAGATATACTAAAGTTTTGTAGCACGATAATGTTTAGTTATTTATTTATTTTTTTATATACCAATCACTACGCTAATTTAACATACAAATAAATGAGCTGCTGTGTGTGACTGCACTTGCACGCTGTCGTGCAGAAATATTTGATTAATTCAAATTAATATTTAAATAGCTAAATAAAGATATGTTTAATAGAATGCATAGTCTTGGAGAAAAACTTGGCGAGTGGGCGACCAAATTTGGTGAAAAATGATAGTTTAGGGTTCCCGATGTTTCGAAGCTCTCCGACACACGGGAACATAGACCTTGAGCTTACCAAGGGATTCCCGAGAAGTCATCGCCAAAAGCTATAAGTAGGTGTGAGTTGATTTTTGCGAAAGAGTATGTAGTCACTGCGATCCAGAGTTATTCAGAGACCTATTCCGAGTCATTGCACTTTAGGGATTGAGCTCTAAGCGACTGGACATTTTTCGTGAGTGAGCGAAAATTTGTGCTCTGGTGTAGTTGATGTTATTTGCTTTACTCCTGTGGAACAAGTGACTATTTTTTGGACTGTCCCAGAACATTCATCGAATAATGACTTATACTGTACGAGTAACAGCTTCAACTGTTTCCAGAATATTCGAAGAATTAACACCAGCTATTGGACTGTTTTCGAAAATATTTGTTTTAATAGTTTTGTTGTACAGATTCGAGAAGTTCAAAAAATGTTTGATATTGCCAAGGAGGTCCCATACTAAAGCTGTGACGAAAATAGTCGCCAATCGAAATATATTCAGTTACAAAGAAACCATTTAAATATAGTGTCCAGCAAAGCGGGCAAAGCCTGCTAGTATATATTATAAATTTGAATGTCTGTGAATTTATTTGACTGAGTTTCACGCCAAAACTGCTTGACGGATTTCGATGAAATTTGTAATGGAGATAGCTTATACCCTACCTTACAAAGTTGGCTGCCTTTTATTCCAAAAAAAAAAAACTTTTTTTTGTTATTTTTATGCATAAAATAGCAATTTTGTAAGCTAATAATAGCAAAAAATTAGCCATTTAAATTTTATCCATAATTTAATTGTTGCCAAAAAAAATACGAGTTCATTTTTTTTTCCAACAGGAAAATAAATACATTTATCTAAACGTGAACAATAAAAAATAAAAATAAATAAATAAATTATGCATCTCACAAAAATTGACGTCATTTTTAATTGAAAATTTCTTTTACACATTGATAAAGTGCTAATATAGTTTACGATGCTAATATATGTTGTACTAAAATCAGTTTTATTTATAGATCCTCCTGGGTGATTTTTTATATTGTTACGTTGAAGTACATCGAACATTTTTCGCCAAGAGGTTTAATTTAGCAACAGCGATTTTAATCTAGGTAGTTCAAGAAAAATATAAAAGAGGTTTAATTTAGCAACAGCGATTTTAATCTAGGTAGTTCAAGAAAAATGTAAAATTTATAAAATATTACAAAACGAAAAAAAATAAACTGAAATAGTAGTCACTTAAATGATCTATTTTTATCTGAGTAGATAATTTTATAGAAAAAAAAGTGCAGTTTTAAAAATAGAAAATTTATTTCATCAAGCACTATTTTAAACCTAAAAAACCATTAATAAAATAAACAGAATATGAAGGGTACTTATATGTTAACGAAAAAGTGTCCGATAAAACGCTTTCTATTTTTATGCAAGAAATTATACAAAAAAAAAATCGCTAATTTGGCGACAAAAATTCAAAAGCCGCCAAGGGAGAGATATAATAAAGTTTTGTAGCACGATAATGTTTAGTTATTTATTTATTTTTTTATATACCAATCACTACGCTAATTTAACATACAAATAAATGAGCTGCTGTGTGTGACTGCACTTGCACGCTGTCGGGCAGAAATATTTGATTAATTCAAATTAATATTTAAATTGCTAAATAAAGATATGTTTAATAGAAAGCATAGTCTTGGAGAAAAACTAGGCGAGTGGGCGACCAAATTTGGTGAAAAATGATAGTTTAGGGTTCCCGATGTTTCGAAGCTCTCCGACACACGGGAACATAGACCTTGAGCTTACCAAAGGATTCTTGATGGAGTCATCTCCAAGCCCCATTGCCAAAAGTTATAAGTAGGTGTGAGTTGATTTTTGCGAAAGAGTATGTAGTCACTGCGATCCAGAGTTATTCAGAGACCTATTCCGAGTCATTGCACTTTAGGGATTGAGCTCTAAGCGACTGGACATTTTTCGTGAGTGAGCGAAAATTTTTGCTCTGGTGTAGTTGATGTTATTTGCTTTACTCCTGTGGAACAAGTGACTATTTTTTGGACTGTCCCAGAACATTCATTGAATAATGACTTATACTGACGAGTAACAGCTTCAACTGTTTCCAGAATATTCGAAGAATTAACACCAGCTATTGGACTGTTTTCGAAAATATTTGTTTTAATAGTTTTGTTGTACAGATTCGAGAAGTTCAAAAAATGTTTGATATTGCCAAGGAGGTCCCATACTAAAGCTGTGACGAAAATAGTCGCCAATCGAAATATATTCAGTTACAAAGAAACCATTTAAATATAGTGTCCAGCAAAGCGGGCAAAGCCTGCTAGTATATATTATAAATGTGAATGTCTGTGAATTTATTTGACTGAGTTTCATGCCAAAACTGCTCGACGGATTTCGATGAAATTTGTAATGGAGATAGCTTATACCCTAACTTAAATAAATACATTTATCTAAACGTGAACAACACAAAATAAAAATAAATAAATAAATTATGCATCTCACAAAAATTGACGTCATTTTTAATTTAAAATTCCTTTTACACATTGATAAAGTGCTAATATAGTTTACGATGCTAATATATGCTGTACTAAAATCAGTTTTATTTATAGATCCTCCTGGGTGATTTTTTACATTTTTACGTTGAAGTACACCGAACATTTTTTACCAAGAGGTTTAATTTAGCAACAGCGATTTTAATCTAGGTAGTTCAAGAAAAATGTAAAATTTATAAAATATTACAAAACAAAACAAAAAAAAAATAAACTGAAATAGTAGTCACATAAATGATCTATTTTTATCTGAGTAGATAATTTTATAGAAAAAAAAGTGCAGTTTTAAAAATAGAAAATTTATTTCATCAAGCACTATTTTAAACCTAAAAAACCATTAATAAAATAAACAGAATATGAAGGGTACTTATATGTTAACGAAAAAGTGTCCGATAAAACGCTTTCTATTTTTATGCAAGAAATTATACAAAAAAAAAAATCGCTAATTTGGCGACAAAAATTCAAAAGCCGCCAAAGGAGAGTTATAATAAAGTTGTGTAGCACGATAATGTTTATTTATTTATTTTTTTATATACCAGTCACTACGCTAATTTAACATACAAATAAATGAGCTGCTGTGTGTGACTGCACTTGCACGCTGTCGGGCAGAAATATTTGATTAATTCAAATTAATATTTAAATAACTAAATAACGATATGTTTAATAGAAAGCATAGTCTTGGAGACAAACTTGGTGAGTGGGCAAACAAATTTGGTGAAAAATGATAGTTTAGGGTTCCCGATGTTTCAAAGCTCTCCGACACACGGGAACATAGATCTTGAGCTTACCAAGGAATTCTCGATGGAGTCATCTCCAAACCCCATCGCCAAAAGTTATAAGTAGGTGTGAGTTGATTTTTGCGAAAGAGTATGTAGTCACTGCGATCCAGAGTTATTCAGAGACCTATTCTGAGTTATTGCACTTTAGGGATTGAGCTCTAAGCGAGTGGACATTTTTCGTGAGTGAGCGAAAATTTGTGCTCTGGTGTAGTTGATGTTATTTGCTTTACTCCTGTGGAACGAGTGACTATTTTTTGGACTGTCCCAGAACATTCATCGAATAATGACTTATACTGTACGAGTAACAGCTTCAACTGTTTCCAGAATATTCGAAGAATTAACACCAGCTATTGGACTGTTTACGAAAATATTTGTTTTAATAATAGTTTTGTTGTACAGATTCGAGATTTGATATTGCCAAGGAGGTCCCATACTAAAGCTGTGACGAAAATAGTCGCCAATCGAAATATATTCAGTTACAAAGAAATCATTTAAATATAGTGTCCAGCGAAGCGGGCAAAGCCTGCTAGTATATATGTATGTAATAAATACCCGAGCAGAATTTCTCATCATTAAAGTCAATTAGTTTTGCCATTCAATTCACAAAATTTAAGAACAAATCATGAAAACACCTGAAGAATTATGCTGGAATTCTGTTACACACAAAGTTATTTAATGAGAAACACAAATTAACAGTGAAAATAGTTACAATGTATTTAAATGATTAAAAAAGTATTAACATCTGAACACTGTCTGTGCTAATTTAAAATAAGAAGAAAGCCAAAGCTTAAAACGAAAGTGAACACGTCTATCACATATCCAAAGCGAGCCACAGCTCTGACTTCACATCATCGATCCAAACGACTAACTGCAGCTTCTCTTGGAACTCTTCTCCCGGTCCAAACTTGTTGCAATTCTGCAGTGACTTATAATGGTGGGGAAAATGTTGTAGTGTCTATCTGGATGTGAGGAGAAGTTGAAGTGGTTTTACTAGAAGTGCGAAAAGTGGAAGTGCTTCTACATCACATATATATATGTATTAGGGTAAGGTGGGGTAAGTGGGCAACCCCCCCCCCCCCCCAGCATTTCCCCAGTTATTGACTCAAAAAAAATCTGTTATTAATATTTTTATGTACCTACCCCAATAGATGTAGAAAACATTGTGGCATCGTTTTCATTTATGTGTGTGATAAGTTACAAGCTTTTTTCTGACGATTTTTAAATTTGCAGTCCTATCGTAATTTGCGCCATTGTATTAAATATTTTTTTTCTTCCAAACCGTTCATGATACAAACCAAAACTTTATATATTTTGAAAGTGTATAAAACACAGAATCTTTTTGTAGTATCGTGTACTCATGACGTTAATAAGGTTGAAAAAAAATTGGGGGACCCACTTGCCCCGCGTTTGGTAAGTGGGCCACCACAATGGCGGGGCAAGTGGGCCACCCACCCTCACTCTTTAATATAGTTAAAAAATAGTCATATGCACTGATTTATATGGTTTACCTCTGGATGACTCCACCAGTAGTAATTCAAGTTCCAAAGATGAACTATCAGTTATCACCCACTACCACAGAACTTAAAAATGGGGATTATGGCCTTGTCCAGTTTGTAGGCAAAACAAAAGAGAAATATTATGTTGGCTTGGTATTAAATGACAGTCCAAACGATGAAGATATAATTGTCATGTGATACATGCACAAAGACACAACTATACGTAATAACTTTTATTCCCCTGAAGCTAATGGTATTCATGATGACAAGGGCTAGATGTTGTGCTGAAACTAAATGAACCAACACTTTCCAAGAGACTTTCAAAATACACGTTTACCTACGATTTATCAAGATATAATGTTCACTAGCATGCAACACTGCCATAGGCTAGTTTAAACTTTGTAGGCCTAACTTTTAGGCTACTCTACATGCAAAAGTAAAAAGTTGAAAAATTGACTTTTATTTCTTTTAGCAGGCTTGTGTGCCAGAAAAAGTTGCTATGTGTGAACTAATGGAGATACTTCAGTGATTTTTTTTTTTTTTAAAGATTCAGAAAATCATGTAGATTGTCCCACTTGCCCCACCAAATCTCTGCCAGTTATGTGTAAAAATATGACATATTTTGACCTATTTTTATGCCCCGATGACCACCCAAAATAATTTTCTTTTTTAATTCATCATTTGCCAGTTTGGTTAGAGGTTGCCATTTGTACAATAACAACATATGAGAGAATGAACCACAAAATAAATTAAGTTGTTAGGCCTATTACATCCGGTGCTATGTTGAGCTAAAGTCGAATTATGCTGAAAAGGGGTCCCACTTACCCCACCTTACCCTAATAATTTTTTTAAATGCAGTAAAAGCTGAGCAACAGAAAATTTAAGTCCCCTGAAACCACATAAGAATAAAATTTCATCAAATAAAAATTACTTGTGAAGACTTTTTGTTAATTATTGAAACAATTAATTTTACTTTTTGATTTTTGAAACAATAAATTTTACTTAACGCGTATAATACACTGTAACTTTTGCACATAAATACAGTGTATTTACTTAATACACTGTATTTATGTGTAAAAATTTCATTTTATTATTTTTGTTATTGTTATGAAATTTCTTTTTATTATTTTTATCATTGCTATGAAAATTTCATTTTCTGCAAAAGGGATATTTAGGTTTCTACATTTTCTGTATTTGAGGAATTTGTTCCTTAAAGAGGAACAGAGCAAAACATGTTTTTCACATATTCTTTCATTTTTCAAGATATATATGTATTTCTTGAAAAATTAAAAATATATCTATTCAAGAATTGTTCTCTAGGAGATATTATTCAGCACAATAAAGAGCTAAGATCATCTAATATTATATTTAATCTAACTAAAATATTGAAACCTAAAACATATGAAAATTCAAAATTTTGAAGTGGGATTCTTATAGTGCCATTTAATGGGTTAAAAAATAACTCTCTCTCTATATATATACTTTAATTTAAAATTGTAAAATAAATCATATGTTACTATGAATTGCTATTAAAGTTAAAGAATTAATTTTCTAATGCTTGAACTTTTTTGTTTTTATTTAACAGTATAGAATCCAATCGGGGTGATGATGAACACAGGTTAATAGCAAGATATGCAGCTCGTCTTGCTGATACTAGAAGTACTGTGAGTCTCTTTCCTTTTATCTTCTCTATTATATCTGATATTATTATTATTTGAAAATTGTTTGTTTTCTCTTATCTTCATAATAACTCAGAAGTAAAATAATATTTTTATTTAAAAAATTCTATAACTTTTGTATGCTTAAGATATTTTTGTTATTTATTTAGGCAGTTACATATGCTTCTGAGGATTGTTTATTGTAATCCCCTTTTTCTGGTATTAGTCATGATTGGTCAAATATCATAACAGATATTGCGGTTGTGCATCCTGATATTAAATATAAGAGAAAATAAGTAATAGGAGAAAACTACAGTTATGGGAAAAAAAAAAAAACCTTTGAGACCACATGTAGACTTAGACTTAAAGGTGGGTGGTTCTGAAGAACCAAGCACTGCGACTAGAGGTACAGTCCCCAAAAGTCTTTACAAAAGATCATTTGCAGAAGCCAAGTTCAACAAACACTTAATAGGGTTCAATTAAATGGAGACCACATGTAAAAAAACCATTATAACTTTACTAAAAATATATAAATGTACAATAATAACATAATAAATTATTGAAAATCTTGATACAATTTTATAATTGAACGTTTGTAATAAGTAATAGTTTTGTAGTGATGAGTTTTTTTTAATTACCATAGAAGCATGGAAGGCATTTTAAGACTAAAAATTTACATTACCTACTTAATTATTATATTGTCTTATTTAATGCTTCATGTGTCTTCATTTCATATGAATTACTTCTAAAAGATGTTTTGGATAGAAATTTGTTCAAGTTTTGCATGTTAGAAGTGATATTTCACTCTACGCAAAGGGAGATTTTGAGAGAAATTTTCAGATTTTTTGTAAGTTTTTGGGTTGTGCTTCATTTTTAACACCCAACATTATGTACTAAAGTTTGAAGTCTCACCAAATTTTTTTTTCTGTCTACAGCCTTGATGCCATGCTATTGAAATTGTAGATCTAAGCTTCAAAATAGTACAATATTGTCTTCTGTTTCTATAAACTTGGCATATAACGATCCCCCACATATTCTCTATGTTATTCAAATCTGGACTTTTGTCTGAAAACTCCAAAACTGATATTATTTTTACTGTTACTAATCTCATAACAGTATAAAATCGTTACCTAGCATATCTTGGAAATTAAAAGAGTTCATATTTCTGTTAAGTGAATACAATATCTGTTTTTTTTTTGCATTGAATCCTGACCAAATTATAACTGATCCTAAAATCTGAACTCATTTTGAAAAATATACAGGATCTGGCTTTAAATCATTCCAGTACTTTCTTAAATCATCTGGTCCATCTAATTTTTTTTCTTTTTCTTTTTTTTTCTTTTACCTGTAAATACTATTTTTTCCACAAGGGTTTTTTTAAAACATTGGATGTATCAAATTTCAACCTTCCATCAATATGTTGTTTTTTGAGATAATATTTTTCATATACTTTCAAAATAGTGTATTGGTATTAATTAAAGTCATCATGAAAAATCTTTATTATATATATATATATATATATATAAATAAAATAAAATAAAGAAGAAAAAAAATTTTGTGGAAAAATTTAAGTACATATTTATATTGTTATTAAAATAAAAGCATCCAAAAAACTGAATGATACAATTTATAAAATGTATCAAAAATTTTATAAAATCTGTCTTCATTAAGCTTTGCTCTGCCGTGTCAGAATTGTTCCTTAATTTTCATTAGTAATTGGAAGATTACGTTTATTAAGAATATTTTAATCAGTATGGTGGAAATACAAAATCTACTGAAATGGATGTGTTTAGAAGAACATTGAACTTTTAAAAATATCATGAATGTGACATTGTTTTAAAATAGAAGATGTAATATTTATATTTCATTAGTTTATCGATTTTAATATTATTTAAACTAATTAAAATAGTTTAAAATTATAAATTAAAATATCATTATAAAATTTTTTAAAAAGTTGATTCAGCAAGTGTATAACTTAAACTTTACTATTAAATAGATGAGAAGCCCATCCGATTTAAGTTTAAATATGGATACATCAAGACAACGAGAACTTATTTCTCAGCTGGAAGCGAAAAATAGGTCAGTATATTTAAATTATTTTTTTTATTTCTGGTGTTTTTGTGTTTTGAATAAAATAAAATTAATATTAGGTATTTTAAAAATTGTGCTTGTATTGGTTGTAATCTAGCATTTCATTTACGACATTATGTTTGTTTATTGAATTCATTAAAGTAATTGGAACACTAGTTATTCTTTAAAGTAGTACAAGATTTTTATTGCATTGTGAGCATGTTCTGTATCATATTAATATGATTGCTTGTTTATAATATTTTTAATTTAGGGAAATAATG
The DNA here is from genome assembly GCA_963930645.1 of Salticus scenicus. NCBI lineage: Eukaryota > Metazoa > Arthropoda > Arachnida > Araneae > Salticidae > Salticus > Salticus scenicus. Next base: position 36,972,108 of record OZ005649.1, read on the forward strand.
CGGGAAATAGTAAGATTACGAAAGCAGCAGGAGCAAGAAGATGCATTGCAAAATGAGCAACAAAACCCAACTCTTTTAAATGAACTTAGGGCTTTGAGACAGCGAAAAGAAGAATTAGAAAGCCATTTATCTACCCTCCAAGAAAGTCGAAGGGAACTTATGGTCCAGTTAGAAGCTCTCATGAAAATGCTCAAAGTAAGTAATAACCTAAACATGAAAATTGAAATTTTCAGCCTGTTAAGTTTAAACCAGTGTTTGATAGATGCTTTAGATTTATTCATCACTTTTTCTCAAAATTTTTTGGCTGATTATTGAAATAATTTTCTCGTTTCAAGGTTTTTTAAGAAACTTCACAAAAATCAGAATTTTTTTTTTTTTTTTTTTAAGTGTTCATTTTAAATTTGCTGATTTTCAGGAAGTATTTGTTTCAAAATTGCTGATTTTGTAAAGGGTCCATTATTATGCTCTACTTCTGCGAAAGGTCAATATTTGGATTCAATTTTTTATTAACTAGATGCCAGAAAAAGCTATTCATGAAATTTGTATATATATAAGGATAAGAACAGTTAAATTTAATTAAAGAAAAACCCATTTTAAAAATGTGTAAACCGATATTCAAAATTGTAAATCACTAATAATTTGTAACTGCCCTTTTAAAGTTTGTTTCTCAATATTTTTCAATGGTTAACTTGTGATCTAATTAAAAATTAAATATTATCTCCCTCTATTTATATAATTTGTTAGGCTAGCTATCATTAACACAAAAATAAATGATAATGATATTAAATATCAGAATTATTGATCTATTTTATTAAATACACAAAGTACTAAATTTCTGTTACACCTCTATTAATTTTAATCATATTCAATTCTAAATATTTTAATTTAATTTCAGAATCATCAAACATCACCCCGATCCACTCCAAATAGTTCGCCTAGATCCGCTACATCCAAATCTCCACCTCTTTCAACCCCTTACCCTCTGTCTTCATCTCGTAGTGCACCTACAACTCCTGGGAGCAATCCACCTACATCTGAAAGTGCAACCGGAGTTCCAAACAATGCAATGATATATGACCAGTCTGGCAGCACAAGGAGCTTGAGAAATGATCTTCTAGTGGCTGCTGATTCGGTTACTAATGCTATGTCTTCTTTAGTAAGAGAACTCAATTCAGGTATGTACTCAGTAATTGTATTTTTCTTTCTTTAAACTGTTGTGGTATTTACATATTGTTTAATTACATTGCATTATTGCCTTAAGTAACACAAATTTCATCAATCTTGGTTAATAATTAAAAAAGTTACATTTTTATTGCAAATTAAATTTTATTTTAACACACGTGATCGGTGAAAGAGGCAAAAATTTAGAAATTGAGTTAGACCGTTAAAAATTGGTATATATAGATGGAGGGCCTACAAGTCGAATGAGGATATTTTCGAAAGTGTAAAATTATCAGGGGGGTGTGATGGGGGCAAAAAATTAGAAACTGAGTTGGACTGTTCAAAATCGGTATATATAGTTTTTTAAGGCCTACAAGTCGAATGATGATATTTTCAAAAGTGTAAAATTATCAGGGGGGGGGGGGGGGCAAAAATTAGAAATTTAGATTGTTCAAAATTAGTATGTATAGGTTTTTAGGGCCTACAGGTCGAAAGTAGATATTTTTGAAAGTGTAAAATTATCAGGGGGGTGGGATGGGGGGCAAAAAATTAGAAACTGAGTTGGACTGTTCAAAATTGGTATATATAGTTTTTTAGAGCCTACAAGTCGAATGATGATATTTTCGAAAGTGTAAAATTATCAGGGGGCGGGAAAAAGGGCAAGGGGGCAAAAAACTAGATATTGAGTTAGACCGTTCAAAATTAGTATATATGGGTTTTTGGGGCCTATAAGTCGAATGAGGATATTTTCGAAATTGTAAAATTATTAGGGGGTATGGAAAAAGGGGGTAAAAAATTATAAATTGAGTTAGACCAAAATTGGTATACATAGGTTTTTGGGGCCTACAAGTCGAATGAGGATATTTTTGAAAGTGTAAAATTATCAGGGGGTGGGAAGGGGGGGCAAGGGAGGCAAAAAATTAGAAATTGAGTTAGACTGTTCAAAATTGCTATATATAGGTTTTTGGGGCCTACAAGTCGAATGAGGATATTTTCGAAATTGTAAAATTATTAGGGGTGGGTGGGAAAAGAGGGGAAAAAAATTTTAAATTGAGTTAGACCGTTCAAAATTGGTATACATAGGTTTTTGGGGCCTACAAGTCGAATGAGGATATTTTTGAAAGTGTAAAATTATCAGGGGGCGGGAAGGGGGGCAAAAAATTAGAAATTGAGTTAGACCGTTCAAAATTGCTATATATAGGTTTTGGAGGCCTACAAGTTGAATGAGGATATTTTCGAAATTGTAAAATTATTAGGGGAGGCGGGAAGGATGCAGGGGGGGGGGGGCAAAAAAAAATAGAAATTCAGTTACACTGTTTAAAATTGGCATTTGTAGGTTTTTGGGGTCAAGAATTTGAATGAAGATATTTTTGAAAGTGTAAAATTATCAGGAGGGGCGGAAAGGAGGACAAAGGGGGCAAAGAAATAGAAATTGAGTTAGACTGTTCAAAATTGGTGTGTGTAGGTTTTTGGGGTCTACAAATCGAATGAGGATATTTTTGAAAGTGTAAAATTATTAAGGGGGCGAAGAGGACAAAAAATATAAATTTAGTTAGACCATTCAAGATTGGTATATACAGGTTTTTGGGGCATACAAGTCGAATGAGGATAATTTTGAAAGTGTAAAATTATTAGGGGGGCGGGAAGGGGGCGAAGAGGGTAAAAAATAAAAAAATGAGTTAGACCATTCAAAATTAGTATATATAGGTTTTTGGGGCTACAAGTCGAATGAGGATATTTTTAAAAGCGTAAAATTATTGGGGTGTGCGGGAAGGGGGAGGGCAAAGTGGCAAAATTTGAGAACTACAGTTACAGAGTTGAAAATTGGTATTATTTATTAGGTATCAAGTCCCGATAAATCTATTGCATATATTTTCAAAAATGTTGAATTATTAGGAGGGACGATAAAAGCAGGTGAAAGAATAGACGCATGCATTCCACCATCTGTGCACACGCAGCGTGCACAGGTCTGCGCTGTGGAAGACATGGGGACCCAGTGTGAGTTTTTACCCGATCTGAAATGATTTTCTTTTCTTTTCTTAAAAATAAAAGTTGAGTGATAACTTGCAGTTTTGAGAAATTATTGATTACAATTTTGAGAATTTATTAATTATAGTGATTCATTTTAAAATAGTGACCCACTAGCGGGCGAAGCTTGCTAGTAAAATTTCTAATGCTGTTGAGCTGAATTATTTGGGTTTCATCAATAATTCTATAATCCATTGGATTTGGTGTCATACAATAGAAACTTCTTTTCAGGTGACCTGAAAAAAGTATTCTAGTGGAACCAATACCAGATCAGAACAAGATGGCCACTCTGTTTTGCTGACCATTTTAATTCTCAATTCAAGGAATTGAATTACCCAATTTCGAGTGGATAATGTGCTCAGTTTGAGTATATTCTTCAGTATATTCAGTTTAGTGTCTTGAAAATTCTTGCCAGTTGTGATGATTAAAGAGCAAAAAGATGAATACACCAAGTTATTTGTACTTTAATCCACAGTCAGAATTTAACTCTAAACATAAGTGATATAGTTAAGTGTCTGACCACCTTAGAAAGGGGCAAAAATTGCAGTGTTTACACTCTATAATCTTTACAGTCTATTAAAATGTAGGTTATTTCAACTGCAGGTAAAAATATATGAAGACAAACCCCATGGTTTAAAAAAAAAAAAAAAAAAAAAAAAAAAGCTTTAACTTTGGAGGAAAAGAAAAAGGTAAAAAATTATAATTATTTAATTTTGAATTATATGAGTATTACAGTTCAATAAACAGATACAGATCTGATCATGGCAGTTAGAAGATTCATGATATTAATAACTATAAATGGTTATTGTAAGAACATCTCTGTTGTGTCCAAGGATATTCACTAAAATTAACTATTTAGTTGAATTGCAGAAGATTAACCCATTTTTCATTTTAGCAGCATATGTCATAGGACTATTTTTATTTAGAAAATAATATATCACCCACGAAAATTCGTTTAGAAAGATTGGAGTGTAAGGCTGATTTTTATACTAACTATGTGAAAAATACCAGAACCGGGAATCAAAAGATGTTGTTCCAGATTAATGAAAAGTTTACAATTGTAATATTCAATTGTGAATATCAGTATTTTTTTTTTTTTTTTTTTTGGGGGGGGGGGGGGGGCTTCAGCCCCCTCATAATGTTGATTTACCATATGCATTTTACCAATAGCAGGGTGGGTGAAACTTTTCAGGGGCTACCCCTGAATTCAGGGTTTTTTGAAATTTTTGCTGTCTCTGAATTTCATGTTAAATTATTTTATTTTTATAGAAATTTTTCATTTTTAATGTTTAATTTACCGTATAAGGTATTAAGAACTCTGCAACTATCACTAGTTATAGGTAGCCATATGATATATCATTGATTTGTCTTCCCTATCTGCATGCAAGAAAAAGTTTTCAGGGTTTTTGCATGTTAGGTAGTTTCACCAGGTAGGTAGCAATAGCCATATTTACTTACATTCTCTCCTATTTGTTTAAATTGTCTATTTTTGTCAATAAATATCAGAGCATCTTGCTACAATTTTGCTTCCTAATATTTATTTTTATCAAACTTTAATGGGTTGTCAGATAAATAACAAAAAGGTTATACTATTCTTAGCCATTTATATTATGTTTTCTTATCTCAATTAATATTTGCTTAAAGGAGTATTTGTCTTAATTTTTAATAAAAGATAAAATTGTATAGACTCAGTTTGTAAAAAATTTTTTCATGCACTTTGAGTTCATAAGGAACATTTAAATAGATAAAATTAATATCTATTACCCACCGTGACAACTTATTTTGTGAGTCAAAGTTGGCTAAATGTGTAAATGACATATTTTATATAGGAAAGATGAATGAATTTTAATAAGAGAGGAGAGTGACCAGACCAAAAATCGAACCTGGGTGCATTGGTATAATGCTCTAATGCTTTATCACTAAGCTAACCAAAGACATTGAGTTTACAATGATGTGGTGTTAAAGCAGAAAGCATTTTATTTAAAATCTATAAATAAAGCATCTCAAACATAAATTTTCTCTTTTTTTTTTTTTTTTTTTTTAAATCATTGTTTCTGTAAATTAAAATACATAGCCTGAGCTAGATTGTATCACTTTAAATACAAATTTAAGTTAGCTCCAACCTAAAATTTAATTTATCTTCTTGTTAAATTACTTTTATTTATATTGCAGACCATAAATATTTTCTTTTTATATATTTTTAGGGTCAGAAGATGAAGATGGAGGTGGTGGAAGCAAAGTTTTAAGCAGTAGTCGAGGTAAAAAACAAAATGTTTTTTTCAATCGATTAACATTAAATTAAAAAAGTATTTGAGATTGATGATTAAAACAAGGCATATTTTAAACTTTACTTATATGTAAAAACCTTATTGACTTGCCTTATTTGTGGCCAAAACGCCCTGCCCACTTCCAGTAAAGAGAGAGACTCCAATAATGAAGTTGTTGCCGCTGAAGTGGGCTGGGCGTTCAGCCGAAAATGTTTCAACTACAAATAAGGTAAGTCAGTAAGGTTTTTACATATAAGTAAAGTTTTGATAATGTTACACAAATAAGTTTCCTCCTTCAAAAAAAAAAAAAAAAAAAGCTGTTTAAAGAATTATCTTTTAAATCAATTAATTAAAATTAGTATAAACTTACTTGTTGTGGGGTTTTAAGGGGATGTATCACATATTGTCACTGACAACTAAATATATTAATCTAAGGAGGAAAATTGTAATTAAAGTTAATTATTACCTAACTTTTTTTTTTTCTCTGTTTTTTGCAACCATTAACTCAGTTGTTATATTTAAAAAATTGATTTTAAAGTTTTTTAATATTATATTTTTAAAGCAATAAATTTGCATTTTATAAACATGAACTCATTTAACAGGCGTAAATTTTTTTCATAGCAAAAATGAAATTAAAAAAATATATATACAGTAAAGCACTGTTTATATGTCTTTCAAGGGACTGATGTAAAAAGGCGTGTAAATGAAAAGAAGTATAATAGAAATTTTAATAAAAACACTTTGATTACTACAAATTTAATGACACTTAAGCAAAATTTATATGGAAATACTAATTAATAAAGTTTCTTAGGTTAGTAAATGTATATTATACTTTTCTTTAAACATAATAATTAATAAAGACAAACAAACAAACAAAAAATAATAAAAAAAGTTTTATAATAATAAGTGAAAAAATCATACTATTAATGCATAACTCGGTACTAATTACATATATCACATATTGAGTATTATATTACATTTCTTAAGAACTGTATGAACACATTTTGAATATTAATCATATCTTTAATAATCATCATCATCATGTCCAACACGGTTGAAGGCTATAAGCCTGTTCCAGCCTCAATCCATCTTTTATGTGTTCTTCCTCTATCTCTTCTCCCCTTGGCCTATATTTTAGAGCTGCCTTTGGTATACGGTATGTGTATTAGGTAATAAACAATCTTTAATAATAAGCATGCAATTTATGTCCATACAGATAGCTATTTAATAACATTGCAAATCTTTAATATTCGTCTGATTTACTTCTTGTCTATGACTATTAAAAATTCTTCTGTGAATGTAATTGATTCTTTGATCAGTATTCTTTGATCTTTCCTGTGTTCCTCCATTTAAGATGCTTTCTAGGAAAAACCAATCTTACTTAGAATGTAAAATAATGTCAGGTGGAGGAATTTTGCGAATTTTAGTAAAGTGGAAAAGACGTATGACCGATATTAGCGACGTATAAACGAAGAATTTTTGCATTAAAATGAATAGGAATGAATAGGGACTTCACTGAAAGGATGTATAAACAAGAGACGTATAAACGGTGCTTTACTATATTAGGTAATAAACAATTCTGATTATGTAACACTAAAGACTTAGATATGTCTAGCCATATTAAAATAAACATCTGAAATATATATATATATATATAGTAAAAGTAATTAAATATAGCAAAATGAGAAGTGACATAAGAATTAAATAAGTAAAGCATCTATTTTATTTTTTTACTTTAAATGAAAAATATTTTTCAGTCTATAGAGGTAGAATTCAATGAAATTTGCCTCATTTTAATTTTATAAATTCTGTTTTAGATTTTGAAACAGAAGATACAGAAAGTGCTGTTGAAAGTCTCGAAGGGGGTGGTACTTTATGGCGAGAAGAAAGACTAAGAGCTCAGGAAAACCATTTTTTACAAGAAATTCAAAATCGTAATAGCTGTTCATTATCTGGTCATTCCGACGATAATGCAATTCAAGAAGAAAATGACCAAGAATTGTATGATAATGATCCTAGAGTAAGAAAACTTATTTTAATTAGATTTAATAATAGTTAGTATTTTAATAGTTTATATTCTTTCATTTTTAGGGTTTATGCCAGCATGATAATAAAGTGGCAAATGTTGCTAAGTAATCAAAAAAGTCACAAAAATTGAACACAATGACGATAAATTTGTTGCCTAAATTTTTTTTAATAAACCTAGTTTAATATATGTTTTGTAAAATGCTATCAAATATATTTTGATTTTTACAAAATACCAGTAAAAAGACCTTTCTAGAAATCAAAGTTTCAAGCTTATTTTGAGGCTAATATAGTGACTTGTTGCTTTAATGCTGCAATAATCTAGTGCATCTTTTTTTGCCTAATGAAAGGTCTGGTTTGGTAATTTCCACCACAGACAATTGCTATGTTCTTTTAAAATTTATGCCTTTTATTTACTTTCTTCATCTTTTATCATCAAATTTTTCATTCATTTTACTGCCATTTGTTAAAATCTGTCTCACACAATTTATTTGTTCAAATTCATTGCTAAATTAAACTTTTCCACTTAAACAGAAATGCATATATATTTTATGCTTAGAATATTTTAAAATATAAAAGTATTTCAAGTATTTTCACAAAAAACCTTCATAAGTACATCAAAAACTTTTATAAAAATTGTGTGCATTGTCTACTAATATTTGTCTACCTTTTTATATTTTTAGCTCACTTGATTTTCATTGTTGGCATGACAAAATAAGAAAATTATAACTAGTTACTTTTACACGTAAACAATGAAAAAGAAAGAAAAAAGTAAATAGGAAGATTTATAACTCACAGTTATAGTGAGTGTATGTCTAATAAAAAATTTCAGAGGACTATGCCACTTGGACAGTAGGGTGAAGAGAAAAAGATCAAATTTTTAAAAATGTTATCCAATTAAATAGCACTAGCTGCTAAAAGTTGTGTATTGATCTGTATATAATGTGATATTTTCTTTTTAGAATTTCCCTAATTCATCTTCATTTGCCGCATGGGCCTTGAAGCCCAAACTTCGCTTGTAGCCCAAACTTCAAGGCCCGTGCGGCAAATGAAGATGAATTAGGAAAATTCTAAAAAAAAATATCACATTGTATACAGATCAATACACAACATTTGGCAGCTAGTGCTATTTAATTGGATAACATTTTTAAAATTTCGATCTTTTTCACTCCACCCTATTGAACAGCCACTTAACATTTATTACAGTTATATACATAGAGGAAGAACTGCCAGTTCAAACATCATAACACACTGATACATTTTCAGAAGAGTGCATCCTTCAGCCCTCTCACTGATCATGTGATACGTACCCTAGGAAACATTTCAGCTTTACTACAGACTTGTAGTGCCATCTATACTCTATTTGCCGAGAACTGATAGCGAAAGTAAATAAAGCAACGGGATACTTGGCGATACTTTTGAATGACTGCCGTTGGATTGAAGACAAACGGCAGTGTCTCCCTGACAAGCGAACAACTTCTTTTTTCATTTGTTTATTTCGTAGCGGTGTCCATCGTTCATGCATTATGGAAAATAAAAGCATGTAATAAAGCCATCGGAAGGAAAGATAAATGCTATGAACCCAAAGAATAGTTTCTATATAGCTGTCGCAAACTCTAATCACTTACACGGCAGGGAAAGCCAACCTTCAGTCAATATAAACAGAATCGCTTATTCAGCGAGAAAACGTAGAAGTGGCAAACTCTGGTGATAAAACAGCAATCCTTTATGCTTACTTTCGCTATCAGTTCTCTGCGAACAGAGTATAGTGTGTTATTGGGATATCACAGAAGAGAACTGTAATGGAATACATTGAGCAATTTTAAATACATTATTTTCAAGAAAACTGTCATAGAAGTGCCTATTTATTATTATTATTTATTTTTTAAGTAATAATTTGTTTAGTTCAAAATTCAGGGTATGGAATATTTGCATTTAATGTTTTGTCATATTTTTGAATGTTTCATCCCAGAAATATTACTGGTATGAGAAATAAAAAGCGAAATCTCAACCTGTAATTTTGATTGTAACAAGAAAGAAGGTGTTTTAATGCAAGTTAAGATAGAGAAAATTTAGTCTTTAAAATGTATTATATATTTATTAAAAAGTGAAATAGTTATAAAAAAACTAGTTTTGATATTTTTGATTTCACTGATTTTCTATTTCACATTTTTATTCCATTAGTAGAGTTAGACTTTATTTCTAGATGAATGGTATGAGAATGTCTGTTAATTTGCCAATAACAAAATCTTTCTAATGCTTGTTCATTTAACTTTTAATTGTGGCACTTGTTGATGGTTTTAACAATTCACATTTTAAAAATTACTTGCAACTAATGTTCATTTTTTTTTTCTATTAAATCTTTTAATATACTTTTTTTTTCTTGTTTAACCCATTAACGCTCGAATTAATTTTGCAAAATATATTTTGATGAATATTTCGAATGTAAACTAATATGGACTACTGAGAAGAAAATATATTAAATTCCAACAACTCTTCTGTTAGTTTTTTTGTTATTCGATCCTCATTTGAGGATGTTTGGTGTTCCAGTGAATAAACTTTGAGATAACAGATTAGTTTCCTATTATATGTCGACAAAGACCTCCAACAGTAAAGTATTACAATATATATTATTATTCAACTTTACTTAAGTTGGTATATCTCTGCAAAAAGCAAAACATATGTGTGATGAATGAAAAATCATAAAATAACTATCCAAATTATGAAATAATAATTGATATTGGGTACATAAAATTTTGTGGAATCATTTATAGGGATGCTATAAACTGTCTCTAAAAAGCAGAAATCATTCCAAGAAACCAAAAAAGATATACACGCTGTTTTATTAGCTGTCCTCAAATGAGGATGCTGGGCGTTAACGAGTTAAATCAATTTTTTAATTTTTGGTTCTTTTCTGTTCAGTAGATAGCAGCACTATTCTGATATTTTAGAAATGATGTTTCGAGGGAATCAAGTGCAAAATTCACTTTAAATTTTTTGTTAGGCGCATGTGCTTAGTTTCTGCTTTAATGATACACTTGTGCCTAGTTTTTTCATGTGATGAAGGTCCGTGCTATTATTTTCACATAAAACAGTTGTTGTAAACTTTTTGCATCTATATGTTTACTTACAAAATTATTTAGTAATTAAATTTATTATTCTTTGAATTCAATCAGATTAAACTGGAAATTTCTTGAAAATTAAAAATGCTACTTTTAACTTTTTACATATTCATGAGCAGCTATATATCTAATACCATTTTAAAAATTAGTTTAGTACAGTGGTAGTTAACTTGGGCTGTAGGGGTTTTGTCCAATACTAAAACACTTTCCTTTAAAAAAAAAAAAAAAAAAAAAAAATTCTTGACTTTTTAAAAGCATTGAATTAGAAAAATACTTAATTATTATATGCTTTAACTTGCTGTAACTGTTTTTATAAAGTAAAGTCCTACTGCTTTAATATATTGTTACCTTCATAGTATACTACAATCTTGTGTAATTTCACCCCAATATGAATTTTCTATGTCGTGACCTCCCCTTGTAAGTACTATATCCAAACAAGAGGTTGACGTGGATAGTATATCCCCTTACACAGAAATTATATGTCAAATATACCTATTTTTAAACCTCGTTTGACTTTTTACTTGTTTTTTACTTTTTATTATCATTTTTGTGGAATCAGGGGGAAGTTGGAAGATTTTAATTCTGACAGACATACAAATGGGGGTAATAAGTATAAAAAGGTTGACTGCCCCCAATTTGGCAATTAAAAAAAATCTGGTGTGAAACAACCACACGACTTCCATTACCCGCTATTACATGTATTATATGCATTTTTGAGAGAGAATGTGATCAGAAAACATAAAAGTGACCAAAAAAGAAAATCGTTAGAGCCGTTTTTGAGATACCAACTTTCACAAAAAATCAATTATTGAGCGGGAAACAATAATTACATACAAAAGCATATTTAAAAGTGAGTTAAAATGGCGAGTTTGAAAAAAATCCGTACAACCGTTTTTAAAGGAACGCCTTTGCGATGCCTGAAATTGAGCTATTTATACAGGACGCCTATCAATTTTCTTGAACTAACCAACTATATCATTCGAAAGGATATCTGATAGAGTGTTTATATAGCAAGTTTCAAGAAAATCGTTAGAGCCGTTTTTGAGATACGGACTTACGGTCCCACTTCCGGTTTCCGATGTCCCATTTCCGGTTAAACTCAATTATTGACAGGAAAACAATAATTACATACAAAAGCATATTTAAAATTGAGTTAAAATGGCGAGTTTGAAAAAAATCCGTACAACCGTTTTTAAAGGAACGCCCTTGGGAGGCCTGAAATTGAGCTATTTATACAGGACGCCTATCAATTTTCTTGAACTAACCAACTATATCATTCGAAAGGACATCTAATAGAGTGTTTATATAGCAAGTTTGAAGAAAATCGTTAGAGCCGTTTTTGAGATACGGACTTACGGTCCAACTTCCGGTTTCCGATGTCCCACTTCCGGTTTTTCAATTTTCACCAAAATTTGGAAATTTCATCTGTAGGCCAGACGTATTTCAATTCTAAAGTTTCGTAGCTCTATCTTTATTAGTTTATGAGCTATAATAGCCAGAAGATTCTCCACATACATACATACACACACACACACACACACACATACATACACACTGACCAATTGCCAAAAACCACTTTTTTGGACTCAGGGGACCTTAAAACGTGTAAATCAGGTGAAATCTCGATATCGAATTTTTGGACCGAATACAATACTTCCATTACCTACGGTAGTAGGGTAATGGAAGTAATAATAGTAATAATATTAAGAATACTAATTAAAATATTACTAATTTATTTTCTTATCAGAAATTATATATAATTATAAATAAGTAATAAAATAATTGTTGTTTGAATTAACATGTTGCAATACAGTTTATTAGATTATTTCCTTTTGAATAAGATTTGACTACACTAATGTTTACCTTTCTTAAAATGTTGCATGTTTTTCTTACTATTTATTTTTTTTTATATATTTGTATTCCCCATGTTCTTATTTTTCTGAATGATTTTTTATTTTTATTTTTTGCACATTTACTCAGCTTGCATGTTTGTTTTAATGTAGCATGTTTTTAGTGTGCACCCTGTATTTTTATTTTTTTGTGTTTGCTAAATTAAATGCAATAAATGAGTTTAATATTGAATGCTGATATTGGATTATACAAAACAAAAATAGATACATTTGCTTTTATTTCTCTTAAAAAAATCTGAAAGATTTTAAAAAGTAAGTAAATTATTGTAATTTAAAATAAAATGTAACGGAAAAAATAATACATTTAAGAGCAACAAAGGGAACTAAATAATGCTATTAAGAAACTTGAGCATTTTCAAAAATTGGTAAGATTCTAAAAATTGAATTAAGCTTGATTATAAAAAAGTATTCATCATAAATTTATTGGAAAATATATTATTACTATTTAAATTTAAACTTAAACTATATAAAATTTAATGGAATGCTAACTATATAGATGAATAAATTCAATTTGAAAAATGTTCATATATAATTATACTATTTATAATTTTATTGCACTGAGTAGAAACAATCACAGATAAACCTTTAGTTGAAAGTGAGCATAAATTTTGGTATATTCTGAAAAATTTTGTAACTCCTATTTTTGTTTAAAGTTCAAAATAAATAAAAATAAAAATAAATAAATAAATCATAAAAGTAATTATAAATCAATAAATTATATTTTATTTGGTATAAAAGAAATAAATATACTTAACATTCGAAAATGTCCCCACTTCCTTCCTTAAGAAAAAGAATTGGGGGGAATTAATATTGCATTTAAAAGAATAGAAGAGGGGGGGGGGGGGAATTAGAAAATGAAGATCTAGGAAAAATCTCTTTGTCCTTTATTTAAAGATTTTTTGTATTCGTTCTAAATTAAATTAATAAAAACTTGTATTATATATCTTAAACAAGGTACTCTATGCTATTAACAAAACTATTTTTCCATTAAAAAAAAACTGAAATACTATGAATAAAATTTCATTATTTTATCCTACATAATTCATTTCTTATTTTAGTTTGCCTGTAAGATCAGAATGTATGAGTTTTCAGTCTAAATAAGAAATCATAATATAATCTTATTTACAGTAGCATTCTACTAAACTCAATTTAGAAGCATTGACTTTAGCATTTTATTCTTGGCACTTGTTTTATTTTGATTTTGTTTTCTATTTTGTTTATTTTCCACCTCCTGCACTCTCATAGAAACCAACATTAGCCTTTGCATAAGAATCTCATGAAGTGGCTGTTCCTGTTTTCCATAAATTCCTCTTGTAGGACTTGGATCTTTTTCAACATCATGCATCGCTGACAACCGACGATGAAAGTTATGTCCGTACGGATGACGATGACGATAGCAACAACACAGACTGGGAAGAAACTATGAGAAGATGGGTGAATCGCTAAGTTGGGTTTTTACAGTATTTCTTTCTTTAATCTGAAGTCATATCATGTGAGAAAAAGGCAGCTAGATCTTCATGAAGTTTTTTTTTAAATAACGAATGTCATGTGAGGAAAAGTTAAATGTCTACATTTTGCATTTTCTGTGTGTGATATTTCATTTTAAATGACAAGAACTTTCTTTTTTAATGTTATATAATGAATTATGAAATTATTTGGTTGTAAATGATTTAGATTTTTTAATTTTCATTTATGAATATGAATAATTTACTTAGATTGTTTTATGTGCTTAAAACATTTTATTAAAAAGCATATTTTTTTTATGAATACCCGGTTTTATGTATATATGAGTTCTGTTTTTCTGTAAAAATTTACATTTTGTTGCATCCTTTATGTTTGTCAGAGAATTTTTAAAACAAATTAACAAGTACAAATGATTTACATTTTTTTTTTTTTTTTATGATTTTATAAAGGAGTTCTGGTTTTTATATTTATGTATATAGTTATAGTGTATGTTAAAATTAACTCCTTTTTTCCTCCAATCCTATTAACAATGTGGAAGATTAAAAAAAAAAAAAAATGTGGTGCTACATGACATAACCGAGTTTCATTTTGGTGTAAACGTTACTTCATTTATTGTCTTCTAAATTTTAAAACAAAAACATTTTATTTAGTAAAAAACAAACTTTTTTTAAATTTTGTTATTTAATGCTACAAATAATTTTATTCTCCGAAATTTATTCTATGTACATTTCATTCATATTTTGTAGCTTAAATGTTGTGCAAACAACTCTAGTATATAATTTCCATATTTTATTTTCTATTACAAAATTTGTTAAGCATATCCAGATGTGTTTTAATTTCATTTGGATATTGCTAATCTTAAGTATTCTTGACATTAGATAATACAAGCAATATTATTTCAAAAATAAAAATGCTTCCATTATTTAACAATAAGAATCCATCTTTTGAAAAACTTACATTTTAAAATTAAGCATTTTATTTTTTCTAACTGAAGAACTAGACAAGGAAAATGTTTCAATCTTTATATATGTGCTAACGCAAGAATAGCAAATCCACAGCTTCAGGGTCATATGCATCCCATCCTGTAAAATTTTGTATGCTTAGATGTTCATAAAATTTATTTATTGATACTGCAAAACTAAGAACTTTAGATAATTTTTATGAATGCAAACAACATAGACTAGAAGTGCATAATGTCTGTGATGTAATGGCCTCTGATTTGTAGCTGTAAAATGACTAATAAATGAATTGATATAACAAAATAATATGTATATATGTATAATACAAAAATGCACATGAAAGAGAAAAAAGAAAGTGCATTTACAAAATATTTTACAAAGTTTTTAAGGTCGTATAGGCCTGCATTAGCATTTTAAAGCATCCTTTGTTCATTTTTGTGGTGATAAATGGGATATTTTGATTAGCATTTATGTCTGAGTAATCATAATCATTTTATGATTTTTGTGCTTCAAAAAATAATTGTTGTGAAACAGTGACATTCTAGATGAGCTTATTATTTCTAAAAAATAATTTTTTTTCATTCATATGTAGCAAGCTGAACCATTTTTTAGATTCACATGTCTATGCTTTTTCTATATGTAATTTTATTATTATTAATTCTCTGGCAAATTAAAGTAGATGGCATGTATAGATTTTTTTAAATATCTTTTTTCATATCATATAACTACAGTAAACTCCCGATTATCCATGAGTTGATTATGTGCGTTGCGGTTTATCTGTAGGCATAAGAAAGAAGAAGAAATATAAAGAACTTGGCACTTTATTTTTATTTATTTATTTTTGTGCAGTACAGTTGGTACTGTTTAATTTAGTGCATAAATTAGTTTACATATTGTACCTTAGCTTCGTCTGAACTGTTTTGTTTATTGTTTTTGCATCTTTTAGCACATAAAATACAAGTATTTTTACTACGCTGTGAATATTCTCACTCTTTGTATTATGTTTTATATGCAGTACAATCAAGTTTTTGAGCTAGAATATTTATCTCATTTGCCCCCTCCCCTCTTTCCCGTTTCAGCTTTTTTTTTTTTTTTTTTCAGTTTATTCGAGATTTGAATTATTGACAGAGCCCATGCCACTCAATTCTGTGTATAATCGGGAGTTTATTGTATAAACTAAAAGCTCTTTTCTTTGATTTTGTGCATTGTTTTCAAAAGCAATAAATCATTGATATTTTGGAGATAGTTTATTCTAAATGTCTTTTTTGAGTTTTCCTACTGTGATAACATTAAAAGGTTGACCATTCAAAGTGCTGGTATTTACAACGAATGGGTGTGTCTGAACTGCTGTCTGAAAAATTAGTTTAAATGTTTTATCTCTGGCTTCATCTTACTATGAATTTGATATGTGAAAGGTTGTTAAAAATCTGTGAATGAAATTTTATATTTTGCAAGAAAAATTATTTGTAATTTTTCTTTTTGCTCATATTCATTATTACATGCTGTTGATATCAGGAATCTCTCTAGAAAAATTTCCTCATAAATTGTCTATCTTGTACACTTATAGGTGTTGTAAGATAATTTTTCAGTGTAAAAGGTTGTGAAATGTTTTTCTAGAATATCAGTTTTGTTTTAAATCTGATTTTGGATATTTTTACACAAGTAAGTTTGATACTATGATTGGGTTGTCAGATTTATCTTAAAAAAAAAAAAAAAAGATTTTTGTTTCAACCTAGTTTATTATGGCTTTATCCCACTACTAATATTTTTTTTACTTTCTACCAAATTGTATTTCGTCGGCCAAATAAGCTTTCTTTAAATAAATTATTTTAAAAACACACGAGATTTTAAAGTATATTTAATGCAAGATAAAAATTACACAAAATATTCGAATTCAGAAAAAAAAAAGAAAGAAAGAAAAACTACTGCCTTAATCTGAAAGGATTTTTTCTTCTATGTAATATGCATGCTTATGATGTTTATGGGGCAAAAAGTACCTAAAAAAAGTAACATTTTTTAAAATAAATTAATCAGGTTTGGAAAATATTTACAAAATTACTGATGTGTAAAAGAAAAGACAAGAAAATGTTGTATGGAAACAGTTTAAATGTGTAATGTGTAAAATAAGTCTGCAAAACATATAATTTATGGGCAAAATGTATAATCTGGTAACCCTATATTATGATAATTACCAACTTTTAATTGATAACTATGTGTATGCAGTACAGACTACTTTGCATATAAACAGAATATTGCTAAAAATCCTCCATAGTGACATTAATGCTATTAGAAGATAATAAATCCCTTTGGATTCTTGCACATACTTTGGATTACACATTACATTCCTTTGGATTACATAGTCTTCCTCTTAACAGAATTTTTCTTTTACACAACTCAAACTGCATTCAAAATTATTTAAAAAAAAGTAGTTTTATTTATTTAATTGATGTCCCCTCCCCCTTCTTTTTCACATATTTTAATAGTTGAAAGTCCAGAAGATCTTAGTATAAATGACTAATTAATTAATTTCCATTGATTTTTCTGTTCTTCCAGTAGATTATTGAATAAAGCATTAGTCAGGGATTTATCAAAACCAAACTCATTAATTCGGGCTATAATTCTGTGCTGTTAATATATATATATATATATATATATATATATATATATATATATATAAACTCAAGATCTTCATGTATAAAGTTTTAATTAACATGGTTTGCATTTATCATACAGGCCTGAAAGTTTCCGCCTTTTTTTTAACGAAAACAAAATCCTGCATTCACACCAGAATAAACTTCTCATTTAAATATATTTACATTAACACACAAATAATGTGTTACGATATGTATACTTAAATGAAAAGTTTATTTTCGTGTGAATTCAAGATTTAATTTTTGTTAAAGAAGGCAGAAAGTTTCATGCCTGATCATGTGTATAATTTAGAATTTAAACATTCCATTTTTAAACAAGATCATGTAGTATGTTTATGGTATTGTGATTATTTAACATTGGAATTTAATTTTTGCATGTCTGACATTTTGAATATTTTGGAAGTACGTACTCATTAATTTTAGTAAGAGCTTCTGTAAATGTGAAAAAAAAAAATTGTATTTGAAAATCCAATAGTAATATTTATAAATTTTGTTGAACTTAGTTAAAATTAGTTATTTATATTTAAAAAAAAAAAAAAAAAAAAAAAAAATGTTTTTAAAATATGTATTGTGCAGAGTTTTTTGTTTTTCAAATCTTCTGTTAGGCATTTCTAATTATATTATATGTATGAATAAAAAGCATTATTATTATTATTATTTATTTCAAATAAAAAAAATAGAAAATTTTGCAACATTTAACTTTACTTTTTTTAAATTTAACTTTTAAATACCAAAATCATCGATAATCTTTTCTATTTCTACAGTGTATTTTTTAATGACTGAAACTGTTACAAATGATTTCTTTTGTATTGTTGTGTTATAATGCTCCAGGAGTTAAGCTGATTCATTACTCGAGGGTGCTAGGCTTGGTTAGGATGCTCACTGGGGGTGTTTTCTAAGGATTCTAGATTGTATTTAGGTGAGTTTTAGAGAAAACTATGGAAAATTGAAAGGTTGACCTGAGAAATACAACCTGTGAATGTTATTGGAATCTTATCTTATTTACTTCTTTTTTTTTTTTTTTTTTTCTTTATCAGAACTCATTTTATGAACAGGGCCTGGTTTTCCACCAGGCAAATGGAACAAGTGCCCAGGCTCCTATTTATAATAAAGTCCTCAAATAATTTGCTTTTTGAAATTAAAATCACTTTGCATGTGTCCAAAGTTCACTTAGTGCACTGTATGGTATAAGGGAGCCTGCCAATTAGTATTTCGCCCTGAGTCCACTCTTTTGTAAGTTCTTGTTTGTAAATGATTTGTTAACTATCTCATTCTTAGCTGGTTATTATATCTTGAAATCATAGTCATTTAAAGAGCAGTTGATCAAAATATTTTAGCTGCAGTCTTTATCATTTTGTAGTGTTGCTGTTATATTAAAGTGGTTATGCTACTGTCACATTTAAACCTTTTATCAATTTTTAATTTTCTTTCTACCATGCTTAAAAGTTAATGAATAAATAAATAAATAAATAAATAATAATAATAATTTATTAGTTTGAATAATAGTTATTTATTGAGAGATTCCTGAAATCATGTTTACACATATCAAGATTGTGATTTAGACTTGTTGTAGAATGCAAATAAGATGGTAATAACCTGAAATTTTCTTCAGAAATTAATAAGTAGCCAAACTTCTGAAATTACATATAGGCTGTAAAAAATGTCTTAGTAAACAATAATCCCAAACATTTTTTTTTTCAATGAAAAAAAAAAAAAATAAATGTGGTCTTAAATAAATGCAGTTTGTTGTACTTCACCACAATTGTATTCTAATTATAGTTTATTGATAAAAACTTAATTAATATTGATAAAAACTTAAATTAAAAATTTTTAAAAACATACTTTTACTTAAAATGCATTAAAAATTCCAATTCAGCAGATGTGGATAATATACATGTAGTATGTGAAACTACAGTTTAATCAAATGGTGGGAAAAAGGTTAAAATTGATAAACAAAATTTAAATTGGAGTGGGGGGGGGGGCAGGCCCTCAGCCCTGCCTTCCTCCTAAGTTTGTTACTGCTGAGCATGTATTGTTATAAGAATTATACATGTATGCAAAATTTTCACTCAATTAGTTGATGGGAAATAGGTTAAAATTCAAAAACAAATTTTGAACTGTAGTTGAGGGCTTAGGGTCCCCAAACCCCCACACCCTATGCCCATTACTTCTTGAGCGTGTATTGTCTTTGGAGTTATACATGTTTTGAGCCACAACAACATGAAAGTTAAATAAAAGCATGTATAAAAAAACTAATCAAATAAATGATTTCTTTTAAAGATATAGTAAAATCCCATATTTTACATTTTACGAGGACCAATATATATAAAAAATAAAAAATCATAGAAAAGTAAATTGTCGAAAAATGTATTGTATGTATTCAATTATTGATGAACTGATAGAAAGCTTAAATTTTAGAAATGTAAAACTAAGATTCTATTTTACATAATTTTTTTAATGCATTAGATTACTTTCATTAGACAATGCACACTACATTTAATGCTCTAGTGTAATTAATAAATATAAAATGGAATTGAAAATTATAGAAGAACATAGCTGACAAATTTTACAAGCAATTTATGTATTGTAATTTTAAAATAGTGCTAAAAATTATGGAATTCAGACAACTTATTTCAATAAAATACAATCGTATAACTTGAAAAAATTCTAAAATTTCTTTTTACACAGGCTGTTATATTAGAAGAAGCTATTGGATTATAAGAAAACTTACAAATGTTTTCTATATGAAGTAAATTGTATATATATTTTTTTCTGTTTTGATATGTTGATTGTGTGGGTTAGGTCAATTGTCTGTGCAAGGGGCCTAAGCCTTGCAGATATGCCTCCTTGAGACTCCTAGAACTCCTTGGGGGGATTCTTCAAGGAGTTCTAGCATATTTGGACCCAGAATAGAAAAGATTCTCATGAAGATAGTAAAAGTAAATGAAATTTCAAGTATAGTGTCTTCAAAAAATATTAAAATCCCCCCCTCCCCCCCATTTTTTATGTAATATGTTCAAATTTTTGTTCATTTCAGAAAGAGGGGAAAAAAAATCTTTGAGAAAAGATTCTACTTAGTATAATTTTTTTTAGCAATTTGTTTTCCTTACAATTTTGTAAAAATAGATTATTCTAGATTATTTAAATTACTCGTAAAATTTTTAGAAAATAGACATAACTTCTATAGGAGTTTAATAACCCTGAAGAAACAAAGAAGGAAACTGATGAATCTGATTTTGATTTGTAAATATGTTTGAAAGAGCTTAAATATCAGGAATAATGTGGAATTTTTTTGTGTTATAGCATTCAGTATTTTTTTTTAGTTTTCTTCCTCATTTGCACATACACTTTCCTGTTTTATTTTCATCACTTAAAGCTATTGTTCATTTTAAATCTCAGAATTAATTAACAAATAATTTTCAATTTGCAGAAAAGGTAAAAGATAATAATTAATGAGAAATGTTTATAATGTTAATCACCTAAACGTACAAAACTTTGGTGTAAAAATTAATGTAAACTTGATTGTTACTTTTTATTATTCTTTTTAGCTTTAACATAAGTTAAAAGAAATTATTTTTACTATTTTCAAGTTTGATTCTTTATCAAGATAGTTTTGTTTTAAAATTTTTTGTTGTAGAATTACTTGTGGTAAAGGATATCGTATGGATATGACTTGGATTATTATTTTAAAACTGTTTGTTAAAACTATTCAAACCACTGTTATTGAGTGCATAAATTAAGTAAATGGAACTTTTGATTGTGCTGTTTTAAGGATATTCATTGTTCTAGCGTCGTTAATGAAAACTTACTCAAAACAGAATTCTTCCTATAGCGCTTTCTACAATTTTTTACTATGGAAAATTTTTAAATCTGTTTTTTAACTTTATACTGCAATTTACATTAATCTCAAACCAGGTAGCAAAGTACAACTACGAATACACTAAGGTGACTGCAAAGTTTCATTGCTTTTAATTTGGAATTTGTTTCTGGAATTTGTCTTCAAGCATTACTGTCTGTTAGGCGTTTGCATGAATTGTACATACAAGTATATATAGACAACATTGCATATGTGAATTTCAAAGTTTTTAATCATATCATGTACATGAGTTTTGTGATGTCATTTTCATAGTTTCTCTATATTTGATTGTGTGAATAGTTATACATTTTAGTATAATGCTTGTATCCTGTAGTTTTAGGGTTAATTTCATATTGGAATACTTCTCGGTTCTTTATATTATCTGAATACAAGATATGTTTCTAAATATGTTGGGGTACTTATATTTTATTTGGACTAAATATTTTAATCTGGCTGTAAATAAATAATATTGTGTGAAACTATTTTCTGCAGTATGAAATATTCTTTTAAATTTTTATACTTCAGTTTCTTAATTCAGTTTCTTTCTTTCCTTTCTTTTCTTTTTTTTTAATTTGCAGTTGCTTCAATTTTTTTGTTTTTAATCGGAACATTGTGAAATTTTATTGAGTGAAATGTTTTTAATTTTGTTTATTTGTATGGCCACCTACAAACAATACATTTATGTAAACAGGACTCTAAATTTTATTAACTAAAATTCCAATAAATAAATAAACAAATGTTTTATCTCTGATTGGTTTTCAATTTGTTAAAATAATTTATTATTATTTTAGATTTAATGTTTATTTTCATTCGCAGCATGGCTGGAAATTCAGTTGCTTGTGAAATTTCAAACGTGATATAGTGAAGTAATATTTATTCCCTATAAAATTGGCTTCCTTTATATACCCAATGCTTGCATAATAGTTAAATGTTTTGTATGTTGAACAAATACCTTTTTTTTTTTATATAACTTAGTTGGACTTGTTGGTACTTTATAATATTCCATAAATACAGTTGAACCTTGTTAACGTGAATCTCAAGGAAAACAAAATTTTTTTCATGTTATCAGTAAGTAATGTTCATATAACCAGAGCCTGAAATTTCAACTCAGATTACATTCGGCAAAAATAAAAGTTACTCGCCACCAAATAAGAGTTGTTAATTCTATTTTTGATATATACTATTTTTTACGCATTTAGTAATTCCCCCCCCCCCCTCCCCAATTATTTGAAATACTTTTACAAATATGCATAAAATTTTACTTAATAAAATGGTATCGTGTATCATCATATCTCATAATCATCTATAATTAAAAATCATTTTAATGTGTTGCATTTGAGATTTCAAAAAGATTAAAATATGTAAGAGCATAAATGTGAAGAGTCATTTAAAGAAACACTTTGTTAAATAATATTTAATCCAAATATTTTTCCCTTGAAATATTAAACTCCCATTTCTTTTTTAATATTTTTTACATCAAAAGGTTTTTTCATTCAATTTAATTTACCATTAGAACTAATTTTCTAATTGATCTATAACTAGACTGAATTTTTACTCGCTACAGTAAAATTTTCGCTTGCCAATGGCAAGCTGGAGATAGGAAATTTCGAGCTTTGATGTAAATAAACTAATCTTCATTTTGATGGGGATTGTGGAAACAGTTCATGTTAAAAGTAATTCATGCTAAACGTGTTTATGTTAACAAGGTTCGACTGTATAAATAAATGACAGTTATTTTTATCCTTTTTTTTTTTTTTTTTCATTATTATTATTATTATTAAACACCTTCTCCACTGACTTTAATCAAATACAATAATTGAAATTAACAAATTTTTTTTGAAAACGCTTTTCCCTAAATTTTATTATTCAAAATTTATAAAACACATTTCATGTGTTATAATATTTTTTAAATACATAAATTATCCATACTAGCAGGTTTAGTCAAAATACAAATAAACAATTACATTAAATGACATTCATGGTTAAAACGTTGATTTGTTTTAGATTTATTTTATTATAAATAAAACCAAATACTGTCTTGCAAATGAAAAGCATCATAATACTGCAGATATTTTTAATAAGATATTGAAAGGAATTAAAAAAAAAAAAAAATGAGTGTCGTTCTATTTCTTGTATTCAGATATATTTATAGGTATTCAAACTTTTTTTAATATTAATAATATGGTTATTTAAATAGTTAATTTTTAATAAGCATCTAAATTAAAAAAAATGTGTTCTTGATTTTAAATAAATGATTAAAAAACTGGTGTAATTACAATATTGATGCATCTAAGCTTATTAAAAATTGTTTATTTTTTGGTGTGTTTGTCATAATGCAGTGTGATTTAAAAGAAAAAAAAAAAGTGAAATTTATTCTTAGAGAAATCTGTTTCTCCCTCCACTCTTTTATTTATTTATTTATCATTATTAATAATAATATTTATTTATTTGATAAAGTAATTTTTATTTGTGAATACCTTTTTTCCTGCCCTAATTATTTTAAAACTTCTCTTTTAAATGTTTTACAGTTGTTTACTATCTTGTAATTTAGTCATACTTGTGCCAACATTGAAAGACCAAAAGTAAGGTAGATTTTACAAGTGGCATTTTCACACCTAAAACACATTGACAGTTGTTTGATATACACCAGTTTTTAATAGGGTGGTTTAAACTGTACAAAATCTATATGCTTAAGTTAAATTTAATAATAAGTAAAAATCTAGTAAATATTAATTAATAAAGCTGTCCATTAACATATATATATTTTTTTTCTCAAAAGCAAAAATTTTGTTTTAAAAATGCAAAATTTGTGAAAGTTTTAGATAAATATGTAACTTTAAAATGCTCAGAAAAAAAGGAGAAATAGTTGAGGACAAGGGGAAATGGATCAGCACTAAAATAGAGGAGTGTTCCTTTAAAAAAGGAAGAGTTAGGACAAGTATGATTTATTATATTAAAAATACCTTACATGTTTCCCCTTTTTAAGAGCGTACAATACCTATCCTTGTCTACAGTCAAAGCCCATGATTTTTTAAATTTTTAATATTTTATTTTGAGTTTAAAAATGCAAAAAAAAAAAAAAAAAAAATTAACTATGTGCATCTTTTAGCTGTAAAATGAAATATTAAAGAATAAATTATTGGAAAATGAGAACAAGTTTGATGACTAATTTTTCTAAAACTGAAATTGGGATTAAAATACATTAGGTAACGAATAATTCTATAAACAAATTTTCCTATAGAATAACATATGTTTTGGCTGTCGGTGAGCATAGGTATTGTACATTCTTAATTGCAGTATTACACACATCAACTTTTTGCGCAACTTTCATTTGAGCCAATTTTTTCAACAACTTTGAAAGGCTCAAATCTAAAAGAAGGTTGCAAATGTTGAGTCAAAGATTGTCAGAAACTGGTTCTCATGCAGTGCAGTGCATGTCTAGGTATACCGGTTTATTGCTCTTTTCTCAGCATCTATAAAGATCTTTCTTCTCATTGCTTAATTATAGGAGAAATAATTGCTCTTAGAAGCAACTTTTTTATAACTAGCGAGAAAAAATTGTTTGTACTTTCAACTCCTATTACACCAGATGTTGAGGTGATTTAATCTAAAAAAATTGGCTTGAATTAACAATTGGCTCAAAAGTTGCATGAAAAATTGTGTGTAATACTGCCATAGGAAAGTCTATATCAATCTGAACAAATTTATAGAAATAGCATTGCATTATGACTGAAAAGAGACAATTTTTTAAACTGTATATGTTATTGTAAATATTTTTTTTTAATCTATCATTTCCCTTAAAAATATTTCAACTGCCTTTTATTAGATCTTGCCTTTTATTATTATTATTATACTGCTGCACCTAGTTCAACAGTCACCCTAGATATTGACCAAGCACATTAAGTATTTTTACATTCCTTAAAAAGCCTGTGCACACTTTGTATGACAACCAATTAAAATATTTGTTACCACTATAATGTACAGATTTAGTAAATAAGATAGCAATAGAAATGCAAATACATTATGCACTTGCATCGTAATAGTCATAGAATTTTGAAGTCTTTTAAAATATGTTGTAAATTAAACTGAATGGATCAATTTGTTGCAGGCAGTTCTCTATTTTATATATCTGTGCCTATTATGTAGTATTAAAATATAATGCATATTCTTTATGTTTCCACACCCCCAAATGCTATAATACAACTGTTATTTTTTATTTCAGAATTTGCCAATATTTAATTTATTTTTGTAATTTTATTTCATTTTATATCTAATAGACAGATGACAATCTTAGGAAGATAAATTTCTCCTGGTGCTAATTTTGTAAAAAATATTGTAAATTTTCTGTATATTATATTTATTAGTTTAATATTAGTCCAATTTTCCTCATTTAATTAGAATTCTTTTTTTCTTCTTCCTGAAAACCTAATCCGTGTTACAGGCATGAGAATTTTCCGCGGATCCGCGATTTTCCGCTTTTTTGCGATTTTTGTTAATTCTGCAGTTTTTTATTTTGTTAAAATCAAACTCCAATAATGATCAGTGTTCAAACGTTCCACGAAAAACTTTAGATTCTCAATCTTTTTCCATCCAAAATATAAATGTCAATATTCATTTTAAACGTGCTTTATCAGATTCTATAACTATAAAAGAACAGAATTATTCAATATTTCTCAATCATGTAATTTTTTTTCCTCCCCCTTCCCCTTTTTCATCTCAAACTATTGCCGATCAAACGTTCTACGGGATGCCTCTTGATCCAACGTTTCTCTTGTTCTTTAAAATCAAAACATTAATGACTTACTAAATATTGGAGATATCAGTAAAATATTTCATTATTTTTTTTTTTTGTTTGTTTGTTTTGTTTCTTATATTTTACTTTTTGAATTTGGAATAAAGTAGAAAAACTTAAACTGGTAATGTTATATGGTTTGTATTTTTTATGGATTCTTTTAATTAGGGGGGAAAAAAATGACCGGTGCTTAATTATAAAAGGATATTAGTAATTCAAAATTTCCACTCATTTAAATGAGTGTAATACTTTTTTTCCTTAGTACTGTGATAAAATGCTGCCTGCAACAAATTAAAACTTCCTTGTAAATCATCTTGAAGCAGCGTGAACAGTTTTTAAAACTATTGTTGTTACCTTGCACATTTCCAAAATCAAAGTTGTTATTGTGTACCTCCTTACACGTGTGAATGTAGACATTTTTTTTTTTTTTATACTTGTATAAATTTGCATTTTCCAGTTCTACAATGCACTTATTTTTTTATTTTTCTTTACCTTTTACCTCAAATCATTTTCTTTCTCTTGTGTTTATATTAGTTTTTTTCATGAATACATAAAAATAAATTTTCTTTATTCATTCTGTTTTATTATTTGTAACTACAGGATTTACTGTTATGGAGAAATATATATGGATAATCTTTATTCATTGTACAGTTTAATTTAGATTTTGTAGATTTTATCTTTTATGATTGTGGATGCTTCATATGAATAATGAAATAAATAATTAGTCTTTGAAAGATTGTTTTCCTTCTTGTTTGTCTGGAATTATTTTATTAATGCATTATGCATAATTCTGTACAATAATTTAAAGTACTCACCATCAAAATCTAGATGTATACAATCATTAAGGGGACCTGAACCTTTGACTTGGCACTACTAAAGTAGGTTTCATGTAAAAGCCTGTATTTCCATTTAACCCCATGGGTACATTTGACGTCTGAGACACGCCATTCACTTTTTTTGTTTTTTATTTTTGTTTTGCAATTCTAATTACTTGAAGACATCTTAATACTACATATGTCACCAGTATTTTAGAAATAAATAAATTCTTACGTAAAATGTACTGCTTTTACATACTACTCCAAGCAACCAAAAATTATATCTGTTCCACATGCAAATATTTTCTCAAATAAATCCGTACCCAAGGGGTTAATATTTGTAAATTGAACTGCATTAGATTTGTTCAAGAAAGTATATATATTCAGGCAACAATTATTATAGATTTTATATATATATATATAATAAAAAGCCCAACAAATTTAAAACAAATACTCAATTAATTGGGAATTTTACAAATCAAATATTGAACAGTATTAACATTACGTCTATTATTAATGACAAAGAATGTTTGTTTCTGATTAAAGATTTAAATCTATCTCGTACCTTCAAATATCCTCTTCCTCTTGGCAGAAAGATATTCAATTATAATTCTGTATCTAAGTCTACCTCTTTTACTAACACTGTAACCTGTAAATGCAATGATCCTTCTTTCTCAAAATTTATTGACAGAGACCATGGACACATTATCACGGGTAATCTCAATATTATTGATAATTATCAATTAAAAAAATTCATGAAATTTGGCACCAAATTTAGACTTCCAGTTAAAACTAGCATTCCACAAATCTTTCAACAGTTTTCTTATGACCTAGATTTATTTATTTATAAAATATCTATTACTCATAATAAACCTATTGCATACTTTACTCAATGGAAAGTTTTAGTGTTACAAAAAATCAAAAATGCATTATTTATCAATTCTTCAAATCTGGTGTTATTTAAAAAATCTGTACTTCTTAACTCAATCAAATCACTACAGGATGACTTTGTGATCACTTATGTTGACAAATCACCTAATAATTATGCCATTATTTGTAAATCCTACTATCTCTCTATTTTAAACTCTTCAATCAGTAATTGTAACATCTTCAGTTTAACTAATAATAACCTTATTATTAATAACCGAAAAATACATAATTACTATAAACTACTTCAACTTCCCTTCAATAACTTTAATTATCCTTATATAGTTCTCATCCCTAAGTTTCACAAATCTCCAATTAAATTTCGCACTGTCACTGTTGGGTGTAACACTTATAACAACAATGCTAATAAAGCTCTACTGGATATTCTAAAACAAATTTACAAATGTACTTGCAAAGTTGATAATTTACACTGTCTTAAAAATAGCTTTCAATTAATTCAATACATCAAATCGTTCAATTCAATAGACAATATTATGACTTTTGACTTTCAAGATCTTTTCAATAATATTGAGTTATCAGATCTTAGTAATATCATTTACAGTCTTTTTCAAGAATATAAAGCTCAAATTAATCTTCCTTACAATTTTAAAGCAGAAAAATTTAAAACACTTCTTAACTTTGTTATCCATAATAATTATATCTTCCACAACAACGATATCTATTTGCAACAATTAGGCATCCCACAAGGAGGTTGTAGCTCCAGTATTTTGGCAGATCTCTATCTTTATTATTTTGAAAAGCAAATTTGCAATGATGATGTTCGATTTTATCGTTACATCGATGATATTATTGTATTTTATCTCAACAAGAACTCACAAAATGGCTTTTCCTTCAATTATCCACCTAATTTAAAGCTAATTCAAAATACTCTGACTAATCAATGAATTAACTTTTTAGATCTCAAAATAATCATCGATGGTAATAAACTTTACACAGATATCTATGACAAACGGCAAGATTTTTGTTTTAATGTAAACTTATTTACACATTTTAATTCATGTCTGCATCTTTCAGTATTTAGAAACATCTCATTAACCATTTATTTCGAATTAAAAATTTATGCTCTGCAAAGTTTAAAAACAAGAATATTAATAAACTGATCACAGCCACTGCTAAAATGGGTTTTCCTAAAAACTTTGTATTTTCTATTTTATATCCTTAACCATGTCTCTGTCAGTACAAAAAAAATAAAAAAGCTGTGTACACTCTTGTGTATATCAACAAAAAAATTATAAAATAATAAAAGACAATAAAAAAGGTGGCGGTTGGGTGGGCAGATGTTTGATTACGGAGGTGGGGTGGTGTTGTAAGGCTGGATGGTTGGGTGGGTTTGTGAAATTAAAAAAAAAAAAAAAAAAAAAAAAAGTAGAAGGCTTGTTGCATTTGCTTTGTATTACTATGCAAACTTTCATTTTCCAATAAAATTTCAGATTTTTCCTTTTTGAGTTGTCAACTATATTTAATGTTCTAATTATACTGTTAAACACAATGTGATCAATCGGTGAATTTCATTGTGGCTTCGTGGTTTCATTGTTGTTCATCTGCTTTGAAATATTGCATTTTTAAATCCATATGGTTCCTGTTCTGGTTGTGGCAGGCTGGGGGAGTGTTGCCGGCGTAAAACTAGTGTAACCCCACAGGCAAGTCACAAGTCTTGCCGCCTGCCTCCTTCTTCCTATCTTGTGTTTCTTGGGTTGTTTTT
Source organism: Salticus scenicus (assembly GCA_963930645.1). Lineage (NCBI taxonomy): Eukaryota > Metazoa > Arthropoda > Arachnida > Araneae > Salticidae > Salticus > Salticus scenicus. The sequence continues at coordinate 37,001,808 of OZ005649.1, forward strand.
TCATTAATTTTGATAAGTTTATGGTTTTAAGTTAAGATTTGTTGTTTTACTTTGTTGATTCGTTTGTTTTGCAGGCTGTTAATTGGTGGATCTGGTTTCTTTACATTAATGTGTTTCATCCACTGATGATTTTTTTTTTTTTTTTTTTTAATCTTATTGGTCATTGGTGTTTCAGTGATCTTGTATCTGTTGCTTGGCTTCTACTATGCTTAATAGATCATCTTTATTATATATATATATATATATATATATATTATAGATTTGAAATCTTTAAATTGCATATTCTTAGTTTGCATTTTTTCATAAATTCATGATTTTTAAAATGTTAAAACTTCCACAGATGTTTAAGAAAAAACTTTATATATATATATACAGGGTGGTCATAATTGAACTGACAGTGCATAAAGTGTCCTGTAATGCAATCTAATTGCAAGAATGGCACCAAAGTTTCTAGGAAGATTTAACAAGATGGAGTTTAAGTATTCTGCAAAAAAAAAAGTTCCAAAAGTCACCGCTAGAAGAATATGTTGCGCCTTTTTTTTTTTTTCCTCCCCTTTCAGTAAAGCTGTTGCCACAATTTATAATTTAAAAAATAATGATTGTGCACCTTTTTTAAGTACTGTTTTTGTTCCAATTCATTATTTTGAAATTAGAGCCATCATGCTGATTTATCCCCAATTTTTTGTTTTTTTAAAACTCTCGTTTCTATTACACAGTGTCACCCCATATTCCCCTAATGGAGTTTTTAAACTTTTTTTTTTTTTTTTGCATAATTCTTCATCTCCCGTCATATTTCATCTTCCTACAAACTTTGAGTTTGTAGAACACTGTGAATGCTATCAGTTTAACTATGATCATGCTGTATATATATATTTAACCCACTGAGCGTCTTATAAAAGGGCAAAATTTTAATGTTGTTTTCACTGCACAATTTTTAAAATGTGCTAAAATAAGTTATTTTAGTTTGAAATTAAAAAAGTGACTACGGATTTCAAGATAAACCTTATGACTATTATATATGACTTTATACTTAAAAAATAAGCTAAGAATCTATAATTATGTATTTTTGAATTATACGTATATTAGGGGGAAAACTACAGCTCAGTTTACGAAAAAATACCTATCAGCTGCTCAGTGGGTTAACAGAACATACTAAAAGGAGTTAGGGATGGATTTTGAAATTCATTAATTAGTTTTTGAGAAAAAAATAAAAAATTGCATGTCTATGTGAAAATTTCCAAAAAACATAATTTTTGTTATGTTTTAATTTTTAATATTCTTTCTTTTTAAAGACATTGCAAAATTCATCTTTTTAAGTAGGTTCTATTAAACATCCAAAAAATATTAAGTCTTTTCTTTGATATCTATAGAAGTTTTAGCATTTTGAAAAGCAGGAATTCATAAAAAGAAAAAAGGCAAACACAATTTAAAGATTTCAAATCTGTAAAAAATATATGAAGAACCATAAGATTTAATGCCTGAATATATATTTTATTGAACAAACTTAATGTAGTTCAATTTATAAATGTTAAATGAAAATGTAAGCTTTTATATACTTATACTTACTTCAGTGGCGCCAAGTCAAAGGTTCAAGCTTCTCTTAAACATTAAAATCATACAACTTGAAATTAGCTACTTTCTTCTTCTGATAATGAAGTTTTTCTATATCTAAGCATATTTAACCATAGTTTTCTAAAATTAACCGAGAAAAATTTATTGGAGAACATTTAAAATTTTGTGTATAACTGTAGGTAGAGTTGTAAAACTAAATTAGGTTATATACCTTGATTGGATTATTGACACTCATTCCAAGCCTAGCTGTCAATCAAATCAAATGCTATTAAGGAAAATTAAAAGTCTGAATTTATTCCATGGTGGTGATCTATGAAAACTAGAATAAGATTTGCTGCTATTATTTAAACGGGTGGCCACTAGTCAGGGAATCATGGAAAAGTCAGGGAATTTAAGAGAGAGTGGAAAAATCATGGATTAGTCAGGGAATTTTGACAAATTTTGTGAGAATAAGCCATATTTCATAGCTCATTATTGTAAGTTGCTAAATTGTTCACTAATTTTGTGAATTTTTTGGGGGAGAATTAAACAATGTAAGTCTTGGAAAATGGTGAAAAATAGTCATAGAAAAGTTAGGGTATTTGGAAAAGTTCTAATGTTAGCTACCTGTTAAATAGATATTAGAGTTTTACAAAGTTGTAATTGTTCAACAAGTCTAAATCAAAAATGGGGGAGGGGCGGTTTTAAATCATTGCAATTTAACAGGTATTGTTTTCAAAATACTTCTTGCTATGACTCATATGAATTATAAGATTAATAAATATTCCAATCAAGATGAAAGGCTGTGTGTTTTTATTACTAGCAATAATGAAAAATCTTTTTACTAAATATTGATTGATACTACACATAATTTTTCATATATTTCAACAACCAACTTATTCCCTTCCCTAAGAAAATATATTTAAATTTAATAGCAGGTTCTAGCTAACCTAATGCATAGAAATATGAAATTGTGCCATCAGCAGTTTGGGGGGAAACTTTGAGACCACCATTATTTTTCTTTATTTCCATTAGAAAGTGGAATACTATTTTATTAAATTAAAACTTTTATATAAAATATAAGTACAGTGTGGCCACTGGTTGGGGAATCATAAAAGAGTTGAAGAATAGTGTGGGAATTTTATTTAAAATCATTGAAATTTGACAAATTTTATGGAAAGAAGCAATATTTGAAATCTTATTATTGTAAATTGCTAAATTTTCTGTCAGCGTCTTGAAATTTTTGTGGGAAATAAACAGTGCAAGTCAGAGAAAAGTCATGGATAATGGTGAAAAATAGTCAGGAAATTTGGAAAAGTTCTAATAGCTACACTGAGTGAGAAAAAAAATGGATTTAGAATTTTAAATAACTTTAAAAGGTATACAAAGTAGAGATGTGCAATGTAATGAAGGAAAAAAGAAAAAAAAAAAAAATCCCTTTTTGGCAAGCTTAAAGGCAAAGGTAGATTCCTTTATGTTAATGTTACAAAAGTAAAGAATGAAGGAAGTGCGTGTGGTGATAGGTTGTATTCGAACCTGGGACTATCGTGATAGAAATCCTGCGTCGTACCTCTGGACAAAAGGTTAACCCGTTGTCCATCGGTAAGTTAGGATAATCTACCCGAGAATGGCGTTGATGGCGTCGCTACATTACTTCCCCTCCTAGAGAGTATGCCGCCGTACGAGAGAGATGACTGCTGTAGACGGTAGCGATTACCGAATTGTGCTGTCAGTTGCCCGTTTGTCAAGTTGTAGGCATGAGGCATGATGACAGGCTTTGTGCTGTGAGTGTTTCGCAGGCTTTGTTGCTCGGAGGGTGTGCTGCTGCCATCTATTACCATAGAGCGAAGTTAATAACCCGTTGCTTAGGAGCGTCCATGGTCAACAATTAAGTAAGTGCGTGTGGCAATAGTTTGTATTCGAACCTGGAACTATCGTGATAGAAATCCTGCATTGTACCTCTGGACAAAAAAGTTAGGGATAATCTACCTGAGAATGGTGTTGATGGCGTCGCTACAAGAAATATTACATATGCATTAACATATACTTGGCCAATGGCTTTGTTCCCACACATTGCATTATTTACATCGTTATTCTGTTTTTTAAGAAATTTAACTACTACTATTCATTCTACTTAAAATTTTAGTCTAGATTTATTGGTCAGTAAATGTTTCAATTTTTTTAAATTCAAGCTCATAATCATTCAACAAATAGAAGCCATAAAGATAGACAATTTGGTGACAAAACTTGCGACTTAGCAATGAAATTTGTGATTTGGCGGCATAATTTGATAATTGAAGATGAAATTTTTGACTTGGCGACAAAATTTGTTATTTGATGACAAAATTTGGCAATCTTGGCGATGAAGAATGGCAGCTCTGGCATCATTATATTTTCTTCTCATGCAAAAACCTCATATCTCTTCCCAGATCAATATCTTGTTTCCACAAGATAAAAAGTAAAAGGAAGCTGTAATGCATTACTCTCAATTTCAATCGTAAATTTTAAATTCTTGCGTAAACCGGCATTCTAAACTATTCACCACAAATGATATTTTTACCAAGACTAATGCATTATTTTAATTTTATATTTTTAAATCATAGATATAGTAATAAGACATAGATTGATCATTGGGGGAAAAAAATTATTCCTTTTTACTCAGAGAAAAGTCCACAATATGGCCGTCTTTTTCCAAGTGAATACACACAGATAATTTAGAAAATAAAATTTATGAATAATTTATGTACTAAAGGTGAATGAAAAACTGCAGATACAATTTCAAATTCATTTTTCTTTTTCTTTCTTTCTTTTTTTCTTTTATATATTTATTAATTTAGTTAATATTTGAACTCTTTTTATATACTAAAACTAACGTTCTTTACCTACGCCGCTGCTAAATATATTTAAAAGAATTCTGAAAATTCTATATTACTTACTACTAATACAAAATCTTAAAAAATATCAAACTTTAAAAAACACATTCCATTAAAAAATAAACCAGTTTTTATTTCATAATAATAACAAATCAACTGATTATAAAAATTATATTTTTCATAATTTAGTCAAATATAATTTACTTTTATGATAACTTATCCCTTTCTTATCATAAATATTATTAAAAGAATTAAAAGATGCAATATTTTGACATTTTGAAAATTCATCAACATTCTATTCTATTCTATTCTATTCCAATTGCCGATTTTCAATGGTTTCAATACCACTATATGGCTGATGCCAAAAAAAATTTGCGGCATAAAAATTTTTTGCATGATAACAATGGAATGATAGATCTATATAAATTACTATATCTATTGTTTTAAATAATTAAAGCTGTTACCATGGATTTTATATTTTCAGTGATCTTTTTTATTATCGTTTGCACGTGACGTAAGCATCAGATTATAAATTTAAGCAATTAAAGCTATAAAATAAGTCGGCTTCATCATAATTGAAGAAAAATCATTTTTTGTAACTTTTAAGCAATTGAAGCTATCGAAAAAGTTTAAATACAAAAATTGTTCCTTAGGGTAAGGCAGTAATTCACCTGATTTAAAGTTTTTTCCTATTTTCAATATTAAAGAAATTATGGGCAAATGAAAATTTCCATCCCCACCATTTCCACCCCCTTTGAGCTGGATACCCCATCTACGAACTCGACTGAGATTTTTACTGTCCTGACAACATATCCCGAGTTGGTTAAATTTAAATAAAAATTACTCCATTTATCGTGTTCACAACTTAACATTGGAAAAAGCATTATACATATATATATATACCTATATATATATATAAACTTTTGAACAGAGGGTGGTTTTGGGTTCTAGGGGTCATGATTGGTGAAGATATGAAGAAATTTTCCAGAAGTTGTGTCATGAGAACCATTGCAGTAGGTAGATCTCCCATAAGGAATCTACCTAAAAGAGACCAGTTTTGAAACAGGTTGTTTAGATAATGAGATGATGTCAGATTTGAACAGTTTTATGCTGGACATTTCTAACAAAGTATGAAAAGATTACTTGGAGATTAGTTTTACTGTTGAAGCAGTTGTGAGTATGAGGAGTGGAAAAATATTGACCAATATTGAAAAGGGGGAAATCTTAGTATTTTGCCAAATTGGATTGAGTGAAAGAAAAATCGCTGGCAAAATTAGCTAAAAAAACTACATTTATGATTTTCTCACCATTTTACACAGGTATGTTGTAAAGATTAGAGGTGGACGGTCATTAAAGCTGTCTATCAGAATAAAATTTGCACTTAATCTTCAAGTTACTGCTAGAAATGTTTGAAATGCCATAAGTAGAGAGAAAAACACTAAATCTAGAAAAGTCAAAAGCAAATCTAAGTTTGAAAATTGATATATTGATGTGAGGCTGGAATTTGCCACATCCAATAATTACCTATTGCAAAAATTCAAAGATTAAAAAGAATTTAACCTGGTTGGGCATCATGGCTTAAGCAAGTTCCAGTATATTTTTCAAAACCAATGCAGTATTTTTGGATGAGTTATAATTTGGAAAGGATTCAATGGCCAATGTAAGACTAATATTGTATTCACTAAAGGTAATATCAACTCTTTTGATGACAGATATACTGAGTGACAATTTTATCCCATTAAGATGTCAATTGGTAGATTAAAATTTACTTTTGCTACAAGATAATGCAATTAGAACATAAATTAGCATCAACCTTATTTTGGCTATCTGAAAATAATACCGATTTTATGGATCATGATTCAGCTTTTTTGCTTGCCTTTGATAATAAAAATTACACCATTGTCTATAATAATGCCCCCACCCCCTTTGCACAAAGGAGCTGGAAAATATGACCTGAGAGTAATGGGAGATGTACTTATGATTGTTGTCTCAGGGCTGAAAAAAAAGTATGTTAGAGGCAGACTTTGCCAATTCATCAGCTTAAATCAATACCAGTAGTGCCCATATAATCAGGCATCTAGTAGAGACAAACCTTATTAGAGGAAGAAAGGTTACAAAGTGCCTCATAGCATTCCCACATGAGGGAGAATGGGAATTTGCACCTCATCAATGCAAGGATCCTGACTATCCAAATAGATAGGAATGGGTCGAATGAAAGCCTTGCTTACATGTCCCAATCAAGAAAAGAAAATTTACATAAAATCATAAAAATTGCATGCATTTCTGTACAAAATTATTTTAGTAGGGTCTTTTAAGAAGTTTTAATAAACAAGCAATAGAATATCAATAAAAAAAAACTACTGAAGACTTTGAACATAATTACATATAAACAGAAAATTGCTATCACGGACGAGCAGAAGGATAAACAGGCAGACAGAAAGTCAAACCAAAGATATTAATATTTATCAAACAGTGTTAAAAGGTATTAACAACGATTAATACTGCCAAAAATCTACTTTAATTCATTTCCACTTATATCTTGTAATGTATCTGAATCATTTTGTGTGACCCTGTAAACAAAACAGTAATGCTAATCCAACTATTTTTAATGGAAAAATCGCATAATAAGCACATCTGCGAAACGATGCTTATTTAATTACATATAGTGCCTTGGAAGTTGCAGAAAAATATTTTAAAAATATCCTTAATCCCTAGACTCTACAGACCATAGGGCATAAAGCCTCATAGTGATTAACATATTTAACTTCTTTTGTGTGTACAAATCAGTAATGATATGCATCTCATTTTAAATATGAAACCTGGTATTGTGGCCATAAATAACATATATTAGTTTCAAGACATTAAAAAAAAAATATATATATGGAAATCAGAGTGCTAACAAACAGACTGTCACACAATTAAGTTCAAATTATAAAAACTTTTTAATGAAACACAATTTCATATGACATACTAGAATATAAAATTATGTAAAATGAATGATTAAAGAAATATTTTATTATATACTCTCTTCATTTATTAACAAGGAAAGGGGGAAACAGAAAAAAATTAATCCAGGCCTAGCCTGGCCCTGTCTGAGGATGCAATAAAATATTACGCCTGAAACTGGAGAAAATCAACTGGAAGAATAGGCTTAGCTCAACTCGAGCCTCTGACTCAAGTCAGAGTGTAGACCTCTAAACCTTTGTTTAAGCTTTAAGCACACTTTACAATAAAAGATGAAAGCAAAGACCTCAGCTTGGAAGACTGTGGCAAGCTTTCCAAGAGGAAAAGAACGTTGAGTAACATTCTTGAGGCAGCAAACACTCACCCCATAGTGAAAACCACGCTTAGACAGGGCCTGATTATCCAAAAGGCTCAAGAAGCACAAGCTTCCCCTCTAAAATTTAAGAGGGGCCCCCATAAGGATTAAAAACATGGTATTGAATTTTTTGTTTCATATTTTCACACTGAGATTGAATTTTTTCTGAGAAAAGTTACCTAAAACAAGACAAAACACTCACTATTTCAGGAAAAATCTATTATTTAACCTCAAAAATCTGAATATTCTTAGTTAAAAAGTTGTATGATTTTAATGTTCTGTGTAGAAACCACACAGATGTAGGGAAAAAAAAATAATAAACACACACTATTTTTTGGTCTATAGCATTTTTATATTACAATATGTAACAGGAAAACAAGATTTTCCGAAATGAAAGGGGGCCCTGAAATGATGCTGAGCTTCCCCTATCTTCAAAGCTTAATCGGGCCCTGCGCTTAGAACTATCAGTATATCAAACAGTTGCCTTTAAGCCAACTAGGAGATGTAAGCCAATCTTACCTATAAGAGAAGTGGATCTGAAAAGACTTATAAAAATTATATCTATAAAATTCAATCATTAGCCATAGTGAAAGAAGGAAGATCAGCCACTTGTGAAATGAGGGGATCCCATGATAGATGTCTAGAATAATTCTTCCGTAAGCTCAAACACATGAACCTATTTATAGAAGTCAGAACTTCAGATTCAATATGCAAAAGTGGAAGCAGTCCAAACAAGCACTCAGGAACAGCTAGCTATAGAAGTAGTTTTGATGCAACTCAAAAGAGTAACAAAAATCAGCCCTCACAAAATGTCCCTTGGGAAGAATGTCCCTCGGGAAAAATGTCCCCTGGGAAAAACGACCCCAGAAAAAAAGGGCACGACGTGATTCCGCCGAAGCATAGGACAACTCCGCCGAAAATTTTATCAGCTGTTTCCCCCAACGGGACAACTCCGCCGCATTCCTTTCCGCCGTTTTCTCTCGATAGGACAATTCCGCCGAACGAGGGGGAAGACATTACCTTTGGCGAAGTAAAAGTTGGCGACATTTTCCATGCTTAAACTTCAGGCATTCAAATTTTTTTAAAAATAAATACGCAAAAGAATGGTAATAATCTATATATTAATATGCAAACATGACAGTAGAGTATTGAAAGTGGTATTGTTAGAAAGTTATGGTTAATGAGAATTTAAGGTAAAAGAAAATCTCGTATTAGATTGTCAAAAAAGCATTTCAAAAATATCTTTATTTTTATGCACTTTTTGATCTTATACACGTAATCTTTTGTACTAAAAATTTTTATAGAAGAAAGTTGTTTAATTTATCAATTTCTTAGAATTCAGTAAAACCCATAGACACAGTAATTTGTATGGATGTAGCTTCCCTATATTTCTCAACTACAGATTTTTCATTTTAAAAGGCAAAAACCTTTAGTGTTAGAAATGCTTATTGATTGAACGAATGAAAAGTCGTAATTTAATACTATTAAACATAGAAACAAATTAAAATAATAATAATAATAATAATAAATAAAGATTTGATTTATGAAAATTCTAATTATTTTTTCTAATTTGTTTATGATATAATTATTAGTATTATTGTGATTTGCGTCAATTATAATTTGAAAATATATTAATATATATATATATATATATATATATATATATATATAACGTAATGCATTCCAATTAACTGAAACTTGATGACTTATTTTTAAAAGGTGTATTTATTACTTATATGCTATTCATTTTGAGTGCATATTGGACGAAAAATAACACTGCTATGCTGTAATTTAACTACATTTAAGAAAAGATCATCTCAGCATATTTTTTTATATAGCGGCAACAAACTTGCTATATAAAATTTGTATCATGAAAGATTATGCTGATATAAAATATGTATCCTGAAAGATTATGCTGATTTTATTCGGGTGTATATTGACCGATAAGTGGTACAACTATTACTTTCTACGATTTTCCAAATGGGCATGCCTCAGCATCTCTTGGTAAAAACTGCATCAAATTTCATGTATAAATTGTTCGTACTAAAAAAAAAAAAATAATAGCAGCGTCACTTTTTTCCTGTACAACGTGTCTGTAAATCTCAATCAGCATATTTTTTTTAGAATTTGCACATCTTAAACCAAGTTTGGAGTGCCTTTATAACAACATAGAATCTGGGATATAGTGTTCATGTAAATAGGATAAAATTTCAGTATAGCAGCGGCACTTGTCGACTGATATGCAATTAAATTAAATCAGCAAAATTTTACATGATTATGCATCTCACATGCACAGTTTTGGTGCACTTTTACACTCTAGAAGCTGAGATATAACTTTCCTTAGAATGGAGAAACCTGCTACATGACAGAGACACCTGTTGAACAATATATCTCTAAGGTTAATTAACATCAATTTTAGTTACAGGTATTACCAAATATTAAATTTGAACAACATTTTATAATAATCAATTTATTATTTATATTACTAAAAGTCGTCCATTTGAGAGAGTTATTTTCGGACATTTCTGTTTCATAATTTTTATTTTCAATCGATCCAGAATACCATTATAAAAATCTTTATACATTAATACGGGGGCTCATTTTCTGGGAGAATATTTTTCATGTTATTCCCCCCCCCCCCCCCAGAGTTTTTTTTTTTTTTTTTTTTTTTTTAGTCTCCCAACGAAATCAGCTATGTTACTAAAATCTATCTTCTGAATGTTCCTACAATATCAACTAGTATGTTGTAACCACCATGAAACTTTCTTCTATACTTTTTCTATACAAATTCACGTATTACAAATTATTTAATAAAATTATTATTTATTAAAACTATTTGCCACGATATATGCAGATGGAGATGATTTTCTTCGCAAAGAATTATAACTGTTGTTTATCATAAAAAATCAAAGAAAATAAGTAAAGAAAATTTAATGTAAGTTAATATAAGTTAAGTAATATATATTTGAATATTACGTTAAGTAAAGAAAATTTAAATTCTTATTTATCCTTTAATAATTTTGTAAATGTAATTGGAACAATTTGACTAAGGTGAAATTTTTTTCTTAAGCTAATTGAGCTACACTATAATTAAAAATAAATTTATTATTACGATTAAATAATTATTAAGTAAAAGAACATATAATAATAATGAAAAATAAAATTAAATGCATGTTTATGAGTACAATTTTTAATTCATATTTTGGTTAAAATCTACTTTACTTTTACAGTAGACTCCCGATTATCGGCGGTCGGATTATCCGCTTTGCGGATTATCCGCGGTCCTGAATGGCCAGAATTTAAAAGGTAATTTAAAAATACAGAACAAACTTATTACAAAAAAAGATCAAAGAGAGTAATGACCTCCAAGGCGTTTGGAGATATTACACGATTCTTAACAGTATTTATGGCATACACACTGCTTGGGAGGCAGTTAACCAGTCTACATTAGTAAGGTCTTTGGAGAAAAATTTTACCAAATGTGGAAAATACTTTGATAGAATTTATAGAGGAGGAAGAAATTTCTGCTCATGATTTGGCAAATTTAGCTAAATCTGTTACTGGAGGAGAAAAAGTCAATGAAGGAAACGTTGAAGAGTAGATTAATTGTGACGCCAATGATCCAGGTATTGAACACCTTACAGATGAACAAATTATGGGACAAGCATTAGACCCAGTTTCAGAAGATAGTGAAGAAGAAGAGGAAGAAGGAGATAAAACTCAGCAGAGGATGAGCCGCGGCGTAGCCCTAGCACATGCAGATGGACTTATAAAATATCCTGAGGAACAGGACGATGTATCACTTTGTGACAATCAGCATTTTGCTGATACAGAAACTACAATCGCAAATTTAAAAAAAAAAAAAAAAAGTGTTTTAGTACAAAAAAAAAAAAAAAAAAAAAAAAAAAAAAATGCTTGACCGATTTTTTTGCTAAAAAAATAGAGCAAAATGTAAGTAGAAATTTTTATTAGTATGTTAAATTGTATATGTAGGCCATGCTTAACTGTTAATTAAATAGTATTGCTCAAAAGGCTTTATGCGTTGATTTATATCCCCTTTTTGACCATTTTGCGGGTTATCCGCTGATTCGATTATCCGCGGTTGTCTATTCCTCACCGCGGATAATCGGGAGTTTACTGTACTTAACTTTCCAAAGCGAAGGGGAAGGGCTCTTATAGTGTTCGATGTGCCGCCAAAGTATGATGTGTCGCCAAAAATGGAAATACTGCAGCAGACCCCCTCTTCTCGTCTCAGGAAAATGGCTCGGCGGAGTTGTCCTATGCGGGAAAAGGGGGGTTAAAATTCTCGGCGGAATTGTCCTATGAGGGGAATAGGGGATTAAAATCTCGGCGGAATTGTCTTGTTCCGGAAAAAAACGTTCCCAGATATAAATTATGAATTTTTCGAAATTTCACACTTATATCTTTTAAGTCAAATTATTAACAAAGTTTATTATTCATAATTATAAACGAATGAAATTATAAAAAAAGAAATACATAGTATGTTTTGGCTATCACAAACTTTCTTCTTTATCATCGTTTTATATAAGAGCGGTTAACATGCTCAAACACTGGCGCCGACTTTTCAAAATTTAATTCGGGGCACAATCGGTTTTCCCTTTTTTCCAAGAGGAAAAAATACTTTATTCCCCCTTCCTTCAATGCTCCTCTTTTGCTTTTCAGCCAAATTTTTCTTGATTTAAATTTATTTATTTATTTATTTTTAAATAAACATTTATATTAAAGATAAAGAATAACATTTTCTGTTCCGGGTAACTCTGCTGTGTGTGTTCTGAGGTCAATGTCAAGTGAAAGATTGTTAACACTTAAAAGAAAATAGCTTGATTGGAAAATATTTCAGAATAGTAATTTTATTTTGCGCCCCAAAATCTAAGACGGGAAATTAATAATATAATGAAGAATACAAGAAATTAAATATCCAAAATTTTAATCCCTAAATGTGCATACAATATATTAGCTCTAACTTTAGCGAGTAAAATCTACTTGCAAACTAACACACAGTCCCTGGTTAACGGACCGATTCGCTTTGCTCAAGAAGGAAAAAAAAAAAAAAAAAAACCGAATAGTATGCATTTATAAAAATTCAAAATATCATAAAAAAAAAAAAAAAAAAAAAAAAAAAAAACTTAATGTTCGTAGCCTATAATGTGCTGGAATTTAATATTTGTATGTTTGCTTTTGTCTTAAGAAAAGTTGATATAGGATAAAAGAACAACGAATATCAAACACCAAAAATGGAAAAACAAGTAACTTTTTTAAAATCTTAATAATTAGTACGATACTTCATCAAATTATAAAATGTGCGCGCTAGTGCAGTTCGAAAGTTGCGATATAGAAGTGTATACTTTAATACATAGTTGTCAACTTTTACAAATTTAAAATGATAAACACCACTATATTTTTATAGAAACTTTTTGTATTAATTTTCGAAGATTCAACATCGCGAAGTTCATTATCATAAGATTCTGGTATAAAGACTTCCCAAAAATCGGGAAAATTTGGTTGCTACATATGTTAATACTTTGAAAATTTTTATTTAAATTTTGTGCAAGAGTTCAACAATATTTTTACTTTCATTACCCGACTACTGTAGGTAATGGAAGTGCTGTATTCGGTCCAAAAATTCGATATCGAATTTTCACCTGATTTACATGTTTTAAGGTCTCCTGAGTCCAAAAATGTAGTTTTTGGCAATTGGTCAATGTGTGTATGTGTATGTACGTGGGGAATCTTCTGGTATTCATATCTCTGAAGCTATTAAAGATAAAACTAAAAAACTTCAGAATTGTGACAGGTCTCTAGTGTGCAGATGAATTTTCCAAATTTTGGTGAGAATTGGAAAACCGGAAGTGGGACCGTAAGTCCGTATCTCGAAAACGGCTACAACGATTTTCTTCAAAGTTGCTATATAAACACTCTATTAGATGTCCTTTTGAATGTTATAGTTGGCTAGGTCAGGAAAATTGACGGGCGTAAATAGCTCAATTTCAGGTCTCGCAAGTGAGTTTCTTTAAAAACGGCCGTACGGATTTTTTTCATACTCCCCATATTAACTCCCCTTTAGATATCCTTTTGTATGTAATTATTGTTTTACGGTCAATAACCGTGTATGTCAAGTTTTGGTAAAAGTTGGTATCTCTAAAACGGCTCTAACGATTTTCTTGGGAATTGTTACATGAATCCATTTTAGATATCCTTTCTCATATATTACGTGGTTATTACAGAAAGAATTAATAGTCATCCTGATTGGGTAGGTCAGTGTTAGATCTCAGAAATTGGTGTTTCAAAAAATAACTCTGCATTTTTTTTTTTTTTTTTTTTTTTTTTTTAACTTACTATGTAAACTCTGTCTTACATACATTCATACCGGTATTTCTTTAAGAAATTTCTATAACTATAATACCATTGATTTAAGAAGTAGAAAATTTTCTTACATTTATAGTGGTATGAATTCTGCACCCGTGTTCCATCCCTGTATACACGTGTATCAAGTTTCTCTTACCGGAAAATTTTCAAGTGTCTACTTTGTTAGGTCATTTTTATACCTTCTGATCACATTATCTCCAAAAAAATGCTTATAATAGTGGGTAATGGAAGCAGGGCCCGACTTAGACTACCTGGAGTGGAGCCCCGGGGCAAGTCTATTCTGGGGGGCCCCCTTGCAGTGGCATAAGAGCTCTTTAGGTTGCAGAATTTTTGCATTCGTCTGTAGGGGGGCCCCTTCCAGAAGGGGGGCCCAGGGCATTTGCCCCGTATGCCCTGCCGTAAGTCACGGCCTGAATGGAAGTCGTGTGGTTGTTTCACACCAGATTTTTAAAATTATTGTTGCACAATACTAGCTTGCAAATGTTACGATTTTTTGACACCAGTTTTTTTAATGTGATTTGTAGTAGTTTTCTATGATTAAACAACGTCCTGCTGAATGTGAGTTATTAAAAAAACATAACGAATTAGTTTTCTAGGTAGGGATTCCTTCAAATATTTTGCGAGAGGACCCCCAAGTTGTTAGCGTCGCCAATCATACAGAACTATTGAAAAATAGTATGTATATCATTTGCAGTTATCTTTTAGTGGTGCCACATGAAATAATTTGATTAACATAACGATCTACACTCAATATGTCTTTGAACTACACTTTAATAAACCAAAACTGTTGCAAATAGAATTTTTTTTTTTTTTTTTTTTTTTTGTATATGATGTTTTGTATTTAAAATTTTTATAAATGCATACTATTCATTTTTTTTTCTCTCTCTCTTCTGGAGCAAAGCAAATCTATTCGGTAACCGAGGAATTGGTGTTAAATTGTTTTAATAAGTAGACGTTACACAAGTTAAACTTAGAGCTATATGTATTGCATGCAAATTTGTGGACTAAACTTTATAGTTTGGGATATCGATTCTTTATATATATATATATTGTATTATTGACTTCTTGTCTTAGATTTTGGGACACAAAATAAAATTATTGGTCTGAAATATTTTACAATAAAGCCTTTTATTTATTTATTTTTTTAAAGTTATAACAATCTTTCACTTGACATTGACCTAAAGAGCACAGTAGAATTCTCGGAATAGAAGATGTTACGCCATATCTTTAATATAAATTTATATACATAAACATTAAACTTGAATCAAGAAAAACATGACTGTATAGCAAAAAAAGGGAAGGGGGGGGGCAGCTTGAACAAAGCATTGGCTCTCAAGAAAAAGGAAAAATTAATTGTGTCCTCCAACGAAATTTTGAAAAGTTAGCGCCTATGTTTGTACATCTTAACTGCTATTATTTAAAATGATAGAGAATTCGTTTTTAATTTCGAATAGTAAATAAACGTCGTTAGTAATTTGACCTACAAGATAGTGTGAAATATCGAAAATTTTGCAATTTATTTCTAGAGACTTTGTGGGCGTTTTTTCCATGGGACGTTTGTTCCAGAGGACATTCTTTTCGGGGGATGTTTTTTCCTGGGGACGTTTTTTTCTGATACCACTTATTAAACATATATGTAATATAAATCAACCTGGAGCTAAACCACTAAAGAACATAGCATAACTGCCAATATTTTAATTTATTCCGGAGTATTTTTAGCCCCGCCTTTATTTCGTACCACTTATTTTTTGAAAATATTTTTTCTTATTTTGTTGAAGTTATACACTGGAGAAATTTTTTCTATAAATAAAGTGGTGCGGAATAAAGGCGGGGCTAAAAGTACTCCGGAATAAATTAAAATATTGGCAGCTATGACATAGCCGTAGATGATGATAAAAATAAGGCAGATAAATATGGAGTAGATTCAGTGGATCACTTTGGGATGTAAACTGTGCAAGTTTTGCAAATAGAACTTTTACGTACCCAAAAGACCTCTATGACCTCGTGTAAACAGAATTTGACATGCTTATCACAGTTTAAGTGAGTGTCAGGGGAATCTAGGAAACTACACCTAGGAATTTAACCTCATTTAAAAGCCTTAGATTTTTACTGAGGAAATATAAGCATCACTTAGACTTCGTTGTCTTTTTCTAAAGATAAACCATCAAGACTTATAAGAACTGCCTTCTAATGCTATCGTGAATGTTTCGAAAGGCGTGCTAAAGTTTTAATATTTCAAATGTTCTTCTTATGTCGGTCAATGGCTCAGTCGGTTAAAGCGTCAAGTTATGATTGCGGTGGTCGTGGGTTCAATACTCGGTGGCGGGTGTGTTACTTTTTTATGTAGATATTAATAGATAAGATGTCAATTGTAAACGACCTAAGCAATTCTGGTTAGTATTTTTTAAAACTTTTTTTTAGTTACTAGAACGCACAAAATAAAAATTTAAGTGAATAAAAGAAAGAAAAAAAAAAAAAAAAAAAAAAAAAAAACTCTCGAGCCCTAAAAATTTTAAAATATTAAGTTTATTGTTGGAGAGACATGGCTATAAAAAAAATAAACGTTTCATCAATAAGTAAATTTTAAAGAAAAATATAGATGTTTTACTTTTGCAAGAGATGAAATATCTTAACTCCTCAAAATATTCTAAAAAGCATTCAAGAACAACATTCGAGATTCCTTTTATATTGTTAGATATTTGACTTTTTTTAAAATTAATTAAAATATGAAAATAATTTCCTTATAATAGCTTTAAAATTAGCCATTTAAATATCAGTTTTAAATTTAACTGTTGCCAAAAAAGTTTTCTAGTTCATTGTTTTCGACAAAAAAAGAAAAAAAAAAGAAATATATTTTCACGCGAATAATGAAAATTTTGCTACTGAATAATGAAACTAGAATATTTACTAGATGCTAAGATACAGTCATCTTTGAAATCGTAGTTCCTAAATAATAAAAAATCTACCTGTCATCGATAAATACCCAAATGGAAGTACCCGAAAAGACCTTTCTACAGTCAGTGGTAACCTGGACCCGATGCAGTGCGATCGGAAAAAGACCTGCCGTGGGCAGCAGGTACCCGAAGCAAGGTTTAGGGCGATTTCAATGTAGGTAATTTTTATTTTTATTTTTTTAGTTTTATTTATAATGTGATATAAAAAAATAAATAGTGATTCAATTCTTTTGAAAAATCATTTAAATATAGCGGCCAGCGAAGTGGGCGTAGCCTGCTAGTTTTTAATAATTTTTTCTAGCTTATCTATTTTGATTCAGCAGCTAATATTTTAGGAAGATACTATTTATGATTAAATTTTATGTCAGTATTTTTTTTTTTCAAGAAAATCGGCGATTAGCACATCAAAGAGTTCTCTTGTAAGAATTACTGTAAATTTACAAAAAATCTGCATAAATAACATTTCAGTAAATTTACAGATATTTTTTACAGTGTAAACACGCTATAGATATGTAAATACATGTACTCAAGATTTTTTTAATACTAACATTCTGAATACATTAAACATTGTTGGCAAACATCATTAATTCAAATTATCTCTTTCTATATTCGAACATTTTTCATATTCTTCCATTCATTTTCGCTTTAACAATTACCCTTATTCTCCTTAATTAACATAAAAATAAGAAAGTAACACACGATTCGATTCATTTGACATTATGAGCCTCTAGATTTTGAATGATACTCGTTCAATTAATAAGAAAATATATATTTGGATCCATTAAGGGTAAGAGAATGTATTATACTGATGGTCAATCATCAATCTTTTAAATGTGTGTTCCATTTATTGCAAAATGAAAGTTATTTTTGAAGAACAAAATTAAAAAATCGATGCCATTACGAGGAATAATTTTTCAGCGCAAGAATGTCATCGAAGGATAAACTTACTTTGCGAATTATTTGTATTGGACCAAAAATGGTTTTTGAATGTAGTATTTACTGCAGTTTTTTCCCTAATGATATTTTAACCGTCTGGGCTCAATAAAAAGAAAGAAAGAATAATATTTTTATGAAATAAATTGCTATACGGCGATTTTGATTTGGAAAATAATGTATAAATGTGCCACTTAAAAACATATACACTACTATATCAATATACATTTAAACATTTTAGACGTTAGACATTTTTACGGGTTGCAAGAGAAATACTTGATTGGTTCTCTTTGCACTTCAAAATATATAAAGAATGTGTTACACCTTATATATTTTAGTAAAGTTTTTGTCCTAAAGACAAATAGGAGACTAGAAATATATTAAATTAAAAAATTTTTGTAATCACCCTTTCAAAAATAATGCATGAAATGCATTATATCTGTAGCATATGATTATGACGCATGTTATGCGTAGGAGACTAGCTTGTAGATTCATGGTACGCATATTCCTAGAGCACATGATATTCATGATATGTTTCTTTTACAACATAAAAAGTTTTTGCACGTTTTTCTTTATAACATGCACATAGTAGTTCCCCAAAACAATACAATTAGAAAACTTCACATACTACGTTAGACACAATATACTTCAATTAAGGTATAAAAATATTAAACATCTGATGAAAAATGGAACAGTTTTACTATATCATTCTAAACTGTGCATGCGAAAGCATCCAGAGAATTCCTTTTACACAATGTATTAACCAAATGTATAGATTTACTCTAAAAAAAAAAAAAAAAAAACACAAAAAAAACAAGCAAATATCGGAAATTCGTAAAGATATCGTCAATAGAATGTGTTGAATTTCAAGTACTCTCAAAGAATCAATAAGGGGTTTTATCCATATCTTTATTTTAAATCAACATGCACTTTATTACCATTAACTATAGTTACCTAACATACAAAATATCTTAATATTTTTTTGTTGTCTACATATATTTATTATTGTTTGGTCTACATATATTTATATATGTAGAGAGATAGTTTAATATGACTCTTAAAATAACATTTCAAGTTTTTAAAATAAGTCCTGCCGCGCCTTACCGATAGAGTAAATTGATTTCTTTCTTTTTATCAGGTGGCCGCTATTTTGGTACAAGATGACGCGTCAGGTTCATTAACGAAGATGGTTGAGACTTTGATATGGGTTATGTATATATGGAGTTTTAAGAAAATCGATTTATCATTGTTATTTTAATGTAAATTTGAAAATTTCAAGTGGTCAACACTTAGAAATGAGATGGCGGATCATATGGGCAAACGAACTTAACAAATGTATTTCTAAAATAAGTTTATTGTTTGAATTTGGTTCGAATTAATTCAGTATTTTAAAGTTAATAGAATGACAAATTTTTAAGTTGTCCCCTTATTTCAAGTGGATGCCATTCTGAAACAAGATGGCGGACCAAGTTGATTAATAAATTTTTTTGAGGCCTTGGTATGGACTATGCATAAATTAAACAAATCCTTTCTTAAATTCACTTTTTAAGGTAGGAGTCGGAAATTTTTAAGTGACCACCACTTGGAAACAAAATGGCAGAGCAAGTTTACCCAACGAATCTATAATAAAAACTGAAAAATAAAAGGTAAAGAAAAAATTGCACTAAAATATTCACGATTAAAAGTATTTCAACTTAAATATTTTTAAGAAACCATGTGCATTATTTAAAAATCATGCTAGTATCAAGTTCAACAAAATACAGAATATTAAATATCTTATATAGGCATTAAATATACAATTGAAATTTTAATACGATTATTTTCTTATTTGATACTGGAAATTTTAATTTGTGGTCTAGTTGTAATGTAGCAATTAATCAAAGCTTCGTATTAGTGTATGCTACAAATAAATATAATTTAAATGTATTGTTTTGTGTGATATTAATTTCTATTCCTGTAAAAATATGAAATGACTGCGAAACATGTCTTTTCAATGTTTTTATGTATTTACCACCATTTTTCAGTACAAAATGTGCTTCAACTTTAAGTAGCTATAACTCGTGTAATTTTCGTCGTAGTTTTTCTTTTTCTTTTTTGAGATCGTGCGTGAAAAAATAAAACAAATATAATAAAAGAGAACATATAAAAGTTAAATTTCACAATTTTTATAGGAATGCACTGATTGATGAACCCATTTCTAAAATGATTCATTTAAAATTTTAAGGCATTTTTTAAAAACTGAATGTATTAATTCGTGATTAATAGTTAATAAAAAAACTACTAGACATTGCTAACATTGGACATATACGAGTATATAAACATGGCAGTTTATAACACAAAATTCAAAGAGACATCTTTTAAAAGCGAAAAACGCTACGCTAAACACAAAATGCAGTTTTCAGATGCCACGACTTGTATAAAATTAAAGCTCAAAACTTTTTTTTTTTTTTTTAAATCAGCCAATTAAAATCTATTTCTAATAATAATAAATTGAAATGTTTTCATCAATAAAAAATACTAAAATTCTTGTAAGGCGATAATTTCCTCTCTCTGAAAACTCCAAAAACGTTCATATAATGTGGTTTGACACAATTCAGAAGCTCACTTTTTCATGAATATTGACTTGTTAAATTAATCTACGACATTGCATACGACATCTTGAATCTTATACCATAGTTCTTATGCTGGAACTTAACGCGTAGCCTGATGCTAGAAGAACCGACAAAATTTTGTATAATTCTGCATAAATACGTTTAACTTTTTCATAACAAGATGTCTCTTCACTGGAAAAAAAAAAAAAAAAAAACACGACTGCCTTTTTATTTGATACTAACCACCTTTAGCGATCAAATGATTCTCAACTTCCCAAACCTTGAAAATTCTGATCATAACAAATTTCAATTCGGTGGCACCTGCAACTTTCTTAACCCAATGTGTTGTTTTAATGAATTCTGACAGGAACAAAAACTATTTCTGCTTCGTGAAAATTCTGGCCACGGCAAACTCACGCTAAACGATGTCTGTGGCAACTCCTTCCCTTCGGTAATTCACCAAACTGTTCCCGTTCACCGTATAAACTCCCGCTCGCCCAACAGTACATTGGCTAGAACCTAGTTTAATATTGTAATTCAAGGATATTTCCAACCAGACTCAAGCTTGAGATATCACATTTGACAAACTAACATATTACAAGCTTAGTTTGAAAATTTCTGAACTTAGTTCTCGTTAAAACAATCTAAAAATCAACTTTGCAAACATAGAATTAATAATTTATGTACATAAAGCGTTAAAAAACATATTTAATAATTGCAAGATAAAAAAAAAAAAAAAAAAAAAAACTTTTTATATACCACGTTTTTAAATTTTCTGTTAAATCATATAAACGCTACCGAAGGCAGCAGAGACACGAAATAATTGGTTAAAAGTATTAAAAAAATGCATTGTCTTCGTGTTCTGAGCTATTCTGAAAGTTTCAAATGTCTAGCTAGTCAGGAAGTTATATGATTGTTGAATCATATAAACGCTACCGAAAGCAGTGGGGATCCAAAGGAATTGGCTAAAACTATTTAAAAAATGCATTGTCACCGTGTTCTGAGCTATTCTGAAAGCTTCAAATTTCTAGCTAGTCGGGAAGTTATATGATTGTGGAATCATATAAACGCTACCGAAGGTAGCAGGGACCCGAAACAATTGGCTAAAAGTATTTAAAAAAATGCATTGTCATCGTGTTCTGAGCTTTTATAAAAGTTTCTCATTTTTAGCTTGTCGGGAAGTTATATGATTGTTAAATCATGTAAACGCTACCGAAAGCAGCGGATACCCGAAACAATTGGCTAAAAGTATTAAAAAAAATGCATTGTTATCGAGTTTTGAGCTATTCTAAAAGTTTCAAATGTCTAGCTAGTCGAGAATTTAAATAAATTTTCTGTTGAATCATATAAACGCTACCGAATGCAGCGGGGACTCGAAACAATTGGCTAAAAGCATTAAAAAAATGCATTGTCACCGCGTTCTGAGCTATTCTGAAAGTTTCAATTGTCTAGGTAGTCGGGAAGTTAGTTAAAAATCGATTGCAAGATTTGTACTGGACAAACAAACAAACAAACAAGAATCGAAGTTATTAAAAACATGGTAAAAATGTTTTACAAGTATTTGTTTCACGTATGCCGTAGCAATCGTCATTAGTGCTTGATATATGCGTTGATTCAGGTTTGATTTATTAAACTTAAAGCAAGCTCTACAAATGAAAACTTAACGGCCCTCTTCACTTACCGTCGCCGGAAGCCCGAGCCAATGTTATTTCTATGTCTATTCTATGGGGAAATTTTCTTTACAAATAATTTATTAACTAATACATATTTTTAAATTCTGTTTTCAAATTCAGAAAATTCCCGACTGTTAAATTGACGGACCTTTTTGAAAAATGTATTTTTTTTAATTTTTAATATTTTATTTTGAAATTGCAAAATGAAAACATTTCGCATATTGAAAATTCGTATTTTGCAGCTTCAAAATAAAATACAAAAAATTAATTTTTTTTTTTTAAAAAAAGGTCCGTCAATTTAACAGCTGGGAATTTTCAGAATGTGAAAACAGAATTTAAAAATATGTATTAGCTAATAAGTTATTTGCAAAGAAAAATTTCCCATAGAATAACATTAGCTTCGGCTTCCGGCGGCGGGGAATGAAGCGGGCCCTCAAATGCTTGATCTTAGACTAAATTTGCAAGCTTAAAAAATAAGTTTAATGCAAGTTCTCTGTGCTGTGTGGAACTGCAGATTTAAAAAAAAAAAAATCTTTTCTCTTATAAGAAATTACATTCCGACAAATTTAGTTTGAAACTAAGCTCTCATCTGAAAGTTGAATGGCCTCTAATTCTTCTCAAAAATAGAAATGTATTATGTCCATTAAATAGATGTTACATCATTTTTCAATTCCGTGGAAAATGTCTGCGTTAAAAATATAATGAATGTTAAGGTCCCGTATTACATTGATGTTAACGCCATAGTAACATATGTTTTTGTCGTATGTATTATTGAAAAAATATTTAAAAGATGAGCTAATAATTTAGATACATATTTATATATTTGAGTGCATGAAAAAAAAATTCGGAAATTATATATTATCTTTACTGAATTACTGACAAATTTTGATGGATATGTATTAAACTGTAATATATTTCCCTTTTTGAGACACCAAGACTATAAATCTAACATGAACGTCCAATCGTCTGACGTTATTACCTTCATTCATTGTTACACGAACTTATCTCATTTAATCTAGTAAAAATATGAAATATCGTTTTATTTTTTGGATTACCTGTGTGTTAGCTTCGAGTCGAATTATTAATTATTATTATTATTATTATTATTTATTATTATTATTTTTTTTTTAACGTTTGGATTCGTGTTGAGATTTTCAAAATTTTCTTTTCTACAAGATTGGAAAACATATCTGCTAGAAAAATTTACTAAAAAGTGAACACATAAAATAAATAAATAAATGATTTTTTGAATATGAATTTAAATTTTCTTATAAGGAAAAAAAAATGTGAACTAAGTATTAGATTATAAACTGTTTCTTTTCTCCTATAGTTGCACAGTGCATTATTTCTGTTATTTCAATTTTCATACACACACACAGGATGTGACCAACACGTGTGGCAATTGTCCAGGGCCTCCGCAGTGAAGTGGGACCCAAATCAAATATAAACCTTACTTTAATGCTCTTTTTTGTTTTTAAGTTTTGGTGAATAAGTGTAAGGAATGCCCTTAAAAAAGTATTTTCTCCATGCTCCATTTTGGCTAAGTCACGCCCTGCACACACATCAAAGATGCTTTTATTTTTATTTATTTTTTTCAGCATATACGCCTCCGTGACCGCGTGCACGCACACACATACACATACATGCACACATTTGTATCTATGATGGTTATAGATCAGTTTAAAAATACTTTAACTTTTTATGAGCAAAATAAACGCCTATTGCACATGTACAGTCGGTAACAAAAGTGTCCGAACACTAGCAAAAATTCCTATGTAAAAAAAGTACACTTCATACGGTTCTGTTAAATAAATCCTTATCGAATCCTGTTCTTAGACTGACTAAGAAGAGGATTCGACAAGGATTTATTTAACAAAACCGTATGAAGTGTACTTTTTTTACATAGGAATTTTTGCTAGTGTTCGGACACTTTAATTACCGACTGTATATGGAAAAATTCCCCCATTTTTGTTTTAAGGGTTTACATGGGTTTTGAAGGTTAAAAAAAGCATACATTCTCTCTTTTTTAGTGTAATAAATAATATTTTTGGGGCTTTTTCTTAGACTGTGAAGGGACCCATGTGAAGGGATTTTTGTTGTAAGAAATTAACAACACTTCTTTTATCATTTTAATCTACAATTATAAGATTTTGCATTTATAGACGGTGGGGGTAAGTTCATCATTGAAATACAGTAGAAATCATAAGTGTTTTTTGAGTTGCCATTATTTTTTAGATTGAAAATAAATTCATGAATGAATGTGGTAACGTTGCCTTCAATGTTGCTGCAACCGTGGTTCCTTTTTTTCGCAACACAATACTTACCTGATGCAATACATCGAAAGCAATACCTAACAGACACGAGTCAAGCATCTTATATCACTGTACTACAGATCCCTGCTTACGATGTTTGTTTAAATAGAAACAAACAACTAAATATTTTAGGGTCATATCTGCACTCAAAGAATGCGATTGCGCAAAACTTGTATTCTGTCCCTAACACAGAATTGCCAGATCTGGCTTTTTTTTTAATCAATAGTCACTAATAATTTTGAGAAGTGACATTTGATATACATAATAGACAATCAATTTTCTAAGTGATTAGTCAACTGTTACAAATAAAAATTATTGGTGACTATTGAATAAAAATAGGCCAAATTTGGCAACCCTGCCCTAGCTGCGTACAGTCGGCAGCAAAAGTATCCGAGCACTAGCAATAATTCCTATATAAAAAAAGTACACTTTATACAGTTTTGTTAAATAAATCCTTGTCGAATCCGGTTCTTAGTCAGTCTAAGAACATGATTCGACAAGAATTTTTTAACAAAACAGTATTAAGTGTACATTTTTACATAGGAATTTCTGCAAGTGCTCGGATACTTTTGCTGACGACTGTATTTGCTCGAAATAAGTTTGATTTTGTAGTTCAAGGATATTGCCACCAAGATTCAAGCTTGGGAAATCCCATTTGACAAAGCAAACATTTTACAATAATAAAAATTCCTTGACGTCAAAAGTCAAAGGTTATTTGAATTTGAGATTGAGTAGCTTTTACACCGCACTAGTGCTACATTATGGGCAATTGTCGACGTTATGGTACTCACCTTAACGGTGGTCCGAAGACATACCATCACAATTTTGATCCTCCACGGAAAGGTGGATTCCTGCTTCTGTGAGCTCCAGAGTTATAATTTGGATGGGAACATGAAGAATATTGCGATCACGTCGGATTTTGCGCACACCCGCCACTATTAGTGTACACGACGGTCTTCGGCCAACTCCTTCTTCCCTTGCTCTTGCTCAAAGAGAGCGAAAAATAACTTTGCGAATATAGAATAAATAACTTTATGTACCAAAAGCGTTACAAAAAATAAATTTGTATTAAAAAAATCAGTTTTAGAGGTATTTGATGCATGTATGCTGTAACAAGCATAGTGCATGTTTTATTTGCATTAATTCATGTTTTAACTATCAAGCTTAAAGTAAGCTGCTGAGAAGTGTAAATCTGAATGTTTGATCTTGACTTGCATTAAACATGCGGGCTATTAAACTCAAGTTTTATGCAAGCTTTTTGTGTTGTCTGGTATATTTTCGAATATTCTATAATATGAATTTTTTCTCTCCTTTCTTTCTTTCTTTTTTTTTTTTTTTTTTAATGTTGATGAGTGTTCAAGCATATGAAACTAAAGAGGAAAAATAAAATTAAATACTAATAGAATTTAATCTTCAGCTGAAAACGTATTTAACAACTTTAAGGTATTATTTCTTACTAGCAAACCCGTGCGAAATATTCGCATTTTATTTCTCTTCTTATTTACCATTAAAATTTGAAAGGTTTGATTAATTTTGGTATAATTTTTTTTTAAAAATAAATAAACAAAATAAAATAAAATAATTCCTATTTTGATTATATTTTTTTTATTGTGTTTTTTAGTCAATTTTTGACACAAAAGTTCATATTCTGTATTATATCTTTAAAATATTGCTAGGTTTAAAATGATGCCTGCAAAGATTCTGAAGAAACAACTGTTAAAAATACATTTTTTTTCGTAAAATAATCTCATCAGACAAATGTGGTCATTTTTTCTTATTAGTCCATTGAGCTAAGTCCGCGTGCTTAAATATTGTTCATGTATAAATATTTCCTTATCCTATCGATCGTTTTTTATCGTATCGTTTCGACCAAAAATAATTGAAACTGGCCTACGTTAGAGAAATATTATATAGATAATTCTAAATTTTAAGCGTTAAATTACCATATTTGTTCTTTCACAAATCACAACTAATGAAGTAAAATTAAGACTAATGCCGTATAATATTTTTAATCTTAATGAAATATTTCATTTCACCGTTTATACGTTTTTAATAATATAATTATTTTTCAGTTCTTAATATTGATTTTTAGGAATGCATTTTAAAAACTGGTACCATCACAAATCTGTCTTCTATATCGTTCTAGATAGCAGCATCATTTAACGTTTAGTATGCACAAAATTTTAACCAACATAGATTTACAGAATACAATTTTTTATATACACTTTGGTGCAACTTTAATCATTAAATGTCAAGATATTGCTTTATGAAAATAACAACGCCACCTATCGACCGATATATTATCTCAGCGTTTCTTTTCATCAATGTCATATATCAAGTTTGGTGTATTATTTATACGCTATAGAATATGAGATTTAGCCTACCCGTACACGGGGAAAAATTGTATCATAGCAGCGCCACCTAGTGGATAATATGCACCAAAATCGAATCGGTGTAGTGTGTCATAATGACCCTATTACATATCAAGTTATGTGTAATTATACACTATAGCTGATATATAGCCTTATCGAAAATGGAGGAATTAGTAGCATAACAGCGCTCATACATGAAGGGTGATTTGCACCAAAAGTTTATAAGCAGCATTTAATGTCAAGGTGCAGATAAATATAAGTTTTATAAAATTTTGTGCATTAGTTTGTGATCTAGAGCTTTCACAAAAGGGCAGACGTACATTTTCTAAAAATGGTCAAATCGAGTTCATGAGATCTCAAAATGTGTACATAAAATAAAAACTGGTGTCGAAGAAAAAGTATAAGCATATTTTCTCTTTTAATAATAGAGCAAAGTAAAAATTAAAGTAATTTTATACAATTTGAAACATATAACTTTTTTACGCAAAATATTTTATTTTAAACATGTTTCTAAGAAATTTCTTTTTCCTAACTACAAATAAATTTATCTCTTAATTTTCTTTGATGTTTACTTAAAAAAAAAAAAAAAAAAAAAAAAAAAAAACAATATTTACAAAACAAGCCGCATATATGACGCCAAATGCATCGAAATATCTTTTTTAAAAGTAATATTATGCAAAATAATATATGAATATGAGATGCAGATGTTATTTCGTTTATCTAATGTAATTATTATTTTTTCTTTATTTTCTAGAATTTAAGTGAATTTATCCATATTTGTTTTAAAGCATAAAGAAAATATGAACATCTACATGCAGTTGATTTTGTAGATTTGTGTCTCCAAAGTTCCGGAGAAAAGTTTAAACAACCTCCTTTCTACATTTTAAAACTCTGGTGTTTTACTAGTCCTGTTACAGGGTCATAAAAATGTTGAATACGAGCCAAGAAAAACATACTTAAAAAATATTTTCTACCTGGGAAAAAAAAAAAAAAATGCTCGCGGAAGGGTTTTTTTCCCGAATAAATTTTTAGTATTATGCAAATACATTCTTCGAGAATTGCGAACATTTATTTATTTAGTATACATTTTATTTTTTACATGTCTGTGTTAATGCTGTTTTTAAAGTTTGAGATGGACATTTTTAGATTTTATGGCAGTTTTAGATTTACATGTGTTATGATTCATATATTTTTATGTTCACATAAATTTAGTTTCATATTTACGTTTTTTCTTATAGTCATATTTTGTAATTAAAAACGTCTTATTCTAATTGTTTTTTTAAATTTGGCACATTAAAGACAGTACATATCATGAAGATTTCAAATATTAAGACTTGGCTACTGACTGTTGTTTATAAGTTCGAAAACCACTGAGTAGCTGTGTAAAGTTTAAGGTTTCTAAGAAAAGAGGCTTTAGGTCATAATTTCTCTAAAAATGTCATTCTTATATATATATATGTATATGTATATTGTATATATATTTTAGAAATTTAATAATCTGCGTAAGTAATAGCTAAAATTGTGTATACACATTATGAGATAAAAAATATAAAGAACTTAGAGCTACATTTCCAATTAAAGTGCAATATTCAGCATTTACTTTAGAAATGATAGAAATATTGATAATCAGTCAGTGAAATTTAAGGATTATTAAATATTAGCAGTATTCAGACAATTAATTTGATCGAAATCAAAGACCACCAATTCAAATAAAATTGGAATAAATTGGAAATGGATAAACATTGATAATCAGTTAGTGAAATTTAAGGATTATTAAATATTAACATTATTCAAACAATTAATTTGATCGAAAACAAAAACCACCAAATCAAATACAAGTGGAATAAATTTGAAATGGATAAATACATATTTGCATTCTAACGTTATCAAGGGCCTGGTAGAACACAAATATGCAAAAAGAATGTTTTTCTGTCTCAAAGATAGCAATAGCTAAGCATATCTTTGATCCGGGCCCGAAACATTCTTTTGAGCTAAAACCAGAAAAAACAATTTTCAAAGTAAAACTAATTTCAAAATGAACTCACCACAAAAAGAGATAAACATATAAAAATTATGAAACCAATATCACCAATAAATGTAGTAAAATTTCATATAAGAATCACTTATACTATAGTAAAGAAATAAGCAAACTAAAGGAAATTTCACTGACTGATTATTAATATTGTATATATATATATATATATATATATATATATATATACACGAAATTACGGATCAGCCGGATCGCAGTATCATTTCATATGATGATTATTGTAACAATTTTGTTACAAATTATGTTATTATTATATGCAATTTATCGTTGATAAATTGCATACTTTTATCGAAATATTGCGAAAATGTATTAATTCTAATGAACATTTCACACGAAAATGTGCCAGCTTAATAGTTTTTGTAATAATATCAAAACCATTTGTTATAATTGCACAGCATGTATCTATGTAAATTCGAAGTTAATAAAAAAAGATTATTTATTTATTAAAAAAAAAGATTATTTATATATTTTGATTTTGGGGTCCTATATAAAAAAAAAAAAAAAAAAAAAAATACATTTCAAGAAATTAGTATGTTGTGGGCATCACATTTTTTTTTTTTTTACATTTTAAAGTTTTTTTTTTTTTTTTTTTTTTAATGTTTTAAGTAATTTGACATTATTAAAACGAACTTTGATTAATTTGAGTCCATTGACCACAAAATATAAAAGTTCTGCTTTTACTTTGTATCTCTATAAAAGAGCTATAAGCCCTACACTCATCAAAATACACACAAGAGACGATGGATAATAAGATATCTATTAATTTTTAGGCGTTTAGAAGTATTTGTGCTCACTCACACACATACCTACACGTATAAGCTCATAATACATTACCGTAAAAATAGAAAAATATATTCATGTATGTGAAGCATGCAAATACATCGAAATTTCATAGTAGAATTTTTTCCATCATTAGAATATTTTCTTTATATAATAGCGTATGTTCGGAAAGTAAAAATGAATGTAATGTATGCATGTGTGTGTATGTGTATACTAAGAAATTTTCTCGAAAATTATCTCTTTTATTTTTATTTATTTTTATTTTTCTTTACCAATTTAGTGTTCATTTGAGACTATTTTTAGTGATTAATCCTTGTCAATGAACAGCAAAATCTCGAATGTCATACACGCCAGAAATTTTTTTTTCGTTTTCACACAAAGAAGTGCTATATATTATAATTTTTTTCCCTCTATTTCTTATTTCATATTAATATTGAAGTTGTGTATTAAGAAAATTCTTTCACCAAGAGATCACAATCCGCATTCCATACATTCACTTCTAATACTTATAAGAATTTTCATCTCTACTTTTAAAGCAGACTTTTTGCTGGGATTTATTTGATGTAATATAACCTTTTTACTTCCTTAGATTAAGTATAAAGAATTTAAATAAAAGGACTTTTAAATTCGCATAACTTGAAAACGAATGGTCGTAGAATGATACAAATTTTATTTGTGACAGTTATAACATCCAGCTGCACACCTCTATTTTGAGACTTTATACGATCTTTCAAGTTAGAGATATCCACGATTTCACAAGTTTTTTCGTGACGCCTGAATGTACGTATGCATGTGTGTATTTTGCATAACAGTTGGACATGGAACATTGCAAATTTGTTATGTTGGACTGTCATAACATGTAATTGCACACTTCCCTTTTTGGCTTTAGTACGAAATCCGTTTTGTATTTCCACTAAAGCTCAAAGTTTTTGCTCATTTTCCTAGCAAAAAAAAAAAAAAAAAAAAAAAAAAACACTGTAGATTTTTTGAAGGTAATTGAGACAAGTGTAATATTGAAATCCATCACAGACAAATTATTTGTTTGAATCAATTCATATTGTTGTTCCTTGGAGTGTTGTGCCGCTAAACCAAAAATTACAAGTCTTGAAAATTTAACACAAGTTTATTATATTTGTTAAAAGGATTCACATCATTAAGCAGTACAGGTTCGTATTTAAAAATATTGTTCAGGAATCAAACTCCAGAAAATTCCGAGGAACAAGGGAGAGAGAGAGGGCAGCGAAAAAATACTACGTCTTTACTATACCGTGAAAAAAGCAAAAACTGTGGGTCTGCTCTTTTCGATCGCACGGGGAGAACCATCCGGAAGGGAAGTCATATGACTGCATTATCATTATTTTCGCCAAAATGAAAGCCAACTTCAGTTCTTTGTTTTAGATATTAAACTAATGTTAATTTTTGAATTTGTAATGACGGTTTATAATTGTATTAACCTTTTTTTCGCCAAGCGACCGTTTGACTAGAGAAAATGACCGTTATGAACTGAAATCATTAATATTGGGTAATTTAAAATAAATTATATCCGCTGTTGCAATAATAAAATTCTGACAATGAGTTTTCTTTTTTTATGACTATTTGAGAACACTTTTTTTATAATTACGTTTAATGTCAGAATTTCCGTTAGATATTATTTCTTTTATTTTCTTTTTATCCCATAAAATAAAGTACTTTTCTATTCAAAAAGATAAACATTTATTTATGATTTAGATATAAAACATGTACAATTTAGATTTCTGAATGATGTGTGTTATTGTTTTATGTTGATAAATAGTGTAGGTCGTATGTATAATTAAAATTGTGTAATTTTAACGACATTTAAAAATAATTCTTTTTCCAAATGCTTAAGAACAAATTACGTAAATATAATATCTCACTTAAAATTTAATTATTTTTTTTTATTGGAATAATGCATTCATTTATCATTAGATTTTATTTTATTTAAAAATTCAATTAAAATTTAACCAAATATATGTGAACACCTTCACATATTTCTCCCGGCGACCCAGAAAAATAAAAAAATCTCTCTCACTCCCTAGTATGTCATATAAACATAATGAAAATTGTCATTCATTTTTTTTTTAATATATATAAGAAATCTGCATAAGCAAAAACAAAAATTGTATATAATGAAACAGTCAATTACTAGTATAAAATGTGCACATTAAAAAAAAATCTGTCTCATCATGACAGAATGGCTTTCCGAATATTTTATCATTTGACAATGATTGTGGGCACCACATTTTCTTATAGTTCAGAGTCTGGATCCAGATTTCCCGTATATATATATCTCGTCAAGAAAGCCTTAAAAGTGATACTTATTCACTTTTTTGTAAAAATAGTTTTTCTCTAGAATGTTCTTACATATATATACATGGAATGATGCTGTTATGCTTTAAAGGTATTACATATTACTCTCTACATTGTTAAGAATAATGAACATGCCATATTTAATACTGCAACATGTCAAATAACATTAATGTTAAACATAGAAAAAAAAAACATATGAGTACAAGTAAATTAAAAAATGAACATAAAATGAGAGGAAAAAAATATATAAATGTATATACAAATAATAGAAAATATCACAAAAGTGAAAAATTTGTTCGTGCAATTCCACACAGGAGAGATTCAAAAACGACGCCCATTGGACAGTCAAAAAAAATATCTCCCCTTAATCTTGTATGTAGCAACAAGTATATCGACTTTGGCTTATGACCATTGTCCTAGCGGGATAGGGCGTGTATAAAGACCTGACCTGTTAGGGACAGGCCTCCGTCCCCCATCAAAGTCAAAGACTTCTGTAGGGACACCTCGCAAAACTGGGTATATATATATCAATTGAATTGTATTAAACAATTTTCAAAAGAAGTGTGTGGGGGGTGTGTCTCATCACAATGAAATGCTACTCTCCCGGGTAAATTTTGAACGAGTTAGCATTATCATAGAGGGTAAAATTAAAAATTGAAAAAAAAAATATTTAATCAAAATTCTTAGTACTATCAAAATTTAGTGTGATGAGATAAAGACTACCAAAACAACTCACTAAACCCAATGAAGCAATTCAAAAAATAACATATCATAATAACAATAATAATAAGGTAATTGCCACATATTCGAATTTTGAGATTTTAACTTTAAGTCATTGCACTATTGAAAAGTTTTGTATAGAGTATGTCAATAAACAATATTGTAATCATCTGTTAAACTTATGATATATTAATATTTATCAAAATGTAAATATTATTAAACAAGTTTTTTTTTTTTTTTTTTTTTTTTTTTTAAATGAATTATAGTAAATTTTATTAAATTTGTTGTTAAGAAAACTGTAATAATAAGAACTAGAAAAGAAAAAATTATGCAATATTTCACATAGTGTTGTGTCATCCATTGTAATTAAAAAAAGAAAGAGAAAAAAAGAAAAATGCAGAGTATACATTGGTCCAGCCAATTGCCTGCATACAATGAATGACAGAACAAATAAAAAAAATAAACATAAAAAAAGGAACCCATGCATCGAGATCTCTTCATATAATGCACAAGTTTTGTAAAACATTACATAACATGATATTAAAAATTAATTCCTGTTTCTTAAATTATAATTGTGGCTTTGTCTTGAATTATAATTAACATTTTTATTAGGACTTGCTTCATCAAGTAAGTGGCTGTATCTAGGTGGTGCAATAATAAGTCTGTCAATATGGACTCGAAATGACAATCTGTCAGGTGCTTGTAGTCTTTTAATTGTAAATGAAACCGGTGAGTGTTTTTGTAGAACAATAAAAGGTCCTGTGTACTTTGGTTTAAACTTATCAACGGATTTTAAATAAACAATGTCATGTACAGCAACAGGTCTTAATTTAGCATGTCTGTGAAAGTGTTGATATCTCTTATTTTGATTATCTTTTATGTTAGAGTAAGCTTTAAGGTAAATTTTATTTAAATCTTCTAATAATTTATGTGTATCAATATTCTTGTCGAGAAAAGGTTGATTCATCTGTTGTTCAAAAGTGTCAAAAATCAATGAAATTTCTCTTCCAAAATGAAATAAGTTAGGTGAGTACAAAGTAGATGAATGTTTAGAGCCATTATACAATGATTTATGTATAAACAAAGAGTTTTCAAATGTATGGCCTTCAGACATTAAAATGTTTACTGAATATTTAATGGATTTATTGACCCTTTCGGACAATGCGTTTGATTGTGGATGTGCTACAGAAGAATGTGTAATTTTTATACCAAGAGTACTATTAAAAGAGTTGTAAACACTGGATGTAAATTGAGGACCAAGATCCGAGAGGATAACTGAAGGTCTACCAAAGGTGGTAATATAACTAAACAAACATTTAACTATTTTTTCTGCTGATGTATCCTTTAATGGATAAAGTTCCATATGGCGTGAAAAAATGTCCAACACTGTGAGTACTGAGTGACCATTATTAAATGGTCCTACTAAATCAACACTAATAGTATGTCCAGGATGTGTGGGTGTGTATGTAGGTTGTAATGGAGCTGGAAGAGTGTTATGATGTTTAGCCTGTAGGCATCGTGTACATGAAGCGACAAAGTTTAATGTATCTGTGTACATTCCTTTCCAAAAGTATTTGTTTGATAGGAAATTATATGTTTTATTTAATCCAAAATGAGACAAATGTGAAATTGTTAATGTCTTAGCTTTTAGCGAATTAGGAACAATAATAAGATATGAGAATGTTGAGCTATTGGGACATTGCTTTTTATACATCAGTACCTTTGTGTCTGGATGAATAAAATAGTTTGGGTATTTTCTTGAAAAACCTTTCTTTAGAATTTCTGTGTAAATTTTTGACAATACAGGATCCTTTATTTGATCATTTACAAAAGTATTATTAGAGATTTCTAAAAGTGGGTCTTTATTATTTGAATCACCAGAAATTAAGCAATTAGTGTATTGTTCTTTGATTTTGTTACAATTGTTATCATTAAAGTGATTAACAACATTACTATTATCACGTACTACAGGTAGAGGTTGTTTTTCAAAAATTAATTCAGGATTAGAGTTCAAATCTTGTTGATTGTTAGTGAAGTCACATCTCGAAAAATAATCTGCTAAAATATTTGATGAACCAGGAATGTGTTCAAAATCAAACGAATATTCTGAAATTTCCATTAACCATTTTGTGGTAAGGTCTGTAGGATTAGTTGTTTTTTTTGTATCTTTTTAATGGAGCACTGTCAGATAAAATTGTGAATTTTCTGTTGTACAAATAGTATTTAAATGCAATTATTGATTTGTAGATAGCCATTAATTCCAGTTTTAGTGCAGGGTAGCGTTTTTCGGATGGCTTCAATGATTTAGAAAAGAAGGCTATTGGAAGTAATTTATTATGATGTTTCTGCATTAGTACCCCAGCAATGGAAATATTTGAAGCATCTGTATTAAGGTAGAAATCTCTATCCCAATCCGGTAGTCTGACCACTGGTGATTCAAAGAAAATTTTTTGAATTTTGTGAAAAATCTGTTGATGTTCAGTAGTCCAATGAAATTTCGATTTTGGTTTAGTCAGATCAATTAAAGATTGTATTAGTTTAGAAAAGTTGGGTACAAGGGATTTATAAAATGTTACAACACCAATAAATTTTTTTAATTGCCTTTTAGTTGACGGTGTAGGAAAAGAATTAATTTTGACAATATTTGATTGTATTGGGGAAATACAATGATTTTGAATATGGAATCCAAGATAATTTACACCAGTTTTGTGAAAAGTGCACTTGTTAGGTGCAAGGGTTAAGTTGTACTTTATCAAAATTTGTAAGATTCTACTTAATTTAGTGCATGTTTCCTCAAAGCTATTCGAGCCAAAAATGAGGTCATCTTGATAGGCATGTATTCCTTCTAAATCAATTTCATCAATAATTGTGTCCATTAAAGCTTGATATTGAGAAGCAGCATTTTTTAATCCAAAACATAGTCTTTTGTATTTAAAACTACCAAACATAGAAGTAAATGTTAATTTATCTTGTAAATCTTCAGGAAGTGCAATCTGGTGGTAAGCCTGTTGAAAATCTAAACATGTGAAGTACTTATAGGCTGATAAGTCAGCAATAATTGTTTGTATTTTGGGTAAAGGGTATGAAGATCCCTGAATTATTGAATTAAGCATTCTAAGGTCCATTGCAATTCTATATTTTTGTTTACCTTCTGCGTCAAGTTTTTTTTTTAACTAAAAGAATGGGGCAAGCCTGAACAATTTCTTTCAATAATTCCAGCTTCTACAAGCTGATTTATTTGACTTTTAGCTTCTTGTTGTAATGATTGTGGTATTGGAAAAGGTAATGTTTTAATTGGGAACTCAGTGATGAATTTTAAATTTGGTATAACTTTGTCTGTATGCCCTAAAGTTTTCATAGATTTAGAAAAGGCTGCAAAATTTGTTAACAAAATATTCTTTAATTTCTTTTCTTGGTCTCCTTGGAGATGTTTGCATCAAAATCCAAAGGAGAGAGTTCCTTTCTTCTTAAATTTAATATTTCATCAGAAGCTTGAATGTAATTCAAAATTTGTGTAGTTGAATCAGTAACAATTTTACTGTTTTTATCAATTTCTGCTTCCTGCGGAATAATTTCATCAATTTCTGTTAGGGTGCCCATTTTTGTACCTTTATTTATGTGAATACTTTCTTTAGTTAAATTTTTAACATAAATTTGAAATTGGCCTCTATTACAATTATTATCATTATCGAGCATTTTTGAAGTACTACTATTTATTACTGAATCTAGACACAATATATTTGCATTATTTTCTGTATTTTCAAACAAATAGTCCCTGTCAGACAAAAAAATTGTATTTACATCTATAAATGTTTCCTCTTCAGGTTCTAAAAATATTTTCTGAGAAGCCCTAACTGTCATTTGTTTACATTTTTGGGGAGGATTTTGATTTTTTTTCCGAGTTTCAGTATTTTTCGCAACACTACAATTGTTTAAGTTTTCATCTTCTACAAGTGTATTTGCAATGGGAATAATTATATCTTTAAGTTTGATATTGTTTTCATACAAGTCTATTATTACATTATTTTGTTGAATAAAGTCCCATCCAAGTATGGCCTGAAATGTTGATTCATTAACCCCTTCCACTCCAGGGACGTACGTGCGTACGTCCTAGTGTTAATGGCCATTAATACCATGGACGTACGTGCATACGTCCAAAGAAAGTATACGATACTATTTCAAAATTATAATCTGGTATTTCAGACATTTACACTACAGCTAGCCTGGAGCGGAAGGGGTTAAGGATGTCAACAATGAAAAATTTCTGTGAGAAAAATGTGTTATTTATTTTGAAAGAAGTTTGAATACATGAGGAGAATTGTACGTTTGAATTTACAGTCTTAATCGTTACTGGTGAAGACAAGTGTTTATAAGTTAATTTCTCTTTTAAAGATTTAAAAGTACTTTCAGAAAGCAATGATATCGAACTCCCTGTGTCGATTAAACCGGTGATAGCATTTTTAGCTAAGTTAATTTCAATTAACGGTAGTGTAGGTGAAATTTTATTTACATTAAAAATATATTCATTTTGAATTTCTGTAGTTTGCGTGGATTTGTTATCAGCAATATTTATTTTATTCACAGTTTGTGAGGCAATTGAATTTACTTTTCTTGTACTAGATAGTTTTATAGTGTCACTTAGATTTGACAAATCAAAATTAGGATTAGGTGCTGATGTTGTCTGGTGTAGTTGAGATGCAAGGCCATCAGCTACTCTACATCTCGAGTCTAGTTTAAATGTCTATTATTGTCATTTCTCCTGAAAAATCTTCCTCTCGAAAAAATATTGTTTTGTGTTTGGCTTCTTTGCCATTTATAACATTTATTAGCTACATGTCCTCTACGATTGCACAGTTGACAAACAATACTATGAAAACCCTCTTGTTGTGATCCCCTAGCCTTATGTGTTTTAATTTTTTTTTTATAATCATTGTGTCGACTTCGTGCAACATGAGCATTTTGTGAATCTGATAAACTGTTTACTTCCTCTTTTTTTTTCCTTTTGTCCAAACGACAAAGCATCTACTTTTTTCGTTAGTTCAATTAATTTTTCCGATAAAGTGTTGACAAATACACTATCATTTTGTTTGAGGAGAATACTTTCATTCATGTTAATCTCTTGTAATTTTTGAGCGCGATTTACAGCTAATTTATAATCCGAAATTCCCTCTTCCATGATTTTTATACGTATGTTAGATGGAATGGAGTAAATAAACCTTGTAAATTTAATATTATCTAGTGCGTTATCATCCGTAATTTTATTGTAAATAATGTTTGCTAGCATACTTAACCTATGAGAAATTTTTTTTATGGATTCCTGAGGGAGCAAATTCAGATTATTAAATTCAATTAGAGCTTGAGTAGAACTCATAGGAGTAAAGAATGCTTTAAATTCCTCCTTAAGAAAGTCTAAATCGTTTGATTTGTACAATTGGGGAGATTGTGTTAAATATTTTAATGCCGCCCCAGATAATTTTCCTTTCATTACCGCTACAGCTTCTTCAGATGATAACCTATTTATTTTCGCGTAGGTGGACACTTGGTCAAGAAAGAAGTCAACTAAAGATGGTTCCCCATCAAAATTCATTAACTGAATGTTGACTGTTTTGGCTTTCGCCATAATTAATAATTTTGCCTAACCAACTTAAAATATTGTAAATAAACTATCTAATAAATATTTTATGTGACACAAAACAAAAATTGTTAATACCAAGCATTCTTGTTTTTTTTTTTTTTTTTTTTTTTTTTTTTATTTATTTATTAATTAATTATTTTGGCATATAATTTTATTGTATTGTATGCCACTTTCATAAACAAGAATACTTAGTTTTATATGCCCATATATTATTATCCAAAAAGAAAAAAATAGATGAGCATAGATATGATAAATATTGTGTAGAAATAAAAATATTGTGAAATTAAATAAAATGTATTGAAAATAAAATATTCAACTAATATTATGAATGAAAAAAATTAGAATTTGTACCAAGCATTTCTGCTGCTCTGATTTATTTATTTATTTATTAGTTCTTATGAAACCTTTCATAAAAACAATATTGCATGACAATTTCAGCAAAAATACTTAGTCTGTCTCTATAAATATACGATAATAAAATAAATATTTGTGTAAAAATGTAGTGATAATTATGCACTATAAATGAGAAAAATTGTGTTTATGAAAAATAAATATATGAATAAATAAAGTTTCAAGCATAGCAAGCAGTTTTGCCCAATTTATTTCAATTTGCAATTAATATCATAATTATTATTGTTATTATTTTTAATCGATAGACTCAAACTATTACTTAAAATAATCGGCAAAACTACTTAGCTAAATGTATATTTAAATATATATATAAAGTATTATGCAGTTAAAAATATGAAATATTAAAATTGAAATTACTTCATAAATAGTCATTTATCGAATAACTAATTTATCATATCCTCCAAATTATGAAACTTTCAAATAAAAATTTACTTACTGTTTCTCTTTTTTTTTTATTCAATATTTATTATCACCTCACTTTTGAAAGCTATTTTACTAAAAATTTACCCGAGTAGCAATGTTTATATCGTTTATCAATAGTTCGAAGACTACGATTTTATCTCAAATAACTGCTTACGTGCATGGCTTTTTTTTTGTATGAAATTTAAAAAAAAAAAACACTTCATAAAGAATCCACACACGCACGGCTTTTCTCCTGTATGAGTGCGTAGATCTGTCACGCGCTGTGCACAAAATCTTGAAGAAACACTATCACTTTTATGCAAAAAAAAAAAAAAAAAAAAAAAAAATTCACATATGTATGGATTTTCTCCTGTATAAGTTCTTCACACAAAAAAATTTCGAAGATTTGAACTAAATGCACATTTATATGGCCTTTCTCCTGTATGAGTGCACGTAAATTTATTCATTGTGCACAAAATTTTCCCTTAATTTTATCATTATGAACCATCAAGTATCACAAGATGAAATGCATTATCAGTAAGAACTCCGCAGCCGACGACGATTATAGTCACGCAGGTATGAGATATCCGGAATTTTATAAACATAAAACCTATTTATATGTTCCGGAAAAGTACGCTCGAAGATTTGTCTCCTTGTCATGTTTGGGAATGAGATCTCTTCAGGGACGGGGAGATGAAGCATTCATCGCTAGTGAGTGACCCGCTGATTACACACAGAAGGGTTCCGCCTTGGGAGCAGGGACCTTGTAACACCGATACGATCTCAATGAGCATTCTATATCAGCACTCCATCCAGCATCGACGAGATCAGGAGAGGCGAATCCGTGCTTTGCAAAAAAACAACGAACCTCCCATGATTCTAACAAAAGTTCCTTTTAGTCGTTATCCGAAAACCATGTTGCGCCGTTCCATGACCACAATCCAATCGGCCTCTTTCTAAAAAGTTCTGTTTATAAGCAGAAGAGCTGAGTATATATTTTTTTTTATGCTGTCTTGCGGAAATTAAAAAAATGTTTGTCCATTATCATATAGCAGGAGAGGTGTATTACAAGAAGTTCTACAGTTCTGAGAAAATCAATTCAGTCTGCCTCTCTCTACAAAAATTTCGAGAGTTCCGATAAAACAAACATGATTCAGTCGACCCCTCTCTCTCTCCATCGATGCATTCTCGGAAACTGGTTTTGA
The DNA here is from genome assembly GCA_963930645.1 of Salticus scenicus. NCBI lineage: Eukaryota > Metazoa > Arthropoda > Arachnida > Araneae > Salticidae > Salticus > Salticus scenicus. The sequence goes on from OZ005649.1 coordinate 37,042,307, forward strand.
GCACCAAGATCTGTAATATTGAAATCCATTACAGACAAATGATTTGTTTGAATCAATTCATATTGTTGTTCCTTGGAGTGTTGTGCCGCTAAACCAAAAATTACAAGTCTTGAAAATTTAACACAAGTTTATTATATTTGTTAAAAGGATTCACATCATTAAGCAGTACAGGTTCGTATTTAAAAATATTGTTCAGGAATCAAACTCCAGAAAATTCCGAGGAACAAGGGAGAGAGAGAGGGCAGCGAAAAAATACTACGTCTTTACTATACCGTGAAAAAAGCAAAAACTGTGGGTCTGCTCTTTTCGATCGCACGGGGAGAACCATCCGGAAGGGAAGTCATATGACTGCATTATCATTATTTTCGCCAAAATGAAAGCCAACTTCAGTTCTTTGTTTTAGATATTAAACTAATGTTAATTTTTGAATTTGTAATGACGGTTTATAATTGTATTAACCTTTTAATCGCCAATATTTCGCCAAGCGACCGTTTGACTAGAGAAAATGACCGTTATGAACTGAAATCATTAATATTGGGTAATTTAAAATAAACTATATCCGGTGTTGCAATAATATAAATTCTGACAATGAGTTTTCTTTTTTTATGACTATTTGAGAACACTTTTTTTATAATTACGTTTAATGTCAGAATTTCCGTTAGATATTATTTCTTTTATTTTCTTTTTATCCCATAAAATAAAGTACTTTTCTATTCAAAAAGATAAACATTTATTTATGATTTAGATATAAAACATGTACAATTTAGATTTCTGAATGATGTGCGTTATTGTTTTATGTTGATAAATAGTGTAGGTCGTATGTATAATTAAAATTGTGTAATTTTAACGACATTTAAAAATAATTCTTTTTCCAAATGCTTAAGAACAAATTACGTAAATATAATATCTCACTTAAAATTTAATTATTTTTTTTATTGGAATAATGCATTCATTTATCATTAGATTTTATTTTATTTAAAAATTCAATTAAAATTTAACCAAATATATGTGAACACCTTCACAACAAGAATCTGCAGAAAAAGTGCAGTTTTATTGAAAATCTGCAAAATAACTGTAGTTTGGAAGCAAAAAATGTGCAGATAAAAATAATTTTTACCTAAAACTGTTTATTGTCCCAATTACGTTCAGATTATCTACAGTTTTCTGCAGTTTTGAATATCTTTTGTAGTTTTTCTGCAAATTTTTTTACCTGACCTACCTTCTTAGAAATGTCGACAGAACATAATTAGAGCCTGTAATTAAATTACACAGTTATAGAAAAGTTGAAATTCTTTTTCTGTAAAGGTATGTGGAAATTACTGTAAAGGTATGAGGAACATAATATTATATTAACTTCAACAAACGTTGGTCTAGGTGATATCAATGTCCAAATTTCGGGGAAAATACTATATTAGTGTTGTCAGAATCTAGAAGCCCTTTCTTAATTTGAAATGGAGTTAATTAGCTTTTCTTATTAAAATGTTCCGCTTCTGTTTCTCACCACTAATTTTCGCGCCAATAGTATAAAAGGAAGTCCTTACACTCCAGTGAATTACATTGAACTCTGAGTTGAGCATTTGACAATAGAGATTTTTGCAAAAAGCTGTCAACTATTATTCATGAATAAACGATATTCGTATATATGTTTTCGTAACAATATGTAAATTTCTGTGAGTGTATAAAGAAATCATGAGGACATGACAGGTTTTTTTTTTTTTTCCCCCATCCAAAACTTCTATTGGGAGATAGGTTTTAATTCATTATGGCAAGTAATGCTTTTGTATGAATTTAGCCTGTCATTATGATAAAATTTGTGCACACATATTAATTGCTGTCTAAACTACAGTGACCATATTTTTTTCATTGAATTTGGGGACAAATATGGCGGTCGAGGAGCGAGGACAAAAAAAAAAAAAAAATAAATCACCTTAAATTGTAAAATTTTACTAATTTTTATGTATAAAGCATCTAAAAGAACTTATTTCAGCTTATTTATTATACATATAATAAATTATTATAATAAAACATTAATAACTTTATAACCGGCGCCCCCAAATGTGTTGTAATTTTTTGGGGACAAAGGTAGTTTTCGAGGACTGTCCTCGAGATTCGAGTACATATGGCCAACCAAGTCTAAACAAATGCTAAGCAGGATAGAGTAGCTAAAGCGGACTATCTGTGGATTTTCTAAAATTATACGTTCAGTAAGATTTTAATCCAAGTGAGAAGTTACTTTCACCCGAGGAACAGTTTGTGGAGTCACATTTTCAGGAAAATTGTTCAATTAATCCAGAAGGCCGTTTTGTGGTAAAATTACCATTTTATAAATGCAAATCTGAATTATGTAATACAAAGCCCGCTGCACTTTCTCGATTATATGCAATGGAGAGGAAATTTTCTGAAAATCCGGAATTCAAACAACAATATAAGGATTTTTTATATGAATACGAACAATTAGGACACATGGAGGTAATTACTCAGAATTCGCTAAATATTTTTCAAAGGGAACAATATTTCCTACCTCATCACGCAGTTATTAAACCTTCTAGCACTACCACTAAATTAAGAGTCGTTTTTGACGGTTTCTGTAAAACATCTGATGGTAAATCATTAAATTCAGTTTTGAGTGTTGGCCCTAAATTACAACGAGATATTTTTGAGATCTTAGTACTTAATTTTCGATTACCGGAGATAGTTTTTTCTGCAGACGTGGAGAAAATGTACCGCCAGGTTTTAATTTCTGAGGACGATCAAAATATCCTTTGGAGATACAACCCCAATGAGGAAAAAAGAAATATAAATTGAAAACTGTTACATATGGCCTTGCTCCAGCATCCTTTTTGGCCACTAGGTGCATTAAGCAAATCGCTCTAGATTATAATCAAAATACACACGTCTCGCGTACTTTGTTAAAAGATATATATATATGGATGACTTGATATCTTGTTCAAACTCGGTTAATAGCGCAATATTAATTGCTAAGGAAACTGCTAATGTTTTGCAGGAACATGGGTTTCATTTGAGAAAGTGGAATTCCAATTCGAATGAATTCCTTACGGAATTTCGAGAAAATTGCATCACAGATACAGACTTTAAAATAATACCAAACAACAATGAAAGTTCTAGGGCTTTACTGGAACTCTTTAGCAGATACATTTATTTTCAAAACTGCACTTACACTCAAGCCACCACTAACAAAAAGATGCATTTTGTCTGAATCCGCACGCATTTTTGATCCTCTAGGGTTAATTTCACCTTGTACAGTAGTGTTAAAAATATTTTATCAAAAGCTCTGGTTAACAAAAGAAGACTGGGATTCTCCTATTCCGCAACAATTTGAAGAGAAGCTCATTAAGTATGAGAATTCATTCAATAAAATTAGCCAATTTTCTGTTCCTAGATGCGTCACACTTTCATCCGATAGTACTTTTGAATTACATGGTTTCAGCGATGCGTCAACGCATGCTTACGCTGCTGCAATCTATTGTCGACAGACTCATGATAACAAATCAAAAGTCTCACTCTTAGTTGCCAAGACTAAAGTAGCTCCTATCAAGCAAATTTCCGTTCCCAAATTGGAACTTTGTGGTGCTTATTTATTATATAAGTTATTTTATTCAGTCATAAAAATATTAGAAAATTATAATTTTGACATTTACGCATGGACAGATTCAACAGTTGTTCTTTCTTGGTTATCCGCACATCCACGTAAGTGGAAAACTTTCGTTACAAATAGAACTTCACAAATATTAGATGTTCTTTCCACGAAACACTGGAGACACGTTCCATCTAAAGAAAACCCTGTTGGATTATGGGTTAACATTAATCTTATAATCCGATGAAATATATTCATTAGCAGAGATCCAGTAACAATGGAGCGTGGTCACTGTTTTTAGCTATGCTTAATTTAAATGTAAAAGAGCCTTGAGAATGAAAAATATTTAAATCAGAATTTTTCTAACTTAACCTTATTCATAAACTTTAAATCCTTTCAGAAATTTAAATTAAGCTGGATCTATAAATAAGATAATTTACACACATATGGTAAGGGAAATAAAACAGAATCAAAATAAATTTAGTTTATTAAAACTAAAATGAAATTTTTGTTTAAATAAAAACAGAAAAAGAAAAGTTCAGCCATTACGGCACTTTTACAAAACATACGCAACTGTTGCACCAGCTCAGTGCTAACTATTTCCATCTGAGAAAACTAGAAAAGAATATCAGCCTCAGAATGCTCTTCTTCTGCAGGCTAGGAAGCAAGCGAGCGAGCAAGCAAGCGACTCTTCACAGTCTGCCTGAAGTATTTATACTCCTTCCAAGTACTTGTATTTGCATACTGACGCAATGCGCCCTCTGGGGAATTCTGTTGAAGAACCATTTAGGGATTCACTGCAGTTGCGGCTTGCGTTGGAGGAATGGAATTCAGGAGAAAAGAAGCTGCTGGCGATCATTACGGATTCTGTAATATGGAGTCAGAATGAAGAGACAAGATGGTTATTTTTCCGATGGAAGTCCGATTGTTAATATCTGACTGTCTCGTATCTTGACAAACCCCGCTGATATCGCTTCTCGGGGCATCGATCCTAAAAGTTTACCTGAATGCAACTTGTGGTGGAATGGCCCAAGTTGGCTACTTTTGGATCCTACACTTTGGCCAAATGACGCGTCTAAGTCTAAGGAAATCGAGGATCAAATTTCGGCTGAAAAGAAAGCTGATCCCATTTTGTCTTACCATATTGATACATCTAATGATCTTTATGATCATCTATTCAATAAGTTTTCTTCATTTTTTAAAATCAAACGCATTTTGGCATATTGCATAAGATTCATTAATAACTGCAAATCAGCAAGTAAAGTTCATGTCTCAACAAATGATTCTTGTTCCCCTCTTACATGTAGGGAAACTAAACACGCCGAAGAGAACATCATTCGATGGGTACAAAATAAATACTTTCATGAAGACTTAAGACACATCAAGAATCAAAACATTTTGTCTAGAAAAAGTCATTTACACTCTCTACACCCATTCATTGACCAGAACGGTCTGTTACGGGTGGGAGGTCGCTTACAAAATGCTCAATTATCATTTAACGAAAAGCATCCGGTAATATTGCCTGCTAAACACAAATTGTGCGAACTTATTATACAAGAGAAACATATTGCACACTTGCATGCAGGACCATCATTGTTATCCCACATTATAAAACAAGCATATTGGATCATTGGCGGAAAAAGATTAATCAATAAACTTGTTAATAAATGCGTGAAATGTTTCCGTTTCAAAGCTACTTCTACACCCCAGCTCATGGGAAACTTACCACCACATCGAGTAAATCTCGAGCGACCTTTCTTTGCATGTGGTGTGGACTATGCTGGTCCAATGTATATAAAATTTAACAAGGGTCGTGGCTCTAAAACATCAAAAGGATACATCACTTTATTCATTTGCCTTGCTACAAAAGCAGTACACATCGAAGCTGTCAGCGATTTGACGACTGACGCATTTATAGCTGCCTTACGACGTTTCAGTGCTAGACGTGGTTCACCTAGTCATATTTACAGCGATAACGCAACCAATTTTGTTGGTGCTAAAAGGAAACTCGATGAAATAGAACAAATGCTGTCTTTACCAAAAAACGAATGCGTAGCACATTATTTAACACAAGCCGCAATAGAGTGGCATTTTATTCCTCCCGCATCACCTCATTTCGGAGGAATTTGGGAAGTTGCAATACGTTCCTGTAAATTTCACATTAAACGAGTAATCGGTGATACACGGTTGACATTTGAGGAATTGAGCACTTTATTAACACAAATTGAATCCTTATTAAATTCACGTCCCCTCTTTAAAAGTACTGATTCTGATACAGACTCTATTAATGTTCTCACCCCATCACATTTTCTTACAGGTGATGTCATGCTTTCACCTGCAGATGAACTATTATCCGGTAGCAGGAATCTGAAGAACCGATGGCAACTGGTGCAAAAAATGAGACGAGATATTTCTAGGGCTTGGAAAAAGGAGTATCTCAGTTCCTTGCAATTAAGAAATAAATGGCAACATCCTGCAACAAATATCAAGGAAGGAGAATTGGTGGTTATCATAGACCACAGCTGCTCACCTTTTATCCTGGCCAATTGGTCGAATTATAAAGGTTCACACCGGAGCGACACTCTGGTCAGAGTAGTGTCTATAAAAACTAAAGACTCTGTTTTTAAAAGAACTGTTAACAAAATTGCTGTTCTCCCCTTATATCAGGACTAGCGCCCTGTTAGGGTGGGAGTCATGTTCGATTCCCACCATCCAGTCATATTCGATTCCAACCATAATCGAACTCCGCACTCAATGACACTTTCGATTTAACTGTTTTCATCTCAACTTTACCTTTTTTCTGTTCAACAGGTACGAACATCTCAACTCTACAAAAACTGAAACCGCAAAGAACAGTTTAAGAAATGTTCTTTTTCATCCGCACGGTAGCTTGCATGCTATCTTTCGCATTATTCGCAATTATTACTTACATTATATTGTTTATGTTAAATATTCAATCGCAATGTTTTATCACAACTTATGTTTTCAACGCATAAATCTGTGTATTGTATGTTTAATATAGTTTTGGTTTGTGAATGAAAGAACGAGTATTTTTTGTTATCTTCACATCACGTTACATAACAGGGCAGGTACTAACAATTTTACGAAATATTAATTAGAATGTTAGCAGGCGTATGCCATTATCTTATTATTTGTTAATCTTATATCTATTACACTTGTTTTCTTCACTGAAAATGCGTTGATTATTATCCATTGAATGGTAAAAATATTAAATTGTGTTTTCATAAAACATATTTTCATGCTTACAAAAACTAATAAAATTTTAGTTAGCCAAAAGATTATAATTTCATTATAATTAATACATAAAAAAGGGTACATTACAAAAATAAATCATGTACAATGAATAATATAAATAGTTATAAAAATAAGAATATCTACATAAGAAGTCTCTTGGGTAGATATGTATATGTAACTGACGTTTTCTCTGAAAGTTCCCTGTTTTACTTCATTTCCCATTAAAAGTAAAGTGATCCATCCCTGTCTTTTCGTCGTAAGATACGGATGTCATGGTATTCCGGAAATTTGCTTTTTCTGTGACAGAAATACTTCTCATCTGTTCACTTGTGGTTCTTTTTTTCCTTTATTTTTCGTCTTTGCAATCAAAGTGAAAGCACTGTATAAGGCCGATTTCCCATTCTTATGATCTTTAAAAGGGAAAAAAATAAATGCAATGAATGCTAGTTTTAAATTTAGCTTTCACGTCCATTCTTATTCTAGTAATACAATTCTTTTCCGTGATTTATCAGAGTGGTATACTCTAAATAATACTTTCTTATTAATTCTTTTAACCCTTTATCTACCACAGATAAAAATGTATTTGAAACATACATTTTTTTTTTTTTTTAAATATGCAGTAAAGCACCGTTTATACGTCTCTCGTTTATACGTCTTTTACATTTATACGTCCTTTTACTGAAGTCTCGATTCATCCCTATTCATTTTAATGCAAAGATATTTCGTTTATACGTCGTCAATATCGGTTATACGTCTTTTTAACGTTCTCTTTTTTAACCTCCCTTTTTAACGTCTCGTCTTTATACGTCTCTTTTTTAACACGTTGTGTGCCATGTCAGCCATTGGTGGCTGACACTGAACTTTCCGTTCAGGCTGCGTCAACCACCGGTGGCTGACAGTGTAAAATATGTTACAAAGCCACGCCAACCACCGGTGTCTGACAGTGAAAAATATGATATAAAACTAAAAGTTTTACGTTGTTTTAAGTAATTACTGTAAATTTATTAAAAATTTACTTAATTTTAATTTTAATCAGGATATCATTAAGGCATTTTAATGGATTTTATTGAAACATGGTAAACATAACGCGCGTCTAAGCTGTGTACGGGGCCTGAAGGGGATTTCCTTAAGTATTAGCGTGGCGTTCAACGTGTTAAAATTCATAAAATTTCTTAACCGCTCATTACTTTTCGTTCTAAATATGCGGAGCTTTTCCTAGAAAGTATGAGAACACAGGAATTATCGAAATCGATGATCATAGTCATAACTAGAGGGAATGGACAATAGTAAGGTCAGTTCAGGTAGTTAACAAAATTGATAAGACATTCTCGAATTTTAGTCTTGGGGTAAAGAATGTTTTTCTGAATTGTTGTTGTTTTGTTCCGTTTGTTATTTAAAATTCTAAAATGTCTCGAAAGCTCAAAGTACTTTCATTGAAAGATAAAATTGAAATTTTAAAAGATTGACAAGTCTGTGGGTTTAACAAAAGCAGAACTGAGAAAAGAAAAGGAAAAAAGATACCTAATATATATATGTATATATGTAATATTCAAGATTTGTTCATGTACTATTCAAGATATGTAATACAATACTCAAGATATGAAATATATAATTAGTACTCAAGTCATGCAACTATGATTTTTCTCACAACTTTATTAATTACTATTTTCGCATAAATTTACTTCAGTGCCATAAAATTTGTAGTAATCAAAGCTTCATTTTCTAAATTTCGATTACAAGTCTTTTAACTTATACGTCCTTTTGCGTCAGTCCCTTCAAAGACGTATAAATGGTGCTTTACTGTATATGTAATAAAAACTATGCATATCACCTCACCATTTTAATTAATGAGAATTTACTGTATATGTAATAAAAACTATATGCATGTCCACCTCACCATATTAATTAATGAGAATTTACTGTATATGTAATAAAAACTATGCATATCACCTCACCATATTAATTAATGAAAATTTACTGTATATGTAATAAAAACTATGCATATCACCTCATCATATTAATTAATGAGAATTTACTGTATATGTAATAAAAACTATGCATATCACCTCACCATATTAATTAATGAGAATTCACTGTATATGAAATAAAAACTATGCATATCACCTCACAACATTAATTAATGAGAATTTACTGTATATGTAATAAAAACTATGCATATCACATCACCATAGTAATTAATGAGAATTTAGTGAGGTGCTACTTTAGTGTACCACTAAGGTGTAGACGTCAAAAATGATGTTTCGACCTTAAAAAAATGTAAATAATAATAATAATAATAGCAATAATAATAAAATAAATAAATAAAAAATAAAAGTAGGGTCAGGTGGGGTAATATGGGCATAAAAACACTGTTTTTGAAAATCAGTGGTAGAAAATTTATATAATATTTAAAAAAAATATAGTAATTTTTTGTTGCATTATATACACTACTGGCCATTAAAATTGCTACACCAAGAAGGAATAATAATAACGGAATGAAATTTGTTAGACACATACATTATAGTAGGAAGAACAATTGATTAAAATTTCAGGAAATTTGGAATAATATGTACTGAGAAAACAGTGTAAAGGCACTTAATGCTTATTTAAAACACGAATACACTTAATTACTCATAATTTATTTATTTTTCGACGCCACGTTCTGCGGTCGCCGAACACACACTTTTCTTCACAACACAAACTCCGTTCGCTTCATTTCAAAGTTCCTTACGAAGAATACAAATTATAGGTGGCGCGGTGTTGACGCATGCAAGCGTAACATACCGGCCCCCATTGCAATGTTTATTAAACATTCAATAAATCTAACAGTCATTTTTTTTTTTTTTTTCAACATAAAAATTCTGATACACTTAATATTACACAATATTATACAGTTAATATTACATATGTTAAATAAAAAGTAATGCAAAAAAAAAAAATATATATATATATCAAAATATTACATAATTTTCAACATTCATAATTAATAACAATGTTAATCATTTATTGGAAGCGGGCAAACTTTAGAAATGGACCTTTTAAATTTTCCAGAGGCAGTACTAATCTCCACTACCCTTACTTTTTTGTCCGCTCCGGGAAAAATTTTGCTTATTCTGGCCAGTGGCCACTCACATGGAGGTAAGTTATCCTCTTTTAGAATAACCATGTCTCCAACACATATGTTTTGTTTCTCAAATTTCCATCGCGATCTCTGTTGTAAGTGGCATAGATAGTCTAAGTGCCACTTACGCCAAATGCTTTGAAATAACTTTGTTATTTTTTGCCATTGGCTAAGCCGGTTTTCTGTAATTTCTGATAAATCTGGCTCAGTTATAGACGTAATTGACCTTCCTAAGAGGAAGTGGGCAGGAGTCAACACACTTAAATCCTCTACGTTAGCAGTTAAGGGGACTAAAGGCCTAGAATTTAGCATCCCTTCAATTTGTATAATTAAAGTCAAAAATTCCTCATAGGTTAATTTTAAATTTCCCGCAGCTCTTTTCAAATAATATTTAAAGGATTTGACTCCTGCTTCCCACAATCCTCCAAAGTTTGGCGCTCTAGGAGGTGAGTACTGCCAATCAATGTTTTCTGAACTCATATACCCCGAAATTTGATCATCTGGTCCATTTACCATTTTATACAATTTTTTGAGCTCTGCATTTGCTCCCACGAAGTTCCCCGCATTATCTGTATACAGCTTACTGCATTTTCCTCTCCTCGATATGAATCTCTTAAGAGCAGCTATAAAGGCTGCAGACGTTAAATCTGTGACTAACTCTAAATGTATAGCCTTGGTCACAAAGCAAATAAAAATTGCAACATATATTTTATTATAAGTCCCTCTTCTCTGATATTTATACTTAATATAGAAAGGACCAGTGAAATCTACCCCAGTAATATTAAATGGGTAGTTTTGAACAATTCTGTCTTTTGGCAAATTACCTAATATTTGTTGTGCTGAATTTGGATTAACCCTAAAACATTTAACACATTTATGCACAACTTTTCTACATAAATTTCTACCATTTGTAATCCAATATTTTTCCCTCAAATAATACAATAGAGAATTAGGCCCAGCATGCAAAAATTTTTTATGATAAGAGATAACAATTAACTCAGTTAATTTATGTTTAGATGGAAGAAGAATTGGAAATTTCTTATCATAATTTAAATCACTATTTCCAAGTCTTCCTCCTACTCTTAGCAGGCCTTCTTTGTCAATAAAAGGATGCAAATTGCTTACCTGACTTCTAGGACTTAATGTACCTGACTTTTTTAGAGACACTATTTCTTTTCTAAACTCCTCTTCCTGTAACATTTTTATTAAGATCCTTTCAGCGGTCTCTATCTCCTTATTATTCAAAGGACCTTTTTGTTTATCTTTATTTTTACAATTGTTTATGAACCTGTAAATAAAACTAAGAACACGGACAAGTTTAGGATAATTATTACTGATATCAAGAAAGTCAGATAAAAAGGTACTATTTGTACTAATAAATATTCTTTCATTTAAATGTTCTACTGTAGATTTAAGTTCTTTCTCAAAGTCATTTACACTTACAGACACTGGAATGTCTCTATTGGGATATTCTGGCATAGTCAAAAACTTTGGGCCGTTGTACCATAGTTCGTGATCGAACAGTTTATCTGGATCAATGCCTCTTGATAACACATCAGAAGGATTTTGATCTGAAGCGATATGATGCCACTGTTGGATTGGTGAAAGGTCTTGGATAGTTGCTACTCTATGTTGCACAAACGTTTTCAAATCCATGGGTTCCTTCTGTAACCACGCCAGAACAATTGTAGAGTCTGTCCAAAAATAGACTTCGTTGATCATCACCTTTAAAGCAGCCAACACCTTATTCATTAGCTTTGCCAGCAGAACAGCTGCACACAACTCTAGTCGAGGGATTGTTAAGCTTTTAACCGGAGCAACCCTTGATTTGCTTGAGATTAATCTTATTAATGTCCGGCCACGTGAATCATTGGACTTACAATAGATGGCCGCTCCATAGCAGAGTTCTGAAGCGTCTGCAAATCCATGAATTTCTATATTTGAAGCCTGGGGAATCACAATGCACCTTTCAATTTTTATGTCATTTATTCGTTCTAATGCAATAAGAAAATGATGCCACTCTCTGTATTCTGGTGCTGGGAGTGCATCATTCCAATCAATTTTTAGACGCCAAAGCTTTTGCATAAATATTTTGGCCTTAGCAATTATTGGGCCTATTAAGCCAAGAGGATCAAAGATCCTAGCTATCGTCGACAACACCTCTCTTTTTGTATAGGAATTTTTCAGATCTACTGTAACTCGGAAAACAAAACAATCATCCTTTGGCTTCCAGGACACGCCTAAAGTTTTGATTTCATCTTTGTTATAAAAGTTGTAACTCTCTGTCATACTTGGAGAAAGTTCATCATTATTAGCACACCACTTATGTAGCTCCATCCCTGCGGACTGTATAACCTCCTTTAACTCCTGTTGTAACTCTTTCGCCTCCTCTAATGTACTTGCTCCAAATAATACGTCATCCATATAAAAATTATCACGAAGGATTGGGGATGCTTTCGGGAATTTTTTTTCCTCATCAAGTGAAAGCTGGTATAAGGTTCTCATAGCTAAGTAAGGCGCTGAGACTGTTCCATATGTCACTGTTGTTAGTTCAAATGTTTTGGGGGGTTCCTCAATGCTATTGTTCCAGAAAATTCGCTGCAGTGGGTACTGACTCGGGTCAATAAGAATCATTCTATACATCATTTTGATGTCAGCAGTTAAGGCGTAAATATGCAGGCGGAAACCCACCATTATGGTAAATAAATCACTTTGTATTACTCCGCCATTGAATTGCAAGGAATTAAGAGAAGTACCATTTGTTGTTGGTGAAGAACAATTGAAAACTACACGTAATTTAGTCGTATCTTTATCTGGCCTGTACACTCCGTGATGAGGTGCGTAATAAGCAACATCAGGAGTTTTATCCTCTGTTACTTCTCTCATGTGACCAAGGTTTTTATATTCCTCTAAAAAGTCTTTATATAACGACAAGTATTTCTCGTCTCTAGATAGACGTTTCCACAGCGATCTGAGTTTTCTAAGAGCAATTTCTCTAGACTGACCTAAACATGACGGGTCATCTTTTAAAGGCATAGTTACACTATATTTACCTTTCTCATTTCTCTTATGTGTACGCGTAAAATGTTCCTCACATATAGCCTGTTCTTTACTTTTGGTTAATTCTATATTTACATCCTCAATCTCCCAAAATTTTCTTAATGTTACATTTAAATCCTCTCCACGTATTAATCCACAATGAATTTTAACCTCATCCCTTTGATCTAAATTCCCCGTTGCAATGTAACCAAAACAAGAATTTTGAAGGAGTAGCTGAGGGTTCTGAGAATATATTTGCCCCGGTCTCAATAATTCATAAAAAATTTCAGCACCAAGGAGCATGTCTATTTTTCCAGGAATGTTAAAACTATAATCTGCTAAAGTTATTGAATTCGGGACATCGATATGTACATTAATTACTTTATTCGGAACAAAATCCGTAATTTTCCTCACAACAAACATATTTAGGGATTTCTCAAAGTTTTTCTCTTTATTGGCAATAGTTGCTGTTACGCAACCGTTAATAGTCATCGATGCATCATTCAAACAAGAGAGTAAAGTATTTATTTTTTCTATTTTGAGTTGTAATCGATTTGCACAATCTTTTGTTATCAAACACGCCTGAGAGCCGCTGTCTAGAAGGCACCTTACTTCCTGCCATTGAGAATATTTATCTTTAACTAAAACACGCACTGTACTCAATAAGACATTTTTTGTTTTGTTTTTTGCAAAACTAGTGGCTACAATTTGCTGCCTGTCACTAGGAAAATTAGGAGGAAAAAAGGAATTGAATTCACCGTGCTGTTCTCTATTTAATGTTTCGGAGTCAGCGGCAGCTGCAACTTCCGAATTATCCTTTATTTCCTTACAAGAATCGCTAAATTTTCCTTCTCTAGGAAAGTGAATCAATTTATTATGTGGTTTTCCACAAAAACAGTTTCTCGTATTGCATTTTCTTACATTACAATTCGGTAAAAAACACTTAAAACATAACTTATTTGCCTTAATAACATTAACTCTTTCTTGTACAGGAAGTTTTTTGAACTGCGGACACATATATAAAGCATGATATTCATTATTTTTACAAAGAACACATTTTACATTTTTTATTTCAGATAAGAACACATTTGAAGCAACTTTTTGAAATCGTGAATTATGCGATTTGTTCCCGACAAACCGCTTCGCTTCATTTACACTAGTCTTTGCAAACACATTCAACTCATTTTTACCTCTGCCCCTTGCAGATAAATAAATATCACATTCACGACCCAATTCTTGTGGTTTAAAAAATGATTCACCCTGCTTAACCCCAATGTGTGTCATTAATTCACGATCTAATGAATGAAAAATTTTGTCAGATACAATCAATTCACATAATGATTTAAAATCATTCACTTTACGCAATTCACAATAATACTCAAAAGATGCCGCTAATCGCGACGCATACTGCACATAACTCTCTGAGGGTAATTTTTGTGCTTTCCGGAAGTTATTTAAACACTCATTAGCCGTCGGCTGAAACTCCTTCAAAACAACTGTTTTTAATTTTTCGTAATTACACATGTCTTCCTCAGACACATATATCATTAAATTACTGGCTTTTTCACCGAGAATGTTTAAAAGAATTTCCGCTTTAAACCCATCTGGAACATTTTTATTCTTAAATGCCTTTTCCAGCGAATGAAAAAATAAATTGAATGATTCTGCTTTAGATGGTAATGGAATTGTAAGCGTTTTAATACTCTTAATAAAACTTTCCAGATTATTATTATTTAGAAGTTCTGGTTCCGAATGCACAGTTGAAAGCGAATTATTTTGGGATGAATCCCTTTTAATATTCGCTAATTCTAACTCTTTCTCTAACTGCGCTAATTTAATTTTCTCGAAATCAGAATTTTGTAAAGATTCCTTACGAATATTTGCTATCTCTAACTCTTTCTCTAATTGTGCTAGTTTAATTTTTTCTAGCTCTATTTTTGATTTTTCTTCTTCTTTTTTCGATTTAATTTCCTCAACCGCGCAATCAACTACATTTTTCATTAACTCACTATTTGAAAAATGTTCACATTTCTCAATAATATCTTTTAACTCAACAAGTTTAGCACCCTCTCCTACACTTAAACCCAATTCCTCTGCGACAAGCTTAAGCTCATCTTTTCTTAATTTATCGATAATTGACATTATTAAATTTAACAAGTAATAAATTCAGAACAATTTTAAATTTTATGAAGATGCTCTTACCTCAGATCGCTGTATTCCACTCGAGAACAAAAAACACTATTATCTTGTTCCTCTTAAATAAATTATCACTACACTTTTTTTTTTTTTCCTTTTGTTCACTTTTATATTTTATGTTTCACTTAAAAAAAAATCCATCCGTCGATATAAACATTTTTTTTTCATCTTTGATTAAAACAAAACTTTTTGTTTCATCGATCGATTACGAAAACGAAACTTATTTTTCTCACAATGATATTACATAAACAAACTCGTAATTACTCTTTCTTTATAACAGGTCCTGTGGCTCGACGGGCCATGTAAAGGCACTTAATGCTTATTTAAAACACGAATACACTTAATTACTCATAATTTATTTATTTTTCGACGCCACGTTCTGCGGTCGCCGAACACACACTTTTCTTCACAACACAAACTCCGTTCGCTTCATTTCAAAGTTCCTTACGAAGAATACAAATTATAGGTGGCGCGGTGTTGACGCATGCAAGCGTAACAAACAGTACATAAAGCAGTGACCTCTGTGAGCAATAACAGCACTTATCTGCCTAGGCATAGAATCGAACAGCGATTGGATGACATGTACGGGTAGAGCACTTCATGAAGTGCTTCATCGTCCGATTCTATGCCTAGGCAGATAAGTGCTGTTATTGCTCACAGAGGTCACTGCTTTATGTACTGTTTTCTCACTACATATTACTCCACATTTTCTGAAATTTTAATCAATTGTTCTTCCTACTATAATGTATGTGTCCAACAAATTTCATTCCGTTATTATTATTCTTTCTTGGTGTAGCAATTTTAATGGCCAGTAGTATATATTGCAAGTGTTGAGAATTCATTGCGCTTGAATTTTTGATTCAATATTTAAAAATAAATAAATAATTGAGATTTGAAATAGACTAAGTTTTATACCTACTTTACCCGGGTAAGGTGGGTAGTCTGTGGCGTAATCTGAGTAATTAGCAAAAATTGAGAAAAATTGCAGGTAAATATTTTAGAAAGTGTTAAAAACACTTTCTAATAAATTTGAAAAGTGTTTTTAACACTTTTTTTAAATAAAGTTGAAAAGTGTTTATGACTTCGGTTTGTCTGTCTGTCCGCACTCTAACTTTCGTAAATATTTATGGAATTCCCTGAATGTAAACACAGCACTCTAACTCATAAATGCGTGTTCAGGAACGTTACATAATATTTGTTACTGAATGAAGCAATTTTATTTATTATGCATATACATATTCTTTTTCTTTTTACGAGAAAATGTTATATGAATTATAAATTAGAAACACAACTGAGACACATATAAATTTTATTCGCTTTTAATGAACAGCACGAAATTTGTAATTCGTTTTTATCATAAGTAAGAAAATGAATTATTTCACAAATCTCTATATTTATGATAATATCTTTAATCTAATGCATCATTAAAGAACGTTTAATTTACTGAGTACATTCGCCTCTAAAATACAGACTTCCCGAGTCTTATGATGAGATGAGCATCGAAGATGCTTCTTATGATGTGTGGTACTTTGGCCTGATGACTCTAAGCATTTAAACAAAATAATTGGCCAAGTTAAAAGATAGAATATGTTCCAGATGCATTGTCTTCAAAATCCAGTGTTGAGCCAGTTTTGACTCAACCCTTCAAATGTGCAATCCTTGTACAGTTTTTGAGCAGTCTCCCTAGAAGCGCTGGAAATCACTCTACGAGTGGTGAGCGGGGACTGCTCCCTGTTAAATCCTTGTACAGTCGGAGCAATTCCCTTAGAAGCGCTCGACACTGCTCTACGAATGGTGAGAGGGGACTGCTCCCTGTTAAATCCTTGTACAGTCGGGTGCGACGTAAAACCCATTCTACCAACCTTGTACAGTCGGCAGCAAATGTATCCGAGCACTAGCCAATAATTCCGATGTCAAAAAAGTACACTAAATATTGTTTTGTTAAATAAATCCTTGTCGAGTCATGTTCTTAGAATGATTAAGAACATTACTCGACAAGGATTTACTTAACAAAGCAGTATTCAGTGTACTTTTTTTAGGCAGGGGTTATTGCTAGTGCTCGGATACTTTTGCTGCCGACTGTATTTATGTTACCTGTTTTTTTTTTTTTTTTTTCTTTTTTCAGGTTTGTTGAGTGAGTGTTATGTCGCAATAGTTCTACACTATGGGCAATTGGCGACGGTCTGGGACTCAACACCAAGGATGGTCTTTTTTTTTTAGCTAGATGAAATTTATTTCGGAACTTAAAAATTGTACATGGTTTTCATTTTACTTTTCATCTTCGGTAGTAAGAAAATTTGCTTTTTTCTTTGTAAGATAAATGTTTTTAAATTACATCCATTATTATTATTATTAGCTAAGAAATTTGATAAAAACGTGTTTAATAAAGAGAAAAATAAGAAGTTTCAAAACATTTTATCTCATAGAGGAAAGCATACGAAGTCTCTACTAATTATTATTATTATTTAAATATCTATTTCCATAAAAATGAAGCAGATATAATTCTGATATCATACCCCATTTTATTTTAATTTTTTATAATCAAATAAGTATATGATAGAGTATTTTTCTACTGTATTAATAGTTCTAATTCTTTTCTGGGTAAAAAAAAAAAAAAAAAAAAAAAAAACTCTGAAAAATTTCTTTCGTACAGTTTCTTTTTTGTCTAATGGTACATTATTCAAAAGTAAATGAACATAATTTAACTGCGGAAATTTCTTACGAAGAGTTGTTGCCTGCACATAGTTTTATAAAGTCTGTTATTCAATGGGATCTAGCTAAAAGGCCATCCTGTTCGACCAATATTAGGTCATCCACTTTTGACAAGTTAAGAAACTGGAGACATTTCATACAAAATAATTGAAGTATCTTCAGAAATCGAAAACTGAGGTGATGAATGTTTTGAATGAGACTGAAAAAGTTAATAAAGCTACGGATTTTAATGTGTACTGGACACAAAAAAAAATATATGTAACACTAAAAATAGTAAGGAACTTAAATAAAATTCAGATTAAATTTGTTGAAAGCTGAAATAAGTTATAAAATTTATCTATACTTAAAATATTAAACTTGAAAGAAGTTTTAAGCATATTACCAAATGGTTAAAGATTTTTAAATGATTTCCTGCGTATTGTAGGCGTGCTGTAAGGGATCAGTGTCTTAGGTCTGGGTAGAATGTCCCGTTTATGAATATTGTAACTTACCACCAAAATATTTTAGTTTCTAGATTATATATTAGAAAATGCTATATTTACAAAACAGATCTTGCAAAATATGTATAGGGGAGAGTGGGGATGAATGGGACGCAGGATGAATGGGACAATAGCAAAATTTTTATGTTTTGAAAGCACTAGAAACTTGACAATTTTTCTGATATATTGCAGTTCTGAGTCTGAGGTCATACATCAAGTGTAGTTTCAGAATTGTGCTTTCCATAGAAGAGCAGGAAAAAAATTAAAGTGTCTTTTTCAGGTGCCAAAGTAAGTTTTTACTGATTCAATTAGGTAGTAATTAAGACATTAACTATTTGCTTAAGGTTAATATAACTCTTATATGGTGAAAAGGCATAATCTTTTATTGTGTTTATGATATTCAAGCAGAATGTTGACAATTGTTCATTAAACCTATTTCCTGTTTTATATGATCATGTGGTGGTGGGGATGAATGGGACAGTTTGAATGGGGATGAATGGGACATTTCCAACTATGTGCTAATTTAAAATTGTACACAAGAATTATATTAAAACAAATTTTAAATAGATTTTCAATATTTTTATAACCTGTGGTTCAGTAGTTATAACATGGAATTATAAAAGTAGCATGGATTTAGACAAAAATAGATTGAAATTAATTGTTCTGATTTTTGTTTGTAATAACTATGATTAAAAAAATTACGAGTTACAATATTCAATGCAACTTAAATAAATAATTAAAAAATAAATAAATAAACTAATAACAATTTGATTAAAATGACACTTTCAATCAAGCTAATTAAAAAATAAATAAATAAACTAATAATAATTTGATTAAAATGGCACTTTCAATCAAGCTAATTAAATAAATCCTGGTGACTATTAATGTAATACAGAATAGAATGCTGATTTTTCCCAATCAGTCGGAAACAAAAATTTATCTGGATAATTTGTACTCCATTAAAATGATTTATCTCTTTCTAGTGTCTTATTTATGTGTTTATTTTTAGATTAGATCTTATTAGATCAAATTACCAAAGCCTGGAGCTCTAGGAACTGTGCGAACCAAAGGACTTTTGCCTTTTGGTGTTAATCTGAGTCAATACATCAGTTTATGTTAATTTCAGTAAATTCATAGTGTGTAATAAAATCACATAAACCAATTTAACTTTAAAAATGTATTTACTTTCCATTTTGTTTTATTTTCTTTGTTAACTCTAGTTCTGTCCCATTCATCCCCAATCATGTCCCATTCATCCCCATAGGTGGGGTGAATAGGACAATGCACATGCATGTAAAAAAAATTATTATTAATTAAAATTGATAACTTTTTATTAAAGTTAGTATGTGTATATGTAACTGATTACTGAAGTGTACTTATGAGCAATGTCACAAAATTCTGAATTACAAATGGTGAACGTTATCAGTAAAAACATGAAAAATGTCCCATTCATCCCCACTCTCCCCTAATCTAACTGTAAAACAATTTTTTTTTCTTTTTTTTGTAAATAACTTTTTTAGTGTTATTTCTAATATGGACGAGTTTAATATCATTTGTACGTTTAAATAACTTAAACAAACATGTAGAAGTAATTTTGATTACTTTTTTCACTAATTTGCGAAATATATATTTATACAGCAAAACCCGCTTATAACGAGCCCGTATTTAACAAGATTCTGGATTTAAAGAGAAAAATGATATATGAGAGTAATAACTTATGTGAATATTTTATTATCATCAATGTCATCTCTTTGCCATGTTCTTTATTCTTCCTCCTTCCGTGCGCTTAAGGCCTGTGTCTTTTGAAAAATCTGTTGCTGTTTCTATAACAAAGTTGTAGGGTATTTGCTTGTTGTAGAGTCTAAGATTTAGTTTCTTTTTAATAGATTCATCTACACTGCTTTTATATTAATGTCGCTGCGATTCTGCTGATTCATCTATTCTTCTTAAGTTCTGTGAGTTTATGAGCTATTCTTATTTTGAATGATTACCCCCTATGTTGCTTTCGCGTTAGCAATATCTGCTAACTCTGCTAATCCATGTGTTCTTTATAACTTCTGTAAGTTTGTGACCTGTACTTATTTTGAATGATTGCCACCTACGTTGCTTTCATATTAACATCGCTGCTGACTCTACTGATTCACCTGTTCATGTTTTCTGTGAATTTATGAGCTGTGTTTATTTTTAATGTTTACCACCATCTACGTTGCTTTCACTTTCACAATCGCTGCTAACTCTGCTGATTCATCAGTCCTTCATAAGTTCTGAGAGTTTACGACCTGGTCTTATTTTGAATGGCAGCCAATTTATATGTTGCTTTCATGTTAACATCGCTGCTGACTCCCTTGTACTTCCTAATTTCTGTGAGTTTATAAACTGTGCTTATTTTTGATGTTTTTCTTCCACGTTAACAATGCTACTTGTTGTTTACTGAATGATTGATCCTGGTCGTTATATTTCAATAGTAAATAAACATATCACTTTTGCAGTATTAGTTGTTATTTATTTATAATATCCGTGTTTAGATGTAAAACGTTTTTTGCATTAACTGAAGAATTTTATTTCAACAATTATGGATGATAAATGAAAGAAATATATTATAAATTTTATGCGGTGAAGAATAAGGGTTTTGCATAGAATATAGGTAGTAATGGCTTGCAACGTATTGATCAAATGATTCATGGTCATGCTACAACAGTATAAAAATAAATATACTTTAAAAAAAAGACAGAGATTAGAGAAAAAATTACGCAAGTAAACACCATAAATATGAGAGAGAGAGAGAGAGAGAGAGAGAGAGACAGAGACAGAGAGAGAAAAAGAAAAAAAAAAACTCGCAAACATTGTTTTAGGTCGAAATAAATGAGCGTGACCTTTCATCGGATGGAAAAAGTACATATAAGTGCAGCAGGAAAATGACAACTCTCATCGCTTTTGCTGCACTTGTACCTACTTTCTTCACTTAAATAAATATTATTCTCAGTTATTTCTACCCAAAGCTATCTTAACAAAATTTCGAAATATATGACATAATTATAAAGTTTTTATTTATTATCTTTAAAAAGCTGTATTTCTGTGAGATTTTTACTTGCACCCAGGGAACAAAAAATGAAGTTGAAAAAATATATGCACAGGGTGTTTTAAAATAACGCGGTGAAAGTGAAAGGACAAGGCAAGCATAAAAAGAGAAATAAAAATCACATAGTAGCATGGGCTTACAAACGCATATCCGTATCTTCTAGAGGCCTTAACAGTACGCTTTTTTCAAACAAGCTTGATTTTGGTAGTTCCGGCATATTTCCAACCAAATTCAAATTTGAACAATCGCATTTGTAAAATTAAATATGTTACAAGTTTTAAAAGTTTTCGACGTCAAAAGTAAGTCTGCATGCTGCGCACGCAGTTCATAGTTTGCTCACGCTCAAAGAATGAAAAAAAATCAACTTTACAAACGTAGAGTAAAAATTTGGTGTGTAACAACTACACGACTTCCATTAATTGCTATTACACTTAATATATATATATATATATATATATATATATATATATATATATTAAATAATGTGATCTAAAGATATAAAACTGGTTTAACGCCTAACAATGTAAGCGCAAATTGATATAAACGTCGCGAAAACTTATTAAAAAGAGCTTACATAGCGAGTTCAAAAAATAATCATTTGAGCCAATTTTTGAAACATCCATTTCCGATATCTATAATTGACCTATCTAAGCAGAACGCCTGTCAATTTTTTCTGACATAACCAAATAATACATGCTAAAGGACATCAAAATTGCAAATGAGAGTGCTATGTAGCAAATTTGAAGAAAATCGTTAGAGCCGTTTTTGAGATAACGACTTTCCGTCCACTTCCTATTTTCACTAAAACTTGTAAATTCATATGTTTACTGGAAACTAAAAATTATATACAAAAGAATATCTAAAAGGGAGTAAATATGGCGAGTTTGAAAAAAAAATCCGTAGAACCGTTTTTAAAGGAAAATACTTGCGAGACTAAAATTGGCCTACTTATACAGGATATCAATTTTGCCGAACTAACCAACTAATATATACGAACGGACATCTGATATCTAAAAGGGTGTTTATATAACAACTTTAAAGAAAATCAATAGAGCCGTTTTTGAAATGCGGTCCTACGGTCCCATTTTCGGTTTTTCAGTTTTTACCAAAAGTTAAAAAAAATTATCTGTACGCTAAGCTTGTCTCAATTCTGAAGTTTCGTTGTTGTATCTTTATTAGTTTTGGAGATATGATAGTCAGAAGATTCCCAAGATAAATTAGAAGATAAATTAGAATCAAGATAAAATTAGATTAGAAATTCAAGATAAATTAAAAGTTACTATCGTTAAACATAGATTACTTAATTGAATATATATGTATACCATTAATTTTTCCGTTATGTTTAAATTAATAAGAAATTTTTTGGGGGTAAATTTCAAAATACGTTAGGTTTTTTGCTCTTATTGACTCATCAAATATCGAACGCTTCCAGTTTGTTGTACGATATTTTTGACCTTTAGATTTACTATCGATTTTTTTTTTTTTTTGGATTTTCCATTTCCTAAAAAGATCAGATTTGTTCAGATAATTTGTTCACTAATGACAAATTATAACATTTTTTATACATATATTTCACATATTAACGATTAAATTAAAAAAAAAAATATGTTAGTTTATATTATTTATTCTTTAAAATCTCACAAACTGCAGTATATGTACAAAGATGGATTATAAAATGTTTTTCAAAATAAATCTAAATATTTTAATAGCAAGAAAGAAAAACGATGTAATTGACATAGATTATGAAATATTTTAAAAGCTCCGGTTCAACAAATAAATAAATAAAAGTAGCGAATATTTAAAAATCACAACACTAAAATTGACCTTTATAGAGATTTAAAATTCATTAATTTATTTACAAAGGCCTTTAAAAATTGTTACAGCAACGAAAGATCAGGTGTGAGAAAAGAAAATATATATATATATTTTTTTTTGCTTTTACAAAACAATAAAAAAAAGTTAAAAACATTTTCCAATTTTTACCAATAATTGATTGGCACTAATTTATGTCAAAGTGCCTCTACATATAAAATTAAATTCTGTGCATTAATTCTTGAGCTAGAGCTATCACAAAAATGTTTTCTCTCACATAAATATAGACAGACATTTTCTAAAAATTGTCAGATGGTGTTCTAGATCTCACCAAGCGTGTAAATTCATTGACAACCAAATGTTGAAAATTTTTACGAATTCATTGATTTCTTCTATTGAGTGTAGAAGAAAGTAATAAAGAAAATTAAGGTTTTTCTTTTATCGTATGATTGAACGACAATATTTTATGGATTTATTGCTATTTCATTTTTACTCTAGTGTAGTACAGCTATATATCGAACACGAACATTTAACCACTTGATATTATTACTTTTTTTTCTTATAAGTACACGAATAACCCTGTTAAGCCACCAGTATGATATGAAATATCTTTTTATTCGTACATCTCGAAATAAACTCCGATAACTACTGTGTATCAATCACTTTTAGCGAAAAATGTATTAACTGAAGACATTGCTTAATTTTATATAAGCAAAGTAATTTTTATTTTCTTAGACATTTTATGTTTTGATATGTTAGCGGTCGTGTAAAAATAAAAATATTTTCATTGTTTTCAGAGGTATCCAAAAACAAAATTCTGGACACAAATCAAGTAACAAGAAATAAAAATGCTTGTCGCTTTCTAGAGTTCAAATAGATAAATATTAAATTTATAATAAGGTTTTATTTGTTTCTTCTGGTACTAAGGCCCACTGAGCTGAAGAACAACAGGAGGAAATGCTAGACCGGTTTTTGCGTGCCGTTTTTGAAAGGTTTGTCTTCCGAGCGTTGCACGGCAGAAAGCATTTGATATCTTTATATTTCAAAGTAAAATTGTGTAAAGGTTATCTGTTCGAACAACCATATGCTAAAAATGATATTACAATTTTAAATTTTAATTCTTTAAAGAGTATAATAGTAATAGACGACCCGACAAATGTTGCCTGCCGTGCAAGATTTGACTCTGCACGGCAAATGATAGCAGAAAAACTGGCACGCACGAACACTGTGTAAAGGTATTGGAAGCATTTGCTCCAGTTGTTCTTCAGCTCAGTGGTAAGGCCTATCGATTACATGTAGGTCCTAGGCCTAGGATGGTTTGCCCTGCATTGTGGTCTTTCTAAGAGGTCCTAGCCCGTATTTAGGCGAGTTTCAGAGAAAAATCACGAAAAACTCTAAAAGGCTAGCTCGACGAACGCGATTTGAGATCGGACCCAACATGTTCCGTCTACCAGCTTTGAGCACAGAACCTCTCGGTCACTGGTGGGTCCAAATTATAATAGGGTGCAACGGGCTTAGTGTAACAAAGTTTTGGAATAGTCCGACTTTAATCTCATTTTGTGCAGTTACTATTATACTTACACTTTTAAAAATTTTTAGGCATAAACTACAACTAATTGGCTAAGAAAAAAATATAAAGTTTTGACAATTTAACAATGTGCCACTTAAAGAAAAAAAAAATGTAGAAAAATTATGTGTTTCGTGGATCTACTTGCCCCATGTTTTGGGGAAAGTATAACCTGGGGCTACTACACCCATATACATTATATTAAGAGGTAAGGAAATCCAGTTTCCAGATAGTGAAAATCTTCATGAATCAGGGACTTTTTGAATTTTTAAAATATCCCAATTCGTTAAAGAGTTGAGAACATTTCCGTATGCTTCCAACTAACATTTCCCATCCTATTCATTTTAACACTCCAACAAAAACCTAAAAAAAGATCAGGATATTACGTTCCGTCGAAATTGAAATGACATAACAAAATTGCAAAGGAAAACTCAGATTTCTTTTCAGTTAATGGTGGTTTTCTGTTCGGTGAGAAGTTGGGGGCTAAGGATAGTTATTAGCTAATTGCTACTGTCCTTTCAGAAACTTCTCTTTCACCACTACACTGAGGGGGCCTCCCTGACGTAAACCTCAGTGTTTTATGGGGTTTTATTTCATTTTATTCATTGATAATTAATTTTATTCATTGATAATCTATTCCTATATATATATATATATATATATATATATTATTTTCATTAATTGCACTAACTTTTTTTTTTATGTAACTACAGCTGTTTAAGTTTCAAAAGATGAAAAAAAAAATATGTAAGAAGTAATATAAAAATGTATAGTCGTACGAAGAAAAATTATAATAATTATACGAACACTTAAGTTGAGAGCTTTAACCTTTTCCCTACTAGTTTTTTCCTTTCCAAAAATAAAGTAAATCAGAAATTAGTAGGTCAAATAAAATAGAAATAGAAATATTCTGCAAAAATAAAATAAAAAATTAACTGTAGTGGCAGTTGTGGAAGTGGGACGTATACGTTCCACTGGGTTTTTTAGATGGCACACATATGTCCCTGCGGAGTTGAAGTGACTATATAAAATACAGTGAAAAGTTCAGTTTCTAAGTTAATTTTACAATACTTTTGAAAATATATAAAATTACACTAACATATGAATGTAATCACAGAAAACCAGTGGGACATGCACTCTAATATATTTCACGCTTATTATCCCATTGGGTGAATTAAAAATATCTCCGGGACATATATGTTCCAGTGGGGTTGAAAAGGTTAAAGAATACAGCCGAATATCAATTTAAAATTTCATTAATAATCTAAAAAAATTATTGCACAATTAATGTATTTTTAAAGAAATGTGACACTAAGTACATATTTATATGTATATGAAAAAAGGGTTATAAGAATAAGTTCTTATTAGGAGTTTACAAATTTTTCACATCAGCGATAAAGTAAATCTTTAAAATTAGACTCGAAAATAAAATCTTTAAAAGTAGACTACGAAACTTGATAAAAGAAAATGTAGTATGATAAACTTATAGCATAAATAACTTTTTATAAACTTGTAGTATAAATAAAATACCTCTTTCCTTTAATCATCCCTAACATCTTTCCCCAATTCACGTAGTTTCACCGTATAGTTCGCAGACAAAAGTCATCAAAGTCTCCGTTTCTCTTTCCCCGTATAATCCGTATGGGACTGCCATTGCATCGTAACTCAATGGACGAACAATGAAAAATGGAGTTTTCTGAATTCAGTTTTTTCAGTCCCATCCTTTGAACTTGCCGCCTTTCAACTTTGTGGGCAATTTAAAAAATAAATAAATAAAATAAATAAATGATATTGAATGTTTGTTTCGAGATTAAGAATAGGGCTCTGAGTTTACATAACAAAGTAAATATACACTCTATAACCCCCCCCCCCCCAAAAAAAAAAAAAAAAAAAAAAAAAAAGTACCAAGAAGGAGTTATTCGAATGGGACAAAAACTGGTAGATGTGATGTACATATGGAGAAAAACAATTGATTACAGTTTCAGAAAGTCTGAATGACTTAATCAAGAAAAAGGGCTTCACAAAGTAAGCAAGTCAATGACGCGTTGGTCCACTACTGGTCCTTACGTACGCAGTTATTCGGCTTGGTATTAACTGATACAGTTGGCAGATGTGCTCCTGTGAAGTATCATGCCAAATTCTGTCCAATTGTTGCGTTAGATTGGCAAAAACCCGAACTGATTGTAGGACTCTTTTTATGATGCTCCAAACGTCCTCAGTGGAAGAGAGATCCGGGGACTGAGCTCAACCCCATTTAACTGAGCCGCCTATTAAGGGTCTTTGAAGTCTATGAAGCACCAGTTGCACGTAGGATCGACGATAATGATGAATTGGAGCTTTGAGTACCGCTTTGCGAATGACTGGTTCTCACTTTCTGTCCTCTCTTTAGGCCGACCGCTTCTTCCCTGACGCTGTGTTCGGCCATGGTTCACCCATTCCTGTCAATATCATCTAATAGTTGTACTGCTCCTATCCAGTTGTCAAAAAATTCGCAGATTAGACCAACCAGCTTCATTGAGCCCAACTACACACCACACTCAAATGCTGACATCTGTGCATGTTGTATGTGGCACCTGTATGCGAGGCATAGTTACTGTCTTTCTGAGTAGACGGAATAAAATTCTCGAAGAATTTATGACATGGAATCGAAATTTCTCATTTTTAATATTCTGCCAATTGCGCAATTAAGATGCACTGCAGCGTCCAGCGTCGCATGCTCATTCGATGGCATTTAAACTTTAAAATTTTGCCTTTTCCATCGAAACCTGTATGTATGTCAGTTTGTGTCCAGTTTGCATTACTCCTTCTTGGTGCGTCGTTTTTTTTTTTTTTTTTTTTTTTCCTTATAGAGTTATATATTAAAATTGGGCTATGGTGAAAGGCAATATGTTCAAAGAACTAATTAAACAAACAAACAAACAAACAAACAAACAACAACAACAAAAAAAAAAAAAAAAAAAAAAAAAAAAAAAAAAACAGTTTTTGAAAACTATTTTTTTTTTCCAAATAAAATATCTGACGGGCAAGCTTAAGGATCTCTATCAGTGAGTGTCCAGATAATTCAAACGCCATATTAATCTACGAGAAAATAAGTTCTATTATTATTCGTTACGTAATAAATATTTATAAATTTCGTTTTTCATATTTTAAAAATTTTTACTGTTAAACTAGGCTTCATTTTTCAATATATATATACATATTTTTTTCAATTTTTGTTATTTCATTTTGAAGCTATAAAGTGAAGGTTCAAATCTGACATTTTATAACTTCAAAAAGAAAAAAAAAATATGCATAATACATTATCAGATATTTATCTTAATTTGTAAGTTAACAGTTTTGACCTTCAGATTTACTATTCTTTTTTTCAAAACTCAAAAACATAATTCAAATAACTTGTTTATTTTAGATTTTTTTTTTCCCAAAGATTTTTCCTCCCCCCTCCTTAATAATCTCAAGTATTTATTTTTTTTAAACTTAAAAAAAAGAAAGAAAGAAAGAAATCAAACTTTTCAAGAAAGATTTTTGTCTGTTTAATATAGTTAACTTACACAAATAATATTCTTAAATTCTTATATCAAATAGCATAAAAAAAAAAAAAAAAGGTGGCAGAAAAATAATAACAAATAAATATAAATAACCTAAATATAATACAAAGCACATTTTATAAATATCAGATGCAGCACCTTTTCTTTAAAATGTTCTTCTTTTAAAAAAAAGAAATTAAGTGAAAATTTCCATATTCTTTTTACATCATACAAAACTATACACTCGCATTTGACTAAAATTTTTTGTCATGTAAGTCCAGGCAGCAATTTAAAGGATCTCTTTTTAACATTTTAAAGGATTTGGTATTTTACCAGCGCTGTTACGAGGATATAAAAATATTGAACGTGTGCCAAGGAAAATAAAAATATTTCTTACCTGAAAAACATGTAAAGGAAAAGATATTTTACCAATGTACTTTTATGGTTTATGCAAATATTTTCAAAAAAGTTCAGCAAATAAAAATTTGCATTGCATTCATTCTATTGGCTTGTTTTATTTTTATTTATTTTATTTTTTGACGATAATAGTGCTTCTAAAAAATTAAAATTTAATATTTCAAATCTCAAAGCATTTTAACATTTAGATTTATTACAAAAAAGTCATAAAAATGCTTTATTTATTTATTCATCTTTTTTTTTTTTTTTTTTTTAGTGATTATAATCTCAGAGCAAGTCTGCCTTTTAAAAAGATTTGCTACCATAGTGTCTTTAAGTCTCTCTTCGTTATCTAAAATAAGATGTGTTTCTCTAATTCTTTAGTTTGTTTGTTTATTCTTTGTGTTAATCATATTTTCTATATTCTTTTTATTACATACATTTGGTCATTTAGGATGAAGCATCATACATAATATTTACTTCATGTCTGAAATATTTTGGAAATAATATATATACTATTTGTACTTTGGCTGATTAAGTGATTACACATAATATTAAGACTGAAAGGTATGTATACGATTTTTCTAACCTATGTAGCAATGTAAATGATATTTTCGGCTAAATATTTTACTTTGTCTACTTGTAATTTTTTGCCACTAGTTGTATCTTGCCACGCAACTACTTCAAGCAGTTGGCGCTGCTTTAGGCGGAATTGTTTTTTTTTTTTTTTTTTTTTTTTAATTATATTGTGCCGCTTACCCTGTACTCGCTTTGTTGATATCCATAATCCTTTGTTTCTCGTTCCTTTCACCACCCAACCGCTGCAAGCAGTTGGCACTGCTGTAGGTAGACAATTTTATAGCGTTATGTCATGGTGTTCATCTTGTTATCGCTTTAGTTAAGATTCAAGTTTTTGGTTACTGCAATGGTATGTTTATCTGTACTATGACAGAGGTGACATAAATCATGGAATTGACTTAAAATTTGATGTATATATTTATGAGTTATGTGGAATTATGTGGTATAGATTTTGGTTTATATAGTGTTTGTGGCTCATTTACAAGAAGATGAAAAATTAATTCGTATCTGTGAACTACATTTTAAATCCATTTTAACCCTTTAACGTTTACTCCATATTTTCTTTTGAAAATTGCTGAGCTAATTTCAAAAATGGCTATTAGACACAGGAGCTGAGCAAAATCTATTTAAAAATAAATAAATAAATAAATAAGCATCTTTAATTTTTTAGAAATTTTTGATTTGAAACATTTATTTGTTAATCTAATTCAAATAGGAATAATAAGTTATTTTACAAATAAATACTATAACTTTCAAATGCCTTGCAGTAACTGTTTTAGGTCAAAATAACAGCACAGCCCTTAAACCTATGAAGAAACTAGGCACGAGTGCATGAAAAGCAGTATCTACGCACTCACGCCTAAGAAGAAATTTAAACTGACTTCTGCATTTCGCTCCTTTTGAAGCATCGTATGTTAAATTTCAGAATAGCACTGCTATCTACCGGACAGAGACGAACCAAAATTTTTTAAAAATCGATTAAAATAAGAAAAATAAATATATATTGAAAAATTGTTGCATAAAAAGATGTTCGATGTTTGGTTTCAGTTTGAAACTAATGAACGTTAAAGAGTTAATTTAGTTACACTCAACATAATGAAATTAAAATAAACATTAAGATTCTTAAAAGCATGTAAAAGTAATGTAAAAGTAAAAGTAAAAGTTCTGTAAAAGTAATCCAATCAGCGAATATGTTAAATCCCACAAATTGTTGTCGATTATTTATTTATTTATTAATTATTATTATTATTATTATTATTATTTTGTGTGTGTGTGTGTGTGTAATATGCTGGTGTATGTATCTCAGCTTTAGATGAAAACCCGAGTTTTTGACTACAAGATCCTTCGCTATGGTCAAGAAAGAAAGTTAAAAAAAATAAAATTTTATGTGATACAAGACTGTAAAATTATGTAAAATAAATGACTGAAAAGTATTTTATCATTTTCCTTTTTCGTTGATTTACGAGGAATTTAGAAAAAGTTTCGGGCCGGGCTTAAAATTTCCTCCAGGCCCGGCCCAGCCCGAGTACACACAAAAAATATTGAGCCCGAGCGCGGCCCGGCCCGAGCCTACAAAAAAATTTTAAGCCCGAGCCCGGCCCGAGAGCAAATTGAAAAATTCGGCCCGAAAAGCCCGGCCCGTGCAGACCTCTAGATGGAGTTCCTAAATGAATGCCTGTCACTTTTAAGGTTTGGCCCTGGGATTTGTTGATCGTCATTCTAAAAGCCAATTTCAATGGAAATTGCAATCTCTTGAAAGGAAATGGCAAGTTGTTGGGAATAATAGGTATGAGGGGAATCAAAACGCTGTCTCCTTTAGCAGTTCCTATAATAATGGTACATTTTACAATATTAATACCCAGCTCTGTGATACGAAGCCTAGTTCCGTTGCACAGTCTGGGTGCATCAAGGTTACGCATCAGCATAGCTGGAACGCCAAATTTAAGCTTCAACATATGGGACGGTACTCCCGTTAATTCCAGAGAGTTGAGATATTCAACGGGGTAGGCAGTACTATCGTCGTCAGCCATCACAGTATGGATGTGTATAATTTTGAATTGCCGACGGTCATGTCTAAAATTCTTTTGTTTGTTTTATTGACCCACTCGTTCTTAGGCGATAGCATTGCCCTCTCACACAACCATTCATTATTACTTATATTAACATCCAAATCGGGAAAGACTTGCATGATAAGTTATTTTGCTGTTAAATTGACAAAATTTTAATTTTAAATTTCAAAACTCTGTCGTTCTTGGCGCTTATTGTATTTGGTGATCAAAAACATAATACAAAAATATACATGCCAGATGTATATTTTCGTAATATGCATTGTACGAAATATTGTTTCATATTATTCATTACTCTCTTAATATAAGTTGTTAAAATAACCATGATTTTGGAAAGGAATTAAATTATGTTCGCCAAATAATTTGACGATATAGTTTTTTCTGCCAAGGATGACCGATATCAAATATATTCCACTACAACATATTAGTATCTTATAACACAGGCCTGTCCAACCCAAAACACTTAGTGGGCCGCACTGGAAATCTATTTTATTCATTCGGGCCGCACCGTATGTTCAGTCATAAAAAGCCCCCCCCCCTCCCACACACACACACACCTCCTTCCCCGACTAATTTCACCGTAAATTAGTGTACAGACTTGCGGCTGGTGCTAATCGATTAGTAATAAGGCCTAGTTTAGAACGGTTTAGTAAGATTTTGCTTAAGGGGTATCTACATATTACAATTGACATCAACTTCATTTTGTTTTTTCAAAGGCAACCCACAATTTCGACAAGTTTTTTGAATTATTTGGTTCAAATCAGCCCAGAAAATGGTATAGTTTATACGTTTCTACCAATTTTTCTCAGAGTTATAATTTGTTAAAATATGGAGATGCTAATGTTAAATGAATGTAATAAACATTAATTCATGTCTTCCCAAAAAATTAATATATTAAAATTTCTTTCTTTCTTTCATTCTTTTCTTTTCTTTTTTTTTTTTTTTAACGTTAGTATGAATTAACCCAAATATATTCCATGCATTTTTACTTTCTTCTATATGTAATATAGAGAAAGTATTGGATTCGCGAAAATTTTCGACCTCCGTTTTTTGACAGATCTACACGTTTTGGGATGTCCTGAACACGAATTGATAGTTTTTAAAAAATGTCTGTTTGTGCGTCTGTCTGTATCATTTTTTTGTGGACGGTGTATCTCACGAACCAATGAATGAAATTTAACCAAACTTGGTATTTAGTTGCACCCTGACATGAACTGGTGCCCATTAGATTTGGGGATCAATAGCTCAACAGGTGGCGCTGTGATCGCATTTTATGCAAATTTTTAACATGGCAGCATAGAACAAAATTCCGTATAAATGGGCATAATGAGAGTTATTTTAAACTTGTGATTGTAAAATTAATATGAATTATTGATAATAGTAGTAGTTAACTAAAAAAAAAAATTTGTGCATGGGGGGGCATCGGTTCCCCCCCTGGGGGGGGGGGAAGTACCGGGGGGGTTAAATTTTGAAGATGGGTATCATTCGAAAGATCTCGTCAATACCTTTAAAACGAATGGTTGAACCATAAATCTGTGATAATTTAAAACAAAGTTATCGATTTTTTTTACTTTTAACAAAAAAAAAACTAGTATCTTGTGGCCACCACAAGACTTTCTTCTATATTTTCCTATACATATTCAATCAGTAACAATATTTAAAAAAAAAAAAAAAAAAAAAAAAAAAAGATTTTTTTTTTTTTCCCTTTTTTTTTTTTTTTTTTTTTTTTTTTTGTGAAAATTAATACATATTCAATCACTAACAATAATTAAAAAAAAAAAAAAAAAAAAAAAATCGAATTTTTTTTTTTTTTTTTTTTGTTAAAAGTAAAAAAAATCGATAACTTTGTTTTAAATTATCACAGATTTATGGTTCAACCATTCGTTTTAAAGGTATTGACGAGATCTTTCGAATGATACCCATCTTCAAAATTTAACCCCCCCCGGGGGGGTACTTCCCCCCCCAGGGGGGGAACCGATGCCCCCCCCATGCACAAATTTTTTTTCCTAGTTAACTACTACTATCATCAATAATTCAAATTAATTTTACAATCACAAGTTTAAAATAACTCTCATTATGCCCATTTATACGGAATTTTGTCCTATGCTGCCATGTTAAAAATTTGCATAAAATGCGATTACAGCGCCACCTGTTGAGCTATTGATCCCCAAATCTAATGGGCACCAGTTCATGTCAGGGTGCAACTAAATACCAAGTTTGGTTAAATTTCATTCATATGTTCGTGAGATACAGCGTCCACAAAAAAATGATACAGACAGACACACAGACACACAGACAGACAGACAGACAGACATTTTTTAAAAACTATCAATTCGTGTTCAGGACATCCCAAAACGTGTAGATCCGTCAAAAAACGGAGGTCGAAAATTTTCGCGAATCCAATACTTTCTCTATATTACATATAGAAGAAAGTAAAAACTTAGAAAAAAATCGTATTTTTTACTTTCTTCTATATGTAATATAGAGAAAGTATTGGATTCGCGAAAATTTTCGAAGTCCATTTTTTGATGGATTTACATGTTTTGGGATATGGAGAACACGAATTAATAGTTTTTAAAAAATGTCTGTCTGTCTGTCTGTCTGTCTGTCTGTCTGTCTGTCTGTCTGTCTGTATCATTTTTTTGTGGACGCTGTATCTCACGAACCAATGAATGAAACTTAACCAAACTTGGTATTTAGTTGCACCCTGACATAAACTGGTGCTGATTAGATTTTGGGATCAATCGCTCAATAGGTGGCGTTGTGATCGCATTTTATGCAAATTTTTAACATGGCAGCATAGGACAAAATTCCGTATAAATGGGCATAAAGAGAGTTATTTTACACTTGTGATTGTAAAATTAATAGGATTTATTGATAATAGTAGTAGTTAGCTAGGAAAAAAATTTTGTGCATGGGGGGGCATCGGTTCCCCCCCTGGGGGGGAAAATCCCCCCCCGGGGAAGTAAATTTTCAAGATGGGTATCTTTCGAAAGGTCTCGTTGATAATAGTAATAGTTAACTTGGAAAAAATTTTTGTGCATGTGGGGGCATCGGTTGCCCCCCCACCGGGGGGGGAAGTTCCCACCCGGGGGGGCAAAATTTCAAGATGGGTATCTTTCGAAAGATCTCGTCAATACCTTTAAAACGAATGGTTGAACGATAAATCTGTGATAATTTAAACCAAAGTTATCGATTTTTTTAACTTTTAACAAAAAAAAAACAAAAATATCGCAATTTTTTTTTTTTTTTTTTTTTTTTAACGAAATTTAACCAAACTTGGTATTTAGTTGGTCCCTGACATAAACTGGTGCTGATTATGTTTGGGGATCAATAGCTCAACAGGTGGCGCTGTGATAGCATTTTATCTAAATTTTTAACATGGCAGCATAGGACAAAAATTCGTATAAATGTGCATAATTAGAGTTGTTTTAAACTTGTGATTGTAAAATTAATATGAATTATTGATAATAGTAGTATGTAACTAGGAAAAAAATTTTTTGCATGGGGGGCATCGCTTCCCCCCCCTAGGGGGGAAATACCCCCTCAGGGGGGGTAAATTTTCACATTGGGTATCTTTCGAAAGATCAGGTTGATAATAGTAGTAGTTAACTAGGAAAAAATTTTTGTGCATGTGGGGGCATCGGTTGCCCCCCCACCGGGGGGGGAAGTTCCCACCCGGGGGGGCAAAATTTCAAGATGGGTGTCTTTCGAAAGATCTCGTCAATACCTTTAAAACGAATGGTTGAACTATAAATCTGTGATAATTTAAAACAAAGTTATCGATTTTTTTCACTTTTAACAAAAAAAAAAAAAAAAAAAAAAAAAAAAAAACTTAGAAAAAAAAAAAAAAACGTACTTTTTTTTTTTTTTTTTTAATATTGTTACTGATTGAATATGTATAGGTAAATATAGAAGAAAGTCTTGTGGTGGCCACAACATACTAGTTTTTTTTTTAAAACGAAATTTTACCAAACTTGGTATTTAGTTGGTCCCCGAGATAAACTGGTGCTGATTATATTTGGGGATCAATAGCTCAACAGGAGGCGCTGTGATAGCATTTTATCTAAATTTTTAACATGGCAGAATAGGACAAAAATTGTATAAATGTGCATAATAAGAGTTATTTTACACTTGTGATTGTAAAATTAATATGAATTATTGATAATAGTTGTACGTAACTAGGAAAAAAAATTTGTGCATGGGGGGGGGGCATCGGTTAAAAAAAAAAAACTTAGAAAAACATTCGCATTTTTTTTTTTTTTTTTTTTTTTATATTGTTACTGATTGAATATGTATAGGAAAATATAGAAGAAAGTCTTGTGGTGGCCACAACATACTAGTTTTGATTAAAAAAGCATTTTTTGAATTATGAAAATAATTAATAAATTCATATTTCAAAAAATTATGAGTTATTACCTGCATTAACTTTTGCACGAATAGAATGCGCATCATAAAAAAAATGGGTTTCTAAATTTACAGCTCATCCCTATCATTATTTTTCGAATTATAGTGATATTTCAATTTTTATTGCTCTTAGGGGGCTGTCACTTGTTATCTTTTGTGTCATATTGCTTTGCTTGCGCATGATTTAAAATAGTTATTGGAGTAAGTTTAGACGTGCACATCATTTCTTAATTAGCATTACTTTACATTATTTTATATTTAAAATTGTTATATTTATTTTCCGATTATCATCTGAATGGATATAATACTTTTCTGTGTGATATCTGAATTTAATTTTTTTTTAAATATAGAGGTTTATCCCTGATAAATACTTGCTTGTAAATTCTATGAAGACTTGATATAAAGAATATAAAATATATCTTTTTCTGAACCGCCTTGATCTCAGAAATTCGAATATGAATCAAAAATGGGTGTTACAATTCGGAAAAAAGAAGAAGAAGAAGAAATTTGTACAAGTTTTAATATGTATATGACAACCTAAACAAAATTTAGCAGTTGAATTAAAAACTAGATGTTATTATCAATCGTTAGGCATCGGCTGCTGGTTCCTACGATAATTTACGGCGAAATTAGTCGGGGAAGGAAATCATTATTATTTTGTGACTGTACATATGCATATGTGCATCTATGTTTATGAGTATATGATTCATATATGTATATACTTTTTTCGGGAAAAGGTAGGGTGAAAATTCGGAGCAGAATACATTATTTTCAATTATTTTCAATCATAAATTAACAATAGAATCGTAGAAAATTTATAACTCTATAATAAAAAGAACGAATAATGGATCTAGTAATATTTTATTACAATAGTTATTTAGTTACCATAATCGTTGAAAGGTATTTTCATTTCGAAAAGTCAGTACGTATTTATTAATTTTTGATCCGTTAACCAAAGTTGTCAAACTTTAAGTATCGTTAGTCTCTTCGCGGGCCGCAAGAAACTACGCGGTGGGCCGCATGCGGCCCGCGGGCCGCGGGTTGGCCACCCCTGTTATAACAGATACTTTTAGACATTTGAAAACAAATTTGACTTCTAATTATCATAGAATATTTATCATTTTCCTTTTAATTAGTATATTAGTTGGATATTTATTGTGTAAATATCAACCTTTGAAATGAAATGTTTGTGCTTTTAATCGAATATGGAAGTTTGCCGTTTTTTTTTTTTTTTTTTTTTTTTTCTAGAGTTTTGAAATTAAAAATTCAAATTTTGTCAATTTTACAACAAAAATAACTTAATCTAACGCATGGACATGATAACTAATACATATCTATACCTAAATATGGGGATTAAAATCGGGAAATAATTTTCCTCGATTTTTAATAATTTTTTACAAAAAATCCAATGGGCGTTTAACATAGGAAATATTTTTCTTGCATCCACGAACGGCCAGTGACGTCATCACATCGCTTGCTTATTTCTTTCTATCTTTTCCTTGGCGAAAATGTCCGATCTACTTCAGCATCAAAATTTTAAAAAAAAATGTCCAGAATTATCAATAAGAAAATATCTTTAATATAATGCTGAATTAGCTTTTATGCCAAGCGTGTTAAGTACTAAAAAAAAAAAAAAAAAAAAAAAAAAATCAACATATCTTAGGGCTAAGGAAATTTAGACTTAGCTTTATGACATAGATGCTCTAATGTAAAAGATAAATGTCATCGTTAAAAAAAAAAAAAAACTATATTTAAAGGGGACTAATGTGCAAGTTGTACCTGACGAGACTAAAGTGAAAGTTGTACCTACCTCAAGGGACTAATTTGAAAGTTGTACCTCATGGCACTAATGTGCAAGTTGCACTGAACGAACAATCTATTTCTTTCAACGAAAATGCCTGGACGATAAGTCTAATATATCGTATCATATTATACATCGTATTTATCATAATATAACTCAATACTTATTTCGCTTCCTTCTTCGACTCGTTTTAATACGCATTTTTTATATGCATGAGCAGCGCCCGAAAAACAAAAACATTAAATCATTAAATTCATTTTTTTACTTATTTTTATTTCATATTATTTCACGCGCACTTTTTATTTCCTGATTCACTGATTATTATTAATTTTCTTTTCTTTTTCTTTCAATAATAATAATAATAATAATAATAAAAAGATTTTGATGAAATTCTGGCAAAAGCAGAATTTAGTTTAGGACGGAGGACTATTAGTTTTTTTTTTTTTTTTTTTTTTTTTTTTTTTTTTCAAATTATAACATCACTTTCAAATTATTCAATTATATTTTCGATAAATTTTAGACTTCGACAAATGTCCAACTATCGAAATCGACAACGCAAAAATCCCAGATTGAGACAAATAGGCCCTCAGTCCTAAAAAGGAAAAAAAAAAAAAAAAAAAAAAACTTTTACAACTTATTGCACTCAATTCCTACAAAATAGTTTTTCATACATGTCATTTGTAAAATAATAAATTCGTAATAATGTAGAGAGAAAATTTTGCTTCGACCCCTCTTTGTTTTCAGGATACAGTTGCAAATATACAAAAGCTTTTAAAATTTTCAAAAGACAAAAAAAAAAAAAAAAAAAAAAAAAAAATCCCCTCAGTATTGTTTTTTCTTTCCACCCCGGAAGAAAAAAAAAAGTACATTTTTTATAGAACAGTGAATTGGTTCTAATTTTTCTTTCGACCTTTTGAAAACAAAAACGTTTCTATTGCGTATTTTTTTAAATCAAGAAGAACTACGAAACACTACATTTTTTTGCATTCCATAAATTATTTCATTGAGATTTTTCTTTTTTCTTTCTTTCTTTCTTTTTTTTTTTTTTTTTTAAATGTTTAAATATGAATTACAACTACAGCAGAAATCAGTACAGAAAACAACTAGAAATTACATTCCATGAATTACTTAATTGACAGAATTTTTTTTTTTTTTTTTTTTTCTATTTTCGGTTTTAAAATGAATTACAACTACACCAGATAACTACTACAGAGAAAACTAGAAATTAAATTCCATAAATTATTTAAATGAGATTCTTTTTTTAATGTTTAAATATGAATTGCAACTACAGCAGAAATCAGGACAGAAAACAACTAGAAATTACATTCCATGAATTATTTAATAATGAAAGTTTTTTTTTTTTTTTTTTTTTTTTTTTTAGGACTGAGGGCCTATTAGTCTCAATCTGGGATTTTTGCGTTGTCGATTTCGATAGTTGGACATTTGTCGAAAGCTAAAATTTATCGAAAATATAATTGAATAATTTGAAAACGATGTTATAATTTGAAAAAAAAAAAAAAAACCTAATAGTCCTCCGTTCTAAACTAAATTCTGCTTTTGCCAGAATTTCATCAAAATCTTTTTTTTTATTATTATTATTGAAAGAAAAGGAAAAGAAAATTAATAATAATCAGTATCGTTACAAGCGATATCGAAAAAGTGTTTTTTTAATAATTTTGAATTAGGAATTAAAAAGTGCGCGTGAAATAATATGAAATAAAAATAAGTAAAATAATCTGGTGTGTCACTCACACGACTTTCTCTGACCCTGAAATTTAATACTATAAATACAGGTTGCAGATTAATAGGTAAGATAACGAGTACTGTTATGTAAACCTATGTTAAACAATTCATATTAGGCTTCTGAAGAGTTTTATATGATAATTAGTTCTGTGTGAGGGGGGCCCCCTCAACCCCCCGTTTCATTAATGCACCTAGATTTATATAAAATTTAATTCGTTTATTAAAAAATAGTTCTGTTTTTAAAAAATAATTTATTAAAATTATTATTTAAAAAAATTATCTTTTATGATAATGCAGACGATTTCCATATTAGAGAAGTAGTATAACACTAAATATCCAAAAAAAAGGTCCATTTTATTAAAAAAAAAAAAAAAAAAAAAAAAAAAAAAAACGATTTTTTTTTTTTTTTTTTTTTTCGTTAAAAGTGAAAAAAATCGATAACTTTGTTTTAAATTATCGTAGATCGATGGTTCAACCATTCGTTTTATAGGTATTGGCGAGCTCTTTTGAAAGATACCCATCATGAAAATTTACCCCCCGGAGGCGAGACTCCTACGTACACAAATTTTTTTTCCCAGTTAACTATCTCTATTAGAAAAAATATATATTCGTTTCATTTGGTTTAGTGCAGTCTATAGACGTTAAACTCTACTATCCTGCAAATTTCCCCCATAGACGTAATGTATTAGAATTCTCTTGATTGTCCCTGTACACGAACCATTTGCTTGATCTTAACGAAAAGCTTACTGTAGCATCCCTATATGGTACACATTTAGAATACCAAGTTTGAACTTTCTGCCATAATTTGTTTTTGAGATATGCTGATAACAGACAGACACACAGACACACACACAGACACACACAGACACACACAGACACACAGACCATTTGCTAAAAACATGATTTTCGTATTCAGGGGACCTCAAAACGTGTAAATATAACAAAATCTCGCGTTCGAAAATTTGACCCAAAAACAATACTTTCTCTACCTTATGCATAAGAGAAAGTAAAAATGAATTTAATGATTTAATGTTTTTGTTTTTCGGGGGCTGCTCATGCATATAAAAAATGCGTATTAAAACGAGTCGAAGAAGGAAGCGAAATAAGTATTGAGTTATATTACGATAAATACGATATATTAGACCTATCGTCCAGTGTTAGTAGGCATTTTTTATTTATTTATTTATTTATTTATTTATTTTTTTTTTTAATGTTTTAAGATGAACTACAACTACAGCAGATATCAGAGCAGAAAAGACAAGCAATGACAAGCAACTACATTTTCTGTTTTAAGAAGAATTACAACTACAGCAAATCAGCGCAGAAAAGACAAGAAATGTCTAACCTAACGAAATAATTTAATAAAAGCTTCATGATAAAAATAATCGAAACAAATTCCTAAATACATGCTATATGAACTAAACATCCTGGAAATTACAATTTTAGACATTTGAGTACATCTAATACATAAAAATCATGACTTTGTATCAACATAACTTATAGGCTTTCGATGCTTTTATTCTCGATTAAAAATAAAGTTTATTATGGACACATCATCCGCAGCTTCATTTTTGTTTAGACCATTTTAGGAGAATTTTCCTAAACATGCCCAGATCAATGCTCGGACATAGTGGTGCATTTTAATTCAGCGTTTTTACTGTTGCACACATACTGGTACACTTCTCTCATACCACTGCTCAGTAAAAAAAAAAAAAAAAAAAAAAAAAAATCGAGTTCTGATACCCTTTCTGCTGATTCTTATGTAAAATGACCTCCTGAATCCGAATATGTCTCCCGTTTTGCCCAGTCACCCCCACCGTTTTCTAGAAATACCACCCCCTCCCTCATTATTTTTCCCTGTTCGATAATTTTATGACTACGAATTTGATTTGAAGAATGAAAAAGAATTAATTTTACACCAAAACAAAAAGTATAAAGTTTAAAAAATAACATTAATAACAGATTAAAAAAATATAAGATATGTAATACATAATTTCAGTGGCAAATCCTGCCCAAAATTTTTCTCTTGTCGCAAATGTCCATGTTTTAGAATTTTCCAATTCTGTAGCCCTTCAGAAGATATTTAACGGTTAAAATTGTCTTCCTCCCTCTTAAAAATCAAATTTACAGCCATAAAATCATCGAAAAGGGATAAAAATAGGTAGCCGTTTCTAAAAAAAGGCGGGTGATAGGTCAAAATGGGCGGCCTATTCGGATTCAGGAGGTCATTTTACATAATAATATGCTGAAATGGTGTCGCTAGCAATTTTCATGCCGAGCAGTGTAATTGTAAAAAATTACAGCAAAGATTACAGCAAAATTACAGCATAAATTTTTATTTTTTAGTGTTTTAACAGGGATGAGTCCTTTATCGCCGAATGTCTAAACTCAGCCTAAGAGGATTTATTTTTTTTCTATTCCCAGTGATTTTTGAACTTTGCAGTAGGTTCAAAATGCACGATGTCATACTATCTTGTGAAGATAGAAGTTTAGAAAGGTGAAAATTAGGTTTCGTCATTGATGTTGTGAATAATTGTTAACAAAGGTCACGCAGTGTTTGAAAGTTCTTATTTCCTCCATATAAAAGTAAAAAAGCTGCCTTTGTGAGTCATTTTTGATAAAATTGTTTGTGTAGAATTATTAATTGGTTCACAGGGCTGCCGAAAAAAAAAAAAAAAAAAAAAAAAAAAAATCCGATTTCTTAGGTATAGTGCGACCACGTTTCCTACGACTAGCAGTGAGGCCGAGTCGAAAAGTTTGGAGGGATGCAAAATTGGGCGAGAGATAGTTATTTGGCAAACATCCAGTTATTCGGTGTTCCCTTATCGCTTGTTTCCTCTCAGTCACCCCTATTTTAACACTAGACTCGTTCAATCCGCACTTGCGCAGAGGCTTCCATGGTCGCAAGAAATGTGGTTAAAGAATATTACGTGTGGTAACTATGCTTGGTTTTTCATAGATTTATAAATACATTGGTTATAAAATAGAAATAATGAACAGGGTTTTATCTCCTTACATTTATATTCCTACAATTTTGTGTTCAGCATCCTTAAATAATATTTCTTAATTATAAACGCATTCAGTCTATCTACCTATCTATCTCTCTATGTATATATTTTTTTATTTATATCAAGCACTAACACTTCTTTTTCTTCTTCGTAAATTCTAGTAACTTTCTTCATTCCTTTCCCCCCTTTCTTTTTTCCTTTTTAATATTAAGTTGAAATCTGTGAGTTTTTTTCAACATCTACACATAAATATTTCTGGTACTTATGCATTAACTGCATGGCAGCGATTTATTGCTGACATGGGGTTTATACGAAATGTATAGTTTGTGTGTATTTTATTATTTATATTTATGTACATATATGTATGTTACATATATCGTTATACATATATATATATATATATATATATTGTTGCGTACTTGGGGGTTCGTGAGTTATCTCTGAATGAAAGGCGAAACTTGCAGAAACTCAGCAGTTTATTTACAGAAAATTGCAGAAGAATACAGGTCTATAAACCAAGTATAAACTTTACTTTCACCAGTAAACACAGCTTACATAACAGCTGTCAACAGCAAATTCACATTACAAACTGTATCAGAGCATTAACATACAGCAGTCGACTGCAATTCAAAGAGGCTCAGAGCTCTTTCAGAAGCAACGAAGCACTGGCGAAAACTAAACTGAGACTGACTTATTTGGCGTAAAGCAATTTTTTAAATACCCGCGTAGAAAATCCCAGAAACTCGTCAGCCAACCAAGCTACAGCTTTCATATTTGGTATATCGATAATAAGGATTTTCTCACCAAGGCCGTCGAAAAAATCGCCAGTGAGCGAAAAAGTCATCGTTTGGCGCCAAATCCCCTACTGGCCTTAAGGAGGCCTTTAAACGTGTTTTTATGATGCTATTTTAATACGAAAGCAAACTAGAAATGCTGAAAATTAATATTTTATAACCTGACTGAGCCTCTTTGAATGAATTACATAAAAATAACTACGAATTATTTACAAATTCATAGCAATATATATATATATATATATATATATATATCGTTAAACAATAGAAAATTACAAATTTTAATTTTATACATTAATCCTTTTACAAATATTCCTTCTTAAAAAAAAAAAAAAAAAAAAAAAAAAAAAAAGAAAGAATTTTTTCGGAATGTCCGTTCTGATTTGTTCGCGTAAAAGATTTCACAGTAGGTGTAAAAGTTGTTGAAGGCGTAAGTTTACTTGTAAAAGTACTTTTCCGACATTTATAAGTTCCATTATGGGCAACCAATGAACATAAGAATTTTTTTGAAATTCTTCAATGGGTTTGCAAGAAACCTCAAGCATACAAAGTAGAAATATCTAAATCTGGTTGCTTAACGTTTAAAAAAAACACACACACACAATAACGATTATCAATTTTAAGTGTGCATTTAATACATTTAGTATGTAATTTAGAACAGATTTGAGAATTATTTTGCAATTTCCTTATGTTTTACAATGAATTTTCGGTCATACATGCTTTGTAATGTTACTATGATTAACAATCAATTAAAAAAAATATTTCATGTTTTCTATACGATTTACGATATATTTTGTCAGTATTTAATAGTTTAAGTATAATTTACAGCGAAAGGATCATGACAACGTCTAGTTATGAATGCAAAGATAACAACGTATGTTAAAGATAGAATAAATAATAATTTAAAAAAAAAAATCTAAAACACCCTTAAAATATTAATTTACTTGAATATAAAATGCCTAAATACACTAAAAGAAAAAAAAAATATTTTTACTCTTAACTTTCGTTTAGTATTTTTTGTTTAATAATTAGGTTTACTTAATTAAAATTAAGCTCTGTGATATATAAAAAAAGAAAATCTTAAGTTTTTCACGGAGTGCGAAAAAAACAAGAGTTTTGATGTTTGTTATGCTCTAAAGTCCTTGTAATTACATGTTTTTATTCATTTTCAAGAGTAATATCTTTAATGATGAGTTTAATTAAGTTTTATAATTAGAATTTATATAGATATTTTGTCATTAAACAAAATTATGCAAAATTATTATACTTAATTAATTAAAAAGAATAATCTAAGTGATAGGTATTATAGAATAAATATTTTGGAATAGTTGAGATTTATTTAATAGATAGGGGAGATCCGTGTAATATGGACCCCCTAAGCGCGAATGCTCATAAAACTAAAATTATTAAAATAAAAAGATTTAATTTGT
Source organism: Salticus scenicus (assembly GCA_963930645.1). Taxonomy (NCBI): domain Eukaryota; kingdom Metazoa; phylum Arthropoda; class Arachnida; order Araneae; family Salticidae; genus Salticus; species Salticus scenicus. The sequence goes on from OZ005649.1 coordinate 37,086,910, forward strand.
TGGCTGCTCATTACGATTGTATAGTTGCATGGTTCAAGCTTGATAAAGTACTCTGGGAACTATTAATAATTGCAGAAAATAATTATTTTATTTATATATCGGTGGTCCATATTACACATACGTTCGTGTAATATGGACCGAGTGGTCCATTGTGGTCCTTCACGAAGTGGTCCTTCCCGAACAGCTGACATACTTGGAATTGTGAAACGAATTGTCCAGCATGTTCCTTCATAAACTTGTCCATCTCTTGAGAATAATAGAAATGGGCGAAAAAAATAATAGTTAATGGACGAAAAAAAGGGAGGTCAAAAGGCTATATCCAATGGGTAGTGCGAAGGAAGTGATAGCTTGATTAACCCTGCTTCTCTGGCCTATTCCACTGGTCCATATTACACAACACAGCATGGTTCATATTACACGCATAAACAAAGCAACGTTGTTTCCAATCACCTATCGCTATGCAAATTGGCGCCAGTGAAACACATGTCCAAATTGGTCAGAAAATATGTATATTTGCTAGTATTAATGGGAAAATTGTATTACAATTACCTAACAGCAGAAAGTACCTAATACTTTCATTTTAACATACTTGTTACATCAATGATCATATAAACCGAAAACCCAATATCATAATCGTCGAAATACAGGTATGCATGTACAAGTCGCTTCCTGCTTTGTATAGCAATAATATTCACTAAAGGCAATGAGATGGTTTCACCATCTAGTGTTGAACATATAAATTTCCTCATGGTACGTATTACACGATGGTCCATATTACACGGTTCTCCCCTATTTGTATTACTGAACTAAAAGATAATTGACAAACTTTTCGCCTATGTGATATTAATTTGAATTATCTCAAGATTTTTTATTAATTACTGATAATTTACTGAATATAAAATATTATAGAACAAAAATTAGTTAATAGTACTTAAATAAATATATATATTTCCATGAAATCAGTTACAATGTGATTTAAATCATGAACAAATTTAAAAAATATATATATATATATATATATATATATATATATATATATATATCTTTAATATAAGATAAATAATTTTAAATCTCATTATACTGTTCAAATAAATATCAGTTTTCTAAAAGCTACATAAATTAATAAATGCACAATATTTAATAGGTACAATTTTATTATTAAATAAACTTTTGAAATAAGAATTTTATAAAAATTCTTTTTAAAAGAAAATTAGTTTTGGCAGATATTTAAAAAATATATATATACCAGCAGGCTTTGCCCGCTTCGCTGGTCATTATATTTAAAGGAAACTCTTTTCTATATAGCTTTATGAAAAAAAGAAAAATAAATAAACAAAAGATAAGATGTTTGTGTGTGGGTGTGTGTCATTGTGTATGTATATCCAGAGTTTTTTTGGAAAACGGCTGACCGCAGAGCTACACATATTTGCATGGAGGTTCGTAATGACCTCTCCTGATGCACCTCGAAGCCCGTTTTTCGAATTTTTGATTAGTTTTCTTTTAATTAATTAAAATGTGAAAATAATAACCGTCTAATTTCTGATAAATTAGCCATTTTAATTTTATCCATAATTTAATTGTTGCCATTTTTTTTTTCGACAGAATAAAAAAAAGGAAATTAAAGGTGACTAATGTGCAAGTTGTACTGACGGGACTAAAGTGAAAGTTGTACCTCAAGGGACTAATGTGAAAGTTGTACCTCATGGGACTAATGTGCAAGTTCACCGAAAGAACAAACTATTTCTTTCAACGAAAATGCCTGCTAACCCTGGACGATAGGTCTAATATATCGTATCATATTATATATCGTATTTATCGTAATATAACTCAATACTTATTTCGCTTCCTTCTTCGACTCGTTTTAATACGCATTTTTTATATGCATGAGCAGCCCCCGAAAAACAAAAACATTAAATTAATTTTTTTTTACTTGCTTTTATTTCATATTATTTCACGCGCACTTTTCATTTCCTAATTCAAAATTATTAAAAAAAACTTTTTCGATATCGCTTGTAACGATACTGATTATTATTAATTTTCTTTTCTTTTTCTTTCAATAATAATAATAATAAAAAAAGATTTTGATGAAATTCTGGCAAAAGCAGAATTTAGTTTAGGTCGGAGGACTATTAGTTTTTTTTTCTTCCCAATTATAACATCGGTTTCAAATTATTCAATTATATTTTTGATAAATTTTAGATTTCGATAAATGTCCAACTATCGAAAAATTATTTCGACGAATGTCCAACTATCGAAAACGACAACGCAAAAATCCCAGATTGAGACTAATAGGCCCTCAGTCCTAAAAAATATACTGAAATCGCCCAAAAGCTCGCTTTGAGTTCCCGCTGCCTTTGCACCGAATTGTTCGTCCTCGCCGTCTCCAGTGTCTGTCCCTATTGCCTGCGACAATAGCTTACCCGTGGGCTTCCATTTGGGTGCTTATCATATATGGCAGTTTCGATACAGACAGTATCGAAAAATCTGAATTAGCTTTTCTATATCTGAATACCAATTACATAAGAACAACATTATGCGTGATGTACATAATATTTGCTTTCAAGTTATTTCCTATATTTATTTGATTTAATCGATCAACCATAAAATGACAGCAATTTCAAGCCAAATTTAATATTACAATATGCTACGATCGGCTACGCCTATCGCATGAGACAATTATTATTATTATTATTATTATTATTATTATTATTATTATTATTATTATTTTGTGGTTATATATACTTCATTCTTAGTTAATAGTAGTTGGTATATACAAAAATAAACAAATTAATTAATATGTAAACCTCATCATGGTACAAACTTAATATAGCTCCCCTTGACGACATTTGAATTTTTGTCGCCGTTTTAGACCAAAATATAATTTATGCGATTATTGTTCCTATTTCTTTCTATCACTATCTCTTTCTCTTTTTCAATACTTTATAATTCAGTTATATTTTTGATGAGCTACTCGGCTTTAAGTGGCTGTCCTTGGCGAAATATGACCGATCTACTTCAGCATCAAAATTTAAAAATTTGTCCAGTCTTATCAATAAGTAAATACCTTTAATATAATGCTGAATTATCTTTTGTGCCTAGCGTGATTCATCCGTGCAATATATATACCATGGACGTACTTCTAAGTCCGTGATATATACATATAAAGTTGAGGTATATATATATATATATAAATGCTATGAAATAAAATTCAGAAGAAACATGCTAGATTTGTATTATTACTATTTTATTTTAAATTTATAAAGACGTCATTTCTCATTCACCAATTTAACATTTAGTAAATTTTTATTTTTCGCGTGAAAGTATATTTCATTTTATGTTGAAAAAAAAATATATATAAATAAAAATACCCCGTAAACTTTTTTTGGCAACAATTAAAAATTTAAATGGCTTATATTAAGGCAATTAACAGATTATTATTTTCATGATTTAATTAATTTTAAAAAATCTAATGAAATTTTTGGTATAAATAGTAGCATATGTCCTATTCCAGATTATTATCTATCTCGGTACCAAATTTTATCCAGATCCGTTTAACCGTTGTGACGTGATTGAGTAACAAACATCCATACATCCAACGGACAACTCACGCCATCTAGGTGGAAAAGTTGTTGAAAGAGTTGGTTAAAAATTAATTAAGAAAGAACTAATTAAGTTACAACTTTCATTAATAGATAAAAACCTATTCGCAGACCTACCGAATGTACATACAAAATTTCATTAAAATAGGTTAAGCCGTTTTGGAAGAGTATGGTAACAAACACTGTGACACGAGAATTTTATATATTAGATATATATATATATATATATATATATATATATATAATTATCAAGAAGGTAAATCCTTGTTTATTTATTTAAGCGGCAGTGTCAAATATATAATACAAAAATACGCTTTGTGACTCGCGAAGAAGTTTTATTATTTTTTATTAAGTGGCTTTTAGGAACTAACAGTTAAAAAGGAAAAAAAAAAGGAAGGTGTTTTTAAGAAGCTGTATTGTGAAATAGCCTCAGGTTATCCTTTAAATAGAAAAAAAAAAGAAGAAAGAAAAACTTAAGTGAAAACAAGAAAGAAGTTTATGAGAAAAATTTCAAAAGAAACTATTTTGTAGTTAAAATAAAGAACACTATTATGGCTGATTTTCATTTTGTTAGTTTTGTCGCACAGGAAATAAAAATCCAAAATCTAAAGATAATAAAACCTATTTTACAAGAATATTTTAAATAGTTTTCGCTTTTAATTTATTCGTGGGTGCTACACAAAAAATTATATAAAATAGTAGTGTAGAGAACACTTCATAAAATAAAAAACTTTGGAAATGACGTTAATTAATTTTTCTTCAGCTCATATTCGTACCATCATATTTATACAATAACTATTCTTATATGGCTGGGTCGAGGTATGAGTTGTCGCTCTACCGTTGTTTTTTACATACTAAAAACTTACACAGAGAAAAAAATATATATACCGCCTTCATCTAGAATGAATAAGTGGTCATTTTCTAAATCCCTTAACTAGAAATATAGATTTACGAGCTATGAGCTAAGGCACGCCAATAAACTGAATAGACAAAATGATCGAGAATTTCTAGTGTACACATTTCTAGATGGTGATACAATATTCTGAATATTCTGAAATTTTTGTATTGCGAGAAATTCCCGCTTGATTTTCTAGAATTGGGTCATAAACTAAGATTATAGTTGCTGAAACCCGCCTCTTTTATTTATATTTATTTGCAAAGATTTTTAAATAACTTTGCCCTCGAGAATATAGGCAAATGTTCTAGAATTCTAATAGGGGGTTCTAGAACTCGCTTTTAAAGAGGACTAGAATTTATAAGGATGATATGGAATTATTTTTTTCTAGAGCCACAATTTAGATTCTAGATGTCAATTACAGAATTTTTTCTCAGTGTATTACGCCGGGACATATGACTTAAAGCTAATTCCGAACTAATATAAACATGCATGACCAAACTGTTATTCGAACTCAGCATTTGGCCATTAAAGACCAGAGCGCTGACTATTCGGCCACCAGATGAGTCATTGGTATGGTTTTATTTCAAACCACCAGTGTCATACAGTAGTAATAGTTGTGAAATTTTTGGGATACATCAGAACATCACATTTTATGATCCTGACATACAGGATAAGTAAACCAAAATACGTTAATATCAAATATACGTAAATATTAGTTCTAAAATTGTAAAGTGTATAAATAGCGTTTAATTTCCTGATATCGCTTTTATGTACAGCTTGGGTATTTGGAAAATGTATTAAAAATGTCAGGTTTTTTTCTCAGATTCGCAAACACGATATAGTATGCATGTCATGTGATGTCACTGCAAATTTAAAAATCGCACTAGCTTATTGTGACATCTCAATATGATATGTATGGAAGTAGAGGTAAAAACTAAAATACTGTATGAAGCCTTTTTTTTTTTTTTTTTTTTTTTTTTTTTCAATTAAAAGTGTTTTTTCTTAAAAGTTTTTACATCAGTTTTGATAAATGGTTCTGTAGTGTACGATTAGCGAGAATTATAAGATGACTCGCGAAAGGAATGATTGAGAAGACTTACAGTAAATTTCTTAATTTACAAAAAACATTTTCAAACAGAATTTTTCGATCAATCAAGTACATCAGATTCAGTTAGAAATTATGCTAGATATTGACTGCTGATATCACGAATTAAATTAAGCTTAACAAAATGATTTTGCAGTCACATTGCTGCAGTCAATGTCCTTGCCTTTTAGCGCCACTAGAAACCAAAATTTATACTGAAACATTATTGTGGCATCACAATATGCTTGAAGTTGTATACCTCTTCAGTGCTTTTTATTTCTTATTTCTTTCTTTCTTTTTCATTTATTTGAATTAAATATATATATATATATTTTTTTCAATTACATTTTCAAAATGTTTTAAAACGTTTGTCTGTAACAAAAACCTGAATAAAATCTTCAGCGGAGCCATAATGTTGGTTTTAAAGAAAGGTAAAAATGTGCCACTATTCGTAACTCTAACATTTGCACTCAAGAGTAGAAAACATGGAAATACTTTAAAATTAGTTTCTTGGAAATTATACCCACATTTCGAATCCTTAAAAATGCTATAGATACTAAAGCCACTTAAAAGCGTATGCCTTATAATATCCACAGTGTGACAGCTCGACAAATAAAACTATACGTATTATGGTAACTGAACCAGTAGTGGGCACTTTAAGGATATTTTAAGACTATTTTTGGGGTAATGTTCTCATTCCTGGAAGCAGTTATTATAAACAGTATTCGACACCTAAATTAGCTCTTAATGCACATGACTGTACTGCTAAAAATACTAATTTAATCCTTTTTATATTCGAAAAGTTTATTTTACAGAAAGCTAAAAATACGCCAGTAGTATACATTTCAAAAATCCGTTGTAGGTATTTTTTGTCTTCCAGTAGTGGACACTTTTGAATTTATACTGAAGAGGTAAAATAATATGCGATATGACTGAAAATGTATATTTAATTAACAAAAGGTATTTTTTTTCTTTTAGTAATGAATTAAAGAGAAGAGCGAAAACAATATTATAAGCTTGCATCGTAAATTGAGAACAAATTACCTCTGAAAAAAACTTATCTGTTTCATTTTAAACAAATCTTAATTTGTAATAATAATAATCTATATAATATTTCTCTAACGTGGACCAGTTACAATTAATTTTTGTCGAAACGATACGATAGTGGTGAAATTAATAAAATACGTGAGTATAAAAAATAATATTTAAAAATGAACAATACTTAAGCCTGTGGACTCAGATCAATGAACTAATAAGAAAAAAATGACGACATTTGTATGATGACATTATTTTATGGAAAAACGTATTTTTAAAAGTTGATTCTTCAGAATCTTTGCAGACGTCATTTTAAACTTTTAAACCTAGCAATATTTTAAAGATATATACTGAATATGAATTATTATCATAAATTGACTAAAAAACGCAATCACAAAACGTATAATCAAAATAGGATTATTATTATTATTATTATTTTTTTTTTTTACAAAAAATTATGCCAAAATAAATAAAATGCCATCGCACTCTTGGCAATAAAAATTAAAAAGGCATCATGTGGGTCCTTTACTAAAACTGTACTGCCTGTGGAAGTATGAAAACTGGGTCGTTAAACATGAATTTTTTTTAGAATATTTTCTTTGAATTATTCTGGTTTCAGTATTGCACAACATTTATTTGGTTACAATAATAATTTGGCTTCTGGTAAATTTAAAAATTTTAATTAATACGTGAAATTTGTATAATATTTATGTGTTTAAAATTTTAAAGGTAAATAAGAAACGAAATAAAGTGCGAAAATTTTGCACGGGTTTGCTAGTGTATATAATATTTCTCTAACGTGGACCAGTTACAATTATATTTTATCGAAACGATACGATAATGTAGTAATTAATAAAATACGAGAGGATAAAAAATAATATTTATATGTGGACAATATTTAAGCACGCGGACTCAGATCAATGATCGAATAAGAAAAAGTTACGACATTTGTCTGATGACAAATTATTTTACGTAAAAATGTACTTTTTACAGATATTCAAAATCTTTGAAAGCGCCATTTTAAACACAGCAATATTTTAAAGATAGATATGCAATATTTTAAAAAATATGAATTATTATGATAAATTAACTATAAAACGCAATCATAAAAAGTATAATCAAAATAGGAATTAAATTTTTTTAAACAAAAAAAAAAAAAAAAATGTGTCAAAATAAGTAAGTGAGAAGTCATTGTCAACAGCGCGACAAAAATTTAAAAGACGTCATGAGGAGGGGGGGAGGGGTGTTCCAATACTAAAATTGCACTGCCAGCGGAAGTATGAAAACTGGGTCGTGAACCATGAATTTTATTTTGAACCTTTCTGTGGATGACTTTGCTTTCACTATTGCACAATACTAATTTGGATTTAATAATAATTTGGCTTCTGGTAAATTAAAATTTTAATTAGGTGAGGAAATTGGTACAATATTTATGAGTTTCAAATTTTAAAGGTAAATAAGAACAGAAATAATTGCGAAAATTTTGCATGGGTTTGCTAGTAATAGTATTATTATTATTATTATACCCAAGTATAATAATATTTTACATGTCAAGGGTAGCCAGTCTTATTTCCAGATATTTACACGAATTATGCTTGTCATTTATATAATAATAATAATAATAATCTTATAAAAATTGGGAGGAAAAAACCTCTTATAAATATATTAAAGAATTCCGATTTAATTTTGAGTTGATATTTGTTCACATTTAGAATTTTGGTCATGACGACATTTTGTGGTACTAATAGTGAACATCCATAAACATATTTTTTTAAACACAAAATTAAAATTTTAACACTATAAACCAATTCTGTCTACTTGTTTTAGTCATATGAATGCAAAGGGTACATAAATTGATTAAAAATAAGCAGGGACAAAGCAAACAATATTTTTATTTTGTGAAAACGGCAATATAACAAAAAGTGCACATTTTTCCCTTTAGTGTTATTCTAAAACTAATAGCTAAAAGTATTTGTAGTTTAAGACATCAAAATTAGAACGTTGTAATGCCATAATTGGACGTTCATCGAACGTATGCAAGAATTAGAAAATTTAACAAATTTTTAAGTGTCCACTATAGGAATAGGGTCCACCCCTGGTGCACTAACCCCATATATATATATTACTTTCCGAACATACATAGGTAAGGAAAGTATCCGTAATCATGTCAAAAATCTGAAATTGAGAATTTGATGTTTCTATACGATTTGAGGTCCCCTGAGTCCGTTTTCACTATTTTTACGATGATGTATGTATTTGTGTGTGTATGTATGTATGTGTATGCGCGCGTGTGTGTGTGTGTTTATGTGTGTGTGTTTATGTGTGCGTATGTCTATGTGTGTGAGTGAACACGCTAGCGTCTAAACGCTTTGCTCGAATGAGCTGAAAGTTGGTACGTATATTGTAAGTCACCATGGCACGAACCCTATTGATTTTGGTGAATCTAGCACTCATAGTTTGTTTTTTACAGGGACACTAAGAAAAATTCTTTATCATTATGGCCTATGGAGCCAAATTTTTAAAAGTGTGATAGCGTCTAAACACCTTATTAAACTAAGCAAAAAAATTATACACATGTTACAGATCACAGTTGCACGAACTGCATAGATTTTGGTGAATTTAGCACTTACAGTTTTTTTACAGGGACACAAAGAAAAATTCTTTATCATTATGGACTATAGAGCCAAATGTCTAAACTCCTAAACGCCTTATTCAATTGAGCTGAAAAGTTATATGAATATTATTAGTCACTATTGCACTAACTATAAGCATTTTGGTGAATCTAGAATTTGTAGGTTTTTACAGGGACACAACGAAAATTTCTTTATCTTTATGATCTACGGGCTCAAAGTTCAGTAGCGTTAAATTAAGCATCGTGCACTATATGTAGAAAAATACTCAAACACCCTATTATAATTTTCTCTCTTTTGTTTATTTAACAACTCCTCTTACTTTACTTTATCTACAAAACCGTTAATTAATGAATGTTCGGAAAGTCGAGAGGAGTCACTCCAGATTTTTTCTTTTTTCCTCTGGCTTCAGTTCTTCCGAAATAAAATGTATCCATGCATTTCCTCAAAAGAAGAATGAGTTTTTCTTAGAGGAACACTCTAATTTTGTGTTAAAAAACAAAATCTAGAATACGCAGATTTAAGAAAGTATTCAAGCCTAAAAACATATCTAAGTTTAATTGTTTATATAATTATCAGAGTATATGATTCTTTACTCTTAAAATGTGCTTTTATTCAGAAAGGAAACATTATTTAAGGTATAGCTATATCTTGGTTATTGTAGACAATACGAAAAACTTAACATTTAGTATTTTAATTTCCTTGAAATAAATTAATGTTCCAGTAATCTTAAATTTTTCTTGGAAAAAAAATCAATGAAAACCAAAATAGCATACTCAAAAAAGGCGAACAAAAGACCTCTTTCAAAAGCTAATTAAATGGTAACCATTCAGAATTCCTTTACAACCATTCAGAGTTATTTTTAAATCGTTCAGAGAATTCTATTGAATGCGATATTGAAGAGTTATGACGTCGATTGCTTCACACGTGAACATGACTTAGTCTGAATTATTTCCAAATAAGAAAAATTTCTTAAAACAAGAAAATTTGTATATAGCGACAATAAATAAATAAATAATAAGTTGCATATTATGTGTAAATTATGAAGCGGCGTCCAATATTTAGATATTGGGCTGCATTTGAAATATTTTCGCAGCTCTCGCATAGAAAGCTATATAGGCATTTCTATTTTATTTTATCTGTTTCTGTATGTTCATTAACATAAAACATTTGTTTCACTTGATTTATATCAATTTACAAACAAAGAAGCTCATTTCATCATTTATTGCCAATAGATTGCAATGTATCTGAATCTTTTTGTGTCATGTGTCAGAAAGAAAAAGAAAGAAACGAATCATATAGCTTTTAATCAAAAGTTTTACTAACAAACTATTACTAGTACTACTATTAGCACGATTTAAGGAAAAATATATCAATTAAAAAAAAAATAATAATAATATTTCATGGAGTTTGAAAATTTCTCTGTTAGTTTCATCTTTGAAGCCTGTTAAATTGCATAATGGGATGACTTTAATAACACTGAACGAATTTCTTCAGTCCGGATTTTTCACAGACAGTTCATTCATTAACAGAATTGATAAGTTGAGCCAAAGGTACTAGGCTCAATTCCAAGCCTGGACATTTCGTTCATTTTTAAAAATGTCATTCAACCTCCCTCTCCAAAATTTCTGTAATAAAATTCATTTTTATTTTAAATCTGATAATCTGTATGGATAATTAAGAAAACTAATTAAAATAAACTTATAAATTAATTAAAACTTAACGACGAATTAAAATGGAAAAATAAAATTGATTTAGAAAAATTCTTTCATTAATCAAATCTGATATGCAAACATGAAATATATACGTAGTTGTTTACTTTAGCATGAAAGCTCATATATTGATTGATTTGATAGCTCTGTAATTTAAATAAAACTTTTAAAAATCAGAAAAGGAAACAAAATCGATTTAAAGGAAAAGAGAGACATTTTAAACACAGATTAAGCTTTAGATTCTAGAATTAATGGATTGTTTTTAAAACGTTTAGAAAAATTACAATTAATGAGAATTTTACATGCGATTTCATTCTTTTGTAACACTTAATTGCCTTTAAATGCAAATGAAAAGGTTATTTTTCTTTGAATTGTTCTTAGAAAATAATGATTGTTGTTCCGCGAAAATAAGTAAAATAGGGAAAGATGGTTACTTAGCAATTGAGAAATTAGTCATCATTCTTTAATGGTGAACATCTGAATGCATTAAGAAATTCTTCAGTTTCTGGAAGCGAAGAAGTTTTTAACAGAAATTTAGTTACGGCATATGGCTACATCTTTTAGGAAATTGCTACAATTTTGTTATCAAAATAAACTTTTTAAATTACATCTTCCATTTCTTCATGTGATGTTTCATTTTTCTTCTTGTGGAATGTTTGAAAAAGTTTTTCATATATTTATATATGACAAATCGTTCAATAAGTCCCTGGAATAATCCCCAGATAGCGTCGCAAATGAAATATTTCTGTGTGGGTAAAGTAAATCTAACTTTCAAAAGATAGACGTTAAAGTTTCATGATATTTCAATCGTTTGTTGCCGAGATATCAAAGTTTTAGTGACCCTACATTTGATGTTTTCAAAATGAGGGACAAAGCTGAATTTCATGAGTTGATTAATCATTGCTTTGTGATAGACAAAAATATTGTTGAAATTTAGAAATGGCTTAACAGTTTCAACAGTATTTTTGTACATCAATAAACAATGTTTAAACAACAAACGAAATTCAGCTTTGTCCCTCATTTTGAAAACATCAAAAATAGGGTCACTAAAACTTTGATATCTCGGCAACAAACGATCGAAATATCATGAAACTTTAACGTGTATCTTTTGAAAGTTAGATTTACTTTACCTACACAGAAATATTTCATTTGCGATGCTATCTGAGGATTAGTCCCGGGACTTATTGAACGATGTGTTATATACACTGAAAAACCAAAAAATTAGTAGCCCTGATTAATATTGTATACAGTCCCCGTCAGCACGTAGAAGTATCGCAACACAACGTGGCATGGACTCAACTACTGTCTGAAGGTGTGCTGAAGGTAATTCACATCATAAATCTTGCAGGGTAATCAACAAATTCATAGGATTGCGGGGGAGGGGGCTGGCGATCTCTTCTGAACAGCACTGCAAGGCATCCCAGATATGCTGAAAAATGTTCATGTATGGGGATTTAAGTGCCCAGTGGACATCACTAAAATCAGAAATGTGTTCTTGGAGCCACTCGATAGCAAATCTAGACATGTGGGGCGCGGCACTGTTCTGCTGGAATTGTCCAAATCCGTCGGAATGCAGAAATAACATGAATGGTTGCAGGAGATCGTACAGGATGCTTACATATCTATCACTTGTCAGAGTCATATCTAGACTATCAGAGGTTGTATATCACACCAACTACACATTTCCCATAACATGGCAGAGCCTCCACTAACTTGAACAGTTCCCTGTTGACATGTAGGGTCCATGAATTCACAAGGTTATCACTACACTCATATACATGTATCTAAAAAATATAATTGGAAACGAGACTCATTAGACCAGACAACGTGTTTCCAGACATCAATAATCCATTGTTGGTAGACCCAGGCGAGGCGTAAAGCTTTGTGTCGTGCAGTAACAATGGTAAACGACTGGGATTTTGGTTTCTAAAGCCCATATCAATGATGTTCCGTTGAATAGATCGCACGCTTGTACTTGTTGATGCCCCAGCATTCAAATCTGCAGCAAGTTGAGAAAGGGTTGCACGCTTATCATATTTATTGATTCGTTCATGACTTTTTTCCTGTCACATCGATGTCGGAGATTTGATGTTTTAGCTGATTCCGTATATTCACAATGTATGCTCGTGAAATGATCATACGCGAAAATCCAAACTTTATCGCTACCTCAGAGATGCTATAACCCCTCTTTCGTGCACCAGCTACAACGCCCTATTTAAATGTTTTTAACTTGCCATTGTAGCAGCAGCAATCGATCTGACAGCTTTGACAGATACCTGTTATCTTACATAAGCACTGCAGACCGCATCGCGTTACTCTAATTTGTTCCATACCTCTGTTATTTGCACATGCACGCTTGTATCTTTCTTTCGGCTCTTCACTGTGTGTGTATGTATATACACACACGTTTTTGCGTAATATCGTTTACTAAAAACAAAAACTTTGCATTTATCTGTTCAATGTTGATTGGGGGTAACTCCTGACAAAGTCCCACGGCATTGTGGGCTATTTTATTTATTTTTCATTCCATTATTTGTGTCTTGGTCCATAAATTTAGTTCTTTTCATCTTTTTTAGTCCCTTTTGTTATAGTCAGCTTGATTTGTAACCTTTTTAATACAGTTATATTAAAGTTCCATCTTTTTCTACTACAATAAATTGAAAGATCCTTCTTTTGCATGTTTTCAGTGTTTTTTGTAATATAAAGAACTAAATCTAGGCAAGTAATATTATTATTTTTCAAATAAATAAAATCTTTTAAAATTGTCCTTTGTGGGTTTTTGTGGTGGATTATTCATCTGTTTATTTTTCATTCTCATTCTTTTTATTTTTATCATAATATATATATATATATATATATATTGTTGTATGTCTCTTTTAATTGATCTCTGAAATTGTTTTCAAACGAACCCTTATTTATATATATTGAAAATTATTAATAATTAGCATAATTTACGTGGTCAAAATAAGTAATATAATTGCTTTTTTATTGATTATTTGTTGCATATATTAAAAATATATATATATATATATATTAATTTATTTTATCAACGCTAGTTAACAATATTCAATTGGCGTACAATCAATATTCAAAATAAAAATTTCTTCACACACCATAAAACACTACCGGTTTCGAAACCGAAATTGGTTTTATGGTGTGTGAAGAAGTTTTTATTTAGAATATTGCTAGTTAACAAATTACTTCAATATATTAATATATTTTTATACTTACATAATATATTTATATAATATATTAACTTAATATGCTTATATTTTATATGAATTATAATTAGTATAAACTGATTTCGAGTTACCATTCCACTGTCAATAAAAGCTATTGTATTCCCTATGCGACATTGTATGTCGTGCACACTCTAGCTACTCTTTCCGTTAAATGTAAAAGTTAAGTATGAGGAAGTAGTTGTGATGTCATAAAATGAGTAAAAAAGAGTTATATTTTTCTTCAAATCATAAAAACATTTTCTGGCCTGAAATCCTCATCAGATATGTTTTTTTTTTTTTTTTTTTTTTTTTTAATAAAAGAGGTATATATTTATTTTAATGCGAAATCTAGCAGTCTTCTCCCATTAACGTTGTTGATTTATGTATATTTTAAGTCAACATACTGCTTTGAAATTCTTTCGGATGCACACAAATCGGAGGTTTTACAATCATTTTCAATAAAGAACATTCCATAGTGAACTAAAATAACATATATGAGTTTCAAACAATTCCATGAATTTTTACGGGAGTTATATCGCGGACAGATAGACAGACGGATAGATAGACAGACATCCGAAGCTATAAACACTTTCAGTTTTGTTGGAAAGTGTTAAAAACTGATATTAAAAACTGCTATCAAAATTTTAGTGGTATTTCATTTTCTGAAAAGAAAGGGAAATGTTGACAATATGAATACAACGATTTAATCATGATTAATTAAATTATGATTAATTTAGTTACGATTTATTTAATAAGGATTAAAAATTAATCATTTCGTGTAACTAAAATATTAATCCCGATTAATTTAATCATGAATAATACAATCATGATTAACGCTGTGCTTCTCGAATAATTTAATCAGGATTGAATTTTTAGTTGAAGCAAATGGTTAACCATTAGTTGGGTTTAAATTATTCATGATTAAATTTTTAGTCAACTAATTAGTTAATTGAAAATTTATATAACTGATGCCGAACACTAATTCTCCTTACATCAGAAGACATAAAATAAATGTAAGATTTTATTCTTTATAATCTTTAATAATAGCAAATCCTTTTTTTAATTAGTTTTTTTATATACTTTTTAAAAATAACGAAAATTTTAATGCGATATCTTGTAAGAAATTGCAGTGCTCTAATATTACTGTTTATGCAGAAATTTCAATTAAGTGAAGAATAAAAAGTTCATATATTAAATTTAAAGTTAAACAAACATATTCAAAATAAAAAAAAAAAACATATTGAGCAACAACGAACAGACATAGATGTCTTTTCATATGTATTATATAGCTGCCAACATCATGATGAATATTTCATAATATTATTAATACCTGCCTATTTTTTACACCAGTCTTTTTATAAGAATTTTTTTTTTCTTATTTAATCATATTTGGAGATAATTACTCAAAAAACTAAGTGGTGTAGAAAAAGGGGAGGGTACTAACAGTACTACGGAATATTAATTAGGATGTTGGCAGCTATGTTATTAGTTGGTTAGTTCAGGAAAAAATTGATAGACATCCTGTATAAGTAGGTTAATTTGAGATCTCGCAAGTGTATTCCACTAGATGAGACATAGATTCCTTTCGTACGTATTATTTGGTTACTATAGGAAAATTGGCAGTCATCCTGATTAAGTATATGTCAGTTATAGATCCTAAAAATGGGTGTTAAAAAAAAAAAAAAAAATGCTTTACCGATTTTTTTTAAAGCTTGCTATGTGAACTCTGTTTTAAATGTCTTCACACATAATGTCAGTTTTCTCTTACAGGAAAATTTTTAGGTATCTGATTTGTTAGGTCAGTTTTAGGACTTCTGACCACATTATCTCTAAAAAGTGTATATAATACATTCAATAATAGAAAATGGAAGTCGTGTGATTGTTACACACCAGATTTGTTTTTATTAAATGATCTAATCAAACACAATTGAAAATAGATAATTTACGGGGTTGTTGGTTAATATTTCCTTATTTTCTGTTGTATTTTATTATTTTGCTATATTTTTGACGCGCGGCTAGAATTAAAATGGATATCGCGAGTACATAAGCAAAGTTCTTGGCGAAAAACGTCCAAGCTACTTCATCGCCAAATTTTAAAAGTCGCCAAAGAGTTCCAAAGCTGTTCCAAGAAAATATAATGACAGCAATGGAAATAATAAACATTTCTAACAATGAAAGTAACAAACATTTTATAAGTTTAATGAATAATTGTTGTTAGTTTTCATTATGAAGTCTCATTATTGTACCCATTGTTGGTGTAAAAAAGGAGAAACACGTACCAATAAATTTAGTTCTAGTAAAAGTCTTGTTGTTTGACGTTTGCTAAGAGCTCATTATTTGATAATTCGTTTTTAAAACGTTCGATAGTTACAATCTGCGACTTTTTCGTTTTGTGATATTGAGAAAAATGGGTTTCAAAAGTTTCTTTCAGAAATTTGCGTAAGTGGATAAAAATTTATACACTATCTAGTTTTTAAAATTTGTTTCACTAAGCCTAATGTATTTAACACTGCTTCTAATATATTAATATAATGTAAGCAAAGTTTTGCTTGGATAAAGAGAATCATTGCATTTAATATTGTATTCAAAATTAATACAGTAGTAAATTCTTAGCTAAAAAATACTATATATATATAAAGTCGGCAGATTGGAAGAGCTGTAGTATAGGACTCTTTTGGCTAAATTTGAAATTTGGCTCCAAAGTAGCTCGTCGCCAAGGTCTCTACTTATGCAATTGCGACAAGAATTGTAGTTCCTCACCGAAATGGCAACACAAATTTTAAAGTCACTAAGAGTTCCTATACTAAAGCTGTACTGAAAATTTAATAATATATATTTAATTGTTATTCCATATGTAAGTATGTGAGTCTTATAATTTAACATGTTTTTAGTTAAAGCAATTTACTATTTGAATTTTATAGCAATATGAACGGATATATAAGAATAAATTTTGAAATATCTTCACTAAAATAAAGTTTTATGTACAGAAAGGAACAAAACTGACAAAATTATTGTATGAAAATTCAAACACTGCTTTATCTTATCAGTTGGACATTAAGAGATCTTTGCAAAAAACAGATGTAATGTTTTGAAATACGAATGATTTTCAACGAAATCCTTCTCACATTTTCTGAAGACATTATATCTATTAAAACAAAGGTATAAAGATATACATATGCCTATATTATTTTATATTAAAGAAAAAAAAAAGATTAAAAATTACATTAAAGTAACAGCATCATAGCAAAATATAGCAATTTTTTATAATAAAATTTTTTCAACAACAACAACAACAAAAAAAAAAAAATTAGTGTAATCTATTGTTTTAGTTAAAAGTGCAAATGCACAAATAAAATTATTCTCTTTTTCAGATTCCGCTCTGCCAATGATTTTGATTATGATCAGGATATAAAGAAATATGAAAAGAGTTTGAAAATTTTGCGGAGAGAGTTAGCAGTTGACATGTAAGTGTCTAAAATGCCTTTGTTTGTTTTCACATAATTTTTTTAAAAATATTTTATATGTATATCTTAAAGTAAGTTCTTTATTAAAAGACACTTATACAATCGCATTTGTATTCATTTGAGTGTCTTGAAATATTTTTAAATAAACAACCGATCAATTGTATTTTCTCAAGCAATTTTTAGCAATAATACAAAATTATTTATATTAAGTTTATATATAATATGAACTATTAATATATATAATGACCCTCATCGTCACCTGTCATTCACGATTCCGGTTTGCACCGCTTCAAAACAGACTTTTGGCAGCCATTTTTTTTTTTTTTTTTTTTTTTTCCCAATTTGTTCAATTCAACTTACGAAAACATACATATCATTTTCATACATGTTTTGTATCGCACATATTGTTATTTATTCCGTCTAAAACCTTGAAAAACTATTCAATTGTAATGTTTAAATGTTTAATTAAATATAACGGATCACTGGCTATTATAAACATGAACCTATAAATAGAATTATGTAACTTCATGATTATAAACAACGCAATGCCAAATAAAAACAAACATAATTTGTTGCCATTCAGAAAATACAAATTCCAAATGGACAACTCTTTAATTGCAAATGAACGACTCTTTGACTGTTTCATAAAAAAAAAAAAAAAAAAATGCTTAAAATATTTCTAAAACATATTAAAGCCTTAAAAATCTTAAAATATATTTGTAAAAACATATTAAAGTCTTTAAATATTTTTATCAAGCTTCATTATTTGTTTACATTGTATGGTATGATTGGCGTCGAGTTCAGTACGTAAATGTCGCCAGTTGATTTTAGTTTTGAAATTAATGTAAAGTTATAGTTGGGATAGAATGTTTGGTTGGGCAAGTAAAGGTCATCAGTTGAAATGAGTATTGAAAGTAGGGTAGTCTAAGGTGATAATGTCGAGTCAAGATAAAATGTTCGGTTGAGAATGAGAAAGTCCCTAGCTGGATCCTGGATATTTTGGCGATGTTGTGGGTGAGATAGCTGGTTGGGAGTATAGAGTAGAGGTGAATTTGGGTTAGCATGGAGTGTCTGTAATTATTAGATAGTTAGTTAGAAAATACGCAAGCAAAGTGATGACGTCACTGGGCGTCAGTGGATGCAAGAAAAAGATTTCCTATGTTAATCGCCCATTGGATTTTTTGCAAAAAATTATTAAAAATTGAGGAAAATTATTTCCCGATTTTAATTCCCATATTTCGGTATAGATATGTATTAGTTATCGTGTGCATGCGTTAGATTACGTTGTTTTTGCTGTAACATTGATAAAATTTAAATTTTAAATTTCAAAACTTTAGAAAAATAAAATAGCAAACTTCCATATTTGATTGAAAACATAAACATTTCATTTCAAAGGATGATATTTACACAATAAATATCCAACTAATATACTAAAGAAAAGGAAAATGATAAATATTCTATCATAATTTGAAGTCAAATTTGTTTTCAAATGTTTAAATAAAGTGTCTGATATAAGATACTCATATGTTGCAGCGGAATAGATTTAATATATCTGTCATCCTTGGCGGAAAAAATATATCGCCAAATTATTTGGCGAACATATTTCATTCCTTTCAAAAATCATGGTTATTTTAACTGAATTATATGAAACAATATATCGTACAATACGTATTACGAAAATAAACATCTGGCATGTATATTTTCGTAGTATGTTTTTAATCGCCAAATACAAAAAACGCCAAAGATGACAGTTTTGAAATTTAAAATTTTGTCAATTTGACAGCAAAATAACTCAATCTAACACATGGATACGATATCATACCTATACCCAAATACGGGTATTAAAATCGGAAAATAATTTTCCTCGATTTTTAATAATTTTTTACAAAATATACAATGGACGATTAACATATAGGGAATCATTTCTTGCATCCACGGACGGTCAGTGACGTCACATTTCGCTTACGTATTTGGAAACAGGATCTTCGATCTTCGATAGTCTTAAAGTATTTTGGTAAAATGAAGTGAATCGTTATTTACTTCCTCTTACCCATAGGGTCGAGAAAGTATTGTTTTAGGGTCAAATTTTCGAACGTGAGTTTTTGTTATACTTACATGTTCTGAGGTCCCCTGAATACGAAAATCACGTTTTTAGCGAATGGTCTCTGTGTCTATCTGTGTGTCTGTTATCAGCATATCTCAAGAACGAATAGTAGCAGAAATTCCAAACTCGGTATTCTAAATGTGTATCATATAGGGATGCTACAGTAAGCTTTTCGTTAAGATGAAGCAAATGGTTCGTGTACAGGGACATTCAAAAGTATTCAAATACATTACGGCGGTCTATGGGGGAAATTGCAAGTAAGTAGAATTTAACATCTATAGACTGCACTAAACCAAATGAAACGAATACATATTTTTTGTAATAGAGATAGTCAACTGGGAAATTTTTTTTTGTGTTTGTAGGAGCCTCGCCTCCCCCCCCCCCCGGGGTAGATGTCCTCCCTCGAGTGGAGTAAATTTTCATGATGGGTATCTTTCAAAAGATCTCGCCAATACCTTTAAAACGAATGGTTGAACCATCGATCTACGATAATTTAAAATAAAGTTAATGATTTCTTTCATTTTTAACATTTTTTTTTTTTTTTTTTTTTTTACTTTAATATTGAGAATAAATTCAACTTTTTTTTAGATATTTAGTGTTATACTATTTCTCTAATATGGAAATCGTCTGTGTTATCATACAAGATAACTTTTTAAAATAATAATTTTAATAAATTATTTTTTTTAAACTGAATTATTTTTTAATAACCGAATTGAATTCTATATAAATGTAGGTGCATTAATGAAACGGGGGGTTGAGGGTAGCCAGAACTAATTATCATATAAAACTCTTCCGAACCCTAATTTGAATTGTTTAACATAGGTTTACATAACAGTACACGTTATCTCACCTCTTAATCTCCAACCTGTACTTATAGCATTAAATTTCAGGGTAAGAGAAAGTCGTGTGAGTGACACACTAGATTATTCTTATTATGAGGACTTTAAATGGAGCACTTAACGGAGCACTGGGATGTGTTGTTGCTGTTGTGTTTTCGGGCCTTTATTTTTTGTCACCCAGCAGTTTTTTTGTCATTCATATTTATTGATCGGGTAGAATTTTTTTAATTTCAGAACGAAAATTAGAAAATATCGAAACACATTTGATTTCTAAACAAAAACTGAAAATACATTTGAATGATCACGTGGTAATCTTCATGATCTAAATATTGTTTTCAAGATTTATCGTTCACATTCCGTCATTTTTGACGGGGCTATATACTAGTTTATGATATATTTGTGTAACACTGTTAAAAGGTAGTTTAATTTTAAATGTCTTTTTTATTCGTCTTTCTCAAATAGCGTTTCTATTACATCTTTATATTATAATTCAGACTTTTAAATTGATATTTTTTTCGTTTAAAGACTGCCATCCGATTCGGTGTATTTAGTGGCTTCAGCTCACAACCACACCTAATAGTCCAAGCGGCGGCTGCAAAAAATTGACTTGATAAGGTACGAAGCTGATTTTTTTCCTATAGATAGAATTCATTGTTACAATGAAAATCTGATAGGGTTGCCTGGTCAAAGCCGTCAAGTTTAAGAAAAACAACCTCACTTCCGGTCACAATTTAAACGATTTTTGAACCCCAAAAGGTATGAAGATGAAACCGGTGCTAAAATGTAGAGATTAATATGCTCTTTAAAATGGCATAGGGTTGCCTGGTCAAAGCCGTCAAGAAACAGAGTTGCCACGAAAATAGGGGACGTATTTTACGATTTATTTATCCAAGTAAAAAGTGATTTACCCAAGTGTAAAGATGAAACCGGTGCTAAAATGTAGAGATTAATATGCTCTTTAAAATGGCATAAGGTTGCCTGGTCAAAACCATCAAGACCCGGAGGTTGCCTCGAAAATAGGGGTCAAAATTAAACGCTTTTCGAACCCCACAAGTGTAAAGAAGAAACCGGTGCTAAAATGTTGAGAATAATATACTTTTTAAAATGGCATAGGGCTGTCTGGTCAAAGCCGTCAAGAAACAGCGGTTGCCACGAAAAAGGGGGGCGTATTTTACGATTTGTTTACCCAAGTGAAAAATGATTTACCCAAGTGTAAAGATGAAACCGGTGCTAAAATGTAGAGAATAATATGGTCTTTAAAATGGCATAGGGTTGCCTGGTCAAAACCGTCAAGAAAAGAGGTTGATTTTCGCGGTTTTCTTACCCTAACATATTAAAAAATGAAACCGTTTATAAAATATAGAGAATAATATTCTCTTTAGAGTATCATAGGGTTGCCAGGTGAAAATCTCGAAAAATAGTGGTTGCCTCGAAAAAAAAAAAAAAAAAAAAAAAAAGCTAATTTTGAAGGGGTTTTTGTACAATGTGAAGAAAAAATATAAAAAGTATTTAAAAAAGAAAAAAAATAAATAAACTGTAATGAAACTGTTCTAAAATTTCCCATAAAAACAACGAATTAATAGTAAAAATTAAAAATGTAGCATGCGGATACAGATAAGAAAATACGACCGCAAAAGTTAACAGAAATGAAGATAATAATGCCCAAGAAACTCATAATAAAAAATTCTGTTAGTATACAAAATAAATAATTAAATAAAATGAAAAAAAAAAAAAAAACCTCTTATTTCAGATTTGCAGCAAGATTTACAAATTTCAATTTCATAAATTAATTCATTGTTATTAAGAAACGCGAAAAATTTATCAATTTTTTAAAAATGTTTTTCGCTTTATTTGTACCCATAATTAATTTGCAGAAGGTATTATTGATTATTTTAATTAGATATAAAAAAAATTAATTGAGAAAATTTTCTAAAATTGATAAATTTTTAATATAACAAAATCGGCACAACCCAATATTTTCGTATAAAATTCTACAAAGCAGCCGCATACATTTCTTCAGGGAATTATCTTCTCAATACTTTGACAAAATTTGAATATTTTAAGTATTGAAAAATGGGGAAAAAACGAGCTCGTGAGCTGAAATTAGTTTTATACAGATTAGAAAAAGAATGGTCACGCATAATAATTTAATTTTCTTTATGCTTTAAAATCTCTTATATCATTAAACAAATAAAATAAACGAATATTGAAATTCGCTTCCTTTTCTAAGCTGACCGCTATACCTTGACAGGTTTGAAGCACAATCGTAAGCAAATTGAAAAGTGTTGTATGTTCTACATTTAGCTAGCAATTTCATCTTTTAAATATTAATCATTTCGTGTTTAACCTTTTTAAAATAGTCTTCATGTATGTTTCACTTTGTGTTAAACACCTTTAATATTTGTTAGCTTTTTGGAGACTCACCGCTATTTCTTTACGAATTTTACCAGGCAAACATATGCCATTTTATAATAACTACGCTGTACATTCTGGAACCAGCCACACATTTCAAATATTCATATAATTTCATCCTTATTCATTTTCTTTGTTAATGCTATTCATATTTTTTTACACTTCGTTAAGAAATCTTCAAAACTCGCCTATTTTTTTGTGGTTGACTGCTTTACTTGACAGATTTGACCTATTTTCGAGGCAACCTCCGAGTCTTGACGGTTTTGACCAGGCAACCTTATGCCATTTTAAAGAGCATATTAATATCTATATTTTAGCACCGGTTTCATCTTTGCAGTTGGGTAACTCACTTTTTACTTGGGTAAATAAATCGTAAAATACTTCCCCTATTTACGTGGCAACCTCTATTTCTTGACGGCTTTGACCATTCAACCCTATGACATTTTAAAGAGCATATTAATACCTACATTTTAGCACCGATTTCATTTTTACACTTGTGGGGTTCGAAAATCGTTAAAATTTGACCCCTATTATCTAGGCAACCTCTGAAACTTGATGGTTTTGACCAGGCAACCCTATGCCATTTTAAAGAGCATATTAATCTCTACATTTTAGCACCAGTTACATCTTTACACTTGTGAGGTTCGAAAAACATTTAAATTTGACCCCTATTTTCGAGGCAACCTCCGGGTCTTGACGGTTTTGACTAGGCAACCTTATGCCATTTTAAAGAGCATATTAATCTCTACATTTTAGCACCGGTTTCATCTTTACACTTGGATAAATCACTTTTTACTTGGGTAAATAAATCACAAAATACGTCCCCTATTTTCGTGGCAACCTCTGTTTCTTGACGGCTTTGACCAGGCAAGCCTATGCCATTTTAAAGAGCATATTAATCTCTACATTTTAGCACCGGTTTTATCTTCACACTTGTGGGGTTCGAAAATCGTTTAAATTTGACCCCTATTATCGAGGCAACCTCTGAAACTTGACGGTTTTGACCAGGCAACCCTATGCCATTTTAAAGAGCATATTAATCTCTACATTTTAGCACCGGTTTCATCTTCATACCTTATGGGGTTCGAAAATCGTTTAAATTGTGACCGGAAGTGAGGTTGTTTCTCTTAAACTTGACGGCTTTGACAGGCAACCCTATCAGATTTTCATTGTAACAATGAATTCTGTCTATAGGAAAAAAATCAGCTTCGTACCTTATCAAGTCAATTTTTTGCAGCCGCCGCTTGGACTATAACGATAATGCAATCTAAAGATCAACCTATTGGAGGATTTCTTCTCATGCGCAGTTTATGAACCATAGATATTTGTATTAAATAATAAATAAAATAATAACATACTAATATATAAATAAATTATTTGTATTTTTTTTCCGTTCTGAATACATCATTATTTATATTATTATTAATATAATTAAATTATGTAATATTTGAATGTATAACAATTAATTAAAAAACTTTTAGGGTTGCTTCTAATTTAGCTTAGAAAAAGAAAAAAATAGTGGTATATTACAGGTGAAACGAATGAATTATCAAACAAAAAAGTATTTATAATTTTTCGTGTTTTAAGTTTGTCATGAGTTTTCTCTTAAATAACCAAACTCTTTCAGCTTCATGTATGACAGCGCTTCTTTTGATAACGAAGCTGAAGCGGCTTTGCTCCGCATGAAAAGATCTCCCACAGTTTGCCAAAATGCCGTACAATGGTTCCAAAGTCAACTGAAATCAGAACGAGATAAGGTATGGAAAGTATTGAAGACTGAAAAAAAAGTTAACTTGTCCAGTGCCATGCCTTACCTGATCAAAATCAGCACAACTGACGCTGAATGGCAGACTCTCGAGAGCAGAGCTCAGGATTATATCTATGAATGGCAGCGCAGAGTCAACTTTACCATACTGGAAATGTTCATTCTGAGACATAAAATGTAAGTATAAATGTAACTATACATGTACCGATGTACTTTTTTCTATCTACACAATAAATAATTATTAAATGATTAAAATATCTAAAGAAAAAAAAATATATATACATATATATATATATATATATATATATATATATATATATATATATAATTTATTTAACTTAAATTAATACCACATACAAATGTAGAAATGAATCTCTATAAGGTATACATTTATCAAGTTAAATATAGGGTTTAATTTAGAAAATTGTGTATGAATTTAAATTT
Source organism: Salticus scenicus (assembly GCA_963930645.1). Classification (NCBI taxonomy): domain Eukaryota; kingdom Metazoa; phylum Arthropoda; class Arachnida; order Araneae; family Salticidae; genus Salticus; species Salticus scenicus. The sequence continues at coordinate 37,112,117 of OZ005649.1, forward strand.
TATGTTATAAAAGTTAAAAGAATATTTCCGAAATATTTTGTTTCTATCTTTTGAGTTCGTAATAATACAATCATGTAAAATTTAAATAAAAATCTTTTATAAAATTAATGATAAAAACATGTTCAGAGCTTTATCAAACCAATATTAGTTCCATCGCTCGATGCAATTCGGAATATTGCTCCCAATTTAATGGTACAAAGATGTATCATACGAAATTAATGTAGCAGTCTGTGAAATTTTTTAAATTTCCTTAGGGGAAAAAAATTCCTTTAGAGTAAAATTGGAACATTAAGGAAAAAAAAAAAAAAAAAAAAAAAACTGTGCTGAATGAAAATTTAGAAATTTGTAAATAAACATTATAAAAGTATAGAACTTACTTTAAATTTGTTTATGCTTTATTGTTTATTATTTATGTTGGGTTTGTTTTGGCATTGTTTTAATATTTATGTTTCTCTTCTTTTCTTACTTTTTTTTTGTGCAGTTTATGGTAATTGTTTACAAAGGTCTTACTTTTCAAAACTTCCTGTATCCTTTCTAAATTACTAGATGGGTTTAATAAAGAAATATTTCAAGTTAACTTATTTGTACAAAGGTCCGTTTCGTATTCTTCTAAAGATGAATCATATATTAGGGTGACCAAATAAAATGTCCCGAATTTAAATAATCGATTAAAAAAATAATAATACGTTGGCGATACGTTGGCGGTATTAGGCAAAATTGGCTACTGAATTCTTACATAATGAAAATTCTTATTTTTCGTTTATGGAGCACCTGCACGTGCATTAAGCACATGCACTAAGCCGACAAACGAAAATAGAACATTACCGCAGGAGATGGAACAAGTTGTTCTATGATATGCAGAATACAAATCCGTAATAACAGTGTAAAGGATATTTCGAATAAGTAATAAAAGAAATTCACCTGATACTAAGAGCATTAGAAGGTGATAATTTCTTTTTTTCAAAACTTGAAGTAAACAGAAAGTGTATAGGAAGTATGCTGAAAGTGTGTAGAAAGCGTATAGAAAGAGTACTGGAAGTTTACAAAGAAGTGCATTGATTTTTTTTTTTTCTAAAATCTTGCGAGCCTTGTTATCTGATTTTATATTTATCTTATATGTTTTAACGTTCTGTTAAGTATAACAGTCTCAAGGTAAGGACATTTGATTTGGACTCCATATACAGGGTTCGCCAAAAGTCCCACAACCTCTCCTATCTCGGAAATGCGTCAGAATTTTGAAAAATGGTGAAATGAATTCTAGGGGGAAACCTTTGGGTAAAAAAAAATTTCTACTCGGGGGTTAGAGGGGCCGCTAGGTAAGGCAAATTTAAAATTTTAAATAGGAAAGTGTATATTGTGATACATCCCTGGAAACATCTCTTTCAGACAATGAATTTGGTATAAATAGTTTTGTTCTGCGACGATTATTAACGATATATGAGTTTTTCGAGTTTTGAAATGTGAACTTAATACTCATGTATCCCCTTTAATAATCATAGCTGGACAAAACTGTTTATATCAAATTCATTGCCTTAAAGAGATATTTCCAGGTATATATCCCAAGATATATCTTCCCATTTGAAGAGTTGCCCTCCCTATCGGCCCCCTAGACCTTCTGGGACAAAAATTTTACACCAAAAGAGGTGTCCCTCGAATTCATTGAACATATGTTTCGCTATTTTTTAAATTTTCGAAGCATTTCCGAGAAAGGAGGGATGGGGACATTTGGCAGATCTTGTATATATACAGTCGGTAACAAAAGTGTCCGAACACTAGCAAAAAATCCTATGTAGAAATAGTGCACTTCATACGGTTTTGTTAAATAAATCCTTATCGAATCATGTTCTTGGACTGACTAAGAACAGGATTCGACAAGGATTTATTTAACAAAACCGTATGAAGTGTACATTTTTTACATAGGAATTTTTGCTAGTGTTCGGACACTTTTGTTACCGACTGTATATATATATATATTACACGATACAGAGTAATACAAATTTTCTCGAATTTATGCGTGTTTGTGTATTTTGAAAGGAAAAATGAATTCATATATGTGACACATCACGCAAACATAACTATTAAAGTATTGCTTAACTTCCTCCTTAATTGCTAATAATAATAATTCTGCTATAATTAAGAAAATACCAAATTTTAAAAATTGCAATCGATTCTATTTTTATAAGTCCTTATTTAATAAATTCAAATTAATACTCTTCAGTATTGTATATTATAAGAAAAATATTATCTTATTATTATTATTATTATTTATTTTAGGTTGTCATTCTCTCAAAGATTGAAAAAAACTCTTTTCAAAAAGAAAAGTAACTTTTAACATCAAGCCGCTGTTTATTAATCGTTTTTTTTTAAATTCTATAACATCTTCAGCATCAGAATCCTGACATTCATGACTTTTCATCCCGGACGTGACTTTTATTTACCCGATATGTGACTTTTATTTTACCTGAAATGTGACTTTTATTTTACCTGAAATGTGACTTTTATTTTACCTAAAATGTGACTTTTTTTAATTACTATTCAACACCAATTGATATGACTTGAGCTTCTTCTTCCCTGTTGGATAATTGTCTATTTGGATCTTTGTCTTTTTCATCATCGACCATCTTGAGCATCATCTTCTCCATCTTCTTCCTTCTTCTCCAGTTAATATGCCTTCTTCTCCATTATTACCTATTCAGCTTTTATAATAATAGCAGCTCCATATTATGTAACTTATGCATTTTCAAATAAATATTTACACAACTGAACGAATAGGTTTTTCTTTACATTGTATATATATGCATATAAGTATTCTTTTTATTACTACTGTTATTATTCATTATTTAAGAGATTGAGAAGGTTTTAACTAAGGTAAACAATTGAGGTAATCAATAAATTATGTAGAAATTATATATGTTGGTATATGAACTATTCTGTACATTTTGACATTTCATTCATGATTCTACGCACTTTGCACATTTCTAAACACTAAATTTTTCATAAGTTTTATTTTGTTACTATTTACAAGATTTTGAAAAAACTCCTTCACTTATTGTTTTAAAATTTTGTAGACATATTTATTTAATTTTTATTGTTGAGTACTTGAGGGTTCGTGAGTTGTCCAAGAATGAAAGGCCAAACGTACAAAAATTCAGTAATTTATTCACAGCAAGTTCCAGAAAAATACAGGTCTATAAACCAAGTATCAGCTTCAATTCAAACAGTAAACACAGCTTAAACAACAGCTGTCAATAGCAAATCCACAGTACAAACTGTATAGCAATAACACATAAAGCAAGTCTCTTCCAAAGAGGCTCAAGAGCCTCCAAAGAGGCAAGCACTAGCGAAGCTGGCTGAAGACTGAACTGAACTGACTCTGACTGGCCTTGGCGAAGAAAACAGGCTTATATACTGTTCCATGGAATCCAGATTTTTCGAGAAAACTCTAGAAAGTGGTCAACCAATCAACTTACAGCTTCCATATTTGGTATATCCCATATAAGGATTTTCTCGCCAAGGTCGCCAAAAAAATCGCCAAGGTGGGGGAAAAGTCGCCAAATTTGGCGCCAAATCCATTACCTGCCTTATTGGGGCTTTTTAATGCGTTTTTAAGGGAAAATAAGGCTATTTCAACGCTAAAACGACTAGAAATGCACAAAATTAGCACCTTATCAACTTACTAAGCCTCTTTGAAAGAATTTATACAAAAATAAACACAATTATTTACAATTTTGTAACACTGCCTCCCTCCCAAGGACTGCACGTCCCGGGCAGTGCAACCCTTGGTTAAGAGGCGAAACTAACCAAATTTACACAATCTCAAATACGAAACTAAGTTGCATATAACGACAAAATAGAAACAAAAATCAAGTGAGAAATATTTACAAAATTCACAAATATGTACAAGTATCTATATACAAATATTTACATTACGCATGCGCAAATTTTACCAGTATTTACATTTTAAATTTAATTATTACCATTAATTGTGGTACTTGGCTAGCCTGTTATAGTGCACCACCTTCGGTTTTGATGAAGGTGTTTTAGTGATCCGCACCACTACATCATTCAGCCTTTTTAAGACTGTGTATGGTCCGTCCCAGTTGCACTGTAACTTGGGAGAGAGTCCTTTGCGTCGAACAGGATTCCACAACCAGACCTTCTCCCCTTCCTGGAACTCATGTTGTGTAGCCTTTAGATCGTACCTTGTCTTCATTTTCTCCGTTGCCATGTTAATCCGCTCCCGAGCAAAGTTGTGTACGTCCTCAAATCGTGCCTGGAGATCTTGGATGTACTCCTCGGGCGATGAAGGTGCATCGGGTGGACAACCAAACAGGAGATCACAAGGGAGACGAAGTTCACGTCCAAAGAGCATCTGGGCTGGAGTATAGCCTGTGGTTTCATGGACAGCACTTCGATAAGCCAGCAGGAACAATGGCAACTTCAAGTCCCAATCTTGCTGGTTCCTTGATACTAGAAGAGAGAGGTTATTCAGGATGGTACGATTGAACCTCTCGACCATGCCGTCCGACTGGGGATGTAAGGGTGTTTTCCGGGTTTTGTCTATACCGAGTAGTTCACACAGTCCTTTGAAAACATCAGAGGTAAAGTTCCTACCTTGGTCGGTATGAAGTTGTAGGGGCGTGCCGTACCTTGACACCCATTGCTGCACTAGGACCTCTGCGACTGTGCATGCCTCTTGATTGGGAATGGGATATGCCTCAGGCCACTTGGTGAAATAGTCCATCACGACGAGGATGTATTTATTTCCACTGGAGGTCCGTGGCAAAGGACCCAAGATGTCGATTGCAATCCGTTCAAATGGTGCTCCCACGGTATACCGTTGCAGTCTTCCTCGACTTCGTTTCTGCGGGCCTTTACGTGCCGCACAAGCATCACAGGATTTACACCATTTCTCCACATCCTCCTTTGCCTTGCACCAGTAGAAGCGTTCCCGCACTTTCTGCAGAGTCTTCATTACCCCAAAATGGCCTCCGGTAGAGCTACTATGCAGTTGTTCTAAAACAGCTGGAATTCTTCATCTTGGTAAAACAATTTGCCATCTGAAGCTTTTCCCATCATCAGATTCCCACTTTCTGTATAATACGCCGTTTCTGATATGAAGAGAGTCCCAAAGTGCCCAATAACTTTTCGTAATGGGACTGAATCTGGAAATGTCCTGCCAGGTAGGTCTGCTGCTGGTCGTCTCCTTCAGCTGTAATATTGGCTTTATGTCAGGATCTTCCAACTGGGCTTGTCTAAGTTCTTCGTCACTCCAGGGATCGGGATCTTGTTCTGATGGTGTTGAGACAGTAACTTGGCAGGCAACCGGATTTATCGGCAGGTATTTCAGTTCGGTTCTAGAGCAGTACTTGCAGCTTTCCGAGCAGGGCTTCCGTGACAAGGCATCTGCATTACCATGTAGAGTCCCTTTACGATGACATATCTCAAAGTCATATTCCTGGAGGCGTTGTATCCACCTGGCAATCTGTCCTTCCGGGTTCTTGAACTGAAGCAACCACGTTAAAGATGCATGGTCAGTCCTGAGCAGGAATCTTCTGCCATAGAGGTAATGATGGAAATGTTCTATGGCTTTTATGATGGCGAGTAGCTCTTTCCTGGTGGTACAGTAATTTCGCTCTGGTTTAGACAGGCATTTACTCCAATAGGCAATGACACGTTCTTGACTATCAATTTCCTGCGACAGAACAGCACCGACACTCTCATGGCTGGCATCTGTATCAAGTATGAACTGTCTGTCGGGCGGTGGATACGTCAAGATAGGCGATGATGTTAAAGCCTCTTTAAGTCGCTTGAACGCTTTTTCACATTCATCTGTCCACAGGAACTTCTGTTTGGCTTCCGTCAGCTTGCGGAGTGGTCTGGCAATATTTGAGAAACCTTTGACAAACTTCCTGTAGTAAGTGCATAACCCCAGGAAACTTCGTAGTTGGTGTACATTTTCAGGGCGACTCCAGTTCTCGACTGCAGAGATCTTCTCAGGATCAGTTCTCACACCTTCGGCAGAGATGATATGGCCGAGGTAGCTCACTTCACGACGGAACAAGTTACACTTGCCTGGATTCAATTTGAGGTTAGCCATTCTGAGTTTCTCCAGCACCTTTCGAATGTTTCGTAGATGGTCTTCAAAAATGCGCCCCACAATGATAATATCATCCAAATACACCAGACAGGCTTCATAGGAAAGTCCTTTCAGCACTGTCTCCATCAGGCGTTCGAAGGTGGCAGGTGCATTACATAATCCGAACGGCATAACTTTAAATTGCCACAGTCCTTATCCCGTGGTGAATGCAGTCTTCTCACGATCATCAGGATGTAATTCTACTTGCCAGTAACCGCTCTTAAGATCCAAAGTCGAGAACCATTTATTGCCAGCAAGTGTGTCTAATGTGTAGTCAATTCTGGGAAGAGGGTAACTGTCTTTCTTCGTGATGTCATTCAAACGACGATAATCCACACAAAATCTTGTTGAACCATCCTTTTTCCGCACCAGTACTATGGGAGAGGCCCAAGGACTCGTTGATGGCTCGATGACGTCATTGTGCTGCATTTCATTTAGAAGTTCAGTGACCTCTTCCTGTTTAGCAAAAGGAAGTCTTCTTGGATGTTGTTTGACTGGAGGATGATTTCCTGTATCAATTCTGTGCTGGGTGATGTTCGTTCTCCCGACGTCTTCAGGTGTTCGAGAAAAAAGGTCTTTAAATTCTTGGAGTAGCTTCTCCGCAGCACATCTCTGTTCCTTTCCTAACTCTGCATTCTTGAGTAATTCCGTCATTAATTGTTCGGAAGACTTGGATTCGGTTGATTGCGTGGGGCGGTTGATGCATGTGACAGGATTGCAGGTTGCTAACACCTCATCCTTCTTCACTGTCCGGACCTTATAGCTGATGTTTGCGACTCTCACAGGAATAGTATTCTTTGAGAGATCAACTAGAGATGAAGCTACCAGAACTCCTCTTGGGCTATTGTCTGTATTCGGGTATTCAATCAGTCCATAGCGGAAGTATTGCTTGGTAGGGGGTGTTCCTAAAACTATTGTCTCTGTATGTGGAGGGATGGAAATTTCAGACTTGGCTGTTATCTGGCATATTGTCTGAATGTCTTGATTTTCAGTGTTGAACACAGCGATGTCTTCCGAACTCGAATGCAGTTCATTATTCTTGAAGTCCAATTGAAAGTTAAATTTTCTCAGGAAATCAATTCCAATGATTAAAGGATCTCTTATATCAGCCACATATGCCATATGATGGTAACTGGCATTCCCAAAAGTGATAGTCAAGTTCATTTTTCCATATATTTTGATTTCGTCTCCGGTCACAGTCTGGAGTTTAACGCAGGGCGGCGTCCAGATGATCTTCTCTTTTAGTTCTTGAGCCAAATCCGCTCTAATGATGGTCACGTTGGCTCCCGTGTCCAGAATCATCCGGCAGGCGGTGTTGTTAACTTGGCCATAGACGTGAAGTCCATTATCGCCGCCACTCGTCGATGAAACATGAAATACTGTAAATTGGGGCTCTTTAATTTTAGGCAACCTCCGCCCCGCGAGATGGCCTCCTCTTAGTTTCCCTGCAGTGATGGTGAAGCCGGGTGATTTCCTATAATTGGTCGTACGGGGCAGTTCCTCTTCACATGACCATCCCCTCCACAGACCCAGCACTTTATCTTCCGATCCTTTATTTCTATATTATTTTCCAGGTTGCGCAATCTCTTTAAGATCTCTGCGAAACTTCTCTTCATTTCATTCTCATCAGCAGGCGTATCATTTAATGAGACTGCTCTTATGGTATGGCGGTCTTTACGGGAGGCTTGTTGGGCTGCCTCTATCCTAAGTGCATAGCCTAAAGCTGATTCTACGTCTCTGATGTTGGAGAGTCTCGGCGCTTTTTGAATTTCTGGATCCCGAACAGCATCGATAAAGTACTGAAGAGCTAAGTCGTTTCGAGTGTCAGCTTGACAGTCTGAGAATGCTAGGTGTGATAATCTCTGAATGTCCGCTGCCAGCTCTTGCAAACTTTCGCCCGTTTTCTGGTAACGGGACTTTAGCTGGAGGCGACTATAGTCCTTAGAACACTTCTCTCCGAACCGTAGCTCCAGTGCTCTAGTCAAGGCCTCGAAGTCGTTCCTTTCTTCTTTAGAAACATTTCTCAGTATCTCAGCTGCATCTCCCCATAATGCTGCTGCTAAGTGGACTGACTTGGCGGTAGAGTCCCAGCCGTTAGCTTCAGCTACGATGGAAAACTGCGTCTTATATACATGCCAGGAGGAACTGCCGACGTAGGTGGATAGCTTAATAAATTCCTGATTCTGGATTCTTCTCTCTTTCTTTTCAGTTTCCTGGGGCATGGATTCTAACTTTTCTTCCACTTTTCTCTCCAGATCTTCTTCTATTCTCTTCAGTTTACCTTCTATCTCTGAAAACCTTCCTTTCAGTTCCTGATCAAAATTTTCTTTAACTTTCTCCTCGAAACTCCGTTTTATTTTCGTAACACTCTCTTCAACCTTCATAACATTTTCTTCTATCTTCATAGCTTTCTCTTCAACCTTAATAACATTTTCTTCTATCTTCATAGCTTTCTCTTCAACCTTCATAACATTTTCTTCTATCTTCATAGCTTTCTCTTCAAAACTTTCTTCTATTTTCAAAACTTTCTCTTCTATTCCATCTATTCTGCTTCCCATATCCGATAATTTACTTTCGATTGATTCTTTCACCGTTGGAAGCTCTCTCTTCATCTCATCTTGATTAGATTTAATTTCTTCCTGAACTTCACCTATAGTGTCTTTCATTTCCTTCATTTCTTCAGTCAAGCCGTCTTTCAATTCCTTCTGTCCGGCTTTCATTTCATTCATCTCTTGACTCAGGCTATCTTTCATCTCTCTTTGCGATGCTTCCATACTTTCTTTCATCTCTCTTTGTCTTTCCTTCATTTCTCTTTGCCCTTCTTTCATTTCATTCATCTGGGTAGCTAAGCTTTCTAAAAGTTTCTTCATCTGCTCCTCCATAGCTCTAGTTATAACCATTCACAGACAATCCCACTTCTGACACCAGAAATGTTGCGTACTTGAGGGTTCGTGAGTTGTCCAAGAATGAAAGGCCAAACGTACAAAAATTCAGTAATTTATTCACAGCAAGTTCCAGAAAAATACAGGTCTATAAACCAAGTATCAGCTTCAATTCAAACAGTAAACACAGCTTAAACAACAACTGTCAATAGCAAATCCACAGTACAAACTGTATAGCAATAACACATAAAGCAAGTCTCTTCCAAAGAGGCTCAAGATAGCGAAGCTGGCTGAAGACTGAACTGAACTGACTCTGACTGGCCTTGGCGAAGAAAACAGGCTTATATACTGTTCCATGGAATCCAGATTTTTCGAGAAAACTCTAGAAAGTGGTCAACCAATCAACTTACAGCTTCCATATTTGGTATATCCCATATAAGGATTTTATCGCCAAGATCGCCAAAAAAATCGCCAAGGTGGGAAAAAGTCGCCAAATTTGGCGCCAAATCCATTACCTGCCTTATTGGGGCTTTTTAATGCGTTTTTAAGGGAAAATAAGGCTATTTCAACGCTAAAACGACTAGAAATGCACAAAATTAGCACTTTATCAACTTACTAAGCCTCTTTGAAAGAATTTATACAAAAATAAACACAATTATTTACAATTTTGTAACACAGGGTGTTGCGTAATTCGGCTGCCAATTGAAAGGTGTGATATATAATTTTTCATCAAGAGGATGAAAAATTACCGTAAAATATAGGATCACAAACCTCGTTTAGTGGAGGAAAATCGTAAAAATAATTGTGGAGGATGTGACATCGAGTGAAACAGAAAGAGCTAATAATAAGTAGGAAAACATTTTTTGAGGTAAATCAGGATTACAATATAGACTGCATCGCAATTCAGTGTCAAAAAGAAGACTACGGGAAATTTTTATAGGAATTTTTGGCAATTGCGGCTGCGAAAGACATTTCACAGCTGACACCAATGAACTAAGTATTGCCAGACATGTTCAAACAAACCAAATGTGCTGGTGATATCTGCTGAAGTGAAGACGATCTTTGCTGTGAAAGCCGCCATTGTATCCAAAAACTTATAAAAACAAGTGATTTCCAATGGACCCAGAAGAAGAAATCCGAGGGATTTAGCTTCAGGAAGCCAGAAGCCCAAGCAAAAGACCCGAAACGTCCAATTCACCTTCCGGGATATGTAACATCAAAGTGGTTACGCCTCACAATCGAAAAGTGTGCTCTTGTACCATCGTGTATGAACCACATATTCTGGCTCACGACGACCAGTATTCCTTGCAGAAAATTTATAGGACTTACTGTAGAAATAAAAGAAGGTACTTCGCGCTATTAAGGCGTTTAGGAATCAGAAGGTACATTCGCAACAGATAACTTCCAAGAAACTCTGTCTAGATGTTAATACTGAATCTGTGTTGCGCTTTCCACGAGAGAGTGCTGTGGAGATTTTCGAACGACCATATATGCAATTTGTGAAGCAGATTTTATCTGTGAATACAACAGTGGCAGGACAAACAGTAAATCATTCTGCATGGCATCAAGTATCCAGCGTACGAATTCGATCCAAAAGGGTAATTAAAACCAGATTGAAGTTGGACCTTCTGCACGTGAAAAAGGTCCATCTGTACGGAACACAAAACCTTCCACACGTTTTAATGCCAAATACCCAGTTCAGCTGCAATCGATCGTGTTCTTGTCGTCGGGGAATCGGTAAAACGTTGTAATACTCGGTTTTTTGTTTTAGGTTTTAGGTTATCTCACACTGCGTTCTTGTCTTGCTCTAGATTTCAGCTCGTTACTTGGAAGGATTATTGTCTCCCGCAGCCGTCGATACATGTTCATGAAGGCGGTATGATGTAGGCAATACTTACTCGAATTTTGCTTTTGGTACGTCTTCTGTGCTAGACGTTCATTACCACCTGCTTTACCGTAAAGCAAATGCATATCCGCGTATTCTTCGTTCGTCTAATCTGACATGTTGTTTCTGAATGAAGTTTAAGGCGCTCAAAATCTGAAATATACAACAATGAATACTTGTTCGCTGCTTTTATTTTCTCCATACGAATAGGAAAAATGTCCGTACGAGCCGCAATGTTCCTAGTCAGTACATTCGTTTTGTCACTTTTGCGATTCTTTCCCCACTAAATGAGGCTTGCGACCCTATATTCTATGGTAATTTTTTATTCTCTCGATGCCTCGCTTTGAATTTGTCGGTTGAATTCGGCAACGCCCTGTATAAAGGATAGCTATAAAATTAATTGATATTTAGTAAAACTACCTTTATTTAGTTAAAAAAAATATTTGAAAAATTAAAATTTTTTTAAAGTTTTACATATTTTAAAAATAGTAAGTATCTTTTATATAAATGTGTATGCAAAGTTTTCAAGCAATAAGTGAATAATATTTTTTTTTTCAATATCATGCGGATAGTGATAAAAAAAAAAAAAAAAAAACTCTTGAGAAATTTGAAGCTTGAAAATGCAATGAAATTTAATCTTAACTACAGTTACAATCTTGCTTACAATTTTTAAACTAAAGTGGAACATTAATGAAGCGTCAAAATGTTAAGAATAGTTCATAAGTTGCGAGGAGATCTTTATTTCCGCAACCATTGGTGGCAGACATATATTTACAGCTACAAAATGTCTTAATATGTAAGCATTTATGATATGACTTGTTTAAATTAGAAAAATATCACTTTTTGAAAATTACAAAAACTAACATTTTATATTGTCCCCAGGTCCCTATAGTCATATTTAGTAAAAATTAACACTCATCCTAACAAATATAACATAAAAAAGTTTACTTTCACATATGTGCGCCTAAAATCGAACGAGATATATAACCGCTATCTAAAAATACGGTAAAACGTATGGACAGAAAGCTGCCATTCAAATAACCGTTTTCTTGCGGCGAACATTTTTACAGTGTGGTCCGCAGAAAAATTTTGACATTTGTATTATTATTATTATTATTTTTAAAATTTATTTTAATTCTGGATGAGAGGGAAAATAGATGAAATAATCGTTTATCACAAAAATTTGAATTGTAACTATCAGGCATATTCTTTCAAATTTTTTATCTGCATTTTATGCTCTATGGACTATGGGGGAATTGTTTTAAAATTATCAGAATCCAAACTCTTTAAAAACCTTAATTTGTGCGCCAAAATCATAATATTTTATAGAATTTTGATAATCTAACAGTATATATTACCAGATTTAGTAAATAAAGTTTTATATGTGACAGTTGCAATTTATCACTGTAGTTAAATCTTTCTTCCGAGTTTCTTATAATATAAAAGCAATTAAAAAGTGTTTACGTTTTATTTCTTTTATAACAATCAACCTTTAAGCATCGTTTTTATGATTCAACAAGTATTCACGATTTTCTTATAATAAAATAGACGCTTGTTGTGCTTTATATTAAATAGGTTTGTTTCATATTTATAAAATGATCGTTCTCTCATTATTATTCAAGAAATATATGTGCGTTTCTTAACCAGAAACATTGGTGGTTTCGGAATTTTAAATTACAAATTTAAGTGGTCCTTATAATTTTAAATTGTAAATTCAGTGGTCCCTAATGACGTAAAGGTCAACGGCTGCTGGTATAATGGCATATATCGTGCAAGAGTTAGTACGCACTACATATTATACTTAAAAAAAAAAAAAAAAAAAAAAAAAACCTATAACACAGAAAATTTACATAAAAGAATCTCATAATGTTCTGAATATATCCCATAACCCCAAAATATAATAACTGTTGAATTTTAACGCGGCTTTCTAAAGCTATTTGCAGAAATTAGAGCATGGGCGGATAAACAGACAGGCAAGCGAACCGAAATCATGAATACTTTTATTATTGTTGGTAAGTGTTGGAAAAAATCTAATCAATAAAAGAAATATTTTAGTAAAAATGTTTACAAATTATTTTCATTACAAAACAAATATAATGTTGCATTGAGAAAACAAATAAACATCTCCGATATCAAATTTCACCAAAATTAGCTAACAATCTTTCATTTTCATTGATTTTATATTACGAGAATACAAAATTACTGTTTCTGTTGTTGCAGGGAAATATCCAGAAAAATTGATAATGAGGGTATTTGGTTATTTATTTAACAGCTTTGAGACCTATAGTTACAATGACTTTTGTTTCGATTGATCCATATTACATAGTTTAACAATAACAATTCACAGTCTTAGCTCATATTTACGCACATTTCGGAGAAAACCACATAAACCTTTGAATGCATAGACTGACGAGCACGACCTGGCTTAGAACTCGGCATCTCCTGCCTACCAGTTTCGAGAACAGCACCTCTCTGTCACTGGTGGTCAAATTTCTTATATATACTCTATAACAAAAAAAGCGACGCACCAAGAAGGAGTAATACAAACTGGACACAAATTCACATACATACAGGTTTCGATGGAAAATACAAAATTTTAAAGTTTGGCTGCCATCGAATGAGCATGCGACGCTGGACGCTGCAGTGCATCTTAATTGCGCAATTCGCAGAATATTAAAAATGAGAAATTTGGATTCCAGATCATAAATTCTTCGAGAATTTTATTCCGTTTACTGAGAAAGACAGTAACTATGCCTCGCAAACAGGTGCACAAACAACATTCTCAGATGTCAGCATTTGAGTGTGGTGTGTAGTTGGGCTCAAAGAAGCCGGTTGGTCTAATCTACGAATTTTTTGACAATTGGATAGAAGCAGTACCACTATTAGACGATATTGACAGGAATGGCTGAACCATGGGCGAACACAGCGTCAGGGTAGAAGCGGTCGGCCTAAAGAGACGGCAGAAAGTGAGAAGTAGTCAATCGTAAAGCGGTACTCAAAGCTCCAATTCATCATTATTGTCGACCCTACTTGCAACTGGTACTTCAGTGACTTCAAAAATCTTTAATAGGCGGCTCAGTGAAATGGCGTTGAGCTCAGTCCCCGGATCTTTCTTCCACTGAGGACGTTTCGAGCATCATAAAAAGGGTCCTACAACTAGCTCATGATTTTGCCAATCTAATTCACCAATTGGACAGAATTTGGCACGATACTTCACAGGAGCACATCTGCCAACTCTATCAATTAATACCAAGCCGAATAACTGCTTACACAATTGGACCAACACGTTATTGACTTGGTTAATTTGTGAGGCCCTTTTTATTTGATTAAATCATTCAAATTTTCTGAAACTGTAATCAAGTGTTTTTCTTCACATATACATCACATCTACCAATTTTTGTCCCATTCGAATAACACCTTCTTGGTGCGCCGTTTTGTTTTGTTATAGAGTGTATTTTACCCATAAAGGACACCACAAACATCCATGCCAGAAACGAGATTCGAACCCGGGACGTGAAGCTCCATAAGACAATTGATACTGAATGTTGAAAAATACACTAATTGTAAACAAACACCATACATTGCAAAAACACGCAACAGATGTTCGGGTAGAAATAAATGAGCATGGTTCTTCATCAGATAAAGAAAAGATATTTACGAGTTTAACGTGAAAAAAAAAATAGTAATGTACGTTGCTGCTCTTTACTTTCTTCTATATTCAATAAAATAAATAATTTTTTTCGTAAAAATTTTCGACGGATTTACACGTCTTCAGAGGAGTAGCACATGATTTGACCATTTTTAGAAAATGCCTGTTTGTGTGTATGATGTTTGTGTATGTGATAAAAGTTTTGGGGCAACTGTATTTCCAGAACTAATGCACAAAATTTCGGAAAAACTGATATGCTGTTGCTCTTCGAGATAAATTAGAGCATATTAGAGCTTCGTGCTCCTGGTGAAGAACTATTCTACAGGTGGCGTTGCCATCCCGCTTTTTCTAAAATTTTAACTGGCGGTATAGGACAAAATTTCCTATAAATAGGCACAGTGAGAATTATTTTTAACGAATTATTATGAAATTAAAAAGAAATATTTATACAGTCGGCAGCAAAAGTATCCGAGCACTAGCAAAAATTCCTATGTTAAAAAAATACACTTAATGCTGTTTTGTTAAATAAATCCTTGTCGAATCAAGTTCTTAGACTGACTAAGAACAGGGTTCGACAAGGATTTATTTAACAAAACTTCATTAAGTGTACATTTTTTACACAGGAATTTTTGCTAGTGCTCGGATACTTTTGCTGCCGACTGTATTAGTAATAGTCAACTAGAAACATTTTATTAGATCCTTTATAGAAACGCTTCTACTCTGAGGGCGACAAATTTTCAATTTGGGTATTTTTCAAAAGAACTCGTCAATACCTTTAAAACGAATGGCATTGACATAGCATTGATATAGCATTGACATGGCATTGAATTAGCATTGACATATGCTAATTTAAAACAAAGTAATCGATTTTCTTTTTTTTACATTTAAAAAATAAAGTCAAATAAATAAATAAAAAATAATAAAATATTGTTAGTAGAACATAAAATTGACTTTCTTTGAACATTTAGTTTTATACTTTTATGGGGAAAAACATCATTTGCGTTCATCATGGAAATTAATTTTAATAAATAATAATTTCGTTGAATTATTTGTGCTGAGTGAATTTGTGTATGAAAATACAGAAAACAGTTTTGTGATGACCACAATGTACTAGTTTATATTGAGTTTTATAAAATATATCTGTATCTATCTATTTATCTATCAATAGTTGGTAACAAAAGTGTCCGAACACTAGCAAAAATTCCTATATATAAAAAGTACACTTAATACTGTTTTGCTAAATATATCCTTGTCGAATCCTGTTCTTAGTCAGTCTAAAAGCAGGATTCGACAAGGATTTATTTAGCAAAACTGTATTAAGCTTACTTTTTTTATATAGGAATTTTTGATAGTGTTCGGACACTTTTGTTACCGACTGTATATATATCTCTCTCTATATATATAAGCTCATATTACAAAAAAGTTATGAATATAAAAAAAGTCTTGTAACCTTTTAAAGTTTAAAAAGTTAATTAGGAAATATTGAGATGTTATTGAATATTTTGCATAAAATGCTTGAAAATCCCCTTTGTCCTTTCTGATGTTATTTTTAAAACATTTAAATCAACCGATGGATCAACCTTATTGAATATTTATATATGCATGAAAAAAATATACCGTGTGTCTGGTTTGTTTACGATTCGCCTCTAAAATTCTCAAAAGTCAAAGTTTCTAAAATTTAGCTGAAATATCAAATCTGGAAAATTTAGAAAAAAAATCGCTGACATTATCTCCAAATTTCCAAACAAGGAATTTATACATCTCTATTTTCAATGCTTGAATTGATCTTGTGTGTGCGCACGCGTATTGAACTTAAGGATCCTAAGAAACTGTTAGAAAAATTATTCATGAGTGAACAAAAACAGAACACTCGAAAGAGTTAGACAGAGACGTCTTTTTAAATGTAAATTATTACACACGGTTAGACTTAAAGGATTATTTTTAAACTGTTTAGAAATTTAAATTTAATGGGAGTTTTAATGAATTTTTTTTCTCATAAATATTCTACCCTGAAGCTAGAAATGTAAATGAAAGGTTTTTAGTATAATTCAATTATCTGGAACTTTTTAATTCGCCGGGTTTATAAGTCTATAGATATTTTAAAAATTCATTAAAAAAAAGAAAAAAAAAAAAAAAATGAAGGGTTTGGTAGAATTGAATGTGGTTTATGAAAAAGTTATTTCCGTAAATGTGGATTAAAAAAAATAATTAATAATAATAACAACAATAATAATAACAGTTAAATTTTCATCGTTAGAGGGCGCTGTACGTGAGCAAATCACGTACTTATTTATGAAAAACTGTTCTTATTTGCATGAAATGTTTACAAGTATATAACATGTGTAAACATATTATACGCTTGTAACATGCAAATAAATATAGTTTATTCCATGTACTCCTATTTTATGTGTTCGCCATCACCACAAATTACAGTTTGTAAACGAGTTACAACACCGCTATCTGCCGCGTTAATCAGCGATTCTTAGCTGAGATAAAACATTTTCACCACCAATAACGCACCCTGTATATATATATATATTAATATATATATATATATAATAATAATAATGATTATTATTATTATTCATAAGAATTATAGTTTACATAATAACAATACCTATATCCAAAAGGTCGGTATCCTACAAGGTGGCTCGAGTACTAGCTCGAGTATGTTAGCTGATTTATATCTTTACCATTATGAAAAAGGTTTATGTAATGAAAATATCAATTTATACAGGTACATTGATGACATTGCAACTTTTTTTTATGTTAATAATCATTCTCCTACTTCATTAACATTAGAATATCCATCTCACTTAACTTTAACTCAAAATCTTCTTAACAATAACTGCATTAGTTTTTTAGATTTAAAACTTAAACTTAAAGGAAGTAATGTTTATACTGATCTTTATGACAAATGACAAGACTTTTGTTTTAAAGACAATTTATTTACACATTTTAATTCTTGTCTTCCTCTATCTATGTACAGAAATATCATTCTCAATCACCTCTTTCGAATACTTAATCTTTGTTTATCCAAGTATAAAAACACAAATACCAACCGCATCATTAAAGTTTCTACAAAAATGGGTTATCCAAGGAATTTTATTTATTCAATAATATATCAGTAAGTGTCTCTGTATGACATTATAAAATATATATATATATATGTTTAATGTATAATATAAAACAATTAAAAAAATAATAAAACAAAATATAAAGGTAGAGTTTGGAAGGGTAGATGTTTGAGTAAGGAGGTTGGATGGTGTTGTTTGGTTGGAAGGGTGGATGAATTAAATAATAAGAAATAGGAGGAGAGAATTATTGCTATTACAGGATGCTTCATCATTTTCTGGTTGATTTTATGAAAGATTAGCTCTTAATACGTTAGATTTAATTCTATGTATAGCTTTTGGTGGTTTCTTAAGTTTAAATTACACACATTAATTCATTTCCATTTTTTTTAATTATAAATAAATAAATAAATTAAATAAATAAATAAATAAATAAATAAATATAAATAAAAACAAATAAATATAAATTAATTAATCAAAACATGGAAGAATTTTAAAATTATCGCTAGAGGCTAATAAATATAAAATCCTATAATTTATTGTCATTAATAAAAATAATTTAAGAAAAAAATTAAAATTAAAATTTATTATCTGAGGATTAAATTAAATGATTTTAAAACTAGAAAATTAAAAAAATTTCTTCTTTCAAAAAAAAAAAAAAAAAAAAAAAAAAAAATTATATATATATATATATATATATATATTTGTCTAGTTACTTTTTTGTATTTAAAATTAAAGTTTCCACATTCCTACATTTGTACAATATATATATTTGTTTATATATATAAACAAAAATAAAATAAACATGTTTTTTCAAAATTCTCTTGATTTGAATTATAATTTTTATCTTTTTTCCCACCTGATGGCGCAAGCTCACATCTAATATGTAGAAATTTAAAAGAAAATAATGCGTAACTGAAAGATGTAATTGAACTCCAATTCTCGAAAGTTTTGAAAATTTAAGAATTTAAAAAAAAAAAAAAAAAATCATTAAAATAGTGAATTAAATTATTAACGAAATTGCTCATTTGTAGTACCTTTATCGATTAATCGGAATTGGTCTCGATATTAATTATTCATATTAGAATAGTTCTGTTGGCAACTTCTTATGTGTCACTCTCTGAGTTTGGTATCTGAATGACACGTGGATAAATATTATTTTTCTATCTTGATTTATTGTTGGGTTGTGTTTATGATTTGTTGAAATTTAATTCATTCCTTTTTAAATTTGGGCTTTTTCGCAAGACAGGAACATGAACTGTATTTTTGGCTTGAATTAGCTATACAGTTTTCCGAAATCTTCCGATCTCTCTGCTCGTAGAAAGACATGTTCCCTGACTTGTGAATCCTTCTATTTTTGAGCATTTCCAATTCCAATTCTCATTTCTAGTTATCTTTTTTTCATATTTTTATAAAATTCTTGGTTTCCGTTTGATAACTTTCTTGAATATCGCATGACAACAAATCCCACCTTGTTGGACTTAGTGTTATGGTCGTAATTGCTAACATTTGCGTAAGTAATTTAAAATGAATTTATCTATTAATTGGTACACTGTAAATGAATCATAGAAAAAAAATGAGTGCTAACATTTAAATTAAATTAAAATAATTTTTATTTGAGTGTTGTTTGTATTATCATGTATCTATTAATTGCTAAATTTCATAACGTTCTAAAATTCTTCACTTTATGTATATATATATATATAATTTGAATAATTTAATTCCTTTACAACACTCAGCATATGAAAATACCAACATATGAAATTTCAGATGAGATGTATTTCGAATAAAATTATTGTCCCAATGATAATTTAATTCAAGTACACCGAGTAGTAAAAACATTTTAAAGTACTTACGCAGAAGAGAAATGACACACATAACACAAAGCCTAACGATGAGATAATTTGCATAATCCATTAATCCAATAGAAATATTCATCAAATGATATAAATGGAAAGAGATAAATTAACCAAAAGGATCTCTTAAAAGAAAAGAGAATTCATGAAATGAATAATAGAATTTTAAATGCTGAAAACCAGAAATGATCACTCATCAGGAAACTTGCATCTCTGTCAGCATTATGCAAGATTTCGGATCGCTGTATAGCTAATTCAAGTAATATACAACTCAAGTCTCTATCTTGCTACAAAACAAAGTATAAAAAGAAATTATATTAAACAGTAACACAACCAAAATTGAAAAATGGAATAAGTATTTTTAATAAGTCCACATGTAACCGATTCCAAACAGAGATAGTAGAAATAAACAGGTTGCCAAAAACGAACATTAGTGAAAAGAAAAGACTAATAATATATATATATATATATATATATAGTAATCTTCCCTATTGGTCATTAGAAATATTCTTATTCATTTATTTCGATAATTGTTTTATAGGCGTATTAATGATATTTTCGAATTTAAAAAGTATTCCCTCAGATAGGTTTATTAATTGTTAATGGGCTCTTCCCAGCATCGTCTGCTCAATCACGTGATAGAGGAAAACGAATAAACGAATTCTGAGAATCGAATTCAATTAAATATTGTTCTTAAGAACAAAAATTTTAATATTTAATATAAAATAAAATAAAAGTAATATTGTGCATTTGTAAACAGTAGAATAATTGTATTTGTAAATTTAATAATTTTTAAAAAACATTTTATGTGTTTATTTATTTTTACTTATAAGAATCGATTTTTGTATATTGTAGTGTAACTGTAACATTAACTGATCTAGCAATAAATAACAGCTTGTTCTTGTGGAATGTTTACGGATTATAAAATGTTTTCATTTAATTGAATTGCATAAAGGTGTTACAACAAGTTAATTAACTTAGTTACTGGTCTAAATGGATTTACGTAGTACGATATTGCACTGTCACTGATTTAAGTACCAAAAATCACAGTATTTAAACATGGTCTTCATGAACATCAATAACAGGTATAAACTAAATGATGTTTGTAAATGTATACAGTAAACGAAAGATGATGAATAATGATATAAAATGGATTAAAAATGATGATGTATAAAAAATAACACAGATTAAATACGATTGATCAAAAATAAGAATAGAAAATATGTTATTTTAGCAATCGCTCTAGCTAAACAAGACTTCGTCTGCTATTTGTTTTTCATCTATCATGTGACCTCTGACGTCAGGTGGGAAGAGCCCATTATTTGCTATGAAGAAATGTAAATTTGAGTAATTATACAGGTTATAATTTCTTTGAGATTTTGACACGAGAAGGAAATGTAAAATTTCATCGTTATGTACAAGTTATGGAAATTAGAGGAAAATATCTATTTTTCTTTAAAAAATTTAATAAGAAATTTTTTAGTGTTATGAGAGAAATAAATTATTCAGAATGAAAAAATAAAGACGTCTTTTGAATGTAAATTATTTCAATGAGTTAGAATTAAAGTGTTTTTAAATTATTCAGAAAACTCCACTTAAAAGGGAATTTTAATGAAATTATATCCTCTTATAACAGTAACTGGCTCCAGCATAAATGAAAGGTTTTATTTTTCCCATTTGCCGTGTTTTACTAACGGGAAAGGAAATTCTTTTAGGTTAAAAAATAAAAATAAAATCGTTCGCCTATTTCAGCGGGTGCTTCGTGAATATATTAGGAAATGTTTTTAAACAGAGAAATTTCTAACAAAAGTTTTTATTTCTTTTTGTCTTATAGAAAAATTAAAAAGGACTTTGCTCGTTATGATTCCACTGAAAATTTTGATGCAAAGAAAAATTATATTATATATTTTTTCAGTGCACAAAGTTATAAAAATGTTGGCCGAAATTATATTGTAGGCCGAAAATTTGGCATAATTTTTTAAAATTTCTGATAAGCAACGAGTCTCAGATTTCTCCTACTCCCCTTACTTTCCATTGTACAAATATATATATATATATATATATATATATATATATATATCAGTTAAAGAAGGGTATCTTTTACAGGAAAATTCTCCATTTTAGATATTCTCCATAAATAATGTTTTAAAAAGGTACTAAATGAAAAACTAAAATGCACTGCTTGATAAGGAAAATTTCAGTACATTCCAAAGTGTCATCAGTTTGTGAATCCGTCAACCAACTTATTTATAGGTATGACATACATATACAGTTGCCAACTTAGCACCTTTTGGCTACCTGAAAAAATTAATAGAGGTATTTGTTTAATTTAATCAATAAACTGTAACGGTTTTTACTGATAAAGTAAAAAAATAAAAAATAAAAATAAAAATTTCCGGTACAGCCAAAAGGGGCTAAGTTAGCAACTATACATACATACATTAATTTAAAATGCATACAAAATGCTACTTAAAATTTTATTGATAAATACCATACCTAGATGACAAAAACAGAAAAATTATTCATGAGTGAGTAAAAACAGAATACTCAAAATAGTTAGACAGAGACGTCTTTTTAAATACAAATTATCAGAGACAAATAGACTTAAATAATTATTTTTAAACTGCTTATAAATTTAAATTTCTTGGAAGAAATTTCTTTTCCTTATAAACATTCTACACTAAAACTAGAAGTGTAAATGAAAGATTTTTAATATAATTTAATTTTGTGGAACCTTTTAATGAATATATATTATTCCCTATTGATTACTGAAAAATTCTTATTCATATATTTCGATAACTGTTTTATAGGTGTAACACTGATATTTTCAAATTTAAACATATTGTTACGAATTTGTAAATAATTATAGTTATTTTTGTGTAATTTCATTTAAAGAGGCTTAGTCAGATTATAAAATGTTAATTTTCACCATTTCTAGCTTGTTTTCACGTTAAAATAGCTCAATTTCCGTTAAAAACACGTTAAAAAGCTTCCTTGAGGCATGTAATGGCTTTGGCGAGCTTGGCGAGAAAATTCTTATTATTAATATACTAATTATGGGAGCTCTTACTTGATTGGCTAGGAAGTTTCTGGAATTTTTTCCATTTTCTATGTGGGTGTTTAAGGAATTGCTTCGCGCCAAAATCAGTTTAGTTTCGCCAAGGCATTGATTACTGCATAAAGACGCATTGAGCCTCTTTGACTACAGCCTTTGCTGTGCATTAATGCTATGCAACAGTTTATACTGTGAATTTGATGTTGTCAGCTGTTGTTTAAGGTGTGTTTATTGGTGAAACTGAAGTTGATACTTGGTTTGTAGACCTGTAATCTTCTCGAATTTTCTGTAAATAAACTTTTGAGCTTCTGCAAGTTTCGCCATTCAGAGACAGCTCACCAACCCCATGTACGCAACATAATATTCTCCTTCAAACGCATTTACTGACTGTTTATTATTTGCTCTATTTGTTTATTATGTACATGTGTATTTAAGACATGCAAAGAAAGAAATATCGCTTGTCAATGAAGCAATGTTCTCTGAAGAATTCTGCAACAAAATTGAGGGAAGGGGGAGGGGGATCAGCGACAAAGATGCATATACAATATTGGTGGCATTGTATAGTGCAAAATTCGTAAAGAAAAAACCTGTATACGATTGTAGAAATATCTTTTATTTCGGAATCAATAGTAGATCCTAAACAACATCCGACGAACCAAACTGCTTGTTCTACAGTCTAAACCTAACCTAACTGCTTGCCTAACCTACAACCTAACGGGCCGCGGTAGCCCAGTCGGTAGAGCGCCGGCCTCGTAATTGGAAGGTTGCGGGTTCGGTACTCGAGCCGGCCAAAGACCGTCGCGTACACTAATGGTGGCTGATGCACGTAAAATCTGTCGTGGCCGCAGTGTCCTCCATGTTCCTATAAAAAATTATACCTCTGGAGGTCACCAAAGCGTGAGAGCCATCCCTTTCGTGAAGGATCAAAATTGTGATGGCATGTCTCCGGACCACCTCTAGGGGTGTGTCCCAGACCGTCACCAATTGCCCATCTGCGCAGCACTAGTGCGAAGTAAAACCCAACCAACCTACAACCTAACTGCTTCCTACAGTTAATGCTACGAAACTTTGGTTTTCGTAGCATTAACCGTGATCATAGTTTCGAAATCGGTCTGCAATTCGAACGAAAATTTTTTTGACGCTCCTAACGTTACTTAGAGTTTGTTGAGTGGTACAACTTTTTCAAGTCATATATAAATATTAGTGCTGAACTGCTGTTTTAACAGTAAGGAAATATTAACAAATCATGTGCTGAAAAGGTTAGGATATTATACATCTGACCAGCAGAGTGAAAAAGGGGTATAATTAGAATAATAAATGTTGATACGAGATCAGCGACTGAAGCTACAGTCAACGGTGGAAGAATGATACAAGAGAAGTCGTCCCAACAACATAAGAAATTATACCTCTGGAGGTCATCGAAGCGGGAGAGCCATCCCTTCAGTGGATGATCAAAATCACTATCAGGTTTAGAATTCAGCACCTCCCGTCTACCAGTTTCAAGAGCAGAATATCTAGGTCACTGGTAGGGGCAAAAAAAATTTTGGATAAAGGCACCAGAAATTTCATGCGAGTAATAATAATTTTCGGGGAGATTTTCATTGATATTTCATTTAGTTATTTTTTAAAATGTTCATCCTGTATCTAATTGTTAATATTACAGAATTACAGACCAATGATCATAGGACGAAATCATCAATTTTCTTACAGGTTGGTTCAAATTAAATTGACGGATCTGTTGCTCTATCCGATAGCTCCGGTTCTGTTGATCGGATTGAATCTTCAAATAAGTGTTAAGGCTCCTCCATCAACCTTTTTAAATTTGCTTTTCCCACTAAATCCCACGTTATTCTATGGGGAAATATCATGTCATTCTTTGTTGCGAGAATGACTTATCAACTAATGTATTTTTTAAATTAAGTTTCACATTTGAAAAATTCACAATTGTTAAATATGTTCTTAGTTTAAAAAGAAAATTAATTTCAAAATTTTTAATATTAAATTTCGATACAATAAAGCATTTAGTTCATATTTTGCATTTTTTAGTTTCAAAATGAAGCATAAAAAAATCAAGAAAAGTATACATTAGGTCCAGAAAATTTTTGATCACACACGCGCGGGACAGAGAGATGTTTTCTAAAATGAAAAAATCGTGTTCAGGACTTCCCAAAACGTGTCAGTCCAACGAACACCGGAGGTCGAAAAGTTACACGCATCTTATACTTTCCTCTTATACATACAGAAAAAAAAAAAAAAAAAGCAAAAATTGAAAGAAATGAAAATAAAGCATAAAAATAAATATCGTCTTATTTAGATAAATAAATGTGCGAAAAAGCATCTGTTGTGCTAAATGTTTTTTTTTTTTTTTTTCTTATGTTAAAAACTTATAATATAGAGATATCTTTTTATTTTTATATCCCTTCTCCTTTTTTAAAATAATGAGCAATCATTTTGAAAGAGTTAAAAATAGTTTAGCGAAGTCGTTTTAGACGGATTTTTAATGAGATTTCATTGTTCCGGAACATTCGATTATTTTCACACCCACACATTGAATGTTTTTTCCCACTCCTCCGAATCATTTTCAAAACAGAAAAAAAAAATGCAAAAAAAGATAAAAAGTGAAACTACTTACGCATTGAAAAATAAATTCTCGTTTATATGCATCAAATGATGTCTCATGAATAAATTAGGAATTTTGCATTTAGGAACGGGCCCACACAAATTTTTATTTACTGCCACAAAATTTTTTTTTCCTCTCCTAAAGAAGAAGAAATTATACAAAGTAAAGTTTTTCTGAGATTTTTGAGACGTAGAGCTACGGTTTAATTGTAAACATCTTTGGTAAAGGCATGAATTATGAAAATTGATTGAAATGTATCTATAGAGTGCTTGATATTTTTCGAAATATACGCTGTGAAGCAGTTTTAAAATTTCTAAACAGTTTTTGAAATATCATGAATAATGAAATATGAAGAAAAGATTTTTTGAAATGTATTTCATTATTATTACTATTATTATTATTATTTGGAATATTCGAGTAAGGGAATTTTTTAAAATTAATAAAATGTCTTATATTATCACTCGTGGGAGTATATTTGTAAAGGATAACTATGAAGTGTAGAAGACTCAATTTTCGATAACAGCATGAATTTACATGATAGTAAGATTTATTTATTTTTACTTTCTTCTCTATGTGTAAGAAGAAAGTGTTTGATTCGTGATAATTTTTTGACTTCTGGATTTTGGTGTTTTGCACGTTTTGAGATGTTTTAAACAAGGTTTCTGAATTTCAGGAAATTATCTCTCTGTGTATACCGTCTATACGCGCCTTACACTAAGAAAAAATTCTGTAACTGACATCTAGAATCTAAGTTGTGGCTCTAGTAAAAATAGCTCCATGTCATCCTCATAAATTCTATTCTCCTTTGAAAGGAAGTTCTAGAAACCCTTATTAATATTCTAGAGCGTTTGCCTATATTATCGATGTCAAACTTATTTAAAAATCTCTGCAAATAAATGGGAACACAAGAGGGAAGTTTTAGCAACTATAATCTTGGTTTATGACCCAATTCTAGAAAATCAAGCGAGAATTTCTCCCAATAGAAAAGATTCAGAATATTCAGAATATTATTTCACCCTCTAGAAATGTATAGACTAGAAATTCTCGATCATTTCATCTATTTAGCTTGTTGGCGTGCCTTATACGCATAGCTCGGAAATCTATAGTTCTAGTTTAGAGATTTAGAAAATGACCACTTATTCATTCTAGATGAAAGCTGTATATTTTTTTTCTCAGTGTAGCAAAAATTTTGTGGACGCTGTAACTAACGAATCAATGGATGGAATTTAGCCAAGTGCGATATGTAATGAGATCTTGACTTAAATTAGTGCTTATTTGCATTTGGGATATATCCTCCTAATGGTGACTCTTCTATATTAATAAAAATTATATAGAGCCTCCATCTGAAGTGAATAAGTAATCATTTTCAGAACTAGAAATATAGATTTACGAGCTATGCGTATAAGGTAAACAAGTAACCTGGATAGACGAAATGATCGAGAATTTCTAGTCTATACTTTTCTAGATGGTGAAACAGTGTTATGAATATTATGAATCCTTTGTATTGCGAGAAATTCTCACTTGATTTCCTAGAATTGTGTCACTAACCAAAATTATAGTTACTAAAACTCGTTTCTTGAGTTCATATTTATTTGCAGAGATTTAAAAAAAAAACTTGACTGCGATAATATAGACCAACGCTCTAGAATTCTAATAGGGGTTTTGAGAATTCGCAAGCAAAGGGAACTAGAATTTATAAGGATGACATTCAACAACTATATTTTCATAAAATATACAATTTAGTTTTCAGTCACAGAAGTTTTTCAGTGTATGCTATAATTTCCACCATTTAAGCGAAGGTAATATCTGAGCTTCTATGATACATATTATGTTAAACTACACTGCTTTAATTTGCGTGCATATCGGCTGATAAGTAGCGTTGCAATGCTGTAGTTTCGTCTTGTTTAAGGAAAAATAATATTTCAACATACAGGGTGATTGTAGTTAAAATTACGATTTCAAAACGCTATAATTTTAAAACTACCCATCAGTGCGATTTGATATTTTACCAGAAGCAATCGTGAGGCAATGAAATTTTGTTTGGCAGAAGAAAAAATATATAGTTCCAAAATGTGCTGTTAATTATCCTTAAAGTATTTGTTTCATGAAGTTCGTCTTTTTCTCTTTTCACTATGACTGTTTCCGCTGTAAACACGTATTCTTGTCTTTTTGCTAAAAAAATTGTAGTAAACCCTTGAAGTCTATTGTTTCCTGCTATTAAATTGTGTTGCTAACAACATTCCCGTGTTTAATGAGTCCATTTAAGCGTTTCCCCTGACATTACCCTGACAGCGCCATCTATAGGAACATGTTGGAACTATTTTTTTTCTTTTACCAAACAAAATTTCATTGCCTCACGATTGCTCTGGTAAAATATCAAATCGCTCTGATGCGTAGTTTAAAAAATTTTTTTTTTTTTTGAAACCGTAACTTTAATTATAATCACGCTGCAATCATAAATGCAACATACTTAGTATGTGAGGAGATGTATATTATATGGAGCTACACTGATTTAATATGGATGCATATCTCACGACAGGGGGCAGTGCTATGCCAAAATATTTATTTGTTTGCGGAAAGGCTACATCTTAAATCCTTTGTTATAGGAATGCACCATAATTGGTATGTGAGGTATATATTATGAAAAATTGATTCAGTCTGAGTGTATACTGCTCGTCAAGTGGCGTTGCTATTACTTTAGGCAATTTTTTAAATGGCTATATTTCAGCATCTATTTATAGTAATTACAGTAATTGTGCATGGATATATAAAACATTAACCATGATAACCTGTTTAAATTTTTGTGTATATAAATCGGAAGGGGGCTGTTATATAGAATGATATAGAAGAACGATTTGTGATTGCCACAGCGTACTGATTTTTCTCAAATTTAAAGGAAGATTTTCGTGCTAAATCTTATAGGGAGAAAAACATTTGAATAGTTAAAATGTAAACTTAGCAG
The DNA here is from genome assembly GCA_963930645.1 of Salticus scenicus. Classification (NCBI taxonomy): domain Eukaryota; kingdom Metazoa; phylum Arthropoda; class Arachnida; order Araneae; family Salticidae; genus Salticus; species Salticus scenicus. Next base: position 37,140,239 of record OZ005649.1, read on the forward strand.
GAAACAAAAACAGAAGAAGAATTTGTACAATTTCAGATAAATGAACAAAAATTTCTTGTTATAGACGGCAGTGATTAATTATTTTACTTAGTTAAAAGTTATAGATTAATACAGTTTAAAAAAAACTTCCAATTGCTATTTGACAATGATATATATATATATATTAGGTCTTTGCATAAATTCGTGCGGTTTTTTATTGCTTCATTTCATAAAAATGCATCAAATCAAATGACAATTTTTAATCAAAATACTCTCCATTACTTTCTACAACCTTTGCCCATTTTTCGGGTAAAAAATGTATAGAAGCTCTCGTCTTTGGAGGCAATAAAATGATCCGCGTCCGCACGGACTTTTGCAACGACCTAATATATATATATATATATATATATATATATATATATATATATATATATATATATATATATACGTACATATTTACAATTTTTTCAAATTTATTCTGAGAGGAATTTAAATTTTTAATAAGCTATAAAATTTTAAATAGTATGGTGGAAATTTAGAATATTTGATTTCATAGTTTATAGATTTTCAAGCCTTAAAAACGATACATATGTTTCTTTAACCCTTTCAGCGTTAGGCATTTTTCAGTATATATGTTTAATGATTCATAAAATTAATACTATGCAAAGTATAAAAACGAAAATTTAGTACAGTACTCTATACATATTTGTTAATCTTATTTTTTTGAAAAAAGCAATATATATTTTAAAATTTAGCCATACCATCCTTCTGTTTTATTTTCGCATGACGGAAAAAGACGGGCTTAACGCTTATAGGGTTAAAAAATTAACTCGGTCAACCGATTTGATGCGTCAAATTTAGAAAATTTTCTGTATGAGAAATGTAGTAAAAATGTTGTAACTGGGCAGGATTATCATAGATTGAAAATATATTTATTATACCTTCTATAGAATTAGGGGGAAAAACGGGAGGGGGGGGTTAGGAATGATGCTCGAAGCTTAATTCGAAGTGATTTTTATACAGAGCATTAGAGTAGAAAAAGTGTAGGAGATTAAGCTTGATTGTCTACACTAGGGTCCTAGGTCTGGGTGAGATGTTCTCCATTAAAATCTTTCTAAAGGGTCTTATTTTTTATTCACTCAAGTTTCAGAGAAGATTACGGAAAACACCGGACAACTAGGCCGACGAGCGCAACCTGAATGAGTCAACTAATGTCATTATGCTTTTATTAAATTAGAAATATTTATATGTGTAGGGTTACCAATTAAAACAACTTTTAAGACTTTCTGAAAGATCAATGAAATTGAGTAAATTTTAAGGCAAGAGTTACAACTGAACAATAAGTTCAGTCGAAACAAAACACTTGCCAGCAAAATTATTACTTAACGGAAGCTCAACAATAGTTTAACTAGACTGAGAGAACAAAATCATTTATTATCATCATTTTCGTTAGTTATTATGCAGGGCGTAAAAAGACTGAAGAATTAAACGGAGATATTTTATAGATGTAGAAGTAAAACTATATACAGTAGAATCTCGTACAACGCGCTCCCACAAAACGCGATTTCGTATAGCGCGACGAAAAATCTGCGACTATTGCTCATACAACGCGATAAAGAGCTCGTATAACGCGTGAAATAAAGGAAGCACGTGGCGACATCTTTTCTACTTTCAACCTGTTCAAGGAAGGATTGCTCCGTTACTATACCAAATACCAACACCCGACGCTTTTGGTCTCATTGCGGAATGAAATCGTCTGCTCAATGTATGCCTCCTATAATGCGATTTTCTATTACGCGGAACCTATCCCCCGCTTTATACGAGAGTCTGCTATATATAAAGATTAGTTTCTACGTTTTTATTATTTTTGAACAGACACCAAAAGCTAATTACACTATGGAAATATATATATATATATATATACTGCTTTCTTCTAGAACGAATAAGTAGCCCTTTTCTAAATCCCTAAACTAAATAATTACAAGATAAAAAGAACTTTTATGTACCATGTTTTTTAATTTTCTGTTGAATCATATAAACGCTACTGAAGGCAGCGGGAACCCGGAGCAATTGGATAAAAGTATTAAAAAAATTCCTTGCTATCGTGTTTTGAGCTATTATAAAAGTTTCAAATGGCTATCTAGCCGGGAAGTTAGTTAAAAGTTGATTGCAAGCTTCGTACTGGTAACGCTGCCGAATGTAGCAGAGTACCGAAGCAATTGGTTAAAAATATTTTTAAAATGCATTTTCACCGTATTCTGAACTATTCTGAAAGTTTCAAATGTCTAGCTACTCGGGAAGTTAGTTAAATAAATTTACTGTTGAATCATATAAACGCTGCCGAATACAGTAGGGACCTGAAACAGTTGACTAAATGTATTAAAAAAAATATATTGTCACCGTGTTCTGAGCTAGCCTGAAAGTTTCAAATGTCTAGCTAGTCGGAAAGTTAGTGAAAAATCGATTGCAAGCTTTGTACTGATAACGCTGCCAAATACAGCAGGAACCCGAAACAATTGGCTAAAGGTATTAAAAAAATGCATTTTCACAGTGTTCTGAAGTATTCTGAAAGTTTCAAATGTCTAGCTAGTCGGGAAATTAGTTAAATAAATTTTCTGTCGAATCATATAAGCGCTGCCGAAGGCAGCGGGACCTGAAATAGTTGACTAAAATTATTAGAAAAATGTATTGTCACCGTGTTGTGAGCTGTCCTGAAAATTTCAAATATCTAGCTAGTCGGGAAGTTAGTTAAAAATCGATTGCAAGATTTGTACTGGACAAACAAACAAACAAACAAGCATACAAACAAACAAACAAGCATACAAACAAACAAACAAGAATCGAAGTTAATGAAAACATGGTAAAATATATAGATGTCCGAGCTATGCGTATAAGGCAAACAAATAACCTGGATGGACGAGATGATCGATAATTTCTAGTCTACACTTTTCTAGATGGTGAAAGAATATTATGAATGTTATGAATGTTATGAATCCTTTGTATTGCGAGAAATTCTCGTTGATTTTCTAGAATTGGATCATAAAACAAAATTATAGTCACCAAAACTCGCCTCTTGTGTTTGCATTGTATTTACAGAGATTTTTAAATGTGATTGACCGCCATAATAGAGGAAAACGGTCTAGAATTCTAGTAGGGGTTTTTAGAACTCGCTATCAAAGGGAACTAGAATTTATAAGGATGACATGCAACTATTTTTACAAGAGGCACAATTTAGATTCTACCCAAGCAGCACCGAAACGTTCTCTGAACGTTCAAAAATTGTTCTGCAAACACGTTCTAAGAACGTTCACTCTGAACGTGTTATAGACGTCTATCTGTCCATCTTGAAGACGTACAATAGTACGGTTCAGAGAACGTTCAATGAACGTGTAACTATCACCATCGGTGTTATAGAAGCGTTCTGAGAACGTTCTATGTATACGGTCTCAGAACGTTCTAAACGTTTTTAGAACGTTTTCAAAACGTTATACACATTTTCAGAACGTTCTAGAAAACGTACTGTAAACGTTCTAAAATAGTGTAGAAACGTTCTGAAAACGTTCTATACACACGTTCTCACAACGTTATGTAAACAATTTTTGAACGTTCTTTGTACGTGCTAAAAATGTCTTTCATGTATCATAAAATGGAAGAACTCGCAACAATTGTTCCGGGTCGAAAGAAGACACAACCCTTCGTCAGACGAACATAGTAGGCACGAGTGCTGAAAATACAAGAGCTACGTTGCAGTTTTTTTTGCAGCATTCGTGCCTACTTTGTTCGGTTGATGAAGGGTTATGTCTTTTCTCGACCCGGAACAATTGTTGCGAGTTCTTCCATTTTCTTCGAATTCTTGAATTTTATAGTGTCTATTCAAAGTTCTGCACTTGTTATTTTATTTATATTTTATTTTTCTTTTTTTCCGTCCTTTCCTTCCTTTCCTTATTTATCTTTTCTTTTTTCCTTTTTGTGCAGTGCATTGTAATATGGTATAAGAAACGATCAAGTATTTTGAATATTCTGGATAAATATTTGAATTAAAAAACAAATAAATAAATTCAAGATTTGGAATATTTTGAAAAAATGTAAGATATATGCCCCCTGCTAACTAATTATTATTTCTCCCTAGATTTTGCATCATTATAATTTAACAATAGAATATAACCATATTTTGATATTGATTTTAATAAGTTAAGCAAAAAAACTTAAATATATTTTTATGTCTAAATTTTGAAACTTACTGCAAATTTTAGCATTCAAACACAAAAATTTTTTATTAAATTTTAAATTATCAATGGAATCTCAGATTAATGCCCAGATATGTTACATATTCTATTTTTAAACTATAATAATGCAGAGTCAATGGAAAACAAAAAATAAAAATTAGTTAAAAGAAGTACCCAAGTGTACAAAATTAAAACAATAAACTGTTTCCTCGTTTTTTTGTTTTTTGGTTTTTTTTCCCACATAATTCTTAAACAAATAAACACAGAAGTATAAAATTTGGATAGCATGTTTTTTAAAATACCATGAATCGAATTTTATAGAACTTTAGCATAAGTAATAATTTTTAAACTAAAAATCAGTAAATTTTTCTCGAAAATAAACTTTGAAAAAATGAAAAATTTCAGCAATTTTAGAAAAGAAAACTTAATGAAAAATGGTCATGAAGGTGCATTACAGATAGGTTAAAGATGTACGTGCATCTATATTTTATTTGTAGATTAAAACCGAAAAATTTTTCTTGTAGTCATTTTTTTTCTTTCTTTATTTTTTCGCGTGTGAATATTTTTTTTAAATTTTACATAGAAACATGAAAATCGGATAAAACGTTCATTATTAAATTATTTATCGACGTTTTTATTATTCTAGTGATGGTCACAGTTTATACAATTTAGTAATTATTATTATTATTATTATTTTTTTTTTTTTCAAAAATTCCGTTATTAAAGTAAAAGAGAAATGAACACAGAAAGAAAAATCAGGATTTTGTTTTTAACATTTGAGGGCATGTGCGTGTTCACTTGTCTATAATGCATCATTAACACAATTTTTCATTAAGTTTTCTTTACTAAAATTGTTGAAATTTTTCATTCTTTCCAAAGCTTACTTTTGAGAAAAATTAATAATTCTTACTTTAAAATTATTGCTTATGCTAAAGTTATGTAAAATTCGAATAATGGTATGATAAAGAACATGCCAGCCAAATTTTATGTCCATGTGTTTATTTGTTTAAAAGTTATGTACAAAAGAAGAAAATAGGAAAGAAGGTTTGTTCCTTTAATTTTGAACAGCGGTGTATTTTAAATACGTTAAATATATATATATATATATATTTAAATAGATTCTGTGAAATTTCCTTAATATTTTCATATTTCAAATCATGCGTATGCAAAATTTATTTAAATTATTGATTTTGAGTTTATAAATTTTACATACACCATGCAGTGAAATATAACAGTATAAAATGTGGTAAAACTTTTTGAACAATAAATAAATAATTAATTAAAAGTTGTTTCTGCAAACAAAACAAATAATAAAATAATAATAATAAATAAAATAAAATAATTTAAAACATTTAGAAATATTAAGAATCACCTTCATATTGTTTGTCTATGTTTTTTTTTTTCTTTATTTCTTTTCTTTCTTTCATTTTTCTTCCCTTTGGATTTTGTTATTCTTTTGTATGTACGCGTGCCTTCGTGTTATAAAATTTTACGTACATGTCTTCAAATATAATAACATACAGTATTTTCATTTTTTTTTTTTTTTTTTTGAAAACTATAATTAAAGAAAACTGAAAAGTTTTAAGATGCTCCTTACTGACTAATTATTATTCTTCCCTTTGATTTTGCATTAATATATTTTAACAATAGAACCTAACCATATTTGGGTAATTAATTTGCGAATTTCTTGTTAAGTTAAATATATATATATATATATATATACAGTCGGTAACAAAAGTGTCCGAACACTAGCGAAAATTCCTATGTAAATTAAGTACACTTCGTACGGTTGTATTAAATAAATCCTTGTCGAATCCTATTCTTAGTCAGTGTAAGAACACGATTCGATAAAGATTTATTTAACAAAACCGTATGAAGTGTACTTTTTTACATAGGAATTTTTGCTAGTGTTCGGACACTTTTGTTACCGACTGTATATGTTTAAATACTGAAACTTATTGCAAACTTTTGGCATTCAAACATAGAACTATTTTTAAAACTTTAACTTATCAATGAATTCACAAATTAATACCTAGATATGTTATATATTCTATTGATAAAGAGTAATAATGTACAAATGATGGGAGAAAATAAAAATATTTAAGAGAAGTATTAAAAAAAATTTAAAATTAATTAATTAATCTATTTTTTTTTTTTTTATTATTATTTAAATCGATTTTGTGAAGATTTAATTTTAAAGTATTGATTTAGAGTTTATGAATTTTACTTACACATGCATTGAAATATAACAATATAAAATATGATAAAATTTCTTGAAAATCTTTTAAATATAAAATAAATAAATTTTAAATTTTAAAATATTTTAGAGAGCCGGCTGATAACTATTTTTGCCTTGATTTTACAATACTACAGTCTAACAATAAAATCTAAACAAATATACTTAAATATATCTAACATTAAATTGTAATAATAAAAAATCGAATGGGGAAAGAAATAATAATAATAAATAATTAAAAGGTAGTTAGCATGAAAATTTTAAAAAATTAAAGTTTTCAAATTATTATTATTACTCTTTATTTATTTATTTATTTGTTTATTTTTTATGGTTTTTGAAAACTTTAATTTATTTAATTTTGTTAAATTTGAATGTAGATTTGGGCAAAACTATGGAAATCCTAGACTAGACATATGAAAATTGTGTAGAATAAACTTATCTGTGATAGTGTATCCAAATGTCAGGAAGAAATCTTAAACCAAACGCAATGAAAATAAAGACAGAAAAAGTTACCGTTATCTATCTTGGACCTTGGAGTCCGTGTTCGTGCTTCCGTTGTCATAACTGGCAAACCCAAAAAAAAATTTCACAGTTTGGCGAATTTTTTCGTTTTTTTTTTTTTTTTTTTTTTTTTAAAGATTCAAGAGTCAGCAAAATGTATATCACTTTTATATTATTAATTGAAAAGGAATTTATTTTAATTATATTTATTATTTTTGTGAGAAATACAAAACTCAAGATTTTTTTTTTTTTTTTTTTTAAATATTACGTGTTATTGCGTATCTATTTAATAATATTTTACAAAATAATTGACGTTTATTATGAAGTAAAATATAAAAATTTGATCGCAACTAAAATAATCGCATGCCTGCTTATATGAATCAATTACAATAAATTACAGGAAATGTTAAACTAGTGTCTTGTGACTATCACACAATTTTTTTCTTTATTTTCTAATACAATTCACATAGTTTAGATCAAATCACACATTTTACACAGTAAAATTGAAAAACAAAATAATATATATATATATATATATATATATATATATATATATATAATATTAACTTTTTTTTTTTTTTAATATCGATAACTTTGTTTTACATTATCACAGATAATTGATTCAACCGTTCGTTTTAAAAGGTATCAACGAGTAATTTTGAAAAAATATTATAAAAATTTACACACCCGAGGAGGGGGGAAGGATTGCTATTCTTCTTGTTAAAAGTCTTGTTCACCGTTAATATTTTTTAAAAAATCAGTTTGACAATGTTCAACTAAAGAAATTCCTATTGTGTGTATTTGTAAGAAATTTTTTCCTCTATTGTAATATTAAAAATTTTGAAAAAAATAAATGACAGTGCGACCTGTTGAGCGTTATATGTGTAAAAAAAAAAAAAAAAAAAAAAAAAAAAAAAAGGGGGGGGGGTAATAATCACTAATTGATATCAAGGGGGAGCTAAATATAAGTTTTCAGGAAATTCTGTTCATTAGTTTTTGACCTAGAGTTGACACAAAATTCTTATCACACATATCCAAACACACAGACAAACTGGCATTTTCTAAGAAATATCAATTTTTTATTAGAACATCTTAAAAAGGGAAAAATCTATCGAAACGCGGGAGCCAAAAATATTTACGAATCAAACCTTTCTTCTTTTTATTATAGAAGAAAGTAATAAATAAATAAGGAAAACAAAATTTTTTTTATTTTTTTTTTATTGTTTCAGCTTCTAAATTTACAATATCATAGATTATTTACAACGTATGCTCACTTCACTGTTTATTATTATTATGTTTGTTACTTACATAAGAAAAAAGCACTAGATTTGTGAAAATGTTTAACTTCCGGTTTTCGATAAATATACACGTTTTGTGACTTCTGAGTATGATTTGGCTTTTTTTTTCACTTGAAAATGACTGTGAGTTCGTTAAAAAATAAAGAAATAAATAGAAATAAATAAATGTGGACGCGGTTTCTCACAAAGCAATTGACGCAAAGTAACATAACATTTGAATGGACCAGGAATTAAATTAGTGCTTATTAGCTTTTAAGATATTATCGTCCATTTTGTGGCGCTGATATAATGTGATCCCATATAAGGAAAGGTTGTATCAGAACTTGTATGATACATAAATGCACTAAAGTTATGTATGAGATCAGCATTATGTAAATCTCTGCTGATTCAATTTGGGTGCATATCGGTCGACAGGTGCTTCTGCTATGCTGCAATTTAATCTTGTTAACGGGAAGGCAGTATATCAGTTTCTATGATATTTAAAAGCATCACATTTTGTTTGTGAGATGGCTATTGTAAAGTTAAATAAATTAATTTTCCATATCGTCTATGTTAGGTGGCGCTACTACGTTGAAGTTTTACCCGTTTAGTTAAAATTTTATTTCAACTTTTGTCATTTAAATACCACAAACTTGGTATGTGAAAAATATATTATTAAAATTTATTCTGATTGAATTCGGATACAAATTGGCAAACAAGTTGCGCTGCTATTACTTTTTACGATTTCTAGATGTCTACAGTCTACATTTCAGCATCTATTGCTGAAAATTACACGAAATTACATATATAAAAAGTTTATTATATGATGGTAAGTTGATTAAAATTCTGTAAATGCTAATCGTAGCTAACTTTGTTCATATAGAATGATATAAAAGAAAGTTTTGTGATGGTCCCAGCATAACTAATTTTGTATTATAGTTGTGTCACTCAACGAAAAAATAGTTATATTTTTATTGATACGAGTATAATACAGAAATTATTTATTTTTTAGTAATAAATTTCGTAATTAACAAAAGAGAAAAATAATTCGAATCTCATTGTTTATAAAAAAGTTCCCATCTCTTCTTCACTATATTGTTTAATTTAGTGATAAACCCTACAGTTAATGCCTTAAAATATGCTTGATTTCAAATGAAGAAGAAGAAATCTCCTGAAATCTATCTTTAGAGCTTTATATGGAAAATAAAAGTTTAAAATAGGTTATTTTTTATATAGCTCTTATATCGTATAAAAATTTCGTGCACATTATTGTTTTCTTGAGTAAATATTTATCGAGTCATGATCTTAGTCTTATGCTGTTCATAGAAAAGTAAGTTTGTGATAAAAAATAACGGTCAAACTATTAAAAAAAAAAAAAAAAAAGGTATATGAAAAATGTGGATGTGTTCAGTAATTTTGCTGCCGATTGTATAAAAAGTTTTCTTGAATGATTATCAATATTGTATGAACAAAAGAAAATTCATTTCACAATCCTTAGTTAAAAAAAATCTGTGCATTTTTATACAAAATGTTATACCAGAGGTCTGCACGAGCCGAAAGTTTAAGGCCTGAGCCCAGTCCGGACGAAAACCGATAAAGTCAGGCTCGATGAAGAAAGGGGGGAAATGAATAAAAAACAACAAGAAAAAATTGCATGCATTTCTACGCTTTTTTATTTTTATTTTATTTTTATTTTATTTATTTATTTATTTATTATTATTGTTATTATTATAATAAGTATTAGTATTATTATTTTGTATCTAATTTTCAGAAGCTTTATTAGATTAGAATTTTTTTATTCAGAGGCTAAGCAATTTATTAATGGAAAATGATGCCATTCTCACGTAATATCCTGACAAAAATAGCGTTATAAACATACACACAATGACACACACATGCACTCACATATAGAAAGAGAAAGTTTTCTGAAATCATTTTTGGCTCTCATGATGTGTGGAACTTCAAGATATCGCAAAATTTTTTAATTACGAAAAATTTACAGACAAAAGTCAGATTTATTAATATAGATTTATCATAAAAGATTTTTTTTTTTCATTTATCGGACCCTTTCCAAACGCAAATAAATAAATAAATAGATAATGAAATAAAAATTACTTTTAGTTCCCCATCATACTATAGGTATGGGGAACTTAGGTATCGTGAAAATTTTCGACCTCGGTTTTTTGACTTTTTTACACGTTTTCAGGTGTGAGGAATCCGAAAATGACAAAATTTGTATGGTGTCTGTCTGTAGGGTGTCTGTTAGTGGGTTAGTGTGTTAGTGTGTTAGTCTGTGTACACAATATCTCAAGAACAAATTGTCGCAGAGAGGTCAAATCAGTTTTAAAGTATTACTTTCGACACTGGCAAGAACCCTATTCATTTACAACATTCGAATTTAAAAACTTTGTAAGTTATTAGAAATTTACGATTTTCTTAACATGGGAGAATAGGACAAAACTTCACTTAAACGTGCATTAAATGGAAACTTTTTACTGTAAAAATGTCAGACCAGTTTTAAAATAGTTTTGATGCCGGAATGAACATCAGTAACTATAAATAAGCTACTTTGAAAATTTCGCAAGTCATTGGATATTTACGAATTTCTTAACATGGCAGAATAGGACAAAATTTGACATAAACGTCAATTTTGAGAGATATTTTCATCGTAAAGATGTCAGACTACTTTTGAAATATTATTTAGGATACTGGCATGAATATCATAGACTATGAATTTTCCAATATAAAAATTTCGTAAGTTATTGAAAGTTTACGAATTTCTTAACATGGCAGAATAGGCGAAATTTGACATAAACGTCAATTTTGAGAGATATTTTCATCGTAAAGATGTCAGACTACTTTTGAAATATTATTTAGGATACTGGCATGAATATCATAGACTATGAATTTTCCAATATAAAAATTTCGTAAGTTATTGAAAGTTTACGAATTTCTTAACATGGCAGGATAGAGCAAAATTTCACATAAACGTCAATCTTGAGGGATATTTTCATCGTAAAGATGTAAAACCACTTTCGAAATATTATTTAGGATACTGGCATGAATATCATAGACTATGATTTTTCCAATTTAAAAAATTTGTAAGTTATTCGGAATTTACGATTTACTTAAAATGACAGAATGGGGTAAAATTGAGCATAAACTTCCATTTTGAGGATCATAAATGCATTAGACAATTTCAAAATTACATTTATGATATTTTTTTTAACATGATTGAATACAAATATTCTAATAGGAAAATTTCGTAAATTATTCGTAATTTACGATTTTATCAACATAGCGAAATTGTAAATTTTTCATATAAATATGAATTTTGAGGATTATTGCATTGGAAATAGTAGCATGAAAACTAAACAACGGAATTGACCCTGATAAAATAAATTAATAGATTAGAATAAGATAAATATATCGAAGTGAACGAAGGATAGCCTATTAAGCGGGGATTTCATTCTGTCACTCTATCAAGCTTTGGCGAAATTCATTTCTTTTAACATGATTATAATATGTCTCGCACTAGAAATATATGAGAACATAAATAAGATGGGGAACTGAGCAGAGTCCACCTATGCCAACTAACTAGTTAATTATATATTTCCAATATTAAAAAAAAAAAAAGACTGTTTTTTATTTAAATTTTAATAATAATCTGGTGGCACTCATCCGACTTTTTCTTACTCTTACCTAGCATTTGAATGCTATAAACACAAATTGCGGATTAAGGTGTAAGGTAACAAGTACTATATATAAATCTACGTTTCAAATATTTCAAACTACTTTTAGGAACAAATAAATTTTGATGAATAACTCTCTTAGTGAGGGGGGTTAAATATAGTACTTACTATAAATAATTCTTGGTTGATATTAAATTTAAAAGTTCATTTGAAATTATTCAATCAACTTCGATCTGACCACTTTTGAAGCTTATAAATTAATCTTAGTCAAATATTTTAAGTAGCAACCTCATAATCAACTTCAAAATACAAAATTTAAATTGTCTGCAAATATATGTTCTAAAGTTAGCTGATAACAGACATACACAAAGATTAACATTTTAAAATTTCATTTTAGTATTTAGGGACCCTCAAAACGTGTAATTATGCGCGAAACAAGCCTTAAAAATTTCACTTTAAAAATTTTTTATTTTGTTCTCTGCATAGGTATAAAGAAATTTTTATTCCTGGGTAGACCTGTAAAGGAGAGGAGAACGATTCTCATACCATATTTTCCACAAAACATGCTTTTATGCATATAAAAAATATATGTTCATTTCATTTTGTTTAGTACAGGCTATAGATGTTAAACTGTAAATAGCAAAAAATTTTACCCACATACTTAATGTATTTGAATTATTATGGATATCCCTGTACACGAACCATTTCCATGATCTCAACGAAAAGCTAAGTGCAGCATCCTTATATGACACTGATTTAGAATGTTAAGTTTTCATATTCTGGAATTATTTGTTTTTTAGCTATGCTGATAACCGGCACACACGCATAGACATACACAAAGACACACATACACACTCAGAGATCAAACGTAAAAACTTGATTTTTGGAGTCAGGGGACCTCAAAACGCGTAACTATTAAAAAAAGGCAGTTTTCAAAATTTAACCCAAAAGCAATACTTTCTCTATCTTATCTAAGGATAAGAAAATGTATAAAAGAAAAGAAATAATTAAGGAGAGGAGAAAAAATAGCCAAAGTTGCGAGAAAGTTTCCAAACCGTTTGGTTTGACTTCCCGCAACAGCTGCAAATTAAAGCGCGAAAATCTTTGTGACTGCAATTCTGCTGATCATGCATTATATTACTCATTCAATAACATCCGGGATTTTCTTTTTTTGTTCACGATTTCCATTAGACTCAAATCTTAAACATTTTTTAAAACTTGTACATTGAGGCCATCACAAAACATTCGTCCATATTTTCCCATTCAAACTCTTGCAGTACAGAACATGTTATTTATTAAATTTATTATTTATCAAATACTTTCCTCTGGCGAATGCATACGATTTTCATAAATCAGAAGACAATCAGTTTTATGCTATATAGAAGATCTAGAAAATATAATCTTAGAAAACATAATTTTCTAAAGGTTTTCATTTTTGTTATTATTATGAAAAATGATAAAAAAAAATAGATAAATTTGTTTTTAAATCATCAGAAATTGATGGTTCAACCATTCGTTTTAAAGGTAATGTTAAATTCTTTTCAAAGATAAACATATTGAAAAATCTTCCATACACCCCTTCTCCTCCCTCGGGGATGATGGATACTTATTCCTTGCGGAAAAATTGATGTCCTATGAATAACCCCCCCCCCCCAAAAAAAAAAAAAAAATCTTGTTGACTATTACTGGTTATACAACCAAATTGTATCAGTAATATATCAAATGTATATCACAAACAAGGTATGGTGAGTATATATATTATAATATTATAGAAGCTGAGGTATAGGCTTTCCGTAAATGGAAAATATAGGCTTTTTATAAATTGGAACGTGGCAGCGCCACCTGTCGTCCGATAAGCACCCAAAGTCAATCAGTAGAGTTTTACATAATACCAATTTTACGTACAACGTTTAAAATATTTATAAATCACAGAAGTTGAAATATTTCGTTCCCGTTATGGGATTAAATTGCAACATAGCCACGCCACATGTTGGCCGATGTGCATCAGCAACGTTTTACATAAAATCGATTTCACATATAACTTCAGTATATCACAAAATTTAGAAGTTTTAGTTTAGTTTTAAATCACATAAGTTGAAATATTGCCTTTCAGATAACGGAATTAAATTGCAGATTAGTAACGCCACCTGTTGGCCAATATAAACTTCCAAATTGTATATACACCTCCTCATACATACACCCCGTATATCAAGTTTAATGAATTTGTACACTATAGAAGCTGAGATATAACCATCACATAAATGGTGGGATTCACTACGTAGCAGCGCCACCTATCAGGCGAAATATCCCATATGCAATTTTAAAAAAAAACACCAATTGAGGGCAAGTTTCAATTATGTAACAAATTTCGTTAAATTCTGTCCATTGATTTTTGAAATAAAATATCCACAATTTTTTTTTTCACCAATTTAAAATTTTGTAATTTTTTTTTCACTTCACCGCTACTACTTCTAGTTGAGCATTCTTCATTGACGTGCTAACAAAAGGTTAAACTGAAAATATAAAAAATGCCCTATCCGCTATCATGTTAAAAAGTTATAAATTTCGAATAACTGGCGAAGATTTTAAATTAGAATGTTGCAAATCTCTGAATAGGATTCTTATTGATATCATACGTGATATTTTAAAACTGGTCCGATTTCTCTGCAATCATTTGTTGTTGAGATATCGTTTACCCGGACTAACAGATTAACACACTAATAGGCACCGATACCCATTAACAGGCACCATACCAACCTTTTGATTTTCGGATTCTTCACACCACAAAACGTGTAAAAAATTCGAAAACTGAAGTCTAAAATTTTCATGATTAAACAAGTTTGCCTACCAATAGTATACTTAAAAATCATTTTGTCATGTTCGTTATAATTACACTGTTACAGAACGTGTTATGACGGTCATATCCTTGAACGTTCTATATAGAACTAGAATTGTACGTGTTATAGATGGTACAGAGCAAACATTTTCAGAACGTTTTAAATAATACTATTTTTGAACGTACAATAGAACGTTCTATTGACACGAAACACGGTGTTTGAACTACTGTAACCGTTATTAGACGTTCAAAGAACGTTCTTGTGCTACTTGGGTAGATGTCAGTCACATAATTATTTCTCTATGCAAAATTAATACATTAAATAATTATTTAAATTGTTTCATTGAAATAAAACTTAATATATAATCAGGGTTGGCAGATTTTTGACACGTGGCAGTTTTTGATGGTTTAAACTATGGTTAAAACCGTCATGTCAAAAACCTCTTTTTCAAAAATGTCAAAAACTAGCATAAACCTATATTTAAAATTTAATTGTTATATAAAAACTTATTTTAACAAAATATAGTTTATAAAGATTTTTTGAAAACCAAATAGATTGATGTTCTTTGAAAAACACATTGTTATAACATTTTGAATAATAATAATAATAAAAAAAAAACTTTAGGCTTTTAAAATTTCATTATGAATTATTGTTATGTTCATTCAAAATATTTTGCGATACTTTCATATATTACTACGAAATTTACTTATAACTATGCTTAATATAATATATGTTAAACTTAGTTTTGTGATACTTTAAAAATATAATTGTTTTTAATAAGATATTATTTATAAGTATGTTTTAAAAAGTAAACAGATTAATGTTTTTGGAGAAACATTATTATAACATTTTGATTAATAAAAAAACAAAACTTTAGGCCTCTAAAAATTCATTACTTATAAATCATTAATACATCATTTTTTAATAAATCATTTTATTTGTAATACAACATCGTATATATATATATATATTAGTATTGTGCTTTTAATATTATGTATTTAACCAATAAAATAAAAATGTATAGCCTAATATTTTGTATTTAAATATTTTATAGATTTTTATTTTTATTTATTTATTGATTTTTTAAATGACTGCTGAGATTGCGAATTTTTACGAAAAAGCAAAAATTCTGAATATTAAAGAAGCTTGAATTGCTTCTTCTTAAATTCTCATAATTACCACAAGACAAGAATAAATGCTTTGTGGACATGTATAAATTAATTTAATATTTACTCGTACAGATTTGTTTTAAATTTATTAGTTCAAACTGTAAACAGGTACAAACATTTATACAATCAGTAATAATAATAATAATAATAATAAATAGATAAATTATTATTAAATGATAAGTGTAATAAATATAGATTATAAATATAATTATTTTTAAATTCATATTAACTTACTACCCACATATATTATGTTTTACTTAAAAATAATAATAATAACATTTAAAAAAATCCAGTTTTCCTGTGTTTTTAACACTTGGCTTATGTTAAAATTCGTAAGTATCATAACTTTGGAATTTTAGAATTTCATAAATAAACATACAAAATATGTATACGCATGCTTTGTATATATTTCTTATGTTTTAAACCAATATATTTACTTAAATTTTTATTAATTATCAACTACATATTGTTTTAAGATTTGTTAATTTATAAACAACATTATACTTAAATGTTAACTTATATATGGCAAATATCACTAATTCCTATTTCTAACCAGATTCAAGCTCATTTATAGATTTCGAATTTTGACGATGTAAGTTTTTGATGGTTGAGGTTTCTGACGGGTTTTTAACGGTTTAAACCAGTATTATACCCTTGTCACGTCAAAAACCTCTTTTTGACGTCAAAACCCCAACCCTGCATAAAATGAAAAGAAATCTTAAAATGTGATTACGAATGGTATTGAGAATTACAGTATAACTGTATCGAAAGTAATATCCTTATTATAATAATAAACAAACACTGTTGAATGAAAACCAATTTTAGTGTTTTGTTGTGTTGTAGGTGTAGGTATTAAGACTATATGAATACGCGAATTTCTTAGGTCTGAGTGGATCCTTCTAAAGAGATTTAGCTCGTATTTATTTGAATTCAGAGAAAACTCAGAAAAATATCTCAACGGCTAAAAGATCGACAAGCGCGACCTGGGTTCGAACCGGGCTATTCCCGTCTATTAGCTTTGACAGCAAATCTCTCGGAAAAGGTGTGTGTGTATTTCAAGGCGTCACTACAGAAATAAAATACATTTGTAAGTTGTATGTATACATAAGTTGATGTTGGTATAAGTTGTATTTGTATACGTTTGTAAATACAGGTGATATACAGTTGAAAAGGGTTAATCTATTGCAAAATACATGATTATTTTATTTTGTCTCTAGAAAAGGTCTAAAAATCAAATAAAATTTATTGATATCGGTGATATAAACATTATTTTTATTATTTTGTCAAAACTACAAGCAAAATAAATGTACGGATTTACTTGCTCTTTTTAAATACACATAACTTTTTTTTTTTTACTATTTATCTTCCATTAAGTATTTACTAGAAACCTTTTCTTTTCAACGCTTTAAGAAATTGCTAGTTTCGAGTATTTTTAATCACGTTCCAAAGATGTACGGATAAGCTCCAAGTACTGTAAAAAAAAAAAAAAAAAAATACATATGTATATAAATTTAACATTTTATTCGTGAATCTAATTTACTTTCTCTAACAAAAATAAATCTATCTTAAATTGGGAAGAAGGAGAAAAAAAAAATACCTTAAGCTCACTCGTTTTACATTTATTTTTGTCTTATTAGCATTTCGTTTTCCACTTATCCAAGAGCTAAATGGTTGCTATTTATGCGAATAAAATATTGAACTGCTGCCAACTCAGAAAAAGAAATTTAAGAGAGAAAATAATCTCTCATTCACATATATACACACACCATAGGTAACGCGCTTAAGCAAATATTTGTCCTGGGATTTTTTAAAAACTTATGTTAAAGCTGCGTGTTTGCCATGGTTCTACTAGAAAACTTATGGTAGAAAGAATGTAAATTTTGAAGTGTTTGATGAATAAAGAGAGTAGTTTTCGCTTAATTTATTCTATTTCCTGTGTATCTGAAATATTTGTGCGATTTTCGATGAATGCGACGCAGAAGTAAATGTCAGTTTAAATGTATTAGGATGACTTGTGTTATTTTATAGAAATATTTATTCAGTTATCTTATGGAAATGTTTATTTTAATAAACTCTTAAGGGGATTCTTCACTTAATTTGACCGGCACTCTAACCCAATGTTATTCTATGGAGAAATTTGTTTTGTAAATCACTCATTACCTAATGCAGTAGTGGTCTCTATTGCCCACTAGTGGCCGTTTCAGTTATTAAGGTGGGTGGTAGATGTTTTGTCCAATAATAACAGCTTTTTTCTTTCTTTAAATTTAATCGTTTTTTTTTTTTTTTTTTTTTTTTTTAAATATTGAAGTGGAAATATACTTCATTATTATATGATTTAACTTACTATATCTCTGCTTCATAAATTTTGTAAAATAAAATTACTGCCCTACTTTGTAAATCACCATTACTGTGGGCGGTTAGAAAATTTTACTTCTAACAGAGGTACAAAAGTGGGCAGTAAGTATAAAATGGTTGGCTATCTCTGACCTAATATATATTTTTTAAATTCTGTTTTCATATTTAGAAAATTCAAAAGATGGTACTCGTTTTTCCAAAATTAATTATTTTTATTTTTACTTTCTCTTACCCATGAGGTAGAGAAAGTATTGTTTTTAGGTCAAATTTTCGAACGCGAGATTTTGTTATATTTACACGTTTTGAGGTCCCCTGAATACGAAAATCATGTTTTTAGCAAATGGTCTGTGTGTATGTCTGTGTGTCTGACTGTCTGTGTATCTGTGTGTGTGTCTGTTAACAGCATATCTCAAAAACAAATTATGGCAGAAAGTTCAAACTCGGTATTCTAAATGTGTATCATATAGGGATGCTACAGTAAGATTTTCGTTAAGATCAAGCAAATGGTTCGTGTACAGGGACAATCAAGATAATTCTAATACATTACGTCTATGGGGAAAATTGCAGGAAAGTAGAGTTTAACGTCTATAGACTGCACTAAACCAAATGAAACGAATGTATATTTTTTGCAATAGGGATAGTTAACTGGGAAAAAAAATTGTGTATGTAGGAGCCTCGCCTCCCCCCTGGGGGGGGGGAAGTCCCCCCTCGAAGGGAGTAAAGTTTCATGATGGGTATCTTTCAAAAGAGCTGGCCAATACCTTTAAAACGAATGGTTGAACCGTCGATCTGCAATAATTTAAAGCAAAGTTATCGAGATTTTTTTTTACTTTTAACAAAAAAAAAAAAAAAAAAAAAAAACTTAGAAAAAGAAAATCGTACTTTTTTTTTTTTTTTTTTTTTTTTTAATATTGAGAATAAAATGGACTTTTTTTTTATATTTGGTGTTATACTACTTCTCTAATATGGAAATCGACTGCCTTATCATACATATGGAAATCGTCTGCCTTATCATATGATAATTTTTTTAAATAATAATTTTAATATTTTCTATAAAGAGAATTATTTTTTAATAACGGAATTAAATTCTATATAAATGTAGGTGCATTAATGAAAGGGGGGGTTGAGGGGGGCGGTAGCCCCCCTCACACAGAACTAATTATCATATAAAACTCTTCAGAAGCCCAATATGAATTGTTTAACATAGATTTACATAACAGTACTCGTTATCTTACTTATTAATCTGCAACCTGTATTTATAGTATTAAATTTCAGAGTAAGAGGAAGTCGTGTGAGTGACACACCAGATTATTAATATTTTGTTTTAAAGCTGTGATTTGCGAAAAATTAACTAAGAACGTATTTTGCTCTTTATAGCTTCAAAAAATAAAAATTCAATTTTTTGGAAAACGAGAAACATTTAAACCATTGTGAATTTTCTAAATGTGAAGACAAAATTATACATATATATATACATATATTAGGTAACGTGTAATTTATATAAGAAATTTCTCCATAGAATAACATGGGGTTAGAACGCTGGTTAAATTAGGTGAAGTATTCCCTTAAAAGTGTTTCCTATAAATATTTCTAGAAGATTTATATTAATATGATATTGACTGCAAATTTTTGCCGACAACTTTTAATCCCATTTGTTTTCTATTTTAATTTCATTAAATAATTTAAATTTGCTGATTTTCTAATGAATGCATAATTAGAAGGAATTTAATTAAATCTCCTCAAAAAAACTAGCTGTGGTGGTTATTTTTTTTTTCTCTCACCCCCCCCCCCGCCGAAAAAAAAATTAATCCTATTTTTGTTTTATAAGTAATAGTTATAATATTCTGCGCAAAACAGAAATTAATTTAGTACGACAGCACTTTACTTTAATCTGCTCTTTCATATAATGGCATGCAGTGACTGCGATCCGTTTCCTAACATCAGTTACTATATGCATTTATTGAAATTCGTTTGGTATAGCTTTCGCACAGGAGTCACTTGGCGGCTTTTAAATTTTCGTTGGTCATTTTGGAAAGAAATCAAATCTCAAAACGGCTATCGCAATTGTGTAAGGAATGATTTTGGCGAGAAACGTCCTAGCTACTTCGGTGCCAAATTTCAAATTTCGCCAAGGGGTTCGTTTCCATTAGTAAAATTTTTTTTCAATTTTATTTTAATTATGTGAACTGCGCGTTCACTTTTTTTTCTTTCTTTTCCGACATAAAAAGAAATGCATAATTTTTACATAATTTTTTACTTTTTCTTTTTAACAATTTTATAGTTAAAATGGGGTTTTTATTTAATATCTTATGAACCAATTATCCGATTGAACCAAAAAATACGGCGTTTGCTAGGTTTTATCCTGATTAATAAAGTGACCAAATTTTGATAAAAATCTAATAATCCAGACTGAAACTCCGGACAGATGTAATGATAAGCTTCCAGCTTTATATATTTAGATAAAAACAAAAATGTTTGCACGTTTATTCAAGATGATAGATAAAAGTTGCTAACGGCGCTGTCTTAAAAAAATCGTATTAAAAAGGAAAAAAAAAAAAAAAAAAAAAGATTATTTATTTTTATATTTTTGGTAAATTTAGATTAAAAAGTCGCATATTTAATTGGTAGAAAAAAATATAAACGTAAAATATAAACTTTCTTTAATTCAAAAAATAACCATGCTGTCTTCACAAGTTTAAATGCGTCTTCATAATGTTGAAATAGTTGTCGCTTGTCGATAAGAACATACTATATAGAACTTTTGATGATATCTTTAAAAATGCATCTGCTCCATTTTGCTTTAATAATAGTAAACGTAAAAACACTGATACCAAAAACATTTCATTTAAAAACTTTGCATACTTCCATTAGTAGTACGTTATTCTGTAGCTATAGTTCATTCAAAGTCTTTAATTTAATATAAATGGATTAAAATTATCAATATATACATATATATTTAACAATTCACATTATTTTATTTTACACAAAAAGAACTATCGATTTCTACATTAAAAGTTCCCAAAACTTCCTTGAATTAAAAGAGAGAGCATAAAAGCTCAAGTTTTAGTTATTGAATCTAAAATTCATTTCTATTTTTAAACTAATCGAATTATGAGAGATATGTTCCGTGACCAGAGAATTTGATGGAGTAATAAATTTTTAACGATGTAATAAATTGAGTTTTATCAAAAGCTTGAAAATAATTTTTTACTCCGATACCTCTACATTTTAGACTGTGATTAGAATTACAACACATAGTTATTTTAAGTACATATGAGAGATATTTATTTTACAGCTTTTACTTAGGTATATTTCCGAGGAAGAGCCGAAATTAGAATGCCTAATTTTGTGTACAGGGAATATAAATAATGCATAACCAGATAAATAAAATTCTGGCATATAATTTAAAAATTGTTTATTTCCCTCTCCCTTTCAACTGCACAAACACACTTTAAAATAGGGTGGAGCAAATTTTTAGAATTAAAATACTTATATATTTCGAAGAAATGTATTACAAATTTTTTATGCACATTTAAATTTCTCTAATTTATAATATAGTTTGACCCATTTATTCTTAGTGTCCCTTTAATAAAACGACAGTTATAACCCTATTCAATAATTTTTTCTTACGTTAAAATACTATTTACAAGAATTAATTGAAAAAAAATAATAAAAATGGAAAACAGGAGGAATGGGGGAGGGTCAGTAGCAGGTGTGAAAGTGGAAGAGTGTTCGGAAGGGTATGAAGAAAAGAAGAAAAGGTTTCATAGGTAAAACAAGTGAACACAGAATATGGAAAAATATCATGAAGGAATTGTTTGTTTGGTTATGACATACAATATCTTTAGTTGATGTATCAGTTTTTTTTTTTTTTTATTATTATTTTTTAACTCTAAACTACTATTACTTTGCTAAGAGAGATATATATAGAGAGAGAAAAACACGTGATGGCAAAAAATGAAGATCCTTTTTAGATTCAACATTTTCGAAAACAAAGTTTACCAAAACAATTTTATGCATCTGAAAATAAATAAATAAATAATTAATTAATTAAAAATACAGACCTGTGTAATTTGTGAAGTAAATTAGTTTATGTTTTATTACATTAAAAGCGATTTTCAATAAATTTACTACTATACGTTTCAGATATTTTGTATTAACTTCTCAATATTAGAGAATTTTACTAACTATCATGATATTACATATGAAAACTATATGAATTACCTACCATCTCACCTCTTTATTCCAAAATATATTCAACACATTTTTTTTTTTTTTTCCTAAAGCGATTACTCTATATTACGATATTTACGCCTGAAGAACAAATTATTAAATAATCATACTAACCCGTATTAATTATGTTGTCACAAGAACAGAGTCCAGACATTTCTTGATTATAACGAAGAGTAATTCTCTTTCACGCAGAAATTAACTCAGCATAAAAATTCCATCAAGAACTTTTTCATGGTCGTTGGTCTGTTATAATAAAATACTAGGGCCACACAGCGTCCTTGACCTTTTATTTCAAAGACTAAGGTGGAGGGGGGGACGTTGGAAAAGAGCAATGGACTAGGGGAATTGATGATGCCTTTTGACGAAATCGATAGACAAATATGTTTTATTAATGAGAAATGCCGTACTAGTTTTGGTTCATTTATAAAATTTAAATCCCCGGATTAAAGAACTATGATAAACTATCAGAGCTTAGAAGAATATGAAAATGAAGATATATCTATTGAACTGTGGAAATTTGGAGAGATTTTGGAGAAGTTTGTATCTGATAAATAACTGAAATTTGATGGTAATAGTATTTGTAATATCATATTCGTAATAAATGAATTTGTAAATTTTGACCTAACCTCTTGCTTTAAGATTTATTATCTAAAGAATGCATTTATTTTTAAGTATGTACAGAACTGATAAATTATCCGTGTATATCAGATGTGTTTAGGCTGTTTATTTTGACCTGAAAGCACATTAATAAATGCATTGAAATATTTTAAATAATGTATAAAATAAGTTTACTGTAATTCATAAATTTTGTTAATACTGTGTTTTCTTTTTTCTCTTACTTAAAATAAATGAATGAATGAATAAATAAAGAATAAACATTGTATGGAGTTAGTAAGTTGCATTTTATTGACATTCTTTTTCCTGTAATTTTAATTATTAATATGTAAATAATGATGTATTCATTTGTTAGGATTTTTCAGCAATAAGATTTTAACTGTACATTTACTACTACGTAAACAAAATTATATATATATATATATATATATATATATAAATTCTACATCCGACATGTTAATCTGATATTCAGGATCTTCAGTGTTTGTGTGCTTTGGGAGTAAGGCCGATTAACAGTACTAGGGTCTTAGGCCTGAGGAGGAGTTCCCTACGTGGGGGTCTTTCTAAAGGAACCTAGCCCATATTTATTCAAATTTCGGAGAAAACTACGGAAATCTCCGAATGACGAGCACGACCTGAGATCGAACTCGACATCTCATGTCTACTAACTTTGAGCGCAGGATCGCTTGGCCACTGGTGGACCTTCAGGATATTCAGAGAGGGATTGTTAGAAGGTTTTACATTTCTTTAAATGGTTAAAAAAAAAAAAAAAAAGAAATTGAAAGTAAGAGAATTTATGCATAAAAAATAATCCATAGCTTCCTTTTCAAAAAATATTCAATTTTAACTTACATATGTTAACTATACATGTACTCTCTATTTTCAATCACATATCTAAAAGTGAATATCAAGAAAGAATACACACAGCTCCCCATATTCCATATTTTGACGTATTCGAAAGCCAAAACTTTAAAAATATCTGAAAATCTCTTTATACACATATATATATTAAATAGGGGAGAAGGGGGGGATCTTAATGTTTTTCTCCTGAAGATAGTACACAAAATATATGAACGCAATTTAAAAAAGTTATTTTATAAAATTCCCGTAAAAGAAGAAAGTTTTTATTAATTATGGTATAGTTAGTAACGATCCAATATTGTTACATAAACGTGTGACACAGCAATTCACCCAAAATTTATCATTTCATATTATGTCATTTTAGATGTGTTGAAATTAAAATTTTTTATTAGATGTATGCCTTAAAACTGAACTCTAAAAACTTTTTAAACATGAAACCGGTCAGAATTTCATACTAAATTTTATTATAGATGAAACTTAAAGATGGACATCATTCGAAATGAGAAAAATATTAAATTTTTAATTTAATATTTTTCTTTATTATTATTATTATTATTTTGCTACAAAAATAATTCCCTGATCATAACCTTTGATAGCGAAGTTTACACTTTATAAACGAATATTAGCATATATTTCCCTATGAGTAATTTTTCCTTAAAAGTAGCATGTTAAATTTTCACTTGAAAATTTCAATTTGAATGATCCGAATGGGAGGCTGAAAAACGTAAATCTGAAAATAGAAGAAAGGAAGAAAATTTATAATAAATTAGACTTTCAGAAATATTAAATTAATATATTGTTGTCATTGTCACCACAAGACTTTCCGCTATATCTTCCTATGAAAACTATTGCAGTACAAAATTATTTATTAAATTATTATTTATTAAAATAATATTCTATGATAAATGCAGACGATTTTCATCTCAGAGAAGTATAATACTAAAATGGCGGGAAAAAAAAAAAAAAAAAAAAAAAAAAAAAGATTTAAAAACTTTGTTTTTAATCATCACATATCTATGATTCAACCATTCGCTTTAAATATATTTACAACTTCTTTTGAAATATACCCATTTTGAAAATTTACATCTTCAGGAAAAGTTCTTTCCCCTAAAGGAGAAAGCGATGTTCTACATGCACATAATGTTCTTTTTTCTTTTCTTTTTTTTTTTTTTTTTTTTTTTTTGTTTACTACTACTGCTATCAATAATTCATATTAATTTCACAAACATACGTTAAAAATGACTCTCATTATGTAAACTTGCAATTTTGTCCTATAAAATTATGAAGAAATGATATGACATCATTTGTCGTTTGACTGATCCCAAAATGTTGCGATTGATCCTTATCACAGCACTAGTTTAGGCCAAGGTCCAATTAAATATCTTGTTTCGTTAAATATCGTTCATTAGTTTATGAGATACAGAGTCCACAAAATTTATAATACATACACACACTAACACAGACATCTTCTAAAAATGATCAAATCATGTTCAGGATATTTCAAAATTCAGGATATTCCATTAAAAACTGGAGTTCAAAAATTTTAATGAATCAATTACTTTTTTCTTATATATATAGAATAAAGTGAAAATTATAAAAACCTACCGATCGCGTGAGATTTGGATAAAACTGAATAACTCGATTTCATCTAGATTTCGACATCTTAAAAAAGAAAAAAAAAAAAGTAGGGACTGGAGGATATTAGGCGTAGCAGATTTGTGTTAACGTGTGCAGAAGAATAATACATTCTTCACATTTGTAGATAAAATTTGAACTCTCAGTGGTTCCGAGAGGTTCTGTTCTCAAAACTGGAAGACATGAAACATCCGGTTTGTACATAGGTGGCACTCGTGTGCCTAGCGGTTCAGTATTTTCCATGGTTTTCTTCTAAATTCACGGAAATAAAAATTAGAATCCCTTAAAAAGATCCCCTCTCCCACAGAGGGCAATCTACCCAGGCCTAGAACCTTATTGCAGTCAATCGGCTTTATCTAAACACCAATAACATAAAAGTTTAATTTGATCTAAAACTGGAAAACACTACCGATATTCTAAAGAAACACGTTATTAATCGAGCAATATATTTTTAATCCATTTAATCCAAATTTAAAGACGTTCTTTAGCTATTTTTAACCTTTATCATCTATGTCAATTTTTTAGGCCAATTTATGAATGTGCCACGGACAGTATCAAAAATATCATTTCGTGTTCTAGAATTTTTCAGATTCAAATCACCATTCCAAAAGAAATAGAAGTAAAAATGGTTTAAAAAAAAGTTATTTTGGAAGAAATATTCTGTAGAAATACGGATTATGAAAACTTAATCGATCACATGAAAAAAACAAATTACATCCACACCTACTTTTGACATAAATGATATTAAATTAGCAGTTTTTTAATGTTAAACTTTTCTCTTATTTTAGTCCTCATAATTAAGTTATTCGAATGTAAAAGGTAATTTTATTTTTTGTGCAATTTTGAATTTTCCAGCAAAATAATAGACTTACAAACAGCTCTAACTGGTGTCACTTTAGATTTTTATTTAAAAATTAAAACGATATTTTGATATTTTGAATTTTTTTTTTTTTTTTTAAATTAGACAACCTTAATATCGCCAGAAATTTTTTTGAACTCCCCCCCTCCATACTTATTAAGTGGTCGACCAAATATGAAAAATCACTCATTTTGATGAAATTTAAATGTGTTATTTAGATCTAACGCATAATCTTCTTGGTCAAAACTTTATTTTGTACAATCTATATAGGTGGTTGTACATATTCTTCATTTTTAATATCTGCTTATATTTTGGAAGTTATAATGGCAGACTTGAATTAGCTATGTATCAATAAATAATTACATATGGACGTGAAACATTATACAGTGCAAAAGATATAAAAAAAAGTTAATTAATGCAGAAAAAATACCTTTGAAATTTCCTAAAACAATTGCTATATTTTTATCAGGGGCAATTATCGCAACAGAATAATGAGTAAGAAGTTGTTTCTGAGACAGCGATGTATGAGATCATAAATAATATAAAATTACTATCATTGCCCAACAACTCAAAAGTATCAACAATGAAATTAAATACATGTAAGAAGTAAAAAAAGTAAATAAATAAACCAAAAGTTTTTAGAAAAGTAGTATATTATTAATAATTTACCAAACATCACCCATTTGCGCAAAGGAATTATAGTGTGTGTATATCATAAAATCTTTATCTGCAAAATTTGTGAAAATTTTATTTTTTAAGAACTTTCGTCAAAGACTAAGCACGTAAAAGTGCTTGAAGGGGAGCGAGATTTTATCAGTTAAGAACTTTCATTTAGGAAATAATCCAAAACACTATACAACGAGAGGCCGTATAACAATAGACGTAATATTTTCCAATAAAAGTATCCGAATAGGAGTTCACATGCGTATGCACAGTTGTCAAATATAGTGTAAACACGTTTCCTAAGACTGTAAGAGTGAGGACGAAGGATACAATAATGTTGGAGTTCTAGTGAGGACGAATCTATAGACATGGAGTGGTGCCAAATTGACCGACAGATTGGGATTTGGTAAACATCCAGTCATTCGGTGTTTCCTTATAGCTTATTTTCTCTCAACGACAAGATTACTCCCCCCCCCCCCCATTTTAACACTGGACTCATTCAGTCCGCACCTGCGCAGAGGCTCCCGTGGAGGCAGGAAATGTGGCTAAAGAATACCTTTATGTGGAATATGTATATATGTTACCGTTAAAGCTCGAAATCCGTTAATGTGCAGATTACCTAGCTAATCTACAGATTAACTAAAATGACCCGTTAAAGCGTGGAATCAAGAGTTTTCCACATTTTAACTAGGTAATCTGCACATTAGCGGCTTCTGTATCGTTAAAGTTTAAATGTTTCCTTCGAGCCTTAGTTTTTTTTACATTCACAATGACGTCAAACAGTCATGTGATACAGATAGGCGAATGACCTTCAAACATAAACTAAAACTTTCACCCCTTCCGCTCCGCCATGATAAACAACGCAAAATGTGGAGGAAGCGATGCATGATTAGGTTTCTTATTATGATAAACACAAAATTTAAAGTAACAAGTAAGTTATGATTGTTTTAATTTTGATTTTATTTCTTCTCTTTATTAATTCTGTCAATATAAATTTGATAAAAGCCTGCATTTTATTAATGAAATCTAATCTTAATTAAAAACTCTCTTCCGTGAAATTCCATTTTGAATTATGAATATTAAATGTACAACACAGTAATTATTTCCTCCCGAAATAAAACTATTAAACCACAATTTTTTAAAACTAATTTATTTTAAAATTAATTTAAATTACTATTAGTTACAGAAAAAAATAGTATTAATTTTTAACTCTGAAAAATATTATGTTATTATTTAATACTAAATACTTAATATGAAATTTTTGTGCATTTTTTAGCATTTCTCATTACAATATTTATTTATTTATTTATTTATTTTTTTTTTTTTTGTTTCTTTCAAGTTTCCTTTATACATTTTATATATCATGATTATATTTTTATTTATTTATTTATTTATTTCGCTTTTTCAGATAATTTCGTTGTAGTTTATCACGTAAAATGTGTTAAAAAAGTTTATTATTATTATTATAAAATTAATATATTTGCTAAACTTGCACAGATATACGTATGTATGCTGCAAAGTATAGTTTAATAAAACATTGGAAAACTGTCATTTTAATTTTTATGCGTTCTAAAAAATATTAAAGCAGTTTTAATTATTTGAAGTACTTCTTAAATAATGCTTCTGATTTGACTAATTTAATATTTCTATAGCGAATTAAAAATTGGTGCATAATTAAAAAAAAAAAAAGTAATAATAATAGCAATATTAAGTTGTTAATAAAACATTTTTTTTTAAATTATTTATTTATTTAAATGGTTAAATATTTTTATTTGAAAAGAAATCGTTACTGTATTACAATTCTAACATTCATTTATAAAATAGAATTTACTGAAATCTATCAAAGATATTATATTTCATATTAAAAATGCATAACATCTTTAAACTTATATTGACAGAATGAAAAAGATTAAATTAATAAAAAAATTAAAACAAATATAACTTTAAAAGACATAAAAATTAAAACACATGCAGATTAAAATAAAGAAAGAAAGAAAGAAAAGAAAACTAATCTTTTTTTTTTTTTCGAATGAAAAAAAAACAAAAAAACAAAAAAACAAATACAATACAGCGTGCTCTAAAATTACACCATAGATCTTATTTTCACTTTAACGAGTGCCTAGTAGGAAGTGTGCAGATTATCTAGATAATTCGCAGATTACCTAGGTAATTTGAGAAATGAAACAAATTTTCCCATATTAACGGATCCCCTTAGTTAATGTGCAGATTACCTAGCTAATCTGCAGATTAACTGATTTCTGCACTTTAGCGGTAACATATATATTAAACAAAGGCCTTTTGTCCTAAATTAAATTCTGTTTAAGATAGAATTTTAATTTATCTGTATTTATTTATTTATTTTAAGCATATATAAAACACGATTTTTAAGCTGCTTTCGTTGAATAATAAAAATGTTTAATTTGAAATAAGCTTTACGAAAACACTTCTTCAAAGTAAAGGTATGGCTTATGTTTAACAGCATTATAAAGAAAATACGCAAATTTCTGTATAAGAATTAAAGTTAAGAATTCACGTAGACACAAGAGCGAGTTTATATTCGATCTTATTAATTCGATTTAATTAAGTGAAACACACTAAATCATTAATAAGTAAGAATAATAATAAATTCTCATATATTTTTATTCTTCATTAACAAAACAATATAAAAATTAATTTATTTTTTACAATCAAAATAAAAATGAAGGGAGGGAAATGGCTAAATGAATCAGGATTATAGTAAGCAAGAGAGAGAAAAGAAAATATTCCACTTAAATATCATCATTTAGTTTAAAAAAAAAAATCATAATTTTCTTATGGACTTAAATCCCCTTATAATAAATTATTCGATATTTAAACATTTTATAAAAACTGAAGAAATTTTATTACATGAGCATGTTTCAATAAAATGCTTAATTTAAGTGATATGCAAAATCAATATTTATAATTTCCCAAGAGTTATTTTGATATTTTATTGAAACGTTCTTTCATTTCAAGTCTAATGCAGTAAAAAAAAGAAGAATTAATACCCAAACCATTAGATTTTTTACTGAATAAAATGAACAAATGAAAATAACTGAAATAAAGCAAAAATAGGCGTTTAGATGAATCCCCAAAACTGCGGACTGCTTTAAATAATACATTTTTTAATAATAGTTCTATAAAAATATTAAATTATTCTTTATTATTTTTTTAGACCAAAACAGTACGTCAAAAAAACATCAGGATGAAAACGTAATATAATATTTTCTCCAACTTTAATGGAGACATGAAGTTTTGCTGGCAACGCTCCAGTTATAAGTTTTGAAACAAAGCGGTTGCCCGAAGCAGTACGAAGAAAAACAAAAAAATCATCATTAGATGAACGTAAAAAATTATTCCAAAGTTTATATATTTCATTGTAAAACGGATGGGAAATTTTTTTAGATTACAAAAGATTCATGTTTTAACCCTTTCTCATCAAAATTTTGTTTCCTTTACTAGTTCTCTTATCGCCGTTAATAAGCAATTATTAAAATAATTTTATCAAAATAGAAATGACTTAACAAAATTGTCCTTTTTCCCCTTCATGGAATGTGCACCTAATAAGTTTGGAGAAGTTGTTGTTTAACAGAATAACACGGAGTAATATTAATAGGAGTTGAAGGTCCAATGGGAGAAATATACGAAACTGTGATGTAAATTTTTGGTAAATATTGAGGGCGCCACTTGTCATTACTCCCTATCTCGGCGCGGATATATATTTCAATAGAATTTTGCCGGAGTAAATTTTAAATTTTTAATTTTAAGCAATTTAATTTTTTTGTAAGTTCTTAAAACTGCATAACTCAGATGTTTCAAATAAATGCTTCGTTCCTAGTTGTAAAACAGGCTATGATAGCGATAAGAAAAGAAAAAAAAAAAGCCCAGGAGAGAAATAATGTCCGAGTTCGTGTTTTCTGCACCTAAAGTAAGTTCATTTTTTTTCTTTACAAAATTTCATCCATTCCCCTTCCTCCCAATTGTCTGTTTTAGCTAGCTTCGGTTCATAAGGATCGTCATTTTTTAAAAGCTCTCTTTCAAAGTAAAATTAGTATAAAATGGCTCTTAAAAAAAACATGTTGCTTAGAATACTCTATTTAATGAAATTTGCTTTCAATCGAAATTTTTTCAGCTTGATATTATTTTTCAAAAAATAATTAAAACGAGACATTTCCCCATTGAATAACATTGCAGACGCTGGAGAGAAGGAAGTATTGCACGCTGGTGCCCTCTGTAAACATTAGAAAACAACATCACAAAATTTCAGCGTTACCTTCTTCTCCTGTCTTTATACACCGAGCAGAATAAGCTATGAAATAAACTGTTCCAAAATTCTGGTATTGAATGATAAATAAGAATTTACACCTTTTACTCTACGAATTATTATTTATTATTATTATTAATTTATTTTTTACTCTGACTACTTTTTTAATGGAACGATTAAATAAAGAATATTTATTTTAATTGGAAAAGTTTGTAGAGTGGCTTTTTGACAGTTATTTGCAGACGATAATGAACATGTAATTTTTGTAGTAAATGGTAGACGATATCTAGCAAGTAAAGTTGTTTTAGTGAATTGCAGATGATATGTAACTAGTAATTTTGTAGTAAATTGTAGACGATATCTAGCAAGTAAAATTTTTTTTTGGTAAATTGCAGATGATATGTAACTAGTAATTTTTGTAATCTCGATAGAATATTTATATCCTTTTATTTATCAAAGAGTTAAAAAGAAAATACTATATAAATTCCAAAAACGTGAAGAATTTAATATAATCCAAATAACATAGTACAAACATACAAATAACACTGTACAACAAGCTAAATGTCTTCCAAACTTTTTTTTTTATCTTTGTTATATAGTTTGTCGTTAAATTGAAATTTAATGCAGTTATCCATGTTACCTCTTTCTCGTATCATATGCTATAAATCTTATTTTACAATACGTAATGTATTGATATAACCAACCAATAAAAATTTCGCACACTTAATTTAACGTAAAAGCGTGTAAAACATTTGTAAAATGAAATTGAAAACCTGAATTTAAGAAAATTTCGACAACGTCAAATACAAATCAAAACTTAAAAAAAAAAAATAAATGATTTGAGATGGTTTAAACAAAAATTAGATGCCTTTTAAACTATTTTTTCCCTTTAGGTAGATATGGATTATTTTTCCGTAATAACTGGTTAAGAAAGATAACGTTGATGCATTGCAGCACGCAAATAGGCAATAAACATCCCAGAACCTTGAGATTACTGCAAGGTTGCGTTAAGAAATGAGCAAATTTTATATCTCTGTACTTTGATGTGCTATAACTTTATATTTATAGTTGATTGAGGCTAAAAGTTCTTTATAATAAAAATAAAAAATGTATCAAGTGTCATATTTAACTCATTTTTTAATTCTTATATATAGTGGCAATATTTGACTAAGAAATAAAATAGTAAATAGAAGGCCAATTTTTTCACAGATAATGAAAAGAAAGAGTAGATACTTTATATAGATATATCTAATGAATTATAACGTTAAAAGTAAAGATATTTCTTAAAAAATTAATAAGGAATATTGATAAGGGATATTGTTCTTCTGTGCAATTTATGGATAATCTCATTAAACATAAAATAAAACTAAATAAATTACTGATTATTTGAAACTAATTACAGGGATGGAACACGGGCGCAGTATTCATACCACTATCAATGTAAGAAAATTTTCTACTTCTTAAATCAACGATATTATACGTAGTAAAATTTCTTAAACAGATTCCGGTATGAATTCTGCGCCCGTGTTCCATCCCTGTAATTATCGAATTTATTGATCAAATTTATCTTTTTTTTTTTTTTTCAAAAAAAGAAGGATGAAAGAAGAAATCTTTTTTACAAGGATATTCTAAAAATATTAAAATTTCAACCTTTTGCACTGTAATAATTATTTTCAGTACTAGACACTGAACTTTCAAATTCAGCAGAGTCGCCGAAGTGTTAAAAATTTATTACCAACACACAACTTATTATTTTTCTTTCCTATTACCTTTTTCACAAGTTTCTGGAATAACTACTAATGAGTATTAATAAATATAATAAAAATTTTGCCAAATTCGTTAGTAAATAAAAATAGTATGTGTGTAACAATCACACGATTTCTCTTACCAACTGCTATACATATTATATACTCTTTTTAGAAATAGTGTGTTTAGAAGACATACAATTGGTCTAAGAAATCAGACACCTAACAAGAGTAATTTAACCCTGCAAGGCACCCAGTTCCATATGTGGAACACCGTCTTTAATCGTTCCTATAGCTGTAAAACTATTAGTAGCGACATCTCTTGACATCTTGATAGAAGCTACTGACATTTAGCAATGTAGTAATACGAATCTTTACCAAAAGATGTCGTTCGTGTTTTTGTTATAGTGCACTCAGTGTGAAATTTGAATGAAAGTGATACGTTAGTCGTTTGTCTGAATTCAAAAATAAAAAAAAGAATAGTTATTGAACAGTTTTGACGCGAAAAAAAAAAATATATATATACTGTGTGTTATAACGAAGTGTATATTTTGCTGAGGTAAGTTTTTTTTTTTTTTTTTTTTTTTTTTTTTTTTTTTTTTTTATTTGAAAAAACTGCACCATGAAAAAATTGCAGAATTATGTAATCACAAAACACTTCATAATCTATAAATCTATAATTCTAGTTTTCAGTTCAGTCATAGAGTCTAGTCAGGTTGGGAGAGCATATATAAGTACTTTATTGCAGAAATTAAACACATAAATAAATTTACTATTTGCAGAAATTTAAGGATGAATTCACAATTCATAATTAAATTCAGTAGTTATTCAGGTGATAATATTGTTTCTCCATAAAGGAGCCAAGTCCAAGATATGTAAATCATAACTTTCATGTTCAAGAGAAATGTAGTACTTCCTGTTTAAGACAGGCCGAAAAGCTAAACTAAAAAAAGTAACATTCTCAAAAAGAGAAAAAATCACCTCTCATTTGGCAAAGAGCCAAAACTACGAGTCGGGAGGGAAACCATGAATCGAAACCAAAAGCTACGTTCAAACATGCTCCGCCCCCATGAACGAAGGTTCATAAAAATATCCTAAAAAGTACAATAACAACATTAGTGTTGTTACAGGTTTTCATTTTCTGTCTTCAAACTGCAAATAGATAAGAAAAAGAGAGATTAATATACATAATGAAACATTGTAACTAGATGATTAACATAAGTGGATAAAATACAGGAACAAAAAATAAAATAAAATAAAATAAAATAAAATAAAAATAAAAATAAAAAATAAATATAAATAAAAATGAGCTAATGTTCAACTGTTCAGTTCAAAGTTTTTAAAATGGCAGAGGAGATAGTTTGGCGATCGGACGCTTCAACTCTCCATAAATAGTTTTCAGTAGAACTACACGAATCTTGCCATCTGCTCCAGGAAATAATTTGATTATGCGACCCAGTTTCCACTTCAAAGGGGGCTGATTATCGTCTTTTATTAAAACCAGATCGTCTTTTTTGAAATTTGGTTTATTTATTAGCCATTTTGATCGCCTTTGCAAGTCTGATAGGTAATCTGAGGATCATCTCTTCCAGAAACTTTGAAAAATTTTTTGTAGAAGTTTCCATCTTTCTAGCGGGGTTAGGTTAACTCAAGAATAGTCAGGTTCTGGTATTGAAGTCAAGGCAGTGCCTATGATAAAATGTCCTGGAGTTAGAGCATTTAAGTCACTGGGATCACTCGAGAGCGCAACAAGAGGTCTTGAGTTCAAGCACGATTCGATTTGAGTAATTAAAGTGAGAAACTGTTCATAAGTTAATATTTGTTCGCCAATAGTTCTTTTTAAATGAGCTTTCATCTGTTTTATTCCAGCCTCCCAAAGGCCTCCAAAATGGGGGGCCGATGGGGGATTGAAATTCCATCTGATTGTTTCTTCGGACAAAAATCTGTGGATTTTTTCCTCAGAAGAGATCAAGGACATCATTTTTTTCATTTCGTTGTCGGCACCTACAAAATTCGTTCCTCTGTCTGAAAACAATTCTTCAGGTTTTCCTCGTCGAGCAACAAACCTCTTCAAAGATGCGAGGAATGTTTCAGAGGTGAGATCACTGAGTATTTCCAAATGAATTGCCTTCGTGGAAAAACAAATATATAAACAAATATAACTTTTATAAGATTTAACACCTCGGCCCTTACGAGGTTTGATGAGAAAGGGGCCTGCAAGATCAACCCCGACTTTCGAAAACACTCGCGATGGCACTACACGAGCAGCTGGAAGATCACCCATTAGTTGAGAGGCTAAGTTCGATGTGGTTCTAAAACACTTCATACAGCTACGCAGATTTCTTTTCACAGCGTCTCTTGCATTAATTATCCAATATTGTTGTCGCAAAACTGAAATTGTTAACTGGGTTCCACTGTGAAGATGTTTTTCATGAAAGTACTTTATAATTAAATCTGTAATGTGATGCGTTTTAGGAAGTATCATTTGGTGTTTTTGACTCTCAGGTAGGTTTGCGTGTCTTAATCTTCCACCAACACGAAGAATTTCATTTTTGTCTAGAAAAGGATTTAAAGAAAGGAGTTTGTTACTAGCATTCAGGTTTCTTCCAGATTTTAAAGTCTTTATTTCCTCTCCAAATTCATGTCTTTGAACCAACTTCACAATAATTTTAGTTGCCTCATCAAGTTCTTGTATAGTTAAAAAGCCAGTATTTCGCACAGATCGACATTTAGTATTTTTTATAAATCTAAGACACCAAGCTGTAACACGTCTTAATTTAGACCAAGATGAAAACTTATATAATAATTCAAATTCATTATTGCCATGAGTTAAAGAGCAAACAGTAGTTTTCCTTTGTTCTCTCAAAATCTCTTCTTCAGGTATTTTGACTTCATTTTCCGGCAGTGGTGTCGGTAAGTGCTCTTCTTTCAACCAGATTGGTCCCTTTAACCATTCTTCATTCTTCAACAATTCAGCTGCTGTGCAACCACGAGATAGCACGTGAGCTGGATTCTTAACCCCTGGACAAAATCTCCACTGAGACGGGGCCACTAATCGTTGAATTTCACGCACTCTGTTCTCTATGAAGGGCTTCCAGTTGCTAGCACTTCCTTTGACCCAATAAAGGGTAATTTGGGAATCACAGAAGCATAGTATGTTTTCAACGGGAATTGAAAATAGCCGCCCAAGATAATGAGCTAATCGAGCAGCTGTTAAGGCTCCCATCAATTCAAGTTGAGGCAAAGTAAGTTTTTTGAGAGGAGCCACTCTTGTCTTTGACATAATAAATGAAGTTTCACGGGAACAAGGATCACGAAAATAAGCTACTGTACCATATCCCTTCAAACTGGCATCGCAGAAAACACAAATTTGTATAGTTTCAGGAGTTAATTTTTCAAAATTCGTAAAATGTTTTCTAGGCACTTCAAAATTTTCTAAATCCTGTATTTCACTATGCCATTTCTTAAATTTTTGTGTTAAAGCATCGGGTAAAGCAGAATCCCAATCAACACCCTGCTCCCATAATTCTTGCATTAGAAATTTAACTCTTATTATAAAAGGGGAAATAAACCCTACAGGGTCATACACCTTTGCTACAGTTTGTAAAACAATTCTCTTAGTGATAATTTCATTATCAAACCCTCCTAACAGAGATTGAAAGTCTATTCTTAACGTGTCATTATTAGTTGACCACATTATTCCCAATACCTTAGAGATATTTCCCTCATTTATTTCTTCATCAACGTTTATTCCATGTTTTTCCCACAATTTGCTTAATTCGTAAGAATTGCTTTTAAATTTTCTTAATGTCATATTGGCATCTTTAAGTATTTTCGCAGCACCAGACTATAAAATAAATGCTTCATTTACAGAATTAGCGCCATGAAAGAGATCGTCAACATATAAGGAAGTATCAAGCATGTTAACAACTTTCTCAAACAAGTCTTTATATCCCTTTATATGATGTTTAATGGTAGCTGAGAGCAAAAAGGGTGATGTTGTAACACCAAAAGTTACACGGGTCATGTGAAAAACCTTTAATAGAGGATTTTTATTATTTATATCATGAAACCATAGAAATCTCAAAAAGTTTCTATCATTTTCTGCAACCTGTATTTGCAGAAACGCCTTTTCAATGTCACAAACAAAGGCAATTTTATGAAGGCGGAATTTCAAAATAATATCCAAAATATTAGGATTTAAATTGGGGCCAGAAAATAAACATTCATTTAAAGATTTTGCTTCTTTTTCTTTGGAAGAAGCATCAAACACTGTTCTGACCTTTGTGGTGGATTTATCTGTTCTTATCACCGGTCTGTGGGGCATATAATATACATCGGTTTCATTTTTGTTTAATTCACACTCCTCTATTATACCCATTTTCTTTTGTTCCTCAAGAATTTTTTCATATTCGTTTTTAAGCCATTCATTTTTAAACAGTTTTGTTCTCAAACCCCAAAGTCTATTTTTGGCTATTTCTATATTCGATTTTAATTCATTTTTATTTTCCTTCCACAAAAATTGAATTTCATATCTTCCCTTAACAAAATTTAAATTTTCATTGAAAGAATTAATAATTTCTGTGTCTCTCTGTGACAGAGAATCATTCTTACTGTCATATATTCCAAGTGATTCTAAATCCCAAAAACGCTGCAAATCAAAACTGTCAAATTTATTGACAGATACAAAATGCGAATTAATTACCTCTGTACTATTATTATATAATTTCCCCACTACAGTATATCCGAAAATAGTATTAGCAACAGATAAATTATCACCGATTTCTTCAATGATACCTCTCTGTATTTTCCAAAAATAATCCGCTCCTAGCAAAATATTAATTTTGGAATCACTTAATGAATTGTCTGCCAATTTCCAGTTTTTATTTTTAATATAACTTTCAATTTCTGGTTCGCCCCTTGGGCTTTTCAAGGGAGTCGCGGTTATTAAGTCTGTAGCTAATACTTCAACATGAATGAGCCGACGAGGATTTATTTTGCTACGCAGTTGAATATTAAAAACTTCGACAGTTAGCTTTTCTTTTCTTACACGGGTTAATTTTAATTCGTGAGCCAATTCTTTAGTAATAAAACTTTTTTCACTTCCGGAATCCAATAAGAGTCTGACAGTTTTTGATCTAGAATTAGATTGTGCTATTACGCAACATGTTTGCAATAACGCTGCCTGATTACTATTTTTCAAATGCGAATTCGATACTATAGCGTTCTCTACTACTTCTGGTTTCAAGTTTTTTTAAAAACAAAATAATTTGTTATGATCTGTTGCTTTACATTTTTCGCAAGGCTGCGATTTCTTTCTGCACTGTGATGACAGGTGAGATTTTAGAAAGCATTTATAACACCTGCCATCCTTCTTTAATTTTAACCTTTTCTCAACATCAGTTAAATTGGTGCATTGAAGAGAAGGATGATCATAATTCTTGCAAAATATGCATATGCTTTTTACACCTACATTCAATGAATTCATTTTATTTGAAAATTTTCTGTCATTAATTTCGGATTTATTTTTATTTACAATCACCGAAGCATTTTTATAATTAATCATACTAAGGGATTTTTCACGTGATTCAAGTTCTATTTTAAGAAAATCAATTAAGTCTGTCACATCAGACTCATCCTTCTTTTTATCACTTTGCCTGTAATATTCAACTACTAGATCGTTTGGTAATAATTTTAATAAAATTGGATTCAGTAAATGACCATATTGGCCTTTTGTCACCCCTAAATTAGATAAACTGCGAATATTTACTTCACAAACGTCGAATAACTTCGTCAGTGCACTTATATTTGACGAACTTTTCACGGATTCTAAATTTAATAATTTATTCATATGAGCATTAATAATAATATATTTTTGCCCAAAACGTGACTTTAGCATCTCTATGCAATTATCATAATTTTGCTTCGTAAGTGAAAACCCTTCAATAACATTGTACGCTTTGTCAGTTAAAAGCGTTTTCAGGTAAGTAAATTTTTCAATTTTTGTAAGATTTTCATTTAAATGGATAGAATTTTCGAAACAATCGAAAAATTCGCTCCATTTCTCAATTTGCCCACTAAATCGTGGTAAGGACATCTTAGGGAGTCTTATGGCGGAAGAAGTTTTTGTTTGGGTTTCACTGACAGAACAATTTGAACCATTCTCTTCTATATTACACCTTTTTAGCCTTAATTTAATTTTACATTTGGCAGAAATTATTTGCTCGCCACATTTATCGCTTGCTGCGATATCTTTTTCGTACTCTTTTATGTCTTCTATTAAATTTTCAATTTTTTCATTTAAACTTTTTAATGACATTTCTCTTTCATACAACATTTCTTTAATCTCATTAATTTCGTCTGATTTTGTATTTTCTATATCGTCTGATAATAAATTGTCTAATTTTGTAATTAATTTCGTAACACTTGAGCGTTCTGTAGAACGCTTAGCTTTAAATTTCTCT
Organism: Salticus scenicus; assembly: GCA_963930645.1. NCBI lineage: Eukaryota > Metazoa > Arthropoda > Arachnida > Araneae > Salticidae > Salticus > Salticus scenicus. The sequence goes on from OZ005649.1 coordinate 37,179,868, forward strand.
ATATTCATAGCGCGCAAATAATCAAGTAAAAAAGAAAACAAAATAATTCAAATAATTGAAAATTTCTAATTTGATTTAATCAATGTTATAAATAGTAGTAAAATTTTGCTTACCTGGTTCAATATCCAGGCAGCTTTCCAATATGATGCATCCACATTTCCAGTCATTATTGTTTTTCAGTTTCGTTTTCACATTCTATTAATCCTAATAAATTAAATATCCAAGTGTAATTTCAATATCACGGAATTTCACTTATCCCGGGTTTCATACACCATGAAAAAAACTGCACCATGAAAAAATTGCTGAATTATGTAATCACAAAACACTTCATAATCTATAAATCTATAATTCTAGTTTTCAGTTCAGTCATAGAGTCTAGTCAGGTTGGGAGAGCATATATAAGTACTTTATTGCAGAAATTAAACACATAAATAAATTTACTATTTGCAGAAATTTAAGGATGAATTCACAATTCATAATTAAATTCAGTAGTTATTCAGGTGATAATATTGTTTCTCCATAAAGGAGCCAAGTCCAAGATATGTAAATCATAACTTTCATGTTCAAGAGAAATGTAGTACTTCCTATTTAAGACAGGCCGAAAAGCTAAACTAAAAAAAGTAACATTCTCAAAAAGAGAAAAAATCACCTCTCATTTGGCAAAGAGCCAAAACTACGAGTCGGGAGGGAAAGCATGAATCGAAACCAAAAGCTACGTTCAAACAATATTACAATAGTAAACGTATTAGTAAATCATATTTTTATGTATGTTCCACATACGGTATGTTGAGCTAAAAAGTTGATTTTTCCGTAAAATATGGTTTTATTTTTATTTTTATAAGTTTTCCCTATCTTCGGATCACTAATTATAACCTGTATATTTTTGTTGTGCACTAAAAAAAATTGAGCCTTGTAGGGTTAATACGTGCGTTGAAAGTTATATAAAAGAGAGTTTGCATAGCATATGTTAAAAAAATCATTAGAGCCGTTTTTTATAACACCCATTTATGAGAACTATAAATAACCTACCTAATCAGGACGCCTGTTAATTTCCCTGTACTAAACAAAGAAACACATGCTAAAGAGCATCTGAAAAAGGGCTTATGTAGCAAATTAAAAAAAAAAAAAATCGTTCGAACTGTTTTTGAAATACCGATTTTTGGCCCCACTGCCCACAATTACATACAAATTGATATAAAAAATAATTAATGTGACGAGTTTGAAGAAAATACTTAAAGAAATAGTTACTATGAATTTGCCTGTATTAAACAGCTAATATACTAAAGGAATTCCAAAAGGGTCTTTATAAATCAACTTTGAAGAAAATCATTGCAGCCGTTTTTGAGATACGGGACCTACGGTCAGACTTCTGATTTCTAATGTACCATTGCCAGTTTTCCACTTTCAACAAAAGTTCGAATAAATTCGTAAATCTGAAGAACGTATGCAGGTCGAATTAACATTAAAAACGATTAATTTTTCTAATTGTTTGTTGAAATTTTATTTTATTATTTAATATTTTTTTTAATGAAAATCAAAAATTTTTATAATTAAAATCCAGCTCATAATTCTCATGTCAAATATGAATATTCTTTTTTTTTAGTGGTATTGAATAAAACAAACATACGCAACACTATAAGAAAATGTATAAAACATTTATACAATGAAATGGAAAATTCGATCGATAAACATTCAATAAAACAATTTAACTCGGTCACACGCAAATATAATTAAAGGAAACTATCAAGCATGGGTTCAGCAAAAATTAGATGCATTCCTAATCATTTTTTGATACATACACGCTTTTCATCGTAACAACTGGTCAGAAAAGGGTAATTGAGATGTATTGTTGCACGCAATCTTGTCAATGAAAGATACGTTAAGAAACGAACAACTTATTTTTGGGAACACACTCAAGGTTATTGTAATCAATGATTTTATATTAATTTAAAATAGTTGTCGCTTATAGCGATACCCCCCCCTCCCCCTGCCCAGTAAACTTTTGTTCATCAACTACTTCTAATGTCCCAAATTTTTATAAACGTTCCTTACTAATTAATGTTAATTCGTCCTTTATTTTACATCACGATATTTTAATAATATGTTTTAAACCTTTTTGGGCATCACATTATGGATTCGTTGCTAAATTTATTTTTTTTAAATATTTTTTGTGTGTTTGAGTGCTGACTTTTAATACAAATTTGCAGCAATTTTATTTATTTTGTTGTAGGGTTTTAAAGAAAATCTGGAATAAAGAATTTATCTTATATGACATAAAATAAATAATAATTAAAATACAGGAAAATACAGACTACTGGTATATACATGTATTTAATGTTCCTAGACTAACAATTATTAATGGTAGCCACTTGCTACCAGATGAATAAAAATTGGTAGCCACTTTTGCTCTTTTGGTAGCCACTTTTAGATATGAGTATATCACTTCATTCTGTATCACCATTACCTACAATACTGTTGATAAAGATTTAGTAAATTGCCAGTTTGATTGCACTTTCCATTAATTTTCTATGTTTCTATTAAAAAATATATCGGTTCAAAATCTTTTTTTTTTTTTTTTTCCCAACTTCATAAGGATAATTTTTTCATAAACCGTGTTCATTTTTACCAATTCCTTAAAGTTTTATGTATTTTTAAAATGTCTACAGACTTAAGGAGTCCCTGGTATATATTTTATTGAATAAACCTAATATAGTTTAACTAATAAATATTAAATGAAAAGATTTAAAAAAAAAAAAAAAAAAAAACTTTCAGTAGGATAATATTTTTGCAAACCGTGTTTACTTTTAATAACAGGAGACTTGGCGTTGGAATATTAAAAACCCGGATAAACTACTACGTCAGAAACGACAAAGAAAAATATTTGAGATGCATACAGCTGTTTCGATAGCCTTAAGCGTACCGTCTTCAGTGCAAAAAGAATTCTGAATCTGGAGAAATGCTCGTATATATAGGAGAGGGACCGAATTTAGTTCAACCAATAGGAATACGGGAAAGGTGGGGTGTGTGGCCATGAACTCGATTTCTTTGAAGCTTTTCATATTTATAAAATTTTTAAAAGCCTTGTAAATTGTGATTTCGCTGTTCCCTATTTGTCTGAAAATTTTACATTCAGTCCACATTTTCTTAATTTTTCTACTGTTTACACAGCTAACATTCCTAAATTCCTATTGGCCACATTCCCCACCTTTCCCGTAATCCTATTGGTTGAACTAAATTCGGTCCCTCTCCTATATATACGAGCACTTCTCCAGATTCAGAATTCTTTTTGCACTGAAGACGGTACGCTTAAGGCTACCGAAACAGCTGTATGCATCTCAAATATTTTTCTTTGGCGTGTTCACTTTTACCAGTTCCTTAAAGTTTTATGTATTTTTAAAATGTCTACACTTAAGGGACACACCTGGTATATATTTTATTGAACAAACCTAATATAGATTAATTTATAAATATTAAATGGAAATATAACTTTTTATATGAAACCTTCAGTGGTACCAAGTCTAAGGTGTCAAATCCCCTTAATATAGAGAAATAAAATAGGCTTTGGAAAAAAAAAAAAAGGGGGGGGGGTAAGATTAAAAAAGTATTTGACAACACGATTTAAGTTAAAACTAAAATTTAATTCTTAGGAATAGCAGGAGATATTTAAATAAAAATTAGGTGCAATCAAACGTTAAATGAATTTTTTTTTCTTGAAAGATGTCGAGAAAAAGAAAAGAAAAAAGAAATAGCAGCTTGTAGGTGCAAGCAAATGTGCAATTAACTCGTCAGAATCATCAGATCTTTGCAAAATTTAAGCTAAAAATAATTACAAATTACTATTCTAATTAATAGTAAAACTTATTTTCTTACTGTTTAAAATTTAAATTTCTTAAAAATATCGTTAAATATTGTCAAAATCAACGCATTGCTCAATTTTTTTCCCCCCTCTAAAAAATGTGAAGATGATTAAATAATAATAAAAAAAAAAACATCATCTGCATTACAGCAAAACTTTTCTTGGTCGAAACGTCGAAAGGTTTAATTAAAAGCTAATTTGAAAGTATCAGTGTTAAAAATCATTAAGTGTATTATCATAATTGCAGTTTTATGCAATTCATATATATTCTTAGACGTTGATGAAAACTGGAAGACTTAAGGAATTCTAGATTAAGAAAAAAAAAAAAAAGAAGAAAGAAGAAACTATTTTTATAATTTATTCATAAAAATATTTGTCCTCCAAAATGTGAAATTTTAATTAAACTCAAATTTAATAAGGTAAAAAATATATTTATTCTACTATTTACTATCATTATTATAATAATAATTAATGGTGGATAAATTATTTTACTTTCTAAATAATTATCTCAGTCTTTGAAAAATAGCGGACCTATCAAGCAAAATAATCGTTAAACTAATTATCTTTTATGTCAATCGAGAAACCATCGTTTTTCATGCAGCTATAATGCGCATAGTTGTATAAAACAGTACCAGTATCAGCAGGGCCCGACTTAGACTATCTGGAGCCCCGGGGCAAGCCTATTCTGGGGATCCCCCCTTGCAGTGGCATAAGAGGTCTTTAGGTTGCAGACTTTCTGCATTTGCCTGTAAGAGGCCCCTTCCAGAAGGGGGGGCCAGGGCATTTGCCCCATATGCCCTGCCAGGGCCTGGTTATCAGCTCACCGACATTATTCTGCATCCAAGGAACTTTCATACACTGCTCTGTGATTGAGATTACATCATGGTCAAAATTTTAAGACCTAAGATACGACTAATTACAAAACTTTTTCATATTGAAAAACCAGAGTCAATATATTTTTTTTCAAAAATACAGGGCTTTCATTAAAAAAAAAAAAAAAACTTATAAATTTAACCACAATGTAAACAGTTCAAGGTTATTTTCAACCGATTTACTTTATGTGTAATGGGATGACATCTCGTGAAGTTCTGAAAATGGCCATTCTGTGTATCCAGACAGTACCAAGTTTAATGTCCGACAGAGGTTGATGGTACAAAAGACTTCATTGGTTTGTTGAATTTGTATTTCTAATAAAAATATACTGCTTTCTGCTGCACGCAATAAAAGTTTGAAATTATTTTACAAACCTAACAAACACACAAGAATCAGAAACATTACATTCTCGTATCGGACATGGCAGATAATGTCTATTTTCGTGTAACAATCAGACATCTTTTTCACGAAAAATGAAGTTATAATATATCTCTTTCTTGTCACTGTGCGGTACCCAAAGTACCGTATTTTTACGCACTACAACAGAAGTATCAAATAGTTTTTATCAGACAGGTATCTGATAGTTTTATGAGACGTTACTAATGTATGGTATGCAAGATATGCTCTGATATCAGATCAGAGATATAATAATTTTTTAACATCAGATTCAAAAAATCGAAATGTTACAGATGTTGCATCTTAATTTTCGCCCGGTTTAGTTTACTACTACTATTAAATATTTACAAATAAACTTGCATGTATGTTAAGAAACTGTTAGCTTGCAGCTGTAGAAAATGATGCTAATTTGTATACGGCCAGTTATTATCAAGAGACATAAATGATACAATTTCAATTGAAGAGGTCCCATAGTTTAGAATCATATGTATCGAAAATTAAATCTAAAATGATAACCATAAGGTATCGGTGAAATCAGTGAAGTGCTATTTTTTTAATATCAGTTCCGTATCAGCGTATCGGAATTTGTATATGTGTTTGTAGATTCTGTATCGGAATTATCGTTTACGCTGGATCTTGTGTTGGATATCTAGCATCAAATAGATAACCATTTCAAATAAGACGACAAAGCATTTTATTATAATTTGATATCACGGTTCATTTAAATATCAAATCATAGTGCAAAATTACTCGTTCCTATTGTTGCAGTTACAAATAAACACTAAATTTCGTTTAATTTTGCGCTAAATTCTTTAAATTGTATAAAATGATTTATCTCCAAGATGAATCAAACCAAGTATTTTATTCACAACTTTTAATAAATATATTCTCAGCAAATACAGAAGTGACATATTGGTATCAAAGACATATCATTCGTCCGACACGCAAGATGTCATTTCGATGCCAGCGAATCCTAACCTTTCTGTGTCGAAAGTGTTCACTGAATAGATTATCCTTGCTGTTATGATCACAGTTATTGTAACACTGAAATTGATTTCAATGTATCAGAAAAATTTTGACAGTGTACCTATTGTTTGAAATAGTAATTTTTGATTGTGGCTATTTCAGTAATTGAATTTACACAGTAATAAAAAGAAAAAAAAATCTGTATAGTGCTTTATATCATCTATAAAATCATACAGTATTTGATTAATATTTTGTTGATCTATCCATTATTTTTAATTCCTTCCTTGATCCTCATATCCTTAATTCTTTTTAAGTATCTGTCGTAGACTTTCCGTCTCAAAAAGATTTCCCTGATTGCGCTTTACATTTCAACAAATCAATTATCGCTTTAAGACCCTTGTTTTTACAGACCCTTGCAACAGTTCTTATACATTTGTGGTAAGCAAAGATTGACTATAAAAAGTTTTCAAATATCAGAAAAATAAAAGTCCATGTCCAAAGTTTTTAAAAGAAAAATGTATCATAAAATGTACAAAAAAGAAAAAAAAAAAAAAAAGTTTTCGATTTATTTATTTATTCATTGCAAAAATTGGAATATTTGTGCTTCGACCTTGAACTGAAAATTAGAAAGAACCAACCATGTTCGAATTAAAATTTAACAGTGTTAAGTGATTATTTTTATAACTTGAATGTAAATACTCTACATCACCAAACTTCACATTCATAAAGAAGGTTTTTTTTTTTTTAATTTTTTTTTTTAATTTTTAACTATAAAAATATATAAATTTTTATTACCTAACATTAAATTTATGATATTGTTAGATATTTTTAGATATTTTTAGATATTGATTGATATTTTTGTTCTTAATAATGATTATACAATCTTGTTCTCCATTCTAAAATGTCTTAAATAACCATTAAATTATACAAACACAGACAAGTCAGTTTATGTATGTTTATTTACAAAGATATAAACGAATAAATGTAGAGCACTGTTAAAAATTTCAGTTCAAACTGGAACCACCATGTGGAGTAAAGTTATAAGTATTACCATAATATACTTCAACCTCACTTTTTAGTTTTCTGCTTCTTGTGATTGAATTTCAGTTGCACCAAAACTTAGAGAAGTGTTTCGGCGTACATGCGGTTGTAATTCCCTTTTATTCTAGAGATGGCACCACAAGCGCGCTTAAAATCACCGGCTGTAAGTCGGAGAGTGAAAATAAAATGTGTGAAGTGATATCGCGTGTGATAATGTCATTCAAAACCAACATTCATTACAAGAAAAAAAGAGTTCTTTATTCAATTGATCACTAGCCAGTTATTACTATAAGAAAGTTTGTTGACGTATATCTTTTTAAGAAGAGAGAAAAATCTATTATATACAGCCCAGGAAGTATGAATCAGTAAAACTTTTTAAACCAAGCCAAGCTTAAATTAAAGAGTGCGGTCAAAAACATAGGGTAAAGTGCAAATTTTGTGCAACAACTCACCCATGGGTCAAGATAAGACCTTAGAAAATTTAGGCACTTTTATCAAAATCAACGGAACAGTTTTACCGGGGCAAGAAAGCGTAACGCAGTGCCAGAGTGTTGGGCTCGAGACAGGAAGGTCTTCAGTTCGATCCCCGCTCCGGTCGAATGTTGAATTTTTTTTTAATTTATTTTATTTAAAACATAATACCAATATTTGGTTCAACATAAAATTACCAATTCACGGTAAAAGGTTGGTACCACCATCTGGTGGTTGCAGCTACTTCAGTACTAAATTTTGGTTCAAACTAACACCAAATTTTTAACAGTGAGGAACGGGGGAGATATGATAAGGAATAGTCGGGTAAAATGAAATACCGTTATATCTCCCCCGTACGGTTCTGTAACCTGCCGGAAAAACGTCTAGCGTCTTTACTAGGTCTCAAATATGAATGTTAGTTCACTTTGTGTCTGTATTGTATCAGTAAAAAGAGCAGTATTTGTGCTATACAACTTCTTTAGTTTATCTGGATTCAGAATTTTTTGGAGGTAAAAATTACAAATTCTGTAATTTATTTACGAAACAGCAAAGTAAAGTGAAAACCTGGTAGGGGAGTTAAGCTAGTATTCTGATTCCCATGAACTTATATCTACAAATAGGTGTTTGTGATCGATTTATTCTCGAAGATGGCGATTCGGGTAATAAGAAAAACGAATATTTCATATCATTTGCGAATTGAATGTTGATAATGTTTTCAATATTGTTTATTTTCAATAATAATTTCAAATAAAATGTTTATATTGCAATTGTTTAAGATTTCTGTAAAACTACTGACCTAGTCCCTATTATCCTTTAAAGAAATGGGTATTCCATATTTCCCTTCATAACTATTCCATATTACCTGAAAATAGCCTTTTCTCCTTAACTAAAAATATTGCATGTAAACTCTATATTTTTCACGTAAAACCATCCAAACAGATTAACAACGGTTGAAAGCTAGCGATAGTTGAATCCACAGTGATAAAAAATACTTCAGTTTATTACGGTGAGTTCCAGTAGAAATGTTATTTCTTATTCACATACTTTCCTCTAAAAGAGAGAGGGGGAGGGAGATTTAATCATAAATATCGTTAAAAGATTAAAATACACTTTTGTTGATATTATAATTCACGACAACAGAATTATATGTTTATCGACATAACTTTAAAATGCATAGTGCACTTCGTAAAATTAAGTTGAATGTTGTGATCATTACAAAACTTTTTTCTATACTTTCCTATACAAATTCACGCCGTAAAAATTACTCATTGTTATTCTTTCCATTATGAATGCAGTCTATTTTCAACTCAGAGAGGTACTATGACACGAAATATCCAACGGAAGTGAATTTTTAGCATGCAGATGAGGTTGCAGTATAGAAGAGCCACCAGTCAGTCAATGTGCACCCAAATTGAATCCGCATAATGTTCCAAATGGCCTTTTCATACATAAAATTTTGTTTAATAATACGCTATAGAACCTGAAATACAGCTTTCCCTTATATTGTAGAAATAGTGTATAGCAGCGCCACCTGCAGAGAGTTGACACAAAAAGTTGATAGGTACTAACTTATGTTAAGGTGAATCTATATATAAATTTATATGCAATTCTGAACGATAGTTCTTGATATCTAATCTTCGCTGACATTGCGGAAATCGTTGTGTATTGGCTCCACCTTTTGAGCAATCGGCACCAAAAGGTGATAGATACTAATTTATGTCAAGGTGCAACTGCATATAAATTTGTATGTAATTCTGAGCAATAGTTCCTGAGGTACAGTTGGAGCAATATTTTTGCCAATCACACACATACATTTTCTAAAAATAATCAAATCGTGTTCTGGAGCTCTCAGAACGTGTAAAGTCATCGAAAACCGGAAGTCGAAAAGTTTTACGAATTGAATACTCCCTTTTATTGAATATAGAAGAAAGTAAAAATGTTATCATATAAATTTATTACCCTCTTTAAAAATGAACAGAGTTTTTTTTTTTCTTTTAACTAAGCATTAAATTTGGGTTAAACATAATTGCCTTAGTAAAAGAAGTGTACCTAAGATGATTTAAGTAAAAATTAGGCGCATCCTTAATCATTCGTTCGGAAGACATATTTTGTTTCGTAATAACTAGTCAGGAAAAGTAACGGCGATGCGTTGCTGCACGCAAATGTGCAATTAAATCTCGAAAACCATCAGGTTTCAGTTAAAATACATCAAAAAATAAGTAACATTTATTTTCGAAAATTCAGTTTCATACAGTTATGGCTCATTTTCTGATATTTAAGAATTTAGTGTTTCTTTGTAATGTCGTGCATGTTTTGTCTCAGACATTCGTAAGAAAATAAGACGTATTAAGGTGAAAAGGAAACTGAATACTTCTTTAAAAGCGAACCAGTTATGTAATTTACAAGTAGGAAATCGAAAGTTTAAAAATACAAAATAATTTCGTAAACAACTTTTTTATTTCGTGGAATTATTTAATGTCTTCTGGATCTACTATGTATAAAACGTTCATTGGAAAATGTTATAGGGTGTTAGGTTTATCTACAGTTTTATAAGTTATAGCAAGGCTTTATTTAGCAGGCGACATTGTGTACTCTCAATACAATTTACAAAAAAAACATAAATGTTGTGCATAGTGATACTATAGTACTGCGTGCATATATAGTTTGTAACTATATAGTAATTACAGTTACACTGCTCAAAACTATTAGGGGAGCACATAGTTTTAACGAAATTACGATATTACTTATACCGATAACTAATGTCAAATAAAACATCCATAATTTAAAGCTTAGCAGAAAACAGAAGAAGAAAGCTTCATATGCAAATCAACGTTCATGACGTCAAAAAGCAGAAAAAGAATATAAGTGAAGAAATCATGATTTCGCAGAAGCTTCTTTTTTTCACTGTTTTGGTATTAAAATTTAACCGTTAGTCTTTATTTATTTATTTATTTATTTATTTATTTTTTAGAAAAGGTGAATTGAAAATATCACGTCAACGTGATATACCGAAATCCATGGCCTCGCGCATTATCGGGAAACTTGAATCCGGCCAAACTCAAAGAAGTGTTGCGGATGCTGTTGGAGTGGCAAGAAGTGTCATTTCAAGACAGTGGAATCGATTCCAAGAAACAAGGAATGCTAGATGTCGACCAGGACAAGGTCGTCCTCGTGCTAACACAACAAATAATGATCGATATATCGTGTTGACAGCTCGTCTAGACAGAACAACCAATGCTACGCAGCTGCAAAGACAGTTTCTTTTGGCAACAGGGTGAAGGGTCTCAAGCTAAACAATCCGATATATAGGCTTCATCAGGGTGATCTTCTATGCACGTAGGCCAAAGGCGTGTATTTCGTTGACAGCAAAACACCGTGCAGACGGAAGAAGGCGTTTGCTGAAGGTGGGCTGCTGAACATCGAGATTGAATGCAAAGTGATTACAGTCAAGTGTTGTTTAATGACGAGTCTCTATTCAGTTTAGACTGTGATACTAGACGTGTTTTGGTATGAGGAGAAAAGGACACTGCAAATAACCCTATATTTATTCGTAAAAGATCACATTACAGACGCGGTGGTTTGATGGTGTGGACTGGAATAAGCATAGGTGGACGTATGACCTACATATCATTCGGAATGGCAAATTGACGGACGAAAGGTAATGCACACGAAATTCTGAGCCCTCATGTCGCACCTTACGCTCCAGCAATTGGCGATTCCTTTATTTTAATGCATGATAATGCCAGATCTCATACAGTTCGTCTTGTGGAGAACTCTCTTGAAGCTAAAATAATACAGCGTATGGAGTGGCCAGCATGGTCTCCTGATCTAAACCGACCGAGCCGGTTTGGGACACACTCGGACGATGCGTTGCTGCAAGATCAAGGCCTATTTTACTGTCCAAGAGTTGGAGATTGTACTTCTTCAAGAGTGGAGGAGTATTTCCCAAAGTCTTATCGATAACCTCATTTGATCCATGCCAAACGGGTGTACAGCAGTCTTAGCAGTTCGGGGAGGGGGGGGATTGCAGAGGGGGCACACACCATGTTAAATATCCTGTATTGTTTCCAAAAATTTTGTTTTTGTCATTTACAGGTAACTAAATTGTTGCTATGAAGCATCATTTCATGTTCTTCCTACCATTAAAAAGGTTTAAAGTTTCCATTCAATCGCTTTTTTATATCTTTTTTTTTTTTTCTGTATTGCATTTTGTTACAGGTGAATTCTTAATTTTATGCCAATGCATGGCTATCGGGAAATTATTTCTTCGTATTTTTGCTTGTTCCCCGAATTCTTTTGAGTAGTGTAGAAGTTATAGTGATTATAGTGATTTCAAACCAGGTTTTGCTTCGTTCAGTATATGGAAGAGTATGTCTTTTGTTAATGATGATTTTTGCATTGTTTTTTAAGATTGAAAAAAAAATTCTAAATCTAAAATAATTCTTGAACTTTTGTTATTATAAAATACAACATGCAAACATTATTATTACAACGATTTTCTTGCACAAAGTCTATTAACTATCTGAAGACCCGGTCTGTCTTGATCATACTATCAAAAACATAAAGTACACTAAGCGACAAAAAAAAAAAAAAAAAAAAAAAAAAAAGCCGAATTGGATATTTTCCTTTTCGCTTTCTACAACTGCCAATTTTATCGTTTAAAAAGCAAATCTTCGAACAGATTTTATTATGTTGTCCTCCACATACACTGTAGCTTTGAGTCCAGTGTTAAAAACAAAATACAATTGTCAGAAAAATTATAATTTTAGAAATTATTTCAAAAAAGGGCAAGAAACAGTTCACAATGCCACAAATAGTATTAATTTTTGAATGATAATAATTAAAAAAAAAAAAAAAAAAAAACATTTTAATACGTGAGATAACAAAATAATCAAATGTTAACAAAATATTGGAAAAAGGGTTTTTAGCAAGCTATAAAATTTTTTGGCCGTTTAAACTGGAAATTTGGTTTTAGGCGGTCATGTTGCTCATCCAAGCGAGATGGTCGTAAGTTAAAAAGCCGTTGCTTATAAAATCGGTTTGTATTACATTTAGAACATAAAAGAGATTCAGAAAAAGTGTTTAGCATCATAATTTCTTTAACTAAAGTATTGCAACTATTACAAAGCAGGTTTAAATGACAGAAAATTTGAAAAATTCCACTCTTAGTGAAGAGAATTAGGAGAGCAAGAACTCAGATGGCTAAAAAATTAAAAAATGATTAGTTAATTATTGGGCTGAATTGGTTCTCTTTGATGAGTCAAGTTTAACTTATTTCAAACTAAAGAAAACAAGCAGATCTGACAACGAAAATATGACCGACTTAATGAAAATCGCACTTTAAAAACAGTGACACATTCTCCGTACATTATGGTACGGATGTGCATAACTTTTCAAACAGTCGAACAAATTTTTATGCTCAAGGGATCAATTAACTCGAAATAAAACACAATCTTCATAAAAGTGGTGTCTGACTGACTATTTTGGAGGTATCTTGGACATTTCCGCAAACAGCTTTTTAAGATGATAATGCACTTTAGTACACGGCGTCTGTGGTAAGTTTATTCACTTCAAATTGTCAAATTTTTCTATCCATTCCCATGAGAACATATAATTCTGTAAGTAATCATATCTTTTTTCATTTTAAGTTAAATCCCACAAAGGATATAGTAGAATTTCTTCTTCGCCAGACATGGAAATAGTCCTAATCGCGATCCGCTCGAAAATGTTTCGTCTATAAAAAGGTGGGGGAGAGGGGAAAGAATTCGAAATTTGCAGCCTATAACTCTGCCAGAACTAGAAAAAAATATTTGTTATATTTAGCACATTGAAATTTCTGAGATTTGTATTAAAACACTGTATAAAACTATGCCATTGAGCATTAAAGAAGTAATTCCATATAAAGGTGGAATTAACCCAATGCAGAATACACATTTTTAATAAAAAATTGCTTAGATCTAACAAATAAACAGTTTTATTTCATATATTAAAATATAACTTGTTTATTTCATTTAAGAAATCATAATAGAATACAAAGTGTATGGTAATTGCATTATGTTGAAAAAGAAAGTTTTATGCAGATTTTTAAAAAGTACTTCGTAGAGTGCAATAAAGCAAATTACTAAATCGAAAAGGTTCATAGTTATAATTTCATCTCTTTGGTATTATGCAAACAAGACAGTTTTATTTGTTTCAAACATTAGTTTTAAAGTTATTACATATAAAAAAGGTATAAGTCTTTTTTTTTTTTTTTAATTATTATTTTTTTCTTTTTTGTTGCTTAGTGTACATCAACGAAAAGTATGATTTTCAATAGATAAGAAATGTTGATGTTCGGGATAAGGTTAACAACTTTACAGGGGTTCTAGTCTTGCGTAATGTGCATAGCCTGGTAGTCTTTTAAAGGGCTCTTTTCCCGTATTCACGCAAGTTTCGGAGAAAACCACTAAAAACCCCGTACGTTTAGTATAATTCGCGTGATATTCGCTCGAACCCGAAAACGTCTGTCTGCAGTTGTGAGAGTAGAACCTCTCGGCCACCTGATAGCTAAGAATATATCGTTAATTTTTAGAAATCGCGTAATCAAATCATGAAGCTGAACATTCTCAGAAGACGTGAAAGAAGGTACATCCTAGTAAATTTATGTAGCGTTTATGAGGGAATAACTATGATAAATTGTCAACTGATAAAGAAATTAAATAAAATTTTGTAGGAATTATTATAAGTACACAAAAGGAAGAAAAGTACGGAAAGATTAGAAAAGAACGGATTTGGATAGAATAAAATAATTTTGTGAAAAACACTTTAGGAACTTACAAATCTTAGTAAATAAATAAAATTATGTTAGAGTTACAATCCCATAAAGGATTTTTCACAAAAGAGAAGTTTTCTAACTTGGTTGAAATAACTGGATCCCAAAATTAAGTACTTGGCATGTGAAAAATTTCTTATGAAATTTAAACTTTCAAAAATATTTAAAATCTATCTAATTCTTTTCCCGAGAATTTGCTTAATTTTTATTCTATTCAAACGAACTTTTGACATAAGTTCCCCAATATATCTAGCTTTCAACCTATGCAAAAAAAAAAAAAAAAAAAATTCTACCTTTCGCGCATGCGCTTATAAATAATATTTACTATACTCTAAAAAATATGTCTTATTTGCTGCCAGAAATTCTCTGTAATTTGAGAAAATACGTTCCCACAACGTAATTTTTTCGTAAATTACGCGTACTTTCTCAAATTACAGAGAATTTCTGGCAGTAAATAGGGCATATTTTTTACAGTGTTACAAATACTTACATCTCAGCGAAAATTACAGGTATGTGTATTTTATAGTTTCAAATAAATAGTGTTTTTCTAATTTTTGTCAATTTTTCTGCAAGTTTTATAAAATTTTGTTTAAATCTCCTTTTCGTTAAAAGCAAGAAACCTGTCAATAAATAAATAAATAATATATATTTTAATTATATCTGTCCAAATAATCGTTGATTTCCACAGAAAAGCATAAAAATAATTGTCATGTGTTAAAGTACAAAATCATTTATAACTTTTTGAGATACAAAGTAATCCAGAATATTTGTGTTTTTTTTCAGTTTGTGGCAGTTACCTGATTACAGTCGTTACTAAATGTGAGTTTTGATACTGATACTAAAATTATTATTATTATTATTATTATTATTATTATTATTATTATTATTTATGTTTAAAAAAAAATCTAATAATTTGATTACCCACTGTATCTCTCTCTCTCTCACTATATATATATATATATATATATATATATATATATATATATATATATATATATATATATATATTACAAAAAGCACTTTGTACTAAGTAAATAATCTGGTGTGTCACTCACACGACTTTCACTTACCCTGAAATTTAATACTATAAATACAGGTTGCAGATTAATAGGTAAGATAACGTGTACTGTTATGTAAACCTATGTTAAACAATTCATATTAGGCTTCTGAAGAGTTTTATATGATAATTAGTTCTGTGTGAGGGGGGCTACCGCCCCCCTCAACCCCCCGTTTCATCAATGCACCTACATTTATATAGAATCTAATTCGGTTATTAAAAAATAATTCTCTTTTTAAAAAATAATTTATTAAAATTATTATTTAGAAAAATTATCTTTTATGATAAGGCAGACGATTTCCGTATTAGAGAAGTAGTATAACACCAAATATCCAAAAAAAGTCCATTTTATTCTCAAAAAAAAAAAAAAAAGAAAGTACGATTATTTTTTTTTTCGTTAAAAGTAAAAAAAAAAAAAAAAAAAAAAAAAAAAAAAGAAGGATAACATTGTTTTAAATTATCGCAGATCGATGGTTCAACCATTCGTTTAAAAGGTATTGGCGAGCTCTTTTGAAAGGTACCCATCATGAAAATTTACTCCCCTTCACGGGGGACTTGCTATAAGTTAATAAATTTAATGCTATAAGTACAGGTTGGAGATTAAGAGGTGAGATAACGTGTACTGTTATGTAAACCTATGTTAAACAATTCAAATTAGGGTTCGGAAGAGTTTTATATGATAATTAGTTCTGGCTACCCTCAACCCCCCGTTTCATTAATGCACCTACATTTATATAGAATTCAATTCGGTTATTAAAAAATAATTCAGTTTAAAAAAAATAATTTATTAAAATTATTATTTTAAAAAGTTATCTTGTATGATAACACAGACGATTTCCATATTAGAGAAATAGTATAACACTAAATATCTAAAAAAAAGTTGAATTTATTCTCAATATTAAAGTAAAAAAAAAAAAAAAAAAAAATGTTAAAAATGAAAGAAATCATTAACTTTATTTTAAATTATCGTAGATCGATGGTTCAACCATTCGTTTTAAAGGTATTGGCGAGATCTTTTGAAAGATACCCATCATGAAAATTTACTCCACTCGAGGGAGGACATCTACCCCGGGGGGGGGGGGGGAGGCGAGGCTCCTACATACACAAATTTTTTTTACCAGTTAACTATCTCTATTACAAAAAATATATATTAGTTTCATTTGGTTTAGTGCAGTCTATAGACGTTAAACTCTACTTTCCTGCAATTTCCCCCATAGACGTAATGTATTAGAATTCTCTTGATTGTCCCTCTACACGAACCATTCGCTTGATCTTAACGAAAAGCTTACTGTAGCATCCCTATATGATACACATTTAGAATACCAAGTTTGGACTTTCTGCCATAATTTGTTTTTGAGATATGTTGATAACAGACAGACACACAGACATACACACAGACCATTTGCTAAAAACATGATTTTCGTATTCAGGAGACCTCAAAACGTGTAAATATAACAAAATCTCGCGTTCGAAAATTTGACCCAAAAACAATACTTTCTCTAACTTATGGGTAAGAGAAAGTAAAAAGTAATAAAAAGTCGAGTTACGAGTTGTATAACCTCATCAATGTATAATAAAATAAAACAAAATAAAATAAATAAAGTAAATAAATAAAAATAAAAATACTTTAACTGGTTCACATTAATTATAAGTTCTTAATTATTATTATTATTTAAATAATGTTAAGGTTTAACGTACTTATTTAGCATTTAAGTGCAGAATAAACTTTTGCGCAAATAAATCAAACTGTTATTTTATTCTTTAATTTGCTATCTTCACACTTCAGACCATTCATTAGCGTCTTTAAATTATCAAGAACTTCTAAGAATATCGATAAATTACACAAAATTGTAATTATGATAATGTCCTGCATTGATTTTCAACAGTTACACTTAAGAAGTGATATTTCATTGAGTATATGGATGTATGAAAACATTACTTTACCATTCATCATCGATGATGAAACAATTATTTCTCATTTCTCTACCTGCTTTTGTATACGCATGTTTGCTAGGTTAGATAAATGACATGATCTTAAATTTAACAGGATTATTTTATTTTATTTTATTTCTATTAATTGATGAAAAAACACAGTACGTTATCTTTTGAACATAATAGTTTAGACGTAAATAAATGCTTATCTTGTAGGGTTACATGCACTGTTAAAAATTTCAACAGAAAACTCTGTGTAATCTATTATCTTAAGTCTTACGTAAAATTACAGAGAAAAATAAACGGAGATGTTAAAAAACTTATTTTATACATTCATTTTAATAACTAATATTGATTTAATTAAATATTGGTGAGAATATATTTCAAACTTGGAATGCTTTTTCTAAAGTAGAAACAGTCATTTTTGATTTTAATTAAAAAATTAAATAATAAAATTAGGTAAAAATACAAAATAAAGATTGAGAATCTCGATTATTCACTTTTAACTAAGAATTACTGTATATTTACAGAGACTCTGGATAAGTATTTACATTAAATTTACAGAAATTTTTAACAGTGTGGGTCTCAAAAGCAAAAAAAGCTTTTTTTTTTTTTTTTTTTTTTTTTTTAAATAAAAAATAAATAAAAGTTTTTATTTAAAATTTCGACCAAATAAAAGAGCAACATATAAACAATATTTTATAAAACTTTCGTTACAAAATTTGAAAAAATTCAGTCGGTGGGTCTTGGCTTCCGACACCCTACAGAAAAACGGTGCACATGATTTTTTAAAAACTAGTCCTCCGATCTTATTGTAATTTTGCACATTTATTCAAAATAGAATGGACTAGTGATTGAACGAAAGATTTTTCTTTTTTTTCGTTTACAACTAATTTTACAAGGTTATACGTGGAGTAACATGTACCGAAAATTCTACTGATTTTGAATATAGAACTCTGCAAAAAATTCAAATTTCAATTTTTTTTTTTTTTTTTTTAATCTCTCATCCCAGCACTAGTCATTTCTATTTTGAAGAAGTGTGCGAAATTTGAATAAAATAGGTGCAACAGTTTTTGAAAAATCGTGCCCATCGCTTTCCTGAAAATTTCCGGTAACCAGGACCTAAACTGTAAAAATATGTTCTGACACAACGTAATTTTTTCGTAAATAACACGCATTTTCTCAAATTACAGAGAATTTCTGGCAGCAAATAGGACATATTTTTTACAGTGTACAGGCTGAATTTTCCAAAGAAAAGTTTACAAAATATTGTTTAAATTCTTATATAGTCTCGAAATTTCGAATAAAAAAATTACTTATTATATCTGTATCTCAGAGGTAAAGGACATTATGTAATTTTCAGGACAGCAACATTTTAATTTTCTTGTTCAACTTTTTTTTAAAAACTTTTTTGCATTTTACTTCGCAACTATCAATAATCGTTTTATGACATTTTAATGGAGTATTAATAATATAATGCACTAAATGGAAATACTGTTTTTAATAAATTTATATGCTAACTCTTTTCACACACACATAAATAATAATAAAAAAAAAAGACATGGTGTTCTATATTTCCGGTGTACAGATAACGCTGCAAAAAATACCCGTCGATTTTACTAGAAAATCCTGTAAATTTCAACGAGAAAAAACTGTAAATAAAAAATACAGTTTAAATTATATCACTGACATATATTTTACAGAGAAATCCTGTAAATTAAACAGGTTTTTCGCTAAAAGTACAGTTTTGTCCCATATATTTGACGGAGAAATACTGGCATCCCAACTGCCATAATAATTTCCCGTATACATTTACGGGTTTATTTTTTGCAGTGTATATGTATATATAAGAGAAAATATGCTTCTTCAGTTTTCGAAACGCATGTAACCTTTTAAATAAATAAAAATTTAGGTTTCAATTTAGAATTTTCTTTAAGCATTTCCCACGCATTATACCAAGTAAAGTCATATTATTAAATTCTTATTGTAATATGTATAACCGTCTATCACCTCACGAACTATTGAACGCACAGAGAGACGTAGAAAAGGAAGAAATAACCCAAGGATTCCGACCATTTAAAATAAATTATTGCAATTAGTTGAATATATATATATATATATGTATATGAAATTATAATATGTGTTTTCAGTCATATAAAAGTTGAAAATATTAATAAATGTGAAATAATTCATAAGTAAAACTTACTGCAAAAACGTAAAATAAATGATTTAAACTATAAAAAAATGCCCCGTATGACTTGAGACACACGTGTGGGGTTAAAGCATGCTTTTAATTGATCAAAACTCTCCCCCTAGGCAGACCGTGTAATAAAAAAGCACATATATGGCTAAGTTCAATATGGATAAAATAAAATGAATAAAATAATATGTAACAGACAAAAAACTTATATGGATTAGGCAGAAAATTGATCAAACATTTGCACAAACAGCAGCATGTATTTCATAAGATCACCAGCGAGACAACTAACCAAAATACGAAACAATCAAAAATATATTACAACGCCATCTATATTAAATTAAAGAAATTAAAACAATAAATAAAGTTATTATAGCTAAATTTAATTGAAAAATAAGGAATATTTAAAAAAGAAAAATAAAATATATAGATGTACATATACAAATATACATATATATATATACGTATATATGTATATATACATCAACTTAAATTCGAAAACGAGTATGAGATAAGTGTCGCAAGCGACTTCAGTGGAATTTTTTTTTTTTTTTTTTTACTTTTTATGTATAAAGCGATATAAAAATACTGATTATTATTATTATTATTATTATTTTAATTCATTGAAATATAGTATTTAACTAAGCGGGCAAATCCTAATATTTATCAATTAAAATGCGGCTACTGTTGCATTTTTTTTTTTTTTTTAATTTAAAAACGAAATAAGGACTCTATCATAATCTGAGACTAAGATTTATAACTGCGGTCTAGAGATTAAATTCTCCACTAAATGTGGGTGAACATAATAACGTACAATAAAGTTTGATGCATGTACATTAAAACATGCATTTGTATGGAAGTTCATATTTCACTGATTCTGTCTTCATATGGATAGTTTGATAATTCTAATGGTGTCATTTTCATTTGACATGCAGGAGAGCTTCTCAATTAGTATTTAATTTCTTAAAACCAAGTGATTCATTGTGTCTTATAATCCCTAATGGTACAATTCCAAGTGATAATTTTTTAAAAAAAACTATGTTATAGTACGAACTTAAAATTAGCATTTCTTAATTACAGAGAATAATAAAATAGTTTCGACTGGAAATCTAACATGGTACAACATGACTTGCGTATACACCTATTATTTTAACATACACTCAGAAAAAATTCTGTAACTGACATCGAGGGCAAAGTTATTTATAAAATTCTGCAAATAAATGTGTATACAAGAGGCCGGTTTCAGCAAGTACAATCTTGGTTTGTCACCCACTTCTAGAAAATCAAGCGAGAATTTATCGCAATACAAAAGATTCGGAATATTCAGAATATTGTTTCACCATCTAGAAATGTGTAAACTAGTGATTCTCGATCATTTCGTCTATTTAGTTTATTGGCGTGCCTTATGCGCATAGCTCAGAAATCTACGTTTCTAGTTAAGGGATTTAGAAAATGGTCACTTACTCGTTCTAGAGGAAGGCGGTATATTTTTTTTCTCAGTGTAGATATATCTTAGAAACAAAAATATAAACTTAATTCCTAGGTTCTAGGAAGGTCAAAGAATGACCAATAACGGAGGTGTACAACTAGTGTTATAATGTCCTAAATAGAGAATAGACATATATATATATATATACTAATTAAAAAGAATATGTGCTTATATATAAGTACATATTCTTATCGGGACCTTTTTAAAAGGATCTAGGATTGTCCTGATTTTCCTAGGACATCCCGAGATTTGCTAGAGAGGAGGTATTGTGTATAGAAAATTTTAACTATCTGCAATAAATCCTTTATGAATTATCATGGATAGTTTAAAAACAAAAGATATTCTAATGATGAAAATAGAAAGGGGCTAACTGTGCCTAAAATATAAAGTTTTAACCTTTAACAGCTAACATTTTGAGCGTTATACATATAAACTACTGACCATCCAAAATGCAATACCATGAAACAGTCATCCGACAGGCGCGAAAATTGTACCATGTGTATATCATGGAACAATTAAAAATAATATAAAACTGACTTCGTAAAAGCTTTAAAAATTTTGTTTTTATTTATTTATGTTTAAAATACTAATTCCTATTAATCAAATAGTATTATATGTATATATATATATATATATTTAATCGTCCGCAAAGTAATGTGGGTATAGCTTTAGTACAGCCCTTGACGACTTTTAATATTCTTTGCCATTTTCGGTATAAATTAATATGGCTATTGCAATTTCGAGAGTTGCCAGTTACTGCCAATGAAATATATATTTTATACCACTACACAGAGCTAGTAAAAATTACTCTATTTAATCGATATAATTATCACAAAAGAATACAATAAAAAGGCGATTTCCGGAATGGAGGCAACAGACAATCCGTAACAACTTGGCACTTTTGAAGTCCTTGGCAAGAGACGTCCAAGCTACTTCGGTGCCAAATTTCAAATTTCGCCAAAGGGGACCAATACAAAAGCTGTTCACTTTGATTTATTTTAAATAGACCTTGTTTCTAAACATTACAATAAATTAATTAAAAAAAAAAAAAATTAAATATAGTAACCAGCGAAGACGGGCAAGACGTGTTAGTTTTCAATAAAAAAGTCACACATAATTATTATGGCATGAATAATTTTAAATAATTTTTAATTTTTTGTGATAGCAGAAATTATTTATACATTTTATTCACACAAAACCTGGTAAAATGTTTTAATGTTCAATTCAATAAGGTATCTTTCATCTAAAGTTTAAATTTCGAGCCTTACATCAAAGAATTATTTTTACAGAACACTTTAAATAAACAAAATCCTAACTACTTGTTTAGTGAACACTCCTTTAATCTTCCCATCATGTTTACTTAAATACCTCGATTAATGTAACTGCGCCAATTTAATATCCCGGCTTAGAAACTAACAATAGCAACTTCCGCTATTTATTTCAGTGAAAGACATCACACTGAGATGGTTATTTGAAATAGGTTCTCTAAAGCGCCGACATAAATTTAATAATCCAGTCTAAAGTGGAAAACTTCTCTCAAGATTTTTCTTTTCACTTCTATTTTATTTACGAATGAAAAGATTCAAGACGCTAAAGTTGAAACGTGCTATTATTAGAAAAAAATATATTGCGTTATAAGTATCATTTCCTTACGAATGAAAAACACAGCTTATCCATATGGGTCATTTTCATTTTTATTTTATTAAATATTTTTTTTCACCTTTAAAAGGTGATTCTGCTGTATTTATAAAGGCTTTTAAACAATAAAATATAACAGTCAGAAATACTGTTTCTCAAGTAGAGAATATATAAACCCAGGGAAAGAAAAAATAGTAGGATTAGGTTAAAATTAAAAAGTGCATTGGCAGACTAAAGTTCAAAACGAATAAAAAGTTTGTATATGAGCACCATAAATGGCAAAGAACTGAAAACATTTGTTTTGGGTCGAAATAATATGGGGAACTTTTATATGGCGAAAAATAAGCGCAAATATTGTATCCCTTGTGCTTACATTTTCCCCCTGATAAAACACATTTCCAATGTACGTGTAAAATCCCAATGTTCGTGTAATTTTTCAAAATGGCTTATCTTTCAAAAGAACTTGTTAATACCTTTAAAAGAATGATTGAACCATAGATCTGTGATAATTTAAAACTAAGTTATCGACTTTTTTCTTTTTTTAACGAAGAAAAAAAAATATTTCTTTACATGTCTATAAGACAGAAAACTGATTTTCTTTCGACGTTTAGTGTTATAAGGAAAATTGTTTGCATTCACCATGGAAATAATTTTAATAATTATAATAAATAAATTGTACTGCGTGAATTTGTGCAGGAAAATGCAGTAAAAAGTCTTTTAATGGCCACAAGAAAAAATCATTCGTAGAATAAATATAAGGATTTGTCTCCGGAAATATATTTCATATATCATATTTGTTTGTCTCGCATGGAGCGCGGTTACTATAAACGGCTAATTTTCCTGAAGAAAAAAGTAAGTAAACGCCTTTTACCCTCCCTCCCCCCTTAAAAAGAAAATGTAAAAAAGAAAAAAAAACTGTAATATTATTTTTTTTTATAAATAATACGAGTGATTTCCTAGAAAACCAAGTTTCTACCATATTTCTCCCAGGTGCAGAGCAGTTTACCAACGAACGCTAATTATACTGAAGATGAGGGCATTTTAGATCGAACTGTCATCTCAAAATCATACTACCTGTATATTTTTATAAAAATTATTCGAGTATTTTCGAAGAAAGCAAAGTTTTTGCTGCTTTTTCTCTGACGAAGTGCGGGTTACCGGTGAATGCTAATTGCTCCGAAGAAAAGGAAAAATTATTGAATATTGAATTTACTATTAAGTTTGGATTGTAAACTCAAAAATTTTCTAAATCTATATAATTATCAAAATCATTCCAGTAGTTTCTAAGAAAACCAAGTTCTTGCCTTATTTTAACACTGACGGAGTGGAGGTTCATAGTGAATTCTAATTTTAGTGAAGATGAAGGAAAATAAGTCAAATGGGTTTCTTGTGTCAAAAAACCTTTAAGCCTAAATTTTTATCCTTTTTCCCAGAAAAACAAGTCTCTGTCATACTTTGCAACAGGCAGTGTTGTGGTAAATAGTGAACATTAAGTATGCTGAAGATATGAAATATCCAGTTTGAATTGTCATCTCAAAAACTCTAATCCTAAAATATTTATCAATATCGTTCGAGCAGTTTTCAAGAAAACCAAGTCTCTGCGTATTTTGTTATTTAGAGTGAGAGTTAACACATAAGTTAACTCTAATTTTTCTAAAGATGGGGATATGTCAGAAGAATTTCTCGTAAACAACAACAACAACAAAAAAAAAAAAATTCTATAATAAGACCAAGTTTCTGATATATTTTGCAATAGACGGAAAAGAGCTAATTTTCGTGAAGATGAAAGTAAATCAGATGTATTTGTCATTAAAAAAACACCTAACCCTAAATTTTTATCAAAATGTTAAAGCTACTCATAGAACTCAGTTTCTGCTATATTTTGCAATTGATGAAGGAACTCTAAGTTTCACAGGAACAATGAACTCTAAGTTTCTTAACCATGAGGGTATATCAGATGAATTTATCTTCTTATAAAACTTTTAACTGTACGATTTTTTTAAATATTGTTAGATCCATGTGCAAACCAAATTTCAGTCACATTTTGCAACAGACTGAGTAAAATTCAAGAGGAAAAGATTATTTTCCGGAAAATGAAGATGTCTAAGGAGTTTTCAAAACTCTAATTTTATCAAATTTTTATTTTATTAGTTTTCATCAATATCGTTTTAGCCATTCTCGAAAAAACCAAGTGTCGCCATGTTTTCCAACGTGTGGAATGAGAATTAATAAAGAAATCTTATTATTATTTTTTTTTCTTGACCATCAGAATTATTTTGTCATTTCAAAAACACCTTTAATCCTACGTTATTACCAAACTCGTTAGATCCATTTCTAATAAAATAAGGTTTTTTTCATATTTTGTAGCGAGTGGAGTAGGAGTTAATGAACTCCAATTTTTCTAAAGATGAGGATAAGTCCAATCGTCATGTTTTCTCAAAAAAAAAAAAAAAAAAAAAAAAAAAAAAAGGTAAGTTTTTATTAAAATTTTGAGATCTATTTCCGAATAATCCCGTAAACTCTGCCTGATGAAGGGTTAACAGCAAACGCGTAAAATTTTAATACGGTTTTGGCAAGTTAACGCAAAAATTGTCCTGAAGATGAGAATAAGTACAGTTGTTTTTCCATCCCAAAAACACTCAACCCGAAACTTTCTTAAAAGTCGTTAGAGCTGTTTCCGAGAATTTTAAGATCTATACAGTGCGTCTTAAAATTATAGAGACAACTGTTTTTTCATTTATTTTTATTTATTTATTATTATTATTATTATTTGAAATAACAGTTCAAAAAATAAAGCAATAAACACGAAATAATAATAATAATAATAATAATAATAAGCGTGTGGATTCAGATAAGTAACAAAAAAGTATATAACAACAAAGAAATATAATATAGGTTTTGAGGAATTAAAAAAAAAAAAAAAAAAAAAAAAAAAAGAAACAAAATATGCTGTCTCAAAAATATAAAGACTTTTCGAGTATTTAGCATTTAAATTCAAATTTTGGAACCATTCCTTTGAACTATCTTGAAAATCCTATCAGACATGCTTAGAACTAGAGTTTGGAGAATGTGTGACTGTAATGAGTTACCAACTCTGCTCTACTTGTTGCTTTAATTTCTGAATAGTCAAAAGCTAAAGACTATGGGCATACACCTCTCGGGTTAAGTACACCTCGAAGATTTTAAATTGGATTTTGGCCTGGACTAATGGCTGGCCAGTCTGTAACAATAACTAGTTCTGCACAAGCCAAGCTTTTGTTGAGAAGGAGGTGTGAATCGACGCATCATCTTGTTGGAATTTCTAGACCCCCCCCCCCCCCCCCGCGCCTTCCCCCCGAAAGTATTTCCCAACTGAAAATGGATTGCTTTAGAAGGAATTTTAATAATCCTCAGAGCAGTGGATTAACTATTAAAAAAATTGATATCAGCAATGTTCGTTGTTCAGTTGAAACAGAATACCTAATACCCCGAGAGAATTTCCTGCTTTTTGACGACAAAAAAAAAAAAAAAAAAAAAAAGAAAAGAAAAGAAAACTTATCAGATTCTCGTCGTAGATCATGAAAATATGGTGGTAGGTCATAGAGTAAAATGACAAAACTAAATAAAAATCTGGTGTAAACTTAATATTAAAACTTCAAGACTTCTTCACAATCCATAAAATTAAAGCCAGCACAACCGGTTTCGAAGCAACGTGGTTTTTCTTCATCAGGTGCAAAAAACACATGCTACTGCCTTGGAGGCAAAAACAAGACTGAAAACGTCCCATACCCTGAGAGAATCTCCTGCTTTTTGATGACGAAAAAAAAAAAAAAAAAAAAAACTCATGAGATTCTCGTTGTAGATCATGAAAATATGATGGTAGGTCATATAGTAAAATGACAAAACTAAATAAAAATCTGGTGCAAACTCAATATTAAAACTTTAAAACTTCTTCACAATCCAGCAGCGCCGACTTTGAAAAAATTCTGGGGGGGGGGGGGGCTCGAACCAAGGCCGTAGCCAGGATTATTTTTTGAGGGGAGGGCATCACATTTCTAATACAAGGTCATCAAATATGGTATAATAATGTACACACGCTTACCCAAGGAAAATAACATATGCACACACAAACAACGGCCTGATTAACACAGGGGCACGTGCCAGGGGCCCTGAGTAGCAAAGGGCGCCAAAACTGGTCCTGCAAATGCCATCATAATCTTTGCCATTTAGTTTATAAAAATTATGTTGATCGAATTTATAAAACAATAGAGTAGCAGGGAGGTCACTGGGATAATACGGCCATCGGCCACTTCAATTTGAAACCAATATTGTAATTATGGTTAAGTTAAAATTGGAGGGGAAAGGCAGAATCTCGAAATAATTTGTGCTATATCTCCTCTTTAAGTTTAAAAACAATATTTTAAAACATTTTTAAAAACAATATTTGTTCTTACTTTTCATTTTTACTTAAAATTTCATAAACTATCTTTAAATTTTGATAGAATGAAGTAGAAGGCTGATTTTTTACCAACTATGTGAAAAATACCATAGCCGGGAATCAAACCCGGGCCATTCCGCTTAACGCGCGGATGCTCTAACCACTGAGCTACCCAGGCTGATAACCAGCTCGGCACTTCTCACATAATTTATGTTGGCAAGGTCACCGAGTCTGCATTAGAGCGGATATATCAAGAGACAAATTTGAACATGGCACAACTTCAATAAGCCATACAATTTAATTTTAATTTTTTTTTAATTATTATTTAATTTTTAACTGCTGTTAACAAAAAAAAAAAAAAAAAATCTAAATATATTTAATTAAAAGCGGAAGGCCTGGGTTTGATAACCGGCTCTAGTATTTTTCACATAGTTGGTATAAAAAATCAACCTTCCACTCCAAAATTCTCTGAAATGAACTTTCAGGGTTGATGAATAAATTTCTAAATTAAATTAAAATTTCGTGGTCTATTGGAGTTGTGCCGTGACTATTAATGTCACTTGATATAGCTGTGTGTACAGACTCTGTGACTTTGCCAACGAATGTTATGTGAGAAATGCCTAACTGGTAATCAGCCAGGGTAGCTCAATGGTTTGAGCATCCGCACGTAAAGCGGAAGGCCCTGGTTCGATACCCGACTCTGGTATTTTTCACATAGTTGGTATAAAAAATCAGCCTTACACTCCAAATTTTTCTGCAATGATCTTTAATTAATTATTTATTTAAGGTAATAGGACAAATGAAGGTAATATCGCTACGTTCATATTTTCGTACTAAATCGATTTATTTTTTTATTACCTTTTTCTTACCCATAAGATAGAGAAAGTATTGTTTTTGGGTCAAATTTTCTAAATTGAGTTTTTGTTATAGTTACACGTTTTGAGGTCCCTTGAATCCAAAAATCATGTTTTTAGGAATGGTGGTGTGAAAGTTGCCTGAATAATTTTAAATGAACTTTTGAATTTAATAACAGATTTTAATTCTATAAAAATGTAGGTAAAATAATGAAAAAGGGGGTTGAGGGGGGGGCTACCGCCCCCCTCACACAAAATTACTTGTTGAATAAAGCTGTTCCGAAGTTTAATTTGAATTGTTTAACATAGGTTTGCATAACAGTCCTCGCTATCTTACCCCTTAATCTCCAATCTGTATTTAAGTATTAAATTTCAAGGTAGTCGTGTGAGTGACAAACCAGATTATCAAGTTTTATTTTCCTGAAATAAAAAATTTTATAAAAAAAGGGGGGCAATATTATATACCTTTTATTGTTTATAAATTCATGACTTACATCCAAAAAAGTTCATTTTTATTTAAAAATGCCAAGGGAAAAAAGAAGCAACCAAATAAACGAAATGCAAATATAAATAAAAAAATTTTTTTTAAAGACGAATTAAACATCTCAGAAACCTTTATAAAAATGATTTTCACTTAAACTTAGGGAAGAGAGTAGCATCAAGCGTATAAAATATTCATTAAAAAAAAAAAAAAAAAAAAAAAAAAAAAAAAAAATGTAATAACAATATGGCAGAAACTTTTGTGAGAATAGTTATATTACTTTGCATCGATGTTTCTGAAAACTTTTGCTCCTCATGCACAAACCATAAGTGGTTGGGATTCCCATAGCACAGCAAAGGGAATCATCTTCCTCTGAACTCCCCCCGCGCCCCATACAGAGACTTTCAGCCTTTCTTTTTATCTTTCTTTTTTTTTTTTTTTCTTCTTAGTCGATTTATGTCCATTTTCAATTGCAACAACCTTACTTTAGAGCTATGATTTTGGTAAAAAACTAAATAAGAAATAAAGGAAAGAATTTCTTGTTTAATAGGGAATCAGTATTCAAAATTTCTGGTGGGGTGGGGGGGGGGGGGGCTGAGCCCCTACAGAAAATTTTTTGTGGGGGCTCGAGCCCTCGAGCCCCCTCATAGTCGGCGCCACTCTCACAATCCATAAAATTAAAGCCAGCACAACCGGTTTCGAAACAACGTGGTTTTTCTTCATCAGGTGCAAAAAACACATGCTATTGCCTTGGAGGCAAAAACAAGACTGAAAATAATATACATGAAAATAGTACACCTAATTATACAGCCAAACAAATTGAATGTTTTTTCGTCATTGAAAAGAAAAATTAACATTTCATCCGCCTAACGTGTCAAGACCAAAGTTGGGGGTGTCCAACCAGACCTTATGACAGTCACAGATATAAATTTACAACATTCTACATCATTCATTTATGAGAGATACGAAATCTATTTCTCCAAATCGAGATTATAATATTTTCTTTATGTTTTGTGTAAGAAAGTTAAAACTCTGCACGCACTAATACGTACAAACGAAAGTTTGTAATCTTTATAATATTTCTCTAACGTGGGCCAGTTTCAATTATTTTTGGTCGAAACGATACGATACGCGAGAATAAAAAAATAATATTTATACATGAACAATATTTAAGCACGCGGACTTAGCTCAATGGACTAATAAGAAAAAATGACGACATTTGTCTGATGAGACTATTTTACGAAAAAAAAAAAAAAAATATTTTTAACAGTTGTTTCTTCAGAATCTTTGCAAGCGTCATTTTAAACCTAGCAATATTTTAAAGATATATACGGAATATGAACTTTTGTGTCATAAATTGACTAAAAAACATAATCAATAAAAATGTAATCAAAAAAGGAATTATTTTATTTTATTTTATTTATTTATTTATTTATTTATTTATTAATACATACATATATATACCAAAATTAATAAAAAGTCATTCCCAACATAACGACAAAAATTTAAAAGGCGTCGTGGGAGTCCTATATTAAAATTGTACTGCTTTTGAAAGTATGAAATTGCGTCGTGAACCATGCATTTTATTTGGAAACCTTTCTTTGAATGATTTTGTTGTCACTATTGTACAATATTAATTTGGTTTTATTAATCATTTGGTCTGCGGTAAATTAAGATTTTAATTAGGTGGTGAAATTGGTATAACATTTATGAACTTCAAATTTTAGAGGTAAATAAGAAAAGAAATAAAATGCGAATGTTTCGCACGGGTTTGCTAGTAATTAATATTTTTATGATGCGTGAATAGCGTGAAAGCACTTTTCACACTCAGAATTTTTTTAAGTATAACATCGGTCTGAAGCGGCGCAGGCGACAATGAATGGGAGTTTGCTATGATCGGAATTTTTATATGTCGTAAGCTAGTTGGTCACTAAAGGCGCCTAGTTTAATCTATATCTATATCATTATATAAAGCGCAAAAAATTGTTTGTTTGTGGAGGGTAATCTCTGAAACTACTGAACCGATTTAAAAACTTCTTTCACTGACCGAAAGCTACAGTATGCCATATTGTTATAGGCTATATTTAATTTTGATAAAATAAATTTTAGTTTAAAATCTGAGCATTTTAACTAAAATCCCCATAGAAGCCGTAATAGAAATGGAAATAATGAAATATTAAAAAAATTAGCTGCTGCCAACATAAAAGAAACATTTACATATTCATTTCGTTTTTAAAATATCTTGACGTGAAAAGAAAAGAAATATATTTGCGCGTGCATTAAATTGAAATTCATATAAAGCTTTTTTAATTGTTAAACTTACACGTTAAATCTGACGTCATTATAGAATTAAAAGTGTTTATTTTTCTAATAATTTAATTTGATATGATATGATATAATATCTAAGCATCAATGTTTAAACCACGGAGTCTTTATTACTCCGTGGTTTAAACTGATGTGTGTAAACGAAATTGGAATTTAAAAATAAATAAATAAATAAAATAAAATAAAATAAAATAAAATAAGAAATAGGGCATTTCCTCGTGACGTTTGGTGGTTGGCAAAAAAGCGCACTCGACTTTCCCGCCCCCCGCCCACCATTGATTTTCCGTTGTTAATCCGCCATCGCTATGCTTTTCCCAAGCCTTTTTGCCAACCACTCATAAAAGTTGAGATGTTTGTTTACAAACAAGGAACTGCCCTATTCTATTTTATAATATTATTTATTTTAATTTATAATTGTTGCCAAAAAGATTTACGAATTAATTTATTTTTAGACATATAATAAAATATATTTTCACGCGAACAATAATATAAAAAGTGAACTGGATTTTTTGTAAAAAAATAATAAAGATCGAGGAAAATTATTTCCCCATTTTAATCCCCATATTTGGATATAGATATGTATTAGTTATCATGTGCATCCGTTAGATTAAATTGTTTTTGTTGTAAAATTGATAAAATTGGAATTTTAAATTTCAAAACTCTAGAAAAAAAATGGCAAATTTCCATATTCGATTGAAAACATAAACATTTCATTTCAAAGGATGATATTTACACAATAAACATCCAACTAATAAACTAATTAAAAGGGAAAGGATAAATATTCTATCATAATTTGAAGTCAAATTTGTTTTCAAATGTCTAAATAAAGTATCTGATATAATATACTAATATGTTGCAGCGGAATAGATTTGATATCCGTCATCCTTGGCAGAAAAAAAAAAAAAAATATCGCCAAATTATCTGGCGAATATAATTTAATTCCTTTCAAAAATCATGGTTATTTTAAAAACTTACATTAAGAGTGTAACGAATAATATAACACAATATTTCGTACAATACATATTACGAAAATATACATCTGGCATGTATATTTTCGTATTACGTTTTTGATCGCCAAATACAAAAAACGCCAAGGGTGACAGTTTTGAAATTTAAAATTAAAATTTTGTCAATTTGACAGCAAAATAACTCAATCTAACGCATGCATACAATAACTAATACATATCTATACCCAAATATGAGGATTAAAATCGAGAAATAATTCTTCTAGAATTTTAATAATAATAATAATAAAAAAAAAAAAAAAAAAAAAAAAAAAAAAAATCCAATGAGCGATTAACATGGAAAATCTTTTTCTTGCATCCACGGGCGGTCAGTGATGTCATACTTCGCTTGCGTATTGAGATGTTTAAATTTATTTGGCGACTATTTTTAGCAACTAACAGTTATGGCAAGTTGCCCAATATACATAGCGCATACAGCCATTACTGAAATGTAAATAGCATTTAATTATTTGAGTTACATTATGTTGACTGGAAACCTATTTAATATACCTATGCTCTATAGCTATACTAATATAAAAAAAAAGAAAGGTTTATATGCATATGTAGAGAACGATCGCTAGAACTGAAAAGCCGATTGCTTTTTTTTTTTTTTTTTCTTTTAATAATCAAAAGTTACACTGTCTCTCTCTAAGTGCTAGAAGCTATAATAAATTTTGGTAAAATAAATTTTTAATTAAAATTTTCAATATTTTAATTGAAAACAAAGCATAGATTTGATATCTATCGTCATTGGCGATTTTTGTATTTGGCGATCGAAAACGTAATACGAAAATCTGTATATTATCGTAGTAAATACGAGATGTATGTGTTTACTTCAATTACCCTACTACCGTAGGTAGTGGAAGTATTGTATAGGTTTTGGCAATTGGTCAGTGTGTGTGTATATGTGCACGTGTGTGTGTAATCTTCTGGCTGTCATATCTCCAAAACTAATAAAAATAGAACTACTAAACTTCACAAGTGATTCAGGTCTGGTGTACAGATAAATTTTCCAAATTTTCGTGAAAATTGAAAAACCGGAATTGGGTCATCGAAAAACAGAAATGGGACCCTAAGCCCATATTCAAAAACACCTCTAATGATTTTCTTCAAAGTTGCTATATAAATAATATATTAGATGCCCTTCCGATTGAAAAGTTGCTTAGTTCAGGAAAATTGATAGGCGTCCTCTATAAACAGCTCAATTACAGACTTCGCAAGTGCGTTCCTTTAAAAACGCCTGTACGGATTTTTTTCAAACTCGCCATGTTAACTTCCTATTAAATATGCTTTTGTATGTAATTATTGTTTTTAGGTCAATAATTGAGTATGTTAAGTTTTGGTAAAAGTTGGTATCTCAAAAACGGCTCTAACGTATTCTTGAAAATTTTTTCTTTAATCCAATTTAGATAACCTTTCTCAAGTATTACGTGCTTATTACAGGAATATTAACGGTCATCCTGATTAGGTAGTTCAGTTTTAGATCTCGGAAATTCGTGTTTAAAAAAATAACTATCTATTTTTTTCCCCTTATTTTTTAACTCGCTATGCAAACTCTGTTGTATGTGTCTTTATACGTGTATTAAGTTTCTCTTACTCGAAAATCTCAAAAAATGCATATATCTCCAAAAAATTGTATATATTACGTGTAATAGTGGGTAATGGAAGTCGTGTGGTTGTTTCACACCAGATTCTGTAATAGTATATATTGTACGAATATTGTTTCATATTATTGATTTCTCCTTTAATATACATTATTAAAATAATAATCAATTATGGAAAAAATTAAATATATTTGCGAAATGAAAAAATAAATAATAATTAAAGCTATTATGACGTCAATTTTATCAAAAACATTTTCATGTCATAGGTTTATTTTTCAATATTTTTTATTCATGAGTAAAGAAATGTTTCTTTTTATGAAATAAATAAATAAATAAATAAATAGCATTAAGTAAAAATTGCCAACATTTAACAACTAATTAAAAAAAATAATTGTAAAATTATATTTTGACTTTCCAGTTAATAATATTGCCTGACTATAACATATAAACTGATATATTTCTTGATTTTTTACATATCAATCCATCTTTAACTAAAATTTGTTCATCAGTGCGAAGCCGGACGGGTCAGCTAGTAATTAAATATCAAGAAATGGGGTTTAAGTGAAAATTCAGGCGTATTTGTTATTATTATTATTATTATTATTATTATTCAATTATACTTTCAGATATATCATATTAAATAAAGGTTTTTATTTATTCCAAATTAAAATTAAACCTTTGATAATTTAATTTTGCTCCGCCAAAAATTCCATTATATTGAAGGAAGAATAAAAATTAACAAGCATTAACTAATTGTTTAATGAGAAACTTCAATCTTTTCACCATGTTCGTTAGGACACCTAGATTAAAGCACAGAAATTTAATTTCTGTTTTCAGAAATTAACAACACACACCGAGTTCAGTTATTTAATTCTTCGTAGAACATTATGAGGAGATGGTGATTCGAGAACTTTTATCTAAGTTCGGAGACAAATTTAATTATTCGGCCTAAAAGGGAAAACATGTAATGGCTTTTTTTTTAACTTTTTATCTTGAATCAAGTGAAAAATTAATGTTATTAAAATAAAAATGTGGTTTAACTAGCACAAAAAATATGAAAAACTGGATATGTATCGCGTTGTCTGTAATAAGCATAAAGCGCAGAAATACGTTTCAAATAAGACTAGTGGATCTGCAGATCAGGAGCCTCAACGTCCTATTTGCATCAGACATTTTTCAATAGGTCATTTTTATTTATTTCTTATTATATAATAGTATATATTGATTCGATCGACTTATTACCATAATCAGATACATTCCTGAGGGGGGCTGCCGCCCCCCTCAACCCCCCGCTGTATCTCTCTTTCTATACCTATTTGTATATCATATAAAATGTTACGGAATTGTAAATAATTGCATTTATTTTTGTATAAATTTTTGTCGTTTTAGCGTTAAAATAGCCTAATTTTCCTTTAAAAACGAATTGAAAAGCTCCAATAAGGGAAGAAATGGATTTGGCGCCAAATTTTGCGACTGTTTCCCTCCTTGGTGTTTTTTTTGGCGACCTTGGCGAGAAAATCCTTATTAGGGATATACCAAATATGGAAGCTCTAATCTCATTGGCTGATGAGATACGATAATTTTCCAGAACAGTCTGTGTTCGATAGAATAGTATAAAAGGAGCATTTTTTTAGCCAAGGCTTCCAATCTCAGATCTGTGTCGGTTTCGTCAAATGCTTGCTTTGCTTTGAGCCTCTTTGAATGAGACTTGCTTTATGTGTTATTGCTAAACAGTTTGTACTGTTGTTTTGCTGTTAACGGCTGTTGTTTAAGCTATGTTTACTGGATGAACTGAAGCTGATACTTGGTTTATAGACCTGTATTCTTCTGGAACTTTCTGTGAATAAATCACTGAATTTTTGCAAGTTTCGCCTTTCATTCTCGGAAAACTTACAAACCCCCAAGTACGCAACAATATGCATTTTTATTAAACGACGGTCTTGTATTATTTCCCGGAAATTCATAAATACCGAATTTCATACAAAAAAAATTACATAGCATATCGGAAATATTTTGCGTAACCTTTAAACTAATTATCAATTCTATGCCCACAATTTTCAACATGAAAACAGGCATTTAAAATTCTAATAAAATTTCATTATATTTGATGGGGTGTAACCATGTTAAAATACACTTTTAAGAAATATCGACTATACACCATAAAAGTACGAAATTCCTTTATGTATCCCGGAAAAGTAACCACAGTCATTATAAACGCCAATAATAAGAATAAATCTAATTAATTATAACTCATTAATCTTTCAAACTAATTTGACATCATTTGGATGATTACAGTACATACTCGGAATTATTTTGTGTGGTCCCATAAATTATTTAGTCTATACATAACCTTTTTTTAGAGTAAACATGATTTTAAGCATCTTTATAATGTATGTTAACTTTATTAAGTTCAATTCAGCATAAACGCATTAAAGTGCGCGCTTCAATTAAAAATTCGTCCATAGGCTCTAATGTTACGAAATTCTTTCGTGTGTCTTTGTAAACGAACCATAAACATTGTATACACCAGTAAAAACTATTCAGCTTATTTTGCGTTTAAAATTAATAATTGTTCCAAATTTAACATCGTTTGGATGACTAAGTGACATTGTCAGAACACTTTTGTAAGGTCCTGTACATTAATTAGAAAGCTTAAGAGCACATATTTTCTTCAAGCAACATAAGTTTAAGCATCTTACTCACGTACTCTAGTTTCATTTTCTTCATTGCAAAGTAATGATATTAAAATGCGTTTAAACAAAATTCACCCCATACGCCGTAATGTTAAGAATTTTGGCGTGTTCCTGTACACAGTTTATAAAAAATATAGCAATGAAAATTATACAGCTACTTATATGGAAAGCTGGAATGTGTGCGCCAATTTGCAAGTCAATTGAAGGATTTTTGCGGCCGCTATTGCGGTACGTACAAATTCTTCCCATAGGCCGTAAGGATAAGAAAAATTTTGGCGTGTCCCTGTACACGAACAACAAAGGGAATACACACCTAACACTATACAGCTAATTCCGTTGGGCTCGTGAATATGTGTACCAAATTGCAAGTCTATAGCGTTATTTTTGGGGCCGCTATCGCGGTACATACAAATTCTTCCCATAGGCCGTAATGATAAAAAAAACTTTGGCGTGTCCCTGTACACGAACTACAAATGGAATGCACACCCAAAACTATACAGCTAATTTCGTGGGGATCATGAACATGTGTACAAAATTTCAAGTCAATAGCGTGATTTTTACGGCCGCTATCGCACGACAGACAGACAGACAGACGGACGGACCGTCGGAACCCAAAACCCTTTTGAGTCTCAACAGAGGGCCTCCACTGACGTTTCGGCAAAAATTGAAGTCAATAGCTTGATTTTTGCGGCGGCTATCGCGGTACATACAGATTCTTCCCATAGGCCGTAATGATAGAAAATCTTTGGCATGTCCCTGTACACGAACTACAAATGGAATACACACCTAAAACTATACAGCTGATTCCGTTGGGCTTATGAACATGTGTACCAAATTGCAAGTCGAAAGCGTGATTTTTGTGGCTGCTGTCGCGGTACATACAAATTCCTCCCATAGGCCGTAATGATAAGAAAAACTTTGGCGTGTCCCTGTACACGAATTACAAATGGAATACACACCCAAAACTATACAGCTGATTTCGTGGGGCACATGAACACGTGTACCAAATTGCAAATCGAAAGCGTGATTTTTGTGGCTGCTATCGCGATACATACAAATTCCTCCCATAGGCCGTAATGATAAGAAAAACTTTGGCGTGTCCCTGTATACGAACTACAAATGGAGTATATACCAAAAACTATACAGCTGATTTCGTGGGGCTCATGAACACGTGTACCAAATTTCAAGTCAATAGCGCTATTTTTGCGGCCGCTATCGCGCGACAGACAGACAGACAGACAGACAGACAGACACAGCCCAAAACCGTTTTGAGTCTCAACAGAGGGCCTCCACTGACGTTTCGGCAAATATGTCTTAATTTTCTGAATAATAAATTTTTTAATTACTTTCTTTTATTTTCATAAGAAAAATATATTGGATTCGTGAAAATTTTCGACCTCCAGTTTTCGTTGGATTTACACATTTTGAAAAATCCTGAACATGATTTCAATATTCAATATAAGTTTATATTTGGTTAGACCTTGACTTATGTTGGTGCTGATTAGCCTTTTGATGTATACCACTTAAAAGGTGGCGCTGTTTTCTCTTATCTGTTTCTCATTGGCTGGCTATATTATCACTATATGCCTGACTATATTATCACTAATTATAATAATTATAATCATTATCACTAATGATAATGGCCATATTATCATTATATGGCTATATTATTAATATAGCCATATGGCATATTATTAATAAGATGTATTCATATAGTTATATAAAGTTGAAGAGAAATATTTAAAATCAAATTAAATTTTTAAATTGGTAAGTAAAAGTAAATTTAAAAAAATAAATCTGAATAAGTAATTCAAAATTAATCATTTTACATTAAAATAATTCATTTTTAATTTGTCTATTAACCATATATAAAGCTTTTTTAATGTGTAATAGAAAAAGTTAAAAAAAATAATAATTTGATATTTTTAGAATCAACTTCCTCATCTCTACTAATAATAAAATCACCCGCATATATATATGGTGTCACATTTCCGCAAATAAAAAGTTGACCTATAGGTAAGAGCTCGATTAATCTCTTAAGGGAGGGAAAGCACTTATTGAGAGAGGACCTCAATAAATTTTTGATAAAACAGGCAAGTGGTTAAATAAGAGATTAACATTAAACACAAAACAAATTTTCATAGAATAGAAAAAAAATAGACACAAATAATTTTATGAAGTATTGGCATCTGCATCTCAGTGCAAATTTTCTCAAAGTCTTAATTCTATATCTGTATTTCGTATTCCAGTAAAAAATTTAAGACACAAGTCAGAAAAGGACAATTTTGAGTTTATGAAATTGAAAAATCTGTAATAAGTACCTCAACGTACTTCCAAAAGTGTCGCATCTTTATCTTAGAATTTATCCAACTGAGAAGCTGTTGTGTCAGTTTTCTTATAGACTAATCAATGCTTTATAAATCAATGCTTTATTTCTTTAAGTTGATTTTTCTGAAATACTTCATTTTTCAGTAGTACCACTTTCTTGCTAGGGTGCGATTATAAAAACACGAAGTACCACTGATTCGTCGCTTCCTCTATGAACAGAGTTTAAACCACTGAAGCTAAAAACCTAAAATCGTGCCATTTGGACAGTAGACTCCTTTTATGAAGTGGGGGCTCATTAAAAACAAGGAATTATCGATTTTTAGCCCTGTTGCCGTATACCTGTATTGTTTTCTTATAGATGCTTAAAACGTAGTAAAATATCTCTTCTTAGAACATGTTTAATGTAAAAGATGGGAATTTTTTAAGAAATGTAACCCTTAACACCTTCAATGTCTCATAGGAATTTAAAATGATCACCAGTATGCCAAATTTAAAAACACTAATTTAACAGTTTGCAAAGGGTTTCTTATTTGGTGTAAAACAATTACCGTAAACAATAATCAATATAAGTTTACAGAAATATAGTAATATTATCGATCATGATACCGAAAGTCTGTAAAAAAAGTATCATTTCATCTTCACGAAATAAAATATACTGTAAAAATGTAAATAGAGATATTAAGAAAAATCCAAATAATTTTGGTGAAAAAATGTATAATTACAATTTTTTACCAGTGAAAACAATTTTTTTGAGCTTAAAAATATAAAATTCTAACCTACTACACACACGTAGATACGACAGTTAACGCTTTCATTCCCCGTGATGCCAATTGGAATCATAACATTTCAGCGTTTCTTTCTTACCATCTAACACTCCCGCTGGTTCAAAATGAACAATATTAAAATATATACACATTTTCCTACCGAAAAATATATATATTAGATGATTTCACCATCCTTGTTGATAATTCAAAATATATTTTACTCTATTCTGATAATATTATAATATCGGAATCAGTTTCCTCTTTTGGGCAAATTAAGTAAATTAACTGTTTGAAATATTTTTTTTTTTTTTTTAATGTTTATAATTTGTATTTTAATTAATTGCAATACGTATTTCTTCCAAAATTTTGATATTTTTATCTATTGAAAAGTTATGGTTTTAAATGGCATTACTGGTTATATTAAACATAAACAAACACCTCTCAGTTGCTTTGTTAGCTATATTAATTCGTACTCTGCTATTACTCCTATTACAAATAAATATTTATCTATATTACCTTTGGGAAAAAAATTATGACTAAATATAAGATTTATTGTTTTATGGAGGGAAAATCTTGGGAATGAAAGGGTTTAAAAAAAAAAAAAGAAAAAAAAAAAGATTTAGATAAAAGAAGATTCCTGAGCCGATAATAAACAGCTCAAAGTGTCCATGTTTGATTTTTTTTTTTTTTTTTTTTTTTTTTTAAGAAACAAATGCTATCGTATCAAGCACAAAAACATTGTTGAACTGCCCAGTAAATTTTATTTAGCATAAATCTGTAAATATACCCGGGACTCACAGTGCAGAGAAAAAAAAAATGTTTGAGGCCACCGATGATGCTCATGACAGTGAACGTGTTAAAGAGGTGAAAGTGGTACTTTCTGGGTGTTTTCTACAGACCAATATTTTTCAATAGATTTCAATCAAGCTGGGTCTTTATCAGAACTCAAAATAAACAATCCCTTGCGAACGAGTTAATTTAACTGGCTTCACATTCATTTTTTTTTTCCACGTGCAAATTATGGGTAGAACCAGAACGGAGTCGGTATAATAGTATTGTATGACACTATTTCTGTAACTGACATCTAGAATCTAAATTGTCTAGAAAAAATAGTTCCATATCATCCTTATAAATTCTAGTCCGCTTTGAAAGCGAGTTCTAGAAACCCCTATTAGAATTCTAGAGAGTTTGTTTATATTATCGAGGTCAAACCTATTTGAAAATATCTCCAAATAAATGTGAACACAAGAGGCGGGTTTCAGCAACTATAATCTTGGATTATGAGCCAATTCTAGATAATCAAGTGAGAATTTCATACAAAAGATTCAGAATATTCAGAATATTGTTTCGCTATCTAGAAATGTATAGACTAGAAATTCTCGATCATTTCGTCTATTCTGTTTATTGGCCTGCATTATGCGCATAGCTCGGAAAGCTATATTTCTAGTTAAGGGATTTTGAAAATGGCCACTTATTCATTCTAGATTAAGGCAGTATATATATATTTTTTCTCTGTGTATATATTTACATATCGCATCCCGGATAATAAAATGACAGAGCTTAAAAATGCAGTATTTGAAGAAAAAAAAAAATCAACTTAAAGAACATAATAAGGTATTAATGTAGAATAAATAAAACTAACATAAGTGACTCTCATGTTGATAAATTTCAAGATAGAGATGGGACGCTTTTTGCGCACATTGCATTATTTCATTTTTTGACTCGTGTGACTTTTCATGCCAGTATGTGATATGAAAAATTAATATAAGAAAAACATTTCGTGAAATCAGTCCCTTATTTTATTTCAGAATATTATCAAATCTGTCAATAAAGGTATATATCACACACAGGCACACACACGTATGAAAAACGAATATAAGTGCATTTATTTATTTATTTATTTATTTATTTATTTTTTTAATTGGCGTGATATATATATATATATATATATATATATATATATATATATATATATATATATATATATATACTAGCTGACCCGACAAACTTTGTTTTGTCATATAAATTATTTTTAGAGAATATTTTGCTAGAAAAAAATAACTAACTTATTGTAAGTGTGTAAGGATAAGGTATATAAGTGAAACAGGTATGGAGCGCTGTGAATTCCGATTATAACGTAAAAGACATAATTAACAATTAAATTAACAATTTAAATTGGACTGAATTGTAAATCTAAACCATTCTCGAATCCACCTGAAGACACACAAAAAATGTCATTAAAATCGGTCCAGCCGTTTAGGAGGAGTTCAGTGACATACACACGCACAAAAGTATGGGACCCCTTTGGTGACATTAAATATTTTAAGCCATTTTTGCGATGAATTGAAATGGCTATCTCAATTGTGGAACTAAAGATCTTGGCGAGAAGCGTTCGAGCTACTTTCGTGTCAAATTTCAAATTTCGCCAAAGGGATCCGATACTAAAGGTGTTCCATACAAAAAATTAATAAATAAAATATCAGTGACATACACACGCACAAAAGTATGGGACCCCATTGGTGACTTTAAATATTTTAAGCCATTTTTGCGATGAATTGAAATGGCTATCTCAATTGTGAAACTAAAGATCTTGGCGAGAAGCGTCCGAGCTACCTCGGTGCCAAATTTTCCATACAAAATATAAATAAATAAAATGTCAGTGACATACACACGCACAAAAGTATGGGATCCCTTTGGTGACTTTAAATATTTTAAGCCATTTTTGCGATGAATTGAAATGGCTATCTCAATTGCGGAACTAAAGATCTTGGCGAGAAGCGTCCGAGCTACTTCGGTGCCAAATTTCAAATTTTGCCAAAGGGATCCGATACTAAAAGCGTTCCATACAAAAAATAAATATAATATAATATAATAAATTAGCTACACAAATAAATTTGTAGGTTAGGGTGGTTGTTAATCAACGCGCATGTAAATTTGATAGAAAATTATATAAAATACTCACTCCAATTCCGCACCAAATTTCCAAAATGTATAGTTTTTTATGCACACTTCAAAACTCTTCAAACACTAATTACATCTTGATGTAATATTTCAATTAGGACACAATTTTTTGTATAACACTAATAACACGAAGTTACAAAATATTTTCCTGGATTTGATCGCAGCACCAACTGTCGGGACAAACTGGAATTACAATAGAATATACGCAAGCGAAGTGTGATGTCACTGACCGTCAGTGGATGCAAGAAAAAGATTTCCTATGTTAATCTCCCATTGGATTTTTCATAAAAAATTATTAAAAATCGAGGAAAATTATTCATCGATTTTAATCCCCGTATTTGGGTATAGATATGTATTAGTTATCGTATGCATGTGTTAGATTGAGTTATTTTGTTCTCAAATTGACAAAATTTTAATTTTAAATTTGAAAACTCTGTCTTCCTTGGCGTTTTTTGTATTTGGCGATCAAAAACGTAATACGAAAATGTACATGCCAGATGTATATTTTCGTAATATGTGTTGTACGAAATTGTTTCATATTATTCATTACTCTCTTAATATACGTTGTTGAAATAACCATTATTTTTGAAAGAAATTAAATACATGTTCGCCAGATGATATGCCGATATTTTTTTTTTCCGCCAAGGATGACAGAGTTTTGAGATTAAAAATTAAAAATTTATCAATTTTACAGCAAAAACAACTCAATCTAACGCATGCACATGATAACTAATACATATCTGAACCCAAATATGGGGATTAAAATCGGGAAATAATTTTCCTCGATTTTTAGTAATTTTTTACAAAAAATCCAATGGGCGATTAACATAGGAAATATTTTTCTTGCATCCACGGACGGCCAGTGACGTCATCACTTCGCTTGCGTATTATTAAATATTCGATACTACGATCGTAGCGCAGTCTGCCGGATCCAATGTGAAACATTCCAAAATCAACAACAATTTATAAGTGATAAATTAATTAAATAAACAATTTAAATTGGACTGAATTGTAAATCTAAACCATTCTCGAATCCACCTGAAGACACACAAAAAATTTCATTAAACTCGGTCCAGCCGTTTAGGAGGAGTTCAGTGACATACACACGCACAAAAGAAATATATATATATAAAGATAAATACAAAGGCACAGCTTTAGTATAGCCCCCCCCCCCCTTTTCGACTTTAAATATTTTCGGCTATTTTTGCGATGAATTAACATGGCTATCTCAATTGCGTAACTGACGATCTTGGTGAGAAACGTCCGTACTACTTCGGTGCCAAATTTCAAATTTTTCCAAACTAAAGCTGTTCCATACAAAAAAAAAAAAAAAAAAAACTGTTTTATGATATATACAAAATAAAAATAAAAAATTCGAAATTATTATTATTTACAATTAAGGTGAAAACATAAAAGAACCTTTATAAGTTACATATAAAGTATCAATTAAAACGAAAAATTTTGTTTTACTGTAGAAAAGAAAAGTACTACTAAATTAAATAAAAATTTTAATCTAATCCGCGTTTGTAATGATCGAT
Organism: Salticus scenicus; assembly: GCA_963930645.1. Taxonomy (NCBI): domain Eukaryota; kingdom Metazoa; phylum Arthropoda; class Arachnida; order Araneae; family Salticidae; genus Salticus; species Salticus scenicus. The sequence continues at coordinate 37,223,564 of OZ005649.1, forward strand.
AGATGGCGCTCTCTGAACTGCAGTTGTTAGTAAATATAATAGCCACGTGTATTTATTATTGTTCTTTCTCCGCCATTACATCATGGAAAATCGATTGCAAAATATAATGATATGCAGTGGTGTGATAATTTCACCTTAGCCCACCAGAGGGCGAGCATTTCATTACAATCGCGGATACCAAGTATCTCTATGAAAATATTTATTTACACGCGAATATTTTCATAGTATATTAATTTTTTTTTCTAATTTTTATTGTTTATCACGCGAAATTAAAAATATTTTATTTCCAGAAAAAATAAATAAACGTGAATTTTGTTTATTTTGGCATCAAATATATCTTTCTTTTTAATCATTTTAAAGTTAAAATGGAGTTTTTATTTAATATCTTTTGATCCAATTATAAGATTGAACTGAATTGTGAATCTAAACCATTCTCGAATCCACCTGAAGACACACAAAAAATTTCATTAAGCTCGGTCCGGCCGTTTAGGAGGAGTTCAGTGACATACACACGCACAGAAGAAATATATATATAAAGATATATAAACTGAATTTGTTAGCATTTAATATTTTTAAAACGATATATAGAACTGAAATATTAGCTATGATTAACTTTTTTTAAATTTTTACTAATATATTTCTGTTTCAGGAAGTACATAAGGTAAATAAGTGAATCCAATTTTTAATGCAACATATCTGTTTGACTGGTGGATCTGCCAAAGGGAGAGAATACAAGACTTTTTACTTCCATTACCCGACTACCATAGGTAATGGAAATATTGTATTCGGTCCAAAAATTCGATATCGATTTTTCACCTGATTTACAGGTTTTAAGGTGTCCTGAGTCCAAAAAAGTAGTTTTTGGTTGTTGGTCAGTATGTGTGTATGTGGGGAATCTTCTGGCTATCATATCTCCGAAACTAATAAAGACAGAACGACGAAACTTCAGAATTGAGACAGGTCTGATGTACAGATGAATTTTTAAAATTTTGGTGAAAATTGGAAAACCGGATGTAGGACATCGAAACCGGAAGTTGGACCGTAAGTCCGTATTTCAAAAACAGCTCTAACAAGTTTCTTCAAAGTAGCTATTTAAGCACTCTATTAGGTGCCCTTTTGAATGATATAGTTGGAAAGTTCAGAAAAATTGATAGGCTTCCTGTATAAATAGCTCAATTTTAGGTCTCGCAAGTGCGTTCCTTTAAAAACGGTTGTACGAATTTTTTTCAAACTCACCATATTAACTCCCTTTTAAATATCCTTTTGTATGTAATCATTGTTTTCTGATCAGTAATTGAGTATGCCAAGTTTTGGTAAAAGTCGGTATCTCAAAAACGATTCTAACGATTTTCTTGAAAATTGTCACATAAATCCATTTTAGATAAACTTTCTCATGTATTACGTGGTTATTACAGGAAAGTTAATAGTCATCCTCAGGGAGGTCAGTTTTAGATCTCAGAAACTGGTGTTTCAAAAAATAGCTCTACTAATTATTTTTTCTTATTTTTTAACAAATCGGTTTTACATGTCTTTACACGAGTATCAGATTTCTCTTACCAGAAAACTTTTAGGTGTCTACTTTTGTTAGATCAATTTTATCTCTTCCGATCACATTATCCCCCCTCCCTCCAAAAAAAAAAAAAAAAAAAAAAAAAAGCATTAAATGCGTGTAATAGCGGGTAATAGAAGTCGTGTGGTTGTTTCACACCAGTTTTTTTTTTTTTTTTTTTAATAATAGAATATAATATGGCAATAATTTACCTAAGCATGTATTATAGATGTTATTGATATTTTAATCATTGCGAAATCGACTTCTTTTATCGATAATAACAACAAATAAGCGGCATCAAATTCTACAGTGAAAAAGAGCATTGCACTCCACCCTGGCTAAAGGGTTATACCCCCGTTTCGCCGACACGAAAATTTCCTACCCCCTTTCGTTGACAAATTCCCCAAAGAAGGGAAAATCGAAAATATCGGTTTAACACCTGTTTCGCCGACAGTGAATATTCACCCCCATTTTGTCGGCGAAATGGGGGTATAACATACATTTTTCAAGCTCATTTAAGACTATAGTTGTGTAGTTTGAAGGCAATAATCCTAAAAAACTTAGAAGCTAAGATGCAGAAAAACTTGGGAAATAAATACGAGAGTTAGAAATAAAACCAAGAGTTAGAAATTAGAATGTGAAAAACAGGCGGCAATGGCACTTAATTATTTTTTCTTAGTTGCCAAAATGGTCTACTCAAGCATAATTGTTAATTTTTTTAACAGGATAAGACTTAGTTTATTATTATTATTTACTTAAATAATAAATACAAGCACAAAAGTTTAATATGAATATATTCATATTTAAAAAATAAAATAAAATAAAAACTCCCGTAAAACAGAATAAACAGTAGACTTTCTTTTTTATTACCTGCTGGCCAACTCATTTTTAAATTTAGTCGAAGTCCAAATATTACATCTTCAAACAAAATGAGAACTATTAGAAAGCATTCATTTAAACTTTTTTTTTTTTTTTTTTTTTTGCGGTTGTTTTAATTATTAACTTTTACTTTCAGTTTTATAAGCCCAAAGTTTGTTAATTAATTCAGTATTTCAGAAATTATCATGATAAACATTTTTTGGTGATGTATTAATAACTGAGAAATAACAATTGGTAGTAGGAAATTAAATATATATATATATATATATATATATATATATATATATATAAATTAAATAAATTGAAATATTATGTTTATTTTCTTTTTCTTTTTTTTTTTTTTTTTTTTAACAGCATTTATGTGATTTTTTATTTGCTGGTTTTTATTGAGCTTATGTATCGATGTGTTTAAACTGAAAATATAAGATTTTTTTTTAAGATAATAATAAACAAGGATTTTGAAATTTTCAGTAGACTTCAGAAATCTGCTGATCACAACCAATTTAAACATTGAAATTTATGATAAAGTTCAAAGAAGAAAATCATAATAGAACTTACTTCAATGGTGTTATTTAGAAATGGAGTCTAGAGAGATAAGGAAAGTTAATTTTAAGCAAGGTCTAGGTCTTGAAGATAAGTACCTAAATTCTTTTAATTCAATAATATTTGTGTTTAAACACACACACAAGGAAAAAAAAAAAAAAAAAAAAAAAAAAAAGAATCCATAGACTGAAAAATATAAATAAATAAATTACTTGTCTTTACCTATATTTCTAAACTGTAATAAAAGTCGCAAATTTATTATACAATTAATCTTATACTAGCAGGATATGCCCACTTCCTTTTAAAAAGAATTCCTTTTTGATAGAAATTATTAAAAAAGTTGCTTAAATTAATAAAAAGTTGCTATATTATAAATGTTGCTATACTATAAATTTTATATGTGCGCTTTTATTACATTATTTATACTCTTTATTTGCCTCCATCTACACATTTCATATATCTTATGTAATGACAATCATTTTCAATGCATTATAATATCAAAATTTTAATTTTAAAATGAAAAAAAAATCTACAAAATTTTAAAAATCGCGCAGTCTCTGGTCTCAGGCTGTATGAATTTCTGGGAGTGCACTGTAAAAAGAGAAATGTTTTTATGACAGTAACGTGGTCATAAATTAGGCGTAAAAAATGACAAGTGAAAATTGTAATTCACCATGGGTTTGTGCACTTGAGACTGTGAGTCGTATCAACTGATAAAAAGGGATGAACTGGACACTAATCTCCTTACGTAACTAGCACCCGCCATTTCATTGAATTGAAATTTCCTTTCCACTTGTTTTCCCCATAATTACAGGACAAATCCCTAAATAGCTGAAAAGGGAAGCTTGGATGGGAAAAACAGGGGGGTAGGAAATATTTTGTCGGCGAAACGGGGGTTACACCGGCTAAAGGGACCTTAAAAGATGCGAGGGAATCTGGTCTCAGAATATTTCTGATTCCATTGATTACCATGAAAACTTTTCGGATTTTATTCTTGTAATTTGTAATCCATTTTCTAATTGATTCTAGTCAGACTCTGGAAAATAATTTTAGGAATTTATGGAAACAAATATGTTAAAGGGAAGTGAGTAGTAGAGCTCTTTTTTACCGGCCAACTGTTCCTCATTTTTAACTTCTCTTATGATTTAAGTGTTTTACGGACGTTTTAACTTATCTCTCCATATGTACCAAAAGTTCGAGATATTTAAGGGGGGGGGGGGGAAAGAAACGAAAAAGAAATGTTTATATTGGCTATCTTCATTTCGACCGAGAGAACTGTGATAAAGATTATCCTATCAAAATATGCTGAGAGATGGCGACCTTTCTAATGGTAAAAACTTAGTTTCATTTTCGTAGAAAATAGTGTATAACTTCAGATAATCATTTTTGTCCAAATTCCAATAAACAATTAATGTATCAATTTTCTCATAAGATTAGAACTAAGAAGAACAAAATATTTATTAATATCGCAAGTGTTAAAAAAATAGAAAAAAAAAAAAAATATATATATATATATATTCATCTTACTTTCATTTTCAGGTGGTGCAAGGCATGATGCAACTGCATCGTGCGATAGGAAAAAAAGCTATATATAGGGAATAAAAAGTTTAAAATTAATGTACAGTGTAAGAGGAATAAAAAGTTTAAAATTAATGTAAAGTGTAAGAAACGTCCTGTAGCCTTAAAATATTCTTAAAGTAAAGATGTTTCAAAAGCATAGTGTGTAAGTACGGATATTGTTTTTTATTTGTTATAAGTTTGAAAGTTGAAATTAAAAAAAAAAAAAAAAAAAAAAAAAAGAAAGAAAGAAAGAAAACTTAGCTATTATTTTAAAAACATTTCATTCGATTATGTAGATGATGACTTGTTTATGATAGTTAGTGGTACATTTTAGAAACTTTTGATTTTTATTTTTTCGGCTGTAGGCCTACATATATCCGTGGTTGCCAACTTTACTGTGTTTCTGCAAAGATTTTGTACTACTATCGTTTTTTAATTATTAATCATTTATTTAGCAATTTGTAGAAAATTATTAGTAAAAATTCCTTTTCAAATATAGCGGTGTTTTATGTTTTGAGAAAACCGTAAGAATGGAAAATTGTATATATCATAGCTATATTAAAAAAAAAAAAAAGAAAGAAAGAAAGAAAGAAGAAAAAGAAAAAAGAAAAGAAAAAGAAAACTGAACATTCTGTTCTTAATAAAATTTTACTGGTTTCAAATTTTGAAATCGATTTAAAGCATTTGAGTATTTTACCATGTTAAGAATAATAAATTTAACAGCTTCAGTATATATATAGCATTGTCAACGCTACTTTCTGTTTTCATTAGTAGCACTTGAACCATCTTATTATTTATCGTGCATTGAAGGGCTTCCCTAAAAGTGGCCTCTAGGTTATTTGGGATTGGTATACATTTTTGTTTATATATGTATATATATATATGTATAAACAAATAACTGTCGTATGTATTTATGCCAGTATTAATCTATGTTTCTCTGTGTACTCATACTTATAAAATGTATGTATACAAATATGTATATAAGTTTATATATTTTTCTTAATATTTACTCATGAACTGTTTAAATGTTTTCTAAATAATTATGCTTAAATCATAAATTCAGGATGCATTATTTTAAACGGAATTATTTTTTATAGTTACTCAATATTTTATTAGTTTTCAATTATGTAGTTATTTTATAAAAAATTCACTTTGTATTGATCTAGAGTTAGTGAAATAAGGGAATTTGATTTTAGGGAAAAATACATCTTCTTGATAACATCAGATAGAGAAAGATTAGTATTTCTCTTTCCTTATGTCTAATTTAACAGTAAAAACTATTTGCTATTGGTGCATTCAACTCAATTAATATCACATATTTCATATAATAAATTTCTACTACAGAGCATATTATATTCATTACAAGAGAAACAAGTTCGGACGATAGTTCGTTCTGTACCCTACGTCCGTTTATATAAATTTATTTAATTATAATTTTCTCATTATTTTTTATTAGTGTTAGTTTCGTATTTTACTTCTTACGCAATTCAGCATTATCTCTAGTACAATAATACTCACATTGTGCTTTTATGCGAGGTTTTAAGTTATCAGTGTTAAGAAAATTTTAAATTTCAAATAACTTATGAAGTTTTAAAATTAGAATTTTATGGTCAATGATGTTCGTTTCAGTATCATAAATGTTATTTTAAAACTGGTCTGACATAGTTATGATGAAAATAATCCTCATAATGCATATTTATATGCAAAATTTTACCCTATTCTCCTATCTTAAGAAAATCATAAATTTTGAATAACATGGGAAATTTTCAAATTAGAATGTTGAAAATCCCTAAAGTTCTTGCCAGTATCATAAATGGTATTTTAAAAACAATCCGGTTACTTTACGATCATGCTGGATCATATGATCCATTTTGAAATATGGTCTAACATAGACTAAAAAAATAACTAAACGAACTAACTAGAAAACTGACTAATTTACAAACGGACATCACAACCACTTTTTGATTTTCCTGTCCTTCAAGCTTTAAAACACGAAAACGTCAAAAATCCGCTGTTGATATTTTTCACAAATACCTAAAAGATAAAGAATTTCCTTTGAAAAATAACTTTAAGGCTATATATAAAAAGAAAAATCATACAACAATTCACTGTTTTTGTGTAGCCCTATTGTAAAAAGCAGAAAAGATACAAAAATATATTTTGCTTTCAGCTATGGAGGAAGAAATATTACATATTAGAGTGCAAAGAGGCTAACCGAAGTTGTAGTCACTCTTTAAGATTGTTGGAAAATGTTAAAAATGCTTAATAGAACTGAAAATGTGATTCTAATAATTTTCAACTATGGTCTCTATTGTATCGTACAATTTTTGCATGGCTTTATAAACCATAATGCTAATCACATCATATTCTATAGAAAATATGTCTCTGCGCATAAATAAGTGATTAATGTGCAGTTAACTTCTGATGGTTAATAACCGTTAGATTAGTTTGATTAATATTTGAGATAGTGTTAAATATCAATTTATGAGTTTTGTCTTCACACTCACTTAACTTCTCTCTGTCTTTCTCAGGGCCAAATTATGGTATGGGCTCATGAGGCACTGGCCTAGGGCCTCCAAATTTAGGGGCCTCACCTTAAAAAATCTGCAATATAATAGTACAAATTTCTATGGGATTTGTCTAGTAAAAATAAAAACTGATTAAAATTGTCTTTCTATATTACATTAAAGAGCTTAAAAATTTCTAAATTTAATCACTAATCTCCTAAAGTAAAACAAAATTTATAGTTTTTTTTTTTTTTTTTTTTTCTTTTTTTGTCGTCCTGAGAGAAAAAAATAAAGATGTATATAGAGATTTATAGATTTATAAAAACTGGGTAAATAGAAGGTATGACGATGGATAAACTTAAAAATTGCACTGCACAACATAAATTGCTTCAAATGGATAGAAAAACTTAAGTTTTTTTTCTTCAGAATGTTCCCATTTTAGCGAGATCTGCAGAGCAGTGGAGGAGGTCATCCAAATATCATCAGTGCCCCGGTCTTTAAAAAGCATAGTCGGGCCCTGGTCTTTCTCACTAAAAATAACTTTATATATAAATATATATATATATATATACACATAATCTGCAGAATAAATTATTTGGCCCACTACTTTGGCCTATATATATTGAAGAAAATCTTGAGATTATATTTTGTAGATTTTCTTCAAATTAAATTCTGAACAAAATTTACAGAATATAATTTTTAGATTTTTTTCAAAATAAAGACTTAAGAAATGAGCCAAATAATTTTTTTAAAAAATCTACAGAATATTTTAAGATTATTTTCAGTAAGGTTGTAGCTTAGACACTATCGTCCCTTTTCATATCAACTGCGGTCTTTTGAACTTATAAAATAAATTTAATTATTATCTATTTTTTAAAACTAAAACATGGACACACAAGCACAGTGACTAAATGTTTTTCATATGTCCTATTCATAAAAATATTGCGTAATTACATAAAAATTACGTTATTATTTATACAGAAAGTGCTACTTTAACTTGCTATTTGCAATAAATTATTAGAAAAATCTGAAAAACCAGCATTCCTCATTATAATATACATTTATGTGTATCTTTTGTGCCGTTATAAAAGTCTCTAATTAATAACTTTAATGAATTTTTTATAAGCTTATAAATAAATGGTAATAAAATGTTTAAAAAATAATTAAAAATCTATGTTTTTAAAAAACGAATTAAATTATTATTATTATTCTTAGCTTTTATCTTAATTATATTTTAATACCTTATCACTATTTATTTATGGATTTATTTTTATTTATTATTATTATTATTATTATTATTATTATCATTATTATTATTTAAAGGTTTTTCTCAATGAGGTCTAAAGAATATGTGCAGTTTTGATACCTTATTTCATTTGTTCCATAGAATTGTGAATTTGTCCCAGTCCAAAAACCTTCCTTTTTGCATTTCTATTACTCTCCTTATTAACTCTTTATCTACTGACGGTACTTCAAAGTACCATTGCTTTAAAAATAGTATCAAATCGAATTTATAGAAGAAATGTCAAAGATATTTATAAGAAGGGAGCAGATGTACTTCCCTTTAATCTCACTACAAAGCATTAGACGATACATATAGCCATTTTTGTTCCATAAGGGATTTTATGGAGTGCACTTACTGTTTTTGCTTGATATTTTTCATGATCTTCATGTGTGTTATAATTAATTCCTATATTATTTCAAGAATATCCCACTAATCTTAGAAAAATATGAGGAACATAAAGAGTAAATATTTCTCCACACTTTTTTCATGTCGAAATAATTATTTCGACCTCTATGTACCAGTAGTACACTAAATTACGACCTCACAAATTTCTCATTAATTATTATGATGAGGTGATATGCATAATTTTTAACATATATATCTTTAAATAATGCACTTTGGTAACTAAAAATATATGTTTCAAACACAATTTTTGTCTGTATCATAATGCAGTAGATAAAGGGTTAACCAGTCTTAATTCAATTTTAGCGTTGAATTATTATTACACTCCTTATGATTTCTTACCATGTTTCCATTAGCTTCGATACTTGTTTGTCCGGAACAAATCTTGCAATCAATTTTTAATTAGCTTCGCTGTTAGCTAGACATTTGAAGCTTTACAGAATAGCTCAGAACCCTATGACAACACAATATTTTGAAGCCCGATTTTAGAATTTTTGATTAGTTTTTTTTTTTTTAATTAATTAAAATATGAACATAATAACCCCGTAATAGCTTTAAAATAGCCATTAAAATTTTAGGTATAATTTAATTGTTGCCGAAAAAAAAAAAAAAAAAAAAAATACGAGTTAATTTTCTTTCGACATGAAACTAAATACATTTAATTAAACCTGAACGTTAAAAAATTGTAAAAAGTTAAATTGTGCATCTCACAAAAACTAACGTCATTATCACTTTAAAAATTTTATACACATTGATAAAGCGCTAATGTAGTTCTATAGCAATTCAACAGAAAAATTAAAAACATGGTATAAAATGTTTTTTAAATCTTATAATTATTTATTTATTTATTTAAGTTTTCCAGAATGCAAGTTTATTTAATATCTAATCATTTATTTTTATATTAATAAATTTATAATATACCATGATTTGGATTTCTTAAACATAATTATTTACTTTATATTTAGAAATGATATTTTTGTGTATCGGAATAATCTTAATTTTTACAGGAAAATGTTCCTGATTACAAGCGCATTTTTCATCTCATGTTCCCTCGTAGGAAGAATTCATTGTGGATTATCAATGGAAATAGTGTCAAGTAAGAATAATTTTGACAAAAACTCTAAGATTAAAAGTACAGTAAAGCGCCGTTTATACATCTCGTTTATACATCTTTTACATTTATACGTCCATTTAGTGAAGTCCCAATTCATTCCTAATCATTTTAATGCAAAGATTCTTCGTTTATACGCCGCTAATATCGGTTATACGCCTTTTCCACTTTACTAAAATTCGTAAAATTTCTCGACCTGTCCTTATTTTCCATTCTAAATAAGACGGATTTTTCCTAGAAAGCATCTTAAATGGAGGAACACGGGAAAGACTGAAGAATACTGATCAAAGAATCGATTGAAATCACAGTAGAATTTTTAATACTCATTGACAAGTAGCAAATCAGACGAATATATTAAAGATTTTTAATGTTATTAAATAACTATTTGTATGGATATAAATCGTAAGCTTATTATTAAAGAAGATACGCAGTATATATAATTAATATTCAAAATGTGTTCATATAGTTCTTAAGAAATGTAATATAATACTCATATGGTATTTGTAATTAGTACCCAGTCATGCATTAATAGTAGGATTTTTCTCGATTTTGCTATAAATCTTTTTCATTTTTATTATTAATTATTATCTTTTAAAAAAAGTATAATATACATTTACTAACTTAAGAAACTTTATTAATTAGTATTTCCATATAAATTTCGCTTAAGTGTCATTAGATTTGTAGTAATATCAAAGTGTTATTATAAAAATTTCGATTATACGTCTTCTCATTTGTACGTCCTTTTACATCAGTCCCTTGAAAAACGTATAAACGATGCTTTACTGTAAATAAATAAATAAATAAATAAATAAAAAAGATCTGGGGGATATCATTTAAAAATCTGTAATTCAATTTAATTCTTTATGTTAAGTTTTTAATTTATTTAAAATTCGATTTAATCACCAGTTTGTTTAGTTTACATTATAATTTTCGTTCGAAGAGACAACGCTTATTTGAATGATTATATATTGAAACAAACATTCTTATTTTCTGTCAATATATTAATGTATGGAGGTGTTTATTCTGGCTGTTCTATAGAACTATGAACAAAATACCGAGAAATTGATTTAAGAGGAAAAATTTGAATAATTTATCATTTAATCGACATTTTACTTTCTTCAAATTCAGTTTGGTTAGTAATTTGTTTCTTTTACATTTAGTTTTGACTGTATCTGCTCGAGTATAGTTTTAAATTTTACTTGATGATTACTTAATCAATTACTTGATGATTACTATATTGATACAATAATATTTCGTGATTTTTGTTAGTATAATAGTGGTTTAATCTGATGGTAAGAGGAAAGTGTATGTTAAATTTAGAGGAACTGCTGAAGGATGAAAATTTTCAAAGAGAATCTAAGGGGGAACTGGTGGTGGTGGTGGTGGTGGTGGGGTGCGTTAGTGGATTTTACGTCGCCCCAGTGTGCGCTATGAGCAATTGGCGACGATCTGAGGCACACAACCCTAAGGTTGGTCCGAAGACATGACATCCCAATTTTGACCCTCCACGGAGGGTATGATTCTCCCGCTTTATTGAACTTCAGAGGTATAATTTCTATGTCAACATGGAATAATCACTACGGAATAATCACAGACACTGCGGCCACGACGAATTTTACATGTAGCAGCCACCATAGATGTACAAGATAGCCTGCGCCGGCTCGAATATCGAAGCCCTAACCATATAATTAGGTTGGTTGGTTGGTTGGGTTTTTCGTCGCACTAGTGTTGCGCAGATGGGCAATTGGCGACGGTCTGGGACACACCCCTAGAGGTGGTCCGGAGGCATGCCATCACAATTTTGATCCTTCACGGAAGGGATGGCTCTCCCGCTTCGGTGACCCCCAGAGGTATAATTTTTGATAGGAACATGGAGGACATTGCGGCCACGACAGATTTTACGTGCACCAGCCACCATTAGTGTACACGACGGTCTTTGGCCGGCTCGAGTACCGAACCTGCAATCTTCCAATTACGAGGCCGGCGCTCTACCGACTGGGCTACCGTGGCCCCCTTCTAATTAGGAGTATGACATTTCACTTTCTGAAAACTGAATTTCGTTTATTTTATTTAACATTGGCTTGATTGCGACAGTTCTTATAAACTTTTTAACACTTGTTTTAACGGTCATATTAATACAATGCTATTTTGTGCTTTTCTTAAAGTAAGTAGTTTAGTTTGGTAGTCCTGTATAATTGAGAACTAAATTTAGAGAACATATTAAACATATTAGAGAACATTTTAAACATATATTTAAATTTTATTCCAAAGAGGGATAAAATTTAAATATATGTTTTCGTCTTACATTACATTTTCTGTAAATTTAGTTATAATTAGAGTAATTAATTAGAATTTTAATTCAGAATAATTAAATTCACTGGATGAAGGATAGTGTTTAATTATATCGAACCGAAATATTTATAATATATTCAATAAATTTACGGCTAACACATAGAAATTCTTTAGTCTTCATCATAGACTTACGGTGAAATTTATTTTAACTCACTTATTTAATTTTTATACGTATTTAGTATCTGATCATTATTATAATTGATGTTTCATTTAGGAAGAATTTACTTACATAATTAACTGCAGAAGTAAAGCATTTACTTTGGTGAACTTAACATAAAAGTATGCACCATAATATGTATGTTTAAAGCACGATCTTTTTTCTTTTTTATTACAGCCGATATAGTAAATCAGTCATGTGAATCAAACGAGACAGAGTGTGGACATGGATGTTGTCCGTACGCAGATGGGGTATGTTGCCTAGACGGATTTGAATGCTGCCAAAGTGGACAGGCATGTATTCCTGTTTTAGGTTTATGCATTGGGACTGTAAATAATGACGGACAGGTATCTCTCACATCGGAAAAATCAACTCGACTCAGGAGTTCCAAACTAAGTTGCCCTCCAGGAACGACTGAGTGCGCACCAGACAAATGCTGCTTGTATGAGGATGCAGTTTGCTGCAGTGATGGCGAACATTGTTGCCCAAAAGGTTACAGGTAAGTTTCATTGCTATTTGGATTGTTGTATCAAATGACATAAAAAATTCAAGCTTTTGGAGCACTGGGAACAAATAAATTAAACTTGTGCAGCGAATTCACTGATAAAAATAATCTTTACCGTGTATTATAATGATTGAAACATATGCGTATTAATTCCACAGTGTTTCATTTGAAATGAAATTTTCCAAAGGTATTTTCGGTCACTTGGGAAGTGTCTTCAAAAAGATAACAAAACTGGCCATATTAAACGCATAATTTAGGTGCATTGACATAACTCACCTTTATATTTAATTTTCCTTAAGCTATTATTTTTCTCGTGCCTCTCAACATTTATGTTTTAAACTGAACTGAAAATCGATAATTTTGATATGATATATAAAAAGTTTCGCAATTTACAGTAAAATTCATGAAAATGAAAAACTATTACGTTTAGACAGCTTCTCTTTTTAACAGATGACACGGAATTCCAAACTTAAAAGAGTCATAATTGCGGAACAAATGAAATTTCTATTTATGGAACGAATACAAGAATATATAACGGAAAAATATATTATATTGGGTATTTCGTTTCATACAGATTTCAGTATATTTTTGACTACATTTGTCACTATTCTGTGATTACAGTAAGTTATGATGATTGTTATTTTTCTGTATATTTACATATAGGTGTGACATTACCGGTAAGAGTTGTGTTACAGATCCCGCCGCTAATGAAATTAACCAAGAATTTTACAGCGTAGCAGCTTTTGACAAGCCTTTGCAGAGAATGCAGAAAAAACTACCCTATAAATCCTGTCCTGGAAATCGTCAAATGTGCCCCAATCACATGAGTTGCTGCATGAATGACTACAATGAATGGAGTTGCTGCCCTAATCCGTCTCTGCAAGAAACTCTAAACAGTGAGAACTTTCATTGAACTTTTCTGTTATCACCCTATCAACACACCTGTCTCCAATACATCCTGAAGGTGTCCATAGGATGCCCATAGACTTCCTTTTAACCCATAGGACATCCTGAGGATGTCGTTTGGAGAAGATGTACTGTTAGGGTACAATGATAAAATTTTCTAATGAGTATGGTAATCTTTATGGTTTGTAATTGTCTTGTATTTATATTTAATGTACCAGAAAAATAATTAACTGAACTTATTCGTTATCCATACTTCAAAAATGTTTTAATAAGGTATAAGATCGTTTCTAAGTGGTATGAAATATGTATTCTTCAAATCTCATTGCCTGCCAACTTCTCGTAATAAGAGTAATGAAGATGAGAGTTTAGTAAATAAAAAAAAATCGCAATCTATCTTCTATAAATTTTAGAAATTTTATTCGCATGATTTTAATTTCTTTGTATATTTAGTTTCCTTTCACCTTTTTTTTAATACCCTTACCTCAATCATTCTCTAACTCACTCGCACTGTTACTATATCTCGCAAAATAATAAAATGTTTAAAAATTTATGAATTCTGCAAAATGTTACTTATGTTTTTAAAATACATACACTTAATCGTTTGCTTGGATTTTTCGGCATTGGGGAATAATCCGATGAAAATGTCTGCAATCGTGAAATCTTTCTTGTGGGTCTGAAAGATTTCGTGATTTCTGTTCCAAAAAATTTAATGGTAAGCAAAGTATTAAATTTTCATTAATCTCTACATAAAGTAAAAGAAATTGTGAATGTGTATAATGTGTGTGTCCATCCATAGCCTCCTAAACTAGATGCCTGTCACGTTGTGTCGGAAACTTGGCAACAGTTGAAACGGTAGACAGCGCCACCTGGTACAGATTATGAGATTTTTTTATTCAACTGTCACCAATAATTTTAAGAAGTGATATATGATATATATAATTGACGTTTCTTCCATTCTATTCGCCTTTTATGTATATCGTATCCCACTTTTAAAAATTTTTAGTGGCTGTTGAATAAAAAAGTCGGTCAATCTGTACCAGGTGGCGCTGTCTACCGCTTCAACTTTTGCCAAGTTTCCGAGAAACGCGACAAGCATCTAGTTTAGGAGGCTATGGTCCATCACTTTGTAGGCAAATGGCTGATAGCAGAGCCACAGAAATTTGCACGGAGTTCCGTATTGACCTCTTCTGATGAACCTCGAAATCTGACCACTCCCGAGGAAAAGTTCTGAAATTTTGATTTTTTTTTTTTTTTTTTTTAGAGCTTCCATTTGGGTACTTATCAGATGACAGTTTTGAAACGGACAGTATCGAAAAAATTGAAGTAGCCATTTTATATTTGAATTCCAGTTACATATGAACAACACTATACGTGGTGTACATACTATTTCTCTTTCACGTTATTTTCTAGATTTATTTGATTTATTCGATCATCTATAAAATGACAACAATTTCACGCCAAATATAATATTACAATATGCTATGATCAGCTACATCTATCACATGAAACAATTTTTTGTGGTTATAATAGTAGCTGAGTTAGTTAATAGTAGTTGGTAAATAGAAAAATAAATAATTAAATAATTAAATATGTAAATTTGATTATAGTACAGCCTTAATATAGCTCTCCTTGTCGACTTTTAATTTTTTATCGCAATTTTAGACAAAAATACATAATTTATGCGATTATTTTTTCTGGATTATTTTTTCTTTCCTTTTCTTTTTTTTTTTTTCTGCTTTTCAATATTTTATAATTTACTTATATTTTTGATGCGCTACTTGACTTAAAGTGGCTTTCACAAAAGTAGAGTCCTTGGTGAAAAATGTCCGATCTATTTCCGCATCAAAATTTCAAAATATTCCCCAGGATTATAAATGAATTAACTTTCATGCCAAGCGCGATTCATCCGTGCCAGAAACATGCTATTTAAACAAAACAAAAAAGATAAAAAAATCTAAAATTGAAGTATATATTAAAAAAAAGTTTATGGTTGTTTTTTTACTCCATTTTCATATTTTCATATGTTCATATGCATGAGCAAATTTAATATATTTTTTATTTTTCGCGTGAAAGCATATTTCATTTTTTGCTTAAAAAAAAAAAACTGTTAATTTTTTTGGCAGCAATTATAAATTTAACCGTCCAATTTTGAAATTACCAGGTTATTATTTTCATATTTTAATTAATTTTAAAAAATCTAATCAAAACTTCGTTACAAATAAGGTAGCAAATGAAAGGGGCGATTTTTTTGAATCCGTCGGACTAAACAGCTTATCGATCGGAAAATTAGATTTTTTAAAATTAACTAAAGTATGAAAATTAGGTCGCAACTTGCTATATAGATGAGTACGAACCTGAATCGTCACCTCTCTTGCAAATTATTATAAATAGATATTATTTTTTATTTTTATTTATTTAATTAATTTATTTAGTTTTTAGTTTTTATTTATGAAGTGATTTAAAATATAGTGATTAATGTTTTTTTAAAAATTTCTTAAAGTATAAGTGCTAGCGAAGCAGGTAGAACCTGTTAATGGAAGATAAAAATCCATTTTCATTTAGTAGTTACTCCTTTAATTTGTTTAACAAAAAGGCCTGGTTTTTTTTTTTTTTTTTTTTTTTTCCGTCCTAAATAGTATTAACACATTAAAATTTACGTTTTCATCTTGATCTCAACCATATGTGACAAGGGAATATATTAATTTATTTTTAATAGCAGGTCAGGAATGGGGATCGTTGTAATATAGCAGTATTTCTTTTGGAATAATAGATCCGATATTTTGTACAATATTATCAATTTGAGAGACAGTACTGAAAGTTCCATTTCGTTTGCAACGAAATTTAAATAGTGTTTAGGACATCGATTAGTCTGTCTGTAATTTCCATAAACATTTTTAAAACTCCTTAGAACTGTTTTATTTTTTATTTTTTCATTTTTTCATTTTATTATTTTATTCATTATGACATGTTTTCTGTTGAAAATGATCTAAATAAAACTGCTGAATTGTGTGCAGTGGCACACAAAACAGCTTAGACCAATAAAATACGGTCATGAGAGGTATTTGTTTAAAGCATATTTAAAAATCTTTTTATTCGAAATTTCAAAACGAAATTAACACAACACAACACCAGAAATAATTGCGTTTAACAGTAAACTAAAAAAGACATTTTATATTAAGTATTGTTTTTAAATAAGGAAAGGATAGATGTTTATTTCATTACAAAAAAAAATTTGATCTGAAAATTAATTTTGTATTTAAAAATAAATTTCAAATTTGAAGCACTAATCAATCCAAAACTTTTGAAAATCATCATATTTGAATAAGTTTACATAACTTGTAAAAAAAAAATGTTTCACAATAAAATAATTACTTTTGAAGTCAACTGTAGTGTTTGCTGTTTTATACTCCCGCAAGGAAATTTCCGTACACATTTATTTGTCTTCATTATATACTCTTATTCCACTGAAGTTGTACAAATGCAACACCCTGTATTTAGTAAGATGACTAATTTTAATAATTTTATTTTAAATTATTGTTATATATGATCAAAATAATGAGTATTACTGTTTGTATTTAGAAGAAAATCATTATTTCTAGTTTTGGCGGTTAATGGGTTAACATACATTACTCAGTTCCCCCAAAGCGTTTTTCTGTTGTATCGTGTTGTATCGTTTTTCTGTTTATCGTAAATGACTGATTTACAGTGGCCATACAAAAATATTCAAATATATTAAAGGGTATAAGTAGAAATTACTCAAAATATATTTTCTGTTGTGTTGTAAGTTTTTTACATTTCTCTTAAAAAAAAAAAAAAATGTATATAATTATTTGACTACTGGTCTATCTGTCCTTCTGCTATCTGCGTTTTCACTTTCGTAAATATTTTTTTTAATTCTTGAAACCGATATACATCGTTGATTTTTTCTGTAACATGTTTTCTTTTGAAAACAGTATAAACTGTGCTGTTGTTTTTATACAGGGCTTAACAAAATAATACGAAAAAATCACGTTGCAACAGATACTTTCGAAGCACAGTTCAAGATCTAAGACGTAACAAAGTGAAAAAATATTTTTCTAATGCAATAAAGTACGTTTGCTGTAGAAAATAATATTATGAACATTAAATTGATTCGTTTGTAGGAAGACATAAATATTGAGACTCATATTAGGGAGGAATTGCTGGAAAAGCATTTTCAGTTATGTTATTCTTTGTTTACACTTTAAAAATAATGTTGAAAATTGGGAATTATAATTTATGCTGTAATCACTACAAATAAAATTTGTATGGGCCTTTAATAAATATCGTATCTGTTCGACAGTGATTGTGAATGACTGTTGGCTAGCCTGATCTTTGACAAATGGGTTGGCTTGTATGCAGCAGTTTACGCTGGGAATTATATTTTGGTATTTATTACGGAAATATAACGTCTTCAACGTTATTTTAATGCATGTAGTAATAAATATATATTCCCTTTGAAGTTACGCAAAGGTTAGAAATGGACCATTATATGCAGCCTCAATGCATCAATTACTATTGTACTCAAAACATTTTTTAACTTTCTTCTGTATGTATATATAGAGAAAGTATTGGATTCGTGAAAATTTTCGAACTCCAGTTTTCGACGGATTTACACTTTTTGGGATGCCCTGAACACGAATCGACTGTTTTTAGAAAATGTCTGTCTGTGTGTGTGTGTGTGTGTGTGTGTGTGTATCACAAAGTTTCTGGACGATGTATCTCACGAAAACCAATTAACAAAATGGAATCAAACTTGATATTTAGTTAGACCCTGACATAAACTGGTGCTGATTAGATTTGGGGATACTTCGATCAACAGGTGGCGCTGTGATGCAATTTTTTCTAAATTTTAACATGGTAGTATATGACAAAATTTCGTATAAATATACATAATGAGAGTTATTTTAATTTGGGGATTGTAAAATTAATATGAATTATTGATAATAGTAGTAGTTAACTAGGAAAAAAAGTTTGTGCAAGTGGGGCATCGCTTGGGGAAGTACCCCCCCCCCTCCCCGAGGGGAGTAAATTTTCAATATGGGTATCTTTCGAAAGATCTTGTCAATACCTTTAAAACGAATGATTGAATTATAGATCTGTGATAATTTAAAACAAAGTTATAGATTTTTGTTTATCTTTTAATGAAAAAGAACTTAGAAAAAAAAAATCGCATTTCTTTTTATATTGGCAAAAAATTGACTTTCGTTCGACATTTAGTGATATAATTCTGTCAGATAAAAATTGTCTGCATTTATAAAGGAAAATAATTTAATAATTTAATAAACAATTTGTATTCAATGAAATTTGTGTAAAATTATATAGAAGAAAGTCATGTGGTGGCCACATCATACTAGTTTTCCTTGTAGGCCAATCATAGCTATCCAACAAAAAATACGACTAAGGGGAGGAAAATGCGTCGTTCGACCAACCGACATTAGTTGAACTAACCAAGCTGCGCGAATCAAATACCTATTAATCGGCCAAATACTCATGTTTGTAGGGATGGTTAATAATAGCATGAAATGAAATATGTTTTATAATATATGTGGAACGCAAAATGACCTTTTCTTTTTGTTTTCTTCTTTTGCAGGAAGATGAAATACCAAGACATGCTGTAAACTTTAACCAAATTACATAATATTTGGTCAAGCCATTTTTCTTTTATGGCCATTTGAAAATTGAATTTACAGTACGTGATAATATAAATATTCTATTTTCTAAGGAAATATTGGTTGAAATGGCCTTAAACTTCGGTTATACAAAGAATATTCCTGAACTCATGCTTTCTAGTAACGATTTAGTCACGAATTTGATATATGAGTATTTGTTGTAAATAATTTTTTTACTGCGCGCGAAAGACGGTACATTTTTCTTACACAGTTTGAAAGCTAGATATATAGGTCAATTTATGTTAAAAGTTTAGTTGTCTAGAAAACTTAAGAGTTTTATCGTCAAAAATGAGCTAAATTGACTATTTTTCTAAAAGTTATAAGTTTATAAGGTATTTTCCCCATGTCACGTATTTAATTTGGAGATCCAATTATTTCAGCTACTTTGAGAAAAATTATTTTTATATTTAAAAAAATTATAAAAATATTATAAAAAAAAGAAGAAGAAGGCTTTAAAATAAATAAAATTATGCTAGAATTACAAAGCCCCCATGAGGGGGTTTCCATATAATCGCGTATTTAATTTTTATATCCAATTATTGCACCCACGTTAAAAAAAATCTTTTTAATGAAAAATCTCTTAGCTCGCACCGCTTAAAAAATAAAAATAAATAAATAAATAAATAACAATAAATAAATAAATAAAACAAATGAATAAATAAAATAAAATAAAATGAGATCATTCTTTTCATGATAATTTTTACTTTATTCAACTGAGCTGAGTTGCCCTATACATAGCTATCTTTGTAATAAAAAAGTGCTAATTTTACGCATGAGCAATAAAAAAGTATTTACGATAAATATTCTTATCTCAATGAAAATTAAATATATGCATTTTATATTTTTCTTTAACGTTTCTGTTACGTTTTATCGATTTTTCTAAAAGTTTTGTAAAACTTGACTGAAATCCTTTCTTCCGATGAGCTTGAAAAAAAAAAAAAAGAAAGAAAGAAATAAAAAGAAAAAAAAATAAAAAAAGAAAAAGAAATTATATCAACCTAAATATTCTTTCGATTCCTGCAAAAAAAAAAAAAAAAAAAAAAGCATGCAAATTTTGTGGAATCATGAATTAAAGATAACAGTCACTTGTCAAAGTCTTGTGTTTTTACTTTCTCTTACCCATAAGGTAGAGAAAGTATTGTTTAAAGTATTGTAAAAGTATTGTTTTTGGGTCAAATTTTCGAACGCGAGATCTGTCTGTGTGTCTGTCTGTTATCAGCATATCTCAAAAACAAATTATGGCAGAAAGTTCAAACTTGGTATTCTAAATGTGTATCATAGAGGGATGCTACAATAAGCTTTTCGTTAAGATCAAGCTAATGGTTTGTGTACAGGGACAATCAAGAGAATTCTAATACATTACGTCTATGGGGGAAATTGCAGGAAAGTAGAGTTTAACGTCTATAGACTGCACTAAACCAAATGAAACGAATATATATATTTTGTAATAGAGATAGTTAACTGGTAAAAATTTTTTGTGTATGTAGGAGCCTCGCCTCCCCCCCTGGGGGGAAAGTCCCCCCCTCAAGGGGAGTAAATTTTCACGATGGGTATCTTTCAAAAGAGCTCGCCAATACCTTTAAAACGAATGGTTGAACCATCGGTCTGCGATAATTTAAAACAAAGTTATCGATTTTTTTTTTACTTTTAACGAAAAAAAAAAAAAAACTTAGAAAAAAAAATCGTACTTTTTTTTTGAGAATAAAATGGACTTTTTTTTGGATATTTGGTGTTATACTACTTCTCTAATATGAAAATCGTCTGCATTATCATAAAAGATAATTTTTTTAAATAATAATTTTAATAAATTATTTTTTGAAAACAGAATTATTTTTTAATAACCGAATTAAATTCTATATAAATGTAGGTACATTAATGAAACGGGCGGTTGAGGGGGGCGGTAGCCCCCTCACACAGAACTAATTATCATATAAAACTCTTCAGAAGCCTAATATGAATTGTTTAACATAGGTTTACATAACAGTACTCGTTATCTTACCAATTAATCTGCAACCTGTATTTATTGTATTAAATTTCAGGGTAAGAGAAAGTCGTGTGAGTGACACACCAGATTATTTCTCTCCAATTTGTTGTTGATCCCCAACTGCACTCATGACAAAATCGTTACTGGAAAGTGTAGGTCCAAAAGTGTTTTTTGCATGCTTGAAGAGCAAAGATAATTCGCCCAGTATTTTCTCAGAAAATAGAATAAATAAGAGACCAAAATCAAACATCTTTTTTTAATAATATGACGACACAGTGCAAGTTAAAACAATCCCTGCACAATGTAATAAACTAAGAAATCACTTCTCTTTAAAAATAACAAAACATATATATATATATATATTTAAAACATTACATCTAAACAGAAAAAATAAAAATAAACACTATAATTCACACAAAAAGTCACGAGGCTATCGTCAGAGAAATCCCACAAACGCCTCAATAGTCTCAATGCTTTTTGGGTTAAAAATTTTTTGGTGTTTTTTTGGTTAATTTTTCTCTTTATATGTAACGTTATTTAATTTTTATTTATTTTATCTTATAATTGTAGCGTTTTATTGCGCATGTAATATGTAAATTCTGTTTAAATTTTGCTTATTAATTTATGGTTTTTTAATCCTCGCTTTTCCAAGATCAAGGCATTACTGCAGAAAAATTGCTTTCAGGTGCCGCTTGGCACGTTTGGCGAGAACCACCAGCACCGTGCCTTTTTGCATCGTTTAGAAGTTGCAACATTCCACCGGTTACATTTGCTATCTCTGGCGAATTAGCGCACTTTTTGAATGAGGCAGGCTTAACTAAATTTCAACTACAAAATGGGGTCAAAATGGCCCCATCTTGGGAAAGCGAGGGTTAACCTTTCGATATTTCGTCCTCTTCTAGTATATATATGTATATATATATATATTATATATACATATATATATATATATATATATATATATTATATATTACTTAATTTTATTTTTATAGAACCTGGTTGCTGCTACGTATTGTTTTATGGCTGGACATGCTGTTCAGATGACAAGCCTATTTGCATGTTTTGGGGATGCGTATAAAGTAAGTTCGAAAACATTTATCAAAATTTTGATTTTAATATTATAAATTGTTGTTTGAATTTCTTTACACATGCACTAAATTTAATATTGTTTTATATCATACATGCTTGAGCAATCTAAACCCTCTTAGCTTTAAGACATTTACTTTTCAAAGAATAATTACACTAGTAATGTGCATCTTATTTGCACGGAGCTGCGTTTGAAATAATTGATGATAAAACGTATTTAGAGAGAGGGAGAGAGAGAGAGAGACGTGAAATTTATTTGATTAAAAGGAAATTTTATTTTCTATTAAGCCACCAATTCTCTCGCAGGTATTAAAGCAAAAATATTAAGATGGGCAAAGCAAATAGCTTGAATCTAAGAAAGCGAATTTGTAACTGAACAATCTTGAATGATTTGTACATATACCTTTCTTTTTTCCCGATTTAAAAACGCGTTTCTTCCGCATGGTTATCTAAATACAAAACAATCATCAATTTTATGATTTTTATGTACAAAGTGATTTTTTTTCCCTTCTTGTTCTTTTTAATACCAATTTAAAAAAGGGAATTTTTTTCAAACATCATAGGCTGCGAGTTTTACATACTTGTTACGCATTTTATAAAAAATATAAAACTTCTAGTCAGGAAATTTAACATAGTAATATATATATATCAAGCTGTAGATACATTATCCATAACTTTATAGAAAAACATGCAAATAAAAATAAAAATTATTATTTGTTTTGTGAATACGACACACACACACACATATATATATTATTAAACGAACCGTGAAAAAATTGTCTTATGATCGCTTGATCGGGAAGACGCTGGCTTGTGATTTCAACGGTACTCTGTTCAAATACAAACCCACGAAATGGAAATTTTTTGCGTAAAAATTATTAAGTTTTTATTTATGTTTCCGGAGATCTTTACAACTAGTTTTTAGCTAAAAATCGTTATCACACTGAAATTTATAAAAAATACTTGCTGTGGTAAGTAATGGCTGCTTAATCCAAAAATCCAATTTTCCATATATTTTCACATTTCGAGGTTACCTCAGTCCAAAAATCAGGTTTTAATGGTTGGTCTGTGTGTCTGTATGTTACTAGCATATTCATGAACAAATATTAGCAAAAAGTCCAAACTTTGTATTTTAAAACTGTATCATATAGAGATGCTATTGAAACTTTATTAAAACTAACTAAAATGCTCGTGTAGAGGGGCATCCAAAAGATATCAAATACATTAAGACTACGGGCGAAATTTCTGGTACACTGTTAAAAAAATGCAGAAAAAATACAGAAATTCTCTGTAATTTCAGAAAAAAAGGCGTAAATTACGGAAAAATTACGTAGACAAAACGTATTTTACGACTTTTTTTCTGAAATTACAGAGAATTTCTGTATTTTTTCTGCATTTTTTTAACAGTGTAGGTACAGTTTAACATGTTTCGATTGAATTAAATAAAATGAAATATATATAAGCCTCACTGTAAAAAAATGCTGTAAAATTACAATGAATGTCCCTCATCTTGTGATGTGATAAAATCAAGCAATCGTGCTGTAAAAAATTTTCAAGCAAAACGTGCTGTTTTTTTTTTTTTACATTCACTATGACGTCAACGAGTCATGTGACACAGATAAGCGAATGGACTTCAAACATAAACTAAAACTTTTAAATGTTTGTTACGTTACGCCTTCTGCTATGATAAACGGGAAACGCAAAAAATGAAAGAACGAAGCCACGAGGATTCATATTTTCACCAAAGAAAAATTTTAAGTAATAAGTAAGTTATAATTGTTTTAATTTTGATTTTATTTCTTCTCTTTTTTAATTCTGTCAATATAAGTTGGATAATGGTCTGCGTTTTATTAATGAAATCTAATCTTAATGAAAAGCTGTGTCTCATGAAACTGCATTTTGAATTATGAGTATTAAAATTTCCACCACAATAATTATTTCCTCCTGAAATAAAACTGTTAAACCCCAACATTTTCAGAATAATTTATTTTAAAAATGATTTAAATTACTATTAGTTATTGAGGACGAAAAAATGATGTATTAGTTTTTAATTCTGAAAAATATTATAGTATTCAAAATAGTACATTATTTAATAAATACTTAATATGACATTTTTGTACGTTTTTTAGCATTTCATTACTTTTTGTTGTTGTTGTTGTTTCTTTCAAGTTTCCTTTATAAATTTTATGTATCATTATTATATTTTATTTTTTAAATTTTGTTCGCTTTTTCGGATAATTTCGTTGTAGATTGTTACGTAGAATGTATTGATAATTTTTTTTTCTTGTTTATTTTGTAAAATTAATATATTTGCTAAAATTGTACAGATATATGTATGCTACAGAATATAGTCTAATAAAGTATTGGAAAACTGTCGTTTTAATTTTCATGAATTCTAAAAATATTAAAGCAGTTTAATTATTTGAAGTACTTATTAAATACAATGCTTCTGATTTGACTAATTTAATATTTCTTTAGTGATTTAAAAATTTATGCATATATATTTTTTAAATAGTAATAGCAATATAAGTTGTTAATCAAAAATTTTTTTTGTTTTATTATTAAAATGGTTAAATATTTTTATTTTGAAACGAAGTCGTTACTGTATTACGATTCTAACATTCACTCATAAAATAGAATCTATTAAAAGCTTTAAAGGTATTATATTTCATATTAAAAATTCATAACCTTTTCAAACTTATATAGACAGAATAATAAAGATGAATTAATAAAAAATTAAAACAAATATAACTTAAATAAAGATTGAAACACATACAGATTAAGATAAATAAAGAAAAGAAAAGAAGAAACAAAACTAATATAATACTCCCCTCCCTTTTTTTTTTTTTTTTTTCTTCCCCGAATAAAAAAATAAATACAACACAGCGTGTTGTAAAATTACAACAGCCTCTTTAAAAATTCCGGCACTCATTTATTTACACCATACTTGAAATTTACCGCACATGGTGCTGGCGATTTTTTTACCCGCACGTTGTGATGTAATCTAGAATGTTCATTTTTTACAGTGAGGTTATGGTATGCATATCATTCACTATTCATTTACAGGACCACGCAAAGGTATTTAGATATATTAAGGCTATACTTGAAAATTGTTGGAAATGCATGTTTTGTTAAGTATTTTTCATACTCTGCTAAATTTAAGTAATCTAAGTGATGTGTATATGTAATTTATAGACAATACACAGAAATCCTCAAAACTAAGAGAAAATATTTTTATATATGATAGACACTAGATTGTTTTGAAGTTAAATTTTTCGATGTTTCGTTTTTACCATAAATATGCATTTTGAAGGTCTGTGACTACGAATATCAAGGTTTTAGCGGTTGGTCTTTGAGTCTGTTATCGCTATAACTTTAAAACAAATGCATGAAAAGTTAAAAATAGTTCTAACACCAGTAGATTTTAAAATGTTTTTATCTATAGAACCTAAAATAAAAAAAAAAATAAAAAAAAATACGACATTTAGAGATACAACATTTATGAAATAGTATAACATTTTCTAATTTCAACTGAAAATGTTATTGATAGTAAACAGAGAAAATGTTAGTGACC
Organism: Salticus scenicus; assembly: GCA_963930645.1. Classification (NCBI taxonomy): domain Eukaryota; kingdom Metazoa; phylum Arthropoda; class Arachnida; order Araneae; family Salticidae; genus Salticus; species Salticus scenicus. Next base: position 37,249,654 of record OZ005649.1, read on the forward strand.
TAAAAATGTTATATTTTATAAAATATTATATTTCTAAGTGTAATATTTTCAATTTTAGCTTTTATATAAAGACAATTTTTAATCTACGTGTGTTACAGTTATTTTTAATTTTTAATTTATAAATTTACACGTGTTTTTTACTTTTTTTTTTTTTTTTTTTTAAAGAAAATATTTAAAAACAAATAAATGAATGATTTACAAATTTGGTATTTTCAAACACTTGTGGGCGTTGGTGTTCAGGTTAAGGCTAATTATCTACACTAGGAACCTAGGCATAGGAAGGGATACCCTCCACAGGAGTCTTTTTAAGGGATATTAGTCCGTGTTTGCGCGAATTTCGTAGAAAATCACGGGAAATTCCGAACAGCTAGGTCGACGAGGGCGACCTGGAATAAAATCCGGCACATTTTCTCTTCCAGCTTTGCGAGCAGAACCTCTCGATGATCATGAGGGAATGACACTTGAAAATTTTCACTACGATCAGTAAGTTTCAAAAAGCGTATGATTAAAATTTCTGTGAATGATTTGAAATATATTTTTCAATTTTATAGCAACCTTGAATGATTTATGAATATGGTACAGTATTCAAACTGAGACTTGACATGATTGTAGCTCTATGCAATCGCACACTGAGAAAAAATTCTGTAATTGACATCTAGAATCTAAATATTGGCTCTAGAAAAAATAGTTCCATATTATCCTTATAAATTGTAGTCCCCTTTGAAAGCGAGTTCTAGAAACCCCTATTAGAATTCTAGTGAGTTTGCCTATATTATCGAGGTCAAACCTACTTGAAAATATCTCCAAATAAATGCGAACACATGAAGCGGGTTTCAGTAACTATAATCTTGGTTTATAACCCAATTCTAGAAAATCAAGCGAGAATTTATCGCAATATTAAATATTCAGAATATTCAGAATATTGTTTCACTATCTAGAAATGGGTAGACTAGAAATTCTTGATCATTTTGTCTATTCAGTTTATTGGTGTGCTTTATGCGCATAGCTCAGAAATCTATATTTCTTGTTAAGGGATGTTTTGTTTCATTTAGAAAATGGCCACTTATTCATTCTAGATGAAGGCGGTATATCTTTTTTCTCAGTGCACCTTACCCTACATACATTGAAATATATGCTATATGAAAGTGTTCCTATAATTAACAGCGTAAGAAAAAGTATTGTGTACGCCACACTAGATTAGTTTTACTCTTATACATAAGTATTCTTAATAGCTAGTGTGATAACTATTATTGTTACCATTGGAAATTAAAATATAATTCAGCAAAAAAAAAAAAAAAAAAATTAAGCAAGTTACAGAATTAATTATCTATTAAATTAAAATCTGCCAGAAATACATATTTTAATTTGAAATATATATATATGTAACGAAGCACGGGATCCGTCACATTAAGTGGGTTGGTATTCCAGTGATGTGAGCATCTTAGAAAGGATGAGGAGTCCATCTGATTAACTAATAATCCTTTATTAAATTCAAGATGCATTCTTGGCCTGGAGTTAGACATCCTGAGCGTCATATGTCCCGAAACCACGTCGATGGTCGACAATTCGCCGTAGCGGCGCCCCTTCGGGCCCGCGGGTTTAGCTAGAGAGCTTTTACATGATGAGAGTAATACTTAACTTAGATTTATTAAGCAAGTCAATATCGGAAAAAGCCACGATATCTCGTGTGTTCCAGCTTAAATACCTGGTATTTGGGCGCGAATATTTAGTCCTCCTATGCTTAATCATTGGCTATTAACTTTATGATTGAGAGTTTAGCTCCGGCCCGGATCTCCGGGATTAATTAATATGCCTTACTTAACCACAAGAAACGGAGAGTTGCACTTACTCAGAATTTTTATTCTAAAAGTTGTCAATTTTTCTGACTTTCGCGTTATGAAAGTGCATTGTCATAAAACTTATTTTACAGGGAAATCTTTAGATTTACTTTTCAAGTTAAGAATTCTAATCGGTTTTTCTTTAAGTTATCACTCAATATTAATTTAAAATAATAAAATAATAATTTAAAATCTTATCTCTCTTTACCCTTTCATATATATGTATATATATATATTAAACCTTTTACTGGATTTATGATATCACTATCTATAATAACACTATTGGTTTTTTTTTTTTTCTTTTTTTTCTTTTTTTTTCTTTTTTTTTTTTTTTTTGCTTTTATGAAATACAGTTATTATATTTCTTGTGTATGTTATTTTTATATGTGCTTATATTTATTTAATTTTTTCTTTGTAATTTTATAGGTAAAATAAGTATGTGTTCGTTGCCTGAAATTATACAAAACTACCATTAATGAAGTTTCAGTTGAACACTATATAATCTCTTTGAGGCAATGTAACATGAAAAGTTTTGTAAACTCGAAATAAATAGTTTTGAATAAATTGTTGAATTCATTTTTCATTTTTTTAAACCATACTCAAATCTTTCCGTTTGCATGCATTTTTACTTTACACTATGAACCATTTATTTAATATATTGTGAAATAAACAAAAATATACTTCAAATTGAGTTTTTTTAATTTATAAGCTATACAAATAAAGCATATCACAATAGCATAGTGATTATTAATTATTCAATTAATATTTCACGTATCATCTATTATTGAGGTCAAACAAAAGGTCATGACTTAAAAAGAAGTATTTATTTATTTATTTATTTATAATATGTTTTTTCTAAGCTTAGAGCTATATTTATCAGGTAATATATGTAAATTAGTTATAAGAGAGGTGAATATCATGAACATATAACAAATATCATAAACATGCACAACACGCTACAAAATCCTTTTTCGAACAAAAACGCCTTCATGTACTTTCTAGTGAGCTAGAGTGAGATTAGCTTAAAATATATCTGTTTTATTCTTATAAGTAGATTTGACATACTCTCCATAAATCCATTTTATACACTTTTTAATATATTGGTATTTTAAATGTTGTTGATAAATAAAGGTTTAGACTATTTCTTTCTTTCTTTTTCAGTTTTTTATTTAAAAATTTATATTAACTTTTCACTTTATAAAGTATAATTTTAAAAATAAATATAATGTAATCTATATAGATTATGATGATATATTTTCCTCGTAAAAAGAATAGAAAAAGCAAAATTAAAAGGGGTTTCTTTCTCTCTTTCTCTTTATCAATGGGAATAGAGTGTTCATTACTTGTAAATAAATATTGATTAAAAACCCCTATCACTTTCTTTCTTTCTTTCTTTTTTTTTTTCCTTCAAGGAGCTGAAATCCAGTTCATTCTATATATGATAACTTTTTGAATTTTCGCAATAGTTGCTTGGAATTTTTATGTAAGTAGCTCAATATATTTAATTAATAAACTACACAAATTAAATTTTATAAGCTTTTGCTCATGCGCAGTTAAAAATTATTTAATAAAAACACTGATACTTTATTAGATATTTAATAAACAAAGTTCTTTTTTTTTTTTTTTTTTTTTTTTTTTTTAAGAGATTTTTATATTCCAATAAAGGTGTACTACCATCATACAAAGGAAAACACATAATTAGAAGAAGTCTCATAGTCACACGCTACAACTAGAACGTATTTCAAGCCTTCTTTTTGCTGGATGATTATAAATATTATATTTTTTCTTTAATTTGTTACTGGCCTCTTATTGATCTTTGAGACAAAATTTTTACTAAAATATGCGAGATATAATATTTTCTTTACACACTCAAAATTTTTTTAATTCGTCTTCACTCAAATCGTCAAGAACTTTTTTAGATTATTTGACAAATCGTCTGAAATCGAAAGTGTTTGTTCATTTAAGAAAAGATAGAGTTCACTTTTTTTTTTTTTTTTTTTTAATTCCATTTCTTAAAAAAAAAAAAAAAAAAAAAAAAAAAGGAAAGAAAGAAAGAAAAATGGAAATGAAAGTAAAATAAAGCCACCAATAGAAGCCAGGAACACTTGCAATTGGCCGATTTCAGATAATTGTCTGGCAAATCTCTGAAAAACAGTCTTTTGATTGGCCAGGTTTTAGTCCCCTATCTTGAGTAAATAATTATGAGAACGTGCGTGGTCACCCTTTAAGATGATCGTAAATCCTAGATTAATGTCAATCTGACACACCAGTCTTAAATTAATACGACTTCGAACGTCTATCTGTATATTTATTGGAGATTCGACAATAAAGTCAAAAATAAGAGTATGGGTATATGAGTGCGAGTCAAAAATAACCGTACTTACAAAGTATTATTTAAAGTACAAAGTACTTTAAATAGTACTTTGTAAGAGTACTATACTAAGAGTGAGTATAGTACTCTTACAAAAGTAACATCACTATGCTTTCAGGAAAATTGTAAAGTAGGTGAACCAAAGGTGGCCAGTGTTCCTAAAGTGCCCACCCCCCTAAAAGAGGTTTAATTTAATCTTTAATCATAAAATGGTGCTACTGCATTGTAAATCATGTAACATGTGGGTGACAAAATAATGTGAACACTTTCGCTTTTTTACGTATTGTCAAATATCTTGAAAAGTTGTTTAGGAATCATCTTGAAACTACATTTTCTTTACGTAGTGTAAAGAAAATGTTATACCTCATAACTTTTAATAAAAGTTGTGTCATGAAAAGTAAAAATGGACCAGTAAAATATAAACAAAAATCAAAATGTTTTGGATCACACTGTGAAAGGTAATGCTTTAAATGCGTTTTGGTTATAGCATGTGATTATGAGAACTTTTCTCCTTATTTGTATAAAATTTTATGATGCTACCACCTATATTCATGGAGATATAACGGTTTCTTTAAAAAAATGCAAAAACTATTTCCACTTTTTTAATTATAGCACTTAGGGTATTAGACCCAGTGCACAGGAAGTATGGCATACTGCATTAGACACAGCATACAGCAATCATAATTAAAAATTTTTTTAATATCTTACGAAATACGAGCAGTTTTACTAAATAATTTTTAACTACACATGCGCAAACTTTATAAATGTTTCGTTTGCATAATTTAATAGCTAAAGGTATTGAGCAAGTTATATGAAAACCCCAAACAAATATCATGTAAATTCAAAACGTTACGAGAGACAGAATAAACAGAAATTAGGTTCTCAAAAAAAAAAAAAAAAAAAACGAAAGATGTTAGGGGTTTTTTATCAATATTTATTTACAATCAGCGAAAACACTGTAATATCTTTGGGCATTGATTGAATCAGAATAAAAGTGTGAGTAAAACCCCTTATAGTTTAGCTTTCATTTTGAGAGAACTGAAATTCTGTTCATTCTCTCTCGTAACGTTTTGAATTTATATGATATTTGTTTGGGGTTTTCATATAACTTGCTCAATACCTTTGACTATTAAATTATTCAAATGAAATTATTTAGTAAAAGTACTCGTATTTCGTAAGATGTTTAAAATTTTTTCATTCTGATTGCTGTATGCGTCTAATGTAGTATGCCATATTTCCTGAAATTGGCTTTGCACTGGGTCTAATATCCTACGTGTTATAATTAAAAAAGGGGAAATTGTTTTTGCAATTTTTTAAGGAACCCGTTATATCTTCATGAGTATATGTGGCAGCCTCATAAAATGTTGTATGGATAATGAGAAAAGTCCTCATAATCACATGCTGCAGCCAAAACGCATTTAAAGCATTACCTTTTATAGGGTGATCGAAAACATTTTGATTTTTGTTCAAATTTTTACGGGTCCCCTTTCCTTTATCATGACACATCTTTTATTGAAAAGTATGAGGTATAACATGTTCTTTACACTATAAAGGTTCCTTTTCAAGATATTTAACAAAACGTATAAAAAGCGAAAGTGTCCCCATTATTTTATCACCTATCTGTATCTCCAGGGTATGTGACTGAATGTGAAGAGATTATCTTGCTCGACCGCCATTGTATGCAGTGATTTCACGTTAGAAGAGTAGTTGTTCTAATTTCCACATGAGAAGTTATTTAAATTTACATTTGTCTAACAAGAAAACATTCAAAAGGTGTCGTCTTCAAAAAATAATGAAAAAAATATATGTGATTCTACTCTTCCAAAAACACCAGCATATTTGGCGATTTCACATTGTTAGGCGATTGATTTTGAGTACTTGGCGGAGAAACAATACACGGTTCTGTTCGTACACGGCAATCTCGGTGCTAGCCAACTGAACGCCCAACAGCGCTAAATCGCCAAATATGCTTAATTTGATAATTTTTTGTGGTCGCTGTAATTCAGTGCAACCGATATTATTTTCTCTTCTTGTTGTTTTATAAAGAGTAGAATCACATATATTTTTTTCAATGTTTTTTGAAGACGACACCTTTTGAATATTTCCTTGTAAGTTCTCAGAACTTTGAGGTGTGATATGTTTTCTGAAAATTTATTTCTTGCTCTTTAACCACATTAACTAAATTATCGAATTAAAAGTTTAATGCTTTGCGAACGGTGATCATATGAATGGTCTCACTCAAGGTGGCCCAAATGTCGGGCAACTTATCAAATAAATACGGAAATTAATGTAATAAGGGTACAACTTTCAAAATTTCTGCTTAAATATCTGGAAAAAAAAAAAAAAAAAAAAAAACTATTATCATTTATTCTCCAACAATTTTCACACTATTGAGAATACCAGAAATTTCCCGAAAGGAAGCCAATGAATCCCAGAATAAAAGTCCTGAACTGCTTTGCAGGAAGAGTGGGTGAAAGTCTTTTTGTGTCTAAAGGCAGATATGAATAAGAAGAAAAATCCAAAAAATAACAAAAGAGTGTCACAAGCCTATTTTAAAAGTGCTTTCAGTATATGGCCCACCTGTGGAACACTGTGCGCCAAAGGTGGCTAAGAAACTTCACAATTTTGAAATTGTATTATAAAAATATCTAAATAACATTTTACAAAGAAAATTATACTTGATATGTGTAAGAGATAACTGTAGCACTTTACAAAAAAAAAAAAAAAAAAAAAAAAAAAAAAGAAGAAGAAGAAGAAGAAGAAAAAAAAAATCCAGCCACATACATCCAACCAGAAAATTATAAAAAAAATTCTCAAATCTCAACTATGGCCACCTTTGGGCCGGCCAGGTGGTTCGGTCGGTAGTGCCTTCCGAATCTATTGGTCCCAGGTTCGAATCCTGGTGCGGGCATGGATGTTTGTGTTGTCTTATGTCTTCAAAATATTGTACTTGTTACTGTGTATTAAATAAAAACTTGTAAACCCTTGTGGTGTGGATATTTCGAGATATAAGCGGCCTTCGAGGCAAGCAAAAAATCTCAGTACTCATCAAACCAAACCAAACCAAACCAAGCCACCTTTGGCTCACCCACCTCAATTAAAAAAAAAAAAAAAAATCCTATACATAATATTTATCAATCATAGAACAGAATTATTTTATACATGATCGCATTAAAGATAAGAGAAAAAAATATTATTTTATAAATGATTATATGTTTTTTCTTACTTTCCGTACGCACATTATGTAAGGAATCATGTAAAAATGTAATTATGAGATTTTATATCTATACGCTTCGAGGTCTCCTGAGCTCTTTTTTTTTTTTTTTTTTTTTTCCCGTTACGGTAATCTATGTATGTCAGTGGCGGCTCGTGAACCGAAAATAATAAGTGAAGAGCTCAAAAATAATATTGATGTATTTTTAATGCATAATTTTTATTAAGCAGGGTTTTAACGAAAATTAACTAAAAATACTTATTTAAATGTAATTTATATTCTATAAATGAATACAGTGTAAAATACAGTGTGTCTCTTCACCTATTTTCGATGCACGAGCCACTACTGATGTATGTGTGTGTATGTATGTAAGGAACACGATAAGCTCTAAACGCTTTGATCGACTGAGCTGAAAGCTGGTATCTATATTATAAGTCACCGTCGCATGAACTCTATATGTTTTGGTGAGTCTAGTTTTAATAGTTTTCTTTTTTTACAGGGACACAAAGAAAAGTAAATAGGTAATAGGTTTTTATCGCATGATTTCTGTAGATTTTGATGGGTATAGCACATATAGTTCTTTTACAAGGACGTAAGTAAAAATTCTAAATCGTCATCGCCAATTGACTCCACATATTTGTAGTGTGCTAATATCTAAATCTCTACATTCGATTAAGATATAACTGGTAGGCATTATACAGGTTATTATCACTACAACCGTACATATTAACAGGAGTATAAGACTTTTTTTTTTCCCATCGGTATACAAAGTAGAATTTTTATATATTGCGGTCTTAGAGCTCAAATTATTTAAAGTTTGCTTAAATAATGGTAAACTGTAAAAAAAAAAAAAAAAAAAAAAAAAAAAGAGAGAGAGAGAGAGAGAGAGAGAGAAATTTGATATTGCAAGTTTATTATTTATAGTTTTTTACGGACGCAGAAAAGAATTCAGATACATTACGATCCATTAAACGGGATACAACTTTGGGGAAAACATTCAAATATCCTATTATGATTATTTTTCCTTTTGTCTTTTTAATTAAGTTTCTTATTTAAATTAATTTAAACAACCGTTAATTACTAAATGTTCGGAAAGTCGAGTGGAGACTCCAGATTTTTTTTTTTTTTTAATATTGAAACTATTAATTAAAGCCACATCTACATATCATCACAACATTGAATAGTCCAATAGTTATTAATTATTATTTAATTATCAATTCTATTATATTATATTCAAGTGATTTTGAAATGAAATTATATGAATCCTTACAATGATTTTTGTAACATACATACATAAAGGCATCAAAAACTTAGTCTTGAGCAGAGAATGCCTCACTGACATTGTAGTAGTCAATTTTAAACTATGCGTAAACTGAACAATACTTGTTATAAAAACATTATGAATTTAAAGTAAAATGTAAAGCGAACTTTATTACTTTTAAAACTATTTATGATTCTGCGTTAACGAACTACATAAAAATATTATCCAGTTAGAAGAAAGAAGTTTCCTTTCACGTTAGTCCTTCTTTTTTTTTTCCTTCCTATTCTTTAACGGTTCGTTGCAATCATTTTAAAACTGTAACCGAAGCATATCGGAAATTGAAAGGAATAACGTCACATCCGACTAGTTGATTGTCCTTTTGGGATTTTCGTGACCTAATCGTCCAGATATCATTCAGGCTTTTTATTGATTGATCGGGAACTCCAATCGATTGATTGATATAAAGAAGTGGAATTTATCTAGTTGGGGCAAGATTAAATACATCATTTGTTGATTCCGAAAAAGAAAGAGTATTTCTTTCTATATATTAATCATTTAATAACGCATCTAATGTTTTACGCTCTTTTGAAACGCATGATAAATCTTTTGTAGTAACATTAAACTGCAAGTGTCAACCTACTCTTATGAAAAAATACTGCCAAATAAGGTGTCAGAAAAACATCACATATCATGAAACATATATGCATATGCACATATTAGTTTAAGTAAATTAGTTAACAAGATTGGCTTAAAAAGAAAGAGAGAGAAAGAGATCTTATAAATTCGCCTAGTTAGAATGGAATTACATCAGAAATTTTCTTTTAAAAAACTTTGAACATCACTATCAATAACGGAAGAAAAAAAAAAATCTCAAATTTATAAATTTAAAAAAGTTGTTTTCCGTATAAATCAAATAAAAACTACCGTTATTTTTTACAGTGAAATAAAGAAAGGTACAAGAGCAAGCCCCCATATGCTAGTGAGGGAATTATCTCCCTCATAACATGAGTTAAGATTAGAAGAAAAGCGCTAAGCTGATTCTAACAGACATCTCTAAGTAATGAAGAAAAGCCCCTTATTCTCTCTAAAATAGAAAGTTTAACTCGCCCATGGTTTTACTTTTTTTTTTTTTTTTTTTTTTTTTTTTTTTTTGTATTTGTCATCATGTTATGTTTCTAATACATCTGTCACAAGAAATGCTAAATCATACAATAAATATAGAAATTAGCTTAATTAGCTTTGATTTCAATCCAATATTCTATTTATAATCCTAATAAACATTTATGGATTATCTTGTAACTGAATTTTAATAATTATTTTAATAAACTTATCTTTAAAAATACTATAAATATTCTGTATTACTCATTCGTTAAATACTCTTATTTTATAAATCAGCCCTTATATAGAATTTGAAATTGTTAGCGTAGCCTCATAACATTTATAACACAAGAACAACTTCTAATAACGTTATAAAATACAATAAGTAGCATTCCAATCATTCAAAATGTAAAATGAATGCAAAATTACTTACGAATTATGACGGTATTGCACGTAAAATCGGTCCAAATATGATCCAAACCGAAAATCTACTTAAGTTGAAAATTTACCTTACCATTTCATGCATATCAGGACATAAATAAGTGAAACCAGTTTCTTAATAAATATTTTTGAAATAAAATGTTTTATTTATAGAACTGCTTGTAATTTTGGTATAGTATTCTCAAAAACAATGACATAATTTTTTCAATTTAGAAAAAAAAAAAAAAAAAAAAGCATGAAGGGGTTAAGTATAATTCTCGATGCACTATTGATAAAAAAAAAAAAAAATTTGCTGTTATAATTCAATTACTTATTAGTACAGTTGTGGTAAAAACTTTGACTCCACATATAAAACTGACATAACTTCCACTTTACTGAAAATAAATAAATTTATAATATTAGCAAAATAAGTTTTTGTAAATCTTGATATAATTTTATAATCACACATTTACAATTATAAGTAGTAAGTAATTACAAGTAAATAAATGACAATATGTTTTAATGAGCTGCAAAATAGTTCTGTATTTAGGTAATCGGCAGCAAAAATGTCTTGTTTTATTCGTCAACCGGCCACGAAAATTTTTCAATTAAATATAGAAAAATCACATTTTCAGATTTTTTTCTTTCTTTTATTTTCTTTTATTTTCTTTTCATTTTCTTTCTTTCTTTCTTTTTTTTTTTTTTTTTTTTTTTTTCACTGTTAAACTGGTAAAAATTGAACATATTGAAATAAACCTTTAGCATAAATTAGTGAACATCAAAAATACAGTTGTGGTAAAAAAGCGGTAAACATAAAATGGACTCGTCATAAAAATGGGCGAACTTAAAATGGACCTTTTATAAAAGTAGGACGATTTTAAAGTTTCTACAAAAAATTGGATGAAAAATATTATTTATTTCGGTAATCAATTAAGAAGTTTCTGAAAAAGAATATGTAAGCTAAAAGGATATACCAGCCATTGGTGAATAATTAGAATTTTCATTTCTGAATTTATTAGAATCCTGAATTTCAATTTTCAGGTTTATCTCTTACAATTTTTGAAAGAGGAAAGCTAACTCCACTGTTTTCCTATCGATGACATTCCAATTAATGTCAACCTGCAGCCAGTGTTGTTAAATTTAGGGACATTTTTATTCGATAATTATCAATAATTTTGAGGAGTGATATTTGTTATTCATACTAGACGACTAATCCAGTGGCGGCTCGTGATCCAAAAATAGATGAAGAGCTCAAAAATAATATTTAAGTATTTTTAATCGTAATTTTTATTAAGCATGGTATTAACTAAAGTTAACTAAAAATACTTATTTAAATGTAAATTTATATTCTATGAATGAATACAGCTTAAAATACAGTGTACCTCTTCACCAATTTTCGGTACACGAGCCGCCACTGGACTAATCTTCGAAGTGGTTAGGCAACTGTTACAACTAAAATTTAGTGGTAGTTAGTGGGAGAAAAAATAAAGTCCCTAAATTTAGCAACACTGTGTGTAGCAAATAGTAATTTTACTATACCTAGACACAACGTTTAAAGCAATAGCTCACTGCTTTAAATTAAAGTGCAGGTCTTATGTGGGTACCTTGGATGTGTATCTATATTTAGGGCGACCCCAAAATGGTTCTAGCGGGCTAAACGATCACCATATGTTTTCTTCGAATCAGGTAGCGCTACATGCCAGATTACATATAAACTAGTTGTTCCAGGTCAAGAAGAAGCACATTTAGAAAAAATATGTGCCAGACTGGCCATGTTGCTCTCCCTGTCGCACCACTCGCTCAGTAATTCACTTAACCACGTTGCAGGTGTTGAAAAGTCTCCTGGCGTGGTGTAAAGGTGACTCTTTCTGGGTTGGGGATCTTGATGAGTTGATTCACCCAGCCATGTTGCAGGTGTTGAAAAGTCTTCTGGCATGAGCGTAAAGGTGAGGACGGTAGTTTACCCTATCGCCCCATTCCTCAGTAATTCACCCAAACACGTTGCAGGCGTTGAAAAGTCTCCTGGCGTGGCGTAAAGGTGACTCAATTTGGGTTGGGGAGCTTGCTCTTAACTGAGAGCTCTTGCTGAGTTGATTCACTTAATCATGTTGCAGGTGTTGAAAAGTCTCCTGGCATGAGAGTAAAGGTGTGGACGAAGGGAAGTGACTGCAGCGCTACTTTGGCGCAGTTGTGCGCTGGGACTGGAAAGCATCGTTCGAAGAGGTCAGCTTCGCGTTTCAATTCGAGCGGTAGAAAGTGCGCCTACCCTAGCTTCCCAAAAAGGGGCATCCCGGCGACCCTAACCAAGCAGCACCTGCTGCAAATCGGAGGTTTCTGCGACTCGATGGGGCATGGGCTAGCAGTTTCTATTTCTGTGTGAGAAGTTCGAGGGCGCCATTAAACAGACCTGGTCAACAGTGATGTCTTGCGCGCCCTCATGTTGTGTTATCACTGGTTGAGCGCCAGCATCCAACAGATCCATTGGGCCAAAACTTTGTAATCTACAGTTAGGGGGTTATCTCTTTCCCTAGTGGGAAGGTTTCCCCGGCTAATACCATCTGGCCTTCCTCCTGTCGCTCTATGGCACCCGTCCATCGTTGTGTTGCGTCTGGGCAGCTAGACCAGGTGTTCGAGGCTTTCGTAGCGGAGACACTTCTCTTTTCTGGGACCAAATATTTTGGACCGTATGGGCTACTAAGCGAGCCTGGGTCGGTTGGTGGTGCGGCGCAAGCTCCGATTTCCATTACTGCCTTCATCTAGAATGAATAAGTGGTCATTTTCTAATTCCCTTAACAGAAATATAGGTTTCCGAGCTATGCGCATAAGGCACGCCAATAAACTGAATAGACGAAATGATCGAGAATTTCTAGTCTACACATTTCTAGATGGTGGAACAATATTCTAAATATTCTGAATCTTTTGTATGGTGAGAAATTCTCGCTTGATTTTCTAGAATTGGGTCATAAACCATGATTATAGTTGCTGATATCCGTCTCTTGTATTCTCATTTATTTACAGAGATTTTTAAATAACTTTGCATTCGAAAATATAGGCAAACGCTCCACAATTCTAATTGGGATTTCTAGAACTCACTTTCAAAATGGACTAGAATTTATAAGGATGACATGGAACTATTTTTTTTCTAGAGCCACAATTTAGATTCTATGTGTCAGTTACATAATTTTTTCTCAGTGCAACGCGTATGAGTAGAATTCTTTGAAAAAGTAGGTTTTATAAAATCTGTTATAATCTAAGCAATAACTTTCCTATTTATTTAGATGCACAATCTTTCATGTACATAAATATGACTTAGTTTACTCACTTACTAATTTTGCTATGTTTATCGGCGTCGTCCAGTAATATGACCTAAAATAGACAGCCATGTTGTAGGGTAAAATGATTCATTGATAAATAGTTTTGTATCCATTATGTGGATCGTTATGAATCCATTATTTGGAACGGATGTGGCAGAAATAGGCATTATTTAATTTATTTATGATTTTATTGAGGGTCTATTATTATATCTATTATTTTTGAATCATAAACTTTCAAATATCCCATTTTCTTGTTTCCTTTCCCTTTTCTTTTTCTTTTCTTTCTTTCTTTCTTTCTTTCTTTTCTTTTCCTTTTTTTTTTTTTTTTTTAATTTCATTAAATAAATTATGCATGCTATTTCATTGTGAAACATTTTTTATTTCATTATTTACTGTCATAACTTTTATATCCTTTATTTTTCAGATAAAAAGCAATTTACAAATATTTTTAAATGAAGGATCATTTTGCTCTTTAGTGAGGGTAAAATGGTCCTTTGGGCCTTTTTTAAAAAATCTATTTTTTTTTCATTACTCAGTTTAAGTTAAATATATTATTAAAATACGTTTATAATGCGAAATATAGTGTAAAACACACTAGCAAAGGGCCAAAGTTTTACTTAAACATTTTTGTTGTTTTACATAAGTTTTTCCCTTAAAGGGTATCTTTTTAGGCCACCTCCCCTTAACTAATGATTTTTCTAGTGACGAAGGAATTAAAATATTTTACAAAAAATCAATCGATTAAGTATAGAATTAGTGCACACACACATTATATATGTAAGCGTAAGAATTTTCATTTTCATATATTGTATTAGAAACGTTTACCATTGTAATGCCACAAGTCGAATACGTAGGACTCATTTACGTTTATTAATAACTGACAAGGAAACATTCGAAAGGTGTCGTCTTCAAAAAATATTGAAAAAAATATATGTGATACTACTCTTCCTAAAACACCAGAAAGTGAAAAAATTATCGAATGAAATGAATTACAGCGATCACAAAAAATTATCAAAATTAAGCATATTTGGCGATTTCACATTGCTAGGCGATTGATTTTGAGTACTTGGCGGAGAAACAAAACACGGTTCTGTTCGTACACGGCAATCTCGGTGCTAGCGAACTGAACGCCTAACAACGCTAAATCGCCAAATATGCTTAATTTTGATACTTTTTTTATGGTCGCTGTAATTAATTTCAGCTGATAATTTTTTCACTTCCTGGTGTTTTATGAAGAGTAGAATCACATACATTTTTTTTTCAATATTTTTTGAAGAGGACACCTTTTGAATGTTTCCTTGTGAGGAAAATGGGCAGTGAGGAGTTTTAAATTTCAATTATATCATCTCTTTGAGGTTATCTGTTAGATTTTTTTTTTTTTTTTTTTACGCTGACTAAGCAATTTGTCGCATTAAAATCGCATAATAGAATGTTTTAATGAAATTCCATCGAAGCTTAAAAGAAAAAAAAAAAAAAAAAAAAAAAAAATCCGTAATGGAATCTGACATTTAACTTTGAAAGCTCTCTATTGAATAGAAAATGAAATATTACTTCGGGAAGTTTCGGATATTCCGCATTCAAAACGAGAATATTTCATCGCCCACAAGCATTTTATTAATATCCGTGTTTTATAGTCTCAGTGATGCTAATATTTAACTCAAATAATGATATGGTACTATTATTAACAAATTCTAAACTCAAAGATTTAACTAATATACAAGTTTTTGCAAAAGTTGCATGGATCATTTCTAAATCAAATAAGATATTGAAAAATGTAGAAGGAAAGTAAATAAAAGTGAAATAAGAGAGTACATGGCATAATGATCGTCTTTATTAACTAATAGTAAGCGCAAAATATTATTGTAAAGATTTAAACTCTTTTTATTCTTTGAAAATGTTCTTACAGAAAAATTAGATTTACAAACACAAAAATTGAGAGGCAATATTATAAGAAATACTTTAGTTCCGCCCACGTCCGGTCTATACAATATCGTCCGTAAACGAATTCAAGTGCTGTAGATTCGCAGTTTCTGCAGGTATCGCATTGGGATCTTGTAAGCTATATCTTTTACAAAGTCCCTAAAATATCTAATGTAGTTATGCCCATTTTCGCCATTGCCTCATCTGAAATAGTAAAAACAAATGAAAGTAAAGAAGAGAGATTTGTTGGAAGTGTTTATAGAAGAAAACTTTAGATGTATATGAACATTTTTCTACTTCACATTTATGATTTACACGCGATCGAAGTTGGAATAAAAATAATTTCGGAACATTCTATGTATAACAGAGCTACGTAGTGAAAAATAACAGTGATATCTGTCGGCCAATTTACAGCCAAATTGAATCAGAATAGTTTTTATAATATACAGTCCCTGGCCAAATTATTAGACGCACTATAGTTTTTTAATAATTACATGTTTTGCAGCTCAGAGAATGGTTTCCAAATGGATAACTGCATTCATTTTTATGCAAGATGGAGCTCCCTGCCTCACAGAACGGCCTGTTAAAGATTGTTTGGAAGTGCCAAAAATCCCTTGTTGGATTGGCCGGGTAATAGCCCAGATGTGAAACCTACTGAAAACGTGAGGGAGCTGATGACGAGAGAAGTGGCTAAAGGTGTGATCATAAACAAAACGCAACTCTTAGAAAAGGTCATTCATGTGTGGAATCACCATCCTCAGATGCATAATTGAAGCTCGCATAGCTGCTAAAGGTGGCTCAACAAAATATTAACATTTAATTGCATTAATTTCAAATTTTTTCAAGAGTTAATAAATACATATTTTTTCTATAACTATAGTATTTTATTTGTGTTAAAAAACAGGTAATAAGGTGGATAATAAAAAAAAAAATACATTGTATCTAGTAAAAACAATAAAGCTGTATAGTATCATCTGATAATTAAGATTTTACATAGAATCTTACAGTGCGTCTAATAATTTGGCCAGGAGCTGTATATCTTCTGTTAAAAGTTTTGTACATTTTTACCTTGATGAAAGCTGAGATATGGGAATGCAAAATTTTCAGGATAACAACGACTTCTTTCAGCCAATATACAGACAAATTACACGAGCATAGGATTCCATAATGCTCATCCCACATATGAAATTTTGTGCAATCATGCACAATAGTAGATAAGATATAGACTTCTCGTATCTGGGAAAAATAGCAACATAACAACGCCACTCATCAGCCGAAATGCAGTTAAATCGATTCAGTTCAGTCTTTAATAATGGTTATCAAGTTTTGTGCATTTAAACACTATAGAAACTGAAATATAGCCTTTCTGTAAATCAGGGGAAATAGCAGCATAGTAGCGAATTCTAATGGACGATATTTAAAAACTTAATAAGCACTGATTTATATAAAATTCCAACCTAATATAATCTTTGAAGAATTTTTTTCGTGAGATGAGGGTCCAAAAATTTTGGTGACACCGAGACTGACATTTTTAAAAAATGGTCGAGTCGTGTTCAGGATATCTTAGAACATTTAAATGCACCGAAAACTGGAAATAGAAAAACTTCACAAATCCAATATGTCTTGCATATTTAGAAGAAAGTAACAAGTAACTGTCCCACTTAACCCGTTAGTAGTCGCTAGTTGGTCGATTTGCCGCCCATCTTTCAATGTGGCCAGATTTTTCTATTCAATAGCCACCAAAAATTTTAGAAGTGGCATTTGATATACAGTCGGCTGCAAAATTATTCAAGCACTAGCAATAATCCTTGCCAAAAAAAAGTACACTTAATGCAGTTTTGTTAAATAAATCCTTGTCGAGTCATGTTCTTAATCAGTCTAAGAACATGATTCGACAAGGATTTACTTAGCAAAACAGTCTTAAGAGTACTTTTTAAATATAGGAATTATTGGCTAGTACTCGAATAATTTTGCAGCCGACTGTACATAAAACGCGAATAAAATCAAAGAACCGTCGATCGCATCATTTCTTAAAATTATTGGTGACAGTTAAATAAAAAGTGCGCAATCTGTGATAGGTGGCGCTGTCTATAGCGACTACTAATGGGTTAATAAGGGAAAAAAAAGAATGATAGATTTATATTTAAATACTACTTCTCTTTAATAAGATTGAAGATAGTTTAGCATATACATAATGCATTTTCCATTAATATTTTTAAATTTCAGAATCACGCTTTTAAATTATGTGCTTGTTTTCTTAGTAGAATTTTTCATATTATTTTTCATAACGCTAGAATATTTAAAGTTGTTTGCATTGCAAAGATCAGAGTGCGATTATTATACAAAATATATTAAAGCAAACGAATTTGCCTTAAGCTAGTTACAAGTTAAACAGCTTTTGAAATCTGAAGGTAATCTATTTCTGCATGAAACTTTTTCACTGCGAGGGAATGTAAACACATGTAGTTTTTAGTACACAGAAAAGTTAAAAGATCTTATTACAAATCTTGTTATAACAAAAATAAGTAAAAAGCTAAAAGTTGTAATTGAAAATAATGTTTATCTTTCAAAAATGCAGATTTTATGCTACTTACGTGTCTTCAAACTAGAATAATTTAGTTAAAAAGAACATATGAAGGAAGGAAGTTTTTGTTATTTATATAGATAATAAAAGATGTCTTGAGTGTTCCTGGTGTGTTTATTGATATGTAGCCTAACGGTTGACTGCAGAGCTACAGAACTTTGCATCAAGGTCAGTTTTAACCTCTCTTGGCGCACTTCGAATATAGATTTTCGAATTTTTTTTATTAATTAAAATACGAAAGCAAAACCTTATATTAGCTTTAAAATTAGCTTTAAAGAATATTAAGCTGATGCTAAAAGAATATACGCGTTTGTTTTTACTTCCATTACTCGACTACGGTAGGTAATGGAAGTATTGTATTCGGTAAGTAATTGCTGTTTTCCTGCCAACAATCGAATATGCCAAGTTTTGGTAAAAGTCGGTATCTCAAAAACGACTCATAAACCCATTTTAGATATCCTTTCTCATGCTTTACGTGGTTATTACAAAAAAAATTAATAGTCACCCTGATCAGATAGATCAATTTTAGATCTCGGAAATTAATGCTTAAAAAAAAAAAAATAACTACTTTTTTTTCCCCCTTCTTTTTTTTTTTTTTTTTTTTTTTTTAACAGTTGTCTATTTCATTAGGTCAATTCTACGTCTTCTGATCACATTATCTCCAAAAAAGTACGTATAATACGTATAATAGTAGGTAATGGAAATCGTGTGATTGTTTCACAACAATTTTTTTTTTTTCTTTTTTGACATAAAAATAAATAAATTTATTTATACGTGTATAATAAATTGTTATAAAAAATTATAATTTACCCATGCATCTTAATTTTGGTGTTATTATTACTTTAAAAACTTTATAAATATTGGTATATCACTTCAGTATTTCAGTTTTATCATTCACGTATAAATAAATAAATATTTATTTATTTTTATATCGAAAATAACGTGTAGTTATAATTTAGATTTCATTAAGACTGTTACATTTAGTGAAGAATCTTTTTGCTTTCTTTTTATTCCATAATGTATTTTTTCGCCATTTTAACGTTTAAATAATTTTGATACTAAGACTTAACCGTTATATATAAGCATTTGAAACCTGCCTTTAATATTCATATTTAAATAAATCAATCAAAATAAAATATTTGAAATGGGAAGTAATAGTGTAAACTTAAGTTTTCTCACAGGGTTTATATACCGCTCAAAGCATCTTATAATACTATGTATTTGGCATGAAACTGCTGTGTCACTGTACAGTTGACTAAATAATAATAAGTTGAAAAAATAAATTTCTCACGTTTAATCGAAGCTAATTGCAGAAATGTATTGCTGTAATAAGTAGTTATTTCACATTCAATTCATTAAAAAAAATATATATATATATATATATATATATATATATATCAAAATTAGCTGTGATGTAAATTTTCCTATTATAAAATTTGTTTTCTCTCAAAAATATAAGCAAACATCCTGAACAAATAAGCTTTCTGTTGTCGAATTTTACATATAAGTTTTTAGAATTCTTTTGCAATTTAACGCGAATGTTTTGCAAATATTGAAATTATATTATTGTATTTTGTATTACACTGCCATTACAAAAATATATTCGCACTTTACTGGAATTATTTAGAGTTTTACAAATCCCACGTACTTCACAAAATTTTAGCATTTTATTCGAAATTACTGAAATATGACATTTTTTTCTGAAAATTCTGTAAATATTTATATACCTTTTCCAAATCTTAAAAATTTGAATATGAATAAACTTGAATGTAATGTTCCTTTAACATTATGCTGAAATATTTTAGACGTTCATTATTCATAGTTTTTCATTTGAAAATTAAATGAATAATTTAAAAATTTGCTTTTATTTTTAAGTCAGAGAGAAAATAATTCTCAAAGTAAAACATATATATATATATATATATATGCTTTTTTTTTTTTTTTTTTTAAATGATTTATCAGGGGCTGATATATTGTGTGCTATATTAAAATAAAGAATACAACCACCCCCTGAGAAAAGTTCGTTTTTGTATTTTTTTTTCCCCCTACCAGATAAAAATAAAATGTGTTTATAAATTTGCTTATTATAATTTCGCA
Organism: Salticus scenicus; assembly: GCA_963930645.1. Lineage (NCBI taxonomy): Eukaryota > Metazoa > Arthropoda > Arachnida > Araneae > Salticidae > Salticus > Salticus scenicus. The sequence goes on from OZ005649.1 coordinate 37,269,771, forward strand.
CACTAGAATTTCGCACACTTACATTTTCCAGAAATTGCCTGGAGACATTCCCGCCTCTATTATGAAAACACGTGAATATTTTTTAACCTTTTTCAACAAAGTTGAAAGGAAATTATAATTTTAGTTTTCCTGTCTCATTTGTTATTACTTTTAGAATACTTCAAACTGATATTTGATATTCAAATTTACTATAACTTCCTACTGAAAATAGTAAAATAATATTACTGGTTTGAGGAAAGTGGTTCTTAAAAAATTCGTGTATATGATGGTCTATGAGAAGCATTTGTTTGAATCATATTTCAGTATATTTATACTATACAAACATAACTAAATTAACAAGCATTGTTCAGATTCATATAAACATGTTTTCTGTCGAACAATTAATATTAACGTTTACTGTACAGAGTCACACAAAAAAATATTCGGATACATTATGGTATATAAGTGGAAATTGCTAAAAGTTCATTTTTAATTGGACTTTTATACATTCTTCAGAAAATTTAAAAAGTTAGACTGCTCATCTAATTGTTGCAATTCGCATTTAGGAAATCCTTTTTACAATATTTTAAAGGCATATGCATTTTTTTAAGAACGAACTATTTTAAGATATCATCGATGAGTTAAAGTCATTAGCCGATGTATCGGGCGTGTATAGTTGAAAAGTGTTTTATAGTCTTTAAGTAGCATAATTTTTCTGTCTAGTTTGAAACTGACTGCAATTGTAACTATTAATAAAGTTTTCAAATACTTATGATTTGCAACGACGATTTTTATGCAAAATCGTTTAATTACTACATGGTGTAGAACATACCATGAAAATTATATTCTTAAACACCATAAAGAGAACTGTTTATATTTTATAGTGATTTCAGAAGGCATTTTTCTCAGATAAGATTTTCTTTTCTTTTCTTTTTTTTTTTTTTTTTTTTTTACTAAGGGTGGAAAGGGCAATGAGGGAATACACGTGGATGAAATGAGTAAAGAAGATATGTATTTCAATCATTTGCATATGAATCTTGTCCTGCACCTGTGAGGGAGTTCCTCACATATCCTTTTATTTTACCAAATTTATTCAATTATAATTAAATATCTATTTATTCACAATTAGAATTTATTAACTTTTAATAATCCTCTTTAAATATGCCAAACTTATTTTAAATTAAGTAAATTCTTTATTGGAAATTAAAATACTTATCATTTTCTAATTTTAAGAACAAATTCAGTATTAAATACATTGATCTCTTTTTAACTTAATGCAGTATATATATGTAGGGATCTAAACACAATTTATTTTTTTATCCCTTAAAGTAATTATATTTTTATTTCTATTTCACTATGTTTCCCAATAAATCTAATTTTTATTTATAGCTGTAAATGTACGTTGGAAACTTTCCGTTATATCTTTTTATTATTTTATTTTATTTTATATACAGATAATCTATTTAACTGCAGCTATTAATGATCCATTATGTAGACATTATGTCGCAAGAATTTTCGCAATATTTCTTAATTACTTGCACCTGTCTTTTCCAACGGTATTCGTTGGCGAATGTGATTTATGCCAAAAAGGGTTGCCATAATTTTAACCGTCATTTCTTTTTAAAAATTTTTCCATTGAATTAACATTAACAACAAAGAAAGATGTATTGGCGCCCTTGGCTTCAAAATGTGGAGATATTTCCATAACCTGGAGTTTTACAAGGGTGCTGTCGGATTTGATTCCGGGACAGTTTTGATAATAATCGCGGTCTGTTGAACATGTTTTGATTAGCTCTCTCTCCCACCAGCTTTTAGAACAGTTTCCATTAAAATTATGGATATATATTATGGATATTTTTCCTTTCCAATTATATATTTCAGACAAGTAAATTTTGATCAATCTTATATTATTAATGTTGATTAATTATAACTAGACTAATGCATAAAGAATTGACCTGCATAAAAAACATTTCACTCAAACGAAACTGAGTTTTTAGCATGCATAATATTAAGGAAAAGCTAACTCACCTCTCTCCGGCCTTTCCTGTGGTCGCTTGAAATAGATTTTACGCCACACACAAAATAAAGATTAAATCATTGATTACTAATATACTGGAATTTAATAACAGACTTGCAGAATATCAAGACAATATATCAGAATATGTGATCGACACCAATCGTAAACACACTTTCTTTTGACTTCACGAATTGTAAGACAGATGACAACTTATTCAGAAGAGTTGTGGAAACAAACACATAATATTATTTCACATAATTAATCGAATAACATTTAAAGAATTTCGAATGCCTTTTATGACTTAAATGAATTGTCACAAAGTAAAAGAATAAAGTTTCACTGAGAATAGTTCATGATTGCACATGGTTTTAGAATCGACTACAAATTAAACAAAAGTTTGATTTGATTTAACGAATAATGATTAACGAATAAAATTAGAATTATAAGGTATGATTCCATTAGATTATGAATACCTGAACGATTTTACTTGACTCAACGAATGTAATGTATTCATGAAACAATAATAATGATTAACGAATAACATTAGAATTAGAATTATCAGGTATGATTTCATTAGATTATGAAAACCCGAACGATTTGACTTGACTCCCGAAAACGAACATGTTTCCGAGAGAGCAAAAATAATAATAACAATAATAAAAAAAGGTTCTCTTTCATCACGTGACCGTCTGGTTTCCTGCACTGGCGCCCGCACTCCGATTGCTTCAACATACTGCGCGGGCGGGGAAGGCACCGGGGCAGGAATCGACATACTTGGAACAGGGATGACAAGTTGCTTGACATATTTGCTTGGTTTGGCTGTTGGTTGAGGCTCTGCATATGTTGTTTAGTCCACCTTCTCCAAAATGTCTTTTTCGCCTGTATAAGAAAATTACACCTAGAAGAGAGACTTAAAAACATGAAAGTTAGTGAGGTTTCTGGCAATTTTAATGGTAGTATAGACTTCACTGCCAAACGAAGATAAATCAAGCATTCTCTCTTGACTGGTTTAAGAGTGGATCGCCCGTGAGGGATCCAAAAGTTTTTTGGAATAAGAACCAGACTAAATAAGACTAAATTAGAACCAGCATGAGCACTTAAGTAGTGATAATGTGTGGTGGATAAGGATGTAAAGTGGTGGGATTCCGGTAACAAAATTTGCTGGTTTTCTTGGAGATTGAGAGCGAGGGGAGGTTTAGAGCTTCCTACAAGGGTATTGTCAAAGGATTGTTCCTGAACTGCAACTGAATGTAGAGGGTACATGGGTGGTATTTTATGGATGTGGAGGTCTTTAGTAGGGGAATCTTGATTATCAAAAGTTTTCTGAAGTGCGAGATTTTCCTTATTTAACATCGTATTTTCATTTTTTAGGGTATTTTCAACTTTATAGCTCAGGAGATGTTTTCGAATATCAATAAAACGATTTGGACTCAAAGTCGCAGAAATCGGTACTCTTTTAACAGGGCTTGAAAAAGGTGAATGAGAATTCGCAGGAAAGTCAATGATTGAAGTATTTTCAGACAGATTTTTCTCTATAAAAACATTAGACTCATAAGCAGATAATTTTTGACAGTTAATTGGAATATCAGATGATTTAAGAGTAGAGACTGGTTCTAGGGACAGAGTTTTATCACATTTTTCACCTTGTATTGATAGAGAATTATGATTAACATTGTCGACACCTTTTTTGGCACCGTAAAGGGTTAAATCAGACATGCGAGCATTTTGCACTAAACCCACAAGTGAGGGACAGGAATGATGCATAGAATTGGTATCTGGGATAGGAGGAGCTGCTCGGATACAGAAGTTAACAATGGGTGCACAAGCTGTTCCGTAGGTGACAGTATTCAATTCGTAAAAAGATAATTGGTCATTGGGAGATTCTCTCCAAACAATTCTTTGGTAGATTCTATGTTTCCTTTCAATTAAGATTTGCCGATACATTTTAGCTATGTTTGCACTGAACGCTACAGGGTTGGCTCGAAATTTTACTAAATTGTCAAAAATATTTGACTGTAGTTTAGGACCAATATATAAAATGTCATTTAAAGATTTGTTATTTGTTGTTTTAAACGAGGCGTCAAATACTACACGTAATTTTGTTGTTTCAGAGTTTTCATTTACCACAGCATGATGCGGTAAATAATAATGTGGCGTTTCACTAAATTTGTTTTGATTTAATTTTGTCATATGACCCAAAGATTCGTTCATGAAATTCGAATACTCCACATTTAATTGTGGATTACTTTTAAATTTATTTTCAATGGAAAGAAATCTTGAAATAGCACCTGACTTACTGTCACCTAGTGCCTTATCTGGCTTAAACGGTAGATGAACGACATATCTTCCCTGACTATTCCTTTTTGCTTTTGTGAAATAAATATTTTCCACAGGATCATTTTCTAAATTTTTTGTATCTACATTTTGTGTAGATTCTCTATCAAAAAATTGTTTCAATGTATTATTTAAGTCATCATCAACAGTGAGGTGACATAAATTTAAGTTTGTAAAATGAAGACTTTCGACTTTTCCTGAAAGGAGGTAACCCAATTTAGTGGGAAATGCTGTAGGAGTTCCAGCTGGCCCTTGAATTGGACTGCCATTGCAGATTGAGGCGACTATTTCTGCCCCAAGAAGAATATCGATGGGACCACTAATATGATAATTTGGATCCGCTAGTTGCAATCCTTTTATGTGTGGCCAATCATGTTGCGGTAGTTGGAAATTAGGGAGAGGTGAGGTAACCCTATCAACTATAAAAGCACTGACTGAAAATGACTCCGACGAAAAATGCGGAGTGAATTTAAATTCTGTGTTGTTAAGAGCAGTTTCTGCTAAAACGCAATTAATCCCTATTATACTATGCGACGTGCTCCGTAAGGGCAAATTTAGTCGCTTAGCACATTCCTTAGTAATTAATGAATTTTGACTAGCATTATCTATCAAAGCTTTACAATGCATAATTTTTCCTTTATTCGATTTAATTTTAATTAGGGCCGTTGATAATAAAACATTACTAGAATAAAACTGAGCACTATTTGAAACCGAAATGTCTGGCGATACATGATTCGCCCTTTCAGAATTTATATTTCTACCATAAACATGTAGCAATGTATGATGTTTTTCTGCACAATTTTTACAATTAATGTCTATCCTACAATTCTCCAGCCTATGATTTTGGCGTAAACAATTTTGACATAATTTATTTAATTCAACGAATTTCCATCTTTCATTAACCGGTTTTGAATTAAATGTCGGACATTTAAATAACGGATGATGCTCATTACAAAGAATGCACGTATTTTCCCTTTTCACAATTGTACTCAGTACATTATGTATATTTTTCGAATTAGTGAATTTTACGTCTTGTTTACATTTTATCTCTTCAACACCGCGCGCTTCGCGCTCAACGAATTTCCTAAAAAGATCAAGATCAGGCAATTTATCACTATCCAACATTAATTCCCATCTCTGTTTTAACGATTCATCCAATTTCCCCATCATGAATTTTATTATAATTAAGTCGCTTAACGCATTAGAATCTAAACCCAAAGTTTTTAAGTTTCTGACGGCTTCGTTACAAGTATCTAATAACTCAAGTAAAGTTTTAGCATTGTTTGCTTTTACAATTTTCATAGAAAATATTTTGTTAATTTGACTCAATGCTAATTGTCTCTTATTTTCATATCTTTCATTTAATATTTCCCAACATTGATCTAAATTTTCCTCTTTTAGAGCGAATCCTCGAATTAATTTAGCTGCGTTTCCGCGCACTGAAGAATGTAAATATTGCAATTTTTCAATTTTGGATAATTGATTATTTTGTAGAATTGTCGAATTAAAAATTTCTTTAAAAGAAATCCAATTTTCGGTTTCACCAAAAAATTTTGGAAGATCAAATTTAGGTAATTTAATAAGAGACGATTTACCATTTTTCTCATCTTTATTTTCCGCGTGAGTATCTGAATCGCACGCATTTACTTCTGTTTTGTCCTCTAACTCCACCAGTAAATCAAAAACCACTCCTTTATATCTCAAATACATATCCATATAATCCTCATTCTCTTTAGCGGATAAATTTTTAAATATTTCCGCGATTTCATGATCGTACGATTGAACTTTGGTTTTTAATAATTTAACCTTAGATTGTTCATCTTTACTACACCCCTTTACTCTATCTCTAAAACTATCGATTTCCTTACATAAATTTTCAAATAATAAAACTTGCTTAGATAATTTCGGCATTTTAGAATATATAAGTTTAAATACACATAACCATAGGCCTTCGAATTACAGAACAAACATTCAAGAACAAAATAATTTTAAGAATAAATGATTACGAATAAGAATAAGAATAAGAATATCAAATACATATTAAATATATATAGTTTTTTTTTCTTATATATATATATAAATCATCGATAGCCTCATGGCTCTAAGACGGACCAAAAACATGTTGATTAATTATAACTAGACTAATGCATAAAGAATTGACCTGCATAAAAAACATTTCACTCAAACGAAACTGAGTTTTTAGCATGCATAATATTAAGGAAAAGCTAACTCACCTCTCTCCGGCCTTTCCTGTGGTCGCTTGAAATAGATTTTACGCCACACACAAAATAAAGATTAAATCATTGATTACTAATATACTGGAATTTAATAACAGACTTGCAGAATATCAAGACAATATATCAGAATATGTGATCGACACCAATCGTAAACACACTTTCTTTTGACTTCACGAATTGTAAGACAGATGACAACTTATTCAGAAGAGTTGTGGAAACAAACACATAATATTATTTCACATAATTAATCGAATAACATTTAAAGAATTTCGAATGCCTTTTATGACTTAAATGAATTGTCACAAAGTAAAAGAATAAAGTTTCACTGAGAATAGTTCATGATTGCACATGGTTTTAGAATCGACTACAAATTAAACAAAAGTTTGATTTGATTTAACGAATAATGATTAACGAATAAAATTAGAATTATAAGGTATGATTCCATTAGATTATGAATACCTGAACGATTTTACTTGACTCAACGAATGTAATGTATTCATGAAACAATAATAATGATTAACGAATAACATTAGAATTAGAATTATCAGGTATGATTTCATTAGATTATGAAAACCCGAACGATTTGACTTGACTCCCGAAAACGAACATGTTTCCGAGAGAGCAAAAATAATAATAACAATAATAAAAAAAGGTTCTCTTTCATCACGTGACCGTCTGGTTTCCTGCACTGGCGCCCGCACTCCGATTGCTTCAACAATTAATATTAACTAATAATAATGGATTTTTTAGGTTTTGTTAATCCAGGATAACGTTTTATTTTTTTTTAGATAATAATGATAATAATTTTACACACTGTAACTATTTTCATGTTGTATACTGGGAACACTCAGTCAATTTTTTTCTTTCATCAAGTTAGGAAATTTATTGCAGGAGTGTGATGTCACGGTCATACTCCTTGCAAATTTTTGCAATAGCCACACCTTTTCTTCTTTTACACGAACACATATTTTTCTCAGAATGCTTGTGTGGCATAGTCATGCGCACATAAAAATCAAGCCTCTTTTGAGTCACACATTTTGCTCGGTATGCTATATTTGGCAGTGGCCTCACAAACCACTTGCTATTTTGGCTGTTTGCTGGGTTCACATTTTTTTTCTTCCCCTATCTTGGTGAAATGGCATGAGTGGTGCTCAATGTTAAGTACATTTTTTTAAAACTTATTTTTAATTACATAAGATTCTATTGTAGACAACACATTTTTTTTTTCCTTTTCAAGAAGAAAATCATTTTTTATTTTTTCTATATCACAAATATTTTTTTAATACTTCAAATTATTTCAATGGGTATATTTAATATATTGTTTGACGAGAAAATAGAAATTGTTTGATTTAAACATGATTGACAATAAAAGATCATTTCATTGAAATGTATTCTATGAAACTAATTAATTTACTTTTCAGAAGAATTGTATTACAATATATCAGCTGTAACAAGATCAAGAAATTATTTGTCAAGACATTCATTTTAAAATTTTTGTTTGAAGAATATATACACTCATGTATTTGATGACGGTATCTTGCATGTGATTGACAGTATTTGTATGCTTTACACACATGTTAATGGTTGTTTTGTATGTTTTTGGATTATTGTTTTGTATTGTGGTGAAGAGAGCTTTTTTTCATGGCAACCGGGAGAGATATGTGAGGGAGTTCCTCACATATCCTTTTATTTTACCAAATTTATTCAATTATAATTAAATATCTATTTATTCACAATTAGAATTTATTAACTTTTAATAATCCTCTTTAAATATGCCAAACTTATTTTAAATTAAGTAAATTCTTTATTGGAAATTAAAATACTTATCATTTTCTAATTTTAAGAACAAATTCAGTATTAAATACATTGATCTCTTTTTAACTTAATGCAATATATATATGTAGGGATCTAAACACAATTTAATTTTATTATCCCTTAAAGTAATTATATTTTTATTTCTATTTCACTATGTTTCCCAATAAATCTAATTTTTATTTATAGCTGTAAATGTACGTTGGAAACTTTCCGTTATATCTTTTTATTATTTTATTTTATTTTATATACAGATAATCTATTTAACTGCAGCTATTAATGATCCATTATGTAGACATTATGTCGCAAGAATTTTCGCAATATTTCTTAATTACTTGCACCTGTCTTTTCCAACGGTATTCGTTGGCGAATGTGATTTATGCCAAAAAGGGTTGCCATAATTTTAACCGTCATTTCTTTTTAAAAATTTTTCCATTGAATTAACATTAACAACAAAGAAAGATGTATTGGCGCCCTTGGCTTCAAAATGTGGAGATATTTCCATAACCTGGAGTTTTACAAGGGTGCTGTCGGATTTGATTCCGGGACAGTTTTGATAATAATCGCGGTCTGTTGAACATGTTTTGATTAGCTCTCTCTCTCCCACCAGCTTTTAGAACAGTTTCCATTAAAATTATGGATATATATTATGGATATTTTTCCTTTCCAATTATATATTTCAGACAAGTAAATTTTGATCAATCTTATATTATTAATATTAACTAATAATAATGGATTTTTTAGGTTTTGTTAATCCAGGATAACGTTTTATTTTTTTTTAGATAATAATGATAATAATTTTACACACTGTAACTATTTTCATGTTGTATACTGGGAACACTCAGTCAATTTTTTTCTTTCATCAAGTTAGGAAATTTATTGCAGGAGTGTGATGTCACGGTCATACTCCTTGCAAATTTTTGCAATAGCCACACCTTTTCTTCTTTTACACGAACACATATTTTTCTCAGAATGCTTGTGTGGCATAGTCATGCGCACATAAAAATCAAGCCTCTTTTGAGTCACACATTTTGCTCGGTATGCTATATTTGGCAGTGGCCTCACAAACCACTTGCTATTTTGGCTGTTTGCTGGGTTCACATTTTTTTTCTTCCCCTATCTTGGTGAAATGGCATGAGTGGTGCTCAATGTTAAGTACATTTTTTTAAAACTTATTTTTAATTACATAAGATTCTATTGTAGACAACACATTTTTTTTTCCTTTTCAAGAAGAAAATCATTTTTTATTTTTTCTGTATCACAAATATTTTTTTAATACTTCAAATTATTTCAATGGGTATATTTAATATATTGTTTGACGAGAAAATAGAAATTGTTTGATTTAAACATGATTGACAATAAAAGATCATTTCATTGAAATGTATTCTATGAAACTAATTAATTTACTTTTCAGAAGAATTGTATTACAATATATCAGCTGTAACAAGATCAAGAAATTATTTGTCAAGACATTCATTTTAAAATTTTTGTTTGAAGAATATATACACTCATGTATTTGATGACGGTATCTTGCATGTGATTGACAGTATTTGTATGCTTTACACACATGTTAATGGTTGTTTTGTATGTTTTTGGATTATTGTTTTGTATTGTGGAGAAGAGAGCTTTTTTTCATGGCAACCGGGAGAGATATGTGAGGGAGTTCCTCACATATCCTTTTATTTTACCAAATTTATTCAATTATAATTAAATATCTATTTATTCACAATTAGAATTTATTAACTTTTAATAATCCTCTTTAAATATGCCAAACTTATTTTAAATTAAGTAAATTCTTTATTGGAAATTAAAATACTTATCATTTTCTAATTTTAAGAACAAATTCAGTATTAAATACATTGATCTCTTTTTAACTTAATGCAATATATATATGTAGGGATCTAAACACAATTTAATTTTATTATCCCTTAAAGTAATTATATTTTTATTTCTATTTCACTATGTTTCCCAATAAATCTAATTTTTATTTATAGCTGTAAATGTACGTTGGAAACTTTCCGTTATATCTTTTTATTATTTTATTTTATTTTATATACAGATAATCTATTTAACTGCAGCTATTAATGATCCATTATGTAGACATTATGTCGCAAGAATTTTCGCAATATTTCTTAATTACTTGCACCTGTCTTTTCCAACGGTATTCGTTGGCGAATGTGATTTATGCCAAAAAGGGTTGCCATAATTTTAACCGTCATTTCTTTTTAAAAATTTTTCCATTGAATTAACATTAACAACAAAGAAAGATGTATTGGCGCCCTTGGCTTCAAAATGTGGAGATATTTCCATAACCTGGAGTTTTACAAGGGTGCTGTCGGATTTGATTCCGGGACAGTTTTGATAATAATCGCGGTCTGTTGAACATGTTTTGATTAGCTCTCTCTCCCACCAGCTTTTAGAACAGTTTCCATTAAAATTATGAACCGGGTTTTGTTATTAAGAATTAATTAAATTACCTTTTTATTCTATAATTATAATATTTATTTTTTGGAAAATATACTTCAATAAATGTCCAATAGTTTAAAATAATTTAGTATCTGTTTTCCCTTGACGCAGTGTACTTTTATTATATCGGCAAAATATCTTTAAAAGTATATATGTTTGAATTGGATCCTCCACTACTGTACAGAAACCTTCTGTACAGCACCAATGAATTATGAAAGCAGCTTGTCCTTGGTGAAAACGATATTTCCTCCTTTCACGAGTTTAAAAAATCGGTACCAGACAAATACTCATTTTACACATTCTTTACTTAGAATTATTGTATTTAAAGTGTCTACTAAGCTAATAACGTTCTACAACTCTGTAGCTGACTTTTCATCCATATCTCAACGCTATAACTGATGTCAGCCTGTAGCACATAGTCACTTCACTATACCTAGACATCACATTTAAGTTGATAGTTACAGCTGTCCAAAATTTCAGATGAGGAGAAGGACCTAAGCATATATACACATACATACATATTATCATACAAACACGCACACACCTATATATATATTTGTTAATCTTTTTTTTTTCAAAAAAGAAATTATTAATGCGGATATACATATATACATACACATACATTCTTACATACATTAATAAGCTCACTTTTGAAAAAAAAAACAGTAACAAAATAATTTTGCAAAAATTAATCGATTGAATAAAACTAATGTAAACACTCAGAACTATAGATGTACGTGTGCAGAAATGTCATTTTCAGATAATTTATCAAAAATGTTTCCAATTCCAAAATGCAAATAACTTAATTCCACGGACTTTATACAGTTCCTTAATGAAAATGAACATTTATTAATAACTAACCGAAAAAGACGGCATTTTAAATTTTGATTATATCGCTTTTTCTTATTAGTTATCAGCTAGATTATTATTTTTTTTTTTTTAAAGCTGACTAAACAATTTGTAGCATTAAAATCCCATAATGGAATGTTTTAATGAAATTCCATCGAAGCTTAAAAAAAAAAGTATATGTATACATATATATATATATATATATATATATTCCTAAAAGAATCTGACATTTAATTGAACTTTAAAAGCTCTCTTCTGACTAAAGAAAAAATAAAATAAAGTATATATTATTTGGGAAGTCTCTGACATGCAAAATTCAAAACGGGACTATTTTATTATCCAGAAGCATTTCATTATTATTCATTTTCTAGCGTACTAATATTTAGCCAGTGATGCTAATATTTAACTCAATATGATATCGGGTTATTACAAACATTTCGTAAACGCAGGGGTTTTACTGAGATACTAGTTTCAGCAAAAATGAAGTGTATCGTTTCCAAAACAAAGTAACTGAAGAAATGAAACTCAAGTTTTAAGAGAGATAGAATATGACAACGATCACCTTTGTTGACTAAATTTGTTGGTAAATTTTCAATATGGGTATCTTTCGAAAGAACACGTTAATGCCTTTAACACGAATGATTGAATCATAGATCTGTGATAATTTAAAACGAAATTATCAATTTTTTCCTTTTTATTGAAAAAAAAAAAAAAAAAAATTATCATTTTTTCTTATGTTTTTCGTAAACGCAGGGGTTTGAGATACTAGTTTCAGCAAAAATGAAGTGTATCGTTTCCAAAACAAAGTAACTGAAGAAATGAAACTCAAGTTTTAAGAGAGATAGAATATGACAACGATCACCTTTGTTGACTAAATTTGTTGGTAAATTTTCAATATGGGTATCTTTCGAAAGAACACGTTAAATGCCTTTAACACGAATGATTGAATCATAGATCTGTGATAATTTAAAACGAAATTATCAATTTTTTCCTTTTTATTGAAAAAAAAAAAAAAAAAAAATTTATCATTTTTTCTTATGTTTTCTCAAAATTGGCTTTCTTTCAGTATTTAGTATTATACTGCTGTGATATAAAAATGTCTGCATTCATAAGAAAATAGTTTTAATAAATTATAATTTAATAAGTAATTTGTATTGAGTAAATTTGTAGAGGATTATATACAGAAGAAAGTCTTGTGACTATACAACTATGGTATGAACTGTAGTTTTATAGAATTGTATTTGGAATATTTTTTGAATAATGTGCATTCTTCTGACTAGAACTTTCCTATTTCTCTGCGATCTACTTTCGACATGCAAGAAAATCGACATTTTCGTAACAAAATACTTACTTATATCGCATTTGTTATCATTACACTTTGTTAGAATATAGAAATCAAACTCTAAAAAGATTTTTTTTTCCCTTTCAAATACACAAAACTTTCATCATAATGTTTTCACAAATAACAAAACATTTTTCTGGCGCGGCTGACAGCTGTAAGCAACTTCGTCACTCAATAAGGAAAAATAGAAAGATTTAGGAATAATTGATATATACTCTATATTATTCCTCTTCATAAACAGTATTTTCTAGCCGTCACAAAACTTCCTTCTATATCATTCTACTTAAAAATACAACGTACCAGGTAATATACACAAAAATTTAATCAATGTAGCTTCTCGCAATAAATATTAATATGCAGTTTGGTGAAATTGTAAGCAATACATGCTTAGATATAGCTATCTGAAAATAGCTTAAAGTTAATAACAGCAGCACAATCTGTTCGCCGGTGTACAGTCCAACTGCACAGCATAGTTCTTCATAATGGCTCTCTGACGCAAAGTTTTATGCATTTATACACTATAGAAGCTAAGATACAGTCTTCCTTTAATTGAGGAGCATAAAGCACAGTAGCGTCACTTTTCGGATGATGTATGTCAAAATTTAATGAGCACCAATTTATACTAAGGTTCAATTTAACATAAAGTTCTGTAGAATTCTTTGCAGAAAATTTTCCAGAATCCAATAGTTTCTTCTATTGTGTATAAAAAAAAAACAATAAAAAATGTCTCTTTTAATTCGAAAAAAATTATAAAATTAAAAATTATGGATTTGTACTTAAATATTATTTCTGTTTAAAAAAAAGAAAAAAAGAGAGAGAGAGAGAGAGAGAGAAAAGGAAAAAATCTAGTACATCGTGGCCACCACAAGACTTTCTTCTATATAATTTTATGCATATTCACGCAGTACAAATTATTTATTAAATTATTATTTATTAAAATCATTTTCCATGATGATTACAGAAGATTTTTATCTGACAGCATTATAATGCTAAATGCCGAAAGAAAGTCAATCTGTGCCAACATCACAAGATTTTTTTCCCCTTAAAAATGAAAAAAAAAAATCGATACCTTTGTTTTAAATTATTACATAGGTATGGTTCAACCATTCGTTTTAAAGGTATTGACGAGTATGAGCGATGCTCATACATGTATACACTTTTTCCCTAGTTTATTACTACCATTATCAATAATTCATGTTATTTTTACAATCATGCGTTAAAAATAACTCTCATTATGTACATGTATACGAAATTTTGGCCTGTATTGCCATATTAAAAAGTTAGGAAAAAAAAAGAAAAATGGAATCACAGCGTTACCTGTTGAGCGATTAATCCCCAAACGTAATCAGCACCAGTTTCAGTTTAGGTTAGTTTCGAACTAAATACCAAGTTTGATTATAATTCGTTTTTTGGTTCGTGAGATACAGCGTTCACAAACTTTGTGATGTACACAGATAGACACACAATACACAGACACAGACAGACATTTTCTAAAAACAGTCAAATCGTGTTAGGATGTCTCAAAACGTGTAAATACTTCGAAAACTAGAGTTCAAACATTTTCACAAATCACTTTCTTCTTATCTATATAAAAGAAAGTACAAAAAAAAAAAAAAAAAAAAAATCTTTAATGTTACATTATTTATTCTACGCTACTATCTTTATATTTTAGACCAAAGCACATAATTTAAGAAAGTTTTATGTATCTGAGAAGAGTATTTCATGTTATTTTTCATAAATATAGAATATTTAAAGCTTGTGTTTATTTCCAGTTGTTTACAAAGCGAAAATTAGAGTATAAAGACTGCGATTATAATACAAAATGCATCGAAGAAAACTGATTTTCATTAAATCAGTTACAAAGTTAAACAGCTTTTGAAATTTTAAGATAATCTACTTTTCGATTATCATCTATGAGAATGTAAACAACGTGTAATTTTTAGTGCGCAGTAAAGCTGGAAGCTTTTATTATAGATTCCGTATCAACAAAATTAAATATTAAGCTAAAAATTATAATTGAAAATACTGTTTATCTTGCAAAAATGCAGATTTCTTGCTGACTATACGTCTCATAAAACTAGAATAATTTAGTCCAGAAGCAAGAGTAAAGGTTAAGGGGAGGATGTTGCTCCTCAGAATGAAGTATATTTTGTTAAAAACAACATTCCCAGCAGGCCTGCATTATCCCATCTTTATTAATTATGCAAAATTAGAATATAAAATAGTAACAATTATTTCCAACTATTTATGCGATTTGCACTAACCTTTTTAGAATCCAATTTTTTATTTGTTACTCTTATACTCTCTTCTATATATGCATAAGAAGAAAGTATTGATTAGTAAAAATTTTCTACCTCCGGGTTTCGATGGACTTACACGTTTTGAGATACCTTAAACAGAAATTGACTGTTTTTTAAAACTGTCTGTCTGTGTGTATTACAATATTTTTGGACGCTGTATCTCACGAACCAATGAACGAAATTTAACCAAACTTGATATCTAGTTTGAAATTGGCGTTGATTACTTTCGGGGATCAATCACTCAATTGTATATGTAAGGACATCGCCTCGTTCTTCCTTCCTCGTAGGGAAGTATCTCCCAGAGGGTGAAAATTTTCAGTATGGGTATCTTTTGAAAGAACTCATAAGTGCTTTAAAACGGATCGTTGAATCATAGATTTGTGATAATTTGAAACGAAGCAAACATAATTCGATATTACTTTTTGGCATCACTGGTAGTTAATTGTTAAAAATTTTATGTTTAATGCTGCAATTTTATGCAAATTTATATAACTTCTAAATGAATCCCCAAAATAGTACCCAAATCTGTTTAGAATATATTGTTACACAATAATAACGTAAAATCAAAGACAAAACACTAAAAAATTAGTTAGGAGAAAATGCTTAAAAATGAAAAAAAGTTAAATATGAATTTTGTTTTTCAAATATTGTAGTTTTTGAGAAATTTCAATGAACTTTATGCTAAGATATTACGCGATCTGGAAATTCTGAATCTTGCAAACTCGCGCTCGACGATGTCTGTAGCCCCTACAACCCGATATATTGATTTAAACAATTTTTGTGCGTATGTGACACTGATATATCGTATATATAGTTTTAAAATATATTAATATTAAGGAATTTGGTTTTTCAAAATAAATCCATTCTACATTCCCCTCTTCTCATAATAATTTCTTAATTAATAATTTCATTTTTTTTTCTTTAAAATAAAGAAATTAAGGTTACTTAATAATATTTCTATATATTCATTCTATTCAATTATAATTAAATAACACTGGTCTACAGTGGTTCGGTATGGCAATTTTCAGAAATTTTTATCATTTTCACAGTATCACAGGTTGTAACTCTTCCTGCTGGCAACCCAGAGTCCTGGCAAATCAGAATCCCGGCAACCATGTTTGTTCCATTTTTTTTTGTTTAAATATCAGAAAATGGCAAATTTCATTATTTTTTTTAATATTTTTACAATACAGTCGACAGCAAAAGTATCCGAGAACAATCAAATAATTCCGATATTAAAAAAGTACATTTAATACTATTTTGTTAAATAAATCCTTATCGAATCATTTTCTTAGACTAACTAAGAACATGACTCGACAGGATTTATTTAACAAAGCAGTATTAAGTGCACTTTTTTTAGACGGATTATTACTTCCAGTACAGATTAAATAATCGTAACAAAAAAATCTGTACGTGTTACAGATTTTTCGCTATTATTTTTGAATTCTGCACTACAAAATTAGTTGAAAATAGCTAATTTCATTTTTGTTACCCTCCAAAAAATTTTTTTTTGTCGACTCTAGTGTAATTATTCATCTCAGGATATTCTCATAAAACGTCAAAAGTTCGTTCGAAATGTTCAAAACAGGAACAGAAGTCCAACACTTTTCAACATTATTGAAAAGTGTTTAAAAAAAAAGTATCATTTCTAAAATGTTCGAATCAAGCCAATTTCCGCCCGAAATCTCTCTTTTTCAATTTTAAAACAACGTTAAATTTCGAGTAGTTATCTTTTCAATCTATTTAAAGTTTTGTTTCTATATCTTATTTAGAACTAGAGTTATAGTCTTTTAAATATTACGACGTATCAGTATTTTAAATAACAATTAAATTTTACTTTTAGCATTTTCTCATAATAAGATTTTTAACTTTTTTGTGTTTATCAAAAAAAAAAAAATCATAAGAAAAACTATTATGAATTAAAATGACGAAATGTTTCATACAGAAAATTTAGAAAAGAAAAATATCTCGATTTTAAAAGTTGCCATATTGAGATGACATGTTTTGCATGTTTATGTACTTGTTTGTGCCGCTTTTAAGAGCCCGCTTCACTTCCTGTCGCCGGAAGCTCAAACCAGTGTTATTCTATGGGAAATTTTGTTTACTTATAACTGATTAACTAATACATATTTTTAAATTATGTTTTTAGTCAGAAAATTCACAACTGTTGAATTGACAGACGTTTCTTAAAAACGAATTTTTAACTTTAAATACTTTATTTTGAAATTGTAAAATACGAATTTTCTATATGTGAAAATTTTTGCCGAAACGTCAGGGGAGGCCCTCTGTTGACGTTGCGAGACTCAAAACGGTTTTGGGTTCTGTCTCTTTGGCTGGTGTGTTTGTTGCGCGACAGCGGCCGGAAAAATCCGGCTATTGACTTGAAATTTGGTACACATGTTCATGATTCCCACGAAATTAGCTGTATAGTTTTGGGTGTGCATTCCGTTTGTAATTCGTGTACAGGGACACGCCAAAGTTTTCTTTTAACATTACGGCCTATGGAAAGAATTTGTATGTCGCACGATAGCGGCCGCAAAAATCACGCTATTGACTTGCAATTTAGTACAATATTCATGAGCCCAACGAAATTAGCTGTATAGTTTTAGGTGTGCATTACATTTGTAGTTCGTGTACAGGGACACGCCAAAGTTTTTCCTATCATTACGACCTATGGGAAGAATCTGTATGTACCACGATAGCCACCGCAAAAATCAAGCTATTGACTTCCAATTTTTGCCGAAACGTCAGTGGAGGCCCTCTGTTGAGACTCAAAAAGATTTTGGGTTCCGTCTGTCCGTCTGTCTGTCGTGCGATAACGACCGCAAAAATCCCGCTATTGACTTGAAATTTGGTACACATGTTCATGATCCCCGCGAAATTAGCTGTATAGTTTTGGGTGTGCATTCCGTTTGTAGTTTGTGTACAGGGACACGCCGAAATTTTTTTTTATCATTACGGCCTATGGGAAGAATTTGTATGTACCGCGATAGAGGCCCCAAAAATCACACTATTCGCAGGAAATTTGGTACACATGTTCATGAGCTCAACAGAAATAGCTGTATAGTGTTAGGTGTGTATTCCATTTGTAGTTCGTGTACAGGGACACACAATTTTTTTTCTTATCATTACGGCCTATATGGGCAGAATTTGTATGTACCGCAATAGCGGCCGCAAAAATTCTCCGATTGACTTGCAAATTGACACACACATTCAGACTCGGTATAGATATAGCTATAAATTTTTTATGTGTATACTTTTTATGGATTGTGTACAGGGACATGCCAAAATACTTAACATTAAGGCGTATGGGGTGAATTTCGTTTAAACGCATTTTAACATCATTACTTTGCAATCAAGAAAATGAAACTAGCGTACGTGAGTAAGATGCTTAAACTTAAAAAAATGTGCTCTTAAGCTTTCTAATTAATGTACAGGACCTTACAAAAGTGTTCTGACAATGTCACGTAGTCATCCAAGCTATGTTAAATTTGGAACAATTATCAATTTTAAGCGTAAAATAAGCTGAATAGTTTTTACTGGTGTATACAATGTATAGGGTTCGTTTACAGAGACACGCAAAAGAATTTCGTAACATTATAGCCTATGGACAAATTTTTAGTTAAGCGCGCACTTTAATGCGTTTATGCTGCATTGAACTTAATAGAACTAACATACATTTATAAAGATGCTTAAAATCATGTTTACTTTTAAAAAAGGGTATGTATATACTAAATAATTTATGGAACCACACAAAATAATTCCGAGGAAGTACTGTAATCATCCAAATGATGTCAAATTAGTTTGAAAAATTAATGATTTAAAATTAATCATGTGTTTTATTATTCTTGGCGTTTATAATAACTGTGGCTACTTTTCCGGGATACATAAAAGAATTTCATACTATTACGGTCTATAGTCGGTATTTCTTAAAAGTGTATTTCAACATGGTTACGCCCCATTAAATATAATGAAGTTTTATTTGAATTTTAAAAGCATGTTTTTCTGTTGAAAATTGTGGGCATAGAATTTATAGGGTTACGCAAAATAATGTTTTTTTTTTTTTTTTCTTGCATGAAATTTGGTGTTTATGAATTTCAGGAAAATAATACAAGACCGTCGTTTATTAAGAATACATATATATGATATACAGATAGGTATACAAAGAGAGATAGAGTGGGGGGATTGATGGGGGTTAACGCCCCCCTCAGGAATGTATCTGATTATGGTAACAAGTCGATCGAATCAATATATACTATTATATAATAAGGAATAAATAAAAATGACCTATTGAATAATGCCTGATGCAAATAGGACATTGAGGCTCCTGATCTGCAGATTCAGTAGTTAATTAATGAGTTGTAGGTAAACAAAATTTCCCATATTATAGCATTGACTTGGGCTTCTGGCGACGGTGAGTGAAGTGGGCCGTTGACTCATTTTTGTAAAAAAATAATTTAAAAAAAAAAAAAAAAAAAAAGAAGAAGAAGAAGAAGAAGAAAAGGAAGAAAGAAAGAATTTGAAATGTGTAGTTTATGTAATTTTAAATTTCGAAAAATATTTTAATATATCATGCAAAATAATAATAATAGTAATAGTAATAATAATAATGAAATATGAACAAATGTCTAAAATACATAAAGTTTATCATATTTATCAGTTCATAAAATTACTCGTAACTAGGGAACTTTTGCCATTGAACTATTTCAGCTTTATCTTCATCCAATTAAATTAAACTCTGATTTCTTTAGATAAGTCGGTTTTCCCCTTTTGTTTCAAAACTCAGACTATACATGTATGAGAATTTTATTATTCTATTCTCCAGTACGTTTTTATTTATTACTTTCCGAACATACATATGGATGAAAAGTATTATAATCATAACAAAAAAAAAAAAAAAAAAATCGATTTACAAATTTTAGTGTATCTATACGTTTTGAGGGCTCCTGAGTTCAGTTTTGCTATTTTTATGACAATGTAGTGCGTGTGTGTGTGTGTGTGGAAGTGAACATGATAGCATTTAAACGCTTTGTTCGAATGAGCTGAAAATTAGTCCGTATTTTAAGATCACCGTAGCACGAATTATATAGGTTTTGGTGAATCAAGCACTTATATTTTTTTATACAGGGACACAAAGAAATTCTTTATTATTATGGCCTATGAGTTCAAATTATTTTAACAGAGACACAAAACATAATTCTTTGCCATTATGGCGAATGGGTTCAAATTGTTTAAGGTGAGATAGCACCTAAACGCATTTAAATAAACTGAAAATTTATATACATGTCATTGGTTACCTTCCCAAGAACTATATAGATTTTGGTGAATCTAGCCCTTATAGTCTTTTTACAGGACACAACGATTTTTTTTTTTGTCGCTGTATACAAATTCGTTGTACACTTTACAGGACCTATCAATGTCATTTTAAATAGGGAACATTCCATAGTGAACTTGATTAATATATATCATTTTTGAAAATTTTTGAAAATATTTAAGGACGCTGGGGGCGGAAGACAGACAGATAGAAAGATAGACAATCGGACAGGCAGATAAACAAATGAAAATCATATTCACACTAATCATATTTAAATTAAAAATTGTTAGAAAGTGTTAAAAACGCTTAATTTAAACGGAAGTGCAGTTCCAGCAAATTTTTATTAATAGCTCTTAACGTGACTAAATATTATGTTTGGCCCTTTAAGTGTTATATTAATCATACTATATTCTATAGAAAATATTCTTTTGTTCATATAAATAACATATTTCAATTTCATTAAGCTTTGTGCAAAGTAAAGTTATTAAAATTTGATTTATAGAAATACCTCTCATAGAACGTAATGCTCAGGAATATTTCCGAGTGTCCCTGTAAACAAACTAGTGATGGTGTTTACTCCATTTTACATAAGAAACATCCGATAGTGAACTTGAATAACATATTTCAATTTAATTAAAATTTGTGTACGGTAAAGATATTAAAATATAGTTTATAGAAATATCTCTCATAGAACACAATGCTTTGGATTACTTTCGTGTGTCCCTGTACACAAACCAGTGACGGTATTTACTCCATTTTATATAGGAAACATCCAATAGTGAACTTGAATAACATATTTAAATTTCATTAAGGTTTGTGTACAGTAAAGGTATTAAAATATGTTTTATAGAAATATCTCTCACAGAACACAATACTTTGGAATACTTTCGGGTGTTCCTGTACACAAACCAGTCGAGAAATTAACTCCATTTTCAATAGGGAACATCCGATAGTAAACTTGAATAGCAAGTATCAGTTTCAAGAAATTCTATAAATACTTACGAGAGTCAAAGCGCGGACAGACAGACAAACCGAAGTCATTAACACTTTTCAACCTTGTTGGAAAGTGTGAAACTTTTACAAAATAAACAATGTGCGATTTTCTCGTGAAAACTTATTATGAAATGGAAAAAAAAAAAAAAAAATGCGGCTCTGAAATTAAAAACTTTGATAATTTACATTCTATAACTATCTTAAATAAGTGATTAATGAAGTTTTTTTTTCTTTCTTTCTTCAATTTTACTGCATGGGAACCTTGGAAAAAAAATAGCAAAAATTTCCATATATTATTCGAGTGTAACAAAGAAACAAAACCTTTTCATTCATAAGTTTAAAGAAGTATAGAAATATACGCTGTTATTACACAAACTTTGGACTAATGAATGAAGAATTTCAAATTAACAATTAAAGATACTAATAATTTTTAAAGTGCGATGGATGCCCAGTAAAACTGCGTAATATGAATGAATGCAAGGAAATCAGAAACCAACATTAGACACACCGTATTTTAAAAGTAACTTCATTTAGGTAGAGAAAGTACTGGACTAATGAATGAAGAATTTCAGATTAACAATTGAAGATACTAACAATTTTTAAAGTGAGATGGATGCCCAGTAAAACTGTGTAATATGAATGAATGCAAGAAAATCGGAAACCCACATTAGACACACCTTATTTTAAAAGTAACTTCATTTAGGTAGAGAAAGTACACAAGGTTAAAAGTTATTAAGTAAACTTAAATTTAAACCGTCCTGATATAAAATCTTAAAAGATAAAGAGATTATTATTATTATTATTATTATTACTATTATTTAAGATTTGACTTGCAAATATAAACAAATAAACAGCATAATTTTTATTTATTCATTTATATAATTTAACACATACTTAACTGCTGTGCATTTAACATCCTCCGTTGAAAAGACATGATTCTGTCTTCTTCTCTGTTTCGCTCCTAACTATATTTATTTTAAACTAAAAGGGCATACATAATACATAAATAAATTAGATATCCTTTAGTGCAATAAATTAACAAATAACACCCACGATAAATAAGCAGGTATTAACAATGGAATATCAAATTAGCTCTAGGCTAAATCTTAATTAACTGCAACCTAAAATGTAGCATGTTTAATCTCCATCTTTCCTCACCTTCCAACCCCAATTAACGGAATTTTCTCATTTCTTGAATATCCTTCAGAAAATGAAGAATTATTTGGTGAAGTGGGTAGCAAAACATTTTCTTTTGAAGTAGTGGAAATGTAGGTATTATGTGTAATTAATTACTTTCTAGAAGGTGCTTGAAAATAATATTTCTAAATGCTGTTTTTCAGGTAAAATTACAAATTTTCCAGCAAGAAAATTATATTTTAATTAAAATTAAAGCACAGTTCATGTGTGTCTAATGTTATGCGTGAACATTTTATCCTGAAATTCGATAAATTGATTCCAGAAGATCTTAAGGCCCTACGTCAGTGAGCTTCAAGGTCATCCAAATCCGGTATTAACCTATTGTAAAATATTCCTCATTATTACTCATTACGTAATACATGTTTTTAAATTCTGTTTTCACATTCGGAAAATTCACGACCATTAAAAGTCGCCTCATGTTTCAAAAATTAATTTTTTAAAATTTAAAAATTTGTTTTTAAGCTGCAAAAGACGAATTTTTACTTGATTTTCTTTATCGTTCTCAAATAATAAACAAATTGTAATATCAAAAATCTGAAACATACTGCAATTTTTTAAATTATACAACTTATTACAATTAAATTTCCTAATATTTAGGTTTAAAAAACATATTAATAATTTTGAGGAATAAAGCAAGTTTTAGCTGAAATAACCGAATTTTCCCCCATTTCACTCTGCTTCTTTTATCAGAGCGATGGGCGGTGAAAAACCCATTAAGATGACAGGTGATTAGTTTTCAATTGAAAGTGTGAAAATGCCCTGAAGTGAAGTTACCCATGTCGTAGAAAAGGGACTGAAATAGCAATACGGAATCAGAACTCGAGTTTGTTTTACTGCATATAAACTACTCATATGTATTTATTAGATAATTTCTTTTTTCAGTATCACAAATATGCTCCTTTTTTTAAAAAAAATTATTTTTTTAAATATTTATTTAAAATAAATCTAAAGATCCCCTCCTCCCCATTAATTAATAAATTTTTATCCTATGTATATTTACCAAATCTTTATAAATTTAAATTCTGGCGGAACTGAAGTGGGATAATAATTTTATCTTCAGCATTCTTTTCGCATTGCAAAAAGTTTTAACAGTCCAGGACACAGTTTTAACTGATAATTATAAAAATCCATATAATGTTCTGAACGTTTTCCAAAGTGAGCTAATACTAAGTGCATAAAAATGTTTAAAACTAGTTGGCATAGGTGGACTCTGCTCAGTTCCCCACCATATTTATGTTCTCATAAATTTCTAGTTTGAGAGATATAATCATGTTAAAAGAAATGAATTTGACAAAAGCTTGATACAGTGACAGAATGAAAACCCCGCCTAATAGGCTATCCACCGTTCACTTCGATATATTTATTTTATTCTAATCTATTAATTTATTTTATCAGGGTCAATTCCGTTGTTTAGTTTTCATGCTACTATTTCCAATGCAATAATCCTCAAAATTCATATTTATATGAAAAATTTACAATTTTGCTATGTTGGTAAAATCGTAAATTACGAATAATTTACGAAATTTTCCTATTAGAATATTTGTATTCAATCATGTTCAAACAAATATCATAACTGTAATTTTGAAGTTGTCTAATGTATTTATGAGCCTCAAAATGAAAGTTTATGCTCAATTTTACCTTATTCTGGCATGTTAAGTAAATCGTAAATTCCAAATAACTTACGAATTTTTTTAAATTGGAAAATTCATAGTCATTAATATTCATACCAGTGTCCCAAATAATATTTCAAAAGTAGTCTGACATCTTTACGATGAAAATATCTCTAAAAATTGACGGTTATGTGAAAAATTGCCCCATACTGCCATGTTAAGAAATTCGTAAATTTCCAATAACTTGCGAAATTTTCAAAGTAGCATATTTATAGTTACTGATGTTCCTTCCGGCATCAAAACTGATATTTTAAAACTGGTCTGACATTTTTACAGTAAAAAGTTTCCATTTAATGCGCGTTTAAGTGAATTTTTGTCCTATTCTCCCATGTTAAGAAAATCGTAAATTTCTAATTACTTACGAAGTTTTTAAATTCGAATTTTGCAAATAAATAGGGTTCTGGCCAGTGTCGAAAGTAATATTTTAAAACTGATCTGGCCTCTCTGCGACAATTTGTTTTTGAGATATCGTGTACACAGACTAACAAACTGATGGACTTACACACTAACAGCCTAACAGACTAACAGACACCCTACAGACAGACACCATAGAAATTTTGTCATTTTCGGATTCCTCACACCTGAAAACGTGTAAAAAAGTCAAAAAACCGAGGTCGAAAATTTTCACGATTACCTAAGTTCCCCATACCTATAGTATGATGGGAACTAATATTGCTCATTCGGGATATTCGACCGTATTTCTTCTTACTAAACAATTGAATGGGGACATTAAAAAACAAGAAAAAAAGAAAAGAAATAGAAACTTAGCTAAAGCATTTAAATTTGTTCGATGCAGAGATCTTTGTCCAGAAACAACATAAAAATCCAAGGAACACAAAATATTGCTTCGGACTTGTCGCTTTCACGCTACATTCGTACCTACTTTTGCTTTTCTTTCTTTCTTTTTTTTTTCTTTTTTTAATTTTCTGATGATTGTAACACGAAATAATTATTCCATTCTTATGATTTTTATGATAATAAAAATACAAAGTTCTTAATATCTGAACTGCCCCCCCCCCCCACTTTTTTTTTTTTTTAATGCTGTTTGCTGCGAATTCAGATTTGGTCATTTTTAAGGTTTCTTTTTTTTTTTTTTTTTTTTTTTTTTTTCTTTTTCTTTTCTCCCTTTTTTTAATAACGAAATTTTCAGTTGAATATAACAGAAAATTTAATTTAAAAAAATCAATTTAATTAGTTTATGTCATATTGTTTAATATATTTTTTTTAACTTTACCAAAAAACATACTTCTTACTTTCCGAACACCACAGTGAGGAAAGTATTGCAATCATGTCAAAAATCCGAGTTTGAGATTTTGGTGTTTCCACATATTTTGAGGTCCTCTGAATACATATTTACTATTTTTACGAAGATGTATGCGTGTATGTGAGTAAACACAATAGCGCCTAAGCGCTTTGTTTGAATGAGCTGAAAGTTGTACACATGTTATAAGTTACCATAGAACGAATCCTATTGATTTTGGTAAATCTAGCACTTATTATTATTATTATTATTATTTTTTTTTTTTTTTTTTTTTTTTTTTACACAAAGAAAAATTCTTTATCATTATGGTCTATGGGCCTAATTATTTTTAAGTGCAAAAGCGTCTAAATGCCTTATTGGAATGAGCTAAAAATTTATACTCATGTTATGGATCCCCGTGGCACAAACTGTATATATTTTGGTGAATGTATCGTTTATGGTTTTTTCACAGGAACACAAAGAAAAATTCTTTAACATTATGTATGCTCTATGGGCCTAAATTTTTAAAAGTGCAATAGCGTCTAAATTCCATATTCGAATGAGCTGAAAATTTATACACATGTCCCCGTCGCACAAACTATATAAATTTTGGTGAATGTAACATTTATAGTTTTCTTTACAGGAACACAAAGAAAAATTCTTTATCATTATGGTCTATATGTAACCAATTTTTTTTAACTGCAATAATGTCTAAACGCTTTATTCGTTTGAGCTGAAAATTTATATACGTGCTATAAGTCACCAATGTACAAAGTGCATAAATTTTGAAGAATCTGACACTTATAGTTCTTTTACAAAGACACAACAGTAGATTCTTTATCATTATAGCTTTTATCATTATGTAATAATATCCTCTAAACCAGATTTTTTTTTCTTTTTGTGTGGACTTCTAAACATTTAAAGAAGGTTTTTTTTATACGATACTCCCCAGGAAACTTAGTTTTGTGCATATAAAATTACATGTGGATCTCATTATGTTTAATGAATCGCAAGTTGAACAATATGAAAATCTATTAAAGTGTATTGTTATTTTAAAACCAAACTCAATGATTGATAAATTATATTTTTTATGGCAATGTTATTGAGTCATATATATATATATATTTTTATATTAATATAAATCGTATTTATATATACGATTTATATTAATATAAAATTTTCCTTTTTTTTAAGTAACTAGTTTAGACAAAAAATAATCAGCCTGCTTTTTTCAGCCTGGCTAAAATCTGGCAGCCCTAATACATCGTAAGAGACAGTGACATTATACTGGATGTGATAATAGTGGAAAAAAAAAAAAAAAAAAAAGAATGGCAGATAATTATTGACCATATGTTATTTAAAATAATGTGTGTATAAACAGATTGCAAGGAAAGTTGACATGCATGATCACAAACATTTTTTAGATGCGAAGTACATTTGTCGACATTTAGTGTAATACTTCTCTGAGACGAAATTCGTCTACACTTATGATTTACACAACAGTTTAACTCTAAATAATGATTCATTTATCCAGAAAAGTATCAATTAAAAATTGGAAGCATATTTTTGTAGATAAGCACATCTGATTTCTTGAATTACAAAGTAACATTAGTATCGAATAATTTTCAACGAACTTCAGTCGTTTCCATGCAACGTACCAAGCACATATTATGTTTTAACTTTTTAATGTTCATTAGCAACGCCCTAAAAGAAAAAAAAAAAAAAATTAAAAAATTTTACAATAGTTTTTCCTTTTTTCAATTAAAATTTAAACCTTTCGTTTTTTTCTGCTTGTTAGTCAGTAGTATTAATGGGAGATTTAATAAGTATGTTTCAGAAGAAGCCCCATGCAAAAGTTATTTACAATTTCTTAGTAGATGTGAGTGTACCTTGCTTGTTTGTTGATGCACTCGTGCCTAGTTCTTTAACCTGATGAAGAGCCCTGCATCTCTTCTGACTTGAAAAATATGTTGCTAGTTTTTGCAATTTATAAAGTCTCCATTCAAAATTACTTATTAATTATTTTTTTTATATTTGAATTTAATCAGGTTAAAAATGCTATTTAAAAAAATATATTTGTTTATGATCAACTGTGATCAACTTATGATCAACTAACAGCTGTTTTTTCAATTGATTTAGCAATTTTCAAAAGGAAAAATATGTAGTGAGCTTTAAAGGTTTAAATCAAATAATATTGAACAACACAGTCATCAGTATTATATTCAGTTGAATCGGATGATAAATCTGGAGTTTTATGTATTAAAAATTCAATTATAATGAATTTGAGTTCTGTGTATAAATATATTTTGTTACATAAATCTCTTCTTAATAACATTTTGGTAAAACCATTGTCTAGAGTAATTATTATGCACTAATTAGATGTATTTCCATAAAAAAAAAAATCTTTAGATGTTGTAGAGCCGAAAATGGACTTTTTTCCACATTCAGTGTGATAGATCTCCCACATCGAAATCGTCTACAATCGTCATAGAAAATAATTTCAATAAGTAATTTGCATATGCACTATTGTGAATTTGTATAGGAACAGAAGACGGAAATCTTTTTACAGCTGTGATGTATTGATTTCCTTTTTCCTCGACTTTCTTTTTAAAAAAAACTAAATTATTGAAAGTAAAAACTATACGTTTTAAAGTTTTATTTATTGAAAATTTAATTTAAATTAATGTGAGTTGTACATAAAAATTTCCTTCGTAAGGTAAATCTCTTTATAATAACATTTTTGTAAAGCAGTTGTCGAGAACAACTATTATGTACTAACTGTGTATATTTCCATTACAAAAAAAAAAAAAAAAAAAAAAAAAAAAAAAAATTAGATCTTGTCTATGGAGCCGATAATTGACATTTTTCGACATTTAGTGTAGAAAAACAATTATTGTATTTTTCTCTTTTGATGACACATCTACAGACGACCTTTTAGACACCTCAACCAAATTTTTACACCTTGCCTTTCTACCAATATATAAAATATAATTTATTGAAAGCTGTTAAAGGTATATTTCATATTAAAAATGCATACCATCTTTAAACTTATATTGACAGAATAAAAAAGATTAAATAAATAAAACAAATATAAATTTAAAAGACATAAAAATTAAAACACATGCATATTAAAATAAGTAAAGAAAGAAAGAAAAGAACTGTATTTCTATTTGTTTTTGCCCATAGCCCCCCCCCCTTACCGCCCTCCTAATAATTTTAGAAATTCGAAAATATCCGCAATTGATTTGAAAGTATCGAAAACCTCTATAAACCAATTTTGAACGATCTAACTCTATTTTTATTTCCCCCCCCCTCGCCCCTCCTAATAACTTTACACTTTCGAAAATATCCCCATTCGACTTGCACTCCTTCAAAAACCTATCTGTATAATAATTTTAGAAATTCGAAAATATCCGCAATTGATTTGAAAGTATCGAAAACCTCTATAAACCAATTTTGAACGATCTAACTCTATTTCCCCCCCCCCCTCGCCCCTCCTAATAACTTTACACTTTCGAAAATATCCCCATTCGACTTGGGATCCCGGAAAAAAGGGCACCGGAAAAAAGGGCACGGAAAGAAGGGCACCGGAAAAAAGGGCACCCGGAAAAAAGGGCACCGGTAAAAAGGGCACTGGAAAAAAGGGCACCCGGAAAAAAGGGCACCGGAAAAAAGGGCACTTTTCCAATTCGCAAATCGCAAAATAATAAATATCAAATAATGAATTTAAAAAATGACTTTCAAACTACATTTTTAGAAATTTCAATTGATTTGGTACAACATTCATTTAGTATATATCTCGGGGAAGAGGGGGGAGGGGGGACAGGAGCAGATCGAAAGAAAATAATTGTTTTTACAAAAACTCTTACCGATTTTAATGAAACTTTGTATAATCACGTACAATTTGCGAAAAAAACGACAGTAAGTGTCAGGCAAACTTGGGGGGGGGGGGGTATTTAAAGAGGGAAGGTGGGGAAGAGGAAAATAAAATTATCTTTTATATCACCGTTTTACCGATTTATGATATATTCTATAATTATCACTTACTTTTTATGAAGATCACAATGAGTGCATTATATACTGAGGGGGGGATACGTGATTGTACAAAAAAAGTTTTAATCAATAATAGAATAATTTAAAGAAGAATGTATTTTATTGCTATCTACCCCCTTGCCCCCCCCCCCCCCCCAGGTATATAATACACTCACTGTGATCCTCATAAAAAGTTAGTGATAGTTATAGAATATATCATTAAAGTCGGTAAAACGGTGATATAAAAGATAATTTTATTTTCCTCCCACCCACTCTTTAATCCTCCCCCCCCCCCAAGTTAGCCTGACACTTACTGTTATTTTTTTTACAAATTGTACGTGATTATACAAAGTTTCATTAGAATCGGTAAGAGTTTATGTAAAAACAATTGTTTTCTTTCGATTTGCTCCTGCCCCCCTCCTCCCTCCCCCCACCTTCCCCGAGGTATACACTAATTGAATGTTGTACCAAATCAATTGAAATTTCTAAGTGTCTAATTTGAAAGCCATTTTTTAAATATTATCATTTGATATTTATTACTTTGCGATTTGCGAATTGAAAAAGTGCCCTTTTTTCCGGTGCCCTTTTTTCCGGGTGCCCTTTTTTCCAGTGCCCTTTTTTCCGGGTGCCCTTTTTTCCGGTGCCCTTTTTTCCGTGCCCTTTTTTCCGGTGCCCTTTTTTCCGGGATCCTTCGACTTGCAGTCCTTCAAAAACCTATCTGTACCAATTTTGAACTGCCTAACTGTATTTCTATTTATTTTTGCCCCTAGCCCCCCCCCTGCTGCCCCACCTGGGGGCTGAATTTCTAAAATTCCAGAAATTGTTTTTTAGATATTTGCATTAGCTATATTTTAGAGAAAAAATTCACGTACATCTGTTTTTTTTTTTTTTTTTTTTTTTTTTTGAGATATATAAGATTATGTGAAATCACGTTTAATGCATGTAAAATCACGTTTCGCCCCCCCCCCCTTGGGGACCGAATTTCAAAAATTCCAGAAATCGATTTTTAGACATTTGTATTAGCTATATTTTAAAGGAAAAATTTTACGGATATCTGTTTTTTGTTTGAGATATGAAGGATTTTGTGAAATCACGTTTTGCCCCCCCCCTCCCCTCTTGGGGGGCGAATTTTGTAAAAACGGTTGCGGCGTTGAGTTTCTCGGGTCGTAAACATTAACCGTGCCGAATTTGGTCCCGATCGGTGAAACGGCCTAGGATTGTATAGCGGACAGACAGACACACAGACAGACAGACTGACTCTGCTCTTTTATATATATAGATTTTAGGATCAATCATAGGAATGGTATTTGAATAGTATCAAATTTTAATTCAGTAAAACAATATTAGATCGTACGGAAATTATTGTAGTAAC
Organism: Salticus scenicus; assembly: GCA_963930645.1. Taxonomy (NCBI): domain Eukaryota; kingdom Metazoa; phylum Arthropoda; class Arachnida; order Araneae; family Salticidae; genus Salticus; species Salticus scenicus. The sequence continues at coordinate 37,300,925 of OZ005649.1, forward strand.
CAAATTGTTTTCTAGATTAATACAAATAAAATATAGCATTTTTAAAATTTCTTTACACACACGTAGAAAAAAAAAAAAAAAAAAAGAAGTTAGTCTTTGCAATTTTTAATAATGAATACCAGTTTTAAATATATATATATATATATATATATAAACAAATAAGTAACACGATCAGTTTCATGCAGTAAATTCTTTGATTTTTTATTTAGCGGAAATAAAAACATAATACCGAATAATTGTTAACAAAATTAATTTTAAATAATTACACTTAAAAGAAGCGTCTGATTTGCTGTGTAACATAGGCTGAACAGAATCTTTGGTCGAAGTCGCTTTTTCTGAATATATGTGCAGATAGTTTTCAAAATCATAGAACTATATACTATATTGTACAGGAATATGTATATGACAACAACATTACTCAGAGTAGATTCTGAACCTGATAAAAAAATACAATTCATATGCGTAAATATTGTTGTAATTAATTTAAATTAGAATATTTATCAGAGTAAAAAATGTTATCAATTTCAGTATAATTATTACATTTAAATAATATTTTTTTCCTTCCTCGTTTAATGCAAGTATTTTTTAATTTTATCCAATTGAAGCTGAAATTTCTGAATATTATTTACGTATGTAAATAATTTTATTTGCCTTCTCCAATAATTCAAAAACAGATATTCCCTTTTCGCATTCTTTTTTAGCCTTTACAGATAAAGCTTATCTTACCCTCATGCTTCTGGCAAGAAAAATGTCAATTAACAGCAAGGGGAGTCGGACTCGGAAGCTATCAATTACTGAAGTGCGAAATTTTCCATTCTCGTGATTCTCGGAACGTCAACTGTGAGCAGATTTCCTCCCCCCGTCTTGCGAAATCTATAGACTTCAAAAAGCGCCCTCTAGAATGAAAAAATATTTTGACTCACGTAGGGCCTTAAAACGATGTCTAATAAGCGAGGTACACATCTTTTTACTGAACAAGGAGGAGGGAAGAAAATTCTGGTGAATAACAACCACAAGACTTCCATTCACATATTATTCAGACTCTTATTAGATATAGTGTGGTCAGAAGACATAAAATTCACTGAAAAAATCAAGCACTCAACAATTTTCATGTAAGATCTAACTAATACATAAGGGGCCACTGGGGCTAGATAGTATGCCTAGAATGGCTACTACTTTAGGCACCCTAGGGCTAGTTGACTACAGGGGTAACATAGTCTTCGTCATTCAACTCTTCGTGGATTGATGGTGCAACCAGTCACAGAGTACTTTTCTTCTTCCTTTCTCTAATCGCATACTTGCCAACATCCTAATTAATATTCCGTAGTGTTGTTAGTCCGCACTTTTTTCCCCACCAATAAATTTGTAGAGAAATATTCTCTAAATGCAATTACGATTAAATGAGAAGAAAAATAATCTAAAAAGATACTCGTGGTAAAAAGAAAGCAGGGCTAATAATACTACGGAATAATAATTACGATTTAACTTGTGTTGCATTTCCTAGTGTGTCATTAATTCTTCCAACCCATATGTAATTTTTTTCGTTTGTTTACGTTTAGCATGTTCCGTCTCCCATTTTAGGTGAAACTGTATTAGGGGCAAATAGGTGCATTGAACACGGGGCAAGTTAGCTCGGTTAACCTATCTCACCTTCGACAACTAACCCGAATTACATTCAAATTTAAAAATTTATTTACCAGTATCCTGTAAAGTCGTTGAAGAAAATATGTCACAGACTTGGATAATTATGAAATGTCAGGGCCTAAAAGGTTCACTACTTTTCTCAAAAGACAGCCAAGGCTGTCTATTAAAAAACCTGAAACGACAATTCAAGCACGAGTATCGAGCTTCAACCTCCCAAACATTTCAATTTTGTTTTAACAATCTACCATACTTGCCAACATACTAATTAATATTCCGTAGTGTTGTTAACCACGCCTTCTTTTTGCCACCAGTATCTTTTTAGAGCATTGTTCTTCTTATTTAACCACAATTGCATTTAGAGAATATTACTCTAAAAATTTAATGGTGTGAGAAAAAGGGCGGGTCTAACAACGCTACGGAATATTAATTAGGATGTTGGCAAGTATGATCTACAAACCATTTAAACAATATAAATTTGGTTGGCTGGGTTTTTATGTCGCACTAGTGCTGCGCAGATGGGCAATTAAATATAAATTTGGAAAGTGAATATCTGGAACATGGACGAAACAGGAATCACCACGGTTCTAACCACTGATCGCATTATTGATTGTAAGGGCTTTAAGCAAACAGGATGGTCTGCATCATTTCAGAGAAAAAGTTAAGTGATTATAGCCATTTCTACCTTTGCTAGTGTTAATTTCATTCCATTTTTTTAAATACTCCCGAGAGTAGATTCTAGAGATTACTTTTTGAATGGTACCCAAGTTGGAAACTCAGGAACTTCAAACCCCTCCTGGTTGGATGATTAAGGTTCATTTTAACAAATTTACCTATTATTTTGTGAAATATACACCGAATTATCAAGTTTTATAGTTTATTCCGGAGCATTTTAGCCACGCCTTCTTTTCGCACCAGAATTTTTGTAGAACATTTCTCCCCAATATGTGGCAGTTATTAAATAAAAAGAAAATCATTCGTAACAGCTGTTGATATGAAAAAAAAAAAAAAAAAAAAGGCGGGGATAAAAATACTCCGGAATAAATTATAAAAGTTACAATTCTGTATGTATGAAATTCTAAAGACAGACCAGTATTGTTATTATTAGATAATCATAACTCCCATCTGCAAATTGAAACATTATGCTCTTTTAAAGTAAACGGTGTTACAGGGTGTTTCATTTTCACCACACTGTAGCTTATGGACTGTATCGTTTTTAGTACATAAAAAATATATATCGACACCGCTTGTGACTCCTGGATAACAAATCATCCTGCTTTAATTATGAACATTTACAATCTACTAGATATTGTAAACACCATACTGCCACAGGTATTCACACCAATAAACATCAAAGCTAGGTTTCAGAAAACAGGAATATATCCGTGAATGTTAAAAACTTTACTGAACAAGATCATATGCTCTCATACACAACCGACAGACCAAATCCAGAACTGGAATCTATTATTGAAAATGAAGTAGATACTATTATCATTCCGAAAAATAACGGACGAGAGGCTGGATATTCAAAATATCCAGTGTCAACTTTTTCTATTTTAACTCCAGCAGATACTGGAACTCCCCTGATTTAAGCTGTGGATGTTAAACAATTAACATCAGAAGATGTACGACAATTAAAAAAAGGCTAAATCAAGAAAGAAAATAAGGAAATTTGAGATAGGAAAAAGGGAACCGCAACAATATTAACAGATTCATAAAATATTAAAGCGTTTAGAGAAGGGGAAAAATGAAGTATATATTTAAAAAAAAAAGAAAGAAAGGAAGATATATTAGGTTCTATCTAATACTAATATCAGAAACTTATCCTGGATAATATTTAAGATATTCTTGGTTAACTTTTAAAATGATAATTGGTAAAGTACCATATAAATATTATTAAACAATAATTTTTGGTGTCATTTTATTAATTCAAAAGAACAGAACTTTACTGTAAACCTAATATATACTTAAATTTCTGCAGAAATGCTTGTATGACTAGAGAATGGGGCCTTCTGTCTCCTTAGTATATGCTAGAGGAAGGGAAATAATTCTTTCCGAAAAGAAATCTGTTGCAAAAATTTCTTACGATTATGTAAAACAAAGATTAATATTTGGAAATAAAAGTTTAAAAAAATATATCTATAATTGGAATATTCGCAATGAGCTACGAAAGAAAGTTTAGGATTATGCACTGTTTATACGCACATTGTTCTTTCTACATCTATTATTAATTATTATTTCCTTTCTAAAATTATGTTTATACATCGAAATTCAATAAGCCTAAAAGAAAAATACACAGAATCCTATTGTGCGATTAAATAATGAACAACGCCCACAATCGGAAAATTTTGGTTCCAGCTATTCTGAAATGAAATATTATTTCTCGCAAGTCATAATTTTCATTAACTGCATTCTAAAACGCAACACATTTTGTTCTAATTTTCTTTCCAATAAGGCACATTGAAGTAATCTTGATGTTTTACGGGCTCTTTCATTGTAACTCCAATTAGCGAGCTTTTCTCAAACAACCCTTGTTTCTCTGTTAATGGACTCAAGACATGAAAAGTGAATAAAGATAAATTTATTTAATTTTAATATGTAAAGGACATACTATGATGTATAAAGGTCAAATTTAAACAAAATTATAGAATGGTATTCCGGCACATTTAAATATTTTAATGTAATATTTTAAAATGCGGTAGGAGAGAAATGTAACTGGTCTAATGGAGGGTGCAAAAATAATTAAAAAATTTTCAAATCTGTGCATTTTTCAGAGTTTTTTTGGGGGGAGAAAGGCAGGCAGGGATTCTTTATTCATATTTGATTATGATTTTAAAATGTTTAATGTCAAGAACTTTTATGCGTAAATTTTTTAAACCTAAGTAATGATTTAAAATTTAAAAAATAAAAATTTATAAGAAAAATTTATAACGAAGCTTCAATAAAACAACTTATGTAACAAAGAAAATTCCCGAACACGCATAACTTACGAAATACTTTCTAGCAATAAAGAAGATATTTCGAAACAAAGGGGAATAAATTCAATCAGTTCATGATAGACATTGAGTACAGATCCGTCAGTCATAACATACTAATTACAAATCACATGACGGAATTTATTAGAGCAAAGAAATAATTTAAATGCAAGATCTGAAGAATACTGGCGTGTCACTTTGCCAATTGACTTTATGTATAGAAAACATTTTACATTGCATAATTAAGATTTTTCTTTCTGTAGTGCGTTTTTGGTATTGTAACGGATTTTTAAATAGTAGTCATTGTTTTTATGTAATTTTATCTAGAAGCTTAGTCAGGCTATAAAATTACCGTAAAATCCAATCAACCAAACAACCTTTAATAATCCATTAAAAAGCTTCACCAGGGCAGATAATGGCCCTGGTGACGAATTTTGCGACTTTATCGCTTCTTGCCGACTTCTTTGGAGAGAAAATCCCCCACTAAAAATAATCCGAAGATATTCTCCCGAAAACGCTATTTTCTGAAGACGTTCTTCAAATATTTTAAAAGATTTTGAAGATTTATCTTTTTCCATAGAATATCTGCCGAAATTTTGAAGACATTAGAAAGACATTTTGTAAACTAAAAGTGGGCCGAATAACTTAAGATATTCTGCAGATTTTCTTTAAAGAAAATCTTGAGATTATTTTAAGTGGGGAGCTTTGTTATTGATATATCGATGTATAAGCTCTAAATGGAATATTTCTCGAGTTAATGGATAATTTTCGAAATATATGAGACTGTATAAAGGTATCGCGTTCTGACTATTGAATTAGTTTCACGCCAAGCTGCTTAATGTGTAAGAAATCCCTGACTAGGCCTCTGCTATTGATTAATTATGCTTATTGTACAATTTATGCTGCGATTTTGATGTTGACAGCTGTTATTCAAGCTGTGTTTTCTAGGGAAACTGCAGTTGATATTTGCTTGACAGGCCTGTAATCTTCTGAAACATCCTGTAAATAAGCTTTTAAGAATCTTTCATTCATTCATGGACAATTCACGAACCCTCGAGTACGCAACAGTATATAAATTGGGATCTATTGGATAAAATGGATTCTGAGGTTCTACGAACACATATACCTGAACCGAGATTCTGATCCGGCAATTATCAACTGATTACGCGGTCAAGAAAAAGTTTGACTTTATCATAAAAAAAACTACTCCACTTTCGGTAATTAGATTCATATCGCACCCCGGAACGGAAAGTGAATCACTCAAAAACGCAGTATTTCAAAAAAGTGAACTAAAAAATAACGACAAATTATCGACAAGTATTATAATAAAACTGACACAACTGTCTCTCAGGTGGATAAGTTTCGAGACAGAGATGTCACGCTTTTTATGCACGTTGACACACTTCATACACGCTTCTCAATGACAATTTGAAAATTCCATATTTCTGACTTGTATGGTTTTCTAAAGGGAGTGCGATATGGGTTTTATAAATTTGACTACCAGAAATTCAAAAGGCAGGGAAGTTATGTCTGAAAACGTATTGGTTATCGTCAATCAATAGGCTGCGATCCCTTCAAATATGAATCATTGGTCGATCAGCAGCTATAGGTTTGCGCGGGTGGCACTTGCTTAGTTCGGATAGTTGCAGTTGTCCAAACTACTTTCTTTCTTTCCTTCTTTTTTTTTTTTTTTTTTTAATCTTCTTTTTGTTCTTTTTGGAATTTTATTTGCTGGGGTGTAGCTATGGTTTGCCTACGACAATGAGCAATGTTACGAGTTCAACAATAATTGATGCGTTAAATTTGCATATAAGGGTTTATTTCTAACTATTGCCAACTTATTTGATAAAGAAAATGTATAATTTTACTACGCGCATTAAAATATCATCGAGCATGTTCATCATGCGCAAGAAAGTATAAAATTAACAAATTATAAATACCAAAATATATTGTCAAAATAATATACTGTATATGAGCCATTGCCAATGATTGCGCCATCAGTCTAGCCAAGAGTCATGTAGAACGGTTGGCCAACGTAAAACCTACCGTTGTTTAAATTTTGGTCTATATAGATTTTCTTTGTGAGGATAGGCCCATATCGTCTTAAAGAAAAATTTATGTTCAGTCGGTAACAAAAGTATCCGGACACTAGCGAAATTCCTATATTAAAAAAGTAGAGTTAACAGTGGCGTATTTAAGGAGCCCCCCCCCCCTAAAAAAAAAAGTACTGACATTTCCAATTGAATAGTACAATTGCAAACTTTTCATTGATCTGGAATTACATCTTTAAAAATCTTAGCCCTCTCCACCCCCCCCCTCCCCCCCCCCCCCCAAAAAAAAAGTTAAGTTCTGGATCCGCCACTGAGAGTTAATACTGTTTTGTTAAATAAATCCTTGTCGAATCATGTTCTTAGACTGACTAAGAACATGACTCGAAAAGGATTTATTTAAGAAAACAGTATTAACTCTACTATTTTTTACATAGGAATTTTTGCTAGTGTTCGGACATTTTTGTTACTGGCTGTATGTCATCTACCTATTTTAACTATCCAGACCATAAATAATAAACAGATTAATTAATAACTCAATTTTACTTTTACCCTCATTCTCAAAAAAAAAAAAAAAAATATATATATATATATATCCTACCATTGACGAAAATAATAATCAGATTAATTAATAACTCAATTTTACTTTTATCAAAATAAATACTTATCTGAAGTTGCTTTTATTTAATATTACTTCATACCCTCATTCTCAAAAAATAAAACATTTATATCCTACTATGGGTGAAAAATGGTAAGATTTCTGAAGTTTCGAAGCTCCCCGGCACACGGGAACATAGATCTCGAGCTTTCCATGGTATTCTCGATGGAAACATCGCCAAGCCCCTTCGCCAAAAGTTATAAATAGTAGTGAGTTGATTTCTGCGAAAGAGTATGTAGTCACTGCGATTCAGAGTTATTCAGAGACCTATTTTGAGTGATTGCACTTTAGGGATTGAGTTCTAAGCTACTGTACATTTTTCGTGAGCTAGCGAAAAAATTTCTGCTCTGGAGTATTTGATATTATTTGCTTTACTCATGTGGAACATGTGACTATTTTTTTAACTGTTCCGGGACATCCAACGAATAGTGACTTTTACTCTACGAGTTAACAGCTTTAACAGTTTCCAGAATATTCGAAGAATTAACAGTGTTATTGGACTGCTTTCGAGAATATGCGTTTTAATAATTGTTTTGTTATACGGATTCGAGGTTCAAAAAATGTTTGATATTGTCATGGAGGTCTCGTACTAAAGCTGTGACGAAAATAGTCGCCAATCGAAATATATTTATTTAAACGTTTCAATTATTCAATTAAAAAGAAATCATTTAAATATAATGCCCAGCGAAGCGGGCAAAGCCTGCTAGTACCTTTTTAACCACGCTAATATATTTATGCTTAATAACATATTGTACCGCTGCTATATTGATTTTTTGCACATTTTCTTAAGATACTTATAGCTAATAAAAATTTTACTTAAAAGAAAAGAAAAATATGCACTCTTACAAAACAAACTTATTTTTCCAATAAAAATTTAAATATGCCATTAACTAGCAGTTTCCTATTACCTCATGAATATTACTAGAATAGATAGTATGAAAAAAACTTGATCAGTTCTAAAATGCTTTAAAACACAAAACTGACAGTTTGTAAAAAAAAAAAAAAAAAAAAAAAAAATTAAAACTTCTATGATGCAGCAAAACACAGTTTAATACTTCCCGTCAAAAAGCTTCCTGTTCTGAGAACCCAGGAATAAAAAATTAAAAATTTAGCTTGCTCAACTGCTGACAAGGACCTTTGCAGAAGTTGCAAGATCCTTCATTTCCTGCTATGTTTAATACTAATTAACGAGCTTTTGTCTAGCAACCCTTTCGCTTCCTTGATAACTTCTGAAAGCGGAAGTTGTACAAGAGATGCTATTGAATTATAGACCAAAATATGTTTTTTTTTTTTTTTTTTTTTTTTAACACGCTTTTATTAGCTTCACCTGTATGTATGTTTGTATTTTTGTAACCGCTCTGGGAGCAAACAAAAAATCTATATTGTAAATAAAGACTTTTCCTACGTGAACGCTGTGGCTGTGAGGTAAAGCTCCGCGCTACGAACCTAAAGGTCTAGCGTTCGAGCCCAGTCAGGGGCGATTTTTTAAAAATGGTTTTTGTTTAACTCTAAATTATTTTAATTAAAGATTGAAATGTATGTAAATATTATGGTGTGTCACTCACACGATTTTCTCTTACCCTGCATTTTAATACTAAGAGAGATATTTTGTGCTTTTTAGTTCACATTTCTATAAAAGCGTGTTCTTTAATTTTTTAAAACTATAATATTATAATTATTCTTCTTTTTTAGCGTAACGAAAAGTTTTGATAAGAAATGATACTACATCTTAATATCTGCCATCTTCATTAAAACAATTCTACTTATAAAAAAATTTAGATTTTGTGCTTTTTAGTTCACATTTCTATAAAAGCGTGTTCTTTATTTTTTTAAAACTATAATATTATAATTATTCTTCTTTTTTAGCGTAACGAAAAGTTTTGATAAGAAATGATACTACATCTTAATATCTGCCATCTTCATTAAAACAATTCTACTTATAAGAAAATTTAGATTTTGTGCTTTTTAGTTCACATTTCTATAAAAGCGTGTTCTTTAATTTTTTAAAACTATAATATTATAATTATTCTTCTTTTTTAGCGTAACGAAAAGTTTTGATAAGAAATGATACTACATCTTAATATCTGCCATCTTCATTAAAACAATTCTACTTATAAGAAAATTTAGATTTTGTGCTTTTTAGTTCACATTTCTATAAAAGCGTGTTCTTTAATTTTTTAAAACTATAATATTATAATTATTCTTCTTTTTTAGCGTAACGAAAAGTTTTGATAAGAAATGATACTACATCTTAATATCTGCCATCTTCATTAAAACAATTCTACTTATAAGAAAATTTAGATTTTGTGCTTTTTAGTTCACATTTCTATAAAAGCGTGTTCTTTAATTTTTTAAAACTATAATATTATAATTATTCTTCTTTTTTAGCGTAACGAAAAGTTTTGATAAGAAATGATACTACATCTTAATATCTGCCATCTTCATTAAAACAATTCTACTTATAAGAAAATTTAGATTTTGTGCTTTTTAGTTCACATTTCTATAAAAGCGTGTTCTTTAATTTTTTAAAACTATAATATTATAATTATTCTTCTTTTTTAGCGTAACGAAAAGTTTTGATAAGAAATGATACTACATCTTAATATCTGCCATCTTCATTAAAACAATTCTACTTATAAAAAAATTTAGATTTTGTGCTTTTTAGTTCACATTTCTATAAAAGCGTGTTCTTTAATTTTTTAAAACTATAATATTATAATTATTCTTCTTTTTTAGCGTAACGAAAAGTTTTGATAAGAAATGATACTACATCTTAATATCTGCCATCTTCATTAAAACAATTCTACTTATAAAAAAATTTAGATTTTGTGCTTTTTAGTTCACATTTCTATAAAAGCGTGTTCTTTAATTTTTTAAAACTATAATATTATAATTATTCTTCTTTTTTAGCGTAACGAAAAGTTTTGATAAGAAATGATACTACATCTTAATATCTGCCATCTTCATTAAAACAATTCTATTTATAAGAAAATTTAGATTTTGTGCTTTTTAGTTCACATTTCTATAAAAGCGTGTTCTTTAATTTTTTAAAACTATAATATTATAATTATTCTTCTTTTTTAGCGTAACGAAAAGTTTTGATAAGAAATGATACTACATCTTAATATCTGCCATCTTCATTAAAACAATTCTACTTATAAGAAAATTTAGATTTTGTGCTTTTTAGTTCACATTTCTATAAAAGCGTGTTCTTTAATTTTTTAAAACTATAATATTATAATTATTCTTCTTTTTTAGCGTAACGAAAAGTTTTGATAAGAAATGATACTACATCTTAATATCTGCCATCTTCATTAAAACAATTCTACTTATAAGAAAATTTACGCATACATTAAAAAAAGAAGAAAAAATCTTTAAATTTGGAATTTTTTGTAAATTATGGTTCAAAACAAGTAAATAGAAAAAGAAAAATCGCTCGATAAGCATAGATTATGAAGCATTTTCCAACTGCACTTACATCAAAGCATATGTAGTTTATTGGTCTAATCTAAACCTGTAGATGGCGCTGCGCGCCGATATTAATGTTCTGTTTTCTTCTTTTCTCTTAGTGTGTTCTTCGTGTTCTTTTTATGTTGTATGTAATAAATGTGTGTAGCCGTAATTTGCTCTCCTATTTTTTTGGAATTATGTCTTGAATTCAACTCCAATGAATAGACAGGAAACTCAGAGGCCGGCAGTCCCCACGAATCTGGACCGATAAGGTAAGATATTTACCTTATTTAAATATAATATTCATAATGTTTATTAATCATTATATATGAAGGATATATCTGAAATGAGTCGCCAAAGTAGCGACGTGTGTTTGAATGATGATTTTTATAAAGTCGTTAAGAATTTTAGCGACACAATTATTGGCGCCCGAACAGGGACTGCCAGGCCCTTAAATATTATTTAAAGCTGTTACTTATACTATAGTCCAAATTTGTAAATTAAATCAATATGGCTACCGAACTTGAAAAATTGAAGAGAAAAAGATCTACCCTAAAAGGATTATGTACGAAACTGATTAATACAATAAATATAAAATTAAATGAACCCGACGAAGGGTTAAATGTTTTTGAATTAGAATCACAGTTAGAAAAACTGCAAGTAAAGAATAACGAAATTATAGAAGTTGAAGATCAAATTGAGGCCAAAATCACGGATCTCAACGAGCTACAAACCGAAATAGAAACGAGACAAGAATACAGAGATTCAATTATTGATGTAAAAGCTCAAATTATCAATAAGATAGAGAAAATTAAAAATTTAAACGTTACTCCGATCTTATCGCAGCCAAGAAATGAGCAAACAACCAATCTGCATTTAGAAAGAATTAATAATAGTTCTGTGAGACTACCCAAGTTATCAATTCCTGTTTATGACGGTTCTCCTGAAAACTGGACTGAATTTTGGAGCCAGTATGAAATTACAATACATAATAACAACAACATTTCTAGTGTGCAGAAATTTGTGTATTTACGCAGCTTTTTAAAAGCCCAAGCTTTAACAGCTATTCAGGGTTTAGCACTTTCAGATCAAAATTACAATACTGCAATTGATTTATTAAAATCTAGATTCGGAAAAAAAGATATTATAATAAGATATAAAATTGACGCGTTATTAAATTTGAACCCTGTTAAATCTCCAAATCAAATTAAAGAATTACGCTTACTGCACGACGCCCTTGATATTAATATTAAATCTCTCGAAAATTTAGGTGTGGATTTAAAATCTTACGGAAATTTGTTATTTCCAATTGTTACAAAATTAATACCTACCAGTATTATGATAGACTATAATAAAATGAAAACAGAATCCGAGGAATGGGATGTACAAGATTTGTTAAAACATTTAAAATTAGAAGTTCAGACTAGGGAAAAAACCTTTTTATTTTTAAAACGCGAAGTAGAAACTCACAATAGCGGATATAAAAACTCAAATTCCAGATTTGATTCAAAATCATCGGAAAATAATAATAATAATAATGCTTACTACCGGAAATCTGGTTCGGGATATAAAAATTCTAACACAATGCAAAAGGCATCAGCCTTTAAATTAACTGTTAGTAAATGTATATTTTGTGTTGATGCAAATAACGATCATGACAGTAAAATGTGTAAATTAAATGTAGAGGATAAAAAATTGTCTTTACGCAAACAGGGAATCTGTTATTTATGTTTCAAAAGAGGTAAACATACCGCAAAATTCTGTTTATCGGGTCTCAAATGTGACACGTGTTCAGGAAAACACAATACATTAATTTGCTATAAGCAAAAATCGGAAACTCCAACGGCTCATATGAAAGATAAAAATCACATCGAACATACCCAAACAAATAATTCTGAGAACAGTGTTTGCGAAAATGATAATTCTGTATTGTCCTATAAGTGTCCTGTACAAAATCCGCTTGAGAATAATGAAATATATTTACAAACTTGCTTCGCAAGAATAACAAATAGTTCTAATTTAAACTCTCTAAAGTGTGCCGTATTATTCGATAATGCATCCCAAAGAAATTTCATAAACATATCACTCGCCCGTGAATTAAAATTGCCGGTGATTAGAAAAGAAACTTTAATAATATATCCGTTTTCATGTGATCATCCTCAATCAAATGAATATTCAGTCGTAAATTTCGAATTGTCTCATTTAAAAAACCACAAACAGAAATGTTATGTAGAGGCATTGGTCGTAAATCAAATCTCTTTTACGAAGTTACAGATTCTGGATGACGCATCATTTCGAAAACTTTGGGTTTCGAGAGAGGGGGAAAGAAATAAAATTCCGCAATTGCATTCGAAGGCTCCAGACATTCTAATTGGCGGCGGGTTATTTTGGAAACTGCAAAAAAATAAAAAGAAAATTAATCGTTCGTTGTTTGCTGTAAATACATTATTCGGATGGACACTCTCAGGGAACAATAATTCAGGAAACGATTCAGACAACTTAATTACTGGCGCCAGCGTGTTAAAAATTGAATGTGGTAACTCTTTTTGTTTACATGAAAACCATCCAAGCATGAAAATAAATGAGTCATCGGAATGTACGGGTAATGATTTGCAAAACTTGTGGTCGTTAGATCTTTTGGGAATAAATGATGATAAATTGATTTCTGCTTCCGATCAGGAAATAATAAATAAATTTGATAAACAGTTAGAATATAAACAGGGTCATTATGTTACTCATTTATTATGGAATGATCATAGTATTGACAAATTTGAGAATAATTTTGAAAACGCTAAACGCCAATTCAATTATTTGAGAAAAAGATTAAAAGCGGATAAATGGATTTTCGAGCAATATAGGCAGATAATCACAGAACAAAAACAATTGGGTATCGTTGAAGACTGTGGTCGCACAAAAAAGGAGTATTTCGCTCCACATAGAGAAATTGTAAGACGGGAAAAACAAACATCAAAGGTACGAATTGTTTTTAATTGTTCCAGTAGAGTATCGGGGTGTAAATCTCTAAATGATTGTCTCGTAAAAGGGCCATGTCTTACACCTCCAATTTTGGATGTAATTAATAGATTTCGAATGTTTAAGATTGCGTTTTGCGCAGATATTGAAAAGGCGTTTTTAATGATAGAAATCGCAGAACCCGATAGAAATTTTCTAAAGTTTTTATGGTTTGACGAGGATACCGAGAATTATAAAATAATGCGAATGACCAGAGCTACATTTGGTTGTACAACTTCTCCTTTCTTTTTAACGGCAACAATTAAGAAACACATTAAGGAATATAAGGAAATTTATCCGGATAGTTATGAAATGTTAAATTCAGCTCTGTTTGTGGACGATTTGCTTTATGGCTCAGATACCGTTAACGGTGCCTATGAATTAACTTCTACTGCAGTAAATATTTTAGCAAAGGCTGGAATGAAATTAAGAAAGTTTAGTACGAATTCACAGAAATTAAAGAACATGTGGGATAAAAATGATTGTTTTTCGGAGGTAAATAATGAAAATGTAATAAATATTCTTGGATTGGTGTGGGATAAAGATAGTGATAAATTAGGATTAGCTTTGAAATCTATAGTTGAAAATTTGGATATATCGGTATGTACGAAAAGATATGTATTACATACAGCTGCAAAATTTTTTGATCCTATTGGGATTATATCTCCCTTTTTAATTAGGGTAAAGTGTTTTCTTCAAAGAATGTGGGAAAGAGGTATGGATTGGGATCACGAATTGCCGGATGATCTTAAGGGAATTTGGATAAAGTGGTGTAACGAAATTAAGGATTTATTAGAAATTCGAATAGATAGATGCTATTTCACGTATGTTGATTTGAAAAATTCGCGTGTAGAATTACACATTTTTTCAGATGCTTCACCACTTGCATATGGTTGTGTTGCATATTTTCGGGTTATCAGTAATGATAAAAAATGTTATGTAAGTATGATTATGTCAAAGGCTAGAGTTGCGCCGCTAAAGAAACTAACACTACCAAGATTGGAGTTAATGGGAGCGGTGATAGCAGCTAGAGTAGCGAAATATATTTGTGATATATTTAAGGAAATTAACATCGAGAAATTTTATTGGACCGATTCTACTATTGTTTTACACTGGGTGAAGGGATCGGCGAAACAATGGAAACCCTTTGTTAAAAATAGAGTAGTTGAAATTCAGGAATTGTCAGTACCCGAAAATTGGTCATATTGTAATACAAAGGATAATCCCGCAGATTTAGTTACTCGTGGTATTAGCGCAAATGCGTTAGTTAATAATGATTTTTGGTTTAAAGGTCCAAAATGGTTATCTGAGATAAATGGTAAAGGTAATGATATTGGGGAAAAGGTAAACACGCAATATATTACCGAAGAAAAAAGGAAAACACCTGAAAAAATAATTCAGTTTAAAATCTGTATAGAAACAGTTGAACCAATATTGGATCTAGAAAAATATAGTAACATTTTAAGAGTCCTCATAATTACGGCATGGATAAAGAGATTTCTTAACAACGCGAATCCTAAAAACGAGAAAGTTAGCGGTCCATTATCGGCAGAAGAAATTGGTAGTGCGCAAACAATATGGGTTAAATATACACAAAAAATTAGTTTTCCGAATGAATTAAACTGTTTGGTAAATGGGGAACCTATTTCTAAAAATTCAAATTTAATTGAGTTCTCACCATTTTTGGATTCCGTAGGAATAATGCGCATCGGAGGAAGGCTTCAGAAATCAAATTATTCCTTTAACGAAAAACACCCGATCCTGTTGCCTTCAAAGGGTAAATTAATTGATTTGTTAATAAAAAATGCGCATGAAAAAGTTTTCCATTTTGGCATTAATGATACATTAGTACAATTACGGGAGGAATTTTGGGTAATCAAGGGCAGACAGGCAGTAAAAAGCGTATTAAGAAGATGCAGAATTTGCATAAAATTTAATTCTAGAGCTGGAGCCCAGATATCAGCTCCGTTACCTGCAGATCGTATCAATGAACAAAAGCCATTTGCAGTGATAGGCCTTGATTTTGCAGGCCCTTTATACATCCGAAATACGGATAGCAAAATATATATTTTGTTGTGCACATGCGCTATCACACGAGCAGTGCACCTAGAATTGGTAGAGAACCTTTCTACAGAAACATTTTTATTGGCCTTCAGAAGAATAGTAGCAAGGCGGGGTCTTTGCCATACGGTTTACTCCGACAACGCGCGAACCTTTCATCGAGCTGATATTGAGTTAAGGCACATCTGGAAAATAATCACCCATCCCGACGTTAAAGATTACTATAGTAGTAATAAAATAAAATGGAAGTTTATCATGGAAATGTCCCCATGGTGGGGAGGCTTCTATGAACGACTTGTGCGATCTGTAAAAACTGCCTTAAGAAAGGTGGTTGGCAAAACCACTTTAACACACACACAACTACATACAGTTATATGTGAAATTGAAGGGTCAATTAATTCCCGACCCATTACATATACATATGCAGACTCAGGAGAACCTTCCCCAATTACGCCAGCACACTTCTTGGTAGGTCAGCGACTTACTACCTTACCTATCGTGCATATGAAACCACATGAGCTTCCTGGAACTTCGGCAACATATATCAAACGTTTTAATCAAAAGGAAAGAATATTGGACCAGTTCTGGTCAAGGTGGAAGAAGGAATACCTTCTACAGCTTAAAAACGCCATGACAAGTCGACACTCCAGTATTCGTGAATATACTCCAAATGATGTTGTGTTAATCCACGATTCCAAATTGCCACGGCACTTGTGGAAATTGGGAGTAATTACACAAGTGTTTCCCGGTAGAGATGGAAAGGTTCGTTCTTGTGAGTTAAAAACTTCAACAGGTACAATGAGACGTCCTTTCCAGTTGATTTATCCTGTTGAGATTTTTGAAAGGGACTTAAGGGCGTATCAGATTCAGCAACTTTAAACTCAACCAATTTTTGAGCCGACTTTAGCACCGATTTTTCCTCGACGAAAACACCGTAGAGGTTACAATAGTCGGGTGAAAAGTTGGATGTAAGAAGACTAACTTCTGACGCTTATCACTTTTCTTGGCGCGAATAAAATACGCAATGATTAGCGTTAAAATTCCCTTTCATTTGTGTAAAATATCGCATTATTATTTCTATTTTGATCTTTTTTACAACTATTGTCATAATGCCATACGGAAATAAAAGCGATTAACTGAAAAATCTTATCATT
This sequence comes from Salticus scenicus, assembly GCA_963930645.1. Classification (NCBI taxonomy): domain Eukaryota; kingdom Metazoa; phylum Arthropoda; class Arachnida; order Araneae; family Salticidae; genus Salticus; species Salticus scenicus. The sequence goes on from OZ005649.1 coordinate 37,317,924, forward strand.
TAACGGTAAAATAAACGTGCTTAACGATAATATTTCTTCTTCAAATCTCCACTTGAAGCGATTCCCGTGTTCCGCCATCTTGGAAATATGACGTATCAAAATAGCGCATCCTGATTGGACGAATCCGAGGAGAAATTGAGTATACGGACAATTTTATCAAGGCAGCTCTGAAAAAGTTGGGCAACTTCGGTCTGCGCTATCACACTGGGAGTAGAGACAATTTTTTCCGAAAAATCGGCGCTAATCATTGGTTGGCTCTAAAATCGCCTGTAAAGTCGTCGAGTCTGATACGCCCTTAAATAAACTTAAACAACTTTTTCTTATTAACTATGACATTTGTGTGGACTTACAATTTGAACTATATTAGATATAGAAATGTCAGATATAATTACAATGGGAAAATGAACATAAAGTTAATGTTCATCCGGGGGCCAATGTGTAGTTTATTGGTCTAATCTAAACCTGTAGATGGCGCTGCGCGCCGATATTAATATTCTGTTTTCTTCTTTTCTCTTAGTGTGTTCTTCGTGTTCTTTTTATGTTGTATGTAATAAATGTGTGTAGCCGTAATTTGCTCTCCTATTTTTTTGGAATTATGTCTTGAATTCAACTCCAATGAATAGACAGGAAACTCAGAGGCCGGCAGTCCCCACGAATCTGGACCGATAAGGTAAGATATTTACCTTATTTAAATATAATATTCATAATGTTTATTAATCATTATATATGAAGGATATATCTGAAATGAGTCGCCAAAGTAGCGACGTGTGTTTGAATGATGATTTTTATAAAGTCGTTAAGAATTTTAGCGACAGCATACAAAAAGATTAATTTTGTGTTACCATGTAAATTATCTAGAAACAGCAGGATTACTTAAATATTTTGTTTTAAACTATAAAAGAAGAAATCTATCGAAAGTTATCTTTGTAGATTTATTTTTAAAGAAAAAGCTTGCAATAGATTGCAGAGCTGCCAACCTAATCCGGCAAATTGTTAGTACCGCCCCTTTTTCTACACCACTTAATTTTTAGAGTATTTTTCTACTTAATTCATCATAGATACATTTGAAGAGAATTGCTCTAAAAATTTACTGGTGTAGGAAAAGGGGCGTTTTTCAATAGGCGTTAACGATTTGCCGGATTAGGTTGGCAGCTCTGAGATTGCTTTTGTATAGCCCTGTATGCAGTCTCACAAACAGCAAGACTACTCAGAAATATTTATTTTGTTTTAAATATTGGGAAAAGTATTTCACGAAGATTATAGTTATAGCTCTAAAAATAAAGCAAAAACTTAAAATATCATACATTACTTAGTGTTGCCCTATATATCGCTTAAAATTGCGTACACATCACGCATAATAATTTAAATGGAAAGGTCCTCATAGCACTGAAATTTTACTTTTATCCACTCCATAATGCATCTGTTAGATGCCTTTGATTTTGATAGTGTAATTTATTACTTTCTTCTAGAGAAAAAGAAAGTATTGGATTCTTGAAAATCTTCGAATTCCAGTTTTTGACGTATATACACGCTTTGAGATGTCCTGAACATAATCTAACTATTTTTAGAAAATGTCTGTGTGAGTGTGTATATCACAAATTTTGGGGGCGCTGTATCTCACGAACTAAAGTACGAAATTTAAACAAACTTGGTATTTAGTTGGATCCTGACCTAAACGGGTGTTGATTACATTTGGAGATTAGTCGCTGAACAGGTGGCGCTGTGATTCCATTTTTCCTAAATTTTTAACATGGTAGTATAAGGCAAAATTTCGTAATGTATTTTCCCATTTCGTTTGACCATTTTATCAAAAAAAAAAAAAAAAAAAAAAAAAACTAATTTATACAACAAATATATTAACAAAGGTTTGAGACATTTTGCAGTGGTGAACAATCTTTTACTGTTAATTTAAAAGATGTACGAGCATTGAACATTTTTTCAGGAGGCAGAGTTTAAGTTTTTCCAGTGTCAGTTATGAGGATTACAAACCAATAAAATTTGCGCAATTATTGACTAAATTTAATTGATTCTTTTCTTCTTTACCTAGTTTCTACAAATTGCAAAAAATCTACATTAATGTAACATTTTCATGTATATAACAAACACAGACAGAATGTGCTTCACTTCCTCGATATCCAAAATGCAGTTTTTTGGTTTTAGTACTACAAATGTAAACAATCCAATTTTAATGTCTGGATACTCATCCTTAAATTGTTTAAAAACCTCCTTTAAAAAATACAATACTAACCTTTTATGTTATGTGTCTTCATTGTATTAACTTTCATTGACACATAATAATAATAATAATAATAATAAAAACAATATAATAATAATAATAATAATATACAGTGAAACTTGAATAATTCGAACTTGTTTAATTCGAAATTCTGGATAATTCGAATATTTTATACGGTCCCTTGAATTTTGTATTAAAATAATGTTAAAAAATCGTGGATAATTCGAATTCTATTTTGGATAATTCGAATTTTTCATACGATTACCTTTAAAATATTACAGTAAATTTTGTTCCCGAGATTTTTCTCGTCTGAAGTGCATTATTTATTTTAACAGTCTTTCAAAAGAAGGATAAGGAAATACAAGAAAAGCCCCTAGTTAGTGCACCAGAAGATATGGTGCAAATATATGAACTGAAAGCCATGTGTAATGTAGAAGATTTTGTTTTTGTATCAGGTCATAATCTATGACACAAATATTCTACTTAAAAAATAAATAAATAATGTTTGACTATTTTTAAAAAGTGTTGAATAATTAAGCTCTTAAAAAATATTGATTTAATGGGAAAGGGGGGGGGGGGTAATGTAGCAGTATTCTTAGATATAAAGTTTATGTGCTAAATCTTTGATCGTAGAGTTTCAATTTTTTAATTTATCACTTTTTTTGACAAAATAGTATATATAATTCAAATTTTTGGATATTTCGAATTTTTCTCTGGTCCCTTTAATTTCGAATTATCCAAGTTCTACTGTATTACCAAAAATTGATCTAATTGTTATAAGGCAGTTATTTTATTTTTCTTTTCCGGGGAACTAAATACTACCTAGGTCCCAATTATCACTAATCTCTGATAGATAAGGTACAAATATTAAATGCGAGCTAGCTGAAAATTGCAATCAAATTTCACCTACATTGTGTATTTTATTATATATGCAATTTTTTTTTTTTTTTTTTTTTTTTTTTTTTGTAAAACTTACGTCGTGTTAGTATGAAAATACTGACGAAGGGTTACATTTCAATTTATAACTCAGCATTCCATGGCCGTCCCATCTTGAAATTCACAATAATTTTAGCTGTCATTAGCTTATTACTTTTCCTAATCAAATAAATAGCATTTAAGAAATAGAAGCTTGCTCTTGAACACAAATTACAAGAAATGCTCTATATAACAATTTTTTTTACTATTTTCAAATGTACAGTTTTAATTCCCTATTATGAAGATACATTTTTAACGAATACGAATCTATCATATTCATTTAAATATAGTTTTCAAATTAGACCTATATTATTTGTTATATAAATACATTTTTGTCAAATGAATAACTATGTTTATCTCTATATATAATCTTTGTTAAAAGTATCTTAAAAAAAAAAAAACTTTTTTAGAATTTTAAAAGCATCTGACTAAGAAATAAAGACAACAACATATAATACAACGAAACAGTCTAATTTACACCCAACCATCATAAGCTTCCTATTTCAAGAGCTTAAAAAAATAAAATTAAAGCTCAACTAGCGTAATTCTCATTAACTGCAACCTTAACGCAATTTGTTTTGTACCAGATTCTCCACCTCCCTTTGTTTCAGCTTTGGCATAAGCCGCAGATTTTAAATTCTGCCTTCATTTCCTGCAATGTTTAGTACTAATTAACTAACTTTTCTCTCTTCTTGGCAATCTTTTCTTTTCCAAAATATTTTACTAAAGCGGAAGTTGCAAAATGTTGCTTTGTGTTAAGCGAAATCTCATTATCACATTATTAAATAATTACATTCATTAAAGTATACTTGAATAAATCAAAATACAAGTTTCTTAATAATAAACGAAAATATAAAAAAACATGAAATATTAAAATACCATTACATTAATATTAAAATAGCATTACATTAATATTAAAATGACAATATATACAGGGTTCACGTCAGAAACTAAAACTTTAGTGGTCCAAAAATGAAGGGGAAAATTAAGAAATTCAATTAGTGGCCAGTGGCTATTTCAAGTTACCGGCCATGTGATGCAAAAATTTATATTACTGCAACATAGTGTACATTCACTATACGTCATAAAAAGTTTTGTATTTTACATGGCAGGAAAAATAAAGGTTACTTTTCAAATCATTCATATTATGCGTCTACAGCTATTCAATCTTTGTTGTTTGAATTTTCTCGTTATTAGAAAAACAATCAAATATTCATGAAGAGTTATACTGAGTTCTAAAAAATAATACAAAACCACATATAACTGAATAAATGTGAAACTGTAGACCAGAATGGGACTTACAAGATTTTGAAAATCGGAACACTGTTAAAAATTTGGTGTTAATTTGAACCAAAACTTGGTACTGATGTAGCTTCAACCACACGATGGTTTAACCTTTTACTGTAATTTGATAATTTCATGTTGAACCAAATAATTATGTTGAACCAAATTTTATTATTGTTATAATTTCAATAATAAAAGTAATAATGATAATAACAATAATAATCAGAGTGAGACTGTGGTGTGGTGATTGCATTGAAGACCTTCTTGTCTCAAGTCAAACACTCTGGCACTGTCCCACGCTTCCTTACCTGCTAATAATGTGTGTGTTTCGTTAATTTTGATAAAAGAGGCTAAATTTTCTAAGGTCTTATCTTGGTCCATGGGTGGGTTGTTGCACAAAATTTGCACTTTAACCTATGGTTCCAACCACGCTCTTTAATTTAAGCTTGGTTTGGTTTCAATAGGAATTTTCCAGATCCATACTTTCCTTGTGAGTGGATGTATGGTAGCTCCAAGTTTTGGTGCAACTTGAATTCAATCGCAAGAAGTCGAAAACTTAAAAGTGCGGTTGAACCATATTATGGTATTGCTTATAACTATTTACTCCATATAGTGGTTCAAGTTTGAGCTAAATTTTTTAACAGTGAAAGACAAAAGAAATTAAGATAAATTTTTGATTTTAAAATAATGCGGTGAATTATTTGCTTTTAGCAAATGCAAATTTTTGTTGAATAAAGAGTATAGAGCCTTCTGAAAGGAATTATACGTCTCAAGTCGTCTGCCCAAATTAATCAATTAATAAATGGCGCGTAATACAAGGCAAACTGACAAATGTAAATTTTTAAAATAATTTAGCAGGCAATCGGAAAGTGGCAACAGAGGATTGCCACGGATGGCAAAAATATATTAGGCACGTAGCCATGTTGCCAGTGGCCGCTGCTAATTTTCGCCTATGTCCAAAAATATAAAATGGCAGACATATATATATATATATCATATATACAATTGCAGAGCATTTTCGTTCAACTTCATTTCATTACAGCCGGAATGCAGACATTATGCATTACCGAAAGCATAAAAGCGATATTCTGCTTTTATAATTTTTGGTATTGTGCAAAATTTTCTCGAAATGAAAGATTGTGTCATCTTTAAAGTAGTAACTTGCACAAATTCTAACCGAAAAATTAATTTTTATCAACAAAGAAAAAATAGTAAGAACGACAAAAACACTTTTTTATATAAAAATGTAATAATTATTACATTATTCCCAAATCATTTATTGGAAAAATCATAAGATAAGAACTCTGTAGAAATAAGAAGGGAAGATATATAATCTAAAGTTAGAGATTTTCTTGCCATGTCAATATTACAAAAGATTAAATTATTCCCCAATTCCTGAGTCATCTGAGTTTCATTGCGAATTTAGAAAAAATGGTTTTAAAATTGCGGTTAATTCTGGTTGTGACTAATGCATTACAAATTTCCTTTTTTAATCATAATGCTTTAAGAGTAAATACGCGTTTGTTTATATTGTAAAAAACATTGAAACTTTTTTTTCTAAAAATCGTTTACAAAGATGAAATTTAGGTCTTCAAAAAGTATTATAAGGAAAATAGATTCGAATTTTCTGAAACACATACATTGAAGAGATTTATTGCATGGATTATTATTATTATTATTATTGATTCTCGTGATGTTAGGAAACTGGTATTTCTACATTATAATGTTTCTAAAATTAATGGAATAATTGTTAGATTACTCTGAAATTTTACGATATTCGTAGTACACGAGCTGCTAAAAAAGACGGTTTGATAAAGGGATTGTATTCTTGTAGGTTAAGATAATTAAAACGTTGTACGGAATTAATAAATCAGAAAAAGGATTATTAAGCATTAAAAATTTCAGATCGATTTCTAACGACTCTGTCACTAACCGCTTCAAACCTCTTGCTGAGGTAAGCCTATCAATTTCTCTAGTGCTAGTTAATTTCATGATTTAAATTTAAATCTTTCCTACAGGTTCTTAAAGGCCTAACTCGCAAGAAAACTAAAAACATTAACAAAGACTATTGACTGGAGCTGGCAAAATAAACAAAGATAAGTTTACTACGAAAATTATTTATTAAAACATTTAAATTATAAATCATACATCATAAATTATTTAACATAAGTATTCAAATTAAAATAAATTTTTCTCATTGTTGAAATCATTCCAGGGAACTACCCCGAGGGAATGATGATATAAATATTATACATTTAATTACAGATGCCTTTCCCAATGTTCGGATTTTAAGAATATAAACTCGTCAATACAGTAATACCCGAGGATTCATTTCAAAATTTGCTTACCCATTAACCAGTCCATGTTATTGGCACCAGCGTGCAGGGGCGGCGGGAAAACCTGCGAGTGACCGGAGATACGAAGGATGGTTTATTCAAGAATGCACACAACAAAACACACCGAAAAATTCCAACTACAAGTTGCACTATCAGTTACCTAAATTTTCTCAGCTCTCTCCTTTTATTATTTTTCAACTCTTTCTCTCTTACGTCCCTTTTCAGTCCCCTCTTCCAATCGTTGGATTACGTACACGCCCCTATAAAATTTTAGAGGTTCTCGTGATTTTACGATTGATATTATTGGGTTACGTTTCCCCGTTTATTTTCTTATGATTATTTTCTTTAATTTTTTCCCCAGCGTCCCTTTTTCGGGTACCTGTCGAGCAGGTGGTCAGCATCCGTAATAACCCATCTCTAGATTTTCATGGACGATTAAATAATTTTATATAACTTTTCACCTAGTTTGTGCGTCAGTGACTATGTACAGGTTCTTTTATATTCTGACCCTTTTCTTATTTTATATTCAATACAAGTTTTCTGAATCTCGTTGTCCACTAAAGGGAGCAGCTGCTTCGCAGTTAAATGAATCCGTTATAAAATAATTTCTAAAACCTTTTTCCTCAAAATTTTCACTACGTTGTGTAACCTTTCACAATTCATTCCCTATATTCTACTCTTTTCTATACGTTTCTATATGTCCATTTTTATGGCACATTTTTTTCCATTTACAGCATCGATTTTATTACCTATTCTATATTCTAATAATCCCTCGTAAGAATGTATGCCAGCTGGCTTCCTTTTTCTCCCTCTTCAAAACATTTCGCGAGGGCAAGGCTAGATGATTCGTATAATATCATCTCAGCACTCTGTCATTAAGTTTTTTTTTTTTTTTTTTCCTTTTTTTTTTAATAATAAACTGTTGTAGTAGTTTTTGTTACATACGCCACTCGGAAATTCCGAACCCCGGTTGAGATACGCGCCCCGCGTGTGATACTACCCGGATTTAAGGTGGCAGGGGAGCGCCTTACATTTTAGAGGAGCACCACGAGTGGTGGAAGATTAGCTCGAGAATGTGGCGAAAGATAGCAGCACCAGCAAACAACGAGGTCGAATTTTGATCCAGATCAGGTCCGAGTGACATCACATGATCCAGTATCTCCAGAGGTATAATTTTGATGGAAACTTGGAGGACTCTGGGACCATGGCAGGTTAGACGTACACCAGTTGCCATTTGCGTACACGACGATCATCGGCTGGCTCGAGGATCGAACCTTTCAATTATGAGCTCGCTGCTCTTATCAATCAGGCTACCGTGGTTGTAAATAATGAACTTTATCAGTTAATACAATAAAATGTTTACTTAGATAACTTGCATATGTTGCTGCTTTCCTACTGCCTACTTCGCTTACATTTGATGAAGGGTCTTGTTTATTTTGACCCAAAATGAATGCAGCGTGTTTTTGAAATTTATGGCGTTAGTTTACAAAATTTTCTTCACAGCATTTTTTTTTTTTTTTTTTTTCTATCACACCTCAGTCATAGTGTTATGTTTTAAGGAAAAAAAAATTGTTTTGTTTATATCCAATATTCATCGAATTAGGGAAGAAAATGCAAGATTTCTATTCCTCTTCAGAGTTGGATTTTCTTTTAATTGAACTCTTGGCATTTCAAGAATTTTCTAAGTGTAGTGTGTTATTTTCTTTTCGCAATTTTTCACTCTTGATGTAGCTAACAGAAAGAAACAAGGGTATTTTCCTTTCCGATGTCGTAGCGTTAACTTGAAACATTGCATTCCGAATGCCTAATTATTTACCTTTCTGGTAGACTTTTATGTCTGAAGGAAATCTCTAAATGAAAAATAACAAAACTTTATTACTTCTTCTAATGAACAATAGTTATTTGAATAATACATGAACATTTTACTTACATAAATCTTTTATCTAAGAATGAATGTTTCATTTCCAAAAAGTAGCACAATTTTATTGTATTTGAATAAAATGAAACTGCACTGTTATTCAATAGGCAAATGCAAATAGGTTTAAAAATAATTTTCAAAAAATGAGTAGTTTAGAGGATTTAGGATCTGTAATAATTATTTTAATAACCCTGTTGGTTTGTATCAAATATCACGCATTAACAGGAGAAGATATATATATATATTTATTTATTTATTTATTTTTAAGTGAATGTAGTCACCAACACCATTTCCTTGTACACCCATTTAATTTCACATATTGTTACGAAAACATTGGCAATTTAGTTTGGGAAAATAATCCGTAAATAGACAGATTGCAGTTAAGGAATGCACTTTATTCAACAAGTATTCCCGAAACAAGTCGATTAAATCATTATAAAACTCACGGTAATAGACTTATATACACCGCTGATCATAAATATAGCTCCTTAAGAAGCAGTAATCAGAAATCTTATCGCACAATCTCTCATTTACAAACGCACAGCTCAGAGTTCAATGAAATTCATCTGAGTATAAATAGCCCCTTTCTGTACTCTTTGGCAAGAAAAACGGTGCAGTCGGTAACAAAAGTGTCCGAACACTAGCAAAAATTCCTATGTAAAAAAAGTACACTTCATACGATTTTGTTAAATTAATCCTTGTCGAATCCTGTTCTTAGTCAGTGTAAGAACATGATTCGATAAGGATTTATTTAACAAAACCGTATGAAGTGTACTTCTTTTACATAGGAATTTTTGCTAATGTTCGGACACTTTTGTTACCGACTGTACATGTTCTCAAAAAAGCTAGTTAACTCAGTTCGAAATTGGAAAAGGGCTTCCAGATTCTGACAAAACTAGACTACAATTTTTAGACAAATTTGGTTGCCAATCTCGACAAGTCGTTAAATAAATCGTCAAGTTCATCGCCAAATCCGACCCTCGTTGAAGCCTTCTCTTATGTCATCTGTATCTGAAGCCCGGCATCAATAAATATCATGTAACCGTACAATTGAAGTGATTATGTTTAACACATACCCCTAGAAAACAACGTTAATAATTCCTACATCCATTTATCAGAAGGGGAAAAAAAGCTATATATTGTAAAATATATTTTCTAACCTCTAACGTTACTGACAAAATAAAGTATCATTCTCATGCTTTAGTAGTTTAACAAGATTATACAGCAAAAGAAGAAATTTTATGTCATAAAATGATAACACTGACATGTCAAATCGATTTCACACAAATAAAAAGATCTGTATTCCAAAGAAGAAAGTAGAGATTTTTTTTTTTTTTTTCCAAACTAAAAATTTTCTGGAATTATAAAAGCGCATTTAATCCGTACAAGATAAAAAAAAAAACTTGATATTACAGAAAAATAAAACCACTTTTCAGTGTGAAAAGAAAATAAATGTTCTGTTTTCATGACTCACTTATCACACGAAAGAACCGTTAATGTCAAGCTTTTCTCTAGTTTGAAAGTAGACTTTTAGAATATAATTGTATTAGAATATGTTCTATTTTGCTTGTATAGATAAATGATACTAAAAATTGTGTAATTTTTAAGTGAAATTAAGTGTATTTTTCTATATACTTTAAAAAAATATTTTATCTTTTTTTTTTGTGTGGGGGGGAGGGGGGGGGAGAAAAAAGGTAACTTAATATTTAGATGGTCAAATGATAAAAAAAATTTTGCTAACCTTATACGTTCATTTATTTAACCATATAAGCTTCTTAACACACTACAAAATAAAGGGAAGCACTACTGGTTTCGAAAGAAAGTGACCTTTCTGATTCAGGGGCAAAAAACTCGTGCTCTTGCATTGAATACAAAAAAAAAAAAAAAGACTAAGTCTTGCTTTTACCTCATATACTTTTTAAAAATGTCAATGATTTTCATACCATAGTCTACTATAAACATGTTTCTATGCATATAAAAATCATATTTATTGCATTTGATTTAGTGCAGCCTATAGACGTTAAACTCTACTTATCTGCAATTTCACCCATAGACGTAATGTATTTGAATTCGGTTGAATATACCTTGGTACACGAATAATTTTCTTGATTTCAATGAAAAGTTTAGTATCCCTTTACAGGGATCCCACTAATGCGCGAGATCGCGAGAATCTCGCATGCTCTTTTTATTTTCTCGCATAAAATTGTTAACACTGATAGAAATTTGCACGCCTTTCATAAAAAATCATTCTTGAAATGAAAAACCTTTCAGCAAAATCGCCAAATTTAGACAGACACTTCGCAAAAGTCGATTAGAAAGATCCCCACTGAGGGCACCTCCTCACGCCAGGGCCCGTGCGCAGTCATCTGTCTTACTCACAAAACATCAAAACACAAAAGTCGTATGATTTTAAAAACTTTTTTGTAAAACCTAGATAAGAAACTTATGTATTTTACTCAAATGATAGCAATAAGCTGTAAAATCACACATTATTAGCAATTTAAAATAATTCAGATTTCTTTCTTTTCTTTTCTTTTTTTTTTTTTTTTCTTTTTTTTTTTTTTTATATCTTTCTGTTCTCGCATTGTTTTTTGAAACCTTGCTTTGTTTCTGAGTAAGGGTGAGAAATTCTCGCCCAATTTTTACCTGTGATGAGAACCCTGCTACATGATACAGATTTAGAATACCGAGTTTGGACTTCTTGCTATTATTTGTTCTTGAGCTATGCTGCTAACAACACACACAGACCTGCAGCTAAAAACTTGATTTTCGAATTCCTTGCCTTCAAAATGCGTAAATATAACAAAAACTCAATTTCGGAAAACTGACCCCAAAAACAATACTTTCTCTACCATATGAAAAAGTAATATATATATATATATATATACTATATATGCTTCTAAATTTGTAATAGAATAACGTGTTTTTATTATTATTATTATTATTAATTAATTAATATTATTTATATTATTAAATTAAAAAATATAAATACTTTTGGAATTCTAGAAGGTTTTAAGCCTTCAAAAAAATCTTTTTTTTTTTTTTTTTAATAAATTCGAAAGTGATGATCACATTTGTAACTGATGTTAAATATGAATTAAATTGCATTTCCATATTTAACACTCAATTTTCTTAAATTTCTTTTATTATTATTATTATTATTATTATTATTATTATTATTTGCCTCTATGAGCAATAATTTGACAAAAAAAAAAAAAAAGTGTGTTTATGTATATTATTAGAAGGATTATATATATATATATATATATAAATATATATTTAACTTTAAAAAAATTCAAACATTTTTACAAAAACATTTAACTAAATGAAGTTAGTTTTCTCTGGATATTAATTCATTTTGTAGATATACACGGTGTTTATAAAGTTCCGGACCCATTTTGATGTTTAATAACTCATAAAATAATGAAGATATAAATAAACTTATGGCATTTATTGATGGAATAACTCATATATTTTCTTTTCAGGTTTGAATATCTTTACTTTTTTAAATATCGTCTGCGCGTGTGGTTAATTTCAGATAATTTCATTTTCCAGTCAAAATATCTGTACTTTTCTAAATATCGTCTGCTTCTTAATTGCATTTTTCTCTCTTTTGTTTTTGGCAACTATTGCAATGTTATGTTTACTTTTGATGTGTTTGTTCTATGTAGTACTTTTGTATGTGATGTTTTATTCGAGCGGATATTAAGGAGAATGCATACACCACAAGAGAAAGCACAGATTTTATGGTGGTACATAGAAACGAAATCGATAGTGCAAGCGCGGTGGAAAAATTATTTTCTAGAAACTGGAAGTATTGCAGATAAGATACGTTCCGGACGTCCCTGCACAAGTGATTTTGATGTTGACCGTGTCAGAGAGACATATTTACGCAATCCTAGAAGATCTGTGAGATCAGTGGCCAGAGAATTGGATATGCCAATTTCGATGGTGTACAAGGTTAAGAAAAAATTAAGACTGCATGCATACAAAGTTCAAATTGTTCAAGTTTTGGAACCAGACGATAGGCTTAGGAGGATGGCCTTTGCAACAGATATGATAAGGAGGATAGAAGATGATGCTGATTTTCTGAAGCGCATAATGTTCTCTGACGAATCATCCTTTCATGTTTCTGGCATTGTTAATCGCCATAATGTGCGCATATGGGGATCTGAAAACCCCCATGAATACCGTGAGGCACAAAGGGATTCCCAAAAGGTTAATGTGTGATGTGGACTAATGCACGACCTTGGGCCTTTCCTTTTTACAGAAAAGACGGTCTCATCAGTCGTATACTTAGACATGTTGGAAAACTTCGTATTTCCACAACTAGAAGAGCTTCAGCCACATGTCTTCCACAAGATGGTGCACCACCTCATTGAGTTACCATCGTTTGTAGTTCTTTGAATGACCATTTTCCAGGAAGATGGATTGGGCGAGGAGGTCCAATTACTTGGCCACCCCAGATCACCTGATATAACGCCGCTGGACTTTTTCCTTTGAGGATTTGTAAAGGACAATGTTTACGGGAAAGAGTGTCGAACATTAATGACCTAAAAGTCAGAATTACAACCGCAATAGCCTCTGTGGATGCCGACATGCTTGCCGCTACCTGGCGTGAAATTGACTATCGACTTGATATTCTCCGTGCGACGAAGGAGGCACACGTGGAAGTTCATTGACAAGGGTCATGAAACTTTTTGAGTCTATCTAACCATTTATGTTATTAATTTTAACCTATCTTTAGTATTTTATGAGTTATTAAACATCAAAATGGGTCCGGGACTTTATAAACACCCTGTATTTTATATAAATGTATGTGTAATGTAATAAAGTAATAGACGAAGAAGTTTTTCAAAATCTTACAGATAGTGGCATTAAAATAGAAAATTAAAATTCGGTAAGGCAATGAAGTTCAATCTTTAAGATGAATTACAATTTTGTTCATAACTTGCGAACCAAAATGTATAGAAGAATGTATAAAGCGTCGAAATATTTAGAAAATCCGAAAAATATATAATTCATACAGAAAATCTATGTATTTTTCAAAAAAAAATTTCCTTTTTCTTTTTAAATGGTTAAAACCATTTACACATCTCTTAAAATTTTTTAATAAATTTTCTTTCCGATATTTATAAAATTGCACAGGTGATTCCTGTTTCAATACTGATTTTTATGAAGCACATTTTCAGCTTTCAAAAATATGCACCGAAAAAGGGGATTTTGTAGGAAAATGAGAATTTCGTAAGAAAATCTCAAAAATCCCTATATATGCAATTGTATGTAAGTTCTATGTAAGTTCCTATTACTTACATAGTTATTATCATGTTCATCAATATTTCTAGCTTATTTTTATATTTTAAAAACTGAAGCAATTTTTCCTAATATTTTATCGTGTAGAGTATTCTTTAAACATCAAACACGAAAAGAAAAATTCTGGTGAGTAACAACCACACGACTTCCATCATCCTCTACTCTACTACACATATCACATATGTATGTATATATTTAAATAATGTGGTCAGAAGACGTAAAATTGACTAAATATCAGATACCAAACAATTTTTATGTAAGATCAAACTAGCACATGCGTCGTAAAGATACATAAGACAGTGTTTGAAAAAAGCAGTAGAGCCATTTTTTGAAAAAATATTTTCCGAGATCTAAAGCTGATTTACCTAATCAGAATGTTTGTCAAATTTCCTGTAGTAACCAAGTAATACACATGAAAAGGCATTTAAAAAGGGGTTTGTGTGGCAAATTTGAAGAAAATCCTTAATTGAGGTACCGACTTTCAGTTTCACTGCATATTTTCGACGAAACTTGGGAAACTCATCGAAATAAAAAATTACATACAGATGGATATATAAAAGAGATATAATAAAGGGAGTTTGGAGAAAATCAGTTGAGCCGTTTTTAAAGGAACGCACTTGCGAAACTTCAGATGAAAGTATCTATACAGGACGTCTATCGAACTGACCAACTAATACATACGAAAGAACAGTTTAAAGGGTGTCTATATAGAAACTTTAAAGAAAATATTAGAGCCGTGTTTGAAATAGACTTACGGTCCTAATTCCGTTTTTTAATGCCCTACTTCCGGTTTTCCATTTTTCACCAAAAATTGGAAAAATCATCTGTACATCAGACATGTTTCCATTCTGAAGTTTCATTTGTCTTTATTAATTTAGTTTCTTCAGAGGTATGATAGCCAGAATGCCCTCTACCCCACCCCACATACACACACACACGCGCGTGCGCGCACACTAACTGCTTGCCAAAAAAGCACTTTTTTGGACTCGGGCGACCTTAATCAGGTGAAAACTCGAAATCGAAATTTTTGATACAGTACTACTTCCATTACTACGTTAGTGGGTAATGTAAGAAAAAAAAAAAATAGTATTATTATTTACTAGCAGGCTACGCCAGCTTCGCTGGTCACTATATTTAAATGAATTTTCGAAAGAATTGAATTAATATTTATTTTTTTACACCACATTATAGACAAAAAAAAAAAAAAAAAAAAAAAAAAGAAAAGAAAAGAAAGAAAGAAACTGAAATTGCTCCAAACCTTGCTTCGGGTACCCGCTGTCTACGGCAGTTCTTTTCCCGCCCGCACTGTATCAGGTCTAGGTTTTCCATGTCTGCAGAAAGATCTTTCTCGGACCCTTCAATCTGGATATTTATCGACGACTGGCGGGATCTGCTATTATTTAAGAACTACGATTTTAAAAATAACTGTATCTCAGCATCTATTAAATATTTTAGTTTTGAACCATGTATTTTATAGCCCATGCTATTTACACTATATTACGATTTGATTCCGACCAATGTAATAAAATAAAATAAAAAGTTGATTAAAAAGTAAATAAATATTAAATATATATAAATATATATATAAACAAATGAATTTTAATAATTTTAATCCTTTTCACTATGTATATACTACGATTTTTCCCGATAAATACTGTAAATAAAAAAAAAAATTAATGAATGAAAGTTTTTTCTTTTAAAGGAATTAATTAAAAAATGAAAAATAAGAAGTTGTTCTACTATAAAAAATTAAACATAACTGTTATAAATACGATTTTATTTTCAATAAATATAACAAAAAAAAAAAAAAAAAAAAAAAAAAAAAGCCTTCAAATGAATGTATTAAATAAAAATAAGTTGCGTAATAGCCGTTGCTAAGATACGCAGACGATTGAAGGAAAAGAATAAATCTATGAAAAATGAAACAAAGAAGCCAATATTTAAAATCGGAAAAGCATTAATTTAAAAAATTCAAATTCGAAATTCGAAAAAATGTATGAGGTGCACACGTGCAGGGTCCCAGGTACCTATATGCCAAAATCTAAAAATTTTATATTTTTATTTGATTTCAATAAATATAATAAAAAAGATTTCTTCCTCAAATGGATTTAAATAAATAAATAGTTTAATAGCCGTTGCTAAGATACGCAGACTTTTGAAACGAAACAAATTTCTGAAAAATGAAACATTGAAGCCAATATTTAAAATCGAAAAAACATTAATTTAAGAAATTCAAATTCGAAATTCGAAAAAATCTCGATGAGGTGCATGCCTGCAGGGTCCCAGGTACCTATATGCCAAATTTGGAGGCTCTGCGATTAGTAGTGTGAGCACCAGAGCGCAGACAGATACACACACAGACACACATACACACACACAGACACACACACAGACTCTTCTCTTTATTTATATAGATTAAGGGATTGTGAACAATATAAATCATCTTTTGTAAATTACTGTCTTAGTGTTATAAAAATTTATTTACATATGTATCGAAATTTAACAGTATTAAGTACAATAAAACTTCTCAAAAATTATTTAAGTTGAATAAAATAAAACTCAACTGTTAATTAAAATGAATAAATAATT
This sequence comes from Salticus scenicus, assembly GCA_963930645.1. NCBI lineage: Eukaryota > Metazoa > Arthropoda > Arachnida > Araneae > Salticidae > Salticus > Salticus scenicus. The sequence goes on from OZ005649.1 coordinate 37,334,575, forward strand.
GTTCTCTGATAATTAATTTTTCCGCTCTCATTCCTCGATTTTACGTTATTATCGTTTAACAATATATTCTATATTTGTGTATTACTTTAAGGATTCATTGGTAAATTAATGTTTTTGAAGTATTTTTATGTGTTTGAATGCTGAATTTTGAATGAAAATTTTTAGAATTAAAATATTTATTCATAATGTTAAAAATAATTGTGATCTATGCACTCAAGAACACTTGCATTTTACCATTTATTTCATAAGTAATTTTTCATATCTATCGTTAACCTATAAAACCATTTTTTTTTTTTTTTTTTTTTTTTTTGTAATTCAAGAATATAAATGTAAACATAAACAATTCATACATCACTGATACCATACTATTATTTTTAAACAACGATGCAACGTGTTTTATCTTACTATTGGTCGATAACCTGTGTATATGTACACGAAAATAGAAAATAAATCATCTTACTCGGCTTTAAAATATGTTTTCTTTTCTTTTCTCTTTTCCTGGTACATTCTTGGAATTCCGAGAATATCTTCAGAGTAATAAGTTATTCCGCCTTTTTTACGATTTTTTATCGCTTATCTAGAAATTTCAAAAATATAAGTTGTTTTTCGTTTTTTTTTTTTTTTTTTTTTTTTTTTTTGACAGTATTCCAAGTACACGAAAAATAATTTTCTTAACACTAAGATGTTTTCTCTGACTGAACAGTTTATTTTTGAGAAATAGGAAGTAGAACAAATTTAATAATTTATCATCAGATCATTCGAGAGAAAAAAACATAAAATAAATGTTTTTTAAAGGTAAAGATATTTTTAAGGAAGATAAAAGGGTTCTTTATATATTACACACGAATGTAATCTACACAAATGAAGTGATGAAGTGAAGCGCTTATGAAGTGAAGCGCTATCGCACTTCTCTTGTGTTATGCCAAAAATGCGTGGAAGCGCGATCGCATTTGTTACTATAATTTTCGCGTTAATTGCTATCAGTAGTATTCATATCAAGTGTGTTTTTTATTAATACTAGCAAACCCGTGCGAAATTTTCGCAGTTTTTTCCTTTCTTTATTTCCCTTTAAAATTTGAAACTTATAATAATAGCCTTATTTCCCCATCCAATTTAAATTTTAATTCATCAGAAGCCAATTTATCATTAGTTTTTTGCGGGATTAAACACTTATGATAGTTAAACCAAATCATTCAAAGAAAAGTTTCAAAATAAAATTCATGTTTAACGACCCAGTTTTCATACTTCCCAAGACAGGACAGCCTTAGTATAGGACCTCTATGACGACTTTTAATTTTTTGCCGCCGTGTTGGCGAAGCCTTTTAATTATTTTTTTTATTTATTCACTTTAGCTAAAAAAAAAAAAAAAAAAAAAAAAAAAAAAAAAAAAAACTTATACTTATTTTGATTATACTTTTTAGTATTGCATTTTTTAGTCAATTTATGACAAAAGTTTACATTTTGTTTATACTTCTTCTTAAGTACTGCTAGATTTAAAATGACGTTGAAAAGGTTGTAAAAATGCAACTTTTAAAATAGATTTTTCTATAAAATGGTCTCATCAAAGAAATGTCGTCACTTTTTTTTTTTTTTTTTTTTTTTTTTAATTAGATGACTGAACTGAGTCAGTCGCGTGCTTAAATATTGCTTGTGTATCACTTTTTATCCTCGCATATTTTATTAAGTTACTATCGCATCGTTTCTGCAAAAAATAACCGTAATTGGTGCACGTTAGAGAAATATTATATAGATAATTCAATTGTGGTTTTTAATAAGTTCAGAATTAATCTCCTAAGTATGATGCGCTACTCACCCTAGTGGGCCACCGTTTGAATTGTATGACCATTTTCATATGTTGTATTTCACACTTCTTTTGTCTTTACAAAGTGTGGTAACACGGTTAATGGACAACAATTTACTTCGAGCATGATTTACGCGATGGAGAAGGAATGGTTAGCAACCAAAAATATCACACGAAGGTGATCAATAAATAAAATTTTGAGAAAAATTGCCTGGGTGAAAAAAAAAAAAATTGCAATAAAATTAAACGATTTAACTTAATTTGCGCAATATGTAAAAAAGAGATTCATAGAATTTCTGCAACAAAATGCTCTTCTAATACGTCAGAATAAAAAATATTTTTTGTTGATAAAAATTACTTTTTACATAATAGTTATAGTTAATTTTAACAGCTTTTCTGTTATTTTCAAAATAATAATAATAATAATAATAATAATAAATAAAATAAATAAAATAACGACGTATTTTATTACGCACTTTTTTGCATATATACAAGAAAAATTTTCAGTACTCAAACCACTAAAGATGCTTTAAATTTATACACCTATAAGTCTTTACAATTCTTATAGGTGTAGTTTATAGGTTATTCTTATAAGTATTAGTTTTAGCTGTTCGTAGGATAAAAAAAGCTGAATATATATTATATATTCGCCCAGTATTCAAAACTCGATATTTTATTTATTTATTTATTTATTTATTTATTTATTTATTTATTTTGCAAAGCAAAGCAAATTACCTTCTCGTAAATGAAATTGCAATACAACAGCGTCACTTGTCAGCCGATATGCACCAAAATTAAACCAGCATGTTTTTACATAACGTTTATGTCATATATCATGTTTGGTGTGTTTATACACAACAGAAGTTGAGATATAACTTTAACTTAAATGGGGTGAATCACAGCATAGCAGCACCATATATTGGATGATATGTTCCAACAGCTAATCAGCACAAATTTAAATCAACGTCTAACCAGTAATCAGTCGTACTCAGATTCTACCCATTGTTTCATGGGATACTACGAAATTTCCCTAACACATCATACACACTCAGACAAAAAGTCATTTTCTAAAACTGAGCTAATCATATTTAGGACATGTCAAAACGTGTAAATTCATTGAAAACGGAAGTCAAAAATATTCTCGAATACCATACTTTCTTCTATATCATTTTATATGACAGCGTCACCTACCGATTAACATGAACAAAAATTTAATCAATAAAATCAATATTCAATCGTGCTCAAGAAATTTCAAAACTTGTATTATTCACCGAAAACTGGAAATTGAAAAATTTTCCGAATCTTATACTTCCTGAATATATAATGCAGAAGATATAGTAATACATCCACTTATAAGTAGTCTATTTCAGTTAGTTGAAATGCATTATGTTTGAGCTAAAAAATGTGTCTTCAAATCATCAGAACTGACATAAATTTAAAAAAAAAAAAAGAGAGAGAGAGAGAGAAGAAAGAAAGAAAGAAAATAAAATAAAAAAGAAATTATTTCATAAATAAATTATAAAAAAAAAAAAAAAAAGAACTTTCATAAATCAAATCCTTTCTTAATTTCCGTATATGCTCAATAGTATAAAATTTCGATCTACCACTCATTCACTCACAGTTATTTTTATCACTTTAATAACCGTTGCCTCTTAGAATGAAAAATCTGTAGTCAAGTATTTAAGAATGCTACAACTATACAAATTACTATTTCCATGGTTAAATTTGAATTTTATGTAATTGCCAGATTTAACAACTTTCTTCTTTAGGAATGTTTTAATACAAAAGAAACGTGTATAAAATGAAAAAGTGCATAAAAAATAAAAGTATTTTAATTTACCTTCTTGACATCGTAAGAAAGTAGTTTTTGTCTTCTGCAAATCTGGCAATCATACCTTTCGAATGATACCACTTTCAAACCTCTACGTCTGTAATTTATATATTAAAAATGCACGACAAATTTCATGTTTGCCTATTAATATATAGATACGGAAATCCAATATACTGGTTTTGGGAAGTTAAATTATTGTTTATTATCAAGTCCACCTGTGAGAAATAAGAGTTCAATAAATTAAACCTATGCTCAGCCATTAGTAAGTTATATTATTTAGCTTCAAGTTCCAATAATAGAAACAATTTTATTATTTTATACTAATTCAGATTTAAAAAATAATAATAATCTACAAAAATCAATAAATTAAATAAATCGATATAAAAATCAAGAAATTTATTAAGTTTAAATCTAAGGTTTTATTTTTAAATTTCTAGAAATTAAATTACTCTGTCTTATTCTTCTAACTAAATGGTTTCCTCCGAAACTCGCGTAAATACGGGCTAGGACCCCTTAGAAAGACCCCCACGGAGGGCATTCCCCCTATAGGCCTAGGACACATAAGGAGTCAATCGGCCTTAATCCTCCAACCAACCAACCAATCTTCTAACTAAACCATTTCTCACTCTCTCCATTAATGCAGAGAAACAACAATTGGCAATTTTCGATTTATTAATGGACAATAGAAACTTTGGCTCGCTTCGAACTCGATATCATTTTGCACATTTGCTGAAATATTCATCATTTTGTCCAGCGCTAAATAAGTAACAATCAATTTACGCTCTTTTGTAAAATGGAAAGCCTTTTGTGATAACATAAAGCGAATGCCGAACGCCTTCGTATATGTCATTTTGGACAAAAGTGGTAATAAGGGGAAAAATGGGAAGGGAGCGCTGAATATATTTTCGATTTACACTTTTTTTTTTTTTTTTTTTAATAATAAGCTTTCCAAAAATATTTTATGTAATGAGTTTTGTAGAAGTCTCAGCAAAAATGATATATTTAGATAGATTTTTTTTTTAAATTTTTTTTACTTTTTTTTTTTTTTTTTTTTTTTTTAAGTTAACAGTTATCGTATTTTTCCCTTTTATGTATAGCAAAAGGGGTTTGTTCACATAGTATTATAAAAGATAAACTAAACATACTGAGTTTTTACAAAGCAACTGCTTCGAAAAATATTATGAGAATCAGAAAAGAAAGTTGAATCTATCAAAATAATAATTATAATAATCGGGTGCACCATGCACATTATTTTTTCGTACACTGTTAATTTTTTTAAATAATTTTATTTGTCATATATTTCTGTGTAAAGAGCGGAGCTACCTCTCCCTTAACTCCGATTTGGTTTTTATTTCAAGACCAATACTCTCTGCATGCACTGTACAGATATGTCCTATTTTCTGCCAGAAATTCTCTGTAATTTGAGAAAATACATTCTGACAACGTAATTTTTTCGTAAATTATCTGTATTTTCTCAAATTACAGAGAATTTCTGGCAGAAAATGGGGCACATTTTTTACAGTGTGGGACCTAAGCCTAGGTAGGATGCCCTCCGTGAAGGGTTTTTTAAGGGATCCTAGTTCGTAATCCAAACCTCGTTTGTATACTGTATATATTTATAAACATTTAAGGTTGTTATTATATTTAAATTTTACTTTCACATTATTTCGAAAACTTTTAATCGCACCATTATTTGAAACTTTGCAACCTTAATCAAAATTTTGAGATAGCATCCCCATATTGTCTTCAAAATACCAAATTTGTACACTCTTAAAAATGAAATCCTACATTTCACTTGAAAAAGGGTTCCAATTAGTTGCAACCAGTATTTTGGTGCAACATTACACTCTTTCAATGGTGCCATTTCAATAGTAAGCACCACTGAAATGGTGAAACGTTGCACCAAAATATTGGTTGCTGCTAAAAATGCCTATTTACCACCTCTATTTTGGCGAAACATTGAATTATTATTTTTAACAGCGTACTTTCTACAATTATTTGATTTTCCATAACAGTCAGACAAACAAACCAATAACTGAAAACTTTATGTTTGTTTTCAGTGGACCTCAAGCGCATATTAGTAGCAAAAAATCATTTTTGAAAATTGGACTCCAATAAAGTACTTAGTTTGCCATATGGGTAAAATATATACTATATATACACTGTCAAAAAAAGAAAAAAAAAAGTCCTGTTTGCTGCCAGAAATTTTCTGTAATTCAGAAAAATACGTTCTATCAACGTAATTTTTCCGTTGATAGAACGTATTTTTCTGAATTACAGAAAATTTCTGGCAGCAAACTGCAGCAAGCAGGACTTTTTTTTTCACAGTGTATATATATTGTGTGTATATTATATGCGCACGATATTTTTTTATTTTGTAATGTGTTTATTGTATTTTTATTGAATTTTTTAAAAGGTGAAAAAGCGAAGCGCAACTTAAAGTACATTTTTTGTAACTACCAACTAGCCCCTATATACATCTGAATACTTTGCATGGATTTGTAAACAAATGGGGAATGTTTTACGCTCTATAATGTATACAAAACATACTTTGTGCACATAAAAAAATATAAGTGAATTTCATTTTCTTTAGAGCACTCTAAAGTTATTAAAAAGTTATAGATAAGAAATCTCGCCCATAGACTTGTTTGAATTATTATGTATATCTGCACAAGAACCATTTGTTCGATCTGAATAAAAAGTTTCAAGTAACATCCCCTTATAATACAAATTAAAATACCAAATTTGAAGTTCATGTTATTATACATCTGTCTGAACTATACAGATAATACACGTCTAAAAACCCGACTTTTGTATTGGTAAACCTGAAAACATACACTTTTAGTAAAAACTTAGTTTCAAAAACTTGACCTAAAACAATATTTATCTTATCACATATGGATAAGAAAAATTAAATCAAATGATTATGCATCAAATAATTAGGCAAAATAAAACCTTGTAAAGCAACTATTAGACTGTGGAAATCTCAAGAGTTCATTTTCTACTTTGCTGTACACACAGCTCTTGGACTACAGTACAGATTGGTGGTATTGATGTTAAAGCCGATCGAATATAAGAGGATCCTAGTTCTAAGTGGAATATCTTCCGTTGAGATCTCTCTAGTTAGTCCCAATCTGGAGACCACAGATTAAAATCAAAGCTTTCGGACGTATAAAAAATAAAAAATTCAGAAGCTGATGTTAAATAAACAAATTAAAAGCTATTCTAAATAACATAAAATGTTTAAAATAGCAATACTTTTATGACTGAACAACCATCATTCATTGTTGGAAGACAAGATGATACTTGCAGCGAAAAAGAGATTCTCAAAGAATATCTAATACATAGGTTTCTAGGGGACCGGAACATACCAAATTAAGGTCTACAAGGACCCAATTATCGTGAAGGAAAATGCCTTTTGAGACGTACAAACAACTGAATGGTACAGACAGGGTCGGGCCGCAATTAAAAACAATAATAAATACCATGCAAAAACCAATGTTTGCCTTTATTTTGTGACTACCCACGTCTATACACAAACTTTTTTTTTTTTTCCCAAACAAGACTCTGACCTGAAATTCCAGGCTCGTTCAGACCTTAAGGTTTCACACCCCCATGTGACACCTTATTTAAAAGGGCTTGGCCTTATTTAAAAGGGCGATTGGTGATAGAGGTCTTGAAATTTCATGTTGATTGGGGATGTTTGTATGCAATATAGTGCGCCCCCTGGTGGTGAAAAATGGAACTAGGGGATTTTGTAGTAGACCCTATCATGTTATATCTTATTTTAAAGGTCTTGGTATTTCCTGACAGTTGGTGATGTTCGTACAGAACACGCTGTGCCCCTTGGCGGTGGAAAGTGTAATTAAAGGATTTTGCAGTTGACACCACCATGTGACACCTTCTTTGAAAGGTCTTGGAAATTCAAGGCGATTGGTGATGCTCGTATACAATATACTGCGCTCTCTGGTGGAGGAAAGTGGATTTTGCAGCGCGTGCGTAGCATGCCTGCTATACGGTGCCGCAGCCACAGGCAGCGGTAACACGATTCAGAGGTTCGTTCGGTTCAAGGTTAATTTTTGAGAATTTTTTCATGTTATTAGCAGCCTGCATATACGTGGGCACATACCGCAGGCACTGGGTCACGAACCCGATTTCCGTTCTGTTTGAGTTTTTTTTTTTTTTTTTTTTTTGTTACAGATGATTATTTTTTTTTTTTTTTTTTTGTGATGTTTTCATTTAAAAATAGAAATTCAAACAAAATCGAGTTAAAGATATAAAACCATACAAATTTAAGGTGCATTTAAGGTTATTATCACGGGCCGGGGCAATGTTGGGCGGGTTCGTTCCGTTCCAGGTAAATTTATTGGAATTTTTTCATGGTATTAGCGGCCCGCGTATGCGCTGCCTCAGGCACCGGGGTCACAAGGCACAGTTTCGTTCGGTTCGAGGTAATTTTTTTTTTTTTTTTTTTGTTACAGCTGATTATTATTTTTCGCAATGCTTTTATTTAAAAATACAAATTCAAACAAAATCGAGTTAAAGATATAAAATCATACAAATTTAAGGTTCATTTAAGGTTATTATCACGGGCCCGGACATTGCCGGGCGGGTTCGTTCGGTTCCAGGTTAATTTTTTGGAATTTTCTCATGGTATTAGCGGCCCGCGTATGCGCTGCCGCAGGCACCGGGGTCACAAGGCACAGTTTCGTTCGGTTCGAGGTAATTTTTTTTTTTTTTTTTTTTTTTTTTTTTTTTTGTTACAGCTGATTATTATTTTTCGCAATGCTTTTATTTAAAAATACAAATTCAAACAAAATCGAGTTAAAGATATAAAATCATACAAATTTAAGGTTCATTTAAGGTTATTATCACGGGCCCGGACATTGCCGGGCGGGTTCGTTCGGTTCCAGGTTAATTTTTTGGAATTTTCTCATGGTATTAGCGGCCCGCGTATGCGCAGCCGGGGTCACAAGGCAGAGTTTCGTTCGGTTCGAGGTAATTTTTTTTGTTACAGCTGATTATTTTTTTTCGCAATGCTTTTTCTTAAAAACAGAAATTCAAACAAAATCGAGTTAAAGATATAAAATCATACAAATTTAAGGTTCATTTAAGGTTATTATCATGGGTCCTGGCATTGTCGGGCGGGTTCGTTCGGTTTCAGGTTAATTTTAGGGAATTTTTTTATGTTGTTAGCGGCCCGTGTATGCGCTGCCTCAAGCACCGGGGTCACAAGGCAGAGTTTCGTTCGGTTCCACGTAATTGTTTTGTTACAGATGATTATTTTTTTCGTGATGCTTTCATTTAAAAACAGAAATTCAAACAAAATCGAGTTAAAGGTATAAAATAATACAAATTTAAGATTCATTTAAGGTATCATGGGCCCGGGCAACGCCGGACGTGTCAGCTAACATATAGTCTTAGTATTAAACGAAATAGAAAATAAAAGATAGTATCAGTTTATTTGGGGTCAGTTTGACGTCACATTGACAGTACTTTGTAGAAAGTGATGTCATATATAGTATTTCTATTTTTAAGTATTTTTCCGACTTTCTTTTTTTAAGTGAAATGTCGTAAATTATATTAGATGTTTTAACATGAAATACATTTAAATAATGATGCGACGATTTTTGAAACATTACGGTCAATGAAGTGATCGTCGAATTCGACGGGTTCCAGCTAGTTCAGAATAATTTAAAAAATTATTTTCATAGAAAACAGATTAATTTACTTTTGGAAATCATAATTAGATAGATATTTCTTTATTGGTTGATTTTTTAGCATTTTGCACTTATAGTTCAGCGAAGGAGAATATGTAATATATACAGTAGTTAATCAAATTATTACATTTTTTTTTTTTTTTTGACATTTTTTTTTTTTTTGACATTTTTTTCGATTTTCTAAAAAAAAAAAAAAGTATTGGACGAAATGGCCTTGAAGTTTCCACATGGAAAGAGCATTTATAAACTCACATTTTCCCGTATCGATTTAGTCACGAGTGAAATAAGGGGGCCAACTACAAATTGAAGAAAATCAGAAATATTTTGTAGTATCATAAAATCATGCTACAAATGACTTATAAATTTAACATATAGTTGCGTTTACTATGAAGAATATTTGTATGTTTTAAGGGGGTGGGGGATAGCACGATTATTTCGACAAACTCCCCCTCCTCCCCCTTCTTTCAAAAATTACTTTTTTTTTTTTTTTTTTTTTTGGCCATGTGTTTTGCTTATAACGTGAATAGATTTCAAGAAAATTTTATAAAACTTGCAAAAAAATTGACAAAACATTAGAGAAACATTATAAAGCCAGATGTATTGGGAACTTTGTCAAAAGTTCATTTGGATAGAGTAAAAATTAAGCAAATTGTCTTCAAAAGAACGAACTAGATTTTAGATATTTTACAGAGTTGAAATTTTATAAGGGGTTCTTCATATGTCACGTATTTAATTTAAAGATCTAATTATTTCATCCACATTGCTAAAGTTCTTTTTATGAAAAATCCCTTATGAACTAACAAATCTAAGTAAATAAATAAAAATATTTTAGAGTTATAAGCCCATAAGCAAGTACCTCACTTTTCCATTGGTAATTAATTTTATGAGTGACAGTTCAGTGAAGTTCCAGAAGATCAAGGTTTATTAGTATGCAAAAGTGTCATTACAAAAAGGGATAGTTCCAAGTCAGCGAATATTTCCTTAAAATTCGATCGTTTTATCCGTTTTCCCGTTATGAAAGTGTTTTGTAATGAAACACGCTTTACAGGGGATACTTCAGAATTACTTACGAGTAGATTTTTTAGATTATCATACAATATTAATTTAAAATAATAAGATAATAATTTAAAATCCTAATTCTTTTTATCGCTCCATAGATAAAAATTAATTTTCATAACGGGAATTCATTTTTTGTATTTATGACAAAGATATCAGATTCTATATCCAGCTTAGTGAAATAATTTTTTTTTAATTAAAAACGCGGTAAAATAGCCTCAAAGCCTCATAATTGAAGGGCTTAGTGAATGAACATATTATGTAACAATTGAGAAAAACTGAGAAAAGCGATTGTAAAGATGAAATCAAAATAGCTCAAAGCCGTATGCATAAGAACTTCATCAGTCAAAAACCATTTTATTAGAAAATTTGACAGAACTATTATGAAAGTTTGATATTTAATAAAGACCACAACAAAGATTTTTCACTCAAAAATCTCAATTTTTTGAAAAATGTTATTTAACATGTTCAAATGCACTAAGATCTTCAAATTCATTTTTACTTATTTGAAAAAAAAAAAAAAAAAAAATATTTACTTGTTTAACAATTAAATAAGGGTTATTTTTACAAGCGCAATATTTGTACTAAAAACAACTCTCAGTAAAAACAATTATAACGTGAGGAGAATATCTGGAAAATTACGACAGCTTCAGAGAAATGAAAGATTCCAGACCTCGTAAGATTGAAAGAGAAAAAGAAAATATGGGAAAGGAAAAAAAAAAAAAAAGATGAACAATGAGGAGATTCAACAAGATAATGAAAAAAAATAAATCTTGAACAGCGCATTTTGAGAGTGCAATTAGAGTTGTTTACAGATTATTACAAGCCCAGAACATAATAAACGTCATGTGTACTAGGAGGTAATGGCTGAAGATTTTTTTGAAGCTTAGTTAGAAATACGCAATTTTTCGGCTAAGCTGATTTAAAGACTATTTTTTCAATAAATTGCCCTACTGAAATATTCGATGCCTCTTCTCTTACTCAGGTAAACGAAAAGTCGTTTATTTAATGTTTTTTTCATTGTGTTTTAATGAAAATAAATTAAATAGGATATAATCAAAATTTAATTTTAAAAGCTAACTAAATTAAAATTAACACTTTAAAGAAATTAATGGTACATAAGTATGATAAAATGTTTAAAACATCTGTGAATTTTTTCAACAAGAAAAAAAATATCAGTAGCTTTTATATAGAGGTTTGGAGTTTAGGCTCTTGCTCTGTGGTCATTATTTGCTCATTAAGTTTTATTAGATTTAGGCTTACAACTTAAAGCGGGTTCCTAATTACTACTAGCATCTCTGTCCCAATCAGGATTCGAACCAGGAACCAGGAAAATGAAGTCTATCACTAACCATTGCGACACCAGATGGGCCTTTTATGAAGAAGGTAAATTTTGTAGATCAAATCATGTTCAGGGCATCACAAAACTTGTAAATCCATCAAAATCTGGAAGTCGAAAGTTTTTACGAATCTAATACTTTCTTCTATGAATATAAAATAATGTTAAAAAAAAAATAATAATGATAATAATAATTAAAGATATAATTTTCTGAAAAGAATTTTAAAGTAGGAAAAGTTCATGTTTTAAATTGACTTGTAGCGTTTGGCAACAGCTTCCATTTCCCGAGTTTCACCGAGTGGCATCAACCTTCCTTTTTACTCGTTAGAACAGCTGAGCTATAAAATACGAAGATGAAAGCCCGAGCAGCGGCTTCAAATGGATTATCATTTTTGTTATAATTTAAATTATTTAAGTTGCAAGATGCAACATAATTTTAGTTATATGTTTTGTTAATGTTAATAAATTATATTATTGTTTAATATGAGTTAGTTTTACTATTATCACCAAATTAAACACAGCCAGTTTAAATTTCCTGATGAAGTAAAATGCCACAACTTCATTGGCGATGGACTGTCATTAATATCTTTTATTCTATTCGTTAAAAAAAAAAAAAAAAAAAAAAAAAAGGGTTTTCAATCATAAATTAATACTCGGTAATTTAAGCGAGTAAATGTTTTTCAAGTAATTGCAATTGAATCAACTCCACACACCACACGTAACAAAGTCTTACTATCTGAAAAAGAAAAACTTATATACGATTCAATTCTAAATTTCTTACCTGCGGCCTGAGAATATTTTGCGTGTCAAGTAGCGCTTCCGACTACTCGAACATGGCATATTTTATTACAGAACATGCTGTTATTCAAAACGTGTATTATAAATTACAGTACTTCATGTTTCTTATGCTGTTTGAATGTATTTTTGATTCAGATGGAGAAAAAAGAGAACAAGTTTTACACGCATTTGTTTCGATCTTATTTGACAGTATAATATACCTCATGGAACAGTGAAAGCCTTAAGACTTTAATTTCAAACGGATTAAAAGGATTTTTCTTAACTTCAAAAAATATTTATATAATAAAAATAATATTAATAATAATGAAAACTAAACTAACATTTAAAAAAAAATCATAGATTAAATACAATAAATGATTTTACTTTATTTATTTATTTATTTTAATTTATTACAGCATGAATAATCTTAGAAGTTTCGTATGATCTAACAAGAAATTATACTATTTTTACTATAATTATCCGACAACCGTAAGTAATTTAAGCATTCTGTTAAGATTTTTGAATTTTTACTTAATTTACATATCTTAATGTCTCCCGAGTACAAAAAAGTGTATTTTGGAAATTAGTCAATGCGTACAGTAGGTAACAAAAATGTCCGAACACTAGCAAAAATTCCTATGTAAAAAAAGTACACTTCATACATGCAGTATTTTTTAGTTCAAAAAATATTAAATAAAACCCCATTTTAACTTTAAAACGAGTAAAAAGAAAAAAACAAAATGATGCCAACAATAAATAAATAAATAAAATACACATTAGTTTCTTTTCTTTTCTTTTTTTTTTTTTTTTCTGGAGTAAAAGGAAATTATATTTATCATTCACGTGTAAAGGAATATATTTCTTTTTATATCGAAAAAGAAAATAAACGTGTAAAAAAATATATATTTTTTTTAATTTAAAATTATTGTTTATTTGTGGTTTATTCGTTTGAGTTCTAACATTGGTTTTAAACTGTTATAAATCGCCTTTTATTGAGATAGTACATTTAGTGAATCATTTTACTGCTTTCTTTTTATTCCATAGTTTTTTTCTTTCTCAATTTCAACGTTTAAATAATTTTGATACTAAAACTTAACTGTTATATAAATAACAAAAAAGAAAAAAGAAAAAAAAAACCCACCTACATTTAGAATCGATAGATAAATAAAATTGTGACGTCTTAAGAAAGCGTCTTTCTTATGCACAGGCTTCTGCTGCAAAAAGAACTGCAATACAAAAGTGATTACGAAGAGAATATAGTGCGACCACGTTTCCTACGACTAGCAGTGAGGCCGAGTCCAAAAGTTTAGAGGGATGCAAAATTGGCCGAGAGATAGTTATTTGGCAAACATCCAATTATTCGGTGTTCCCTTATCGCTTGTTTTCTCTCGGTCACCCCTATTTTAACACTGGACTCGTTCAAAGAGGCTTCCATGGTCGCAAGAAATGTGGTTAAAGAATAACTGCAAGAGATTGTTTACAACCACAAGTTATTGTACAACCGCGATAACTTGGCACGCGAATCACGTGTTTTCAGATGATTCCATTAATGAAAGAGGGTGAGAGGTTGTGTTTCCATGGTAACACAGAGTAGAGTGGCTTCCAGATTTGGCGTTTTTAGACCGTTTCTTAGTGTGAAATTATAATTTGAAGTTGTTGATAAACTTAATGTTTGGAGGTATTTTTAATTACTATTTAAAATAAGTGTTCGGGGGTACTATTGTTTACAAATTTTAAAGTTTCGGCGATCAAATAACATTCAAAAAGAAATTTTGATTTTTTAAAATGAAGTAATCTTAATGGCTTCGGAGAAGTAATTTTTAAGTACAATCATTATCAGCAGAAAGGGATGAAAGAAGTAACTTAATTAAACTTTAAAAAAGTTCATTTCTACAATGTATGAAATAAAAGAAACCATGATTAATACCATTACAGTTTTGATAAAATAAACATTAAATTATTGTAATTGTCATTAAATAACATGACATAATCATATAATGGTTGTAATAAAAGTAGAAAGGAATAAATTTAATTAATCAATAGTTAATATTTACAAAACATTCAATTATGATATATTTTTAGATTTAAATAATTGAACTAATCATGATAGTGAATAATTACACACACACACACACAGAAAAAAAAAAAAAAAAAGGAACTGTTTTACGTATACTTCGAGAAGTTAAAAGCTAAACGAGTAAATTTTAGGGATTCAATTAATTTAAATACTAGAAATAAACATACATGTGAACACAAATTATAAGCAATGTTGAAAGCTATTTTGTTTTATCGATTTTCTCCATATCTGATACAAACATTATAAGAAATAATTAAAACAACATTTAAATTGACAAAAATTTAGCAATTTTCTATTTAATTAGCAACAATAGACACTTTGACTGCTCGTATAGGTGCCAAAGAAGCTGGTAAGTCAAAGAATTGTTTGGCGAAAAGAACTGCCGCCAAGCATCATTTGCATTTCATTCGGCCGCCCCTTCTTCAAAATGAACTATTCCAAGGTCGTATGCCATCTTTTCGCGGTTGCACAATATTCTTTAACCACATTTCTTGCGACCATGGAAGCCTCCGCGCAAGTGCGGATTGAACGAGTCCAGTGTTAAAATAGGGGTGACTGAGAGAAAACAAGCGATAAGGTAACACCGAATAACTGGATGTTTGCCAAATAACTATCTCTCGGCCAATTTTGCATCCCTCCAAACTTTTGGACTCGACCTCACTGCTAGTCGTAGGAAACGTGGTCGCACTACAGATTGATTCATTCAACAACAACTAAAAGTGAGATGTCTTGCTAACGAGAGAAGCATGAATCAGTAAAATTCCTAGTGAAATCAAACCAAGCTTATATTAAAGAGCACGGTTGGAAGCGTAAGGTAGATAAAACGTGTATCTTATGGGTCACCGTCGCACAAACTGTACAGATTTTGATGAGCCTAGCACATATAGTTTTTTTTCTTTTTTTTTTTTTTTTTTTTTACAGGGACATAGAAAAATTCTTCAGCATTATTGTGATATAGAAATCACATATATTTCTAAAATTTTCTATTTAGTTTTAATTCAAATCTATTTCAACGCTTTATATAAGAATTTACTCGTGTATTCAATATTAATCTTCAATTAACCGCTGAATTCTTTCTCTATAAATAAAATAATTAAAATGAGTGTAAAAGAAAATCACTCTGCAAGCAAAATCTCATGATATCTTTTCGTCTTATAAAGAATAACTCATGGCTTATTTCATTTTTATGTTCCTCTTTAATCATAGTCTAATCGCTAACGTAATTTTATTCAGTTAGTCAAAATGACCCTTGAACAGAATTAAATTATATCTATATTTTTAAGTATCTGTCGTTGTGGTTTCTCATTTCTCATGACTTAAGTTTGGCGAAATTGAAGAGTTAATACATATTCCAATCCTGCTCTGTGTATTCAAAATTATTAGCTTGATTAGAGTATAGCGAATCGTAAAAAAATACTTTTTTATAGATTCTTGCTGGTGAAGAAATTAAATGCCAATATGTAATGATAATTTGAATTTGGCTGGAACTTTATAATTCTTCTCTGATCGCTCCTGTTTAGAACATCTACAAATGTAGGCTTTAAAAATTTATCCGTTAGGGGCACCTTCTCTTCTTATTTTATGCAGCAACTTCAATAAAAACTTTGTGCACATTTTTGTGGCGATTTTCATTGATTTGTGAAAGTTGCTTTTTTAACACCTTTCGGTAAGCGTACCACCTACACCACGCTAGGTAGATCTTAGGTATTTTGATGTAAATCAGATGTCTAACGGCAATCAACGCAAGAAAAAAGAAACTTTTTTCGCTTATACGAAAATATGGCGAGGTATAAAGTATAATCCGAACTATCTAACGTAAAATTACTGTACCTGTACTGAAATCCCCACTACATACCTGCATAATCCCTACCACAATTATGGCCTATGGACTCAAATTAATATCCAATAGCAACTAACTGCCTTTTTTAACTGAGCTAAAAGTTTATAGCTATGTTGTAGATCACTCACTTACAATTTAAATGAATTTTGATGAATGTGGGACGTATAGTTTTTTACAGGGACTCAAAGAAAAAAATCTTTATCATTGTAGTTAATGTATTCAAGTTATTCGAAGTGAGTGCGATAACGTATAAATGCCTTATCCAAAAGAGCTGAAAATTGGTAGCTATGGTATAAGTCACCATCTCAAGATTTCTATAGATTTTAATGAGGGTAGTAGTTATAATTCTTTTACAGGGACGGAAAAAACAATCATAATGAACAGGGGACTTAAATTATTTCAAGTGAGATAGCATCTAAATTCTATATTCGTTTAGGTTATAAATTGTTAGGCATCATATAGGTTATTATTGAAGAACCGTACAGATTTACATTAAAGTAAGACTTAATTTTTACTTTCTTCTATATTCAATAGAAGAAAGTATTGGATTCGTAAAAATTTTCGACCTCGGGTTTTTCATGGATTTACACGTTTTGAGTGCTGTAGAAAACGATTTGACCATTTTCACAAAATGTCTGTCTGTCTGTCTGTGTGTGTGTGACAAACTTTTGTGGCAACTGTATTTCAGGAAGTACTGCACAGAATTTCATACAAATTGGTATGTAGTTGCATCTTGACATAAATTAGTGCCTATCAGCTTTCGGTATAAATTGTCTTACAGGTTACGTTGCCATCCCGCTTTTTTTAAACTTTTAACATGGTGATATAGGACAAAATTTTGTATAAATGTGCATAAAGAGAATTATTTTTAGTAATCATTATGAAATTTACAAGAATTATTTATAATAGAGATAGTCAACTGGTAAAATTTTTTTGTATGTGTAGGAGCCTCGCCACCCTCACTGGGGGGAGGGGGGGGGAGTAAATTTTCATGATGGGTTTCTTTCAAAAGAGCTCACCAATACCTTTAAAATGAATGGTTGAACTATCGATCTGCGATAATTTAAAATAAAGTTATCGATTTTTTTCATTTTTAACAAAAAAAAAAAAAAAAAAAAAAAAAAAAAAAGAAAAGAAAAATGTAATATTGACAATAAAATTTACTTTTTTGGATATTTAGTGTTATACTACTTCTCTAATATGGAAATCGTCTGCATTATCATGAATGATAATTTTTTTAAATAATAATTTTAATAAATTATTTTTACTGAGTGAATTTGTATAGGAAAATATAGAAGAAAGTCATGTGGTGGCCACAACATACTAGTTTTCCCAGGTATTCAAAATAGAACTTTTTACATTGCGGTCTATGGGCTCAAACTATTTAAAGTTCGTTTTAGTAATGTTAAATAGTTTAAAGCATGAGAAAATAAATAAATATTTGATATTGGGAGCTCTTTTTTTTTCTTCCCACAGGGATGAACAAAAGAAGTTAGATACATTACGCTCCATTCCCAGCTAAAACAAATTTGCAGAAAAACTACAAAAATGAAAGAAAACAACACAATACTGCAGATAATTTGAAGGTATTTGGAGCAACAAAAAGTTTTAGGGGGGGGGGATTTTATCTGCAGATTTTTTGCTTCCAAACTGCAATTATTCTGCAGATTTTGTGATTCTTGTTCCAAATGCCTTTAGATTATCGGATTTTTTTTTAATGTAGTTTTTCTGCAGAATTTTTTTAGCTGGTTTAAACTGCACACAACTTGGTAAAGACAATAACACTTAAACACCCGATTATAATTTTCCCTTTTTTTATTCAACAACTTCTTTTACTGAAATATGAACAAACAGCCATTAGAAAGAAATTAAAACTTCTTCACACACCATAAATTTTAAGTCAGCACAACCGGTTTCGAAAGGACGTAGCCTTTCTTCATCAGGTGCAAACACGTGCTACTGCCTTGGAGGCAAAAGCAAGACTGAAAAGCAAGCCTTGGCAAAAGCAAGACTTGGAGGCAAAAGCAGTCTTGCTTTTGCCTCCAAGGCTGTAGCACGTGTTTGCACCTGATGAAGAAAGGCTACGTCCTTTCGAAACCGGTTGTGTTGACTTAAAATTTATGGTGTGTGAAGAAGTTTTAATTTCTTTCTATTGACTGTACGCCAGTTTTCGAATTTAATTTTTGGTGAAACAGCCATTAACTACTTAATGTTTGGAAAGTCGTGTCACTCCATGTATATATATATATATAGGTATATTGGTAACAATTTTGTTTAAAAAAAATCCTCGAAAAATACAGAAACTTTGGATTTTATTAAATTTAGTATAAGTAGCCTTTCGCTTAAAAATAAAATTCAGACAAGTAAGGATTCTAATCGTTACTCCTTATGCAAAGTAACTGCATATCAAACTCATAATTTTAATATTTATTCGTGACCTTTGTAGTCTTTATCTTAGGTTCGCATTCAGTCTGTTTTGAAGGAGAAACATTTGAATTTCTGGAGACATGTCTGCGAGGTTTCGACCTAGAATCAAAATACGTGGGAGACAGCGTCTTCATTTCGGATCGAAAATCACGAGTTGTACCTTTTTAAGTTTTTAAAATTGAGCTTATAACAAAGAAATTCGAGACAGCAGACATTTATCCCAGCTTTTTATTGTTAATAAGTTTATGATTTCAAATGATATACTTTTCATTGAATGTGTTCCAATATTTATATGTGTATACTACTCGTATAACAACATTTTAAATTGCAATCTGAGTTTACTATATAATATTCTTTATAGAAAATGTGCATATTCTGATGACAAAGGCCCAGTTTTGTTGTCCATATGTCTGTTAACCAACAAAGACCATTTTTTTTTTTTTTTTTTTTTCACTTTGTGAAGGGATAATGTTCTGTATCACGGGGGTAAAGTACACCATGTCCATTTTGTAAAAAGAGTTTGCATCATGTTCTTGATGTGTATTTTTTGTTTTATATAGAGGTATTAAGAATTATGCCGAGATACTATAAAAGAGAGAGGACCGTAAAACATATAAAATCCTGTCCATTTTCGTTATTCATGACAAATGTCATAAATTTATTTCAATATAACATCATTTCTGAAAAATTCCTTTTTGTGACAGGGTGTCCTTTACCTCCGAGGTATAAAATTACACAAACGTCTGAAAATTATTAGAACACTTGTGAATTTTTAATTGTGCTTGATAGAAATAGTCATCCCTTAACATTCAACACTTAATCTAAAATTAATTCTCGTGAAAAATAATTTGATTACGCATCATTAAATGTAACCCTTAACCGAATGTGTTTGTTGTACTCAGCTGTGTGAGAAGATTCATCGTCTGGAAATGAACACTTTGGTTATTTTAATTACTGTATTATAGACTGATTTACACTGCAAGTAGAAGTGTCTTATATTCAGACAGAAATGTGTCTGAAATTCCAATTTAGACACAAAAATGTCTAAAACACATAAGTATACAAAATTTCAGACAGCACATATGTCTGAATTTAAGACACATAAATATCTTTTTAAAAGTAGACTAAGTTAAGTATCTGAATAATGTTGATATGTCTGAAATTCAGACAACTTACAGTTTACTCACTTGGAAATTAAGTCATTTTATAGTTCAGACACTTAGAATTCCAGACACTTGTATTAACTTAGCCAATTTTTTACATGGATTCTATTTTAAGCAATATGCATAAGATGTTTACATTTCTTTTCTCATCCACTTCATATTGCGTAGCACTAGTGCGACGTAAAACCCAACCAAACAACCAACCTCATCCACTTCATTTAATATTATTTTATATAATAAGTGCTTAAACTATTTAAACCTTTTTAGCTTTATGAATTGATTTTTCAAAGAAAAATACACCATACATTTCTGTCTTATTTACATGGAATTACGACTGAAGAAATTGATAGCACAAAATATTTAGATAAGAAACTTATTTAGCAAATTTATATGTGTATGTATAAAACAATTCTCACTTGGATTTTAAGAGAAAAAATGTTAGGAAGAGTGAAGCAAGTAACTTTCAACTCATAAATAGAATTTGTAAACGAACAATCTTTAAAGATTTGTACGAGATTGCTGCCTAATTTTTAAATTTGATTTTTTTTTTTAATTTCCCATGAGTTCCTACTTTTCAATGTAAAACAACCGATTTTCTAGTCTTCATGTACTAGTTTATTTCCCTTTAAATACAAGTTGAAAAAAAAAAAAAAAAGAAACCGTTTTCGAAAGGCGGGAAAAGATTCTTGATGTGCATTTTCTGTTTTATATAGAGGTATTAAGAATTATGCCCGGTTACTATAAAAGATATAGGACCGTAGAACATATAAAATCCTCACCATTTTCGTTATTCATGACAAATGTCATAAATTAATTTCATTATAACATCATTAATTTTTGTCATCATCATCATTTGTGTATTACCTCTAGTGACTACACTTTTTGCACAATTATCATACATTTTACAAAAAGAAAAAAAAAAGTACTAAAAATATACTTATAAAATTTAAAATAGAAATACATATTAAGCTTTAGGTATTTTATTGATAATTTTATTTCAAAAGATAAATTTATAATTCGTTTGATGAATGTTCCACACATCTATATTATTAACGAAACAGACTGCACTGTCAGTGATTGTAGCTCAGTCGGTTGGATAGTGGTTTATGAATCCATAGCTCCTTGGTTCGAATTTTTCTTTCCGGGGAAGTTTGGAATGAGGCAACATTTCGCTTAAATATTTTATTTATTCCTTAGTTAATTCTATATCCATTTTTTAATTGGAAAACAAAACCATACACAATCATTTTTTCTTTAAATTTATTTATGAAAAAATGATGGTTAAAAATGGTTGCCTTTTAAGTCACTTCAATGGTCTTAAATCCAGTCGCATTCATGTCTTAATTTAAGACATCTTATATGTCTAAAATTTTAAGGCACGATTTCGTGTCTTAAAGTATGACCAGCCATTTAAGACACTTATGTGACTAAATTTAAGACACGTGAATTCATTGTGTGGACCAGTGGTGCGGATTATCAGTGATTATTTTCATTTTATTTTATTTTTTAATTAGAAATTATACTGATGTTAATTTTAACTCTTTTTTTTTTTCTCTGAATCGCTCATATACACAACTTTAAATTTCAGAATTTTCTGGATGAATGAGAAGATAAATGGAATATTTTTTTAACCTTGTATCACAAAAATTTGAATTTCATATCAGACATAGAAATCGCTTTGAATTTCTGACCTGAATTTGGCACGTAGTTACAATAGTTCTAAATTTACCCTATTGTTTCAGTTCTTCAAAGATTTCAAATATACGTAAAAATATAATTTCACGTTGATTTTAATTATCTAAATATGTACATATTACTAGATTTAGTATATACAGTTTTGTATATAGAAATAAAAATTTATCAGGGTTGTTTAATCTTTTGCCTCAGTTTCTTATACGTTTGGATGCAATAAAAAAAGTGTTCAGGTTTTCCCTGTAATTGCTTTATTACAATCAAATAACCTTTAATCATAATTGTTATGATTAAATATGCATTTATGTAATAATAATTTTTTTCTTGTGATAAAATAAGTATTTCTATTGTTTTACCTCAAATAAATTTATTTAGTATTAATAAAATGGGGTTCTCTGAGCATTATTCCAGAAATATATTTACTTTTCTTAAGCAATCATATTAGTGGTCCGCGGGATATTAAATTGTCAATTTGGTGGTCCGAAAAGTCAAAAAGGTTGGTGACCGCTTGATTTATTTAAAGAACATTTTTAAATTAACATTTTTTATTCAGTCCTACGCTATTATTAATATTAAAAGTAAAAGATTTTTCATGTTTACTTAAGGGGACAGACTATTTTTAAAAATAAGAAAATGAAGGAAATTTCAGAATTAAAAAAAAAAAAAAAAAAAAAAAAAAGAATTAATGAATACATGTACAAACAAAATTTTCTTTGTGTTGACTAGTATGACATTATTCTATTGATTAAAAATATTATTTTGGTTTACTTTGAAATACAATTTTTATTAAAATCACACAATCAACTGTGGAAGAAAATGATATTTATTGAAATTTTTATTTTTCCGACTGAGTGAAAATAATGCCTGAACCAGGAAAAATAAAAATTTCACTAAATATCATTTTCTTCCACAGTTGATTGTGTGATTTTAATAAAAATTGTATTTCTTTCTCCCATTATCTAATGGTGTTTTCCATTCCCTGCGGCTATCTACATGATAGACCAGAGATGTTTCTGCCTAAAGGTTGTCTGAGTGAGTAATGCTGACCGGGGTGTCGGCCTGGATAGCTCAATTGGTAGAACCTTGACCTTGTAAGTACAAGATCCGGAGTTCGACTCCCGGTCCAGGCATTATTTTCACTCAGTCGGAAAAATAAAATTTTCAATACTTTGAAAAAAAAAATTATTTTTACTGCAGATTATTTTTTTTTAAAAATCAAGGGTGCTTTTACACTATGCACATGATATTTCGAAAAGTATTTGAGATATGAACTTAAAAATTTTCTCAACCATGCATTTTGACATAACGAGTAAAATGAACTAAAGGTGCGAAGTTCTGTTCAATAGGGAAAAAAAATTATGATTGTGGAAATATAAAAATTTTAATTATCATTAAAATTTTACTTTCTTCTATATTCAATAGAAAAAAATATTGGATTCGTAAATATTTTCGACTTCCGATTTCCAATGGATTTACACGTTTTCAGAAGTCTTGAACATGATTTAACTCGTTTTAGAAAATATCTGTTTGTCTGTCTGTCCGTGTGCGTGTGACAAAAATTTTATGGCGACTGTATCTAAGGAACGACTGCACAAAATTTCATATAAATTTATGTGTAGATGCATCATGACCAAAATTAGTGCCAATCAGCTTTTGGTGTCAATTGATCCTCAGGTGGCGTTGTTATACAGCGATTTCTACAATTTAAGGGAAGACTATATCTCAGGAACTACTGCACAGAATTGCATATAAATTTACATGTTGATGCAACTTGATATAAATTAGAGCCTATCAACTTTTCGGGCCAATCGATTAAATGTGGTGTTTCTATATAGTGAACTTCACAATTTAAGAGAAAGCTGTATCTCGGGTTCTATTGCGCATAATAAAAAAAGTTTAATATGGGAGAAGTCCATTATGAAACATTATGCTAATTCAATTTGAATGAATATTGGCCAATGGTTGCTGCTCTTACTGCAATTTCCCCCGAGAACGGAAAGACTATATCTCAACTTTTATGGCATATAATAGAGATGCAACGATTATTCGGCCGAAGCCGAATGTTCGGCCTATTCGGCCTGTCAGCCGAATATTCGGCTTCGGCCGAATATCAAGTCCATTATTCGGCCCAGGCCGAATAATTCTGTAAGAAATGTTTTTATTTATATTTATACAATATAAATAAAAACATTATATTACACAATAAAATTTTTTAATTTTAGAATTTATATTTGTCATGTATTGTGAAAATTTTATTTGAAATTAACTAATATCCCCCCCCCCCCCCCACAAAAAAAAAAAAAAACTTTCATACCTTGAATGAATTTCATCATACCATTTTAATGTAAGGATCATGTAAAAACTTTTATGCTACATCAATATGTGCAAAACATATATCTGTAGTAAGCTAACATAATCTGTTAAATTTAAAATTAATCTATTCAAAATTGTTCCAACTGATCCATACAAGCAAATTCTGATTTTTTTTTCAAAGCAGAATGAAAAAATTTAATATTTATCCTTCGTTATCTATAATAATAATTTAATAATAAAAAAAAAATCCTTCCGGTGATATTTTTAATTATTGGGGGAAGAGAGAGACAAAAAATTAGAAATTGAGTTAGACCGTTCATAATTGGTGTACATAGGTTTTGGGAGCCTAAAAGTCGAATGAGGATATTTTCGAAAGTATAAAATTATTGGGAGGGGGGGGGGGTTCAAAAAATTAGAAATTGAGCTAAACCATTCTAAATTGGTATTTATAGGTTTTAGTGGCCTACGAGTCAACGAGTCGAATAAGGATATTTTGGAAAGTGTAAAATTATTAGGGGGGGGGGGGGGGCAGGAAGGGCAAAAAATTAGAAATTGAGTTAGACCGTTCAAAATTGGTATGTATAGGTTTTGGGGGCCTAAGAGTCGAATGAGGATATTTTAGAAAGTGTAAAATTATTAGGAAGCAGGGGGGGGGGGAGCAAAAACATAGAAATTGAGTTAGACCATTCAAAAGTGCTACATTATTAAAGGGGAGGCGGAAAGTGGGACTAGGGGAACAAAAAAATAGAAATTGAGTTACACTGTTCAAAATTGGTATATGTAGGTGAATTAGGAGGGGCAGGAAAGGTGGGGAATAAATATGCGTATCCCTTAATCTCTGCACGCGCAGTGTGGGTCTGTGCTGCTTACGGCAGTGGGGACCCGGTGTATGTTTTTACTCGATCAAAAAGCTTTTTTTTTATGAGTGAGAATATGGAATTTTGAAAATTCATTCATTACAGTGATTCATTTAAAAATAGTGACCCGCCAGCGGGCAAAGCTCACTAGTATCTATTAAAATATGACTAGACAATACCTCATAAGAAACTTGCAAAGAATTATCATTATTGAGGCAATTTTTAAGCCGAACATAGCCGAATATTTTTTTCAGAATCAAATAATGGTTTTAAAAATTAAAAATTTGTATAAAAATAACTTAAAAAAAAAGAAAATAGTACATTTTAGTTATGAAATGTACAAGAATTGTGCATATAGTGCATACTATACTATGTTTTTAGACAAAAATGAGTTCATTATTCGGCGGCCGAATAGGCCGAATATTCGGCTATACTTTGGCCGATTAATTGGTATTCGGTTATTCGGCCAAACGATTGTTCGTTGCATCTCTAGCATATAACTGTATGAAACTTGATATGTGATATAACCATTACAAAAACATATTTTTATTATGTTATTTATAGAGAATAAAACTCTTTTTCTTTGGTTATTTAGAGTTAATTTTATCAAGTTTAAAATCGTCGGAATTCGACATTGTAAATAATTTTAATAAATAATACTTCTAATAAATTATCTGTGTTGAGTGAATTTGTATAAGAAAATAAAAAATAAATAAAAAGAGTCTTGTGCACTGTAAAAAAATTCTGTAAATTTACTGAAATGTTTATTCAAAGTCGCTGTAAATTTACAATAATTCTTAATTAAAAAGAAAATAATCGAGATTCTCAATCATTATTCTGTATTATTTTTAGCTATTTTTATTATTTAATCTATATAAATAAAACAAAGAATTTGTCGGCGGAAGACATTCGGGCGGATCACTCCTATTTTTGATTGGTCTACTTTGGTAATGATAGTCGGCTTTTTTTTTTTTTTTTTTTTGTAAAAACTGCTGAATTTCTTTAAAAGATACTGCACAGATGTTATACTTTTTTAAAAGAGCTCTAAAAACTGTTCATTCTTTGTGAGAGCACTATATACATCAAGTTATTAGATTTAAAGATATTACGTTGCAAAGTTTCACAACGCTATATCATTCAATTGCTTTTGATGAAGGTCGGCCATTTGTTTTAGCAAAAATTGATAATTTTTTTTAAAAAGATATTGCATAGATGTTATACTTTTTTAAAAGAGCTCTAAAACCTGTTCATTTCTGGTGAGGACATTATGTACATAGAGTTATCAGATTTAAAGATATTACGTTGAAAAGTTTCACAACGCGATACGATTCGATTGCTTTTACCTTAAAATAAGAGTCTAATATTAACCGAAAAACAATCTAATATTAAAGAATAATGAATAACTTTTTAAAAATTATCAGTTTTGTTGTTCTAAGAGCTTAAATTTTTAAATTTATGCGTACTTATTTCCTATACATAATTCATTAAATTTGTAAGCAATTGTTGGTTCATTCTTAAAAATCATTCACATAAGAACATAGAGCATTGTTGCAAAACGGGTGCAAACGGAAGAAATATTTAATTTAATTTAATTTGTAATATGTAATATGTTATTTTGACTTTTTGTCCTTAAAAGAAATTTTTAATTATGCTACAAAGCCCAAAATGTGATACAAAAAATAAAGAGTTATTCGATTCTTTTAAAAATTCATTTAAATTTAGTGACCAGTGAAGCGAGCGTAGCCTGCTAGTTTCTCAATAAAAACTAAAAATGAATGTTTCTACTTTAGAAAAAGCCTTCTAAGTCACGAATATATTCTCGCTAATAATTAATTAAATTAATGTATTAATGTTAGTCATTAAAATGTGTACAGTAAGACCCCGCTTAACACGGGGGATACGTTCCATCAAAGTAGAGCGTAATGCGAAACAGCGCGCGCACAATTTCAGGGAATCCCCGTACTGCTGCGAGCAATTTCGGGAAATCCACAGGGGAAATAAAAGAGCGCTAAACCGAAACAGCGCTAAATGAAACAGCGTTAAGCGGGGTCTTACTGTAAAAGAGCGCTAAACCGAAACAGCGCTAAATGAAACAGCGTTAAGCGGGGTTATTTCCTCTGTGGATTCCCCGAAATTGCTCGCAGCAGTACGGGGATTCCCTGAAATTGTGCGCGCGCTGTTTCGCATTACGCTCTACTTTGATGGAACGTATCCCCCGTGTTAAGCGGGGTCTTACTGTATATATATATATTTTTAAACATCTCCTTTTTTTTTTTTTTCTTCCCTGTAACTTTACATAAGACTTTAGATAATAGATTACCAAAAGTTTTCTGTTTAAATTTTTAACAATGTGGTGGCCACAACATACTAGTTTTAAATTATTCATGCAATTTTTAAAATAAAATACGTAGTACACATTAAAATTTTAAGATAAACAACAAATTAGAGACAAAAATGGTTTTAAAAATATTAATTATTAACATTTTTCATTTATGTTAATTTTTTTTCTATCTATTAAAATGAAATTCTGATATGGAGCAGAAGGAGGAAAAAAATCCATATTAAGACGTAGTTATAAATTTAAAGATTGCTTTTAATATTAAAGAATCCGATAAAACAAGGATTTCAACCGCGACACCTCATGCAAAATAACTTCCTATCTATCATACCGTTAATTTTAATATTTATTCGTGACCTTTTCAATTGCTTATCTAGAGTTCTCATTCAGTCAGTTTTGAAATGGGGGTGGACAGGGGAGTATATTCCAGGATTCGTATCTGTGCCGTTTCATCCGGAAATCCAAATGTGCGACTCCACGTCTGCTATCAGGGAGTTAACAAGACGAGAATTTATTTTTATTCAAGTTCTATATATCTACAATAGAAAAATATTTGTGCTTAAAATAGGTTCTTTTGGTAACAACTAATGACATTTTATTTTCCTTACAAGAGAACGAAGTAAGGTATGAAAATAAGGAAAAATGTTACAAAACAGTGTTAATTTTTCAGATAAGTTTAAACATTATTTCACAGCAAATGAATACTAATTGTGAAATAAATATGATGCTTTAATTAGGTTAATTTAAAACATTAAGGCTTTTTTTAATAGATTATATAAATTTATTTAATAGTCAATCATCATGATTATAATTTTCGGAAATTCTCTTCGTCGAAAATAGATAAATTAGATTAAAATAAGATAATTAAGAGAAAGATATATAATTAAAAAATATATAATAATATGGGTTAGTAAGGATAATTAAGAAAATATCCAACCACGATATTTCATACGTAGTAACTTCGGTTAATTAAAAAAAATATTTGTTCATTGTTTTCTTTTAAAGATTTACTGTACATTGGATTAAGAAGGTGAGAAAACTTTGAATTTTCCGTATCGTGTCAGCCGCGTTTTATCCTGAAATCCAAAACTGCGACTTTACGTCTGCTATTTCGGAGACTGCAAGACGAGAACACATTTAAAAGGGAATCAATAAACTGTCAACCCTTCTCCTGTTTCTCGAGTTAAGAGCAAGCAGTGTTGGTTTGAATGAAAAATGTGCATGAAAAGAAAAATAAAATAAAAATAAAAGATGAAAAAATGAAATTTTCAACTTCTATTCAAAATTACTCAGCAAATGGCGTCAATTTTCGAAAATGTCAGTATTAAAGTAATTAAATATGAACCGTTTCTGTTATACTATTAAATAATTTTAATATTATTAGGACTGAGGGCCTATTAGTCTCAATCTGGGATTTTTGCGTTGTCGATTTCGATAGTTGAACATTTGTCAAAATCTAAAATTTATCGAAAATATAATTGAATAATTTGAAAGCGATGTTAAAATTTGAAAAAAGAGAAAAAAAAAAAAAAAAAACTAATAGTCCTCCGTCCTAAACTAAATTCTGCTTTTGCCAGAATTTCATCAAAATCTTTTTTTTTTTTATCATTATTATTATTGAAAGAAAAAAAAAAAATTAATAATAATCAGTACCGTTACAAGCGATATCGAAAAAGTTTTTTTTTAATAATTTTGAATTAGGAAATAAAAAGTGCGCGTGAAGTAATCTATTATGAAATAAAAATAAGTAAAATAATGAATTGAATGATTTAATGTTTTTGTTTTTCGGGGGCTGCTCATGCATATAAAAAATGCGTATTAAAACGAGTCGAAGAAGGAAGCGAAATAAGTATTGAGTTATATTACGATAAATACGATATATAATATGGTACGATATATTAGACCTATCGTCCAGGGTTAGTAGGCATTTTCGTTGAAAGAAATAGTTTGTTCGTTCGGTGCAACTTGCACATTAGTCCCGCGAGGTACAACTTTCACATTAGTCCCTTGAGATACAACTTTCACTTTAGTCCCGTCAGGTACAACTTGCACATTAGTCCCCTTTAAATATAGTGACCAGCGAAGCTGGCAAAGCATTCGTTGATTCACTACCTCAATTGATTTTTTTATTTTTATTTATTAATATCATTTTAGTTTTCAATCATACTATTGTTTTTGCAAATTTAGGTATTAATGAAAATTTTCGACCTCAGTTTTATACGTTTTGAGGTGTGAGGAATCCGAAAATCACAAAATGTATGTGGTGTTTGTTCGCAGGGCGTCAGTTTGTTATTTTGTTTGTATATTAGTATGCTAGTTTGTGTACATGATATCTTAAGAACAAATAATCGCAAAGAGATAGAATTAGTTGTAAAATATTCATTATGGTAATTGTAAAAATCCTATTTGTTTTCAGGATTCAGATTTAAAAACTTCATCAATTATTAGAAATTTACGATTTTCTTAACATTGAAGAATCTGAGAAATTTTCGCATAAAGTTGTATTATAAAGTTTAGTTTCATTGTAAAGGTATTGGACCGAGTTTAAAATATCCTTTATGATACTGGCATTTAATTAGACAGTAAATCAGTAGATAAACAAATGATAAATCTTAGAACAGTCAGTATTTCTCCCCAAGTCCACATGCGTGTATAAATTGAGGTAAAGTAACAGAAATCTTTTGTGCGTCCTTGTTGAAAAAAACTATAAATAGTAAGTATGCAATTTTCTATCAAATTTCTAAAACAAATCTGTATTTTATTCTCGTAAGTAATTTAAGGCACTTTATATTAGTTTCATAAGACGTGATAAGTGTAAATTTTCTCATATTTCCCAGCAAAATTACTTTCAATAATAGACACGTCACGTCATTTCATACAATGATCATACTTAGCATAAAATTGTATCGTTTGTTTTTTTCTATATTAAATATTCAATATTAATGAAACTCCAAACAATTTGCGTTCATAAATGCATAACAATTCTGATTTGTATGACTGTAAAAATAATAATAATAAAAATAATAATTATCATTATTATTATTATTATTATTATATAAACAAATGAATTTTTACACTCAAGAAAATGTATATAGTTCTTGGAATGATGACCTGTAGCATGCCTGCCCTGATTTTAATCGAATACAGAATTTAAATGTTACCACACTTCTAATAATTTGAAACTATAAGACGTAATGAAAAATAACTCCATTGAGTTATTTTTTGTGTCCCTGTTAAAAAACTATATATCCTATACTCATGTTAAATTTATACAATACCTGCGAAGGGGACCTTTAACATCTACCAGTTTTGAATTCAACACAGAATTCGGACGATATCGTGGCTACTTGCACTCTTATACATACAGATAATCATAAAAATATAAAATATTTAGAAGACCTCAAAACATATATACGCCAAAATCTCATTAGCGAAGTTTTCACGATTACAATCCTTTCTTTACACAGCATGTGCTCGGAAAGCAAAAAATGAATTTATTTGTAATTAAAAAGAATAATAGTTTTCAGAACAAGTCATTTAGATTTTACAAAGTCTTAATGATTGTGACATTTTTAAAAACTTAAATAGAAAAAAAAAATAATAAATGGTTGCATGTGGATGTTTGAGTTTTAGTCAACAAAAATTACATAAAATTTGTGTAATCACTGATATAAAAATTACATCGGGGAATAATTATCAGACTGTTGTGGAACGAATGTTTTGTGCGCTTGATAGAGCTTGATAGTGCGTCTCACTTTGCTTCGAAATTAAAGTGGTATTCTACGATTCATTTTTACTTTCCGAACACTATAGTGAGGAAAGTATTGTAATCATGTCAAAAATCCGAATTCGAGATTTTGATGTTTCTATACGTTTCGAGGTCCAACAAGTCCGTTTTCACTATTTTTATGATGATGTATGTATGTGTGTGTGTATGTATGTGTGTATGTATGTGTGTATGTCTGCGAGTGAACACGCTAGCGTCTAAACGCTTTGTTCGAATAAGCTGAAAGTTTGTACGTATATTGTAAGTCACCATAGTACGAACCCTATAGATTTTGGTGAATCTGGCACTTATAGTTTTTTTACAGGGACACAAAGAAAAATTCTTTATCATTATGGCCAAGGGACCAAAATCTTAAAAGTGCGATAGCATCTAAACGCCTTATTCAATTGAGCAAAAACTTTATACACATATTATAGGTCACAGATACTCAATCTGTATAGATTTTGGAGAATCTAGCACTTATAGTTTTTTTACAGGGGCACAAAGAATAATTCTTTGATAAATTTTTAAAAGTGTGATAGCGTCTAAACGCCTTATTAATCTCAGCAAATAATTTGTACACATGTTATAGGTCACATTTGAACCAACTGTATAGATTTTGGTGAATCTAGCACTTACAGTTTTTTTACAGGGACACAAAGAAAAATTCTTTATGTTTATGGCCTATGAGACCAGCGATAGCATCTGAACGCCTTATTCAATTGAGCTGAAAATTTGTATGAATATTATAAATCACTGTTGCACTAACTATAAGCATTTTGGTGAATCTAGCATTTATAGATTTTTACAGGGACACAACGAAAAATTCTTTATCCTTATGATCTAAGGGCTCAAAGTTCAGTAGCGTTAAATAAAACCTCGTGTGATATATGGAGAAAAATACTCAAACACTCTGTTATGGTTTTCTCTTTTTTGTTTGTTTAGCAACTCCTCTTTCTTTATTTTATCTACAAAACTGTTAGTTACTCAATGTTCGGAAAGTCGAGTGGAGTCACTCCAGATTTTTTGTTGTTGTAATAGAAGAGAAAGGTTTTTTTTTTTTTTCTTTAGGGGGAGGGGGGATATGGAAGGTAGTACCTTGACTCATTTCAAACGCCCCGAAAAAGAAAACAATTTGAACCAATTTTAAAAAGTGTGTAAATTTCCTGGCTGTATAAGTATCTCTGAAGAAAGTTAAAATTGTAGACAGATAAACCAACAGAAAAATGTTTATTAGAAAATCTGAACAAAACACTTTAAAAGCAGATAATTTCCTTAATAGCACATATTCTCCAAATGACATCCTCTGGATGTCCTATGGATGAAAAGACATCCTATTGACATCTTCAGGATGTATTATGGACCAGTGTGTGGTAAGGGAGGATAAAATGAATGTTAGAAAAAATACAAAACTCATGCGTAAAACTCATACATAAAAAAAATTTTCTTAATTCAATATTTTTAGACATATAAAAAAAAATTAAAGGAAAATAAATAAATAGCAGTTCTACTGGCAATTATTGTAAAATAACATACGAGGGAAAAAAACAATTACAGTTACTTTCTATTAAAAAAATAAAATATTTAATATCACTTCTTATATTTCATCCCTATCCGCGGAATGATCGGGTGTTTATGGTATCCATAAAAGATCCATAAAGTTATTTCTTTCGAAACAAGTTGCTCATTCATAGCAATATCGCAGTTTTACGGAGTTATTGTTATCATAATATTATTATTCCGATTACAGCGTAGACATAATCAATACATTTCTAACTTAGCAAACTTCTCCAAGAATAAAATAAAAAGGGGAAAACGTGCCTTAAAAACAGTTCACGATTTAATTATATTTGTTTAAAAATTAATGCAATATTATAAGAAAAAAAAAAAATTGGGTAATTCTTCTTAATGACTCAAAAATATAAATTTATAATTGGCATTAATAAAAATAAAAATAAAATAAGAATAAGAATAAAGTCAAAACAATTTCGAACTAAATTTCAGATTTCATCAATATAAAAGTGAAGGAAGCGTTTCAATTAGTGAAATATTTTTTCCTTTGAGGATCTCTATCTCAAATAGTTTCCTCGCTGGGAACAAAACCATCAACGTGTTTTTAATAATTACTCTTTTACAAATCCGCTGAGGGAACATTTTTAAAATATTAAAGTTACAGTTTAACAAGCGAATAATTTTGCTTATTCTTTCTAATAATTAAAGCAAAAATCCCCTCTATTTGGAATGAATATTAACAAAAATAAAATCAAAATAGTGTCTTAGATTATTTAAAAGATAATGATGGAGCAAAATATTTCCTCCATTGAACTTTTTCTTCATCGAAAAATCCATTTTAATAATAAAAAAAAATGAACCGTTTTTGAAAAATTCACATGCGTATTTCAATGTAAAGTCGATGAAAGTGTTAAAGTTACAGTGACTAAATGAAACAAGTTTTTTAGTTGCCTTTTTTTCGAATAACTTTAAAATGTGCGTTGCAAAAAAAAAAAAAAGTAAAATAACGTTAATGTACTTAGAAAAAGGGTAAAAATTAAAGGGCAAAATACAATTATAAGGATGCTATATGTAAATTGCGTGAAAGAAAAAGTTGAATTTATCAATACTAAAATCATTATAGTCTAAAATAGCGGCATAGGCATGAGGTACATGTTAAATTTGAATATTTCATCTAAATTGTGATAATGTATATTATAAAATTCGATATTACTCTAAACAATTTATTGGGGATAGAGCGAGAGGGATAATTCGTTTGACGAAAGCGGATAATTCAAATATTCTTGAATAATCAAATTTTGCAGCCGTATACCACCAGAATGACATAACAATGTTTATAAACCAGAGAAAAATTAAAAATGGAGCCATAATAGAATTTAAAAAAAAGGAAAGAAGAAAGAAAGAAAATACTGAAAATTGCCTTTTATGTCTATTGTAAAAATTAAACAGACAACACATGATTCTAAGCAAAATTAGTTGGGTAAAACAGTGCATCTATTCAAGACTCGTGCTTGAATATACATAAAAATGTTTTCTTAATTCTATACTTTAAATAAGATATGAAAGTAAAAATCAACTAGCAAAGTTTTACTAGCAATTCTCATAAAATAATTTTTTTCAAGGTAAAAGCATTTGCAATAACTACCTTGAAAAATAATTAATTAATATCAGTTCCATTTCTTCCCTATCCATGGAATATTCAAATACTATTGATATACATTAAAGATCCATAAAGCTATGAGTTTCGAAACAAGTTGCCCTTTCACAGCAATACTGCAGTTTTATCGAGGTTATTTGCTATAACATTTTTATTCCGATTACTACGCAAATAGCATCAATACACCTAAATACATTTCAACATTGCAAACATATAAAAATAAATATATAACAAACTAGTATGTTGTGGCCACCACAAGACATTTTTCTATATTTTCCAAAACAAATAAACTCAGTACAAATAATTTTTTTAAACTATTATTTATTAAAACTATCTCTCATGTTGAATGCAAACGATTTTTTCTTAGAGAAAACAAACACTAAATATCAATAAACGAAAGACAGTTTTATTCTCTATAATTAAGAATTTAAAAAATGTGTTTTCATGATGGTTATCTCGCATTTCAAATTTCGTAGCATGCACGTTTCAAGCTTTATGCGCCATAGAAGTTGAAATATTATCTTCCTGTTCTTGGGAAAATTTGCAGTATAGCAGCGCCGTCTATTCATCGATATGCATATAAATTGAATCTGCATAATGTCTGATAATGTCATTCTCACATATAAAGTTTTGTTTGATGATACGCAATAGAACCTGAGATATATAGATTTCCCTTAAATTGCGTATATCGCTGTATAGCAGCATATAAAATTATATGCAATTCTATGCTCTAGTTCCTGAGATATAGCCTTCCCTTGAATTGTAGAAATCGCTCTACAGAAGCGCCACCTGTTGAGTAATCGATACCAAAACTTAATAGGCACTCATGCAAGTCTAGGTACAGTCAGCCAAAAAAAAAAAACGCCCCCCCCCCCCACCTAATTTCGCCGTAAATTATCGTAGAAACATGCGGCTGGTACCTATCTATCTGTAATAACGTCTAGTTTTTAATGGTGTAGTCAGATTTTGCTTAAGGGGTCATCTACATATAAAAACACGTATAAACTTCATTTTTTTTCAATGACGACCCATTTTTAACACCATATTCAGATTTCTGAGATCAAGGCAGTTCGGAAAACTTACCTATTTATATACTTTAAATCAATTCTAAACAGAGTTACACGTGAAAATGTGTTAGGGGACCGTCTATACATTTAGAAAAAATAAATCGTGATCTACCACACAATATACATTATTTATTAAATTTCACACCGGAAAAAAAGTTCAGAAATGTTAGTTATAAAATAAAAAACGATTCAAATTCGCAGAACTTTCTGAGTTAGCTTATGAATTAAAAGATTTTTATTGGTTTCAATTTATTAAACATTGAATAGTTAAATACAACACTTATAGCTTGAATCATATGAACCCTACAATGTTTAATTACAAAAATCTAGAAACCAAGGTAAAATAACAATAGTAATAATGATAATAATTTTAATAGCGGTTTAAAAAAAAAAAAATGTTTAATATTTAAGAAAAAAAATTATCTACTTCTTAAAATCAAAAACTGTTTTATTTAACAGACAAAAATTTAAGTTAAAATACATATATAATAAAATATGTATATATATAAACAATTAAAATCTACTAACTAACAATTATTATCTACTTCTTATTGGGTATATTTTTATTTTATACAGTAAGCCTCGCATGAAAGTGTTACTATAAAGATTTACATTTAATTTTAGGCGTGCAAACCAACAATAGATAATATACAAAAATATAGATAACAAGATTTAAACTAAAATCTGAGAAAGGATATTTAACATTTTCGCGACCACTGACGTAGTTTCATGTCATTTTGAAATCTGTAACTCCTTCAGTGGGCGTTTCTTTCACAATTTGTGTGTTACGATATTTCTTAAGAATATTCCTTATATAAATAAACAAAATAGTATGAACACAAATACTTTTACTAGAAAAAGTATAATTATTATGTATATCCATATGAAAAGAAATATGGATATAGAAAAAACGGTTTCCTATCGCCTAGAACGAGTATTCCCCGTTCTGCAGTCATCTACTGTACTTGAATTCTTAATTTTAAATGTGTAAAATCTATATCTTTAAAAGTAATAAGACATGTTACTTTGTTTTAAATTCTTTTTCCGTGAGAAATGTGACGCCAGTTTTACGCCGTGATTAGAATAATAGAAAATAAATAATATTGCGCTTTGTTTCAATAATAGATATTAAAAACTTAAAAAAATAAAAATAAAAATACCACTTTATTATTCAGTATTAAAAAAACATTTAATAAAAATTTTATATTTTATTATGTTACGTCATGCGATAAAATTTAAATAGCATAAACGGTAGAGTAATCGAATGCGAAAATGTCACAACAAGATTAAAACAGAAAATTTGTTTTAAAAAATCTGATAAAAATTAATAAAAGTCAATTGTATTAATTTAAAAAAAGGAAAAAAAAAAAAGTATTGTTCAGAGCGCATTGCTCTTTTTTAAAATAATAGTCCTCGTCTTACTGCGTTTTTTTTTTACCGTCATGATACTTAACTTGAGTTGAGGTGTACGAATCGTAGAATATTCAAGTTAAAAACAAAAGACAAAAGATACAAAATAGAATTTTAGCAGTGACAAAGTGGGAAACTTTATGTAATATTTAAGAACAAAGACTTAACATTTCAGAATCGAGTATAAACCTCTTTGCGACAGAAGCCACGCCTTTACACAGTTTTTCTACAACTTTACATTATAAAACAAAATTATTTTACATACTTCCAATTAAATCATTTAAATTTTGTCTTCAGCATTCGATGTAGTAAATGCCATTGACATTTATGCATACCAGCGTCACATAGAGAGTCATATACGAATAGAGAAACTAGTTTTTTTACTAATGTTTCCGCAATATATAGGCGGGGCTTCATTTCTTTTCGAAATTTTTTCACAATCTCTCGCTTGCATTGCGATAATTTTATAAAAATGATCCAATTTCTATCATAAACATCGAAATGTTGCTTAGAAAACAATTAGAATAACATTAAGGTAAATTAAAATAGTTTTTCGTCAAAATATATACAGATATTTACTCACAAAGGATACAAATTATTATAAGTGACGGCCCCCTAACAACACTAAAAAATAAAATATCACTTTAACTCAAAAAATATTGTTAAGAACGAGCTGTAAATTTGGAAACCCATGTTTTTGATGATGCCCGTTCTATTTATGCAAAAATTAACAGAGGTCATAATTCATAATTTTTTCAAATATGAAATTATTAGTAATTTTCATATTTCAAAAAAAAAAAAAAAAAAAAAAATATCAAAAATATGCATGGAATATGTTTGGGTCCCTCATAGTTTGACAGCTTATAACTCTGTGAAGAATTGAGCAAAATATATAAACTATACCATTTTCCGCGATGATTTTGTCCAAAGAATTCAAATAAATTATAAAAAATGGGGGTTACCATTGAAAAAAATGATGTTGATGCCAGTTTTAATATGTAGACGACCCCTTAAGCAAAATCTAACTATATCATTATAAACTAGACGTTATTACAAATCGATTGGTACCAACCACATGTTTCTACGATAATTTACGGCGAAATTAGGTGGGGGGGGTGGCGTTTTTTTTTGGCTGACTGTACATCTATATATAAATTTAAATGCGAATTTATGTAGTAGTTCCTGAGACAAGGCCTTCTATAAAATTGGGGAAATCGCTGTACAACAGTGGTACCGGTTGAGCAATTGACATAAAAAGTTGATAGGCACTAATTTAGATCAAAGTGCACCTGCATATGAATTTATATGCAATTCTCTGCAGTAGTTCCTCAGATACAGTCGCCACAAAATTTTTGCCTCTCTCACTCACACACACCGACAGACGTTTTCTAAAAATGGTCAAATCATGTTCTGGACCACTCAAAACAGGTAAATCAATCGAAAACCGGAAGTCTAAAATTTTTACGAATCCAATACTTGTTATTTTAAACGCCTCGGTAGAACAGAATTTTATTTTGTAATATCGCAAATATCACACATATCTATTTTAATTATATATATATATATGATAGAATAATCTTACAGGTAGTTTTAATTAAGAGAATCTTCTTACCTGTATTCAATGATCGGGCATCCGTTCAATCTATTCTTCTTTAGACGGCGAAATCATAAACTCTTCTAGAAGGAAAATTATCCATTAATTAAGTGATTTAGCATACTCAATTATGAGATGACTTTGTCTTAGAATTATTTAATAAAAGAATAGAAAAATAATAAAATGAGTTTAAGTTACGGAGCAATTGAAACGCTCCGAACATTACAAATGCTACATTACGACTAGTAAAGAAAATACATATACATGATGCAGGTGCGAGCGGTTTTTTATAGACATGCGTAGATGCCTCATTTGTTTTCTCTTTAGAGTTCCAACCGAAAGAAAAATGTTTTGATAGTCTGTGAATTATATTGGGCAGATAATTGTCATAATTTTCAACACTCCACCTTGCACAATATATATTAAGTTTTTATAAGCTGCAGTTTGTCTCTGTGTTTAATGAATGCTGCTTTAGGTAGTGCCTTAGTGAGCACATCAGCAGTCATATCCTTGCTTGAGATATATTTCAATTTAATAATTCCTTGTTCGCATAATTGTTTAATTAAATGATATTTCACATCAATGTGTTTTGTACGACTTTGGTACTTATCAGATTCAGTGAGTTTAATACAGGCCTGATTGTCTTCATAAATAACTATTGGTTTTTTTTTTTTCCATATCAAGATCTTTTAGTAGTTTTAATATTGATATTGTTTCTTTTGCTGCATTTCCAGCCGAGATATACTCAGCTTCAGCTGTTGATAGTGCTATGCAGTTCTGTTTCTTGGATGTCCAGTTAATCGGGTTTTTCCCAACAAAGTATATATTACCACTTGTAGATTTTCTATCAAGTGTGTCATTTGCCCAGTCGGCGTCAGCAAAAACTTTTAAAATAGGTTCTTGATCAACATTATATTTTATTTTATAGTCATTAGTACTTTTTAAATATTTGATTACCCTTTTTGCGGCTTGCCAATCCTTTTCTCTAGGTTGTTCATTTCTACGACTAAGTATATTAACTGCTGCCGAGATGTCCGGTCTGCTTAACGTTGCTATATATAACAAAGCTCCTACGGCTTGCCGATATTTGGTGTTATTTGGTAGAATATTTTCAATTTTGTCATCTTTCTGGTATCCTGGATCAAGTGGTGTGTTAATTGGTTTGGAATCTTGCAAATTAAATTTTCTAACAAGTTCATTTATTTTATTTTTCTGATGTATAGCTAATGTCCCATTATCATCTCTTTCTATTTGTATTCCTAAGTATTTGTTTACTTGACCTAGATTTGTGATTTCGAATTCATTTTCGAGTTCCTTTATTACTTCTTGTATTTCATTTTTGTTTCCTGCCAACAATATGTCATCGACATAAATAAGTAAGTAAACTGTATTATTGTCCTTTGACCTTTTGTATAAACACTTGTCTGATTCACAGGCAGTAAAATTTAATTTGATTAGTGTGTCATTGATTTTGGTATTCCAAGACCTGGCTGCTTGTTTGAGGCCATATATGGCTTTTCGTAATTTGCAGACCCTTTTCTCTTGTCCTGGTATTATGAAGCCTTCTGGCTGGCTCATAAAAATGTCTTCTTCTAGTTCTCCATGTAGGAAAGCGGTTTTTACGTCAACGTGAGTTAACTGCAAATTTTTGTACAATGCATTTATCAAGAAGGTTCTGATTGTTGTATGAGAAGCCACTGGGGCAAAAGTCTCATCATAATCAGTTCCATACTTTGACTAAAACCCCTTGCCACTAGACGTGCTTTGTATTTTTCAATTTTGCCTGAGTCATTGTAATTTGCTTTAAAAGCCCACTTGGAACCAACAATGTGTGTATTAGGTGGAGGATCAACAGATCCCACGTTTCATTTTTATTTAATGATTTTATTTCTTCTTCCGTTGCTTCTAACCATTTTGACAGAAAAACAAAACGATCAGGTGGTACCCCTTTGTTTATTCTATCTGATCTCCTTAGGGTTTGTGTATTCTGAATTTCATTGTGTTCTTCTGTTACATCATTTTCATTGTTTAGAATAACAGGAATTTTAGATTCCTCATTAATTGCATTTTGGTCAATGTTTCGAGAATGTTCGTGAGTTTCATGCTCTTCGAGAAATTTCACTGTTCTGCAGATTTTTATGTTGTTATTTATATAAATTCTATATCCTTTACTTTTTAGATCATAACCCATAAAAATTCCACGCTTCGCTTTATTGTCTAACTTTTTTCTATCAGTTTTGTTCACATAAACATAAGCTTTGCAGCCAAATGTTCTTAATTTTGAGAGGTCTGGTTTCATACCAGTCCAAAGCTCATATGGTGTCTTTTCACGGGCACTTGTTGGTAGTCTGTTTTGTAAATAGTTTGCTGTCATTAACGCTTCTCCCCAGAAATTTTTATTTAATTGACTCTCATTTAACATGCATCTGGTCATTTCGACCAAAGTACGGGTTTTCCATTCCGCCACGCCGTTCTGTTGAGAACAATGGGGCACAATTAGTTGGTGTTGTATACCCTCATTTTGAAGAAAGTTTTCAAACTCTTTGTTCATATATTCACCACCATTGTCAGAATGCAAAATTTTAATTTTTCTTCCAAATATATTGGAAGTGAGTGCATGGTAGTTTCTGAAAGCTTCTAAAGCTTCATATTTATTTTTTCAACAGATATATATAAGTGTAGCGGCTGTAATCATCGATGAAAGTGAGAAAATAACTTTTTCCACCCACCGTAGGTATCTGGAATGGCCCACAAAGGTCAGAATGTATTCTTTCCAATGTTTGTTTTGTCATGTGTGTAGCTACTTTGGGGTATGAGTCGTTTTCCAATTTTGACATAATACAGATTTCACATTTATCATCGTGTTTACAATTGTTCAGTTTAATTCCCGTTGCCATTTCCTTACTGACGAGTTCTTTTATTTGTGCAATATTTTTGTGTCCTAATCTACTGTGCCATAGTTTAACACAATTTTTATTATCGCAAGTTTGTGTCATGTTTATCTTTCCCTGTATGTTATAATTTGTTTTAACTTCATACAAATTGTCAGTTACAGTTGCAAAAATATATTCTTCATTTTTAAATTTAATTTCACAAGTGTTTTCTTTAAATATTGCCTGACAACCATTCTTGGTTGCCTTTTTTATTGAAATTAAATTTGTGGCAATTTCAGGAATGAATAGCGTGTCTTTGAGTGTAATGTGTTTGATTTCGTTTTTAGAATTTCTCACTTCTATTTTTACATCTCCACAACCTTGTGAGATTACAGATTGACCATTGGCTAACATAACTTGTGTTTTATCATTGTTTTTAAATGACATGAACCTTTTTATATTGTTGCATACATGGCTTGAACTCCCGCTATCTACGATAAACGAGTTTCTGTTTGAATTTCCTACCACAAAAGTCAGATTTTTCATTTTATTTTCCGTTTCTTGCATCATGTTTGATCTTTGTTTGTTTTTATATTTATTGCGACTGTAGAAATTGCTTTGATAGTTATTTGGATTTTTATAGTCATTCTCTTTGTGTTTATTTTCGTTGCTTTCTCTATTTTTTAAATGCCAACAATTGCTTTTATTATGCGAACTCTTTTTGCAATAATTGCAAAACTTTCGTGGTGGTGTTTTATTTTTAATGTGCATTTTATATGCGCTTTCATTATTTGTTTGATTGTTTTCTGATCTTTTTAAATCTTCGTCTAGTAATTTTCCCCTGATGAATTCTGGTGTCAAGTCTTCCTGATCTCTAGATTCAATTGCAGTAATCAAGGTGTCGAAGCTTGGAGGAAGTGAGCATAGCATAAGAGCTGACATGTGCTCATCATTTATCACTTCACCTATAGCGGTCAGTCTATCACGGATCTGATATATGTGCGTTAAGGGCGTATCAGACTCGACGACTTTACAGGCGATTTTAGAGCCAACCACTGATTAGCGCCGATTTTTCGGAAAAAATTGTCTCTACTCCCAGTGTGATAGCGCAGACCGAAGTTGCCCAACTTTTTCAGAGCTGCCTTGATAAAATTGTCCGTATACTCAATTTCTCCTCGGATTCGTCCAATCAGGATGCGCTATTTTGATACGTCATATTTCCAAGATGGCGGAACACGGGAATCGCTTCAAGTGGAGATTTGAAGAAGAAATATTATCGTTAAGCACGTTTATTTTACCGTTAAATGATAAGAATTTTCAATTAATCATTTTTCTTTTCGTATGGCGTTATGACAATAGTTGTAAAAAAGATCAAAATAGAAATAATAATGCGATATTTTACACAAATGAAAGGGAATTTTAACGCTAATCATTGCGTATTTTATTCGCGCCAAGAAAAGTGATAAGCGTCAGAAGTTAGTCTTCTTTCATCCAACTTTTCACCCGACTATTGTAACCTCTACGGTGTTTTCGTCGAGGAAAAATCGGCGCTAAAGTCGGCTCAAAAATTGGTTGTTTCTAAAGTTGCTGAATCTGATACGCCCTTTAGATGTTGAGATAGATTTTCACCCTCTGCTAGTTTAGCAGAATATAATTTTCTCAATAGAAATAATTTACTGGACAAGTTCGAACGCTCATGAATTCTTTTTAAAGTGTCCCACGTTTGCCTAGCTGTCGCGAGATTTTTTATATGTACGATTTGGTCATCTTCTATCGATAAATTAATGATCGCTTTGGCTTTGCGATCCTTTATTGTCCACTCATTAGTGACAGGATTTGGAGGTTCGTCTGTTATCAATTCAAACAAATTTTCTTTACATAGCATCATTTCAATTTTAAACTTCCACAAATCATAATTTGTGGAATTCAGTTTGTCGATTATTGAAACATCTTTCGCAAAAGCCATTTTAACTTTATTATTTAATCACTGCAAATATTTTGATTATATAATATTTCTTTTCTTATTATACTTAATTACAATTCAACTGAGTTTTTTTTTTTTTTTTTTTTTAGAACATATATTTTTCAAACCAAAACTTTTGGTTTCAGTTCTATTTTGAACAGATGCCTTTTTAAATCTAATTTTATTTCATTTCATTTATTATTTTTGTATTTTTAATACATTCCATTTCATATTATCTTAAAAAATAGAATACTAGTATTTTTCTTATATTTATATAAATGAATTTATATATATAGAAAGTGTGACATTTTTTATTCTGAATCATAATCTGTTATTTTAAACGCCTCGGTAGAACAGAATTTTATTTTGTAATATCGCAAATATCACACATATCTATTTTAATTATATATATATATATATGATAGAATAATCTTACAGGTAGTTTTAATTAAGAGAATCTTCTTACCTGTATTCAATGATCGGGCATCCGTTCAATCTATTCTTCTTTAGACGGCGAAATCATAAACTCTTCTAGAAGGAAAATTATCCATTAATTAAGTGATTTAGCATACTCAATTATGAGATGACTTTGTCTTAGAATTATTTAATAAAAGAATAGAAAAATAATAAAATGAGTTTAAGTTACGGAGCAATTGAAACGCTCCGAACATTACAAATGCTACATTACGACTAGTAAAGAAAATACATATACATGATGCAGGTGCGAGCGGTTTTTTATAGACATGCGCAGATGCCTCATTTGTTTTCTCTTTAGAGTTCCAACCGAAAGAAAAATGTTTTGATAGTCTGTGAATAATATTGGTCAGATAATTGTCATAATTTTCAACAATACATTCTTCTATTGAATGTAGAAGAAAATAAAAAGTTCTTAAATACTAAATTAATATTAAAAACAACTGACTAATTATTAATTTGTTTAAAAAAATGTACTAATGTAAAGATAAAATAAGTTATTTCTTCTTATGAATCAGAGGTAATTGTTTAAATAGCATAAACAAAAGCGGCAAAACGAGTTCTAAATAAATGTATTAGATTTCATCAAGAGGAAAGTAGAGACAATATTTGAATTACTGAAATATA
This sequence comes from Salticus scenicus, assembly GCA_963930645.1. Classification (NCBI taxonomy): domain Eukaryota; kingdom Metazoa; phylum Arthropoda; class Arachnida; order Araneae; family Salticidae; genus Salticus; species Salticus scenicus. The sequence continues at coordinate 37,378,749 of OZ005649.1, forward strand.
TTTCCTTTGAGGAAATTTACCCTGTAAAAGTACTGTATTTTATCTCTGTGTCACGAGTTTCTAAATTTCAGTATAATTTCTTGATTAAGGTTTATTTTATTTCATTTCTTTTTTAAGATAAGAAATATAAATATAACTTTTGAAGTTTCTTTTTTTTATTTTAAAAAAATGTTGAGATATAATGCGCGCAGTTAAAAAAAAAAAAAAAAAAAAAAAAAAATTAAGTTTACATTTTGATGATGTCTAGTGTTGGAGCTAGTGATGTCTAGTTTTAAGGCCAGTTAAGTAAAGGGGGTCCTATCCTAGGCTTAAGTGGTGAACTTTCCTTAAGAAATTATTCTAACTAGTTCCTATCTCATTTTCATGCGAGTTTCGGGGGGGGAATACGGAAAACTCCAAAAGTATAGGCCGACGAATACGACTGAGAATCGAATTCAGAACTTTCCGCATACCAACTTCGAGATATTTGAATTTTGATATTTCATCGATGAGACCATTGCAAAATTTTTCAATTATAGCAGGGATGGAACACGGGCGCAGAATTCATACCACTATCAATGTAAGAAAATTTTCTAGTTCTTAAATCAGCGATATTATAGGTACAGAAATTTCTTCAACGGATTCCGGTATGAATTCTGCGCCCGTGTTCCATCCCTGTTATAGTCATAAAAACAAATTTTTTACATATTTTTATGCAGTTTCTTCCATAATGTTAAACTAAAGATTAGCTATTAAAAAAAATTTTTTTTTCGAATAATGAATATTATTAATGTTAAATTCCATTCATTGTGCCCTGGGTCGTGCCCCACCTGAGAAAAATGGCACGAGCCGCTACTGTTTATGTATATATATATATAATAATATACAGTTCCCGCCGCTTATTAAAATCGCATTCGTTCTGAGCCAAAGTGATTTTATTAAGCGGCTGATTTTTATATCCGGCGAACTTTCCTGAACTTAAGGAAAAGGTATTACTTCCATGAATTTGGAAAGAAACTTCAAAAGGTAACGAATAACAGAATTAGTAAACAATATTAATTAATTTTTGATAGATAATTAATTAATTGTTTCTTCGATATAAATAAATTAAACGTATTCCAAGTTCCCATGCACATTCGTTTGAGGAAAATCATCATTACTTTACTAAATGTTCACATAAATTTAAAATATTTTCGTTTAAACCTCAAGAATTACAGTAATTTCAAAATAACACCGGATATTGCCTCTTAATAATTAGAAATTAAAATATATATATATATATCATTTCAAATCAAATTTGTAACTTATTACTGCGTTTCGAAGAATACGTTCCTTGAAATTGTTACACTGTAAAAAAATAACTATTACCAGCTGCAAGAAAATCACAGAGAGTTTCTTGCAGCTGGTAATAGTTATTTTTTTACAGTGTACGGAGATAAGTAACAGATAATTTGCAACTGTGATCTGTGATGCAAGTGTAAAATCTTCGACAATGAACGACAACGGAGGGATTGTTGTGCTTTAATTTCTTTTCTTATTAAAAAAAAAAAAAAAAAAAAAAAATTACAATGTAAACAAAAAAAATTTTTTTAGTGTGCATAAATGATATTTTTGGCTGCTGAGACGATATTTTTGAGTTTATTAAACGGCGATGCTGATTTTATTAAGCGGCGGCTTTAAAAGTAATGTGTATTGATTTGATTCCGGTCCCAGCAATTTGATCAGATTAAGCGGCGGTTATTGTATATATAAATAATATATACATATATATATTTAAGTAATGCACTAATCTAAGAAAATAAAAAGTAAATCGGTTAATTCTCCTTAATGATTCAGATTTTTTTTTTCTTTTTTTAAAAAAATCAATTAGTATCAATAAAGAAACGTCAAAACAATTTCTAAATAAATGCTTTAGATTTCATCAAGATAAAAGTTAAGACGACACTTCAGTTACTGATATATATTTCCTTTGAGGTTCTTCATCTCTGTAAAAATACTTTTTCATTTAAAATAGTTTCTTCACATCGGAAACAAAACCATCAACGTTTATTTTATTAATTTTCTTTTACAATCCACTGGGGGAATGTTTTAAAAATATTAAAGTTACAGTTTATCTAGCGAATAATTTTTGCTTAGTTCTTCGTAATAATTAAAGCAAAAATTTTCCTCCATTTGGAATGAATAATAAAAAAAGATTTAATATCTTAGATTATTTAAAAGATAACGGTTGGGAAAAATATTTTCTGCATTGAACTTTTTCCTCATCGAAAACTCTAAGGCCCTGGAAAAAATTATAAGGTCGATTAAACAGCCAGTTAAATTAGGATTTATGAAAATTTGTCGGATGGGAAAGCAACAAATATACAAATTATGCAAATGATTTGTTAATTATAATACACTTTAATTAAAATCTAATTTAAATTAATCGAACTCATAACCCTATTAGATATTAATCTTACTTGCTGATGGAAAAAAGTATAAGGTCGTCGAATTTTTTGCAGGGCTATGCAAATTTTCAAATCTGAGAAATCTATGCAAATCTGAGAAATCACAAAATATAAAAAGGCAACCTAACAACGCATTTAGGGTTACTTTAACACGTTGAGCGCCATGTCAGCCATTCTAGACTCTAGACATTTTGTCACATATCTCTAAAAGTACTGGAGGAATCATGTTAAAACTTTAGGAATGTGCAGAACATGTTATACTTTAAACATTTCAGTGAAAGTTTTACCCCGAAAGTAAAAGCAGTACCAATAAAAAATTAACACGTTGAGCGCCATGTCAGCCATAGGTGGCTGACAATGTCAAATATGGTATAAAGTCGCGTCAACCATCGATGGTTGGCAGTGTAAAGTAGGATATAAAACTAAAAATATTACATTGTTTTAAGTAATTATTGAAAATTTATTTAAAATTTGCTTAAATTTTATTTATTACAGGAGGAATCACTATAGAATTTTAATGGATTTTAAGAATTCGTGTGGCTTTCAACGTGTTAATCTTTCTTTATGCTATTGACAACGATGCCAATGTAGAAACAATTGTCCGATGTTGAACGAGGGGAAATCCTTGGAATTAAAGCAAGTAGAATGAGTCGTGCAGCTATTTCCAGGTCTATCGGTAGGTTTAAAACGATAGTCAGTAATTAAAAAAAAAAAAAAAAAAAAATCCTTCAAAGTATAGTAAATGCAAGCGCTCAGGAAAACCAAGTGCATTTTCAAGGCGCGAAAAATCGAGTGTTTTTCAATGGGCATGCGACAAAAAATGTCTTCTTCTGAATGTACTAGCCGAACTTTCATCAATGATTTCAGTTCCAACCCGAGGCCACAGTTCGCAAAATTACAACCTCGACTACCCTTGACAAAGAAATATAAATTAGCCCGCTTACAGTTTGCTAAAAGGTATGTTTCGCTTGCAGATAAATGGAAAGATATAATTTTTTCAGCTGAGAAAAAATTTAATTTTGATGGTCCAGGCGGCTTTAAAAAATACTGGCATAATATTAAAAAAAAAATAAAACCTTACTTTTCCAAGCGACAATATGAAAGTAAATCAGTAATGATATAGGGATGAGTGACTGCTGCTAATGGCATGTTATCAATTATGGTAATTGATACCAAAATGAAGGCAGAAAATTATCAAGATATGCTGGGCGATACTTTGCTTCCCGGTGTCCTGCTAGTTACATCAAGAGATTGGACATTTTAGCAAAATAATGCCAGCATCCATGCTGATCATTCAACAAAAACTTGATTTGAAGCGAATGAGGTCCGTCTGCTTGATTGGCCATCCTGCAATCCAGATTTAAACCCAATAGAAAATATTTGGGGCATACTTCAGCAATCTGTTTATAAGGACATGCGACAGTATGGAGGGAAAGGCGAATTCATCAATGCGATTAGGAATACCTGGGAAAATATCAAAAAAGAAACTTTATTTTAACTTGCTGCAATGATGACTAATCGACTGATAAAAGTCATTAAAAAAAGGTGAATTTGTAGGGTACTGACTTTATATTTTCATTCACTACTCCTCGACCTTATATTTATTTCCAAGATGAAGTACCACCGTATTTCTAAAACCTATGTTTATATTTTTTAATTTCATTTCTAAGAAAAAGTTATATTAAATTTTTCATGTTTAACTACGTTTTATACTTTTTTTGTTAATATATTTTGCGACCTTATACTTTTTTGCCGGGCCTTATTTTTATAATAAAAAAAATCTTAAAAAGGACCGTTTCTGAAAATTTCACATGCGTATTTTTAGGTAAAGTCAAAGAAAGTATTAAAGTTACAGAAATTAAATGAAACAAATTTTTTAGTTGTCATTTTTCGAATTGCTTTAAAATGTGCGTTATACACACACACACACACAAAAAAAAAAAAAAAAAAAAAGGAAATATCGTTAATGTATTTAGAAAAATGATAAAAATTAAAGGGAAAAGTACAATTAAGGACATCATATGTAAATTGTCTGAAAGAAAAAATGAAACGTACCGATACCAGAGGCATTATAGTCTAGAATAGCAGCATACGCCCAGGGTACATGTTCAGTTATAGGATTTTATCTAAATTGTATTAATATACATTATAATACTCGGCGTTACTCACAACAACGAATAGGGGGGTGGGGGAGGGGAAACACGTTTGACGGCAGCTAATAACTCAAATATATTTTAATTAAAATACTTTTGAGTAATCAACTTTCTCTGCCGTATAGCATAGATTGACCAAAAAAAAAATATATTATGTACTTACTATCATTAAAATTTTAATGTAAAAACTAAAAAGTAAAGGAGATATAGGAGATATAATATAATTAACATTTGTGAATTTTCTTTTACGTGCATTATAAAAATCAAACAAATCAGTGTGAGATCATTTTAAAATAAAATGAGTTGGGAAAACAGAGTACCTATTCAAAACTCATGCATGAATATACATAAAAATGCTTTCTTAATTCTATATTTAAAATCTTGTAAAAGGTATGAAAGTAAAAATCATCTAACAAAGTTTGACTAGCAATTCTCTTGAAATAACTTTCGGGGTAAAGGTATTTGCAATAACTACCTTAAAATATAATTAATTAACATCAGTTCCATTTTTTCTCTATCCATAGACTATTCAAATACTAATGATATCCTTAAAAGATCTATAAAGTTATGGTTTTCGAAACAAGTTGCTTATTTACAGCCAATGCTGCAATTTTACCGAGGTTATTGTTATCATATTATTTTTATTCCGATTACTACGCAAACAGCATCGATACACCTAAATATATTTCAACATCGCAAATATATAAAAAGAATGGGGGAACATATAATATCTTAAATATTGATTAATATTAAAAACAGCTGACTAATTTATTAATTTGTTTTTGAACTAATTACTAATATAAAGACAAAATAAGTTATTTCTTCCTAATGTATCAGTGATAATTTTATAATTAGTATTTAAAAAAATAGCAGTAAAACGAGTTCTAAATAATTGTATTAGATTTCACCACGATAAAAGTGAAGGCAGTGTTTCACAATAACTGAAATGTATTTCCTTTGAGGTTCTTTATCTCTGTAAAAGTACTTTCTCCTCTAAAAGAGTTTCCTCGGTGGAAACAAAACTATCAAGGTGTATTTTTATGAACACTCTTTAGAATCAACTGAGGAAACATTTTTAAAATACTGAAGTTGCAGTTTATCTACTAAATATTTTTCTTATTACTTCGCAGCAATAAGTGTAGAAAATTTCCTTCATTTGTAATGAATGTTAAAGGAAGATTTAAAATTTTAGATTAACTTAAAAGACGATGATTGAGCAAAATATTTCCTCCAACTCGTTCGGTTCAATCGAACATTTACTTCATAGATGATTCCGATTTTATAATTAAATACTTAAAATATTTCTTAAAAAGAACTATGTTTTTGAATTTAAAAAAAAAAAAAAAAAAAAAATTACATAAGTATTTCAAGGAAATGAAAGTATGTCTGGCTAAGTGATTCTAACTTTCTGTTACCATTTTCCGAATTTCTTTAAAATATGCGTTGCTAAAGTTTAAAATAGTATTAATCTATATAAATAAAGAGAAGTGTCTGTGTGTCTGTGTGTATGTGTGTCTGTCTGCGCTCTGGTGCTCACACTATTGATTGCAGAGCTTCCAAATTTGGCATATAGGTACCTGGGACCCTGCAGGTGTGCACCTCATCGAGATTTTTTTAAATTTCGAATTTGAATTTTTTAAATTAATGTTTTTTCAATTTTAAATATTGGCTTCAATGTTTCATTTTTCAGAATTTTTTTTTCGTTTCCGTATCTTAGCAACGGCTATTAAACTATTTATTTATTTAAATTCATTTGAGGAAGAAATCTCTTTTATTATATTTATTGAAATCAAATAGAAACACATACAGTAGAAAAAATCAAACATATTCAATTTTTAGATTTTGGCATATAGGTACCTGGGACCCTGCAGGTGTGCACCTCATCGAGATTTTTTCGAATTTCGAATTTGAATTTTTTAAATTAATGTTTTTCCGATTTTAAATATTGGCTTCTTTGTTTCATTTTTCATAGATTTATTCTTTTGCTTCAATCGCCTGCGTATCTTAGCAACGGCTATTACGCAACTTATTTTTATTTAATACATTCATTTAAAGACTTTTTTTTTTTGTTTTGTTATATTTATTGAAAACTAGCAGGCTACGCCCGCTTCGCTGGCCACTATTTTTAAATGAATCTCCAAAAGAATTGGATCATTATTTATTTTTCACATCACATTATAAATAAAAACTAAAATAATTACATTGGAATCGCTCTAGACCTCGCATCGGGTACTCGCTGACTACGGCAGCTCTTTCTCTGCCCGCACTGTATCGGGAGCAGGTTCCCACTGCCTGCAGAAATCTCTTTCCTATATATTTCAATATGGGTATTTATTGACGATAGGTGGATCTGCCATTATTTAAGAACTACGATTTTAAAGATAAGTGTATCTCAGCGTCTATTAAATATTTTAGTTTTTGAACCAAGGATTTTATTGCTCATGCTATTTACACTGTATTACAATTTGATTCCGACCAATGTAATCAAATAAAATAAAAAGTAGATTTTCTTTTAGAAGGAATTAAATACATAAAAAACAAATAAATTCCAATCAGTTTAATCCTTTCTACTATATACTACCATTATTTCCTGACAAGTACTATAAATTAGAAAAAAAAAAAACTTTTAAAGAAATTAAATTAACAAATGAAAAATAATTGTTGTTATACTACAAAAGTTATGCATAAACATAACTGTTATAAATACGTTTTTAAATTTTAAATTCAATATATTTAATTTTTTCTACTGCATTACCATCCTATTTTCAATAAATACAATAAATAAAAAAGAGAAAAAAGTTTCGCCCTGAAATAAATGTATTAAATAAAAAATAAATTTTGCATAATATAGCCGTTGCTAAGATACGCAGACGATTACAATCGGAGAATAAATTCATGAAAAATGAAACATAAAAGCCAATGTTTAAAATCGAAAAAACATTAATTTAAAAAATTCAAATTCGAAATTCGAAAAAATCTCGATGAGGTGCACACCTGCAGGGTCCCAGGTACCTATATGCCAAATTTGGAAGCTCTGCGATCAGTAGTGTGTAGTATTGTTCATGTTTAGATAAATGTATTTATTTTCCTGTTAGAAAAAAAAAAATAAACTCGTAATTTTTTTTTTTTTTTTTTG